>CM053140.1:202805322-204055322 GCA_028571685.1 Heterohyrax brucei
TAGGGTTTCAGGGTTAGGCTTAGGGTTTCAGGGTTAGGGTTAGGGTTTCAGGGTTAGGGTTAGGGTTTCAGGGTTAGGGTTAGGGTTTCAGGGTTAGGGTTAGGGTTTCAGGGTTAGGGTTAGGGTTCCAGGGTTAGGGTTAGGGTTCCAGGGTTAGGGTTAGGGTTCCAGGGTTAGGGTTAGGGTTCCAGGGTTAGGGTTAGGGTTCCAGGGTTAGGGTTAGGGTTCCAGGGTTACGGTTCGGGTTCCAGGGTTAGGGTTAGGGTTCCAGGGTTAGGGTTAGGGTTCCAGGGTTAGGGTTAGGGTTTCAGGGTTAGGGTTAGGGTTTCAGGGTTAGGGTTAGGGTTTCAGGGTTAGGGTTAGGGTTTCAGGGTTAGGGTTAGGGTTTCAGGGTTAGGGTTAGGGTTTCAGGGTTAGGGTTAGGGTTTCAGGGTTAGGGTTAGGGTTTCAGGGTTAGGGTTAGGGTTTCAGGGTTAGGGTTAGGGTTTCAGGGTTAGGGTTAGGGTTTCAGGGTTAGGGTTAGGGTTTCAGGGTTAGGGTTAGGGTTTCAGGGTTAGGGTTAGGGTTTCAGGGTTAGGGTTAGGGTTTCAGGGTTAGGGTTAGGGTTTCAGGGTTAGGGTTAGGGTTTCAGGGTTAGGGTTAGGGTTTCAGGGTTAGGGTTAGGGTTTCAGGGTTAGGGTTAGGGTTTCAGGGTTAGGGTTAGGGTTCCAGGGTTAGGGTTAGGGTTCCAGGGTTAGGGTTAGGGTTCCAGGGTTAGGGTTAGGGTTCCAGGGTTAGGGTTAGGGTTCCAGGGTTAGGGTTAGGGTTCCAGGGTTAGGGTTAGGGTTCCAGGGTTAGGGTTAGGGTTCCAGGGTTAGGGTTAGGGTTCCAGGGTTAGGGTTAGGGTTCCAGGGTTAGGGTTAGGGTTCCAGGGTTAGGGTTAGGGTTCCAGGGTTAGGGTTAGGGTTTCAGGGTTAGGGTTAGGGTTTCAGGGTTAGGGTTAGGGTTTCAGGGTTAGGGTTAGGGTTTCAGGGTTAGGGTTAGGGTTTCAGGGTTAGGGTTAGGGTTTCAGGGTTAGGGTTAGGGTTTCAGGGTTAGGGTTAGGGTTTCAAGGTTTCAGGGTTTCAGGGTTTCAGGGTTAGGGTTAGGGTTTCAGGGTTTCAGGGTTTCAGGGTTAGGGTTAGGGTTTCAGGTTTAGGGTTAGGGTTTCAGGGTTAGAGTTTCAGGGTTAGGGTTTCAGGGTTAGGGTTAGAGTTTCAGGGTTAGGGTTAGGGTTTCAGGGTTTCAGGGTTTCAGGGTTAGGGTTAGGGTTTCAGGGTTAGGGTTTCAGGGTTAGGGTTAGGGTTTCAGGGTTTCAGGGTTTCAGGGTTAGGGTTAGGGTTTCAGGGTCAGGGTTAGGGTTTCAGGGTCAGGGTTAGGGTTTCAGGGTCAGGGTTAGGGTTTCAGGGTCAGGGTTAGGGTTTCAGGGTCAGGGTTAGGGTTTCAGGGTCAGGGTTAGGGTTTCAGGGTCAGGGTTAGGGTTTCAGGGTCAGGGTTAGGGTTTCAGGGTCAGGGTTAGGGTTTCAGGGTCAGGGTTAGGGTTTCAGGGTCAGGGTTAGGGTTTCAGGGTCAGGGTTAGGGTTTCAGGGTCAGGGTTAGGGTTTCAGGGTCAGGGTTAGGGTTTCAGGGTCAGGGTTAGGGTTTCAGGGTCAGGGTTAGGGTTTCAGGGTCAGGGTTAGGGTTTCAGGGTCAGGGTTAGGGTTTCAGGGTCAGGGTTAGGGTTTCAGGGTCAGGGTTAGGGTTTCAGGGTCAGGGTTAGGGTTTCAGGGTCAGGGTTAGGGTTTCAGGGTCAGGGTTAGGGTTTCAGGGTCAGGGTTAGGGTTTCAGGGTCAGGGTTAGGGTTTCAGGGTCAGGGTTAGGGTTTCAGGGTCAGGGTTAGGGTTTCAGGGTCAGGGTTAGGGTTTCAGGGTCAGGGTTAGGGTTTCAGGGTCAGGGTTAGGGTTTCAGGGTCAGGGTTAGGGTTTCAGGGTCAGGGTTAGGGTTTCAGGGTCAGGGTTAGGGTTTCAGGGTCAGGGTTAGGGTTTCAGGGTCAGGGTTAGGGTTTCAGGGTCAGGGTTAGGGTTTCAGGGTCAGGGTTAGGGTTTCAGGGTCAGGGTTACGGTTTCAGGGTCAGGGTTAGGGTTTCAGGGTCAGGGTTAGGGTTTCAGGCTTAGGGTTAGGGTTTCAGGGTTAGGGTTAGGGTTTCAGGGTTAGGGTTAGGGTTTCATGGTTAGGGTTCGGGTTTCAGGGTTAGGGTTCGGGTTTCAGGGTTCGGGTTTCAGGGTTCGGGTTTCAGGGTTCGGGTTTCAGGGTTCGGGTTTCAGGGTTCGGGTTCGGGTTTCAGGGTTCGGGTTCGGGTTTCAGGGTTCGGGTTCGGGTTTCAGGGTTCGGGTTCGGGTTTCAGGGTTCGGGTTCGGGTTTCAGGGTTCGGGTTCGGGTTTCAGGGTTCGGGTTCGGGTTTCAGGGTTCGGGTTCGGGTTTCAGGGTTCGGGTTCGGGTTTCAGGGTTCGGGTTCGGGTTTCAGGGTTCGGGTTCGGGTTTCAGGGTTCGGGTTCGGGTTTCAGGGTTCGGGTTCGGGTTTCAGGGTTCGGGTTCGGGTTTCAGGGTTCGGGTTCGGGTTTCAGGGTTCGGGTTCGGGTTTCAGGGTTCGGGTTCGGGTTTCAGGGTTCGGGTTCGGGTTTCAGGGTTTCAGGGTTCGGGTTTCAGGGTTCGGGTTTCAGGGTTCGGGTTTCAGGGTTCGGGTTTCAGGGTTCGGGTTTCAGGGTTCGGATTTCAGGGTTCGGGTTTCAGGGTTCGGGTTTCAGGGTTCGGGTTTCAGGGTTCGGGTTTCAGGGTTCGGGTTTCAGGGTTCGGGTTTCAGGGTTCGGGTTTCAGGGTTCGGGTTTCAGGGTTTGGGTGAGGGTTAGGATTAGGGTTTTAGGGTTTGGGTTTTAGGGTTAGGGTTTTAGGGATAGGGTTAGGGTTAGGGTTAGGGTTAGGGTTAGGGTAACTTCTCTAGCTAGATGAATCAGTGTGTACTTTCTTTTGTTTCTATCTGTTACCAATCTTGAGAAACTCACACATTCTCTGTTCACTGTTTCCCTGTCTTACAGAAGTAGATTTCTTTGTGCGAAAGTGCTGTTTTCACACTGCTAAGTACTCCGAACTCTATCAACAATGTAGGTTTGACGAGTTTTCTAAGTCTCTCTTATTTTCTTGTACTTACACCTGGAATTCTGTGTGTAAACCGCGGTAACTTCTCTAGCTAGATGAATCACTGTGTACTTTCTCTTGTTTCTATCTGTAACCAATCTTCAGAAACTCATGCATTCTCTGTTCACGGTTTCACGATCTTAGAGAAGTAGATTTCTTTCGGCGAAAGTCATGTTTTCACACTTCCAAGTAATCCCATCTCAGTCAACAATGTAGGTTTTACCAGTTTTCTAAGTCTCTCTTATTTGCTTGGAGTTACACTTGTAATTCTTTGTGTAAACCTCTGTGACTTCTGTAGGTAGAAGAATCACTGTGTACTTTCTCTTGTTTCTATCTGTTACCAATCTTGAGAAACTCCAACATTCTCTGTTCACTGTTTCTCGGCCTTAGAGAAGTAGATTTCTTTCGGCGAATGTGCTGTTTTCACACTGCTAAGTACTCCCAACTCTATCAACAATGTAGGTTTTACCAGTTTTCTAAGTCTCTCTTATTTTCTTGTACTTATACTTGGAATTCTCTGTAAACCGCTGTAACTTCTCTCGGTAGATGAATCACTGTGGACTTTCTCTTGTTTCTATCTGTTACCAATCTTGAGAAACTCATACATTCTCTGTTCACTGTTTCGCGGTCTTAGAGAAGTAGATTTCTTTGTGCGAAAGTGCTGTTTTCACAGTGCTAAGTACTTCCAACTCTATCAACAACGTAGGTTTTACGAGTTTTCTAAGTCTCTCTTATTTTCTTGTACTTATACTTGGAATTCTCTGTGTAAACCTCTGTAACTTCTCTAGGTAGATGAATCACTGTGTACTTTCTCTTGTTTCTATCTGTTACCAATCTTGAGAAACTGATACATTCTCTGTTCACTGTTGCCCGGTCTTAGAGAAGTAGATTTCTGGTTCGAAAGTGCTGTTTTCACAGTGCTAAGTACTCCCAACTCTATCAACGTTGTAATTTTTACCAGTTTTCTAAGTCTCTCTAATTTTCTTGAAGTTACACTTGGATTTTTCTGTGTAAACCTCTGTAACTTCTCTAGGTAGATGAATCACTGTGTACTTTCTCTTGTTTCTATCTGTTACCAATCTTGAGAAACTCGTACATTCTCTCTTCACTGTTTCGCGGTCTTAGAGAAATAGATTTCTTGTGCGAAAGTGCTGTTTTCACAGTGCTAAGAACCCCCAACTCTATCAACAATGTAGGTTTCACCGGTTTTCTAAGTCTCTCTTATTTGTTTGTACTTATACTTGGAATTCTCTGTGTAAACCTCTGTAACTTTTCTATGTAGGTGAATCACTGTGTACTTTCTCTTGTTTCTATCTGTTACCAATCTTGAGAAACTCATACATTCTCTGTTCACTGAATCCCACTCTTCGAGAAGTAGATTTCTTTGTGCGAAAGTGCTGTTTTCACAGTGCTAAGTACACCCAACTCTATCAACAATATTGGTTTTACCAGTTTTCTAAGTCTCTCTTATTTTCTTGAAGTTACACTTGGATTTCTCTGTGTAAACCTCTGTAACTTCTCTAGGTAGATGAATCACTGTGTACTTTCTCTTATTTGTATCTGTTACCAATCTTGACAAACTCATACATTCTCCGTTCACTGTTTCCCGGTCTTAGACAAGTAGATTTCTTTGTGCGAAAGTTCTGTTTTCACAGTGCTAAGTACTCCCAACTCTATCAACAATGTAGTTTCTACCGGTTTTCTAAGTCTCTCTAATTTTCATGAAGTTACACTTGGATTTCTCAGTGTAAACATCTGTAACGTCTCTAGGTAGATGAATCACTGTGTACTTTCTCTTGTTTCTATCTGTTACCAATCTTGAGAAACTCATACATTCTCTGTTCACTGTTTCCCGGTCTTAGGAAGTAGATTTCTTTCTGCGAAAGTGCTGTTTTCACAGTGCTAAGTACACCCAACTCTATCAACAATGTAGGTTTTACCAGTTTTCTAAGTCTCTCTTATTTTCTTGCACTTATACTTGGATTTCTCTGTGTAAAATTCTGTAACTTATCTACGTAGATGAATCACTGTGGACTTTCTCTTGTTTCTATCTGTTACCAATCTTGAGAAACTCATACATTCTCTGCTTACTGTTTCGCGGTATTAGAGAAGTAGATTTCTTTGTGCGAACGTGCTGTTTTCACAGTGCTAAGTACTCCGAACTCTATCAACAATGTATTTTTTAATAGCTTTCTAAGTCTCTCTTATTTGCTTGTACTTATACTTGGAATTCTCTGTGTAAACCTCTGTAAATTCTCTAGGTAGATGAATCACTGTGTACTTTCTCTTGTTTCTATCTGTTACCAATCTTGAGAAACTCATACATTCTCCGTTCACTGTTTCCCGGTCTTAGAGAAGTAGATTTCTTTGTGCGAAAGTGCTGTTTTCACAGTGCTAAGTACTCCCAACTCTATCAACAATGTAGGTTTTCCCAGTTTTCTAAGTCTCTCTTATTTTCATGTACTTATACTTGGAATTCTCTGTGTAAACCTCTGTAACTTTTCTAGGTAGATGAATCTCTGTGTACTTTCTCTTGTTTCTATCTGTTACCAATCTTGAGAAACTCCTACATTCTCTGTTCACTGTTTCCCAGTCTTAGAGAAATAGATTTCTTTCTGCGAAATTGCTGTTTTCACAGTACTAAGTACTCCCAACTCTATCAACAATGTAGGTTTTACCAGTTTTCTAAGTCTCTCTTATTTTCTTGTACTTATACTTGGAATTCTCTGTGTAAACCTCTGTAACTTTTCTATGTAGATGAATCACTGCGTACTTTCTCTTGTTTCTATCTGTTACCAATCTTGAGAAACTCACACATTCTCTGTTCACTGTTTCCCAGTCTTAGAGAAGTAGATTTCTTTCTGCGAAAGTTCTGTTTTCACAGTGGTAAGTACTCCCAACTCTATCCACAATGTAGGTTTTACCAGTTTTCTAAGTCTCTCTTATTTTCTTGTACTTATACATGGAATTCTCTGTGTAAACTTCTGTAACTTCTCTAGGTAGATGAATCACTGTGTACTTTCTTTTGTTTCTATCTGTTACCAATCTTGAGAAACTCACACATTCTCTGTTCACTGTTTCCCAGTCTTAGAGAAGTAGATTTCTTTGTGGGAAAGTGCTGTTTTCACAGTGCTAAGTACTCCCAACTCTATCAACAATGGAGTTTCTACCGGTTTTCTAAGTCTCTCTAATTTTCATGAAGTTACACTTGGATTTCTCTGTGTAAACATCTGTAACATCTCTAGGTAGATGAATCACTGTGTACTTTCTCTTGTTTCTATCTGTTACCAATCTTGAGAAACTCATACATTCTCTGTTCACTGTTTCCCGGTCTTACAGAAGTAGATTTCTTTCTGTGAAAGTGCTGTTTTCACAGTGCTAAGTACTCCCAAGTCTATCAACAATGTAGGTTTTACCAGTTTTCTAAGTCTCTCTCATTTTCTTGTACTTATATTTGGAATTCTCTGTGTAAACCTCTGTAACTTCTCTCGGTAGATGAATCACTGTGGACTTTCTCTTGTTTCTATCTGTTACCAATCTTGAGAAACTCATACATTCTCTGTTCACTGTTTCGCGGTCTTAGAGAAGTAGATTTCTTTGTGCGAAAGTGCTGTTTTCACAGTGCTAAGTACTCCCAACTCTATCAACAATGGAGTTTTTAATAGTTTTCTAAGTCTCTCTTATTTTCTTGCACTTATACTTGGAATTCTCTGGGTAAACCTCTGTAACTTCTCTAGGTAGATGAATCACTGTGTACTTTCTCTTGTTTCTATCTGTTACCAATCTTCAGAAACTCATACATTCCCTGTTCACTGTTTCCCCGTCTTAGAGAAGTAGATTTCTTGGTTCGAAAGTGCTGTTTTCACAGTGCTAAGTACTCCCAACTCTATCAACAATGTAGGTTTTACCAGTTTTCTAAGTCTCTCTTATTTTCTTGGAGTTACACTTGGATTTCTCTCTGTAAACCTCTGGAACTTCTCTAAGTAGATGAATCACTGTGTACTTTCCCTTGTTTCTATCTGTTACCAATCTTGAGAAACTCATACATTCTCTGTTCACTCTTTCGCGGTCTTAGAGAAGTAGATTTCTTTGTGCGAAAGTGCTGTTTTCACACTGCTAAGTACTCCCAACTCTATCAACAATGTAGGTTTTACCAGTTTTCTAAATCTCTCTTATTTTCTTGTACTTATACTTGGAATTCTCTGTGTAAATCGCTGTAACTTCTCTCGGTAGATGAATCACTGTGGACTTTCTCTTGTTTCTATCTGTTACCAATCTTGAGAAACTCATACATTCTCTGTTCACTGTTTCGCAGACTTAGAGAAGTAGATTTCTTTGTGCGAAATTGCTGTTTTCACAGTGCTAAGTACTTCCAACTCTATCAACAACGTAGGTTTTACGAGTTTTCTAAGTCTCTCTTATTTTCTTGTACTTATACTTGGAATTCTCTATGTAAACCTCTGTAACTTCTCTAGGTAGATGAATCACTGTGGACTTTCTCTTGTTTCTATCTGTTACCAATCTTGAGAAACTCATACATTCTCCGTTCACTGTTTCCCGGTCTTAGAGAAGTAGATTTCTTTGTGCGAAAGTGCTGTTTTCACAGTGCTAAGTACTCCCAACTATATCAACAATGTAGTTTCTACCGGTTTTCTAGGTCTCTCTAATTTTCATGAAGTTACACTTGGATTTCTCTGTGTAAACATCTGTAACGTCTCTAGGTAGATGAATCACTGTGTACTTTCTCTTGTTTCTATCTGTTACCAATTTTGAGAAACTCATACATTCTCTGTTCACTGTTTCCCGGTCTTAGAGAAGTAGATTTCTTTGTGCGAAAGTGCTGTTTTCACACTGCTAAGTACTCCCAACTCTATCAACAATGTAGGTTTTACCAGTTTTCTAAGTCTCTCTTATTTTCTTGGAGTTCCACTTGGATTTCTCTGTGTAAACTTCTGGAACTTCTCTAATTAGATGAATCACTGTGTACTTTCTCTTGTTTCTATCTGTTACCAATCTTGAGAAACTCATACATTCTCTGTTCACTGTTTCCCGGTCTTAGAGAAGTAGATTTCTTTGTGCGAAAGTGCTGTTTTCACAGTGCTAAGTACTCCCAACTCTATCAACAATGTAGGTTTTACCAGTTTTCTAAGTCTCTCTTATTTGCTTGTACTTATACTTGGAATTCTCTGTGTAAACCTCTGTAACTTCTCTCGGTAGATGAATCACTGTGTACTTTCTCTTGTTTCTATCTGTTACCAATCTAGAGAAACTCATACATTCTCTGTTCACTGTTTCACGGACTTAGAGAACTAAATTTATTTCGGCGAAAGTGCTGTTTTCACAGTGCTAAGTACTCCCAACTCTATCAACATTGTAGGTTTTACCGGTTTTCTAAGTCTCTCTTATTTGCTTGTACTTATACTTGGAATTCTCTGTGTAAACCTCTGGAACTTCTCTAAGTAGATGAATCACTGTGTACTTTCTCTTGTTTCTATCTGTTACCAATTTTGAGAAACTCATACATTCTCTGGTCACTGTTTCACGGACTTAGAGAACTAAATTTCTTTCGGCGAAAGTGCTGTTTTCACAGTGCTAAGTACTCCCAACTCTATCAACATTGTAGGTTTTACCGGTTTTCTAAGTCTCTCTTCTTCTCTTGTACTTATACATGGAATTCTCTGTGTAAACTTCTTTAACTTCTCTAGGTAGATGAATCACTGTGTACTTTCTCTTGTTTCTATCTGTTACCAATTTTGAGAAACTCATACATTCTCTTTTCACTGTTTCCCAGTGTTAGAGAAGTAGATTTCTTTCTGCGAAATTGCTGTTTTCACAGTCCTAAGTACTCCCAACTCTATCAACAATGAAAGTTTTACCAGTTTTCTAAGTCTCTCTTATTTTTTTGTACTTATACTTGGAATTCTCTGTGTAAACCTCTGTAACTTTTCTAGGAAGATGAATCACTGTGTACTTTCTCTTGTTTCTATCTGTTACCAATCCTGAGAAATTCATACATTCTCCCTTCTCACTGTTTCACGGACTTAGAGAACTAAATTTCTTTCTGCGAAAGTGCTGTTTTCACAGTGCTAAGTACTCCCAACTCTATCAACATTATTGGTTTTACCAGTTTTCTAAGTCTCTCTTATTTTCTTGTACTTATACTTGGAATTCTCTGTGTAAACCTCTGTAACTTTTCTATGTAGATGAATCACTGCGTACTTTCTCTGCTTTCTATCTGTTACCAATCTTGAGAAACTCATACATTCTCTGTTCACTGTTTCCCAGTCTTAGAGAAGTAGATTTCTTTCTGCGAAAGTGCTGTTTTCACAGTGCTAAGTACTCCCAACTCTATCCACAATGTAAGTTTTACCAGTTTTCTAAGTCTCTCTTATTTTCTTGTACTTATACATGGAATTCTCTGTGTAAACTTCTGTAACTTCTCTAGGTAGATGAATCACTGTGTACTTTCTTTTGTTTCTATCTGTTACCAATCTTGAGAAACTCATACAATCTCTGTTCACTGTTTCACGGACTTAGAGAACTAAATTTCTTTCGGCAAAAGTGCTGTTTTCACAGTGCTAAGTACTCCCAACTCTATCAACAATGTAGGTTTTACCAGTTTTCTAAGTCTCTCTTCTTTTCTTGTACTTATACTTGGAATTCTCTGTGTAAACCTTTGTAACTTCTCTCGTAGATAAATCACTGTGGACTTTCTCTTGTTTCTATCTGTTACCAATCTTGAGAAAATCATACATTCTCTGTTTAGTGTTTCGCGGTCTTAGAGAAGTAGATTTCTTTCTGCGAAAGTGCTGTTTTCACAGTGCTAAGTACTCCCAACTCTATCAACAATGTAGGTTTTCCCAGTTTTCTAAGTCTCTCTTATTTTCATGTACTTATACTTGGAATTCTCTGTGTAAACCTCTGTAACTTTTCTAGGTAGATTTATCTCTGTGTACTTTCTCTTGTTTCTATCTGTTACCAATCTTGAGAAACTCCTACATTCTCTGTTCACTGTTTCCCAGTCTTAGAGAAGTAGATTTCTTTCTGCGAAATTGCTGTTTTCCCAGTACTAAGTACTCCCAACTCTATCAACAATGTAGGTTTTACCACTTTTCTAAGTCTCTCTTATTTTCTTGTACTTATACTTGGAATTCTCTGTGTAAACCTCTGTAACTTTTCTATGTAGATGAATCACTGCGTACTTTCTCTTGTTTCTATCTGTTACCAATCTTGAAAAACTCACACATTCTCTGTTCACTGTTTCCCAGTCTTAGAGAAGTAGATTTCTTTCTGCGAAAGTGCTGTTTTCACAGTGGTAAGTACTTCCAACTCTATCAACAACGTAGGTTTTACGAGTTTTCTAAGTCTCTCTTATTTTCTTGTACTTATACTTGGAATTCTCTGTGTAAACCTCTGTAACTTCTCTAGGTAGATGAATCACTGTGGACTTTCTCTTGTTTCTATCTGTTACCAATCTTGAGAAACTCATACATTCTCCGTTCACTGTTTCCCGGTCTTAGAGAAGTAGATTTCTTTGTGCGAAAGTGCTGTTTTCACAGTGCTAAGTACTCCCAACTATATCAACAATGTAGTTTCTACCGGTTTTCTAGGTCTCTCTAATTTTCATGAAGTTACACTTGGATTTCTCTGTGTAAACATCTTTAACGTCTCTAGGTAGATGAATCACTGTGTACTTTCTCTTGTTTCTATCTGTTACCAATTTTGAGAAACTCATACATTCTCTGTTCACTGTTTCCCGGTCTTACAGAAGTAGATTTCTTTCTGTGAAAGTGCTGTTTTCACAGTGCTAAGTACTCCCAACTCTATCAACAATGTAGGTTTTACCAGTTTTCTAAGTCTCTCTCATTTTCTTGTACTTATACTTGGAATTCTCTGTGTAAACCTCTGTAACTTCTCTCGGTAGATGAATCACTGTGGACTTTCTCTTGTTTCTATCTGTTACCAATCTTGAGAAACTCATACATTCTCTGTTCACTGTTTCGCGGTCTTAGAGAAGTAGATTTCTTTGTGCGAAAGTGCTGTTTTCACAGTGCTAAGTACTCCCAACTCTATCAACAATGTAGGTTTTACCAGTTTTCTAAGTCTCTCTTATTTGCTTGTACTTATACTTGGAATTCTCTGTGTAAACCTCTGTAACTTCTCTCGGTAGATGAATCACTGTGTACTTTCTCTTGTTTCTATCTGTTACCAATCTAGAGAAACTCATACATTCTCTGTTCACTGTTTCACGGACTTAGAGAACTAAATTTATTTCGGCGAAAGTGCTGTTTTCACAGTGCTAAGTACTCCCAACTCTATCAACATTGTAGGTTTTACCGGTTTTCTAAGTCTCTCTTATTTGCTTGTACTTATACTTGGAATTCTCTATGTAAACCTCTGGAACTTCTCTAAGTAGATGAATCACTGTGTACTTTCTCTTGTTTCTATCTGTTACCAATTTTGAGAAACTCATACATTCTCTGGTCACTGTTTCACGGACTTAGAGAACTAAATTTCTTTCGGCGAAAGTGCTGTTTTCACAGTGCTAAGTACTCCCAACTCTATCAACATTGTAGGTTTTACCGGTTTTCTAAGTCTCTCTTCTTCTCTTGTACTTATACATGGAATTCTCTGTGTAAACTTCTTTAACTTCTCTAGGTAGATGAATCACTGTGTACTTTCTCTTGTTTCTATCTGTTACCAATTTTGAGAAACTCATACATTCTCTTTTCACTGTTTCCCAGTGTTAGAGAAGTAGATTTCTTTCTGCGAAATTGCTGTTTTCACAGTCCTAAGTACTCCCAACTCTATCAACAATGAAAGTTTTACCAGTTTTCTAAGTCTCTCTTATTTTTTTGTACTTATACTTGGAATTCTCTGTGTAAACCTCTGTAACTTTTCTAGGAAGATGAATCACTGTGTACTTTCTCTTGTTTCTATCTGTTACCAATCCTGAGAAATTCATACATTCTCCCTTCTCACTGTTTCACGGACTTAGAGAACTAAATTTCTTTCTGCGAAAGTGCTGTTTTCACAGTGCTAAGTACTCCCAACTCTATCAACATTATTGGTTTTACCAGTTTTCTAAGTCTCTCTTATTTTCTTGTACTTATACTTGGAATTCTCTGTGTAAACCTCTGTAACTTTTCTATGTAGATGAATCACTGCGTACTTTCTCTGCTTTCTATCTGTTACCAATCTTGAGAAACTCATACATTCTCTGTTCACTGTTTCCCAGTCTTAGAGAAGTAGATTTCTTTCTGCGAAAGTGCTGTTTTCACAGTGCTAAGTACTCCCAACTCTATCCACAATGTAAGTTTTACCAGTTTTCTAAGTCTCTCTTATTTTCTTGTACTTATACATGGAATTCTCTGTGTAAACTTCTGTAACTTCTCTAGGTAGATGAATCACTGTGTACTTTCTTTTGTTTCTATCTGTTACCAATCTTGAGAAACTCATACAATCTCTGTTCACTGTTTCACGGACTTAGAGAACTAAATTTCTTTCGGCAAAAGTGCTGTTTTCACAGTGCTAAGTACTCCCAACTCTATCAACAATGTAGGTTTTACCAGTTTTCTAAGTCTCTCTTCTTTTCTTGTACTTATACTTGGAATTCTCTGTGTAAACCTTTGTAACTTCTCTCGTAGATAAATCACTGTGGACTTTCTCTTGTTTCTATCTGTTACCAATCTTGAGAAAATCATACATTCTCTGTTTAGTGTTTCGCGGTCTTAGAGAAGTAGATTTCTTTCTGCGAAAGTGCTGTTTTCACAGTGCTAAGTACTCCCAACTCTATCAACAATGTAGGTTTTCCCAGTTTTCTAAGTCTCTCTTATTTTCATGTACTTATACTTGGAATTCTCTGTGTAAACCTCTGTAACTTTTCTATGTAGGTGAATCACTGTGTACTTTCTCTTGTTTCTATCTGTTACCAATCTTGAGAAACTCATACATTCTCTGTTCACTGAATCCCACTCTTCGAGAAGTAGATTTCTTTGTGCGAAAGTGCTGTTTTCACAGTGCTAAGTACACCCAACTCTATCAACAATATTGGTTTTACCAGTTTTCTAAGTCTCTCTTATTTTCTTGAAGTTACACTTGGATTTCTCTGTGTAAACCTCTGTAACTTCTCTAGGTAGATGAATCACTGTGTACTTTCTCTTATTTGTATCTGTTACCAATCTTGACAAACTCATACATTCTCCGTTCACTGTTTCCCGGTCTTAGACAAGTAGATTTCTTTGTGCGAAAGTTCTGTTTTCACAGTGCTAAGTACTCCCAACTCTATCAACAATGTAGTTTCTACCGGTTTTCTAAGTCTCTCTAATTTTCATGAAGTTACACTTGGATTTCTCAGTGTAAACATCTGTAACGTCTCTAGGTAGATGAATCACTGTGTACTTTCTCTTGTTTCTATCTGTTACCAATCTTGAGAAACTCATACATTCTCTGTTCACTGTTTCCCGGTCTTAGGAAGTAGATTTCTTTCTGCGAAAGTGCTGTTTTCACAGTGCTAAGTACACCCAACTCTATCAACAATGTAGGTTTTACCAGTTTTCTAAGTCTCTCTTATTTTCTTGCACTTATACTTGGATTTCTCTGTGTAAAATTCTGTAACTTATCTACGTAGATGAATCACTGTGGACTTTCTCTTGTTTCTATCTGTTACCAATCTTGAGAAACTCATACATTCTCTGCTTACTGTTTCGCGGTATTAGAGAAGTAGATTTCTTTGTGCGAACGTGCTGTTTTCACAGTGCTAAGTACTCCGAACTCTATCAACAATGTATTTTTTAATAGCTTTCTAAGTCTCTCTTATTTGCTTGTACTTATACTTGGAATTCTCTGTGTAAACCTCTGTAAATTCTCTAGGTAGATGAATCACTGTGTACTTTCTCTTGTTTCTATCTGTTACCAATCTTGAGAAACTCATACATTCTCCGTTCACTGTTTCCCGGTCTTAGAGAAGTAGATTTCTTTGTGCGAAAGTGCTGTTTTCACAGTGCTAAGTACTCCCAACTCTATCAACAATGTAGGTTTTCCCAGTTTTCTAAGTCTCTCTTATTTTCATGTACTTATACTTGGAATTCTCTGTGTAAACCTCTGTAACTTTTCTAGGTAGATGAATCTCTGTGTACTTTCTCTTGTTTCTATCTGTTACCAATCTTGAGAAACTCCTACATTCTCTGTTCACTGTTTCCCAGTCTTAGAGAAATAGATTTCTTTCTGCGAAATTGCTGTTTTCACAGTACTAAGTACTCCCAACTCTATCAACAATGTAGGTTTTACCAGTTTTCTAAGTCTCTCTTATTTTCTTGTACTTATACTTGGAATTCTCTGTGTAAACCTCTGTAACTTTTCTATGTAGATGAATCACTGCGTACTTTCTCTTGTTTCTATCTGTTACCAATCTTGAGAAACTCACACATTCTCTGTTCACTGTTTCCCAGTCTTAGAGAAGTAGATTTCTTTCTGCGAAAGTTCTGTTTTCACAGTGGTAAGTACTCCCAACTCTATCCACAATGTAGGTTTTACCAGTTTTCTAAGTCTCTCTTATTTTCTTGTACTTATACATGGAATTCTCTGTGTAAACTTCTGTAACTTCTCTAGGTAGATGAATCACTGTGTACTTTCTTTTGTTTCTATCTGTTACCAATCTTGAGAAACTCACACATTCTCTGTTCACTGTTTCCCAGTCTTAGAGAAGTAGATTTCTTTGTGGGAAAGTGCTGTTTTCACAGTGCTAAGTACTCCCAACTCTATCAACAATGGAGTTTCTACCGGTTTTCTAAGTCTCTCTAATTTTCATGAAGTTACACTTGGATTTCTCTGTGTAAACATCTGTAACATCTCTAGGTAGATGAATCACTGTGTACTTTCTCTTGTTTCTATCTGTTACCAATCTTGAGAAACTCATACATTCTCTGTTCACTGTTTCCCGGTCTTACAGAAGTAGATTTCTTTCTGTGAAAGTGCTGTTTTCACAGTGCTAAGTACTCCCAAGTCTATCAACAATGTAGGTTTTACCAGTTTTCTAAGTCTCTCTCATTTTCTTGTACTTATATTTGGAATTCTCTGTGTAAACCTCTGTAACTTCTCTCGGTAGATGAATCACTGTGGACTTTCTCTTGTTTCTATCTGTTACCAATCTTGAGAAACTCATACATTCTCTGTTCACTGTTTCGCGGTCTTAGAGAAGTAGATTTCTTTGTGCGAAAGTGCTGTTTTCACAGTGCTAAGTACTCCCAACTCTATCAACAATGGAGTTTTTAATAGTTTTCTAAGTCTCTCTTATTTTCTTGCACTTATACTTGGAATTCTCTGGGTAAACCTCTGTAACTTCTCTAGGTAGATGAATCACTGTGTACTTTCTCTTGTTTCTATCTGTTACCAATCTTCAGAAACTCATACATTCCCTGTTCACTGTTTCCCCGTCTTAGAGAAGTAGATTTCTTGGTTCGAAAGTGCTGTTTTCACAGTGCTAAGTACTCCCAACTCTATCAACAATGTAGGTTTTACCAGTTTTCTAAGTCTCTCTTATTTTCTTGGAGTTACACTTGGATTTCTCTCTGTAAACCTCTGGAACTTCTCTAAGTAGATGAATCACTGTGTACTTTCCCTTGTTTCTATCTGTTACCAATCTTGAGAAACTCATACATTCTCTGTTCACTCTTTCGCGGTCTTAGAGAAGTAGATTTCTTTGTGCGAAAGTGCTGTTTTCACACTGCTAAGTACTCCCAACTCTATCAACAATGTAGGTTTTACCAGTTTTCTAAATCTCTCTTATTTTCTTGTACTTATACTTGGAATTCTCTGTGTAAATCGCTGTAACTTCTCTCGGTAGATGAATCACTGTGGACTTTCTCTTGTTTCTATCTGTTACCAATCTTGAGAAACTCATACATTCTCTGTTCACTGTTTCGCAGACTTAGAGAAGTAGATTTCTTTGTGCGAAATTGCTGTTTTCACAGTGCTAAGTACTTCCAACTCTATCAACAACGTAGGTTTTACGAGTTTTCTAAGTCTCTCTTATTTTCTTGTACTTATACTTGGAATTCTCTATGTAAACCTCTGTAACTTCTCTAGGTAGATGAATCACTGTGGACTTTCTCTTGTTTCTATCTGTTACCAATCTTGAGAAACTCATACATTCTCCGTTCACTGTTTCCCGGTCTTAGAGAAGTAGATTTCTTTGTGCGAAAGTGCTGTTTTCACAGTGCTAAGTACTCCCAACTATATCAACAATGTAGTTTCTACCGGTTTTCTAGGTCTCTCTAATTTTCATGAAGTTACACTTGGATTTCTCTGTGTAAACATCTGTAACGTCTCTAGGTAGATGAATCACTGTGTACTTTCTCTTGTTTCTATCTGTTACCAATTTTGAGAAACTCATACATTCTCTGTTCACTGTTTCCCGGTCTTAGAGAAGTAGATTTCTTTGTGCGAAAGTGCTGTTTTCACACTGCTAAGTACTCCCAACTCTATCAACAATGTAGGTTTTACCAGTTTTCTAAGTCTCTCTTATTTTCTTGGAGTTCCACTTGGATTTCTCTGTGTAAACTTCTGGAACTTCTCTAATTAGATGAATCACTGTGTACTTTCTCTTGTTTCTATCTGTTACCAATCTTGAGAAACTCATACATTCTCTGTTCACTGTTTCCCGGTCTTAGAGAAGTAGATTTCTTTGTGCGAAAGTGCTGTTTTCACAGTGCTAAGTACTCCCAACTCTATCAACAATGTAGGTTTTACCAGTTTTCTAAGTCTCTCTTATTTGCTTGTACTTATACTTGGAATTCTCTGTGTAAACCTCTGTAACTTCTCTCGGTAGATGAATCACTGTGTACTTTCTCTTGTTTCTATCTGTTACCAATCTAGAGAAACTCATACATTCTCTGTTCACTGTTTCACGGACTTAGAGAACTAAATTTATTTCGGCGAAAGTGCTGTTTTCACAGTGCTAAGTACTCCCAACTCTATCAACATTGTAGGTTTTACCGGTTTTCTAAGTCTCTCTTATTTGCTTGTACTTATACTTGGAATTCTCTGTGTAAACCTCTGGAACTTCTCTAAGTAGATGAATCACTGTGTACTTTCTCTTGTTTCTATCTGTTACCAATTTTGAGAAACTCATACATTCTCTGGTCACTGTTTCACGGACTTAGAGAACTAAATTTCTTTCGGCGAAAGTGCTGTTTTCACAGTGCTAAGTACTCCCAACTCTATCAACATTGTAGGTTTTACCGGTTTTCTAAGTCTCTCTTCTTCTCTTGTACTTATACATGGAATTCTCTGTGTAAACTTCTTTAACTTCTCTAGGTAGATGAATCACTGTGTACTTTCTCTTGTTTCTATCTGTTACCAATTTTGAGAAACTCATACATTCTCTTTTCACTGTTTCCCAGTGTTAGAGAAGTAGATTTCTTTCTGCGAAATTGCTGTTTTCACAGTCCTAAGTACTCCCAACTCTATCAACAATGAAAGTTTTACCAGTTTTCTAAGTCTCTCTTATTTTTTTGTACTTATACTTGGAATTCTCTGTGTAAACCTCTGTAACTTTTCTAGGAAGATGAATCACTGTGTACTTTCTCTTGTTTCTATCTGTTACCAATCCTGAGAAATTCATACATTCTCCCTTCTCACTGTTTCACGGACTTAGAGAACTAAATTTCTTTCTGCGAAAGTGCTGTTTTCACAGTGCTAAGTACTCCCAACTCTATCAACATTATTGGTTTTACCAGTTTTCTAAGTCTCTCTTATTTTCTTGTACTTATACTTGGAATTCTCTGTGTAAACCTCTGTAACTTTTCTATGTAGATGAATCACTGCGTACTTTCTCTGCTTTCTATCTGTTACCAATCTTGAGAAACTCATACATTCTCTGTTCACTGTTTCCCAGTCTTAGAGAAGTAGATTTCTTTCTGCGAAAGTGCTGTTTTCACAGTGCTAAGTACTCCCAACTCTATCCACAATGTAAGTTTTACCAGTTTTCTAAGTCTCTCTTATTTTCTTGTACTTATACATGGAATTCTCTGTGTAAACTTCTGTAACTTCTCTAGGTAGATGAATCACTGTGTACTTTCTTTTGTTTCTATCTGTTACCAATCTTGAGAAACTCATACAATCTCTGTTCACTGTTTCACGGACTTAGAGAACTAAATTTCTTTCGGCAAAAGTGCTGTTTTCACAGTGCTAAGTACTCCCAACTCTATCAACAATGTAGGTTTTACCAGTTTTCTAAGTCTCTCTTCTTTTCTTGTACTTATACTTGGAATTCTCTGTGTAAACCTTTGTAACTTCTCTCGTAGATAAATCACTGTGGACTTTCTCTTGTTTCTATCTGTTACCAATCTTGAGAAAATCATACATTCTCTGTTTAGTGTTTCGCGGTCTTAGAGAAGTAGATTTCTTTCTGCGAAAGTGCTGTTTTCACAGTGCTAAGTACTCCCAACTCTATCAACAATGTAGGTTTTCCCAGTTTTCTAAGTCTCTCTTATTTTCATGTACTTATACTTGGAATTCTCTGTGTAAACCTCTGTAACTTTTCTAGGTAGATTTATCTCTGTGTACTTTCTCTTGTTTCTATCTGTTACCAATCTTGAGAAACTCCTACATTCTCTGTTCACTGTTTCCCAGTCTTAGAGAAGTAGATTTCTTTCTGCGAAATTGCTGTTTTCCCAGTACTAAGTACTCCCAACTCTATCAACAATGTAGGTTTTACCACTTTTCTAAGTCTCTCTTATTTTCTTGTACTTATACTTGGAATTCTCTGTGTAAACCTCTGTAACTTTTCTATGTAGATGAATCACTGCGTACTTTCTCTTGTTTCTATCTGTTACCAATCTTGAAAAACTCACACATTCTCTGTTCACTGTTTCCCAGTCTTAGAGAAGTAGATTTCTTTCTGCGAAAGTGCTGTTTTCACAGTGGTAAGTACTTCCAACTCTATCAACAACGTAGGTTTTACGAGTTTTCTAAGTCTCTCTTATTTTCTTGTACTTATACTTGGAATTCTCTGTGTAAACCTCTGTAACTTCTCTAGGTAGATGAATCACTGTGGACTTTCTCTTGTTTCTATCTGTTACCAATCTTGAGAAACTCATACATTCTCCGTTCACTGTTTCCCGGTCTTAGAGAAGTAGATTTCTTTGTGCGAAAGTGCTGTTTTCACAGTGCTAAGTACTCCCAACTATATCAACAATGTAGTTTCTACCGGTTTTCTAGGTCTCTCTAATTTTCATGAAGTTACACTTGGATTTCTCTGTGTAAACATCTTTAACGTCTCTAGGTAGATGAATCACTGTGTACTTTCTCTTGTTTCTATCTGTTACCAATTTTGAGAAACTCATACATTCTCTGTTCACTGTTTCCCGGTCTTACAGAAGTAGATTTCTTTCTGTGAAAGTGCTGTTTTCACAGTGCTAAGTACTCCCAACTCTATCAACAATGTAGGTTTTACCAGTTTTCTAAGTCTCTCTCATTTTCTTGTACTTATACTTGGAATTCTCTGTGTAAACCTCTGTAACTTCTCTCGGTAGATGAATCACTGTGGACTTTCTCTTGTTTCTATCTGTTACCAATCTTGAGAAACTCATACATTCTCTGTTCACTGTTTCGCGGTCTTAGAGAAGTAGATTTCTTTGTGCGAAAGTGCTGTTTTCACAGTGCTAAGTACTCCCAACTCTATCAACAATGTAGGTTTTACCAGTTTTCTAAGTCTCTCTTATTTGCTTGTACTTATACTTGGAATTCTCTGTGTAAACCTCTGTAACTTCTCTCGGTAGATGAATCACTGTGTACTTTCTCTTGTTTCTATCTGTTACCAATCTAGAGAAACTCATACATTCTCTGTTCACTGTTTCACGGACTTAGAGAACTAAATTTATTTCGGCGAAAGTGCTGTTTTCACAGTGCTAAGTACTCCCAACTCTATCAACATTGTAGGTTTTACCGGTTTTCTAAGTCTCTCTTATTTGCTTGTACTTATACTTGGAATTCTCTGTGTAAACCTCTGGAACTTCTCTAAGTAGATGAATCACTGTGTACTTTCTCTTGTTTCTATCTGTTACCAATTTTGAGAAACTCATACATTCTCTGGTCACTGTTTCACGGACTTAGAGAACTAAATTTCTTTCGGCGAAAGTGCTGTTTTCACAGTGCTAAGTACTCCCAACTCTATCAACATTGTAGGTTTTACCGGTTTTCTAAGTCTCTCTTCTTCTCTTGTACTTATACATGGAATTCTCTGTGTAAACTTCTTTAACTTCTCTAGGTAGATGAATCACTGTGTACTTTCTCTTGTTTCTATCTGTTACCAATTTTGAGAAACTCATACATTCTCTTTTCACTGTTTCCCAGTGTTAGAGAAGTAGATTTCTTTCTGCGAAATTGCTGTTTTCACAGTCCTAAGTACTCCCAACTCTATCAACAATGAAAGTTTTACCAGTTTTCTAAGTCTCTCTTATTTTTTTGTACTTATACTTGGAATTCTCTGTGTAAACCTCTGTAACTTTTCTAGGAAGATGAATCACTGTGTACTTTCTCTTGTTTCTATCTGTTACCAATCCTGAGAAATTCATACATTCTCCCTTCTCACTGTTTCACGGACTTAGAGAACTAAATTTCTTTCTGCGAAAGTGCTGTTTTCACAGTGCTAAGTACTCCCAACTCTATCAACATTATTGGTTTTACCAGTTTTCTAAGTCTCTCTTATTTTCTTGTACTTATACTTGGAATTCTCTGTGTAAACCTCTGTAACTTTTCTATGTAGATGAATCACTGCGTACTTTCTCTGCTTTCTATCTGTTACCAATCTTGAGAAACTCATACATTCTCTGTTCACTGTTTCCCAGTCTTAGAGAAGTAGATTTCTTTCTGCGAAAGTGCTGTTTTCACAGTGCTAAGTACTCCCAACTCTATCCACAATGTAAGTTTTACCAGTTTTCTAAGTCTCTCTTATTTTCTTGTACTTATACATGGAATTCTCTGTGTAAACTTCTGTAACTTCTCTAGGTAGATGAATCACTGTGTACTTTCTTTTGTTTCTATCTGTTACCAATCTTGAGAAACTCATACAATCTCTGTTCACTGTTTCACGGACTTAGAGAACTAAATTTCTTTCGGCAAAAGTGCTGTTTTCACAGTGCTAAGTACTCCCAACTCTATCAACAATGTAGGTTTTACCAGTTTTCTAAGTCTCTCTTCTTTTCTTGTACTTATACTTGGAATTCTCTGTGTAAACCTTTGTAACTTCTCTCGTAGATAAATCACTGTGGACTTTCTCTTGTTTCTATCTGTTACCAAACTTGAGAAAATCATACATTCTCTGTTTAGTGTTTCGCGGTCTTAGAGAAGTAGATTTCTTTCTGCGAAAGTGCTGTTTTCACAGTGCTAAGTACTCCCAACTCTATCAACAATGTAGGTTTTCCCAGTTTTCTAAGTCTCTCTTATTTTCATGTACTTATACTTGGAATTCTCTGTGTAAACCTCTGTAACTTTTCTAGGTAGATTTATCTCTGTGTACTTTCTCTTGTTTCTATCTGTTACCAATCTTGAGAAACTCCTACATTCTCTGTTCACTGTTTCCCAGTCTTAGAGAAGTAGATTTCTTTCTGCGAAATTGCTGTTTTCCCAGTACTAAGTACTCCCAACTCTATCAACAATGTAGGTTTTACCACTTTTCTAAGTCTCTCTTATTTTCTTGTACTTATACTTGGAATTCTCTGTGTAAACCTCTGTAACTTTTCTATGTAGATGAATCACTGCGTACTTTCTCTTGTTTCTATCTGTTACCAATCTTGAAAAACTCACACATTCTCTGTTCACTGTTTCCCAGTCTTAGAGAAGTAGATTTCTTTCTGCGAAAGTGCTGTTTTCACAGTGGTAAGTACTTCCAACTCTATCAACAACGTAGGTTTTACGAGTTTTCTAAGTCTCTCTTATTTTCTTGTACTTATACTTGGAATTCTCTGTGTAAACCTCTGTAACTTCTCTAGGTAGATGAATCACTGTGGACTTTCTCTTGTTTCTATCTGTTACCAATCTTGACAAACTCATACATTCTCCGTTCACTGTTTCCCGGTCTTAGAGAAGTAGATTTCTTTGTGCGAAAGTGCTGTTTTCACAGTGCTAAGTACTCCCAACTATATCAACAATGTAGTTTCTACCGGTTTTCTAGGTCTCTCTAATTTTCATGAAGTTACACTTGGATTTCTCTGTGTAAACATCTTTAACGTCTCTAGGTAGATGAATCACTGTGTACTTTCTCTTGTTTCTATCTGTTACCAATTTTGAGAAACTCATACATTCTCTGTTCACTGTTTCCCGGTCTTACAGAAGTAGATTTCTTTCTGTGAAAGTGCTGTTTTCACAGTGCTAAGTACTCCCAACTCTATCAACAATGTAGGTTTTACCAGTTTTCTAAGTCTCTCTCATTTTCTTGTACTTATACTTGGAATTCTCTGTGTAAACCTCTGTAACTTCTCTCGGTAGATGAATCACTGTGGACTTTCTCTTGTTTCTATCTGTTACCAATCTTGAGAAACTCATACATTCTCTGTTCACTGTTTCGCGGTCTTAGAGAAGTAGATTTCTTTGTGCGAAAGTGCTGTTTTCACAGTGCTAAGTACTCCCAACTCTATCAACAATGGAGTTTTTAATAGTTTTCTAAGTCTCTCTTATTTTCTTGCACTTATACTTGGAATTCTCTGGGTAAACCTCTGTAACTTCTCTAGGTAGATGAATCACTGTGTACTTTCTCTTGTTTCTATCTGTTACCAATCTTGAGAAACTCATACATTCCCTGTTCACTGTTTCCCGGTCTTAGAGAAGTAGATTTCTTGGTTCGAAAGTGCTGTTTTCACAGTGCTAAGTACTCCCAACTCTATCAACAATGTAGGTTTTACCAGTTTTCTAAGTCTCTCTTATTTTCTTGGAGTTACACTTGGATTTCTCTCTGTAAACCCCTGGAACTTCTCTAAGTAGATGAATCACTGTGTAGTTTCCCTTGTTTCTATCTGTTACCAATCTTGAGAAACTCATACATTCTCTGTTCACTCTTTCGCGGTCTTAGAGAAGTAGATTTCTTTGTGCGAAAGTGCTGTTTTCACAGTGCTAAGTACTCCCAACTCTATCAACAATGTAGGTTTTACCAGTTTTCTAAATCTCTCTTATTTTCTTGTACTTATACTTGGAATTCTCTGTGTAAACCGCTGTAACTTCTCTCGGTAGATGAATCACTGTGGACTTTCTCTTGTTTCTATCTGTTACCAATCTTGAGAAACTCATACATTCTCTGTTCACTGTTTCGCAGACATAGAGAAGTAGATTTCTTTGTGCGAAAGTGCTGTTTTCACAGTGCTAAGTACTTCCAACTCTATCAACAACGTAGGTTTTACGAGTTTTCTAAGTCTCTCTTATTTTCTTGTACTTATACTTGGAATTCTCTGTGTAAACCTCTGTAACTTCTCTAGGTAGATGAATCACTGTGGACTTTCTCTTGTTTCTATCTGTTACCAATCTTGACAAACTCATACATTCTCCGTTCACTGTTTCCCGGTCTTAGAGAAGTGGATTTCTTTGTGCGAAAGTGCTGTTTTCACAGTGCTAAGTACTCCCAACTATATCAACAATGTAGTTTCTACCGGTTTTCTAGGTCTCTCTAATTTTCATGAAGTTACACTTGGATTTCTCTGTGTAAACATCTGTAACGTCTCTAGGTAGATGAATCACTGTGTACTTTCTCTTGTTTCTATCTGTTACCAATTTTGAGAAACTCATACATTCTCTGTTCACTGTTTCCCGGTCTTAGAGAAGTAGATTTCTTTGTGCGAAAGTGCTGTTTTCACAGTGCTAAGTACTCCCAACTCTATCAACAATGTAGGTTTTACCAGTTTTATAAGTCTCTCTTATTTTCTTGGAGTTCCACTTGGATTTCTCTGTGTAAACTTCTGGAACTTCTCTAATTAGATGAATCACTGTGTACTTTCTCTTGTTTCTATCTGTTACCAATCTTGAGAAACTCATACATTCTCTGTTCACTGTTTCCCGGTCTTAGAGAAGTAGATTTCTTTGTGCGAAAGTGCTGTTTTCACAGTGCTAAGTACTCCCAACTCTATCAACAATGTAGTTTTTAATAGTTTTCTAAGTCTCTCTTATTTGCTTGTACTTATATTTGGAATTCTCTGTGTAAACCTCTGTAACTTCTCTAGGTAGATGAATCACTGTGTACTTTCTCTTGTTTCTATCTGTTACCAATCTTGAGAAACTCATACATTCTCTGTTCACTGTTTCACGGACTTAGAGAACTAAATTTCTTTCGGCGAAAGTGCTGTTTTCACAGTGCTAAGTACTCCCAACTCTATCAACAATGTAGGTTTTACCAGTTTTCTAAGTCTCTCTTATTTTCTTGTACTTATACTTGGAATTCTCTGTGTAAACCTCTGTAACTTTTCTACGTAGATGAATCACTGTGTACTTTCTCTTCTTTCTATCTGTTACCAATCTTGAGAAACTCACACATTCTCTGTTCACTGTTTCCCAGTCTTAGAGAAGTAGATTTCTTTTTGCGAAAGTGCTGTTTTCACAGTGCTAAGTACTCCCAACTCTATCCACAATGTAGGTTTTACCTGTTTTCTAAGTCTCTCTTATTTTCTTGAAGTTACACTTGGATTTCTCTGTGTAAACCTCTGTAACTTCTCTAGGTAGATGAATCACTGTGTACTTTCTCTTGTTTCTATCTGTTACCAATCTTGACAAACTCATACATTCTTCGTTCACTGTTTCCCGGTCTTAGACAAGTAGATTTCTTTGTGCGAAAGTTCTGTTTTCACAGTGCTAAGTACTCCCAACTCTATCAACAATGTAGTTTCTACCGGTTTTCTAAGTCTCTCTAATTTTCATGAAGTTACACTTGGATTTCTCTGTGTAAACATCTGTAACGTCTCTAGGTAGATGAATCACTGTGTACTTTCTCTTGTTTCTGTCTGTTACCAATCTTGAGAAACTCATACATTCTGTGTTCACTGTTTCCCGGTCTTAGAAAAGTAGATTTCTTTCTGCGAAAGTGCTGTTTTCACAGTGCTAAGTACTCCCAACTCTATCAACAATGTAGGTTTTACCAGTTTTCTAAGTCTCTCTTATTTTCTTGCACTTATACTTGGATTTCTCTGTGTGAAATTCTGTAACTTATCTACGTAGATGAATCACTGTGTACTTTCTCTTGTTTCTATCTGTTACCAATCTTGAGAAACTCATACATTCTCTGTTCACTGTTTCGCGGTCTTAGAGAAGTAGATTTCTTTGTGCGGAAGTGCTGTTTTCACACTGCTAAGTACTCTCAACTCTATCAACAATGTAGGTTTTACCAGTTTTCTAAGTCTCTCTTATTTTCTTGTAGTTATACTTGGAATTCTCTGTGTAAACCTCTGTAACTTCTCTAGGTAGATGAATCACTGTGGACTTTCTCTTGTTTCTATCTGTTACCAATCTTGAGAAACTCATACATTCTCTGTTTACTGTTTCTCGGTCTTAGAGAAGTAGATTAATTTGTGCGAAAGTGCTGTTTTCACAGTGCTAAGTACTCCCAACTCTATCAACAATGTAGTTTTTAATAGTTTTCTAAGTCTCTCTTATTTGCTTGTACTTATACTTGGAATTCTCTGTGTAAACCTCTGTAACTTCTCTAGATAGATGAATCACTGTGTACTTTCTCTTGTTTCTATCTGTTACCAATCTTGAGAAACTCATACATTCTCTGTTTACTGTTTCTCGGTCTTAGAGAAGTAGATTTCTTTGTGCGAAAGTGCTGTTTTCACAGTGCTAAGTACTCCCAACTCTATCAACAATGGAGTTTTTAATAGTTTTCTAAGTCTCTATTATTTTCTTGCACTTATACTTGGAATTCTCTGGGTAAACCTCTGTAACTTTTCTATGTAGATGAATCACTGCGTACTTTCTCTGCTTTCTATCTGTTACCAATCTTGAGAAACTCATACATTCTCTGTTCACTGTTTCCCAGTCTTAGAGAAGTAGATTTCTTTCTGCGAAAGTGCTGTTTTCACAGTGCTAAGTACTAACAACTCTATCCACAATGTACGTTTTACCAGTTTTCTAAGTCTCTCTTATTTTCTTGTACTTATACATGGAATTCTCTGTGTAAACTTCTGTAACTTCTCTAGGTAGATGAATCACTGTGTACTTTCTCTTGTTTCTATCTGTTACCAATCTTGAGAAACTCATACAATCTCTGTTCACTGTTTCACGGACTTAGAGAACTAAATTTCTTTCGGCAAAAGTGCTGTTTTCACAGTGCTAAGTACTCCCAACTCTATCAACAATGTAGGTTTTACCAGTTTTCTAAGTCTCTCTTATTTTCTTGTACTTACACTTGGAATTCTCTGTGTAAACCTCTGTAACGTTTCTATGTAGATGAATCACTGCGTACTTTCTCTTCTTTCTATCTGTTACCAATCTTGAGAAACTCATACATTCTCTGTTCACTGTTTCCCAGTCTTAGAGAAGTAGATTTCTTTCGGAGAAAGTGCTGTTTTCACAGTGGTAAGTACTCCCAACTCTATCCACAACGTAGGTTTTACCAGTTTTCTAAGTCTCTCTTCTTTTCTTGTACTTATACATGGAATTCTCTGTGTAAACCTCTGTAACTTCTCTCGGTAGATGAATCACTGTGTACTTTCTCTTGTTTCTATCTGTTACCAATCTTGAGAAACTCATACATTCTCTGTTCACTGTTTCCCGGTCTTAGAGAAGTAGATTTCTCAGTGCGAAAGTGCTTTTTTCACACTGCTAAGTACTCCCAACTCTATCAACAATGTAGGTTTTACCAGTTTTCTAAGTCTCTCTTCTTTTCTTGTACTTATACTTGGAATTCTCTGTGTAAACCTCTGTAACTTCTCTCGTAGATGAATCACAGTGGACTTTCTCTTGTTTCTATCTGTTACCAATCTTGAGAACATCATACATTCTCTGTTTAGTGTTTCGCGGTCTTAGAGAAGTAGATTTCTTTCTGCGAAAGTGCTGTTTTCACAGTGCTAAGTACTCCCAACTCTATCAACAATGTAGGTTTTCCCAGTTTTCTAAGTCTCTCTTATTTTCATGTACTTATACTTGGAATTCTCTGTGTAAACCTCTGTAACTTTTCTAGGTAGATGAATCTCTGTGTACTTTCTCTTGTTTCTATCTGTTACCAATCTTGAGAAACTCCTACATTCTCTGTTCACTGTTTCCCAGTCTTAAAGAAGTAGATTTCTTTCTGCGAAAGTGCTGTTTTCACAGTGCTAAGTACTCCCAACTCTATCCACAATGTAGGTTTTACCAGTTTTCTAAGTCTCTCTTATTTTCTTGTACTTATACATGGAATTCTCTGTGTAAACTTCTGTAACTTCTCTAGGTAGATGAATCACTGTGTACTTTCTTTTGTTTCTATCTGTTACCAATCTTGAGAAACTCATACATTCTCTGTTCACTGTTTCCCAGTCTTAGAGAAGTAGATTTCTTTCTGCGAAACTGCTGTTTTCACAATGCTAAGTACTCCCAACTCTATCAACAATGTAGGTTTTACCACTTTCCTAAGTCTCTCTTATTTTCTTGTACTTATACTTGGAATTCTCTGTGTAAACCTCTGTAACTTCTCTCGGTAGATGAATCACTGTGGACTTTCTCTTGTTTCTATCTGTTACCAATCTTGAGAAACTCATACATTGTCTGTTCACTGTTTCGCGGTCTTAGAGAAGTAGATTTCTTTGTGGGAAAGTGCTGTTTTCACAGTGCTAAGTACTCCCAACTCTATCAACAATGGAGTTTCTACCGGTTTTCTAAGTCTCTCTAATTTTCATGAAGTTACACTTGGATTTCTCTGTGTAAACATCTGTAACGTCTCTAGGTAGATGAATCACTGTGTACTTTCTCTTGTTTCTATCTGTTACCAATCTTGAGAAACTCATACATTCTCTGTTCACTGTTTCCCGGTCTTACAGAAGTAGATTTCTTTCTGTGAAAGTGCTGTTTTCACAGTGCTAAGTACTCCCAACTCTATCAACAATGTAGGTTTTACCAGTTTTCTAAGTCTCTCTCATTTTCTTGTACTTATACTTGGAATTCTCTGTGTAAACCTCTGTAACTTCTCTCGGTAGATGAATCACTGTGGACTTTCTCTTGTTTCTATCTGTTACCAATCTTGAGAAACTCATACATTCTCTGTTCCCTGTTTCGCGGTCTTAGAGAAGTAGATTTCTTTGTGCGAAAGTGCTGTTTTCACAGTGCTAAGTACTCCCAACTCTATCAACAATGGAGTTTTTAATACTTTTCTAAGTCTCTCTTATTTTCTTGCACTTATACTTGGAATTCTTTGGGTAAACCTCTGTAACTTCTCTAGGTAGATGAATCACTGTGTACTTTCTCTTGTTTCTATCTGTTACCAATCTTGAGAAACTCATACATTCCCTGTTCACTGTTTCCCGGTCTTAGAGAAGTAGATTTCTTGGTTCGAAAGTGCTGTTTTCACAGTGCTAAGTACTCCCAACTCTATCAACAATGTAGGTTTTACCAGTTTTCTAAGTCTCTCTTATTTTCTTGGAGTTACACTTGGATTTCTCTCTGTAAACCTCTGGAACTTCTCTAAGTAGATGAATCACTGTGTACTTTCCCTTGTTTCTATCTGTTACCAATCTTGAGAAACTCATACATTCTCTGTTCACTCTTTCGCGGTCTTAGAGAAGTAGATTTCTTTGTGCGAAAGTGCTGTTTTCACAGTGCTAAGTACTCCCAACTCTATCAACAATGTAGGTTTTACCAGTTTTCTAAATCTCTCTTATTTTCTTGTAGTTATACTTGGAATTCTCTGTGTAAACCGCCGTAACTTCTCTCGGTAGATGGATCACTGTGGACTTTCTCTTGTTTCTATCTGTTACCAATCTTGAGAAACTCATACATTCTCTGTTCACTGTTTCGCAGTCTTAGAGAAGTAGATTTCTTTGTGCGAAAGTGCTGTTTTCACAGTGCTAAGTACTTCCAACTCTATCAACAACGTAGGTTTTACGAGTTTTCTAAGTCTCTCTTATTTTCTTGTACTTATACTTGGAATTCTCTGTGTAAACCTCTGTAACTTCTCTAGGTAGATGAATCACTGTGGACTTTCTCTTGTTTCTATCTGTTACCAATCTTGACAAACTCATACATTCTCCGTTCACTGTTTCCCGGTCTTAGAGAAGTAGATTTCTTTGTGCGAAAGTGCTGTTTTCACAGTGCTAAGTACTCCCAACTATATCAACAATTTAGTTTCTACCGGTTTTCTAGGTCTCTCTAATTTTCATGAAGTTACACTTGGATTTCTCTGTGTAAACATCTGTAACGTCTCTAGGTAGATGAATCACTGTGTACTTTCTCTTGTTTCTATCTGTTACCAATTTTGAGAAACTCATACATTCTCTGTTCACTGTTTCCCGGTCTTAGAGAAGTAGATTTCTTTGTGCGAAAGTGCTGTTTTCACACTGCTAAGTACTCCCAACTCTATCAACAATGTAGGTTTTACCAGTTTTCTAAGTCTCTCTTATTTTCTTGTACTTATACTTGGAATTCTCTGTGTAAACCTCTGTAACGTTTCTATGTAGATGAATCACTGCGTACTTTCTCTTCTTTCTATCTGTTACCAATCTTGAGAAACTCATACATTCTCTGTTCACTGTTTCCCAGTCTTAGAGAAGTAGATTTCTTTCGGAGAAAGTGCTGTTTTCACAGTGGTAAGTACTCCCAACTCTATCCACAACGTAGGTTTTACCAGTTTTCTAAGTCTCTCTTCTTTTCTTGTACTTATACATGGAATTCTCTGTGTAAACCTCTGTAACTTCTCTCGGTAGATGAATCACTGTGTACTTTCTCTTGTTTCTATCTGTTACCAATCTTGAGAAACTCATACATTCTCTGTTCACTGTTTCACGGACTTAGAGAACTAAATTTCTTTCGGCGAAAGTGCTGTTTTCACAGTGCTAAGTACTCCCAACTCTATCAACAATGTAGTTTTTAATAGTTTTCTAAGTCTCTCTTATTTGCTTGTACTTATATTTGGAATTCTCTGTGTAAACCTCTGTAACTTCTCTAGGTAGATGAATCACTGTGTACTTTCTCTTGTTTCTATCTGTTACCAATCTTGAGAAACTCATACATTCTCTGTTCACTGTTTCACGGACTTAGAGAACTAAATTTCTTTCGGCGAAAGTGCTGTTTTCACAGTGCTAAGTACTCCCAACTCTATCAACAATGTAGGTTTTACCAGTTTTCTAAGTCTCTCTTATTTTCTTGTACTTATACTTGGAATTCTCTGTGTAAACCTCTGTAACTTTTCTACGTAGATGAATCACTGTGTACTTTCTCTTCTTTCTATCTGTTACCAATCTTGAGAAACTCACACATTCTCTGTTCACTGTTTCCCAGTCTTAGAGAAGTAGATTTCTTTTTGCGAAAGTGCTGTTTTCACAGTGCTAAGTACTCCCAACTCTATCAACAATGTAGTTTCTACCGCTTTTCTAAGTCTCTCTAATTTTCATGAAGTTACACTTGGATTTCTCTGTGTAAACATCTGTAACGTCTCTAGGTAGATGAATCACTGTGTACTTTCTCTTGTTTCTGTCTGTTACCAATCTTGAGAAACTCATACATTCTGTGTTCACTGTTTCCCGGTCTTAGAGAAGTAGATTTCTTTCTGCGAAAGTGCTGTTTTCACAGTGCTAAGTACTCCCAACTCTATCAACAATGTAGGTTTTACCAGTTTTCTAAGTCTCTCTTATTTTCTTGCACTTATACTTGGATTTCTCTGTGTGAAATTCTGTAACTTATCTACGTAGATGAATCACTGTGTACTTTCTCTTGTTTCTATCTGTTACCAATCTTGAGAAACTCATACATTCTCTGTTCACTGTTTCGCGGTCTTAGAGAAGTAGATTTCTTTGTGCGAAAGTGCTGTTTTCACACTGCTAAGTACTCTCAACTCTATCAACAATGTAGGTTTTACCAGTTTTCTAAGTCTCTCTTATTTTCTTGTAGTTATACTTGGATTTCTCTGTGTAAACCTCTGTAACTTCTCTAGGTAGATGAATCACTGTGGACTTTCTCTTGTTTCTATCTGTTACCAATCTTGAGAAACTCATACATTCTCTGTTTACTGTTTCTCGGTCTTAGAGAAGTAGATTAATTTGTGCGAAAGTGCTGTTTTCACAGTGCTAAGTACTCCCAACTCTATCAACAATGTAGTTTTTAATAGTTTTCTAAGTCTCTCTTATTTGCTTGTACTTATACTTGGAATTCTCTGTGTAAACCTCTGTAACTTCTCTAGGTAGATGAATCACTGTGTACTTTCTCTTGTTTCTATCTGTTACCAATCTTGAGAAACTCATACATTCTCTGTTTACTGTTTCTCGGTCTTAGAGAAGTAGATTTCTTTGTGCGAAAGTGCTGTTTTCACAGTGCTAAGTACTCCCAACTCTATCAACAATGGAGTTTTTAATAGTTTTCTAAGTCTCTATTATTTTCTTGCACTTATACTTGGAATTCTCTGTGTAAACCTCTGTAACTTTTCTAGGTAGATGAATCACTGTGTACTTTCTCTTGTTTCTATCTGTTACCAATCTTGAGAAACTCATACATTCTCTGTTCACTGTTTCCCGGTCTTAGAGAAGTAGATTTCTCAGTGCGAAAGTGCTTTTTTCACACTGCTAAGTACTCCCAACTCTATCAACAATGTAGGTTTTACCAGTTTTCTAAGTCTCTCTTCTTTTCTTGTACTTATACTTGGAATTCTCTGTGTAAACCTCTGTAACTTCTCTCGTAGATGAATCACAGTGGACTTTCTCTTGTTTCTATCTGTTACCAATCTTGAGAACATCATACATTCTCTGTTTAGTGTTTCGCGGTCTTAGAGAAGTAGATTTCTTTCTGCGAAAGTGCTGTTTTCACAGTGCTAAGTACTCCCAACGCTATCAACAATGTAGGTTTTCCCAGTTTTCTAAGTCTCTCTTATTTTCATGTACTTATACTTGGAATTCTCTGTGTAAACCTCTGTAACTTTTCTAGGTAGATGAATCTCTGTGTACTTTCTCTTGTTTCTATCTGTTACCAATCTTGAGAAACTCCTACATTCTCTGTTCACTGTTTCCCAGTCTTAAAGAAGTAGATTTCTTTCTGCGAAAGTGCTGTTTTCACAGTGCTAAGTACTCCCAACTCTATCCACAATGTAGGTTTTACCAGTTTTCTAAGTCTCTCTTATTTTCTTGTACTTATACATGGAATTCTCTGTGTAACCTTCTGTAACTTCTCTAGGTAGATGAATCACTGTGTACTTTCTTTTTTTTCTATCTGTTACCAATCTTGAGAAACTCATACATTCTCTGTTCACTGTTTCCCAGTCTTAGAGAAGTAGATTTCTTTCTGCGAAACTGCTGTTTTCACAATGCTAACTACTCCCAACTCTATCAACAATGTAGGTTTTACCACTTTCCTAAGTCTCTCTTATTTTCTTGTACTTATACTTGGAATTCTCTGTGTAAACCTCTGTAACTTCTCTCGGTAGATGAATCACTGTGGACTTTCTCTTGTTTCTATCTATTACCAATCTTGAGAAACTCATACATTGTCTGTTCACTGTTTCGCGGTCTTAGAGAAGTAGATTTCTTTGTGGGAAAGTGCTGTTTTCACAGTGCTAAGTACTCCCAACTCTATCAACAATGGAGTTTCTACCGGTTTTCTAAGTCTCTCTAATTTTCATGAAGTTACACTTGGATTTCTCTGTGTAAACATCTGTAACGTCTCTAGGTAGATGAATCACTGTGTACTTTCTCTTGTTTCTATCTGTTACCAATCTTGAGAAACTCATACATTCTCTGTTCACTGTTTCCCGGTCTTACAGAAGTAGATTTCTTTCTGTGAAAGTGCTGTTTTCACAGTGCTAAGTACTCCCAACTCTATCAACAATGTAGGTTTTACCAGTTTTCTAAGTCTCTCTCATTTTCTTGTACTTATACTTGGAATTCTCTGTGTAAACCTCTGTAACTTCTCTCGGTAGATGAATCACTGTGGACTTTCTCTTGTTTCTATCTGTTACCAATCTTGAGAAACTCATACATTCTCTGTTCCCTGTTTCGCGGTCTTAGAGAAGTAGATTTCTTTGTGCGAAAGTGCTGTTTTCACAGTGCTAAGTACTCCCAACTCTATCAACAATGGAGTTTTTAATACTTTTCTAAGTCTCTCTTATTTTCTTGCACTTATACTTGGAATTCTCTGGGTAAACCTCTGTAACTTCTCTAGGTAGATGAATCACTGTGGACTTTCTCTTGTTTCTATCTGTTACCAATCTTGACAAACTCATACATTCTCCGTTCACTGTTTCCCGGTCTTAGAGAAGTAGATTTCTTTGTGCGAAAGTGCTGTTTTCACAGTGCTAAGTACTCCCAACTATATCAACAATGTAGTTTCTACCGGTTTTCTAGGTCTCTCTAATTTTCATGAAGTTACACTTGGATTTCTCTGTGTAAACATCTGTAACGTCTCTAGGTAGATGAATCACTGTGTACTTTCTCTTGTTTCTATCTGTTACCAATTTTGAGAAACTCATACATTCTCTGTTCACTGTTTCCCGGTCTTAGAGAAGTAGATTTCTTTGTGCGAAAGTGCTGTTTTCACACTGCTAAGTACTCCCAACTCTATCAACAATGTAGGTTTTACCAGTTTTCTAAGTCTCTCTTATTTTCTTGTACTTATACTTGGAATTCTCTGTGTAAACCTCTGTAACGTTTCTATGTAGATGAATCACTGCGTACTTTCTCTTCTTTCTATCTGTTACCAATCTTGAGAAACTCATACATTCTCTGTTCACTGTTTCCCAGTCTTAGAGAAGTAGATTTCTTTCGGAGAAAGTGCTATTTTCACAGTGGTAAGTACTCCCAACTCTATCCACAACGTAGGTTTTACCAGTTTTCTAAGTCTCTCTTCTTTTCTTGTACTTATACATGGAATTCTCTGTGTAAACCTCTGTAACTTCTCTCGGTAGATGAATCACTGTGTACTTTCTCTTGTTTCTATCTGTTACCAATCTTGAGAAACTCATACATTCTCTGTTCACTGTTTCCCGGTCTTAGAGAAGTAGATTTCTTAGTGCGAAAGTGCTTTTTTCACACTGCTAAGTACTCCCAACTCTATCAACAATGTAGGTTTTACCAGTTTTCTAAGTCTCTCTTCTTTTCTTGTACTTATACTTGGAATTCTCTGTGTAAACCTCTGTAACTTCTCTCGTAGATGAATCACAGTGGACTTTCTCTTGTTTCTATCTGTTACCAATCTTGAGAACATCATACATTCTCTGTTTAGTGTTTCGCGGTCTTAGAGAAGTAGATTTCTTTCTGCGAAAGTGCTGTTTTCACAGTGCTAAGTACTTCCAACTCTATCAACAATGTAGGTTTTCCCAGTTTTCTAAGTCTCTCTTATTTTCATGTACTTATACTTGGAATTCTCTGTGTAAACCTCTGTAACTTTTCTAGGTAGATGAATCTCTGTGTACTTTCTCTTGTTTCTATCTGTTACCAATCTTGAGAAACTCCTACATTCTCTGTTCACTGTTTCCCAGTCTTAGAGAAGTAGATTTCTTTCTGCGAAAGTGCTGTTTTCACAGTGCTAAGTACTCCCAACTCTATCCACAATGTAGGTTTTACCAGTTTTCTAAGTCTCTCTTATTTTCTTGTACTTATACATGGAATTCTCTGTGTAAACTTCTGTAACTTCTCTAGGTAGATGAATCACTGTGTACTTTCTTTTGTTTCTATCTGTTACCAATCTTGAGAAACTCATACATTCTCTGTTCACTGTTTCCTAGTCTTAGAGAAGTAGATTTCTTTCTGCGAAACTGCTGTTTTCACAATGCTAAGTACTCCCAACTCTATCAACAATGTAGGTTTTACCACTTTTCTAAGTCTCTCTTATTTTCTAGTACTTATACTTGGAATTCTCTGTGTAAACCTCTGTAACTTCTCTCGGTAGATGAATCACTGTGGACTTTCTCTTGTTTCTATCTGTTACCAATCTTGAGAAACTCATACATTGTCTGTTCACTGTTTCGCGGTCTTAGAGAAGTAGATTTCTTTGTGGGAAAGTGCTGTTTTCACAGTGCTAAGTACTCCCAAATCTATCAACAATGGAGTTTCTACCGGTTTTCTAAGTCTCTCTAATTTTCATGAAGTTACACTTGGATTTCTCTGTGTAAACATCTGTAACGTCTCTAGGTAGATGAATCACTGTGTACTTTCTCTTGTTTCTATCTGTTACCAATCTTGAGAAACTCATACATTCTCTGTTCACTCTTTCCCGGTCTTACAGAAGTAGATTTCTTTCTGTGAAAGTGCTGTTTTCACAGTGCTAAGTACTCCCAACTCTATCAACAATGTAGGTTTTACCAGTTTTCTAAGTCTCTCTCATTTTCTTGTACTTATACTTGGAATTCTCTGTGTAAACCTCTGTAACTTCTCTCGGTAGATGAATCACTGTGGACTTTCTCTTGTTTCTATCTGTTACCAATCTTGAGAAACTCATACATTCTCTGTTCACTGTTTCGCGGTCTTAGAGAAGTAGATTTCTTTGTGCGAAAGTGCTGTTTTCACAGTGCTAAGTACTCCCAACTCTATCAACAATGGAGTTTTTAATACTTTTCTAAGTCTCTCTTATTTTCTTGCACTTATACTTGGAATTCTCTGGGTAAACCTCTGTAACTTCTCTAGGTAGATGAATCACTGTGTACTTTCTCTTGTTTCTATCTGTTACCAATCTTGAGAAACTCATACATTCCCTGTTCACTGTTTCCCGGTCTTAGAGAAGTAGATTTCTTGGTTCGAAAGTGCTGTTTTCACAGTGCTAAGTACTCCCAACTCTATCAACAATGTAGGTTTTACCAGTTTTCTAAGTCTCTCTTATTTTCTTGGAGTTACACTTGGATTTCTCTCTGTAAACCTCTGGAACTTCTCTAAGTAGATGAATCACTGTGTACTTTCCCTTGTTTCTATCTGTTACCAATCTTGAGAAACTCATACATTCTCTGTTCACTCTTTCGCGGTCTTAGAGAAGTAGATTTCTTTGTGCGAAAGTGCTGTTTTCACAGTGCTAAGTACTCCCAACTCTATCAACAATGTAGGTTTTACCAGTTTTCTAAATCTCTCTTATTTTCTTGTACTTATACTTGGAATTCTCTGTGTAAACCGCTGTAACTTCTCTCGGTAGATGGATCACTGTGGACTTTCTCTTGTTTCTATCTGTTACCAATCTTGAGAAACTCATACATTCTCTGTTCACTGTTTCGCAGTCTTAGAGAAGTAGATTTCTTTGTGCGAAAGTGCTGTTTTCACAGTGCTAAGTACTTCCAACTCTATCAACAACGTAGGTTTTACGAGTTTTCTAAGTCTCTCTTATTTTCTTGTACTTATACTTGGAATTCTCTGTGTAAACCTCTGTAACTTCTCTAGGTAGATGAATCACTGTGGACTTTCTCTTGTTTCTATCTGTTACCAATCTTGACAAACTCATACATTCTCCGTTCACTGTTTCCCGGTCTTAGAGAAGTAGATTTCTTTGTGCGAAAGTGCTGTTTTCACAGTGCTAAGTACTCCCAACTATATCAACAATGTAGTTTCTACCGGTTTTCTAGGTCTCTCTAATTTTCATGAAGTTACACTTGGATTTCTCTGTGTAAACATCTGTAACGTCTCTAGGTAGATGAATCACTGTGTACTTTCTCTTGTTTCTATCTGTTACCAATTTTGAGAAACTCATACATTCTCTGTTCACTGTTTCCCGGTCTTAGAGAAGTAGATTTCTTTGTGCGAAAGTGCTGTTTTCACACTGCTAAGTACTCCCAACTCTATCAACAATGTAGGTTTTACCAGTTTTCTAAGTCTCTCTTATTTTCTTGGAGTTCCACTTGGATTTCTCTGTGTAAACTTCTGGAACTTCTCTAATTAGATGAATCACTGTGTACTTTCTCCTGTTTCTATCTGTTACCAATCTTGAGAAACTCATACATTCTCTGTTCACTGTTTCCCGGTCTTAGAGAAGTAGATTTCTTTGTACGAAAGTGCTGTTTTCACAGTGCTAAGTACTCCCAACTCTATCAACAATGTAGGTTTTACCAGTTTTCTAAGTCTCTCTTATTTGCTTGTACTTATACTTGGAATTCTCTGTGTAAACCTCTGTAACTTCTCTCGGTAGATGAATCACTGTGTACTTTCTCTTGTTTCTATCTGTTACCAATCTTGAGAAACTCATACATTCTCTGTTCACTGTTTCCCGGTCTTAGAGAAGTAGATTTCTTTGTGCGAAAGTGCTGTTTTCACAGTGCTAAGTACTCCCAACTCTATCAACAATGTAGTTTTTAATAGTTTTCTAAGTCTCTCTTATTTGCTTGTACTTATACTTGGAATTCTCTGTGTAAACCTCTGTAACTTCTCTAGGTAGATGAATCACTGTGTACTTTCTCTTGTTTCTATCTGTTACCAATCTTGAGAAACTCATACATTCTCTGTTTACTGTTTCCCGGTCTTAGAGAAGTAGATTTCTTTCTGCGAAAGTGCTGTTTTCACAGTGCTAAGTACTCCCAACTCTATCAACAATGTAGGTTTTAACAGTTTTCTAAGTCTCTCTTATTTTCTTGTACTTATACTTGGAATTCTCTGTGTAAACCTCTGTAACTTCTCTCGGTAGATGAATCACTGTTGACTTTCTCTTGTTTCTATCTGTTACCAATCTTGAGAAACTCATACATTCTCTGTTCAATGTTTCCCAGTCTTAGAGAAGTAGATTTCTTTGTGCGAAACTGCTGTTTTCACAGTGCTAAGTACTCCCAACTCTATCAACAATGTAGGTTTTACCAGTTTTCTAAGTCTCTCTTATTTTCTTTTACTTATACTTGCAATTCTCTGTGTAAACCTCTGTAACTTTTCTAGGTAGAGGAATCCCTGTGTACTTTCTCTTGTTTCTATCTGTTACCAATCTTCAGAAACTCATACATTCTCTGTTCACTGTTTCACGGACTTAGAGAACTAAATTTCTTTCGGCGAAAGTGCTGTTTTCACAGTGCTAAGTATTCCCAACTCTATCAACAATGTAGGTTTTACCAGTTTTCTAAGTCTCTCTTATTTTCTTGTACTTATACTTGGAATTCTCTGTGTAAACCTCTGTAACTTTTCTACGTAGATGAATCACTGTGTACTTTCTCTTATTTCTATCTGTTACCAATCTTGAGAAACTCACACATTCTCTGTTCACTGTTTCCCAGTCTTAGAGAAGTAGATTTCTTTTTACGAAAGTGCTGTTTTCACAGTGCTAAGTACTCCCAACTCTATCCACAATGTAGGTTTTACCAGTTTTCTAAGTCTCTCTTATTTTCTTGTACTTATACATGGAATTCTCTGTGTAAACTTCTGTAACTTCTCTAGGTAGATGAATCACTGTGTACTTTCCTTTGTTTCTATCTGTTACCAATCTTGAGAAACTCATACATTCTCTGTTCACTGTTTCGCGGTCTTAGAGAAGTAGATTTCTTTGTGCGAAAGTGCTGTTTTCACAGTGCTAAGTACTTCCAACTCTATCAACAATGTAGTTTTTAATAGTTTTCTAAGTCTCTCTTATTTGCTTGTACTTATACTTGGAATTCTTTGTGTAAACCTCTGTAACTTCTCTCGGTAGATGAATCACTGTGTACTTTCTCTTGTTTCTATCTGTTACCAATCTTGAGAAAGTCATACATTCTCCGTTCACTGTTTCCCAGTCTTAGAGAAGTAGATTTCTTTCTGCGAAAGTGCTGTTTTCACAGTGCTAAGTACTCCCAACTCTATCCACAATGTAGGTTTTACCAGTTTTCTAAGTCTCTCTTATTTTCTCATACTTGTACATGGAATTCTCTGTGTAAACTTCTGTAACTTCTCTAGGTAGATGAATCACTGTGTACTTTCTTTTGTTTCTATCTGTTACCAATCTTGAGAAACTCATACATTCTCTGTTCACTGTTTCCCAGTCTTAGAGAAGTAGATTTCTTTCTGCGAAACTGCTGTTTTCACAATGCTAAGTACTCCCAACTCTATCAACAATGTAGGTTTTACCACTTTTCTAAGTCTCTCTTATTTTCTTGTACTTATACTTGGAATTCTCTGTGTAAACCACTGTAACTTCTCTCGGTAGATGAATCACTGTGGACTTTCTCTTGTTTCTATCTGGTACCAATCTTGAGAAACTCATACATTGTCTGTTCACTGTTTCGCGGTCTTAGAGAAGTAGATTTCTTTGTGGGAAAGTGCTGTTTTCACAGTGCTAAGTACTCCCAACTCTATCAACAATGGAGTTTCTACCGGTTTTCTAAGTCTCTCTAATTTTCATGAAGTTACACTTGGATTTCTCTGTGTAAACATCTGTAACGTCTCTAGGTAGATGAATCACTGTGTACTTTCTCTTGTTTCTATCTGTTACCAATCTTGAGAAACTCATACATTCTCTGTTCACTGTTTCCCGGTCTTACAGAAGTAGATTTCTTTCTGTGAAAGTGCTGTTTTCACAGTGCTAGGTACTCCCAACTCTATCAACTATGTAGGTTTTACCAGTTTTCTAAGTCTCTCTCATTTTCTTGTACTTATACTTGGAATTCTCTGTGTAAACCTCTGTAACTTCTCTCGGTAGATGAATCACTGTGGACTTTCTCTTGTTTCTATCTGTTACCAATCTTGAGAAACTCATACATTCTCTGTTCACTGTTTCGCGGTCTTAGAGAAGTAGATTTCTTTGTGCGAAAGTGCTGTTTTCACAGTGCTAAGTACTCCCAACTCTATCAACAATGGAGTTTTTAATAGTTTTCTAAGTCTCTCTTATTTTCTTGCACTTATACTTGGAATTCTCTGGGTAAACCTCTGTAACTTCTCTAGGTAGATGAATCACTGTGTACTTTCTCTTGATTCTATCTGTTACCAATCTTCAGAAACTCATACATTCCCTGTTCACTGTTTCCCGGTCTTAGAGAAGTAGATTTCTTGGTTCGAAAGTGCTGTTTTCACAGTGCTAAGTACTCCCAACTCTATCAACAATGTAGGTTTTACCAGTTTTCTAAGTCTCTCTTATTTTCTTGGAGTTACACTTGGATTTCTCTCTGTAAACCTCTGGAACTTCTCTAAGTAGATGAATCACTGTGTAGTTTCCCTTGTTTCTATCTGTTACCAATCTTGAGAAACTCATACATTCTCTGTTCACTCTTTCGCGGTCTTAGAGAAGTAGATTTCTTTGTGCGAAAGTGCTGTTTTCACAGTGCTAAGTACTCCCAACTCTATCAACAATGTAGGTTTTACCAGTTTTCTAAATCTCTCTCATTTTCCTGTACTTATACTTGGAATTCTCTGTGTAAACCGCTGTAACTTCTCTCGGTAGATGAATCACTGTGGACTTTCTCTTGTTTCTATCTGTTACCAATCTTGAGAAACTCATACATTCTCTGTTCACTGTTTCGCGGTCTTAGAGAAGTAGATTTCTTTGTGCGAAAGTGCTGTTTTCACAGTGCTAAGTACTTCCAACTCTATCAACAATGTAGGTTTTACCATTTTTCTAAGTCTCTCTTATTTTCGTGGAGTTACACTTGGATTTCTCTGTGTAAACTTCTGGAACTTCTCTAAGTAGATGAATCACTGTGTACTTTCTCTTGTTTCTATCTGTTACCAATCTTGAGAAACTCATACATTCTCTGTTCACTGTTTCCCGGTCGTAGAGAAGTAGATTTCTTTGTGCGAAAGTGCTGTTTTCACAGTGCTAAGTACTCCCAACTCTATCAACAATGTAGGTTTTACCAGTTTTCTAAGTCTCTCTTATTTGCTTGTACTTATACTTGGAATTCTCTGTGTAAACCTCTGTAACTTCTCTAGGTAGATGAATCACTGTGTACTTTCTCTTATTTCTATCTGTTACCAATCTTGAGAAACTCATACATTGTCTCTTTACTGTTTCCCGGTCTTAGAGAAGTAGATTTCTTTCTGCGAAAGTGCTGTTTTCACAGTGCTAAGTACTCCCAACTCTATCAACAATGTAGGTTTTAACAGTTTTCTAAGTCTCTCTTATTTTCTTGTACTTATACTTGGAATTCTCTGTGTAAACCTCTGTAACTTCTCTCGGTAGATGAATCACTGTTGACTTTCTCTTGTTTCTATCTGTTACCAATCTTGAGAAACTCATACATTCTCTGTTCAATGTTTCCCAGTCTTAGAGAAGTAGATTTCTTTGTGCGAAACTGCTGTTTTCACAGTGCTAAGTACTCCCAACTCTATCAACAATGTAGGTTTTACCAGTTTTCTAAGTCTCTCTAATTTTCTTTTACTTATACTTGGAATTCTCTGTGTAAACCTCTGTAACTTTTCTAGGTAGAGGAATCCCTGTGTACTTTCTCTTGTTTCTATCTGTTACCAATCTTGAGAAACTCATACATTCTCTGTTCACTGTTTCACGGACTTAGAGAACTAAATTTCTTTCGGCGAAAGTGCTGTTTTCACGGTGCTAAGTACTGCCAACTCTATCAACAATGTAGGTTTTACCAGTTTTCTAAGTCTCTCTTATTTTCTTGTACTTATACTTGGAATTCTCTGTGTAAACCTCTGTAACTTTTCTACGTAGATGAATCACTGTGTACTTTCTCTTCTTTCTATCTGTTACCAATTTTGAGAAACTCATACATTCTCTGTTCACTGTTTCGCGGTCTTAGAGAAGTAGATTTCTTTGTGCGAAAGTGCTGTTTTCACAGTGCTAAGTACTCCCAACTCTATCAACAATGTAGTTTTTAATAGTTTTCTAAGTCTCTCTTATTTGCTTGTACTTATACTTGGAATTCTCTGTGTAAACCTCTGTAACTTCTCTAGGTAGATGAATCACTGTGTACTTTCTCTTGTTTCTATCTGTTACCAATCTTGAGAAAGTCATACATTCTCCGTTCACTGTTTCCCAGTCTTAGAGAAGTAGATTTCTTTCTGCGAAAGTGCTGTTTTCACAGTGTTAAGTACTCCCAACTCTATCAACAATGTAGGTTTGAACAGTTTTCTAAATCTCTCTTATTTTCTTGTACTTATATTTGGAATTCTCTGTGTAAACCTCTGTAACTTATCTCGGTAGATGAATCACTGTGGACTTTCTCTTGTTTCTATCTGTTACCAATCTTGAGAAACTCATATATTCTCTGTTTACTGTTTCGCGGTCTTAGAGAAGTAGATTTCTTTGTGGGAAAGTGCTATTTTCACAGTGCTAAGTACTCCCAACTCTATCAACAATGGAGTTTTTAATAGTTTTCTAAGTCTCTCTTATTTGCTTGTACTTATACTTGGAATTCTCTGTGTAAACCTCTGTAACTTCTCTAGGTAGATGAATCACTGTGTACTTTCTCTTGTTTCTATCTGTTACCAATCTTGAGAAACTCATACATTCTCTGTTCACTGTTTCGCGGTCTTAGAGAAGTAGATTTCTTTGTGCGAAAGTGGTGTTTTCACAGTGGTAAGTACTCCCAACTCTATCAACAATGTAGGTTTTACCAGTTTTCTATGTCTCTCTTATTTTCTTGTACTTATACTTGGAATTCTCTGTGTAAACCACTGTAACTTCTCTAGGTAGATGAATCACTGTGGACTTTCTCTTGTTTCTATCTGTTAGCAATCTTGAGAAACTCATACATTCTTTGTTCACTGTTTCGCGGTCTTAGAGAAGTAGATTTCTTTGTGGGAAAGTGCTGTTTTCACAGTGCTAAGTACATCCAACTCTATCAACAACGTAGGTTTTACGAGTTTTCTAAGTCTCTCTTATTTTCTTGTACTTATAGTTGGAATTCTCTGTGTAAACCTCTGTAACTTCTCTAGGTAGATGAATCACTGTGGACTTTCTCTTGTTTCTATCTGTTACCAATCTTGAGAAACTCATACATTCTCTGTTCACTGATTCCCGGTCTTAGAGAAGCAGATTTCGTTCTCCGAAAATCCTGTTTTCACAGTGCTAAGTACTCCCAACTCTATCAACAATGTACGTTTTACCAGTTTTCTAAGTCTCTCTTATTTTGTTGAAGTTACACTTGGATTTCTCTGTGTAAACCTCTGTAACTTCTCTAGGTAGATGAATCACTGTGTACTTTCTCTTGTTTCTATCTGGTACCAATCTTGAGAAACTCATACATTCTCCGTTCACTGTTTCCCGGTCTTAGACAAGTAGATTTCTTTGTGCGAAAGTGCTGTTTTCACAGTGCTAAGTACTCCCAACTCTATCAACAATGTAGTTTCTACCGGTTTTCTAAGTCTCTCTAATTTTCATGAAGTTACACTTGGATTTCTCTGTGTAAACATCTGTAACGTCTCTAGGTAGATGAATCACTGTGTACTTTCTCTTGTTTCTATCTGTTACCAATCTTGAGAAACTCATACATTCTCTGTTCACTGTTTCGTGGTCTTAGAGCAGTAGATTTCTTTGTGCGAAAGTGCTGTTTTCACAGTGCTAAGTACTCCCAACTCTATCAACAATGTAGTTTTTAATAGTTTTCTAAGTCTCTCTTATTTGCTTGTACTTATACTTGGAATTCTCTGTGTAAACCTCTGTAACTTCTCTAGGTAGATAAATCACTGTGTACTTTCTCTTGTTTCTATCTGTTACCAATCTTGAGAAACTCATACATTGTCTGTTTACTGTTTCCCGGTCTTAGAGAAGTAGATTTCTTTCTGCGAAAGTGCTGTTTTCACAGTGCTAAGTACTCCCAACTCTATCAACAATGTAGGTTTTAACAGTTTTCTAAGTCTCTCTTATTTTCTTGTACTTATACTTGGAATTCTCTGTGTAAACCTCTGTAACTTCTCTCGGTAGATGAATCACTGTTGACTTTCTCTTGTTTCTATCTGTTACCAATCTTAAGAAACTCATACATTCTCTATTCAATGTTTCCCAGTCTTAGAGAAGTAGATTTCATTGTGCGAAAGTGCTGTTTTCACAGTGTTAAGTACTCCCAACTCTATCAACAATGTAGGTTTTACCAGTTTTCTAAGTCTCTCTTATTTTCTTGTACTTATACTTGGAATTCTCTGTGTAAACCTCTGTAACTTTTCTAGGTAGATGAATCCCTGTGTACTTTCTCTTGTTTCTATCTGTTACCAATCTTGAGAAACTCCTACATTCTCTGTTCACTGTTTCCCAGTCTTAGAGAAGTAGATTTCTTTCTGCGAAATTGCTGTTTTCACAGTACTAAGTACTCCCAACTCTATCAACAATGTAGGTTTTACCAATTTTCTAAGTCTCTCTTATTTTCTTGTACTTATACTTGGAATTCTCTGTGTAAACCTCTGTAACTTTTCTATGTAGATGAATCACTGCGTACTTTCTCTTCTTTCTATCTGTTACCAATCTTGAGAAACTCATACATTCTCTGTTCACTGTTTCCCAGTCTTAGAGAAGTAGATTTCTTTCTGAGAAAGTGCTGTTTTCACAGTGGTAAGTACTACCAACTCTATCCACAACGTAGCTTTTACCAGTTTTCTAAGTCTCTCTTCTTTTCTTGTACTTATACATGGAATTCTCTATGTAAACTTCTGTAACTTCTCTAGGTAGATGAATCACTGTGTATTTTCTCTTGTTTCTATCTGTTACCAATCTTGAGAAACTCATACATTCTCTGTTCACTGTTTCCCAGTGTTAGAGAAGTTGATTTCTTTCTGCGAAAGTGCTGTTTTCACAGTGCTAAGTACTCCCAACTCTATCAACAATGTAGGTTTTACCAGTTTTCTAAGTCTCTCTTATTTTCTTTTACTTATACTTGGAATTCTCTGTGTAAACCTCTGTAACTTTTCTAGGTAGAGGAATCCCTGTGTACTTTCTCTTGTTTCTATCTGTTACCAATCTTGAGAAACTCATACATTCTCTGTTCACTGTTTCCAGGACTTAGAGAACTAAATTTCTTTCGGCGAAAGTGCTGTTTTCACAGTGCTAAGTACTCCCAACTCTATCAACAATGTAGGTTTTACCAGTTTTCTAAGTCTCTCTCATTTTCTTGTACTTATACTTGGAATTCTCTGTGTAAACCTCTGTAACTTTTCTATGTAGATGAATCAGTGTGTACTTTGTCTTCTTTCTATCTGTTACCAATCTTGAGAAACTCACACATTCTCTGTTCACTGTTTCCCAGTCTTAGAGAAGTAGATTTCTTTCTGCGAAACTCCGTTTTCACAATGCTAAGTACTCCCAACTCTATCAACAATGTAGGTTTTACCACTTTTCTAAGTCTCTCTTATTTTCTTTTACTTATACTTGGAATTCTCTGTGTAAACCTCTGTAACTTCTCTCGGTAGATGAATCACTGTGGACTTTCTCTTGTTTCTATCTGTTACCAATCTTGAAAAACTCATACATTCTCTGTTTACTGTTTCGCGGTCTTAGAGAAGTAGATTTCTTTCTGTGAAAGTGCTGTTTTCACAGTGTTAAGTACTCCCAACTCTATCAACATTGTAGGTTTTACCAGTTTTCTAAGTCTCTCTTATTTTCTTGTACTTATACTTGGAATTCTCTGTGTAAACCTCTGTAACTTTTCTAGGTAGATGAATCCCTGTGTACTTTCTCTTGTTTCTATCTGTTACCAATCTTGAGAGACTCATACATTCTCTGTTCACTGTTTCCCAGTGTTAGAGAAGTAGATTAATTTGTGCGAAAGTGCTGTTTTCACAGTGCTAAGTACTCCCAACTCTATCCACAATGTAGGTTTTACCAGTTTTCTAAGTCTCTCTTATTTTCTTGTACTTATACATGGAATTCTCTGTGTAAACTTCTGTAACTTCTCTAGGTAGATGAATCACTGTGTACTTTCTTTTGTTTCTATCTGTTACCAATCTTGAGAAACTCATACATTCTCTGTTCACTGTTTCCCAGTCTTATAGAAGTAGATTTCTTTCTGCGAAACTGCTGTTTTCACAATGCTAAGTACTCCCAACTCTATCAACAATGTAGGTTTTACCAGTTTTCTAAGTCTCTCTTATTTTCTTCTACTTATACTTGGAATTCTCTGTGTAAACCTCTGTAACTTTTCTAGGTAGATGAATCACTGTGTACTTTCTCTTGTTTCTATCTGTTACCAATCTTGAGAAACTCATACATTCTCTGTTCACTGTTTCGCGGTCTTAGAGAAGTAGATTTCTTTGTGCGAAAGTGCTGTTTTCACAGTGCTAAGTACTCCCAACTCTATCAACAATGTAGTTTTTAATAGTTTTCTAAGTCTCTCTTATTTGCTTGTACTTATACTTGGAATTCTCTGTGTAAACCTCTGTAACTTCTCTAGGTAGATGAATCACTGTGTACTTTCTCTTGTTTCTATCTGTTACCAATCTTGAGAAAGTCATACATTCTCCGTTCACTGTTTCCTAGTCTTAGAGAAGTAGATTTCTTTCTGCGAAAGTGCTGTTTTCACAGTGTTAAGTACTCCCAACTCTATCAACAATGTAGGTTTGAACAGTTTTCTAAATCTCTCTTATTTTCTTGTACTTATACTTGGAATTCTCTGTGTAAACCTCTGTAACTTCTCTCGGTAGATGAATCACTGTGGACTTTCTCTTGTTTCTATCTGTTATCAATCTTGAGAAACTCATACATTCTCTGTTTACTGTTTCGCGGTCTAAGAGAAGTAGATTTCTTTGTGGGAAAGTGCTGTTTTCACAGTGCTAAGTACTCCCAACTCTATCAACAATGGAGTTTTTAATAGTTTTCTAAGTCTCTCTTATTTGCTTGTACTTATACTTGAAATTCTCTGTGTAAACCTCTGTAACTTTTCTAGGTAGATGAATCACTGTGTACTTTCTCTTGTTTCTATCTGTTACCAATCTTGAGAAACTCATACATTCTCTGTTCACTGTTTCCCGGTCTTAGAGAAGTAGATTTCTTGGTTCGAAAGTGCTGTTTTCACAGTGCTAAGTACTCCCAACTCTATCAACAATGTAGGTTTTACCAGTTTTCTAAGTCTCTCTTATTTTCTTGGAGTTACACTTGGATTTCTCTGTGTAAACCTCTGTAACTTCTCTAGTTAGATGAATCACTGTGGACTTTCTCTTGTTTCTATCTGGTACCAATCTTGAGAAACTCATACATTCTCCGTTCACTGTTTCCCGGTCTTAGACAAGTAGATTTCTTTGTGCGAAAGTGCTGTTTTCACAGTGCTAAGTACTCCCAACTCTATCAACAATGTAGTTTCTACCGGTTTTCTAAGTCTCTCTAATTTTCATGAAGTTACACTTGGATTTCTCTGTGTAAACATCTGTAACTTCTCTAGGTAGATGAATCACTGTGTACTTTCTCTTGTTTCTATCTGTTACCAATCTTGAGAAACTCATACATTCTCTGTTCACTGTTTCCCGGTCTTAGAGAAGTAGATTTCTTTCTGCGAAAGTGCTGTTTTCACAGTGCTAAGTACTCCCAACTCTATCAACAATGTAGGTTTTACGAATTTTCTAAGTCTCTCTTATTTTCTTGTACTTATACTTGGAATTCTCTGTGTAAACCTCTGTAACTTTTCTATGTAGATGAATCACTGCGTACTTTCTCTTCTTTCTATCTGTTACCAATCTTGAGAAACTCATACATTCTCTGTTCACTGTTTCCCAGTCTTAGAGAAGTAGATTTCTTTCTGAGAAAGTGCTGTTTTCACAGTGGTAAGTACTACCAACTCTATCCACAAGTAGGTTTTACCAGTTTTCTAAGTCTCTCTTATTTTCTTGCACTTATACTTGGATTTCTCTGTGTAAAATTCTGTAACTTATCTACGTAGATGAATCACTGTGTACTTTCTCTTGTTTCTATCTGTTACCAATCTTGAGAAACTCATACATTCTCTGTTCACTGTTTCGCGGTCTTAGAGAAGTAGATTTCTTTGTGCGAAAGTGCTGTTTTCACACTGCTAAGTACTCTCAACTCTATCAACAATGTAGGTTTTACCAGTTTTCTAAGTCTCTCTTATTTTCTTGTAGTTATACTTGGATTTCTCTGTGTAAACCTTTGTAACTTCTCTAGGTAGATGAATCACTGTGGACTTTCTCTTGTTTCTATCTGTTACCAATCTTGAGAAACTCATACATTCTCTGTTTACTGTTTCTCGGTCTTAGAGAAGTAGATTAAATTATGGGAAAGTGCTGTTTTCACAGTGCTAAGTACTCCCAACTCTATCAACAATGTAGTTTTTAATAGTTTTCTAAGTCTCTCTTATTTGCTTGTACTTATACTTGGAATTCTCTGTGTAAACCTCTGTAACTTCTCTAGGTAGATGAATCACTGTGTACTTTCTCTTGTTTCTATCTGTTACCAATCTTGAGAAACTCATACATTCTCTGTTTACTGTTTCTCGGTCTTAGAGAAGTAGATTTCTTTGTGCGAAAGTGCTGTTTTCACAGTGCTAAGTACTCCCAACTCTATCAACAATGGAGTTTTTAATAGTTTTCTAAGTCTGTATTATTTTCTTGCACTTATACTTGGAATTCTCTGGGTAAACCTCTGTAACTTCTCTAGGTAGATGAATCACTGTGTACTTTCTCTTGTTTCTATCTGTTACCAATCTTGAGAAACTCATACATTCTCTGTTCACTGTTTCCCGGTCTTAGAGAAGTACATTTCTTTGTGCGAAAGTGCTGTTTTCACACTGCTAAGTACTCCCAACTATATCAACAATGTAGTTTCTACCGGTTTTCTAGGTCTCTCTAATTTTCATGAAGTTACACTTGGATTTCTCTGTGTAAACATCTGTAACGTCTCTAGGTCGATGAATCACTGTGTACTTTCTCTTGTTTCTATCTGTTACCAATCTTGAGAAACTCATACATTCTCTGTTCACTGTTTCCCGGTCTTAGAGAAGTAGATTTCTTTGTGCGAAAGTGCTGTTTTCACACTGCTAAGTACTCCCAACTCTATCAACAATGTATTTTTTACCAGTTTTCTAAGTCTCTTTTATTTTCTTGGAGTTCCACTTGGATTTCTCTGTGTAAACTTCTGGAACTTCTCTAATTAGATGAATCATTGTGTACTTTCTCTTGTTTCTATCTGTTACCAATCTTGAGAAACTCATACATTCTCTGTTCACTGTTTCCCGGTCTGAGAGAAGTAGATTTCTTTGTGCGAAAGTGCTGTTTTCACAGTGCTAAGTACTCCCAACTCTATCAACAATGTAGGTTTTACCAGTTTTCTAAGTCTCTCTTATTTGCTTGTACTTATACTTGGAATTCTCTGTGTAAACCTCTGTAACTTCTCTCGGTAGATGAATCACTGTGTACTTTCTCTTGTTTCTATCTGTTACCAATCTTGAGAAACTCATACATTCTCTGTTCACTGTCTCCCGGTCTTAGAGAAGTAGATTTCTTTGTGCGAAAGTGCTGTTTTCACACTGCTAAGTACTCCCAACTCTATCAACAATGTAGGTTTTACCAGTTTTCTAAGTCTCTCTTCTTTTCTTGTACTTATACTTGGAATTCTCTGTGTAAACCTCTGTAACTTCTCTCGTAGATGAATCACTGTGTACTTTCTCTTGTTTCTATCTGTTACCAATTTTGAGAAACTCATACATTCTCTGTTCACTGTTTCCCAGTGTTAGAGAAGTAGATTTCTTTCTGCGAAATTGCTGTTTTCACAGTGCTAAGTACTCCCAACTCTATCAACAATGTAGGTTTTACCAGTTTTCTAAGTCTCTCTTATTTTTTTGTACTTATACTTGAAATTCTCTGTGTAAACCACTGTAACTTTTCTAGGTAGATGAATCACTGTGTACTTTCTCTTGTTTCTATCTGTTACCAATCCTGAGAAATTCATACATTCTCTCTTCTCACTGTTTCACGGAGATAGAGAACTAAATTTCTTTTGGCGAAAGTGCTGTTTTCACAGTGCTAAGTACACCCAACTCTATCAACAATATTGGTTTTACCAGTTTTCTAAGTCTCTCTTATTTGCTTGTACTTATACTTGGAATTCTCTGTGTAAACCTCTGGAACTTCTCTGAGTAGATGAATCACTGTGTACTTTCTCTTGTTTCTATCTGTTACCAATTTTGAGAAACTCATACATTCTCTGGTCACTGTTTCACGGACTTAGAGAACTAAATTTCTTTCGGCGTAAGTGCTGTTTTCACAGTGCTAAGTACTCCCAACTCTATCAACATTGTAGGTTTTACCGGTTTTCTAAGTCTCTCTTCTTCTCTTGTACTTATACATGGAATTCTCTGTGTAAACTTCTTTAACTTCTCTAGGTAGATGAATCACTGTGTACTTTCTCTTGTTTCTATCTGTTACCAATTTTGAGAAACTCATACATTCTCTGTTTACTGTTTCCCAGTGTTAGAGAAGTAGATTTCTTTCTGCGAAATTGCTGTTTTCACAGTGCTAAGTACTCCCAACTCTATCAACAATGTAGGTTTTACCAGTTTTCTAAGTCTCTCTTATTTTTTTGTACTTATACTTGGAATTCTCTGTGTAAACCTCTGTAACTTTTCTAGGTAGATGAATCACTGTGTACTTTCTCTTGTTTCTATCTGTTATCAATCCTGAGAAATTCATACATTCTCTCTTCTCACTGTTTCACGGACTTAGAGAACTAAATTTCTTTCGGCGAAAATGCTGTTTTCACAGTGCTAAGTACTCCCAACTCTATCAACAATATTGGTTTTACCAGTTTTCTAAGTCTCTCTTATTTTCTTGTACTTATACTTGGAATTCTCTGTGTAAACCTCTGTAACTTTTCTATGTAGATGAATCACTGCGTACTTTCTCTGCTTTCTATCTGTCACCAATCTTGAGAAACTCATACATTCTCTGTTCACTGTTTCCCAGTCTTAGAGAAGTAGATTTCTTTCTGCGAAAAGCTGTTTTCACAGTGCTAAGTACTCCCAACTCTATCCACAATGTACGTTTTACCAGTTTTCTAAGTCTCTCTTATTTCCTTGTACTTATACATGGAATTCTCTGTGTAAACTTCTGTAACTTCTCTAGGTAGATGAATCACTGTGTACTTTCTCTTGTTTCTATCTGTTACCAATCTTGAGAAACTCATACATTCTCTGTTCACTGTTTCCCAGTCTTAGAGAACTAAATTTCTTTCGGCAAAAGTGCTGTTTTCACAGTGCTAAGTACTCCCAACTCTATCAACAATGTAGGTTTTACCAGTTTTCTAAGTCTCTCTTATTTTCTTGTACTTATACTTGGAATTCTCTGTGTAAACCTCTGTAACGTCTCTATGTAGATGAATCACTGCGTACTTTCTCTTCTTTCTATCTGTTACCAATCTTGAGAAACTCATACATTCTCTGTTCACTGTTTCCCAGTCTTAGAGAAGTAGATTTCTTTCGGAGAAAGTGCTGTTTTCACAGTGGTAAGTACTCCCAACTCTATCCACAACGTAGGTTTTACCAGTTTTCTAAGTCTCTCTTCTTTTCTTGTACTTATACATGGAATTCTCTGTGTAAACCTCTGTAACTTCTCTCGGTAGATGAATTACTGTGTACTTTCTCTTGTTTCTATCTGTTACCAATCTTGAGAAACTCATACATTCTCTGTTCACTGTTTCCCGGTCTTAGAGAAGTAGATTTCTTAGTGCGAAAGTGCTGTTTTCACACTGCTAAGTACTCCCAACTCTATCAACAATGTAGGTTTTACCAGTTTTCTAAGTCTCTCTTCTTTTCATGTACTTATACTTGGAATTCTCTGTGTAAACCTCTGTAACTTCTCTCGTAGATGAATCACAGTGGACTTTCTCTTGTTTCTATCTGTTACCAATCTTGAGAACATCATACATTCTCTGTTTAGTGTTTCGCGGTCTTAGAGAAGTAGATTTCTTTCTGCGAAAGTGCTGTTTTCACAGTGCTAAGTACTCCCAACTCTATCAACAATGTAGGTTTTCCCAGTTTTCTAAGTCTCTCTTATTTTCATGTACTTATACTTGGAATTCTCTGTGTAAACCTCTGTAACTTTTCTAGGTAGATGAATCTCTGTGTACTTTCTCTTGTTTCTATCTGTTACCAATCTTGAGAAACTCCTACATTCTCTGTTCACTTTTTCCCAGTCTTAGAGAAGTAGATTTCTTTCTGCGAAATTGCTGTTTTCACAGTACTAAGTACTCCCAACTCTATCAACAATGTAGGTTTTACCAGTTTTCTAAGTCTCTCTTATTTTCTTGTACTTATACTTGGAATTCTCTGTGTAAACCTCTGTAACTTTTCTATGTAGATGAATCACTGCGTACTTTCTCTTGTTTCTATCTGTTACCAATCTTGAGAAACTCACACATTCTCTGTTCACTGTTTCCCAGTCTTAAAGAAGTAGATTTCTTTCTGCGAAAGTGCTGTTTTCACAGTGGTAAGTACTCCCAACTCTATCCACAATGTAGGTTTTACCACTGTTCTAAGTCTCTCTTATTTTCTTGTACTTATACTTGGAATTCTCTGTGTAAACCTCTGTAACTTCTCTCGGTAGATGAATCACTGTGGACTTTCTCTTGTTTCTATCTGTTACCAATCTTGAGAAACTCATACATTGTCTGTTCACTGTTTCGCGGTCTTAGAGAAGTAGATTTCTTTGTGGGAAAGTGCTGTTTTCACAGTGCTAAGTACTCCCAACTCTATCAACAATGGAATTTCTACCGGTTTTCTAAGTCTCTCTAATTTTCATGAAGTTACACTTGGATTTCTCTGTGTAAACATCTGTAACGTCTCTAGGTAGATGAATCACTGTGTACTTTCTCTTGTTTCTATCTGTTACCAATCTTGAGAAACTCATACATTCTCTGTTCACTGTTTCCCGGTCTTACAGAAGTAGATTTCTTTCTGTGAAAGTGCTGTTTTCACAGTGCTAAGTACTCCCAACTCTATCAACAATGTAGGTTTTACCAGTTTTCTAAGTCTCTCTCATTTTCTTGTACTTATACTTGGAATTCTCTGTGTAAACCTCTGTAACTTCTCTCGGTAGATGAATCACTGTGGACTTTCTCTTGTTTCTATCTGTTACCAATCTTGAGAAACTCATACATTCTCTGTTCACTGTTTCGCGGTCTTAGAGAAGTAGATTTCTTTGTGCGAAAGTGCTGTTTTCACAGTGCTAAGTACTCCCAACTCTATCAACAATGGAGTTTTTAATAGTTTTCTAAGTCTCTCTTATTTTCTTGCACTTATACTTGGAATTCTCTGGGTAAACCTCTGTAACTTCTCTATGTAGATGAATCACTGTGTACTTTCTCTTGTTTCTATCTGTTACCAATCTTGAGAAACTCATACATTCCCTGTTCACTGTTTCCCGGTCTTAGAGAAGTAGATTTGTTGGTTCGAAAGTGCTGTTGTCACAGTGCTAAGTACTCCCAACTCTATCAACAATGTAGGTTTTACCAGTTTTCTAAGTCTCTCTTATTTTCTTGGAGTTACACTTGGATTTCTCTCTGTAAACCTCTGGAACTTCTCTAAGTAGATGAATCACTGTGTACTTTCCCTTGTTTCTATCTGTTACCAATCTTGAGAAACTCATACATTCTCTGTTCACTCTTTCGAGGTCTTAGAGAAGTAGATTTCTTTGTGCGAAAGTGCTGTTTTCACAGTGCTAAGTACTCCCAACTCTATCAACAATGTAGGTTTTACCAGTTTTCTAAATCTCTCTTATTTTCTTGTACTTATACTTGGAATTCTCTGTGTAAACCGCTGTAACTTCTCTCGGTAGATGGATCACTGTGGACTTTCTCTTGTTTCTATCTGTTACCAATCTTGAGAAACTCATACATTCTCTGTTCACTGTTTCGCAGTCTTAGAGAAGTAGATTTCTTTGTGCGAAAGTGCTGTTTTCACAGTGCTAAGTACTTCCAACTCTATCAACAACGTAGGTTTTACGAGTTTTCTAAGTCTCTCTTATTTTCTTGTACTTATACATGGAATTCTCTGTGTAAACCTCTGTAACTTCTCTAGGTAGATGAATCACTGTGGACTTTCTCTTGTTTCTATCTGTTACCAATCTTGACAAACTCATACATTCTCCGTTCACTGTTTCCCGGTCTTAGAGAAGTAGATTTCTTTGTGCGAAAGTGCTGTTTTCACAGTGCTAAGTACTCCCAACTATATCAACAATGTAGTTTCTACCGGTTTTCTAGGTCTCTCTAATTTTCATGAAGTTACACTTGGATTTCTCTGTGTAAACATCTGTAACGTCTCTAGGTAGATGAATCACTGTGTACTTTCTCTTGTTTCTATCTGTTACCAATTTTGAGAAACTCATACATTCTCTGTTCACTGTTTCCCGGTCTTAGAGAAGTAGATTTCTTGGTGCGAAAGTGCTGTTTTCACACTGCTAAGTACTCCCAACTCTATCAACAATGTAGGTTTTACCAGTTTTCTAAGTCTCTCTTATTTTCTTGGAGTTCCACTTGGATTTCTCTGTGTAAACTTCTGGAACTTCTCTAATTAGATGAATCACTGTGTACTTTCTCCTGTTTCTATCTGTTACCAATCTTGAGAAACTCATACATTCTCTGTTCCCTGTTTCCCGGTCTTAGAGAAGTAGATTTCTTTGTGCGAAAGTGCTGTTTTCACAGTGCTAAGTACTCCCAACTCTATCAACAATGTAGGTTTTACCAGTTTTCTAAGTCTCTCTTATTTGCTTGTACTTATACTTGGAATTCTCTGTGTAAACCTCTGTAACTTCTCTCGGTAGATGAATCACTGTGTACTTTCTCTTGTTTCTATCTGTTACCAATCTTGAGAAACTCATACATTCTCTGTTTACTGTTTCCCGGTCTTAGAGAAGTAGATTTCTTTCTGCGAAAGTGCTGTTTTCACAGTGCTAAGTACTCCCAACTCTATCAACAATGTAGGTTTTAACAGTTTTCTAAGTCTCTCTTATTTTCTTGTACTTATACTTGGAATTCTCTGTGTAAACCTCTGTAACTTCTCTCGGTAGATGAATCATTGTTGACTTTCTCTTGTTTCTATCTGTTACCAATCTTGAGAAACTCATACATTCTCTGTTCAATGTTTCCCAGTCTTAGAGAAGTAGATTTCTTTGTGCGAAACTGCTGTTTTCACAGTGCTAAGTACTCCCAACTCTATCAACAATGTAGGTTTTACCAGTTTTCTAAGTCTCTCTTATTTTCTTTTACTTATACTTGCAATTCTCTGTGTAAACCTCTGTAACTTTTCTAGGTAGAGGAATCCCTGTGTACTTTCTCTTGTTTCTATCTGTTACCAATCTTGAGAAACTCATACATTCTCTGTTCACTGTTTCACGGACTTAGAGAACTAAATTTCTTTCGGCGAAAGTGCTGTTTTCACAGTGCTAAGTACTCCCAACTCTATCAACAATGTAGGTTTTACCAGTTTTCTAAGTCTCTCTTATTTTCTTGTACTTATACTTGGAATTCTCTGTGTAAACCTCTGTAACTTTTCTACGTAGATGAATCACTGTGTACTTTCTCTTCTTTCTCTCTGTTACCAATCTTGAGAAATTCACACATTCTCTGTTCACTGTTTCCCAGTCTTAGAGAAGTAGATTTCTTTTTGCGAAAGTGCTGTTTTCACAGTGCTAAGTACTCCCAACTCTATCCACAATGTAGGTTTTACCAGTTTTCTAAGTCTCTCTTATTTTCTTGTACTTATACATGGAATTCTCTGTGTAAACTTCTGTAACTTCTCTAGGTAGATGAATCACTGTGTACTTTCCTTTGTTTCTATCTGTTACCAATCTTGAGAAACTCATACATTCTCTGTTCACTGTTTTGCGGTCTTAGAGAAGTAGATTTCTTTGTGCGAAAGTGCTGTTTTCACAGTGCTAAGTACTCCCAACTCTATCAACAATGTAGTTTTTAATAGTTTTCTAAGTCTCTCTTATTTGCTTGTACTTATACTTGGAATTCTCTGTGTAAACCTCTGTAACTTCTCTAGGTAGATGAATCACTGTGTACTTTCTCTTGTTTCTATCTGTTAACAATCTTGAGAAAGTGATACATTCTCCGTTCACTGTTTCCCAGTCTTAGAGAAGTAGATTTCTTTCTGCGAAAGTGCTGTTTTCACAGTGCTAAGTACTCCCAACTCTATCCACAATGTAGGTTTTACCAGTTTTCTAAGTCTCTCTTATTTTCTTGTACTTGTACATGGAATTCTCTGTGTAAACTTCTGTAACTTCTCTAGGTAGATGAATCACTGTGTACTTTCTTTTGTTTCTATCTGTTACCAATCTTGAGAAACTCATACATTCTCTGTTCACTGTTTCCCGGTCTTAGAGAAGTAGATTTCTTTCTGCGAAAGTGCTGTTTTCACAGTGCTAAGTACTCCCAACTCTATCAACAATGTAAGTTTTACCACTTTTCTAAGTCTCTCTTATTTTCTTGTACTTATACTTGGAATTCTCTGTGTAAACCTCTGTATCTTCTCTCGGTAGATGAATAACTGTGGACTTTCTCTTGTTTCTATCTGTTACCAATCTTGAGAAACTCATACATTGTCTGTTCACTGTTTCGCGGTCTTAGAGAAGTAGATTTCTTTGTGGGAAAGTGCTGTTTTCACAGTGCTAAGTACTCCCAACTCTATCAACAATGGAGTTTCTACCGGTTTTCTAAGTCTCTCTAATTTTCATGAAGTTACACTTGGATTTCTCTGTGTATACATCTGTAACGTCTCTAGGTAGATGAATCACTGTGTACTTTCTCTTGTTTCTATCTGTTACCAATCTTAAGAAACTCATACATTCTCTGTTCACTGTTTCCCGGTCTTACAGAAGTAGATTTCTTTCTGTGTAAGTGCTGTTTTCACAGTGCTAAGTACTCCCAACTCTATCAACAATGTAGGTTTTACCAGTTTTCTAAGTCTCTCTCATTTTCTTGTACTTATACTTGGAATTCTCTGTGTAAACCTCTGTAACTTCTCTCGGTAGATGAATCACTGTGGACTTTCTCTTGTTTCTATCTGTTACCAATCTTGAGAAACTCATACATTCTCTGTTCACTGTTTCGCGGTCTTAGAGAAGTAGATTTCTTTGTGCGAAAGTGCTGTTTTCACAGTGCTAAGTACTCCCAACTCTATCAACAATGGAGTTTTTAATAGTTTTCTAAGTCTCTCTTATTTTCTTGCACTTATACTTGGAATTCTCTGGGTAAACCTCTGTAACTTCTCTAGGTAGATGAATCACTGTGTACTTTCTCTTGTTTCTATCTGTTACCAATCTTCAGAAACTCATACGTTCCCTGTTCACTGTTTCCCGGTCTTAGAGAAGTAGATTTCTTGGTTCGAAAGTGCTGTTTTCACAGTGCTAAGTACTCCCAACTCTATCAACAATGTAGGTTTTACCAGTTTTCTAAGTCTGTCTTATTTTCTTGGAGTTACACTTGGATTTGTCTCTGTAAACCTCTGGAACTTCTCTAAGTAGATGAATCACTGTGTACTTTCCCTTGTTTCTATCTGTTACCAATCTTGAGAAACTCATACATTCTCTGTTCACTCTTTCACGGTCTTAGAGAAGTAGATTTCTTTGTGCGAAAGTGCTGTTTTCACAGTGCTAAGTACTCCCAACTCTATCAACAATGTAGGTTTTACCAGTTTTCTAAATCTCTCTTATTTTCTTGTATTTATACTTGGAATTCTCTGTGTAAACCGCTGTAACTTCTCTCGGTAGATGAATCACTGTGGACTTTCTCTTGTTTCTATCTGTTACCAATCTTGAGAAACTCATACATTCTCTGTTCACTGTTTCGCAGTCTTAGAGAAGTAGATTTCTTTGTGCGAAAGTGCTGTGTTCACAGTGCTAAGTACTTCCAACTCTATGAACAACGTAGGTTTTACGAGTTTTCTAAGTCTCTCTTATTTTCTTGTACTTATACTTGGAATTCTCTGTGTAAACCTCTGTAACTTCTCTAGGTAGATGAATCACTGTGGACTTTCTCTTGTTTCTATCTGTTACCAATCTTGACAAACTCATACATTCTCCGTTCACTGTTTCCCGGTCTTAGAGAAGTAGATTTCTTTGTGCGAAAGTGCTGTTTTCACAGTGCTAAGTACTCCCAACTATATCAACAATGTAGTTTCTACCGGTTTTCTAGGTCTCTCTAATTTTCATGAAGTTACACTTGGATTTCTCTGTGTAAACATCTGTAACGTCTCTAGGTAGATGAATCACTGTGTACTTTCTCTTGTTTCTATCTGTTACCAATTTTGAGAAACTCATACATTCTCTGTTCACTGTTTCCCGGTCTTAGAGAAGTAGATTTCTTTGTGCGAAACTGCTGTTTTCACAGTGCTAAGTACTCCCAACTCTATCCACAATGTAGGTTTTACCAGTTTTCTAAGTCTCTCTTATTTTCTTTTACTTATACTTGCAATTCTCTGTTTAAACTTCTGTAACTTTTCTAGGTAGAGGAATCCTTGTGTACTTTCTCTTGTTTCTATCTGTTACCAATCTTGAGAAACTCATACATTCTCTGTTCACTGTTTCACGGACTTAGAGAACTAAATTTCTTTCGGCGAAAATGCTGTTTTCACAGTGCTAAGTACTCCCAACTCTATCAACAATGTAGGTTTTACCAGTTTTCTAAGTCTCTCTTATTTTCTTGAAGTTACACTTGGATTTCTCTGTGTAAACCTCTGTAACTTCTCTAGGTAGTTGAATCACTGTGTACTTTCTCTTGTTTCTATCTGTTACCAATCTTGAGAAACTCATATATTCTCCGTTCACTGTTTCCCGGTCTTAGAGAAGTAGATTTTTTTGTGCGAAAGTGCTGTTTTCACACTGCTAAGTACTCCCAACTCTATCAACAATGTAGGTTTTACCAGTTTTGTAAGTCTCTCTTATTTTCTTGGAGTTACACTTGGATTTCTCTGTGTAAACTTCTGGAACTTCTCTAAGTAGATGAATCACTGTGTACTTTCTGTTGTTTCTATCTGTTACCAATCTTGAGAAACTCATACATTCTCTGTTTACTGTTTCCCTGTCTTAGAGAAGTAGATTTCTTTGTGCGAAAGTGCTGTTTTCACAGTGCTAAGTACTCCCAACTCTATCAACAATGTAGGTTTTACCAGTTTTCTAAGTCTCTCTTATTTGCTTGTACTTATACTTGGAATTCTCTGTGTAAACCTCTGTAACTTTTCTAGGTAGATGAATCACTGTGTACTTTCTCTTGTTTCTATCTGTTACCAATCTTGAGAAACTCATACATTCTCTGTTCACTGTTTCGCTGTCTTAGAGCAGTAGATTTCTTTGTGTGAAAGTGCTGTTTTCACAGTGCTAAGTACTCCCAACTCTATCAACAATGTAGTTTTTAATAGTTTTCTGATTCTCTCTTATTTTCTTGTACTTATACTTGGAATTCTCTGTGTAAACCTCTGTAACTTCTCTAGGTAGATGAATCACTGTGGACTTTCCCTTGTTTCTATCTGTTACCAATCTTGAGAAACTCATACATTCTCTGTTCACTGATTCACGGTCTTAGAGAAGCAGATTTCTTTCTGCGAAAGTCCTGTTTTCACAGTGCTAAGTACTCCCAACTCTATCAACAATGTGGGTTTTACCAGTTTTCTAAGTCTCTCTTATTTTGTTGAAGTTACACTTGGATTTCTCTGTGTAAACCTCTGTAACTTCTCTAGGTAGATGAATCACTGTGTACTTTCTCTTGTTTCTATCTGGTACCAATCTTGAGAAACTCATACATTCTCCGTTCACAGTTTCCCCTTCCTAGACAAGTAGATTTCTTTGTGCGAAAGTGCTGTTTTCACAGTGCTAAGTACTCCCAACTCTATCAACAATGTAGTTTCTACTGGTTTTCTAAGTCTCTCTAATTTTCATGAAGTTACACTTGGATTTCTCTGTGTAAACATCTGTAACGTCTCTAGGTAGATGAATCACTGTGTACTTTCTCTTGTTTCTATCTGTTTCCAATCTTGAGAAACTCATACATTCTCTGTTCACTGTTTCCCGGTCTTAGAGAAGTAGATTTCTTTCTGCGAAAGTGCTGTTTTCACAGTGCTAAGTACTCCCAAATCTATCAACAATGTAGGTTTTACCAGTTTTCTAAGTCTCTCTCATTTTCTTGTACTTATACTTGGAATTCTCTGTGTAAACCTCCGTAACTTCTCTCGGTAGATGAATCACTGTGGACTTTCTCTTGTTTCTATCTGTTACCAATCTTGAGAAGCTCATACATTCTCTGTTCACTGTTTCGCGGTCTTAGAGAAGTAGATTTCTTTGTGCGAAAGTGCTGTTTTCACAGTGCTAAGTACTCCCAACTCTATCAACAATGTAGGTTTTACCAGTTTCCTAAGTCTCTCTCATTTTCTTGGAGTTACACTTGGATTTCTCTGTGTAAACTTCTGGAACTTCTTTAAGTAGATGAATCACTGTGTACTTTCTCTTGTTTCTATCTGTTACCAATCTTGAGAAACTCATACATTCTCTGTTCACTGTTTCCCGGTCTTAGAGAAGTAGATTTCTTTGTGCGAAAGTGCTGTTTTCACAGTGCTAAGTACTCCCAACTCTATCAACAATTTAGGTTTTACCAGTTTTCTACGTCTCTCTTATTTGCTTGTACTTATACTTGGAATTCTCTATGTAAACCTCTGTAACTTCTCTCGGTAGATGAATCACTGTGTACTTTCTCTTGTTTCTATCTGTTACCAATCTTGAGAAACTCATACATTCTCTGTTCACTGTTTCTCAGTGTTAGAGAAGTACACTTCTTTCTGCGAAAGTGCTGGTTTCACAATGCTAAGTACTCCCAACTCTATCAACAATGTAGGTTTTACCAGTTTTCTAAGTCTCTCTTATTTTCTTGTACTTATACTTGGAATTCTCTGTGTAAATCTCTGTAACTTTTCTAGGTAGATGAATCACTGTGTACTTTCTCTTGTTTCTGTCTGTTACCAATCTTGAGAAACTGATACATTCTCTGTTCACTGTTTCGCGGTCTTAGAGCAGTAGATTTCTTTGTGCGAAAGTGGTGTTTTCACAGTGCTAAGTACTCCCAACTCTATCAACAATGTAGTTTTTAATAGTTTTCTAAGTCTCTCTTATTTGCTTGTACTTATACTTGGAATTCTCTGTGTAAACCTCTGTAACTTCTCTAGGTAGATGAATCACTGTGTACTTTCTCTTCTTTCTATCTGTTACCAATCTTGAGAAACTCATACATTCTCTGTTTACTGTTTCCCGGTCTTAGAGAAGTAGATTTCTTTCTGCGAAAGTGCTGTTTTCACAGTGCTAAGTACTCCCAACTCTATCAACAATGTAGGTTTTAACAGTTTTCTAAGTCTCTCTTATTTTCTCGTACTTATACTTGGAATTCTCTGTGTAAACCTCTGTAACTTCTCTCGGTAGAGGAATCACTGCTGACTTTCTCTTGTTTCTATCTGTTACCAATCTTGAGAAACTCATACATTCTCTGTTCAATGTTTCCCAGTCTTAGAGAAGTAGATTTCTTTGTGCGAAAGTGCTGTTTTCCCAGTGCTAAGTACTCCCAACTCTATCAACAATGTAGGTTTTACCAGTTTTCTAAGTCTCTCTTATTTTCTTGTACTTATACTTGGAATTCTCTGTGTAAACCTCCCTAACTTTTCTAGGTAGATGAATCCTTGTGGACTTTCTCTTGTTTCTATCTGTTACCAATCTTGAGAAACTCATACATTCTCTGTTTACTGTTTCGCGGTCTTAGAGAAGTAGATTTCTTTGTGGGAAAGTGCTGTTTTCACAGTGCTAAGTACTCCCAACTCTATCAACAATGGAGTTTCTACCGGTTTTCTAAGTCTCTCTAATTTTCATGAAGTTACACTTGGATTTCTCTGTGTAAACATCTGTAACGTCTCTAAGTAGAAGAATCACTGTGTACTTTCTCTTGTTTCTATCTGTTACCAATCTTGAGAAACTCATACATTCTCTGTTCACTGTTTCCCGGTCTTAGAGAAGTAGATTTCTTTGTGCGAAAGTGCTGTTTTCACACTGCTAAGTACTCCCAACTCTATCAACAATGTAGGTTTTACCAGTTTTCTAAGTCTCACTCATTTTCTTGTACTTATACTTGGAATTCTCTGAGTAAACCTCTGTAACTTCTCTCGGTAGATGAATCACTGTGGACTTTCTCTTGTTTCTATCTGTTACCAATCTTGAGAAACTCATACATTCTCTGTTCACTGTTTCGCGGTCTTAGAGAAGTAGATTTCTTTGTGCGAAAGTGCTGTTTTGACAGTGCTATGTACTCCCAACTCTATCAACAATGTAGGTTTTACCAGTTTTCTAAGTCTCTCTTATTTTCTTGGAGTTACACTTGGATTTCTCTGTGTAAACTTCTGGAACTTCTCTAAGTATATGAATCACTGTGTACTTTCTCTTGTTTCTATCTGTTACCAATCTTGAGAAACTCATACATTCTCTGTTCACTGTTTCCCGGTCTTAGAGAAGTAGATTTCTTTGTGCGAAAGTGCTGTTTTCACAGTGCTAAGTACTCCCAACTCTATCAACAATGTAGGTTTTACCAGTTTTCTAAGTCTCTCTTATTTGCTTGTACTTACACTTGGAATTCTCTATGTAAACCTCTGTAACTTCTCTCGGTAGATGAATCACTGTGGACTTTCTCTTGTTTCTATCTGTTACCAATCTTGAGAAATTCATACATTCTCTGTTCACTGTTTCCCAGTCTTAGAGAAGTAGATTTCTTTCTGCGAAAGTGCTGTTTTCACAATGCTAAGTAGTCCCAACTCTATCAACAATGTAGGTTTTACCAGTTTTCCAAGTCTCTCTTATTTTCTTGGAGTTACACTTGGAGTTCTCTGTGTAAACCTCTGTAACTTTTCTAGGTAGATGAATCCCTGTGGACTTTCTCTTGTTTCTATCTGTTACCAATCTTGAGAAACTCATACATTCTCTGTTTACTGTTTCGCGGTCTTAGAGAAGTAGATTTCTTCGTGGGAAAGAGCTGTTTTCACAGTGCTAAGTACTCCCAACTCTATCAACAATGGAGTTTCTACCGGTTTTCTAAGTCTCTCTACTTTTCATGAAGTTACACTTGGATTTCTCTGTGTAAACATCTGTAACTTCTCTAGGTAGATGAATCACTGTGTACTTTCTCTTGTTTCTATCTGTTACCAATCTTGAGAAACTCATACATTCTCTGTTTACTGTTTCCCGGTCTTAGAGAAGTAGATTTCTTTCTGCGAAAGTGCTGTTTTCACAGTGCTAAGTACTCCCAACTCTATCAACAATGTAGGTTTTAACAGTTTTCTAAGTCTCTCTTATTTTCTTGTACTTATACTTGGAATTCTCTGTGTAAACCTCTGTAACTTCTCTCGGTAGAGGAATCACTGTTGACTTTCTCTTGTTTCTATCTGTTACCAATCTTGAGAAACTCATACATTCTCTGTTCAATGTTTCCCAGTCTTAGAGAAGTAGATTCCTTTGTGCGAAAGTGCTGTTTTCCCAGTTCTAAGTACTCCCAACTCTATCAACAATGTAGGTTTTACCAGTTTTCTAAGTCTCTCTTATTTTCTTGTACTTATACTTGGAATTCTCTGTGTAAACCTCTGTAACTTTTCTAGGTAGATGAATCCTTGTGGACTTTCTCTTGTTTCTATCTGTTACCAATCTTGAGAAACTCATACATTCTCTGTTTACTGTTTCGCGGTCTTAGAGAAGTAGATTTCTTTGTGGGAAAGTGCTGTTTTCACAGTGCTAAGTACTCCCAACTCTATCAACAATGGAGTTTCTACCGGTTTTCTAAGTCTCTCTAATTTTCATGAAGTTATACTTGGATTTCTCTGTGTAAACATCTGTAACGTCTCTAGGTAGAAGAATCACTGTGTACTTTCTCTTGTTTCTATCTGTTACCAATCTTGAGAAACTCATACATTCTCTGTTCACTGTTTCCCGGTCTTAGAGAAGTAGATTTCTTTGTGCGAAAGTGCTGTTTTCACACTGCTAAGTACTCCCAACTCTATCAACAATGTAGGTTTTACCAGTTTTCTAAGTCTCACTCATTTTCTTGTACTTATACTTGGAATTCTCTGTGTAAACCTCTGTCACTTCTCTCGGTAGATGAATCACTGTGGACTTTCTCTTGTTTCTGTCTGTTACCAATCTTGAGAAACTCATACATTCTCTGTTCACTGTTTCGCGGTCTTAGAGAAGTAGATTTCTTTGTGCGAAAGTGCTGTTTTGACAGTGCTAAGTACTCCCAACTCTATCAACAATGTAGGTTTTACCAGTTTTCTAAGTCTCTCTTATTTTCTTGGAGTTACACTTGGATTTCTCTGTGTAAACTTCTGGAACTTCTCTAAGTATATGAATCACTGTGTACTTTCTCTTGTTTCTATCTGTTACCAATCTTGAGAAACTCATACATTCTCTGTTCACTGTTTCCCGGTCTTAGAGAAGTAGATTTCTTTGTGCGAAAGTGCTGTTTTCACAGTGCTAAGTACTCCCAACTCTATCAACAATGTAGGTTTTACCAGTTTTCTAAGTCTCTCTTATTTGCTTGTACTTACACTTGGAATTCTCTATGTAAACCTCTGTAACTTCTCTCGGTAGATGAATCACTGTGGACTTTCTCTTGTTTCTATCTGTTACCAATCTTGAGAAATTCATACATTCTCTGTTCACTGTTTCCCAGTCTTAGAGAAGTAGATTTCTTTCTGCGAAAGTGCTGTTTTCACAATGCTAAGTACTCCCAACTCTATCAACCATGTAGGTTTTACCAGTTTTCCAAGTCTCTCTTATTTTCTTGGAGTTACACTTGGAGTTCTCTGTGTAAACCTCTGTAACTTTTCTAGGTAGATGAATCCCTGTGGACTTTCTCTTGTTTCTATCTGTTACCAATCTTGAGAAACTCATACATTCTCTGTTTACTGTTTCGCGGTCTTAGAGAAGTAGATTTCTTCGTGGGAAAGTGCTGTTTTCACAGTGCTAAGTACTCCCAACTCTATCAACAATGGAGTTTCTACCGGTTTTCTAAGTCTCTCTACTTTTCATGAAGTTACACTTGGATTTCTCTGTGTAAACATCTGTAACTTCTCTAGGTAGATGAATCACTGTGTACTTTCTCTTGTTTCTATCTGTTACCAATCTTGAGAAACTCATACATTCTCTGTTTACTGTTTCCCGGTCTTAGAGAAGTAGATTTCTTTCTGCGAAAGTGCTGTTTTCACAGTGCTAAGTACTCCCAACTCTATCAACAATGTAGGTTTTACCAGTTTTCTAAGTCTCTCTTATTTTCTTGTACTTATACTTGGAATTCTCTGTGTAAACCTCTGTAACTTCTCTCGGTAGAGGAATCACTGTTGACTTTCTCTTGTTTCTATCTGTTACCAATCTTGAGAAACTCATACATTCTCTGTTCAATGTTTCCCAGTCTTAGAGAAGTAGATTTCTTTGTGCGAAAGTGCTGTTTTCCCAGTTCTAAGTACTCCCAACTCTATCAACAATGTAGGTTTTACCAGTTTTCTAAGTCTCTCTTATTTTCTTGTACTTATACTTGGAATTCTCTGTGTAAACCTCTGTAACTTTTCTAGGTAGATGAATCCTTGTGGACTTTCTCTTGTTTCTATCTGTTACCAATCTTGAGAAACTCATACATTCTCTGTTTACTGTTTCGCGGTCTTAGAGAAGTAGATTTCTTTGTGGGAAAGTGCTGTTTTCACAGTGCTAAGTACTCCCAACTCTATCAACAATGGAGTTTCTACCGGTTTTCTAAGTCTCTCTAATTTTCATGAAGTTACACTTGGATTTCTCTGTGTAAACATCTGTAACGTCTCTAGGTAGAAGAATCACTGTGTACTTTCTCTTGTTTCTATCTGTTACCAATCTTGAGAAACTCATACATTCTCTGTTCACTGTTTCCCGGTCTTAGAGAAGTAGATTTCTTTGTGCGAAAGTGCTGTTTTCACACTGCTAAGTACTCCCAACTCTATCAACAATGTAGGTTTTACCAGTTTTCTAAGTCTCACTCATTTTCTTGTACTTATACTTGGAATTCTCTGTGTAAACCTCTGTAACTTCTCTCGGTAGATGAATCACTGTGGACTTTCTCTTGTTTCTGTCTGTTACCAATCTTGAGAAACTCATACATTCTCTGTTCACTGTTTCGCGGTCTTAGAGAAGTAGATTTCTTTGTGCGAAAGTGCTGTTTTGACAGTGCTAAGTACTCCCAACTCTATCAACAATGTAGGTTTTACCAGTTTTCTAAGTCTCTCTTATTTTCTTGGAGTTACACTTGGATTTCTCTGTGTAAACTTCTGGAACTTCTCTAAGTATATGAATCACTGTGTACTTTCTCTTGTTTCTATCTGTTACCAATCTTGAGAAACTCATACATTCTCTGTTCACTGTTTCCCGGTCTTAGAGAAGTAGATTTCTTTGTGCGAAAGTGCTGTTTTCACAGTGCTAAGTACTCCCACCTCTATCAACAATGTAGGTTTTACCAGTTTTCTAAGTCTCTCTTATTTGCTTGTACTTACACTTGGACTTCTCTATGTAAACCTCTGTAACTTCTCTCGGTAGATGAATCACTGTGGACTTTCTCTTGTTTCTATCTGTTACCAATCTTGAGAAATTCATACATTCTCTGTTCACTGTTTCCCAGTCTTAGAGAAGTAGATTTCTTTCTGCGAAAGTGCTGTTTTCACAATGCTAAGTACTCCCAACTCTATCAACAATGTAGGTTTTACCAGTTTTCCAAGTCTCTCTTATTTTCTTGGAGTTACACTTGGAGTTCTCGGTGTAAACCGCTGTAACTTTTCTAGGTAGATGAATCCCTGTGGACTTTCTCTTGTTTCTATCTGTTACCAATCTTGAGAAACTCATACATTCTCTGTTTACTGTTTCGCGGTCTTAGAGAAGTAGATTTCTTCGTGGGAAAGTGCTGTTTTCACAGTGCTAAGTACTCCCAACTCTATCAACAATGGAGTTTCTACCGGTTTTCTAAGTCTCTCTACTTTTCATGAAGTTACACTTGGATTTCTCTGTGTAAACATCTGTAACTTCTCTAGGTAGATGAATCACTGTGTACTTTCTCTTGTTTCTATCTGTTACCAATCTTGAGAAACTCATACATTCTCTGTTTACTGTTTCCCGGTCTTAGAGAAGTAGATTTCTTTGTGCGAAAGTGCTGTTTTCACACTGCTAAGTACTCCCAACTCTATCAACAATGTAGGTTTTACCAGTTTTCTAAGTCTCACTCATTTTCTTGTACTTATACTTGGAATTCTCTGTGTAAACCTCTGTAACTTCTCTCGGTAGATGAATCACTGTGGACTTTCTCTTGTTTCTATCTGTTACCAATCTTGAGAAACTCATACATTCTCTGTTCACTGTTTCGCGGTCTTAGAGAAGTAGATTTCTTTGTGCGAAAGTGCTGTTTTGACAGTGCTAAGTACTCCCAACTCTATCAACTATGTAAGTTTTACCAGTTTTCTAAGTCTCTCTTATTTTCTTGGAGTTACACTTGGATTTCTCTGTGTAAACTTCTGGAACTTCTCTAAGTATATGAATCACTGTGTACTTTCTCTTGTTTCTATCTGTTACCAATCTTGAGAAACTCATACATTCTCTGTTCACTGTTTCCCGGTCTTAGAGAAGTAGATTTCTTTGCGCGAAAGTGCTGTTTTCACAGTGCTAAGTACTCCCAACTCTATCAACAATGTAGGTTTTACCAGTTTTCTAAGTCTCTCTTATTTGCTTGTACTTACACTTGGAATTCTCTATGTAAACCTCTGTAACTTCTCTCGGTAGATGAATCACTGAGGACTTTCTCTTGTTTCTATCTGTTACCAATCTTGAGAAATTCATACATTCTCTGTTCACTGTTTCCCAGTCTTAGAGAAGTAGATTTCTTTCTGCGAAAGTGCTGTTTTCACAATGCTAAGTACTCCCAACTCTATCAACAATGTAGGTTTTACCAGTTTTCCAAGTCTCTCTTATTTTCTTGTACTTATACTTGGAATTCTCTGTGTAAACCTCTGTAACTTTTCTAGGTAGAGGAATCCCTGTGTTCTTTCTCTTGTTTCTATCTGTTACCAATCTTGAGAAACTCATACATTCTCTGTTCACTGTTTCACGGACTTAGAGAACTAAATTTCTTTCGGAGAAAGTGCTGTTTTCACAGTGCTAAGTACTCCCAACTCTATCAACAATGTAGGTTTTACCAGTTTTCTAAGTCTCTCTTATTTTCTTGTACTTATACTTGGAATTCTCTGTGTAAACCTCTGTAACTTTTCTACGTAGATGAATCACTGTGTACTTTCTCTTCTTTCTATCTGTTACCAATCTTGAGAAACTCACACATTCTCTGTTCACTGTTTCTCAGTCTTAGAGAAGTAGATTTCTTTTTGCGAAAGTGCTGTTTTCACAGTGCTAAGTACTCCCAACTCTATCCACAATGTAGGTTTTAACAGTTTTCTAAGTCTCTCTTATTTTCTTGTACTTATACATGGAATTCTCTGTGTAAACTTCTGTAACTTCTCTAGGTAGATGAATCACTGTGTACTTTCTTTTGTTTCTATCTGTTACCAATCTTGAGAAACTCATACATTCTCTGTTCACTGTTTCGCGGTCTTACAGAAGTAAATTTCTTTGTGCGAAAGTGCTGTTTTCACAGTGCTAAGTACTCCCAACTCTATCAACAATGTAGTTTTTAATAGTTTTCTAAGTCTCTCTTATTTGCTTGTACTTATACTTGGAATTCTCTGTGTAAACCTCTGTAACTTCTCTAGGTAGATGAATCATTCTGTACTTTCTCTTGTTTCTATCTGTTACCAATCTTGAGAAAGTCATACGTTCTCCGTTCACTGTTTCCCAGTCTTAGAGAAGTAGATTTCTTTCTGCGAAAGTGCTGTTTTCACAGTGTTAAGTACTCCCAACTCTATCAACAATGTAGGTTTGAACAGTTTTCTAAATCTCTCTTATTTTCTTGTACTTATATTTGGAATTCTCTGTGTAAACCTCTGTAACTTCTCTCGGTAGATGAATCACTGTGGACTTTCTCTTGTTTCTATCTGTTACCAATCTTGAGAAACTCATATATTCTCTGTTTACTGTTTCGCGGTCTTAGAGAAGTAGATTTCTTTGTGGGAAAGTGCTATTTTCACAGTGCTAAGTACTCCCAACTCTATCAACAATGGAGTTTTTAATAGTTTTCTAAGTCTCTCTTATTTGCTTGTACTTATACTTGGAATTCTCTGTGTAAACCTCTGTAACATCTCTTGGTAGATGAATCACTGTGGACTTTCTCTTGTTTCTATCTGTTACCAATCTTGAGAAACTCATACATTCTCTGTTCACTGTTTCGCGGTCTTAGAGAAGTAGATTTCTTTGTGCGAAAGTGGTGTTTTCACAGTGGTAAGTACTCCCAACTCTATCAACAATGTAGGTTTTACCAGTTTTCTAAGTCTCTCTTATTTTCTTGTACTTATACTTGGAATTCTCTGTGTAAACCGCTGTAACTTCTCTAGGTAGATGATTCACTGTGGACTTTCTCTTGTTTCTATCTGTTAGCAATCTTGAGAAACTCATACATTCTTTGTTCACTGTTTCGCGGTCTTAGAGAAGTAGATTTCTTTGTGGGAAAGTGCTGTTTTCACAGTGCTAAGTACATCCAACTCTATCAACAACGTAGGTTTTACGAGTTTTCTAAGTCTCTCTTATTTTCTTGTACTTATAGTTGGAATTCTCTGTGTAAACCTCTGTAACCTCTCTAGGTAGATGAATCACTGTGGACTTTCTCTTGTTTCTATCTGTTACCAATCTTGAGAAACTCATACATTCTCTGTTCACTGATTCCCGGTCTTAGAGAAACAGATTTCGTTCTGCGAAAGTCCTGTTTTCACAGTGCTAAGTACTCCCAACTCTATCAACAATGTAGGTTTTACCAGTTTTCTAAGTCTCTCTTATTTTGTTGAAGTTACACTTGGATTTCTCGGTGTAAACTTCTGTAACTTCTCTAGGTAGATGAATCACTGTGTACTTTCTCTTGTTTCTATCTGGTACCAATCTTGAGAAACTCATACATTCTCCGTTCACTGTTTCCCGGTCTTAGACAAGTAGATTTCTTTGTGCGAAAGTGCTGTTTTCACAGTGCTAAGTACTCCCAACTCTATCAACAATGTAGTTTCTACCGGTTTTCTAAGTCTCTCTAATTTTCATGAAGTTACACTTGGATTTCTCTGTGTAAACATCTGTAACGTCTCTAGGTAGAGGAATCACTGTGTACTTTCTCTTGTTTCTATCTGTTACCAATCTTGAGAAACTCATACATTCTCTGTTCACTGTTTCCCAGTCTTAGAGAAGTAGATTTCTTTCTGAGAAATTGCTGTTTTCACAGTACTAAGTACTCCCAACTCTATCAACAATGTAGGTTTTACCAATTTTCTAAGTCCCTCTTATTTTCTTGTACTTATACTTGGAATTCTCTGTGTAAACCTCTGTAACTTTTCTATGTAGATGAATCACTGCGTACTTTCTCTTCTTTCTATCTGTTACCAATCTTGAGAAACTCATACATTCTCTGTTCACTGTTTCCCAGTCTTAGAGAAGTAGATTTCTTTCTGAGAAAGTGCTGTTTTCACAGTGGTAAGTACTACCAACTCTATCCACAACGTAGCTTTTACCAGTTTTCTAAGTCTCTCTTCTTTTCTTGTACTTATACATGGAATTCTCTATGTAAACTTCTGTAACTTCTCTAGGTAGATGAATCACTGTGTACTTTCTCTTGTTTCTATCTGTTACCAATCTTGAGAAACTCATACATTCTCTGTTCACTGTTTCCCAGTGTTAGAGAAGTTGATTTCTTTCTGCGAAAGTGCTGTTTTCACAGTGCTAAGTACTCCCAACTCTATCAACAATGTAGGTTTTACCAGTTTTCTAAGTCTGTCTTATTTTTTTGTACGTATACTTGGAATTCTCTGTGTAAACCTCTGTAACTTTTCTAGGTAGATGAATCACTGTGTACTTTCTCTTGTTTCTATCTGTTACCAATCTTGAGAAACTCATATATTCTCTGTTCACTGTTTCACGGACTTAGAGAACCAAATTTCTTTCGGCGAAAGTGCTGTTTTCACAGTGCTAAGTACTCCCAACTCTATCAACAATGTAGGTTTTACCAGTTTTCTACGTCTCTCTTATTTTCTTGTACTTATACTTGGAATTCTCTGTGTAAACCTGTGTAACGTTTCTATGTAGATGAATCAGTGCGTACTTTCTCTTCTTTCTATCTGTTACCAATCTTGAGAAACTCATACATTCTCTGTTCACTGTTTCCCAGTCTTAGAGAAGTAGATTCCTTTCTACGAAAGTGCTGTTTTCACAGTGCTAAGTACTCCCAACTCTATCAACAATGTAGGTTTTACCAGTTTTCTAAGTCTCTCTTATTTTCTTGTACTTCTACATGGAATACTCTGTGTAAACTTCTGTAACTTCTCTAGGTAGATGAATCACTGTGTACTTTCTCTTGTTTCTATCTGTTACCAATCTTGAGAGACTCATACATTCTCTGTTCACTGTTTCCCAGTCTTAGAGAAGTAGATTTCTTTCTCCGAAAGTGCTGTTTTCACACTGCTAAGTACTCCCAACTCTATCCACAATGTAGGTTTTACCAGTTTTCTAAGTCTCTCTTATTTTCTTGTACTTATACATGGAATTCTCTGTGTAAACCTCTGTAACTTTTCTAGGTAGATGAATCACTGTGTACTTTCTCTTGTTTCTATCTGTTACCAATCTTGAGAAACTGATACATTCTCTGTTCACTGTTTCACGGACTTAGAGAACTAAATTTCTTTCGGCGAAAGTGCTGTTTTCACAGTGCTAAGTACTCCCAACTCTATCCACAATGTAGATTTTAGCAGTTTTCTAAGTCTCTCTTCTTCTCTTGTACTTATACATGGAATTCTCTGTGTAAACTTCTGTAACTTCTCTAGGTAGATGAATCACTGTGTACTTTCTCTTGTTTCTATCTGTTACCAATCTTGAGAAACTCATACATTCTCTGTTCACTGTTTCCCAGTCTTAGAGAAGTAGATTTCTTTCTGCGAAAGTGCGGTTTTCACAGTGCTAAGTACTCCCAACTCTATCAACAATGTAGGTTTTACCAGTTTTCTAAGTCTGTCTTATTTTTTTGTACTTATACTTGGAATTCTCTGTGTAAACCTCTGTAACTTTTCTAGGTAGATGAATCACTGTGTACTTTCTCTTGTTTCTATCTGTTACCAATCTTGAGAAACTCATACATTTTCTGTTCACTGTTTCCCAGTCTTAGAGAAGTTGATTTCTTTCTGCGAAAGTGCTGTTTTCACAGTGCTAAGTACTCCCAACTCTATCAACAATGTAGGTTTTACCAGTTTTCTAAGTCTCTCTTATTTTCTTGTACTTATACTTGGAATTCTCTGTGTAAACCTCTATAACTTTTCTAGGTAGTTGAATCACTGTGTACTTTCTCTTGTATCTATCTGTTACCAATCTTGAGAAACTCATACATTCTCTGTTCACTGTTTCGCAGTCTTAGAGAAGTAGATTTCTTTCTGCGAAAGTGCTGTTTTCACACTGCTAAGTACTCCCAACTCTATCCACAATGTAGGTTTTACCAGTTTTCTAAGTCTCTCTTATTTTCTTGTACTTATACATGGAATTCTCTGTGTAAACTTCTGTAACCTCTCTAGGTAGATGAATCACTGTGTACTTTCTCTTGTTTCTATCTGTTACCAATCTTGAGAAACTCATACATTCTCTGTTCACTGTTTCCCAGTCTTAGAAAAGTAGATTTCTTTCTGCGAAAGTGCTGTTTTCACAATGCTAAGTACTCCCAACTCTATCAACAATGTAGGTTTTACCAGTTTTCAAAGTCTCTCTTATTTTCCTGTACTTATACATGGAATTCTCTGTGTAAACCTCTGTAACTTTTCTAGGTAGATGAATCACTGTGTACTTTCTCTTGTTTCTATCTGTTACCAATCTTGAGAAACTGATACATTCTCTGTTCACTGTTTCCCAGTCTTAGAGAAGTTGATTTCTTTCTGCGAAAGTGCTGTTTTCACAGTGCTAAGTACTCCCAACTCTATCAACAATGTAGGTTTTACCAGTTTTCTAAGTCTCTCTTATTTTCTTGTACTTATACTTGGAATTCTCTGTGTAAACCTCTATAACTTTTCTAGGTAGTTGAATCACTGTGTACTTCCCTTGTATCTATCTGTTACCAATCTTGAGAAACTCATACATTCTCTGTTCACTGTTTCGCAGTCTTAGAGAAGTAGATTTCTTTCTGCGAAAGTGCTGTTTTCACACTGCTAAGTACTCCCAACTCTATCCACAATGTAGGTTTTACCAGTTTTCTAAGTCTCTCTTATTTTCTTGTACTTATACATGGAATTCTCTGTGTAAACTTCTGTAACCTCTCTAGGTAGATGAATCACTGTGTACTTTCTCTTGTTTCTATCTGTTACCAATCTTGAGAAACTCATACATTCTCTGTTCACTGTTTCCCAGTCTTAGAAAAGTAGATTTCTTTCTGCGAAAGTGCTGTTTTCACAATGCTAAGTACTCCCAACTCTATCAACAATGTAGGTTTTACCAGTTTTCTAAGTCTCTCTTATTTTCCTGTACTTATACATGGAATTCTCTGTGTAAACCTCTGTAACTTTTCTAGGTAGATGAATCACTGTGTACTTTCTCTTGTTTCTATCTGTTACCAATCTTGAGAAACTGATACATTCTCTGTTCACTGTTTCACGGACTTAGAGAACTAAATTTCTTTCGGCGAAAGTGTTGTTTTCACAGTGCTAAGTACTCCCAACTCTATCCACAATGTAGATTTTAGCAGTTTTCTAAGTCTCTCTTCTTCTCTTGTACTTATACATGGAATTCTCTGTGTAAACTTCTGTAACTTCTCTAGGTAGATGAATCACTGTGTACTTTCTCTTGTTTCTATCTGTTTCCAATCTTGAGAAACTCATACATTCTCTGTTCACTGTTTCCCAGTCTTAGAGAAGTTCATTTCTTTCTGCGAAAGTGCTGTTTTCACAGTGCTAAGTACTCCCAACTCTATCAACAATGAAGGTTTTACCAGTTTTCTAAGTCTCTCTTATTTTCTTGTACTTATACTTGGAATTCTCTGTGTAAACCTCTGTAACGTTTCTATGTAGATGAATCACTGCGTACTTTCTCTTCTTTCTATCTGTTACCAATCTTGAGAAACTCATACATTCTCTGTTCACTGTTTCCCAGTGTTAGAGAAGTAGATTTCTTTCTGCGAAAGTGCTGTTTTCACAGTGCTAAGTACTCCCAACTCTATCAACAATGTAGGTTTTACCAGTTTTCTAAGTCTCTCTTATTTTCTTGTACTTATACTTGGAATTCTCTGTGTAAACCTCTGTAACTTTTCTAGGTAGATGAATCACTGTGTACTTTCTCTTGTTTCTATCTGTTACCAATCTTGAGAAACTCATATATTCTCTGTTCACTGTTTCACGGACTTAGAGAACTAAATTTCTTTCGGCGAAAGTGCTGTTTTCACAGTGCTAAGTACTCCCAACTCTATCAACAATGTAGATTTTACCAGTTTTCTAAGTCTCTCTTATTTTCTTGTACTTATACTTGGAATTATCTGTGTAAATCTCTGTAACGTTTCTATGTAGATGAATCACTGCGTACTTTCTCTTCTTTCTATCTGTTACCAATCTTGAGAAACTCATACTTTCTCTGTTCACTGTTTCCCAGTCTTAGAGAAGTAGATACCTTTCTGCGAAAGTGCTGTTTTCACAGTGCTAAGTACTCCCAACTCTATCAACAATGTAGGTTTTACCAGTTTTCTAAGTCTTTCTTATTTTCTTGTACTTATACATGGAATTCTCTGTGTAAACTTCTGTAACCTTTCTAGGTAGATGAATCACTGTGTACTTTCTCTTGTTTCTATCTGTTACCAATCTTGAGAAACTCATACATTCTCTGTTCACTGTTTCCCAGTCTTAGAAAAGTAGATTTCTTTCTACGAAAGTGCTGTTTTCACAATGCTAAGTACTCCCAACTCTATCAACAATGTAGGTTTTACCAGTTTTCTAAGTCTCTCTTATTTACCTGTACTTATACATGGAATTCTCTGTGTAAACCTCTGTAACTTTTCTAGGTAGATGAATCACTGTGTACTTTCTCTTGTTTCTATCTGTTACCAATCTTGAGAAACTGATACATTCTCTGTTCACTGTTTCACGGACTTAGAGAACTAAATTTCTTTTGGCGAAAGTGCTGTTTTCACAGTGCTAAGTACTCCCAACTCTATCCACAATGTAGATTTTAGCAGTTTTCTAAGTCTCTCTTCTTCTCTTGTACTTATACATGGAATTCTCTGTGTAAACTTCTGTAACTTCTCTAGGTAGATGAATCACTGTGTACTTTCTCTTGTTTCTATCTGTTACCAATCTTGAGAAACTCATACATTCTCTGTTCACTGTTTCCCAGTCTTAGAGAAGTAGATTTCTTTCTGCGAAAGTGCTGTTTTCACAATGCTAAGTACTCCCAACTCTATCAACAATGTAGGTTTTACCAGTTTTCTAAGTCTCTCTTATTTTCTTGTACTTATACATGGAATTCTCTGTGTAAACCTCTGTAACTTTTCTAGGTAGATGAATCACTGTGTACTTTCTCTTGTTTCTATCTGTTACCAATCTTGAGAAACTGATACATTCTCTGTTCACTGTTTCACGGACTTAGAGAACTAAATTTCTTTCGGCGAAAGTGCTGTTTTCACAGTGCTAAGTACTCCCAACTCTATCCACAATGTAGATTTTAGCAGTTTTCTAAGTCTCTCTTCTTCTCTTGTACTTATACATGGAATTCTCTGTGTAAACTTCTGTAACTTCTCTAGCTAGATGAATCACTGTGTACTTTCTCTTGTTTCTATCTGTTACCAATCTTGAGAAACTCATACATTCTCTGTTCACTGTTTCCCAGTCTTAGAGAAGTAGATTTCTTTCTGCGAAAGTGCTGTTTTCACAATGCTAAGTACTCCCAACTCTATCAACAATGTAGGTTTTACCAGTTTTCTAAGTCTCTCTTATTTTCTTGTACTTATACTTGGAATTCTCTGTGTAAACCTGTGTAACTTTTCTAGGTAGATGAATCACTGTGTACTTTCTCTTGTTTCTATCTGTTTCCAATCTTGAGAAACTCATACATTCTCTGTTCACTGTTTCCCAGTCTTAGAGAAGTAGATTCCTTTCTGCGAAAGTCCTGTTTTCACAGTGCTAAGTACTCCCAACTCTATCAACAATGTAGGTTTTACCAGTTTTCTAAGTCTCTCTTATTTTCTTGTACTTATACATGGAATACTCTGTGTAAACTGCTGTAACTTCTCTAGGTAGATGAATCACTGTGTACTTTCTCTTGTTTCTATCTGTTACCAATCTTGAGAAACTCATACATTCTCTGTTCACTGTTTCCCAGTCTTAGAGAGGTTGATTTATTTCTGCGAAAGTGCTGTTTTCACAGTGCTAAGTACTCCCAACTCTATCAACAATGTAGGTTTTACCAGTTTTCTGAGTCTCTCTTATTTTCTTGTACTTATACTTGGAATTCTCTGTGTAAACCTCTATAACTTTTCTAGGTAGATGAATCACTGTGTACTTTCTCTTGTATCTATCTGTTACCAATCTTGAGAAACTCATACATTCTCTGTTCACTGTTTCGCAGTCTTAGAGAAGTAGATTTCTTTCTGCGAAAGTGCTGTTTTCACACTGCTAAGTACTCCCAACTCTATCCACAATGTAGGTTTTACCAGTTTTCTAAGTCTCTCTTATTTTCTTGTACTTATACATGGAATTCTCTGTGTAAACTTCTGTAACCTCTGTAGGTAGATGAATCACTGTGTACTTTCTCTTGTTTCTATCTGTTACCAATCTTGAGAAACTCATACATTTTCTGTTCACTGTTTCCCAGTCTTAGAAAAGTAGATTTCTTTCTGCGAAAGTGCTGTTTTCACAATGCTAAGTACTCCCAACTCTATCAACAATGTAGGTTTTACCAGTTTTCTAAGTCTCTCTTATTTTCCTGTACTTATACATGGAATTCTCTGTGTAAACCTCTGTAACTTTTCTAGGTAGATGAATCACTGTGTACTTTCTCTTGTTTCTATCTGTTACCAATCTTGAGAAACTGATACATTCTCTGTTCACTGTTTCACGGACTTAGAGAACTAAATTTCTTTCGGCGAAAGTGCTGTTTTCACAGTGCTAAGTACTCCCAACTCTATCAACAATGTAGGTTTTACCAGTTTTCTAAGTCTCTCTTATTTTCTTGTACTTATACTTGGAATTCTCTGTGTAAATCTCTGTTACGTTTCTATGTAGATGAATCACTGCGTACTTTCTCTTCTTTCTATCTGTTACCAATCTTGAGAAACTCATACTTTCTCTGTTCACTGTTTCCCAGTCTTAGAGAAGTAGATACCTTTCTGCGAAAGTGCTGTTTTCACAGTGCTAGGTACTCCCAACTCTATCAACAATGTAGGTTTTACCAGTTTTCTAAGTCTTTCTTATTTTCTTGTACTTATACATGGAATTCTCTGTGTAAACTTCTGTAACCTTTCTAGGTAGATGAATCACTGTGTACTTTCTCTTGTTTCTATCTGTTACCAATCTTGAGAAACTCATACATTCTCTGTTCACTGTTTCCCAGTCTTAGAAAAGTAGATTTCTTTCTACGAAAGTGCTGTTTTCACAATGCTAAGTACTCCCAACTCTATCAACAATGTAGGTTTTACCAGTTTTCTAAGTCTCTCTTATTTTCCTGTACTTATACATGGAATTCTCTGTGTAAACCTCTGTAACTTTTCTAGGTAGATGAATCACTGTGTACTTTCTCTTGTTTCTATCTGTTACCAATCTTGAGAAACTGATACATTCTCTGTTCACTGTTTCACGGACTTAGAGAACTAAATTTCTTTCGGCGAAAGTGCTGTTTTCACAGTGCTAAGTACTCCCAACTCTATCCACAATGTAGATTTTAGCAGTTTTCTAAGTCTCTCTTCTTCTCTTGTACTTATACATGGAATTCTCTGTGTAAACTTCTGTAACTTCTCTAGGTAGATGAATCACTGTGTACTTTCTCTTGTTTCTATCTGTTACCAATCTTGAGAAACTCATACATTCTCTGTTCACTGTTTCCCAGTCTTAGAGAAGTAGATTTCTTTCTGCGAAAGTGCTGTTTTCACAATGCTAAGTACTCCCAACTCTATCAACAATGTAGGTTTTACCAGTTTTCTAAGTCTCTCTTATTTTCTTGTACTTATACATGGAATTCTCTGTGTAAACCTCTGTAACTTTTCTAGGTAGATGAATCACTGTGTACTTTCTCTTGTTTCTATCTGTTACCAATCTTGAGAAACTGATACATTCTCTGTTCACTGTTTCACGGACTTAGAGAACTAAATTTCTTTCGGCGAAAGTGCTGTTTTCACAGTGCTAAGTACTCCCAACTCTATCCACAATGTAGATTTTAGCAGTTTTCTAAGTCTCTCTTCTTCTCTTGTACTTATACATGGAATTCTCTGTGTAAACTTCTGTAACTTCTCTAGGTAGATGAATCACTGTGTACTTTCTCTTGTTTCTATCTGTTACCAATCTTGAGAAACTCATACATTCTCTGTTCACTGTTTCCCAGTCTTAGAGAAGTAGATTTCTTTCTGCGAAAGTGCTGTTTTCACAATGCTAAGTACTCCCAACTCTATCAACAATGTAGGTTTTACCAGTTTTCTAAGTCTCTCTTATTTTCTTGTACTTATACTTGGAATTCTCTGTGTAAACCTGTGTAACTTTTCTAGGTAGATGAATCACTGTGTACTTTCTCTTGTTTCTATCTGTTACCAATCTTGAGAAACTGATACATTCTCTGTTCACTGTTTCACGGACTTAGAGAACTAAATTTCTTTCGGCGAAAGTGCTGTTTTCACAGTGCTAAGTACTCCCAACTCTATCCACAATGTAGATTTTAGCAGTTTTCTAAGTCTCTCTTCTTCTCTTGTACTTATACATGGAATTCTCTGTGTAAACTTCTGTAACTTCTCTAGGTAGATGAATCACTGTGTACTTTCTCTTGTTTCTATCTGTTTCCAATCTTGAGAAACTCATACATTCTCTGTTCACTGTTTCCCAGTCTTAGAGAAGTTCATTTCTTTCTGCGAAAGTGCTGTTTTCACAGTGCTAAGTACTCCCAACTCTATCAACAATGTAGGTTTTACCAGTTTTCTACGTCTCTCTTATTTTCTTGTACTTATACTTGGAATTCTCTGTGTAAACCTCTGTAACGTTTCTATGTAGATGAATCACCGCGTACTTTCTCTTCTTTCTATCTGTTACCAATCTTGAGAAACTCATACTTTCTCTCTTCACTGTTTCCCAGTCTTAGAGAAGTAGATTCCTTTCTGCGAAAGTCCTGTTTTCACAGTGCTAAGTACTCCCAACTCTATCAACAATGTAGGTTTTACCAGTTTTCTAAGTCTCTCTTATTTTCTTGTACTTATACATGGAATACTCTGTGTAAACTGCTGTAACTTCTCTAGGTAGATGAATCACTGTGTACTTTCTCTTGTTTCTATCTGTTACCAATCTTGAGAAACTCATACATTCTCTGTTCACTGTTTCCCAGTCTTAGAGAGGTTGATTTATTTCTGCGAAAGTGCTGTTTTCACAGTGCTAAGTACTCCCAACTCTATCAACAATGTAGGTTTTACCAGTTTTCTGAGTCTCTCTTATTTTCTTGTACTTATACTTGGAATTCTCTGTGTAAACCTCTATAACTTTTCTAGGTAGATGAATCACTGTGTACTTTCTCTTGTATCTATCTGTTACCAATCTTGAGAAACTCATACATTCTCTGTTCACTGTTTCGCAGTCTTAGAGAATTAGATTTCTTTCTGCGAAAGTGCTGTTTTCACACTGCTAAGTACTCCCAACTCTATCCACAATGTAGGTTTTACCAGTTTTCTAAGTCTCTCTTATTTTCTTGTACTTATACATGGAATTCTCTGTGTAAACTTCTGTAACCTCTGTAGGTAGATGAATCACTGTGTACTTTCTCTTGTTTCTATCTGTTACCAATCTTGAGAAACTCATACATTCTCTGTTCACTGTTTCCCAGTCTTAGAAAAGTAGATTTCTTTCTGCGAAAGTGCTGTTTTCACAATGCTAAGTACTCCCAACTCTATCAACAATGTAGGTTTTACCAGTTTTCTAAGTCTCTCTTATTTTCCTGTACTTATACATGGAATTCTCTGTGTAAACCTCTGTAACTTTTCTAGGTAGATGAATCACTGTGTACTTTCTCTTGTTTCTATCTGTTACCAATCTTGAGAAACTGATACATTCTCTGTTCACTGTTTCACGGACTTAGAGAACTAAATTTCTTTCGGCAAAAGTGCTGTTTTCACAGTGCTAAGTACTCCCAACTCTATCCACAATGTAGATTTTAGCAGTTTTCTAAGTCTCTCTTCTTCTCTTGTACTTATACATGGAATTCTCTGTGTAAACTTCTGTAACTTCTCTAGGTAGATGAATCACTGTGTACTTTCTCTTGTTTCTATCTGTTTCCAATCTTGAGAAACTCATACATTCTCTGTTCACTGTTTCCCAGTCTTAGAGAAGTAGATTTCTTTCTGCGAAAGTGCTGTTTTCACAGTGCTAAGTACTCCCAACTCTATCAACAATGTAGGTTTTACCAGTTTTCTAAGTCTCTCTTATTTTCTTGTACTTATACTTGGAATTCTCTGTGTAAACCTCTGTAACTTTTCTAGGTAGATGAATCACTGTGTACTTTCTCCTGTTTCTATCTGTTACCAATCCTGAGAAAGTCATACATTCTCTCTGTTCACTGTTTCACGGACTTAGAGAACTAAATTCCTTTCGGCGAAAGTGCTGTTTTCACAGTGCTAAGTACTCCCAACTTTATCAACAATGTAGGTTTTACCAGTTTTCTAAGTCTCTCTTATTTTCTTGTACTTATACTTGGAATTCTCTGTGTAAACCTCTGTAACGTTTCTATGTAGATGAATCACTGCGTACTTTCTCTTCTTTCTATCTGTTACCAATCTTGAGAAACTCATACATTCTCTGTTCACTGTTTCCCAGTCTTAGAGAAGTAGATTCCTTTCTGCGAAAGTGCTGTTTTCACAGTGCTAAGTACTCCCAACTCTATCAACAATGTAGGTTTTACCAGTTTTCTAAGTCTCTCTTATTTTCTTGTACTTATACATGGAATACTCTGTGTAAACTTCTGTAACTTCTCTAGGTAGATGAATGACTGTGTACTTTCTCTTGTTTCTATCTGTTACCAATCTTGAGAAACTCATACATTCTCTGTTCACTGTTTCCCAGTCTTAGAGAAGTTGATTTCTTTCTGCGAAAGTGCTGTTTTCACAGTGCTAAGTACTCCCAACTCTATCAACAATGTAGGTTTTACCAGTTTTCTAAGTCTCTCTTATTTTCTTGTACTTATACTTGGAATTCTCTGTGTAAACCTCTATAACTTTTCTAGGTAGATGAATCAATGTGTACTTTCTATTGTATCTATCTGTTACCAATCTTGAGAAACTCATACATTCTCTGTTCACTGTTTCCCAGTGTTAGAGAAGTAGATTTCTTTCTGCGAAAGTGCTGTTTTCACAGTGCTAAGTACTCCCAACTCTATCAACAATGTAGGTTTTACCAGTTTTCTAAGTCTCTCTTATTTTCTTGTACTTATACTTGGAATTCTCTGTGTAAACCTCTGTAACATTTCTATGTAGATGAATCACTGCGTACTTTCTCTTCTTTCTATCTGTTACCAATCTTGAGAAACTCATACATTCTCTGTTCACTGTTTCGCAGTCTTAGAGAAGTAGATTTCTTTCTGCGAAAGTGCTGTTTTCACAGTGCTCAGTACTCTCAACTCTATCCACAATGTAGGTTTTACCAGTTTTCTAAGTCTCTCTTATTTTCTTGTACTTATACATGGAATTCTCTGTGTAAACTTCTGTAACCTCTCTAGGTAGATGAATCACTGTGTACTTTCTCTTGTTTCTATCTGTTACCAATCTTGAGAAACTCATACATTCTCTGTTCAGTGTTTCCCAGTCTTAGAAAAATAGATTTCTTTCTGCGAAAGTGCTGTTTTCACAATGCTAAGTACTCCCAACTCTATCAACAATGTAGGTTTTACCAGTTTTCTAAGTCTCTCTTCTTCTCTTGTACTTATACATGGAATTCTCTGTGTAAACTTCTGTAACTTCTCTAGGTAGATGAATCACTGTGTACTTTCTCTTGTTTCTATCTGTTACCAATCTTGAGAAACTCATACATTCTCTGTTCACTGTTTCCCAGTCTTAGAAAAGTTCAAATCTTTCTGCGAAAGTGCTGTTTTCACAGTGCTAAGTACTCCCAACTCTATCAACAATGTAGGTTTTACCAGTTTTCTAAGTCTCTCTTATTTTCTTGTACTTATACTTGGAATTCTCTGTGTAAACCGCTGTAACTTTTCTAGGTAGATGAATCACTGTGTACTTTCTCCTGTTTCTATCTGTTACCAATCCTGAGAAACTCATACATTCTCTCTGTTCACTGTTTCACGGACTTAGAGAACTAAATTCCTTTCGGCGAAAGTGCTGTTTTCACAGTGCTAAGTACTCCCAACTTTATCAACAATGTAGGTTTTACCAGTTTTCTAAGTCTCTCTTATTTTCTTGTACTTATACTTGGAATTCTCTGTGTAAACCTCTGTAACGTTTCTATGTAGATGAATCACTGCGTACTTTCTCTTCTTTCTATCTGTTACCAATCTTGAGAAACTCATACATTCTCTGTTCACTGTTTCCCAGTCTTAGAGAAGTAGATTCCTTTCTGCGAAAGTGCTGTTTTCACAGTGCTAAGTACTCCCAACTCTATCAGCAATGTAGGTTTTACCAGTTTTCTAAGTCTCTCTTATTTTCTTGTACTTATACTTGGAATTCTCTGTGTAAACCTCTGTAACGTTTCTATGTAGATGAATCACTGCGTACTTTCTCTTCTTTCTTTCTGTTACCAATCTTGAGAAACTCATACATTCTCTGTTCACTGTTTCGCAGTCTTAGAGAAGTAGATTCCTTTGTGCGAAAGTGCTGTTTTCACAGTGCTAAGTACTCCCAACTCTATCAACAATGTAGGTTTTACCAGTTTTCTAAGTCTCTCTTATTTTCTTGTACTTCTACATGGAATACTCTGTGTAAACTTCTGTAACTTCTCTAGGTAGATGAATCACTGTGTATTTCTCTTGTTTCTATCTGTTACCAATCTTGAGAAACTCATACATTCTCTGTTCACTGTTTCCCAGTCTTAGAGAAGTAGGTTTCTTTCTCCGAAAGTGCTGTTTTCACACTGCTAAGTACTCCCAACTCTATCCACAATGTAAGTTTTACCAGTTTTCTAAGTCTCTCTTATTTTCTTGTACTTATACATGGAATTCTCTGTGTTAACTTCTGTAACTTCTCTAGGTAGATGAATCACTGTGTACTTTCTCTTCTTTCTATCTGTTACCAATCTTGAGAAACTCATACATTCTCTGTTCACTGTTTCCCAGTCTTAGAGAAGTAGATTTCTTTCTGTGAAAGTGCGGTTTTCACAGTGCTAAGTACTCCCAACTCTATCAACAATGTAGGTTTTACCAGTTTTCTAAGTCTGTCTTATTTTTTTGTACTTATACTTGGAATTCTCTGTGTAAACCTCTGTAACTTTTCCACGTAGATGAATCACTGTGTACTTTCTCTTGTTTCTATCTGTTACCAATCTTGAGAAACTCATACATTCTCTGTTCACTGTTTCACGGACTTAGAGTACTAAATTTCTTTCGGCGAAAGTGCTCTTTTCACAGTGCTAAGTACTCCCAACTCTATCAACAATGTAGGTTTTACCAGTTTTCTAAGTCTCTCTTATTTTCTTGTACTTATACATGGAATTCTCTGTGTAAACTTCTGTAACCTCTCTAGGTAGATGAATCACTGTGTACTTTCTCTTGTTTCTATCTGTTACCAATCTTGAGAAACTCATACATTCTCTGTTCACTGTTTCCCAGTCTTAGAGAAGTTGATTTCTTTCTTCGAAAGTGCTGTTTTCACAGTGCTAAGTACTCCCAACTCTATCAACAATGTAGGTTTTACCAGTTTTCTAAGTCTCTCTTATTTTCTTGTACTTATACTTGGAATTCTCTGTGTAAACCTCTATAACTTTTCTAGGTAGATGAATCACTGTGTACTTTCTCTTGTATCTATCTGTTACCAATCTTGAGAAACTCATACATTCTCTGTTCACTGTTTCGCAGTCTTAGAGAAGTAGATTTCTTTCTGCGAAAGTGCTGTTTTCACACTGCTAAGTACTCCCAACTCTATCCACAATGTAGGTTTTACCAGTTTTCTAAGTCTCTCTTATTTTCTTGTACTTATACATGGAATTCTCTGTGTAAACTTCTGTAACCTCTCTAGGTAGATGAATCACTGTGTACTTTCTCTTGTTTCTATCTGTTACCAATCTTGAGAAACTCATACATTCTCTGTTCACTGTTTCCCAGTCTTAGAAAAGTAGATTTCTTTCTGCGAAAGTGCTGTTTTCACAATGCTAAGTACTCCCAACTCTATCAACAATGTAGGTTTTACCAGTTTTCTAAGTCTCTCTTATTTTCCTGTACTTATACATGGAATTCTCTGTGTAAACCTCTCTAACTTTTCTAGGTAGATGAATCACTGTGTACTTTCTCTTGTTTCTATCTGTTACCAATCTTGAGAAACTGATACATTCTCTGTTCACTGTTTCACGGACTTAGAGAACTAAATTTCTTTCTGCGAAAGTGCTGTTTTCACAGTGCTAAGTACTCCCAACTCTATCCACAATGTAGATTTTAGCAGTTTTCTAAGTCTCTCTTCTTCTCTTGTACTTATACATGGAATTCTCTGTGTAAACTTCTGTAACTTCTCTAGGTAGATGAATCACTGTGTACTTTCTCTTGTTTCTATCTGTTACCAATCTTGAGAAACTCATACATTCTCTGTTCACTGTTTCCCAGTATTAGAGAAGTAGATTTCTTTCTGCGAAAGTGCTGTTTTCACAATGCTAAGTACTCCCAACTCTATCCACAATGTAGGTTTTACCAGTTTTCTAAGTCTCTCTTATTTTCTTGTACTTATACATGGAATTCTCTGTGTAAACCTCTGTAACTTTTCTAGGTAGATGAATCACTGTGTACTTTCTCTTGCTTCTATCTGTTACCAATCTTGAGAAACTGATACATTCTCTGTTCACTGTTTCACGGACTTAGAGAACTAAATTTCTTTCGGCGAAAGTGCTGTTTTCACAGTGCTAAGTACTCCCAACTCTATCCACAATGTAGATTTTAGCAGTTTTCTAAGTCTCTCTTCTTCTCTTGTACCTATACATGGAATTCTCTGTGTAAACTTCTGTAACTTCTCTAGGTAGATGAATCACTGTGTACTTTCTCTTGTTTCTATCTGTTTCCAATCTTGAGAAACTCATACATTCTCTGTTCACTGTTTCCCAGTCTTAGAGAAGTTCATTTCTTTCTGCGAAAGTGCTGTTTTCACAGTGCTAAGTACTCCCAACTCTATCAACAATGTAGGTTTTACCAGTTTTCTAAGTCTCTCTTATTTTCTTGTACTTATACTTGGAATTCTCTGTGTAAACCTCTGTAACGTTTCTATGTAGATGAATCACTGCGTACTTTCTCTTCTTTCTATCTGTTACCAATCTTGAGAAACTCATACATTCTCTGTTCACTGTTTCCCAGTCTTAGAGAAGTAGATTTCTTTCTGCGAAAGTGCTGTTTTCACAGTGCTAAGTACTCCCAACTCTATCAACAATGTAGGTTTTACCAGTTTTCTAAGTCTGTCTTATTTTTTTGTACGTATACTTGGAATTCTCTGTGTAAACCTCTGTAACTTTTCTAGGTAGATGAATCACTGTGTACTTTCTCTTGTTTCTATCTGTTACCAATCATGAGAAACTCATACATTCTCTGTTCACTGTTTCCCAGTCTTAGAGAAGTAGATTTCTTTCTGCGAAAGTGCTGTTTTCACACTGCTAAGTACTCCCAACTCTATGAACAATGTAGGTTTTACCAGTTTTCTAAGTCTCTCTTATTTTTTTGTACTTATACTTGGAATTCTCTGTGTAAACCTCTGTAACTTTTCTAGGTAGATGAATCACTGTGTACTTTCTCTTGTTTCTATCTGTTACCAATCTTGAGAAACTCATATATTCTCTGTTCACTGTTTCACGGACTTAGAGAACCAAATTTCTTTCGGCGAAAGTGCTGTTTTCACAGTGCTAAGTACTCCCAACTCTATCAACAATGTAGGTTTTACCAGTTTTCTACGTCTCTCTTATTTTCTTGTACTTATACTTGGAATTCTCTGTGTAAACCTGTGTAACGTTTCTATGTAGATGAATCACTGCGTACTTTCTCTTCTTTCTATCTGTTACCAATCTTGAGAAACTCATACATTCTCTGTTCACTGTTTCACGGACTTAGAGAACTAAATTTCTTTCGGCGAAAGTGCTGTTTTCACAGTGCTAAGTACTCCCAACTCTATCCACAATGTAGATTTTAGCAGTTTTCTAAGTCTCTCTTCTTCTCTTGTACTTATACATGGAATTCTCTGTGTAAACTTCTGTAACTTCTCTAGGTAGATGAATCACTGTGTACTTTCTCTTGTTTCTATCTGTTTCCAATCTTGAGAAACTCATACATTCTCTGTTCACTGTTTCCCAGTCTTAGAGAAGTTCATTTCTTTCTGCGAAAGTGCTGTTTTCACAGTGCTAAGTACTCCCAACTCTATCAACAATGTAGGTTTTACCAGTTTTCTAAGTCTCTCTTATTTTCTTGTACTTATACATGGAATTCTCTGTGTAAACTTCTGTAACCTCTCTAGGTAGATGAATCACTGTGTACTTTCTCTTGTTTCTATCTGTTACCAATCTTGAGAAACTCATACATTCTCTGTTCACTGTTTCCCAGTCTTAGAGAAGTTGATTTCTTTCTGCGAAAGTGCTGTTTTCACAGTGCTAAGTACTCCCAATTCTATCAACAATGTAGGTTTTACCAGTTTTCTAAGTCTCTCTTATTTTCTTGTACTTATACTTGGAATTCTCTGTGTAAACCTCTATAACTTTTCTAGGTAGTTGAATCACTGTGTACTTTCTCTTGTATCTATCTGTTACCAATCTTGAGAAACTCATACATTCTCTGTTCACTGTTTCGCAGTCTTAGAGAAGTAGATTTCTTTCTGCGAAAGTGCTGTTTTCACACTGCTAAGTACTCCCAACTCTATCCACAATGTAGGTTTTACCAGTTTTCTAAGTCTCTCTTATTTTCTTGTACTTATACATGGAATTCTCTGTGTAAACTTCTGTAACCTCTCTAGGTAGATGAATCACTGTGTACTTTCTCTTGTTTCTATCTGTTACCAATCTTGAGAAACTCATACATTCTCTGTTCACTGTTTCCCAGTCTTAGAAAAGTAGATTTCTTTCTGCGAAAGTGCTGTTTTCACAATGCTAAGTACTCCCAACTCTATCAACAATGTAGGTTTTACCAGTTTTCTAAGTCTCTCTTATTTTCCTGTACTTATACATGGAATTCTCTGTGTAAACCTCTGTAACTTTTCTAGGTAGATGAATCACTGTGTACTTTCTCTTGTTTCTATCTGTTACCAATCTTGAGAAACTGATACATTCTCTGTTCACTGTTTCACGGACTTAGAGAACTAAATTTCTTTCGGCGAAAGTGCTGTTTTCACAGTGCTAAGTACTCCCAACTCTATCCACAATGTAGATTTTAGCAGTTTTCTAAGTCTCTCTTCTTCTCTTGTACTTATACATGGAATTCTCTGTGTAAACTTCTGTAACTTCTCTAGGTAGATGAATCACTGTGTACTTTCTCTTGTTTCTATCTGTTTCCAATCTTGAGAAACTCATACATTCTCTGTTCACTGTTTCCCAGTCTTAGAGAAGTTCATTTCTTTCTGCGAAAGTGCTGTTTTCACAGTGCTAAGTACTCCCAACTCTATCAACAATGTAGGTTTTACCAGTTTTCTAAGTCTCTCTTATTTTCTTGTACTTATACTTGGAATTCTCTGTGTAAACCTCTATAACTTTTCTAGGTAGATGAATCACTGTGTACTTTCTCTTGTTTCTATCTGTTACCAATCCTGAGAAACTGATACATTCTCTGTTCACTGTTTCACGGACTTAGAGAACTAAATTTCTTTCGGCGAAAGTGCTGTTTTCACAGTGCTAAGTACTCCCAACTCTATCAACAATGTAGGTTTTACCAGTTTTCTACGTCTCTCTTATTTTCTTGTACTTATACTTGGAATTCTCTGTGTAAACCTGTGTAACGTTTCTATGTAGATGAATCACTGCGTACTTTCTCTTCTTTCTATCTGTTACCAATCTTGAGAAACTCATACATTCTCTGTTCACTTTTTCCCAGTCTTAGAGAAGTAGATTCCTTTCTGCGAAAGTGCTGTTTTCACAGTGCTAAGTACGCCCAACTCTATCAACAATGTAGGTTTTACCAGTTTTCTAAGTCTCTCTTATTTTCTTGTACTTCTACATGGAATACTCTGTGTAAACCTCTGTAACTTTTCTAGGTAGATGAATCACTGTGTACTTTCTCTTGTTTCTATCTGTTACCAATCTTGAGAAACTCATACATTCTCTGTTCACTGTTTCCCAGTCTTAGAGAAGTAGGTTTCTTTCTCCGAAAGTGCTGATTTCACACTGCTAAGTACTCCCAACTCTATCCACAATGTAGGTTTTACCAGTTTTCTAAGTCTCTCTTATTTTCTTGTACTTATACATGGAATTCTCTGTGTTAACTTCTGTAACTTCTCTAGGTAGATGAATCACTGTGTACTTTCTCTTCTTTCTATCTGTTACCAATCTTGAGAAACTCATACATTCTCTGTTCACTGTTTCCCAGTCTTAGAGAAGTAGATTTCTTTCTGCGAAAGTGCGGTTTTCACAGTGCTAAGTACTCCCAACTCTATCAACAATGTAGGTTTTACCAGTTTTCTAAGTCTGTCTTATTTTTTTGTACTTATACTTGGAATTCTCTGTGTAAACCTCTGTAACTTTTCTAGGTAGATGAATCACTGTGTACTTTCTCTTGTTTCTATCTGTTACCAATCTTGAGAAACTCATACATTCTCTGTTCACTGTTTCCCAGTCTTAGAGAAGTTGATTTCTTTCTGCGAAAGTGCTGTTTTCACAGTGCTAAGTACTCCCAACTCTATCAACAATGTAGGTTTTACCAGTTTTCTAAGTCTCTCTTATTTTCTTGTACTTATACTTCGAATTCTCTGTGTAAACCTCTATAACTTTTCTAGGTAGTTGAATCACTGTGTACTTTCTCTTGTATCTATCTGTTACCAATCTTGAGAAACTCATACATTCTCTGTTCACTGTTTCGCAGTCTTAGAGAAGTAGATTTCTTTCTGCGAAAGTGCTGTTTTCACACTGCTAAGTACTCCCAACTCTATCCACAATGTAGGTTTTACCAGTTTTCTAAGTCTCTCTTATTTTCTTGTACTTATACATGGAATTCTCTGTGTAAACTTCTGTAACCTCTCTAGGTAGATGAATCACTGTGTACTTTCTCTTGTTTCTATCTGTTACCAATCTTGAGAAACTCATACATTCTCTGTTCACTGTTTCCCAGTCTTAGAAAAGTAGATTTCTTTCTGCGAAAGTGCTGTTTTCACAATGCTAAGTACTCCCAACTCTATCAACAATGTAGGTTTTACCAGTTTTCTAAGTCTCTCTTATTTTCCTGTACTTATACATGGAATTCTCTGTGTAAACCTCTGTAACTTTTCTAGGTAGATGAATCACTGTGTACTTTCTCTTGTTTCTATCTGTTACCAATCTTGAGAAACTGATACATTCTCTGTTCACTGTTTCCCAGTCTTAGAGAAGTTGATTTCTTTCTGCGAAAGTGCTGTTTTCACACTGCTAAGTACTCCCAACTCTATCAACAATGTAGGTTTTACCAGTTTTCTAAGTCTCTCTTATTTTCTTGTACTTATACTTGGAATTCTCTGTGTAAACCTCTATAACTTTTCTAGGTAGTTGAATCACTGTGTACTTTCTCTTGTATCTATCTGTTACGAATCTTGAGAAACTCATACATTCTCTGTTCACTGTTTCGCAGTCTTAGAGAAGTAGATTTCTTTCTGCGAAAGTGCTGTTTTCACACTGCTAAGTACTCCCAACTCTATCCACAATGTAGGTTTTACCAGTTTTCTAAGTCTCTCTTATTTTCTTGTACTTATACATGGAATTCTCTGTGTAAACTTCTGTAACCTCTCTAGGTAGATGAATCACTGTGTACTTTCTCTTGTTTCTATCTGTTACCAATCTTGAGAAACTCATACATTCTCTGTTCACTGTTTCCCAGTCTTAGAAAAGTAGATTTCTTTCTGCGAAAGTGCTGTTTTCACAATGCTAAGTACTCCCAACTCTATCAACAATGTAGGTTTTACCAGTTTTCTAAGTCTCTCTTATTTTCCTGTACTTATACATGGAATTCTCTGTGTAAACCTCTGTAACTTTTCTAGGTAGATGAATCACTGTGTACTTTCTCTTGTTTCTATCTGTTACCAATCTTGAGAAACTGATACATTCTCTGTTCACTGTTTCACAGACTTAGAGAACTAAATTTCTTTCGGCGAAAGTGCTGTTTTCACAGTGCTAAGTACTCCCAACTCTATCCACAATGTAGATTTTAGCAGTTTTCTAAGTCTCTCTTCTTCTCTTGTACTTATACATGGAATTCTCTGTGTAAACTTCTGTAACTTCTCTAGGTAGATGAATCACTGTGTACTTTCTCTTGTTTCTATCTGTTTCCAATCTTGAGAAACTCATACATTCTCTGTTCACTGTTTCCCAGTCTTAGAGAAGTTCATTTCTTTCTGCGAAAGTGCTGTTTTCACAGTGCTAAGTACTCCCAACTCTATCAACAATGTAGGTTTTACCAGTTTTCTAAGTCTCTCTTATTTTCTTGTACTTATACTTGGAATTCTCTGTGTAAACCTCTGTAACGTTTCTCTGTAGATGAATCACTGCGTACTTTCTCTTCTTTCTATCTGTTACCAATCTTGAGAAACTCATACATTCTCTGTTCACTGTTTCCCAGTCTTAGAGAAGTAGATTTCTTTCGGCGAAAGTGCTGTTTTCACAGTGCTAAGTACTCCCAACTCTATCAACAATGTAGGTTTTACCAGTTTTCTAAGTCTCTGTTATTTTTTTGTACTTATACTTGGAATTTTCTGTGTAAACCTCTGTAACTTTTCTAGGTAGATGAATCACTGTGTACTTTCTCTTGTTTCTATCTGTTACCAATCTTGAGAAACTCATATATTCTCTGTTCACTGTTTCACGGACTTAGAGAACTAAATTTCTTTCGGCGAAAGTGCTGTTTTCACAGTGCTAAGTACTCCCAACTCTATCAACAATGTAGGTTTTACTAGTTTTCTAAGTCTCTCTTATTTTCTTGTACTTATACTTGGAATTCTCTGTGTAAATCTCTGTAACGTTTCTATGTAGATGAATCACTGCGTACTTTCTCTTCTTTCTATCTGTTACCAATCTTGAGAAACTCATACTTTCTCTGTTCACTGTTTCCCAGTCTTAGAGAAGTAGATACCTTTCTGCGAAAGTGCTGTTTTCACAGTGCTAAGTACTCCCAACTCTATCAACAATGTAGGTTTTACCAGTTTTCTAAGTCTCTCTTATTTTCTTGTACTTATACATGGAATTCTCTGTGTAAACTTCTGTAACCTTTCTAGGTAGATGAATCACTGTGTACTTTCTCTTGTTTCTATCTGTTACCAATCTTGAGAAACTCATACATTCTCTGTTCACTGTTTCACGGACTTAGAGAACTAAATTTCTTTCGGCGAAAGTGCTGTTTTCACAGTGCTAAGTACTCCCAACTCTATCAACAATGTAGGTTTTACCAGTTTTCTAAGTCTCTCTTATTTTCTTGTACTTATACATGGAATTCTCTGTGTAAACTTCTGTAACCTCTCTAGGTAGATGAATCACTGTGTACTTTCTCTTGTTTCTATCTGTTACCAATCTTGAGAAACTCATATATTCTCTGTTCACTGTTTCCCAGTCTTAGAGAAGTTGATTTCTTTCTGCGAAAGTGCTGTTTTCACAGTGCTAAGTACTCCCAACTCTATCAACAATGTAGGTTTTACCAGTTTTCTAAGTCTCTCTTATTTTCTTGTACTTATACTTGGAATTCTCTGTGTAAACCTCTATAACTTTTCTAGGTAGATGAATCACTGTGTACTTTCTCTTGTATCTATCTGTTACCAATCTTGAGAAACTCATACATTCTCTGTTCACTGTTTCGCAGTCTTAGAGAAGTAGATTTCTTTCTGCGAAAGTGCTGTTTTCACACTGCTAAGTACTCCCAACTCTATCCACAATGTAGGTTTTACCAGTTTTCTAAGTCTCTCTTATTTTCTTGTACTTATACATGGAATTCTCTGTGTAAACTTCTGTAACCTCTCTAGGTAGATGAATCACTGTGTACTTTCTCTTGTTTCTATCTGTTACCAATCTTGAGAAACTCATACATTCTCTGTTCACTGTTTCCCAGTCTTAGAGAAGTTGATTTCTTTCTGCGAAAGTGCTGTTTTCACAGTGCTAAGTACTCCCAACTCTATCAACAATGTAGGTTTTACCAGTTTTCTAAGTCTCTCTTATTTTCTTGTACTTATACTTGGAATTCTCTGTGTAAACCTCTATAACTTTTCTAGGTAGTTGAATCACTGTGTACTTTCTCTTGTATCTATCTGTTACCAATCTTGAGAAACTCATACATTCTCTGTTCACTGTTTCGCAGTCTTAGAGAAGTAGATTTCTTTCTGCGAAAGTGCTGTTTTCACACTGCTAAGTACTCCCAACTCTATCCACAATGTAGGTTTTACCAGTTTTCTAAGTCTCTCTTATTTTCTTGTACTTATACATGGAATTCTCTGTGTAAACTTCTGTAACCTCTCTAGGTAGATGAATCACTGTGTACTTTTTCTTGTTTCTATCTGTTACCAATCTTGAGAAACTCATACATTCTCTGTTCACTGTTTCCCAGTCTTAGAAAAGTAGATTTCTTTCTGCGAAAGTGCTGTTTTCACAATGCTAAGTACTCCCAACTCTATCAACAATGTAGGTTTTACCAGTTTTCTAAGTCTCTCTTATTTTCCTGTACTTATACATGGAATTCTCTGTGTAAACCTCTGTAACTTTTCTAGGTAGATGAATCACTGTGTACTTTCTCTTGTTTCTATCTGTTACCAATCTTGAGAAACTGATACATTCTCTGTTCACTGTTTCACGGACTTAGAGAACTAAATTTCTTTCGGCGAAAGTGCTGTTTTCACAGTGCTAAGTACTCCCAACTCTATCCACAATGTAGATTTTAGCAGTTTTCTAAGTCTCTCTTCTTCTCTTGTACTTATACATGGAATTCTCTGTGTAAACTTCTGTAACTTCTCTAGGTAGATGAATCACTGTGTACTTTCTCTTGTTTCTATCTGTTTCCAATCTTGAGAAACTCATACATTCTCTGTTCACTGTTTCCCAGTCTTAGAGAAGTTCATTTCTTTCTGCGAAAGTGCTGTTTTCACAGTGCTATGTACTCCCAACTCTATCAACAATGTAGGTTTTACCAGTTTTCTAAGTCTCTCTTATTTTCTTGTACTTATACTTGGAATTCTCTGTGTAAACCTCTATAACTTTTCTAGGTAGATGAATCACTGTGTACTTTCTCTTGTTTCTATCTGTTACCAATCTTGAGAAACTGATACATTCTCTGTTCACTGTTTCACGGACTTAGAGAACTAAATTTCTTTCGGCGAAAGTGCTGTTTTCACAGTGCTAAGTACTCCCAACTCCATCAACAATGTAGGTTTTACCAGTTTTCTAAGTCTCTCTTATTTTCTTGTACTTATACTTGGAATTCTCTGTGTAAACCTCTGTAACTTTTCTAGGTAGATGAATCACTGCGTACTTTCTCTTCTTTCTATCTGTTACCAATCTTGAGAAACTCATACATTCTCTGTTCACTGTTTCCCAGTCTTAGAGAAGTTCATTTCTTTCTGCGAAAGTGCTGTTTTCACAGTGCTAAGTACTCCCAACTCTATCAACAATGTAGGTTTTACCAGTTTTCTAAGTCTCTCTTATTTTCTTGTACTTATACTTGGAATTCTCTGTGTAAACCTCTGTAACGTTTCTATGTAGATGAATCACTGCGTACTTTCTCTTCTTTCTATCTGTTACCAATCTTGAGAAACTCATACATTCTCTGTTCACTGTTTCCCAGTCTTAGAGAAGTAGATTTCTTTCTGCGAAAGTGCTGTTTTCACAGTGCTAAGTACTCCCAACTCTATCAACAATGTAGGTTTTACCAGTTTTCTACGTCTCTCTTATTTTCTTGTACTTATACTTGGAATTCTCTGTGTAAACCTGTGTAACGTTTCTATGTAGATGAATCACTGCGTACTTTCTCTTCTTTCTATCTGTTACCAATCTTGAGAAACTCATACATTCTCTGTTCACTGTTTCCCAGTCTTAGAGAAATTGATTTCTTTCTGCGAAAGTGCTGTTTTCACAGTGCTAAGTACTCCCAACTCTATCAACAATGTAGGTTTTACCAGTTTTCTAAGTCTCTCTCATTTTCTTGTACTTATACTTGGAATTCTCTGTGTAAACCTCTATAAATTTTCTAGGTAGATGAATCACTGTGTACTTTCTCTTGTATCTATCTGTTACCAATCTTGAGAAACTCATACATTCTCTGTTCACTGTTTCCCAGTGTTAGAGAAGTAGATTTCTTTCTGCGAAAGTGCTGTTTTCACAGTGCTAAGTACTCCCAACTCTATCAACAATGTAGGTTTTACCAGTTTTCTAAGTCTCTCTTCTTCTCTTGTACTTATACATGGAATTCTCTGTGTAAACTTCTGTAACTTCTCTAGGTAGATGAATCACTGTGTACTTTCTCCTGTTTCTATCTGTTACCAATCTTGAGAAACTGACACATTCTCTGTTTACTGTTTCACGGACTTAGAGAACTAAATTTCTTTCGGCGAAAGTGCTGTTTTCACAGTGCTAAGTACTCCCAACTCTATCCACAATGTAGATTTTACCAGTTTTCTAAGTCGCTCTTCTTCTCTTGTACTTATACATGGAATTCTCTGTGTAAACTTCTGTAACTTCTCTAGGTAGATGAATCACTGTGTACTTTCTCTTGTTTCTATCTGTTACCAATCTTGAGAAACTCATACATTCTCTGTTCACTGTTTCCCAGTCTTAGAAAAGTTCAATTCTTTCTGCGAAAGTGCTGTTTTCACAGTGCTAAGTACTCCCAACTCTATCTACAATGTAGGTTTTACCAGTTTTCTAAGTCTCTCTTATTTTCTTGTACTTATACTTGGAATTCTCTGTGTAAACCTCTGTAACGTTTCTATGTAGATGAATCACTGCGTACTTTCTCTTCTTTCTATCTGTTACCAATCTTGAGAAACTCATACATTCTCTGTTCACTGTTTCACGGACTTAGAGAACTAAATTTCTTTCGGCGAAAGTGGTGTTTTCACAGTGCTAAGTACTCCCAACTCTATCAACAATGTAGGTTTTACCAGTTTTCTAAGTCTCTCTTATTTTCTTGTACTTATACTTGGAATTCTCTGTGTAAACCTCTGTAACGTTTCTATGGAGATGAATCACTGCGTACTTTCTCTTCTTTCTATCTGTTACCAATCTTGAGAAACTCATACATTCTCTGTTCACTGTTTCCCAGTCTTAGAGAAGTAGATTCCTTTCTGTGAAAGTGCTGTTTTCACAGTGCTAAGTACTCCCAACTCTATCAACAATGTAGGTTTTACCAGTTTTCTAAGTCTCTCTTATTTTCTTGTACTTCTACATGGAATACTCTGTGTAAACTTCTGTAACTTCTCTAGGTAGATGAATCACTGTGTACTTTCTCTTGTTTCTATCTGTTACCAATCTTGAGAAACTCATACATTCTCTGTTCACTGTTTCCCAGTCTTAGAGAAGTAGGTTTCTTTCTCCGAAAGTGCTGTTTTCACACTGCTAAGTACTCCCAACTCTATCCACAATGTAAGTTTTACCAGTTTTCTAAGTCTCTCTTATTTTCTTGTACTTATACATGGAATTCTCTGTGTTAACTTCTGTAACTTCTCTAGGTAGATGAATCACTGTGTACTTTCTCTTCTTTCTATCTGTTACCAGTCTTGAGAAACTCATACATTCTCTGTTCACTGTTTCCCAGTCTTAGAGAAGTAGATTTCTTTCTGCGAAAGTGCGGTTTTCACAGTGCTAAGTACTCCCAACTCTATCAACAATGTAGGTTTTACCAGTTTTCTAAGTCTGTCTTATTTTTTTGTACTTATACTTGGAATTCTCTGTGTAAACCTCTGTAACTTTTCTAGGTAGATGAATCACTGTGTACTTTCTCTTGTTTCTATCTGTTACCAATCTTGAGAAACTCATACATTCTCTGTTCACTGTTTCACGGACTTAGAGAACTAAATTTCTTTCGGCGAAAGTGCTGTTTTCACAGTGCTAAGTACTCCCAACTCTATCAACAATGTAGGTTTTACCAGTTTTCTAAGTCTCTCTTATTTTCTTGTACTTATACATGGAATTCTCTGTGTAAACTTCTGTAACCTCTCTAGGTAGATGAATCACTGTGTACTTTCTCTTGTTTCTATCTGTTACCAATCTTGAGAAACTCATATATTCTCTGTTCACTGTTTCCCAGTCTTAGAGAAGTTGATTTCTTTCTGCGAAAGTGCTGTTTTCACAGTGCTAAGTACTCCCAACTCTATCAACAATGTAGGTTTTACCAGTTTTCTAAGTCTCTCTTATTTTCTTGTACTTATACTTGGAATTCTCTGTGTAAACCTCTATAACTTTTCTAGGTAGATGAATCACTGTGTACTTTCTCTTGTATCTATCTGTTACCAATCTTGAGAAACTCATACATTCTCTGTTCACTGTTTCGCAGTCTTAGAGAAGTAGATTTCTTTCTGCGAAAGTGCTGTTTTCACACTGCTAAGTACTCCCAACTCTATCCACAATGTAGGTTTTACCAGTTTTCTAAGTCTCTCTTATTTTCTTGTACTTATACATGGAATTCTCTGTGTAAACTTCTGTAACCTCTCTAGGTAGATGAATCACTGTGTACTTTCTCTTGTTTCTATCTGTTACCAATCTTGAGAAACTCATACATTCTCTGTTCACTGTTTCCCAGTCTTAGAGAAGTTGATTTCTTTCTGCGAAAGTGCTGTTTTCACAGTGCTAAGCACTCCCAACTCTATCAACAATGTAGGTTTTACCAGTTTTCTAAGTCTCTCTTATTTTCTTGTACTTATACTTGGAATTCTCTGTGTAAACCTCTATAACTTTTCTAGGTAGTTGAATCACTGTGTACTTTCTCTTGTATCTATCTGTTACCAATCTTGAGAAACTCATACATTCTCTGTTCACTGTTTCGCAGTCTTAGAGAAGTAGATTTCTTTCTGCGAAAGTGCTGTTTTCACACTGCTAAGTACTCCCAACTCTATCCACAATGTAGGTTTTACCAGTTTTCTAAGTCTCTCTTATTTTCTTGTACTTATACATGGAATTCTCTGTGTAAACTTCTGTAACCTCTCTAGGTAGATGAATCACTGTGTACTTTTTCTTGTTTCTATCTGTTACCAATCTTGAGAAACTCATACATTCTCTGTTCACTGTTTCCCAGTCTTAGAAAAGTAGATTTCTTTCTGCGAAAGTGCTGTTTTCACAATGCTAAGTACTCCCAACTCTATCAACAATGTAGGTTTTACCAGTTTTCTAAGTCTCTCTTATTTTCCTGTACTTATACATGGAATTCTCTGTGTAAACCTCTGTAACTTTTCTAGGTAGATGAATCACTGTGTACTTTCTCTTGTTTCTATCTGTTACCAATCTTGAGAAACTGATACATTCTCTGTTCACTGTTTCACGGACTTAGAGAACTAAATTTCTTTCGGCGAAAGTGCTGTTTTCACAGTGCTAAGTACTCCCAACTCTATCCACAATGTAGATTTTAGCAGTTTTCTAAGTCTCTCTTCTTCTCTTGTACTTATACATGGAATTCTCTGTGTAAACTTCTGTAACTTCTCTAGGTAGATGAATCACTGTGTACTTTCTCTTCTTTCTATCTGTTACCAATCTTGAGAAACTCATACATTCTCTGTTCACTGTTTCCCAGTCTTAGAGAAGTAGATTCCTTTCTGCGAAAGTGCTGTTTTCACAGTGCTAAGTACTCCCAACTCTATCAACAATGTAGGTTTTACCAGTTTTCTAAGTCTCTCTTATTTTCTTGTACTTCTACATGGAATACTCTGTGTAAACTTCTGTAACTTCTCTAGGTAGATGAATCACTGTGTACTTTCTCTTGTTTCTATCTGTTACCAATCTTGAGAAACTCATACATTCTCTGTTCACTGTTTCCCAGTCTTAGAGAAGTAGATTTCTTTCTCCGAAAGTGCTGTTTTCACACTGCTAAGTACTCCCAACTCTATCCACAATGTAGGTTTTACCAGTTTTCTAAGTCTCTCTTATTTTCTTGTACTTATACATGGAATTCTCTGTGTAAACCTCTGTAACTTTTCTAGGTAGATGAATCACTGTGTACTTTCTCTTGTTTCTATCTGTTACCAATCTTGAGAAACTGATACATTCTCTGTTCACTGTTTCACGGACTTAGAGAACTAAATTTCTTTCGGCGAAAGTGCTGTTTTCACAGTGCTAAGTACTCCCAACTATATCCACAATGTAGATTTTAGCAGTTTTCTAAGTCTCTCTTCTTCTCTTGTACTTATACATGGAATTCTCTGTGTAAACTTCTGTAACTTCTCTAGGTAGATGAATCACTGTGTACTTTCTCTTGTTTCTATCTGTTACCAATCTTGAGAAACTCATACATTCTCTGTTCACTGTTTCCCAGTCTTAGAGAAGTAGATTTCTTTCTGCGAAAGTGCTGTTTTCACACTGCTAAGTACTCCCAACTCTATCAACAATGTAGGTTTTACCAGTTTTCTAAGTCTCTCTTATTTTTTTGTACTTATACTTGGAATTCTCTGTGTAAACCTCTGTAACTTTTCTAGGTAGATGAATCACTGTGTACTTTCTCTTGTTTCTATCTGTTACCAATCTTGAGAAACTCATATATTCTCTGTTCACTGTTTCACGGACTTAGAGAACCAAATTTCTTTCGGCGAAAGTGCTGTTTTCACAGTGCTAAGTACTCCCAACTCTATCAACAATGTAGGTTTTACCAGTTTTCTACGTCTCTCTTATTTTCTTGTACTTATACTTGGAATTCTCTGTGTAAACCTGTGTAACGTTTCTATGTAGATGAATCACTGCGTACTTTCTCTTCTTTCTATCTGTTACCAATCTTGAGAAACTCATACATTCTCTGTTCACTTTTTCCCAGTCTTAGACAGGTAGATTCCTTTCTGCGAAAGTGCTGTTTTCACAGTGCTAAGTACTCCCAACTCTATCCACAATGTAGATTTTAGCAGTTTTCTAAGTCTCTCTTCTTCTCTTGTACTTATACATGGAATTCTCTGTGTAAACTTCTGTAACTTCTCTAGGTAGATGAATCACTGTGTACTTTCTCTTGTTTCTATCTGTTACGAATCTTGAGAAACTCATACATTCTCTGTTCACTGTTTCCCAGTCTTAGAGAAGTAGATTTCTTTCTGCGAAAGTGCTGTTTTCACAATGCTAAGTACTCCCAACTCTATCAACAATGTAGGTTTTACCAGTTTTCTAAGTCTCTCTTATTTTCTTGTACTTATACTTGGAATTCTCTGTGTAAACCTCTGTAACTTTTCTAGGTAGATGAATCACTGTGTACTTTCTCTTGTTTCTATCTGTTACCAATGTTGAGAAACTGATACATTCTCTGTTCACTGTTTCACGGACTTAGAGAACTAAATTTCTTTCGGCGAAAGTGCTGTTTTCACAGTGCTAAGTACTCTCAACTCTATCCACAATGTAGATTTTAGCAGTTTTCTAAGTCTCTCTTCTTCTCTTGTACTTATACATGGAATTCTCTGTGTAAACTTCTGTAACTTCTCTAGGTAGATGAATCACTGTGTACTTTCTCTTGTTTCTATCTGTTTCCAATCTTGAGAAACTCATACATTCTCTGTTCACTGTTTCCCAGTCTTAGAGAAGTTCATTTCTTTCTGCGAAAGTGCTGTTTTCACAGTGCTAAGTACTCCCAACTCTATCAACAATGTAGGTTTTACCAGTTTTCTAAGTCTCTCTTATTTTCTTGTACTTATACTTGGAATTCTCTGTGTAAACCTCTATAAATTTTCTAGGTAGATGAATCACTGTGTACTTTCTCTTGTATCTATCTGTTACCAATCTTGAGAAACTCATACATTCTCTGTTCACTGTCTCCCAGTGTTAGAGAAGTAGATTTCTTTCTGCGAAAGTGCTGTTTTCACAGTGCTAAGTACTCCCAACTCTATCAACAATGTAGGTTTTACCAGTTTTCTAAGTCTCTCTTCTTCTCTTGTACTTATACATGGAATTCTCTGTGCAAACTTCTGTAACTTCTCTAGGTAGATGAATCACTGTGTACTTTCTCTTGTTTCTATCTGTTACCAATCTTGAGAAACTGATACATTCTCTGTTCACTGTTTCACGGACTTAGAGAACTAAATTTCTTTCGGCGAAAGTGCTGTTTTCACAGTGCTAAGTACTCCCAACTCTATCCACAATGTAGATTTTAGCAGTTTTCTAAGTCTCTCTTCTTCTCTTGTACTTATACATGGAATTCTCTGTGTAAACTTCTGTAACTTCTCTAGGTAGATGAATCACTGTGTACTTTCTCTTGTTTCTATCTGTTACCAATCTTGAGAAACTCATACATTCTCTGTTCACTGTTTCCCAGTCTTAGAGAAGTAGATTTCTTTCTGCGAAAGTGGTGTTTTCACAATGCTAAGTACTCCCAACTCTATCCACAATGTAGATTTTAGCAGTTTTCTAAGTCTCTCTTCTTCTCTTGTACTTATACATGGAATTCTCTGTGTAAACTTCTGTAACTTCTCTAGGTAGATGAATCACTGTGTACTTTCTCTTGTTTCTATCTGTTTCCAATCTTGAGAAACTCATACATTCTCTGTTCACTGTTTCCCAGTCTTAGAGAAGTTCATTTCTTTCTGCGAAAGTGCTGTTTTCACAGGGCTAAGTACTCCCAACTGTATCAACAATGTAGGTTTTACCAGTTTTCTAAGTCTCTCTTATTTTCTTGTACTTATACTTGGAATTCTCTGTGTAAACCTCTGTAACGTTTCTATGTAGATGAATCACTGCGTACTTTCTCTTCTTTCTATCTGTTACCAATCTTGAGAAACTCATACTTTCTCTGTTCACTGTCTCCCAGTCTTAGAGAAGTAGATTCCTTTCTGCGAAAGTCCTGTTTTCACAGTGCTAAGTACTCCCAACTCTATCAACAATGTAGGTTTTACCAGTTTTCTAAGTGTCTCTTATTTTCTTGTACTTATACATGGAATACTCTGTGTAAACTGCTGTAACTTCTCTAGGTAGATGAATCACTGTGTGCTTTCTCTTGTTTCTATCTGTTACCAATCTTGAGAAACTCATACATTCTCTGTTGACTGTTTCCCAGTCTTAGAGAAGTTGATTTCTTTCTGCGAAAGTGCTGTTTTCACAGTGCTAAGTACTCCCAACTCTATCAACAATGTAGGTTTTACCAGTTTTCTAAGTCTCTCTCATTTTCTTGTACTTATACTTGGAATTCTCTGTGTAAACCTCTATAAATTTTCTAGGTAGATGAATCACTGTGTACTTTCTCTTGTATCTATCTGTTACCAATCTTGAGAAACTCATACATTCTCTGTTCACTGTCTCCCAGTGTTAGAGAAGTAGATTTCTTTCTGCGAAAGTGCTGTTTTCACAGTGCTAAGTACTCCCAACTCTATCAACAATGTAGGTTTTACCAGTTTTCTAAGTCTCTCTTCTTCTCTTGTACTTATACATGGAATTCTCTGTGTAAACTTCTGTAACTTCTCTAGGTAGATGAATCACTGTGTACTTTCTCTTGTATCTATCTGTTACCAATCTTGAGAAACTCATACATTCTCTGTTCACTGTTTCCCAGTCTTAGAAAAGTTCAAATCTTTCTGCGAAAGTGCTGTTTTCACAGTGCTAAGTACTCCCAACTCTATCTACAATGTAGGTTTTACCAGTTTTCTAAGTCTCTCTTATTTTCTTGTACTTATACTTGGAATTCTCTGTGTAAACCTCTGTAACGTTTCTATGTAGATGAATCACTGCGTACTTTCTCTTCTTTCTATCTGTTACCAATCTTGAGAAACTCATACATTCTCTGTTCACTGTTTCACGGACTTAGAGAACTAAATTTCTTTCGGCGAAAGTGCTGTTTTCACAGTGCTAAGTACTCCCAACTCTATCAACAATGTAGGTTTTACCAGTTTTCTAAGTCTCTCTTATTTTCTTGTACTTATACTTGGAATTCTCTGTGTAAACCTCTGTAACGTTTCTATGTAGATGAATCACTGCGTACTTTCTCTTCTTTCTATCTGTTACCAATCTTGAGAAACTCATACATTCTCTGTTCACTGTTTCGCAGTCTTAGAGAAGTAGATTCCTTTCTGCGAAAGTGCTGTTTTCACAGTGCTAAGTACTCCCAACTCTATCAACAATGTAGGTTTTACCAGTTTTCTAAGTCTCTCTTATTTTCTTGTACTTCTACATGGAATACTCTGTGTAAACTTCTGTAACTTCTCTAGGTAGATGAATCACTGTGTATTTTCTCTTGTTTCTATCTGTTACCAATCTTGAGAAACTCATACATTCTCTGTTCACTGTTTCCCAGTCTTAGAGAAGTAGGTTTCTTTCTCCGAAAGTGCTGTTTTCACACTGCTAGGTACTCCCAACTCTATCCACAATGTAAGTTTTACCTGTTTTCTAAGTCTCTCTTATTTTCTTGTACTTATACATGGAATTCTCTGTGTTAACTTCTGTAACTTCTCTAGGTAGATGAATCACTGTGTACTTTCTCTTCTTTCTATCTGTTACCAATCTTGAGAAACTCATACATTCTCTGTTCACTGTTTCCCAGTCTTAGAGAGTAGATTTCTTTCTGCGAAAGTGCGGTTTTCACAGTGCTAAGTACTCCCAACTCTATCAACAATGTAGGTTTTACCAGTTTTCTAAGTCTCTCTTATTTTCTTGTACTTATACATGGAATTCTCTGTGTAAACTTCTGTAACCTCTCTAGGTAGATGAATCACTGTGTACTTTCTCTTGTTTCTATCTGTTACCAATCTTGAGAAAGTCATACATTCTCTGTTCACTGTTTCCCAGTCTTAGAGAAGTTGATTTCTTTCTGCGAAAGTGCTGTTTTCACAGTGCTAAGTACTCCCAACTCTATCAACAATGTAGGTTTTACCAGTTTTCTAAGTCTCTCTTATTTTCTTGTACTTATACTTGGAATTCTCTGTGTAAACATCTATAACTTTTCTAGGTAGATGAATCACTGTGTACTTTCTCTTGTATCTATCTGTTACCAATCTTGAGAAACTCATACATTCTCTGTTCACTGTTTCGCAGTCTTAGAGAAGTAGATTTCTTTCTGCGAAAGTGCTGTTTTCACACTGCTAAGTACTCCCAACTCTATCCACAATGTAGGTTTTACCAGTTTTCTAAGTCTCTCTTATTTTCTTGTACTTATACATGGAATTCTCTGTGTAAACTTCTGTAACCTCTCTAGGTAGATGAATCACTGTGTACTTTCTCTTGTTTCTATCTGTTACCAATCTTGAGAAACTCATACATTCTCTGTTCACTGTTTCCCAGTCTTAGAAAAGTAGATTTCTTTCTGCGAAAGTGCTGTTTTCACAATGCTAAGTATTCCCAACTCTATCAACAATGTAGGTTTTACCAGTTTTCTAAGTCTCTCTTATTTTCCTGTACTTATACATGGAATTCTCTGTGTAAACCTCTGTAACTTTTCTAGGTAGATGAATCACTGTGTACTTTCTCTTGTTTCTATCTGTTACCAATCTTGAGAAACTGATACATTCTCTGTTCACTGTTTCACGGACTTAGAGAACTAAATTTCTTTCGGCGAAAGTGCTGTTTTCACAGTGCTAAGTACTCCCAACTCTATCCACAATGTAGATTTTAGCAGTTTTCTAAGTCTCTCTTCTTCTCTTGTACTTATACATGGAATTCTCTGTGTAAACTTCTGTAACTTCTCTAGGTAGATGAATCACTGTGTACTTTCTCTTGTTTCTATCTGTTACCAATCTTGAGAAACTCATACATTCTCTGTTCACTGTTTCCCAGTCTTAGAGAAGTAGATTTCTTTCTGCGAAAGTGCTGTTTTCACAATGCTAAGTACTCCCAACTCTATCCACAATGTAGGTTTTACCAGTTTTCTAAGTCTCTCTTATTTTCTTGTACTTCTACATGGAATACTCTGTGTAAACTTCTGTAACTTCTCTAGGTAGATGAATCACTGTGTACTTTCTCTTGTTTCTATCTGTTACCAATCTTGAGAAACTCATACATTCTCTGTTCACTGTTTCCCAGTCTTAGAGAAGTAGGTTTCTTTCTCCGAAAGTGCTGTTTTTACACTGCTAAGTACTCCCAACTCTATCCACAATGTAAGTTTTACGAGTTTTCTAAGTCTCTCTTATTTTCTTGTACTTATACATGGAATTTTCTGTGTTAACTTCTGTAACTTCTCTAGGTAGATGAATCACTGTGTACTTTCTCTTCTTTCTATCTGTTACCAATCTTGAGAAACTCATACATTCTCTGTTCACTGTTTCCCAGTCTTAGAGAAGTAGATTTCTTTCTGCGAAAGTGCGGTTTTCACAGTGCTAAGTACTCCCAACTCTATCAACAATGTAGGTTTTACCAGTTTTCTAAGTCCGTCTTATTTTTTTGTACTTATACTTGGAATTCTCTGTGTAAACCTCTGTAACTTTTCTAGGTAGATGAATCACTGTGTACTTTCTCTTGTTTCTATCTGTTACCAATCTTGAGAAACTGATACATTCTCTGTTCACTGTTTCACGGACTTAGAGAACTAAATTTCTATCGGCGAAAGTGCTGTTTTCACAGTGCTAAGTACTCCCAGCTCTATCAACAATGTAGGTTTTACCAGTTTTCTAAGTCTCTCTTATTTTCTTGTACTTATACATGGAATTCTCTGTGTAAACTTCTGTAACCTCTCTAGGTAGATGAATCACTGTGTACTTTCTCTTGTTTCTATCTGTTACCAATCTTGAGAAACTCATACATTCTCTGTTCACTGTTTCCCAGTCTTAGAGAAGTTGATTTCTTTCTGCGAAAGTGCTGTTTTCACAGTGCTAAGTACTCCCAACTCTATCAACAATGTAGGTTTTACCAGTTTTCTAAGTCTCTCTTATTTTCTTGTACTTATACTTGGAATTCTCTGTGTAAACCTCTATAATTTTTCTAGGTAGATGAATCACTGTGTACTTTCTCTTGTATCTATCTGTTACCAATCTTGAGAAACTCATACATTCTCTGTTCACTGTTTCGCAGTCTTAGAGAAGTAGATTTCTTTCTGCGAAAGTGCTGTTTTCACACTGCTAAGTACTCCCAACTCTATCCACAATGTAGGTTTTACCAGTTTTCTAAGTCTCTCTTATTTTCTTGTACTTATACATGGAATTCTCTGTGTAAACTTCTGTAACCTCTCTAGGTAGATGAATCACTGTGTACTTTCTCTTGTTTCTATCTGTTACCAATCTTGAGAAACTCATACATTCTCTGTTCACTGTTTCCCAGTCTTAGAAAAGTAGATTTCTTTCTGCGAAAGTGCTGTTTTCACAATGCTAAGTACTCCCAACTCTATCAACAATGTAGGTTTTACCAGTTTTCTAAGTCTCTCTTATTTTCCTGTACTTATACATGGAATTCTCTGTGTAAACCTCTGTAACTTTTCTAGGTAGATGAATCACTGTGTACTTTCTCTTGTTTCTATCTGTTACCAATCTTGAGAAACTGATACATTCTCTGTTCACTGTTTCACGGACTTAGAGAACTAAATTTCTTTCGGCGAAAGTGCTGTTTTCACAGTGCTAAGTACTCCCAACTCTATCCACAATGTAGATTTTAGCAGTTTTCTAAGTCTCTCTTCTTCTCTTGTACTTATACATGGAATTCTCTGTGTAAACTTCTGTAACTTCTCTAGGTAGATGAATCACTGTGTACTTTCTCTTGTTTCTATCTGTTACCAATCTTGAGAAACTCATACATTCTCTGTTCACTGTTTCCCAGTCTTAGAGAAGTAGATTTCTTTCTGCGAAAGTGCTGTTTTCACAATGCTAAGTACTCCCAACTCTATCCACAATGTAGGTTTTACCAGTTTTCTAAGTCTCTCTTATTTTCTTGTACTTCTACATGGAATACTCTGTGTAAACTTCTGTAACTTCTCTAGGTAGATGAATCACTGTGTACTTTCTCTCGTTTCTATCTGTTACCAATCTTGAGAAACTCATACATTCTCTGTTCACTGTTTCCCAGTCTTAGAGAAGTAGGTTTCTTTCTCCGAAAGTGCTGTTTTTACACTGGTAAGTACTCCCAACTCTATCCACAATGTAAGTTTTACGAGTTTTCTAAGTCTCTCTTATTTTCTTGTACTTATACATGGAATTCTCTGTGTTAACTTCTGTAACTTCTCTAGGTAGATGAATCACTGTGTACTTTCTCTTCTTTCTATCTGTTACCAATCTTGAGAAACTCATACATTCTCTGTTCACTGTTTCCCAGTCTTAGAGAAGTAGATTTCTTTCTGCGAAAGTGCGGTTTTCACAGTGCTAAGTACTCCCAACTCTATCAACAATGTAGGTTTTACCAGTTTTCTAAGTCCGTCTTATTTTTTTGTACTTATACTTGGAATTCTCTGTGTAAACCTCTGTAACTTTTCTAGGTAGATGAATCACTGTGTACTTTCTCTTGCTTCTATCTGTTACCAATCTTGAGAAACTGATACATTCTCTGTTCACTGTTTCACGGACTTAGAGAACTAAATTTCTTTCGGCGAAAGTGCTGTTTTCACAGTGCTAAGTACTCCCAACTCTATCCACAATGTAGATTTTAGCAGTTTTCTAAGTCTCTCTTCTTCTCTTGTACCTATACATGGAATTCTCTGTGTAAACTTCTGTAACTTCTCTAGGTAGATGAATCACTGTGTACTTTCTCTTGTTTCTATCTGTTTCCAATCTTGAGAATCTCATACATTCTCTGTTCACTGTTTCCCAGTCTTAGAGAAGTTCATTTCTTTCTGCGAAAGTGCTGTTTTCACAGTGCTAAGTACTCCCAACTCTATCAACAATGTAGGTTTTACCAGTTTTCTAAGTCTCTCTTATTTTCTTGTACTTATACTTGGAATTCTCTGTGTAAACCTCTGTAACGTTTCTATGTAGATGAATCACTGCGTACTTTCTCTTCTTTCTATCTGTTACCAATCTTGAGAAACTCATACATTCTCTGTTCACTGTTTCCCAGTCTTAGAGAAGTAGATTTCTTTCTGCGAAAGTGCTGTTTTCACAGTGCTAAGTACTCCCAACTCTATCAACAATGTAGGTTTTACCAGTTTTCTAAGTCTGTCTTATTTTTTTGTACGTATACTTGGAATTCTCTGTGTAAACCTCTGTAACTTTTCTAGGTAGATGAATCACTGTGTACTTTCTCTTGTTTCTATCTGTTACCAATCTTGAGGAACTCATACATTCTCTGTTCACTGTTTCACGGACTTAGAGAACTAAATTTCTTTCGGCGAAAGTGCTGTTTTCACAGTACTAAGTACTCCCAACTCTATCAACAATGTAGGTTTTACCAGTTTTCTAAGTCTCTCTTATTTTCTTGTACTTATACATGGAATTCTCTGTGTAAACTTCTGTAACCTCTCTAGGTAGATGAATCACTGTGTACTTTCTCTTGTTTCTATCTGTCACCAATCTTGAGAAACTCATACATTCTCTGTTCACTGTTTCCCAGTCTTAGAGAAGTTGATTTCTTTCTGCGAAAGTGCTGTTTTCACAGTGCTAAGTACTCCCAACTCTATCAACAATGTAGGTTTTACCAGTTTTCTAAGTCTCTCTTATTTTCTTGTACTTATACTTGGAATTCTCTGTGTAAACCTCTATAACTTTTCTAGGTAGATGAATCACTGTGTACTTTCTCTTGTTTCTATCTGTTACCAATCTTGAGAAACTGATACATTCTCTGTTCACTGTTTCACGGACTTAGAGAACTAAATTTCTTTCGGCGAAAGTGCTATTTTCACAGTGCTAAGTACTCCCAACTCCATCAACAATGTAGGTTTTACCAGTTTTCTAAGTCTCTCTTATTTTCTTGTACTTATACTTGGAATTCTCTGTGTAAACCTCTGTAACTTTTCTAGGTAGATGAATCACTGCGCACTTTCTCTTCTTTCTATCTGTTACCAATCTTGAGAAACTCATACATTCTCTGTTCACTGTTTCCCAGTCTTAGAGAAGTTCATTTCTTTCTGCGAAAGTGCTGTTTTCACAGTGCTAAGTACTCCCAACTCTATCAACAATGTAGGTTTTACCAGTTTTCTAAGTCTCTCTTATTTTCTTGTACTTATACTTGGAATTCTCTGTGTAAACCTCTGTAACGTTTCTATGTAGATGAATCACTGCGTACTTTCTCTTCTTTCTATCTGTTACCAATCTTGAGAAACTCATACATTCTCTGTTCACTGTTTCCCAGTCTTAGAGAAGTAGATTTCTTTCTGCGAAAGTGCTGTTTTCACAGTGCTAAGTACTCCCAACTCTATCAACAATGTAGGTTTTACCAGTTTTCTACGTCTCTCTTATTTTCTTGTACTTATACTTGGAATTCTCTGTGTAAACCTGTGTAACGTTTCTATGTAGATGAATCACTGCGTACTTTCTCTTCTTTCTATCTGTTACCAATCTTGAGAAACTCATACATTCTCTGTTCACTGTTTCCCAGTCTTAGAGAAGTAGATTCCTTTCTGCGAAAGTGCTGTTTTCACAGTGCTAAGTACTCCCAACTCTATCAACAATGTAGGTTTTACCAGTTTTCTAAGTCTCTCTTATTTTCTTGTACTTCTACATGGAATACTCTGTGTAAACTTCTGTAACTTCTCTAGGTAGATGAATCACTGTGTACTTTCTCTTGTTTCTATCTGTTACCAATCTTGAGAAACTCATACATTCTCTGTTCACTGTTTCCCAGTCTTAGAGAAGTAGATTTCTTTCTCCGAAAGTGCTGTTTTCACACTGCTAAGTACTCCCAACTCTATCAACAATGTAGGTTTTAGCAGTTTTCTAAGTCTCTCTTATTTTTTTGTACTTATACTTGGAATTCTCTGTGTAAACCTCTGTAACTTTTCTAGGTAGATGAATCACTGTGTACTTTCTCTTGTTTCTATCTGTTACCAATCTTGAGAAACTCATATATTCTCTGTTCACTGTTTCACGGACTTAGAGAACCAAATTTCTTTCGGCGAAAGTGCTGTTTTCACAGTGCTAAGTACTCCCAACTCTATCAACAATGTAGGTTTTACCAGTTTTCTACGTCTCTCTTATTTTCTTGTACTTATACTTGGAATTCTCTGTGTAAACCTGTGTAACGTTTCTATGTAGATGAATCACTGCGTACTTTCTCTTCTTTCTATCTGTTACCAATCTTGAGAAACTCATACATTCTCTGTTCACTTTTTCCCAGTCTTAGAGAAGTAGATTCCTTTCTGCGAAAGTGCTGTTTTCACAGTGCTAAGTACTCCCAACTCTATCAACAATGTAGGTTTTACCAGTTTTCTAAGTCTCTCTTATTTTCTTGTACTTCTACATGGAATACTCTGTGTAAACTTCTGTAACTTCTCTAGGTAGATGAATCACTGTGTACTTTCTCTTGTTTCTATCTGTTACCAATCTTGAGAAACTCATACATTCTCTGTTCACTGTTTCCCAGTCTTAGAAAAGTAGATTTCTTTCTGCGAAAGTGCTGTTTTCACAATGCTAAGTACTCCCAACTCTATCAACAGTGTAGGTTTTACCAGTTTTCTAAGTCTCTCTTATTTTCCTGTACATATACATGGAATTCTCTGTGTAAACCTCTGTAACTTTTCTAGGTAGATGAATCACTGTGTACTTTCTCTTGTTTCTATCTGTTACCAATCTTGAGAAACTGATACATTCTCTGTTCACTGTTTCACGGACTTAGAGAACTAAATTTCTTTCGGCGAAAGTGCTGTTTTCACAGTGCTAAGTACTCCCAACTCTATCCACAATGTAGATTTTAGCAGTTTTCTAAGTCTCTCTTCTTCTCTTGTACTTATACATGGAATTCTCTGTGTAAACTTCTGTAACTTCTCTAGGTAGATGAATCACTGTGTACTTTCTATTGTTTCTATCTGTTTCCAATCTTGAGAAACTCATACATTCTCTGTTCACTGTTTCCCAGTCTTAGAGAAGTTCTTTTCTTTCTGCGAAAGTGCTGTTTTCACAGTGCTAAGTACTCCCAACTCTATCAACAATGTAGGTTTTACCAGTTTTCTAAGTCTCTCTTATTTTCTTGTACTTATACTTGGAATTCTCTGTGTAAACCTCTGTAACGTTTCTATGTAGATGAATCACTGCGTACTTTCTCTTCTTTCTATCTGTTACCAATCTTGAGAAACTCATATATTCTCTGTTCACTGTTTCACGGACTTAGAGAACTAAATTTCTTTCGGCGAAAGTGCTGTTTTCACAATGCTAAGTACTCCCAACTCTATCAACAATGTAGGTTTTACCAGTTTTCTAAGTCTCTCTTATTTTCTTGTACTTATACTTGGAATTCTCTGTGTAAATCTCTGTAACGTTTCTATGTAGATGAATCACTGCGTACTTTCTCTTCTTTCTATCTGTTACCAATCTTGAGAAACTCATACATTCTCTGTTCACTGTTTCGCAGTCTTAGAGAAGTAGATTCCTTTGTGCGAAAGTGCTGTTTTCACAGTGCTAAGTACTCCCAACTCTATCAACAATGTAGGTTTTACCAGTTTTCTAAGTCTCTCTTATTTTCTTGTACTTATACATGGAATTCTCTGTGTAAACTTCTGTAACCTTTCTAGGTAGATGAATCACTGTGTACTTTCTCTTGTTTCTATCTGTTACCAATCTTGAGAAACTCATACATTCTCTGTTCACTGTTTCCCAGTCTTAGAAAAGTAGATTTCTTTCTACGAAAGTGCTGTTTTCACAATGCTAAGTACTCCCAACTCTATCAACAATGTAGGTTTTACCAGTTTTCTAAGTCTCTCTTATTTTCCTGTACTTATACATGGAATTCTCTGTGTAAACCTCTGTAACTTTTCTAGGTAGATGAATCACTGTGTACTTTCTCTTGTTTCTATCTGTTACCAATCTTGAGAAACTGATACATTCTCTGTTCACTGTTTCACGGACTTAGAGAACTAAATTTCTTTCGGCGAAAGTGCTGTTTTCACAGTGCTAAGTACTCCCAACTCTATCCACAATGTAGATTTTAGCAGTTTTCTAAGTCTCTCTTCTTCTCTTGTACTTATACATGGAATTCTCTGTGTAAACTTCTGTAACTTCTCTAGGTAGATGAATCACTGTGTACTTTCTCTTGTTTCTATCTGTTACGAATCTTGAGAAACTCATACATTCTCTGTTCACTGTTTCCCAGTCTTAGAGAAGTAGATTTCTTTCTGCGAAAGTGCTGTTTTCACAATGCTAAGTACTCCCAACTCTATCAACAATGTAGGTTTTACCAGTTTTCTAAGTCTCTCTTATTTTCTTGTACTTATACTTGGAATTCTCTGTGTAAACCTCTGTAACTTTTCTAGGTAGATGAATCACTGTGTACTTTCTCTTGTTTCTATCTGTTACCAATGTTGAGAAACTGATACATTCTCTGTTCACTGTTTCACGGACTTAGAGAACTAAATTTCTTTCGGCGAAAGTGCTGTTTTCACAGTGCTAAGTACTCCCAACTCTATCCACAATGTAGATTTTAGCAGTTTTCTAAGTCTCTCTTCTTCTCTTGTACTTATACATGGAATTCTCTGTGTAAACTTCTGTAACTTCTCTAGGTAGATGAATCACTGTGTACTTTCTCTTGTTTCTATCTGTTTCCAATCTTGAGAAACTCATACATTCTCTGTTCACTGTTTCCCAGTCTTAGAGAAGTTCATTTCTTTCTGCGAAAGTGCTGTTTTCACAGTGCTAAGTACTCCCAACTCTATCAACAATGTAGGTTTTACCAGTTTTCTAAGTCTCTCTTATTTTCTTGTACTTATACTTGGAATTCTCTGTGTAAACCTCTGTAACGTTTCTATGTAGATGAATCACTGCGTACTTTCTCTTCTTTCTATCTGTTACCAATCTTGAGAAACTCATACTTTCTCTGTTCACTGTTTCCCAGTCTTAGAGAAGTAGATTCCTTTCTGCGAAAGTCCTGTTTTCACAGTGCTAAGTACTCCCAACTCTATCAACAATGTAGGTTTTACCAGTTTTCTAAGTGTCTCTTATTTTCTTGTACTTATACATGGAATACTCTGTGTAAACTGCTGTAACTTCTCTAGGTAGATGAATCACTGTGTACTTTCTCTTGTTTCTATCTGTTACCAATCTTGAGAAACTCATACATTCTCTGTTCACTGTTTCCCAGTCTTAGAGAAGTTGATTTCTTTCTGCGAAAGTGCTGTTTTCACAGTGCTAAGTACTCCCAACTCTATCAACAATGTAGGTTTTACCACTTTTCTAAGTCTCTCTTATTTTCTTGTACTTATACTTGGAATTCTCTGTGTAAACCTCTATAAATTTTCTAGGTAGATGAATCACTGTGTACTTTCTCTTGTATCTATCTGTTACCAATCTTGAGAAACTCATACATTCTCTGTTCACTGTTTCCCAGTGTTAGAGAAGTAGATTTCTTTCTGCGAAAGTGCTGTTTTCACAGTGCTAAGTACTCCCAACTCTATCAACAATGTAGGTTTTACCAGTTTTCTAAGTCTCTCTTCTTCTCTTGTACTTATACATGGAATTCTCTGTGTAAACTTCTGTAACTTCTCTAGGTAGATGAATCACTGTGTACTTTCTCTTGTTTCTATCTGTTACCAATCTTGAGAAACTGACACATTCTCTGTTTACTGTTTCACGGACTTAGAGAACTAAATTTCTTTTGGCGAAAGTGCTGTTTTCACAGTGCTAAGTACTCCCAACTCTATCAACAATGTAGATTTTACCAGTTTTCTAAGTCGCTCTTCTTCTCTTGTACTTATACATGGAATTCTCTGTGTAAACTTCTGTAACTTCTCTAGGTAGATGAATCACTGTGTACTTTCTCTTGTTTCTATCTGTTACCAATCTTGAGAAACTCATACATTCTCGGTTCACTGTTTCCCAGTCTTAGAAAAGTTCAAATCTTTCTGCGAAAGTGCTGTTTTCACAGTGCTAAGTACTCCCAACTCTATCTACAATGTAGGTTTTACCAGTTTTCTAAGTCTCTCTTATTTTCTTGTACATATACTTGGAATTCTCTGTGTAAACCTCTGTAACGTTTCTATGTAGATGAATCACTGCGTACTTTCTCTTCTTTCTATCTGTTACCAATCTTGAGAAACTCATACATTCTCTGTTCACTGTTCCCCAGTCTTAGAGAAGTAGATTCCTTTCTGCGAAAGTCCTGTTTTCACAGTGCTAAGTACTCCCAACTCTATCAACAATGTAGGTTTTACCAGTTTTATAAGTCTCTCTTATTTTCTTGTACTTATACATGGAATACTCTGTGTAAACTTCTGTAACTTCTCTAGGTAGATGAATCACTGTGTACTTTCTCTTGTTTCTATCTGTTACCAATCTTGAGAAACTCATACATTCTCTGTTCACTGTTTCCCAGTCTTAGAGAAGTTGATTTCTTTCTGCGAAAGTGCTGTTTTCACAGTGCTAAGTACTCCCAACTCTATCTACAATGTAGGTTTTACCAGTTTTCTAAGTCTCTCTTATTTTCTTGTACTTATACTTGGAATTCTCTGTGTAAACCTCTATAACTTTTCTAGGTAGATGAATCACTGTGTACTTTCTCTTGTATCTATCTGTTACCAATCTTGAGAAACTCATACATTCTCTGTTCACTGTTTCCCAGTCTTAGAGAAGTAGATTTCTTTCTGCGAAAGTGCTGTTTTCACAGTGCTAAGTACTCCCAACTCTATCAACAATGTAGGTTTTACCAGTTTTCTAAGTCTCTCTTATTTTCTTGTACTTATACTTGGAATTCTCTGTGTAAACCTCTGTAACGTTTCTATGTAGATGAATCACTGCGTACTTTCTCTTCTTTCTATCTGTTACCAATCTTGAGAAACTCATACATTCTCTGTTCACTGTTTCGCAGTCTTAGAGAAGTAGATTCCTTTCTGCGAAAGTGCTGTTTTCACAGTGCTAAGTACTCCCAACTCTATCAACAATGTAGGTTTTACCAGTTTTCTAAGTCTCTCTTATTTTCTTGTACTTCTACATGGAATACTCTGTGTAAACTTCTGTAACTTCTCTAGGTAGATGAATCACTGTGTACTTTCTCTTGTTTCTATCTGTTACCAATCTTGAGAAACTCATACATTCTCTGTTCACTGTTTCCCAGTCTTAGAGAAGTAGGTTTCTTTCTCCGAAAGTGCTGTTTTCACACTGCTAAGTACTCCCAACTCTATCCACAATGTAGGTTTTACCAGTTTTCTAAGTCTCTCTTATTTTCTTGTACTTATACATGGAATTCTCTGTGTTAACTTCTGTAACTTCTCTAGGTAGATGAATCACTGTGTACTTTCTCTTCTTTCTATCTGTTACCAATCTTGAGAAACTCATACATTCTCTGTTCACTGTTTCGCAGTCTTAGAGAAGTAGATTTCTTTCTGCGAAAGTGCTGTTTTCACACTGCTAAGTACTCCCAACTCTATCCACAATGTAGGTTTTACCAGTTTTCTAAGTCTCTCTTATTTTCTTGTACTTATACATGGAATTCTCTGTGTAAACTTCTGTAACCTCTCTAGGTAGATGAATCACTGTGTACTTTCTCTTGTTTCTATCTGTTACCAATCTTGAGAAACTCATACATTCTCTGTTCACTGTTTCCCAGTCTTAGAAAAGTAGATTTCTTTCTGCGAAAGTGCTGTTTTCACAATGCTAAGTACTCCCAACTCTATCAACAATGTAGGTTTTACCAGTTTTCTAAGTCTCTCTTATTTTCCTGTACTTATACATGGAATTCTCTGTGTAAACCTCTGTAACTTTTCTAGGTAGATGAATCACTGTGTACTTTCTCTTGTTTCTATCTGTTACCAATCTTGAGAAACTGATACATTCTCTGTTCACTGTTTCACCGACTTAGAGAACTAAATTTCTTTCGGCGAAAGTGCTGTTTTCACAGTGCTAAGTACTCCCAACTCTATCCACAATGTAGATTTTAGCAGTTTTCTAAGTCTCTCTTCTTCTCTTGTACTTATACATGGAATTCTCTGTGTAAACTTCTGTAACTTCTCTAGGTAGATGAATCACTGTGTACTTTCTCTTGTTTCTATCTGTTACCAATCTTGAGAAACTCCTACATTCTCTGTTCACTGTTTCCCAGTCTTAGAGAAGGAGATTTCTTTCGGCGAAAGTCCTGTTTTCACAGTGCTAAGTACTCCCAACTCTATCAACAATGTAGGTTTTACCAGTTTTCTAAGTCTCTCTTATTTTTTTGTACTTATACTTGGAATTCTCTGTGTAAACCTCTGTATCTTTTCTAGGTAGATGAATCACTGTGTACTTTCTCTTGTTTCTATCTGTTACCAATCTTGAGAAACCCATATATTCTCTGTTCACTGTTTCACGGACTTAGAGACCTAAATTTCTTTCGGCGAAAGTGCTGTTTTCACAGTGCTAAGTACTCCCAACTCTATCAACAATGTAGGTTTTACCAGTTTTCTAAGTCTCTCTTATTTTCTTGTACTTATACTTGGAATTCTCTGTGTAAATCTCTGTAACGTTTCTATGTAGATGAATCACTGCGTACTTTCTCTTCTTTCTATCTGTTACCAATCTTGAGAAACTCATACTTTCTCTGTTCACTGTTTCCCAGTCTTAGAGAAGTAGATTCCTTTCTGCGAAAGTCCTGTTTTCACAGTGCTAAGTACTCCCAACTCTATCAACAATGTAGGTTTTACCAGTTTTCTAAGTCTCTCTTATTTTCTTGTACTTATACATGGAATACTCTGTGTAAACTGCTGTAACTTCTCTAGGTAGATGAATCACTGTGTACTTTCTCTTGTTTCTATCTGTTACCAATCTTGAGAAACTCATACATTCTCTGTTCACTGTTTCCCAGTCTTAGAGAAGTTGATTTCTTTCTGCGAAAGTGCTGTTTTCACAGTGCTAAGTACTCCCAACTCTATCAACAATGTAGGTTTTACCAGTTTTCTAAGTCTCTCTTATTTTCTTGTACTTATACTTGGAATTCTCTGTGTAAACCTCTATAACTTTTCTAGGTAGATGAATCACTGTGTACTTTCTCTTGTATCTATCTGTTACCAATCTTGAGAAACATATACATTCTCTGTTCATTGTTTCCCAGTCTTAGAGAAGTAGATTTCTTTCTGCGAAAGTGCTGTTTTCACAGTGCTAAGTACTCCCAACTCTATCAACAATGTAGGTTTTACCAGTTTTCTAAGTCTCTCTTATTTTCTTGTACTTATACTTGGAATTCTCTGTGTAAACCTCTGTAACGTTTCTATGTAAATGAATCACTGCGTACTTTCTCTTCTTTCTATCTGTTACCGATCTTGAGAAACTCATACATTCTCTGTTCACTGTTTCGCAGTCTTAGAGAAGTAGATTTCTTTCTGCGAAAGTGCTGTTTTCACAGTGCTAAGTACTCCCAACTCTATCCACAATGTAGATTTTACCAGTTTTCTAAGTCTCTCTTATTTTCTTGTACTTATACATGGAATTCTGTGTGTAAACTTCTGTAACCTCTCTAGTTAGATGAATCACTGTGTACTTTCTCTTGTTTCTATCTGTTACCAATCTTGAGAAACTCATACATTCTCTGTTCACTGTTTCCCAGTCTTAGAGAAGTAGATTTCTTTCTGCGAAAGTGCTGTTTTCACAATGCTAAGTACTCCCAACTCTATCAACAATGTAGGTTTTACCAGTTTTCTAAGTCTCTCTTATTTTCTTGTACTTATACATGGAATTCTCTGTGTAAACCTCTGTAACTTTTCTAGGTAGATGAATCACTGTGTACTTTCTCTTGTTTCTATCTGTTACCAATCTTGAGAAACTGATACATTCTCTGTTCACTGTTTCACGGACTTAGAGAACTAAATTTCTTTCGGCAAAAGTGCTGTTTTCACAGTGCTAAGTACTCCCAACTCCATCAACAATGTAGGTTTTACCAGTTTTCTAAGTCTCTCTTATTTTCTTGTACTTATACTTGGAATTCTCTGTGTAAACCTCTGTAACTTTTCTAGGTAGATGAATCACTGCGTACTTTCTCTTCTTTCTATCTGTTACCAATCTTGAGAAACTCATACATTCTCTGTTTACTGTTTCCAAGTCTTAGAGAAGTAGATTTCTTTCTCCGAAAGTGCTGTTTTCACACTGCTAAGTCCTCCCAACTCTATCCACAATGTACGTTTTACCAGTTTTCTAAGTCTCTCTTATTTTCTTGTACTTATACATGGAATTCTCTGTGTTAACTTCTGTAACTTCTCTAGGTAGATGAATCACTGTGTACTTTCTCTTCTTTCTATCTGTTACCAATCTTGAGAAACTCATACATTCTCTGTTCACTGTTTCCCAGTCTTAGAGAAGTAGATTTCTTTCTGCGAAAGTGCGGTTTTCACAGTGCTAAGTACTCCCAACTCTGTCAACAATGTAGGTTTTACCAGTTTTCTAAGTCTCTCTTCTTCTCTTGTACTTATACATGGAATTCTCTGTGTAAACTTCTGTAACTTCTCTAGGTAGATGAATCACTGTGTACTTTCTCTTGTTTCTATCTGTTACCAATCTTGAGAAACTGACACATTCTCTGTTTACTGTTTCACGGACTTAGAGAACTAAATTTCTTTCGGCGAAAGTGCTGTTTTCACAGTGCTAAGTACTCCCAACTCTATCCACAATGTAGATTTTACCAGTTTTCTAAGTCGCTCTTCTTCTCTTGTACTTATAAATGGAATTCTCTGTGTAAACTTCTGTAACTTCTCTACGTAGATGAATCACTGTGTACTTTCTCTTGTTTCTATCTGTTACCAATCTTGAGAAACTCATACATTCTCTGTTCACTGTTTCCCAGTCTTAGAAAAGTTCAAATCTTTCTGCGAAAGTGCTGTTTTCACAGTGCTAAGTACTCCCAACTCTATCAACAATGTAGGTTTTACCAGTTTTCTAAGTCTCTCTTATTTTCTTGTACTTATACTTGGAATTCTCTGTGTAAACCTCTGTAACGTTTCTATGTAGATGAATCACTGCGTTCTTTCTCTTCTTTCTATCTGTTACCAATCTTGAGAAACTCATACATTCTCTGTTCACTGTTTCACGGACTTAGAGAACTAAATTTCTTTCGGCGAAAGTGCTGTTTTCACAGTGCTAAGTACTCCCAACTCTATCAACAATGTAGGTTTTACCAGTTTTCTAAGTCTCTCTTATTTTCTTGTACTTATACTTGGAATTCTCTGTGTAAACCTCTGTAACGTTTCTATGTAGATGAATCACTGCGTACTTTCTCTTCTTTCTATCTGTTACCAATCTTGAGAAACACATACATTCTCTGTTCACTGTTCCCCAGTCTTAGAGAAGTAGATTCTTTTCTGCGAAAGTCCTGTTTTCACAGTGCTAAGTACTCCCAACTCTATCAACAATGTAGGTTTTACCAGTTTTATAAGTCTCTCTTATTTTCTTGTTCTTATACATGGAATACTCTGTGTAAACTTCTGTAACTTCTCTAGGTAGATGAATCACTGTGTACTTTCTCTTGTTTCTATCTGTTACCAATCTTGAGAAACTCATACATTCTCTGTTCACTGTTTCCCAGTCTTAGAGAAGTTGATTTCTTTCTGCGAAAGTGCTGTTTTCACAGTGCTAAGTACTCCCAACTGTATCAACAATGTAGGTTTTACCAGTTTTCTAAGTCTCTCTTATTTTCTTGTACTTATACTTGGAATTCTCTGTGTAAACCTCTATAACTTTTCTAGGTAGATGAATCACTGTGTACTTTCTCTTGTATCTATCTGTTACCAATCTTGAGAAACTCATACATTCTCTGTTCACTGTTTCCCAGTGTTAGAGAAGTAGATTTCTTTCTGCGAAAGTGCTGTTTTCACAGTGCTAAGTACTCCCAACTCTATCAACAATGTAGGTTTTACCAGTTTTCTAAGTCTCTCTTATTTTCTTGTACTTATACTTGGAATTCTCTGTGTAAACCTCTGTAACGTTTCTATGTAGATGAATCACTGCGTACTTTCTCTTCTTTCTATCTGTTACCAATCTTGAGAAACTCATACATTCTCTGTTCACTGTTCCCCAGTCTTAGAGAAGTAGGTTCCTTTCTGCGAAAGTCCTGTTTTCACAGTGCTAAGTACTCCCAACTCTATCAACAATGTAGGTTTTACCAGTTTTATAAGTCTCTCTTATTTTCTTGTACTTGTACATGGAATACTCTGTGTAAACTTCTGTAACTTCTCTAGGTAGATGAATCACTGTGTACTTTCTCTTGTTTCTATCTGTTACCAATCTTGAGAAACTCATACATTCTCTGTTCACTGTTTCCCAGTCTTAGAGAAGTTGATTTCTTTCTGCGAAAGTGCTGTTTTCACAGTGCTAAGTACTCCCAACTCTATCAACAATGTAGGTTTTACCAGTTTTCTAAGTCTCTCTTATTTTCTTGTACTTATACTTGGAATTCTCTGTGTAAACCTCTATAACTTTTCTAGGTAGATGAATCACTGTGTACTTTCTCTTGTATCTATCTGTTACCAATCATGAGAAACATATACATTCTCTGTTCACTGTTTCCCAGTCTTAGAGAAGTAGATTTCTTTCTGCGAAAGTGCTGTTTTCACAGTGCTAAGTACTCCCAACTCTATCAACAATGTAGGTTTTACCAGTTTTCTAAGTCTCTCTTATTTTCTTGTACTTATACTTGGAATTCTCTGTGTAAACCTCTGTAACGTTTCTATGTAGATGAATCACTGCGTTCTTTCTCTTCTTTCTATCTGTTACCAATCTTGAGAAACTCATACATTCTCTGTTCACTGTTCCCCAGTCTTAGAGAAGTAGATTCCTTTCTGCGAAAGTCCTGTTTTCACAGTGCTAAGTACTCCCAACTCTATCAACAATGTAGGTTTTACCAGTTTTATAAGTCTCTCTTATTTTCTTGTACTTATACATGGAATACTCTGTGTAAACTTCTGTAACTTCTCTAGGTAGATGAATCACTGTGTACTTTCTCTTGTTTCTATCTGTTACCAATCTTGAGAAACTCATACATTCTCTGTTCACTGTTTCCCAGTCTTAGAGAAGTTGATTTCTTTCTGCGAAAGTGCTGTTTTCACAGTGCTAAGTACTCCCAACTCTATCAACAATGTAGGTTTTACCAGTTTTCTAAGTCTCTCTTATTTTCTTATACTTATACTTGGAATTCTCTGTGTAAACCTCTATAACTTTTCTAGGTAGATGAATCACTGTGTACTTTCTCTTGTATCTATCTGTTACCAATCTTGAGAAACATATACATTCTCTGTTCACTGTTTCCCAGTCTTAGAGAAGTAGATTTCTTTCTGCGAAAGTGCTGTTTTCACAGTGCTAAGTACTCCCAACTCTATCAACAATGTAGGTTTTACCAGTTTTCTAAGTCTCTCTTATTTTCTTGGACTTATACTTGGAATTCTCTGTGTAAACCTCTATAACTTTTCTAGGTAGATGAATCACTGTGTACTTTCTCTTGTATCTATCTGTTACCAATCTTGAGAAACTCATACATTCTCTGTTCACTGTTTCGCAGTCTTAGAGAAGTAGATTTCTTTCTGCGAAAGTGCTGTTTTCACACTGCTAAGTACTCCCAACTCTATCCACAATGTAGGTTTTACCAGTTTTCTAAGTCTCTCTTATTTTCTTGTACTTATACATGGAATTCTCTGTGTAAACTTCTGTAACCTCTCTAGGTAGATCAATCACTGTGTACTTTCTCTTGTTTCTATCTGTTACCAATCTTGAGAAACTCATACATTCTCTGTTCACTGTTTCCCAGTCTTAGAAAAGTAGATTTCTTTCTGCGAAAGTGCTGTTTTCACAATGCTAAGTACTCCCAACTCTATCAACAATGTAGGTTTTACCAGTTTTCTAAGTCTCTCTTATTTTCCTGTACTTATACATGGAATTCTCTGTGTAAACCTCTGTAACTTTTCTAGGTAGATGAATCACTGTGTACTTTCTCTTGTTTCTATCTCTTACCAATCTGGAGAAACTGATACATTCTCTGTTCACTGTTTCACGGACTTAGAGAACTAAATTTCTTTCGGCGAAAGTGCTGTTTTCACAGTGCTAAGTACTCCCAACTCTATCAACAATGTAGATTTTAGCAGTTTTCTAAGTCTCTCTTCTTCTCTTGTACTTATACATGGAATTCTCTGTGTAAACTTCTGTAACTTCTCTAGGTAGATGAATCACTGTGTACTTTCTCTTGTTTCTATCTGTTACTAATCTTGAGAAACTCATACATTCTCTGTTCACTGTTTCCCAGTCTTAGAGAAGTAGATTTCTTTCTGCGAAAGTGCTGTTTTCACAATGCTAAGTACTCCCAACTCTATCAACAATGTAGGTTTTACCAGTTTTCTAAGTCTCTCTTATTTTCTTGTACTTATACATGGAATTCTCTGTGTAAACCTCTGTAACTTTTCTAGGTAGATGAATCACTGTGTACTTTCTCTTGTTTCTATCTGTTACCAATCTTGAGAAACTGATACATTCTCTGTTCACTGTTTCACGGACTTAGAGAACTAAATTTCTTTCGGCGAAAGTGCTGTTTTCACAGTGCTAAGTACTCCCAACTCTATCCACAATGTAGATTTTAGCAGTTTTCTAAGTCTCTCTTCTTCTCTTGTACTTATACATGGAATTCTCTGTGTAAACTTCTGTAACTTCTCTAGGTAGATGAATCACTGTGTACTTTCTCTTGTTTCTATCTGTTACGAATCTTGAGAAACTCATACATTCTCTGTTCACTGTTTCCCAGTCTTAGAGAAGTAGATTTCTTTCTGCGAAAGTGCTGTTTTCACAATGCTAAGTACTCCCAACTCTATCAACAATGTAGGTTTTACCAGTTTTCTAAGTCTCTCTTATTTTCTTGTACTTATACATGGAATTCTCTGTGTAAACCTCTGTAACTTTTCTAGGTAGATGAATCACTGTGTACTTTCTCTTGTTTCTATCTGTTACCAATCTTGAGAAACTGATACATTCTCTGTTCACTGTTTCACGGACTTAGAGAACTAAATTTCTTTCGGCGAAAGTGCTGTTTTCACAGTGCTAAGTACTCCCAACTCTATCGACAATGTAGATTTTAGCAGTTTTCTAAGTCTCTCTTCTTCTCTTGTACTTATACATGGAATTCTCTGTGTAAACTTCTGTAACTTCTCTAGGTAGATGAGTCACTGTGTACTTTCTCTTGTTTCTATCTGTTTCCAATCTTGAGAAACTCATACATTCTCTGTTCACTGTTTCCCAGTCTTAGAGAAGTTCATTTCTTTCTGCGAAAGTGCTGTTTTCACAGTGCTAAGTACTCCCAACTCTATCAACAATGTAGGTTTTAACAGTTTTCTAAGTCTCTCTTATTTTCTTGTACTTATACTTGGAATTCTCTGTGTAAACCTCTGTAACGTTTCTATGTAGATGAATCACTGTGTACTTTCTCTTCTTTCTATCTGTTACCAATCTTGAGAAACTCATACATTCTCTGTTCACTGTTTCCCAGTCTTAGAGAAGTAGATTTCTTTCTGCGAAAGTGCTGTTTTCACAGTGCTAAGTACTCCCAACTCTATCAACAATGTAGGTTTTACCAGTTTTCTAATTCTCTCTTATTTTTTTGTACTTATACTTGGAATTCTCTGTGTAAACCTCTGTAACTTTTCTAGGTAGATGAATCACTGTGTACTTTCTATTGTTTCTATCTGTTACCAATCTTGAGAAACTCATATATTCTCTGTTCACTGTTTCACGGACTTAGAGAACTAAATTTCTTTTGGCGAAAGTGCTGTTTTCACAGTGCTAAGTACTCCCAACTCTATCAACAATGTAGGTTTTACCAGTTTTCTAAGTCTCTCTTATTTTCTTGTACTTATACTTGGAATTCTCTGTGTAAATCTCTGTAACGTTTCTATGTAGATGAATCACTGCGTACTTTCTCTTCTTTCTATCTGTTACCAATCTTGAGAAACTCATATATTCTCTGTTCACTGTTTCCCAGTCTTAGAGAAGTAGATTCCTTTCTGCGAAAGTCCTGTTTTCACAGTGCTAAGTACTCCCAACTCTATCAACAATGTAGGTTTTACCAGTTTTCTAAGTCTCTCTTATTTTCTTGTACTTATACATGGAATACTCTGTGTAAACTGCTGTAACTTCTCTAGGTAGATGAATCACTGTGTACTTTCTCTTGTTTCTATCTGTTACCAATCTTGAGAAACTCATACATTCTCTGTTCACTGTTTCGCAGTCTTAGAGAAGTTGATTTCTTTCTGCGAAAGTGCTGTTTTCACAGTGCTAAGTACTCCCAACTCTATCAACAATGTAGGTTTTACCAGTTTTCTAAGTCTCTCTTATTTTCTTGTACTTATACTTGGAATTCTCTGTGTAAACCTCTATAACTTTTCTAGGTAGATGAATCACTGTGTACTTTCTCTTGTATCTATCTGTTACCAATCTTGAGAAACTCATACATTCTCTGTTCACTGTTTCCCAGTCTTAGAGAAGTAGATTTCTTTCTGCGAAAGTGCTGTTTTCACAGTGCTAAGTACTCCCAACTCTATCAACAATGTAGGTTTTACCAGTTTTCTAAGTCTCTCTTATTTTCTTGTACTTATACTTGGAATTTTCTTTGTAAACCTCTGTAACGTTTCTATGTAGATGAATCACTGCGTACTTTCTCTTCTTTCTATCTGTTACCAATCTTGAGAAACTCATACATTCTCTGTTCACAGTTTCACGGACTTAGAGAACTAAATTTCTTTCGCCGAAAGTGCTGTTTTCACAGTGCTAAGTACTCCCAACTCTATCAACAATGTAGGTTTTACCAGTTTTCTAAGTCTCTCTTATTTTCTTGTACTTATACTTGGAATTCTCTGTGTAAACCTCTGTAACGTTTCTATGTAGATGAATCACTGCGTACTTTCTCTTCTTTCTATCTGTTACCAATCTTGAGAAACACATACATTCTCTGTTCACTGTTCCCCAGTCTTAGAGAAGTAGATTCCTTTCTGCGAAAGTCCTGTTTTCACAGTGCTAAGTACTCCCAACTCTATCAACAATGTAGGTTTTACCAGTTTTATAAGTCTCTCTTATTTTCTTGTTCTTATACATGGAATACTCTGTGTAAACTTCTGTAACTTCTCTAGGTAGATGAATCACTGTGTACTTTCTCTTGTTTCTATCTGTTACCAATCTTGAGAAACTCATACATTCTCTGTTCACTGTTTCCCAGTCTTAGAGAAGTTGATTTCTTTCTGCGAAAGTGCTGTTTTCACAGTGCTAAGTACTCCCAACTGTATCAACAATGTAGGTTTTACCAGTTTTCTAAGTCTCTCTTATTTTCTTGTACTTATACTTGGAATTCTCTGTGTAAACCTCTATAACTTTTCTAGGTAGATGAATCACTGTGTACTTTCTCTTGTATCTATCTGTTACCAATCTTGAGAAACTCATACATTCTCTGTTCACTGTTTCCCAGTGTTAGAGAAGTAGATTTCTTTCTGCGAAAGTGCTGTTTTCACAGTGCTAAGTACTCCCAACTCTATCAACAATGTAGGTTTTACCAGTTTTCTAAGTCTCTCTTATTTTCTTGTACTTATACTTGGAATTCTCTGTGTAAACCTCTGTAACGTTTCTATGTAGATGAATCACTGCGTACTTTCTCTTCTTTCTATCTATTACCAATCTTGAGAAACTCATACATTCTCTATTCACTGTTCCCCAGTCTTAGAGAAGTAGATTCCTTTCTGCGAAAGTCCTGTTTTCACAGTGCTAAGTACTCCAATCTCTATCAACAATGTAGGTTTCACCAGTTTTATAAGTCTCTCTTATTTTCTTGTACTTATACATGGAATACTCTGTGTAAACTTCTGTAACTTCTCTAGGTAGATGAATCACTGTGGACTTTCTCTTGTTTCTATCTGTTACCAATCTTGAGAAATTCATACATTCTCTGTTCACTGTTTCCCAGTCTTAGAGAAGTTGATTTCTTTCTGCGAAAGTGCTGTTTTCACAGTGCTAAGTACTCCCAACTCTATCAACAATGTAGGTTTTACCAGTTTTCTAAGTCTCTCTTATTTTCTTGTACTTATACTTGGAATTCTCTGTGTAAACCTCTGTAACGTTTCTATGTAGATGAATCACTGCGTACTTTCTCTTCTTTCTATCTGTTACCAATCTTGAGAAACACATACATTCTCTGTTCACTGTTCCCCAGTCTTAGAGAAGTAGATTCTTTTCTGCGAAAGTCCTGTTTTCACAGTGCTAAGTACTCCCAACTCTATCAACAATGTAGGTTTTACCAGTTTTATAAGTCTCTCTTATTTTCTTGTTCTTATACATGGAATACTCTGTGTAAACTTCTGTAACTTCTCTAGGTAGATGAATCACTGTGTACTTTCTCTTGTTTCTATCTGTTACCAATCTTGAGAAACTCATACATTCTCTGTTCACTGTTTCCCAGTCTTAGAGAAGTTGATTTCTTTCTGCGAAAGTGCTGTTTTCACAGTGCTAAGTACTCCCAACTGTATCAACAATGTAGGTTTTACCAGTTTTCTAAGTCTCTCTTATTTTCTTGTACTTATACTTGGAATTCTCTGTGTAAACCTCTATAACTTTTCTAGGTAGATGAATCACTGTGTACTTTCTCTTGTATCTATCTGTTACCAATCTTGAGAAACTCATACATTCTCTGTTCACTGTTTCCCAGTGTTAGAGAAGTAGATTTCTTTCTGCGAAAGTGCTGTTTTCACAGTGCTAAGTACTCCCAACTCTATCAACAATGTAGGTTTTACCAGTTTTCTAAGTCTCTCTTATTTTCTTGTACTTATACTTGGAATTCTCTGTGTAAACCTCTGTAACGTTTCTATGTAGATGAATCACTGCGTACTTTCTCTTCTTTCTATCTGTTACCAATCTTGAGAAACTCATACATTCTCTGTTCACTGTTCCCCAGTCTTAGAGAAGTAGATTCCTTTCTGCGAAAGTCCTGTTTTCACAGTGCTAAGTACTCCCAACTCTATCAACAATGTAGGTTTTACCGGTTTTATAAGTCTCTCTTATTTTCTTGTACTTATACATGGAATACTCTGTGTAAACTTCTGTAACTTCTCTAGGTAGATGAATCACTGTGTACTTTCTCTTGTTTCTATCTGTTACCAATCTTGAGAAACTCATACATTCTCTGTTCACTGTTTCCCAGTCTTAGAGAAGTTGATTTCTTTCTGCGAAAGTGCTGTTTTCACAGTGCTAAGTACTCCCAACTCTATCAACAATGTAGGTTTTACCAGTTTTCTAAGTCTCTCTTATTTTCTTGTACTTATACTTGGAATTCTCTGTGTAAACCTCTATAACTTTTCTAGGTAGATGAATCACTGTGTACTTTCTCTTGTATCTATCTGTTACCAATCTTGAGAAACATATACATTCTCTGTTCACTGTTTCCCAGTCTTAGAGAAGTAGATTTCTTTCTGCGAAAGTGCTGTTTTCACAGTGCTAAGTACTCCCAACTCTATCAACAATGTAGGTTTTACCAGTTTTCTAAGTCTCTCTTATTTTCTTGGACTTATACTTGGAATTCTCTGTGTAAACCTCTATAACTTTTCTAGGTAGATGAATCACTGTGTACTTTCTCTTGTATCTATCTGTTACCAATCTTGAGAAACTCATACATTCTCTGTTCACTGTTTCGCAGTCTTAGAGAAGTAGATTTCTTTCTGCGAAAGTGCTGTTTTCACACTGCTAAGTACTCCCAACTCTATCCACAATGTAGGTTTTACCAGTTTTCTAAGTCTCTCTTATTTTCTTGTACTTATACATGGAATTCTCTGTGTAAACTTCTGTAACCTCTCTAGGTAGATCAATCACTGTGTACTTTCTCTTGTTTCTATCTGTTACCAATCTTGAGAAACTCATACATTCTCTGTTCACTGTTTCCCAGTCTTAGAAAAGTAGATTTCTTTCTGCGAAAGTGCTGTTTTCACAATGCTAAGTACTCCCAACTCTATCAACAATGTAGGTTTTACCAGTTTTCTAAGTCTCTCTTATTTTCCTGTACTTATACATGGAATTCTCTGTGTAAACCTCTGTAACTTTTCTAGGTAGATGAATCACTGTGTACTTTCTCTTGTTTCTATCTCTTACCAATCTTGAGAAACTGATACATTCTCTGTTCACTGTTTCACGGACTTAGAGAACTAAATTTCTTTCGGCGAAAGTGCTGTTTTCACAGTGCTAAGTACTCCCAACTCTATCCACAATGTAGATTTTAGCAGTTTTCTAAGTCTCTCTTCTTCTCTTGTACTTATACATGGAATTCTCTGTGTAAACTTCTGTAACTTCTCTAGGTAGATGAATCACTGTGTACTTTCTCTTGTTTCTATCTGTTACCAATCTTGAGAAACTCATACATTCTCTGTTCACTGTTTCCCAGTCTTAGAGAAGTAGATTTCTTTCTGCGAAAGTGCTGTTTTCACAATGCTAAGTACTCCCAACTCTATCAACAATGTAGGTTTTACCAGTTTTCTAAGTCTCTCTTATTTTCTTGTACTTATACATGGAATTCTCTGTGTAAACCTCTGTAACTTTTCTAGGTAGATGAATCACTGTGTACTTTCTCTTGTTTCTATCTGTTACCAATCTTGAGAAACTGATACATTCTCTGTTCACTGTTTCACGGACTTAGAGAACTAAATTTTTTTCGGCGAAAGTGCTGTTTTCACAGTGCTAAGTACTCCCAACTCTATCGACAATGTAGATTTTAGCAGTTTTCTAAGTCTCTCTTCTTCTCTTGTACTTATACATGGAATTCTCTGTGTAAACTTCTGTAACTTCTCTAGGTAGATGAATCACTGTGTACTTTCTCTTGTTTCTATCTGTTTCCAATCTTGAGAAACTCATACATTCTCTGTTCACTGTTTCCCAGTCTTAGAGAAGTTCATTTCTTTCTGCGAAAGTGCTGTTTTCACAGTGCTAAGTACTCCCAACTCTATCAACAATGTAGGTTTTACCAGTTTTCTAAGTCTCTCTTATTTTCTTGTACTTATACTTGGAATTCTCTGTGTAAACCTCTGTAACGTTTCTATGTAGATGAATCACTGTGTACTTTCTCTTCTTTCTATCTGTTACCAATCTTGAGAAACTCATACATTCTCTGTTCACTGTTTCCCAGTCTTAGAGAAGTAGATTTCTTTCTGCGAAAGTGCTGTTTTCACAGTGCTAAGTACTCCCAACTCTATCAACAATGTAGGTTTTACCAGTTTTCTAAGTCTCTCTTATTTTTTTGTACTTATACTTGGAATTCTCTGTGTAAACCTCTGTAACTTTTCTAGGTAGATGAATCACTGTGTACTTTCTATTGTTTCTATCTGTTACCAATCTTGAGAAACTCATATATTCTCTGTTCACTGTTTCACGGACTTAGAGAACTAAATTTCTTTTGGCGAAAGTGCTGTTTTCACAGTGCTAAGTACTCCCAACTCTATCAACAATGTAGGTTTTACCAGTTTTCTAAGTCTCTCTTATTTTCTTGTACTTATACTTGGAATTCTCTGTGTAAATCTCTGTAACGTTTCTATGTAGATGAATCACTGCGTACTTTCTCTTCTTTCTATCTGTTACCAACCTTGAGAAACTCATATATTCTCTGTTCACTGTTTCCCAGTCTTAGAGAAGTAGATTCCTTTCTGCGAAAGTCCTGTTTTCACAGTGCTAAGTACTCCCAACTCTATCAACAATGTAGGTTTTACCAGTTTTCTAAGTCTCTCTTATTTTCTTGTACTTATACATGGAATACTCTGTGTAAACTGCTGTAACTTCTCTAGGTAGATGAATCACTGTGTACTTTCTCTTGTTTCTATCTGTTACCAATCTTGAGAAACTCATACATTCTCTGTTCACTGTTTCGCAGTCTTAGAGAAGTTGATTTCTTTCTGCGAAAGTGCTGTTTTCACAGTGCTAAGTACTCCCAACTCTATCAACAATGTAGGTTTTACCAGTTTTCTAAGTCTCTCTTATTTTCTTGTACTTATTCTTGGAATTCTCTGTGTAAACCTCTATAACTTTTCTAGGTAGATGAATCACTGTGTACTTTCTCTTGTATCTATCTGTTACCAATCTTGAGAAACTCATACATTCTCTGTTCACTGTTTCCCAGTCTTAGAGAAGTAGATTTCTTTCTGCGAAAGTGCTGTTTTCACAGTGCTAAGTACTCCCAACTCTATCAACAATGTAGGTTTTACCAGTTTTCTAAGTCTCTCTTATTTTCTTGTACTTATACTTGGAATTCTCTGTGTAAACCTCTGTAACGTTTCTATGTAGATGAATCACTGCGTACTTTCTCTTCTTTCTATCTGTTACCAATCTTGAGAAACTCATACATTCTCTATTCACTGTTCCCCAGTCTTAGAGAAGTAGATTCCTTTCTGCGAAAGACCTGTTTTCACAGTGCTAAGTACTCCCATCTCTATCAACAATGTAGGTTTCACCAGTTTTATAAGTCTCTCTTATTTTCTTGTACTTATACATGGAATACTCTGTGTAAACTTCTGTAACTTCTCTAGGTAGATGAATCACTGTGGACTTTCTCTTGTTTCTATCTGTTACCAATCTTGAGAAATTCATACATTCTCTGTTCACTGTTTCCCAGTCTTAGAGAAGTTGATTTCTTTCTGCGAAAGTGCTGTTTTCACAGTGCTAAGTACTCCCAACTCTATCAACAATGTAGGTTTTACCAGTTTTCTAAGTCTCTCTTATTTTCTTGTACTTATACTTGGAATTTTCTTTGTAAACCTCTGTAACGTTTCTATGTAGATGAATCACTGCGTACTTTCTCTTCTTTCTATCTGTTACCAATCTTGAGAAACTCATACATTCTCTGTTCACTGTTTCACGGACTTAGAGAACTAAATTTCTTTCGGCGAAAGTGCTGTTTTCACAGTGCTAAGTACTCCCAACTGTATCAACAATGTAGGTTTTACCAGTTTTCTAAGTCTCTCTTATTTTCTTGTACTTATACTTGGAATTCTCTGTGTAAACCTCTATAACTTTTCTAGGTAGATGAATCACTGTGTACTTTCTCTTGTATCTATCTGTTACCAATCTTGAGAAACTCATACATTCTCTGTTCACTGTTTCCCAGTGTTAGAGAAGTAGATTTCTTTCTGCGAAAGTGCTGTTTTCACAGTGCTAAGTACTCCCAACTCTATCAACAATGTAGGTTTTACCAGTTTTCTAAGTCTCTCTTATTTTCTTGTACTTATACTTGGAATTCTCTGTGTAAACCTCTGTAACGTTTCTATGTAGATGAATCACTGCGTACTTTCTCTTCTTTCTATCTGTTACCAATCTTGAGAAACTCATACATTCTCTGTTCACTGTTCCCCAGTCTTAGAGAAGTAGGTTCCTTTCTGCGAAAGTCCTGTTTTCACAGTGCTAAGTACTCCCAACTCTATCAACAATGTAGGTTTTACCAGTTTTATAAGTCTCTCTTATTTTCTTGTACTTGTACATGGAATACTCTGTGTAAACTTCTGTAACTTCTCTAGGTAGATGAATCACTGTGTACTTTCTCTTGTTTCTATCTGTTACCAATCTTGAGAAACTCATACATTCTCTGTTCACTGTTTCGCAGTCTTAGAGAAGTTGATTTCTTTCTGCGAAAGTGCTGTTTTCACAGTGCTAAGTACTCCCAACTCTATCAACAATGTAGGTTTTACCAGTTTTCTAAGTCTCTCTTATTTTCTTGTACTTATACTTGGAATTCTCTGTGTAAACCTCTATAACTTTTCTAGGTAGATGAATCACTGTGTACTTTCTCTTGTATCTATCTGTTACCAATCTTGAGAAACATATACATTCTCTGTTCACTGTTTCCCAGTCTTAGAGAAGTAGATTTCTTTCTGCGAAAGTGCTGTTTTCACAGTGCTAAGTACTCCCAACTCTATCAACAATGTAGGTTTTACCAGTTTTCTAAGTCTCTCTTATTTTCTTGTACTTATACTTGGAATTCTCTGTGTAAACCTCTGTAACGTTTCTATGTAGATGAATCACTGCGTTCTTTCTCTTCTTTCTATCTGTTACCAATCTTGAGAAACTCATACATTCTCTGTTCACTGTTCCCCAGTCTTAGAGAAGTAGATTCCTTTCTGCGAAAGTCCTGTTTTCACAGTGCTAAGTACTCCCAACTCTATCAACAATGTAGGTTTTACCAGTTTTATAAGTCTCTCTTATTTTCTTGTACTTATACATGGAATACTCTGTGTAAACTTCTGTAACTTCTCTAGGTAGATGAATCACTGTGTACTTTCTCTTGTTTCTATCTGTTACCAATCTTGAGAAACTCATACATTCTCTGTTCACTGTTTCCCAGTCTTAGAGAAGTTGATTTCTTTCTGCGAAAGTGCTGTTTTCACAGTGCTAAGTACTCCCAACTCTATCAACAATGTAGGTTTTACCAGTTTTCTAAGTCTCTCTTATTTTCTTATACTTATACTTGGAATTCTCTGTGTAAACCTCTATAACTTTTCTAGGTAGATGAATCACTGTGTACTTTCTCTTGTATCTATCTGTTACCAATCTTGAGAAACATATACATTCTCTGTTCACTGTTTCCCAGTCTTAGAGAAGTAGATTTCTTTCTGCGAAAGTGCTGTTTTCACAGTGCTAAGTACTCCCAACTCTATCAACAATGTAGGTTTTACCAGTTTTCTAAGTCTCTCTTATTTTCTTGGACTTATACTTGGAATTCTCTGTGTAAACCTCTATAACTTTTCTAGGTAGATGAATCACTGTGTACTTTCTCTTGTATCTATCTGTTACCAATCTTGAGAAACTCATACATTCTCTGTTCACTGTTTCGCAGTCTTAGAGAAGTAGATTTCTTTCTGCGAAAGTGCTGTTTTCACACTGCTAAGTACTCCCAACTCTATCCACAATGTAGGTTTTACCAGTTTTCTAAGTCTCTCTTATTTTCTTGTACTTATACATGGAATTCTCTGTGTAAACTTCTGTAACCTCTCTAGGTAGATCAATCACTGTGTACTTTCTCTTGTTTCTATCTGTTACCAATCTTGAGAAACTCATACATTCTCTGTTCACTGTTTCCCAGTCTTAGAAAAGTAGATTTCTTTCTGCGAAAGTGCTGTTTTCACAATGCTAAGTACTCCCAACTCTATCAACAATGTAGGTTTTACCAGTTTTCTAAGTCTCTCTTATTTTCCTGTACTTATACATGGAATTCTCTGTGTAAACCTCTGTAACTTTTCTAGGTAGATGAATCACTGTGTACTTTCTCTTGTTTCTATCTCTTACCAATCTGGAGAAACTGATACATTCTCTGTTCACTGTTTCACGGACTTAGAGAACTAAATTTCTTTCGGCGAAAGTGCTGTTTTCACAGTGCTAAGTACTCCCAACTCTATCAACAATGTAGATTTTAGCAGTTTTCTAAGTCTCTCTTCTTCTCTTGTACTTATACATGGAATTCTCTGTGTAAACTTCTGTAACTTCTCTAGGTAGATGAATCACTGTGTACTTTCTCTTGTTTCTATCTGTTACTAATCTTGAGAAACTCATACATTCTCTGTTCACTGTTTCCCAGTCTTAGAGAAGTAGATTTCTTTCTGCGAAAGTGCTGTTTTCACAATGCTAAGTACTCCCAACTCTATCAACAATGTAGGTTTTACCAGTTTTCTAAGTCTCTCTTATTTTCTTGTACTTATACATGGAATTCTCTGTGTAAACCTCTGTAACTTTTCTAGGTAGATGAATCACTGTGTACTTTCTCTTGTTTCTATCTGTTACCAATCTTGAGAAACTGATACATTCTCTGTTCACTGTTTCACGGACTTAGAGAACTAAATTTCTTTCGGCGAAAGTGCTGTTTTCACAGTGCTAAGTACTCCCAACTCTATCCACAATGTAGATTTTAGCAGTTTTCTAAGTCTCTCTTCTTCTCTTGTACTTATACATGGAATTCTCCGTGTAAACTTCTGTAACTTCTCTAGGTAGATGAATCACTGTGTACTTTCTCTTGTTTCTATCTGTTACGAATCTTGAGAAACTCATACATTCTCTGTTCACTGTTTCCCAGTCTTAGAGAAGTAGATTTCTTTCTGCGAAAGTGCTGTTTTCACAATGCTAAGTACTCCCAACTCTATCAACAATGTAGGTTTTACCAGTTTTCTAAGTCTCTCTTATTTTCTTGTACTTATACATGGAATTCTCTGTGTAAACCTCTGTAACTTTTCTAGGTAGATGAATCACTGTGTACTTTCTCTTGTTTCTATCTGTTACCAATCTTGAGAAACTGATACATTCTCTGTTCACTGTTTCACGGACTTAGAGAACTAAATTTCTTTCGGCGAAAGTGCTGTTTTCACAGTGCTAAGTACTCCCAACTCTATCGACAATGTAGATTTTAGCAGTTTTCTAAGTCTCTCTTCTTCTCTTGTACTTATACATGGAATTCTCTGTGTAAACTTCTGTAACTTCTCTAGGTAGATGAATCACTGTGTACTTTCTCTTGTTTCTATCTGTTTCCAATCTTGAGAAACTCATACATTCTCTGTTCACTGTTTCCCAGTCTTAGAGAAGTTCATTTCTTTCTGCGAAAGTGCTGTTTTCACAGTGCTAAGTACTCCCAACTCTATCAACAATGTAGGTTTTAACAGTTTTCTAAGTCTCTCTTATTTTCTTGTACTTATACTTGGAATTCTCTGTGTAAACCTCTGTAACGTTTCTATGTAGATGAATCACTGTGTACTTTCTCTTCTTTCTATCTGTTACCAATCTTGAGAAACTCATACATTCTCTGTTCACTGTTTCCCAGTCTTAGAGAAGTAGATTTCTTTCTGCGAAAGTGCTGTTTTCACAGTGCTAAGTACTCCCAACTCTATCAACAATGTAGGTTTTACCAGTTTTCTAATTCTCTCTTATTTTTTTGTACTTATACTTGGAATTCTCTGTGTATACCTCTGTAACTTTTCTAGGTAGATGAATCACTGTGTACTTTCTATTGTTTCTATCTGTTACCAATCTTGAGAAACTCATATATTCTCTGTTCACTGTTTCACGGACTTAGAGAACTAAATTTCTTTTGGCGAAAGTGCTGTTTTCACAGTGCTAAGTACTCCCAACTCTATCAACAATGTAGGTTTTACCAGTTTTCTAAGTCTCTCTTATTTTCTTGTACTTATACTTGGAATTCTCTGTGTAAATCTCTGTAACGTTTCTATGTAGATGAATCACTGCGTACTTTCTCTTCTTTCTATCTGTTACCAATCTTGAGAAACTCATATATTCTCTGTTCACTGTTTCCCAGTCTTAGAGAAGTAGATTCCTTTCTGCGAAAGTCCTGTTTTCACAGTGCTAAGTACTCCCAACTCTATCAACAATGTAGGTTTTACCAGTTTTCTAAGTCTCTCTTATTTTCTTGTACTTATACATGGAATACTCTGTGTAAACTGCTGTAACTTCTCTAGGTAGATGAATCACTGTGTACTTTCTCTTGTTTCTATCTGTTACCAATCTTGAGAAACTCATACATTCTCTGTTCACTGTTTCGCAGTCTTAGAGAAGTTGATTTCTTTCTGCGAAAGTGCTGTTTTCACAGTGCTAAGTACTCCCAACTCTATCAACAATGTAGGTTTTACCAGTTTTCTAAGTCTCTCTTATTTTCTTGTACTTATACTTGGAATTCTCTGTGTAAACCTCTATAACTTTTCTAGGTAGATGAATCACTGTGTACTTTCTCTTGTATCTATCTGTTACCAATCTTGAGAAACTCATACATTCTCTGTTCACTGTTTCCCAGTCTTAGAGAAGTAGATTTCTTTCTGCGAAAGTGCTGTTTTCACAGTGCTAAGTACTCCCAACTCTATCAACAATGTAGGTTTTACCAGTTTTCTAAGTCTCTCTTATTTTCTTGTACTTATACTTGGAATTTTCTTTGTAAACCTCTGTAACGTTTCTATGTAGATGAATCACTGCGTACTTTCTCTTCTTTCTATCTGTTACCAATCTTGAGAAACTCATACATTCTCTGTTCACAGTTTCACGGACTTAGAGAACTAAATTTCTTTCGCCGAAAGTGCTGTTTTCACAGTGCTAAGTACTCCCAACTCTATCAACAATGTAGGTTTTACCAGTTTTCTAAGTCTCTCTTATTTTCTTGTACTTATACTTGGAATTCTCTGTGTAAACCTCTGTAACGTTTCTATGTAGATGAATCACTGCGTACTTTCTCTTCTTTCTATCTGTTACCAATCTTGAGAAACACATACATTCTCTGTTCACTGTTCCCCAGTCTTAGAGAAGTAGATTCCTTTCTGCGAAAGTCCTGTTTTCACAGTGCTAAGTACTCCCAACTCTATCAACAATGTAGGTTTTACCAGTTTTATAAGTCTCTCTTATTTTCTTGTTCTTATACATGGAATACTCTGTGTAAACTTCTGTAACTTCTCTAGGTAGATGAATCACTGTGTACTTTCTCTTGTTTCTATCTGTTACCAATCTTGAGAAACTCATACATTCTCTGTTCACTGTTTCCCAGTCTTAGAGAAGTTGATTTCTTTCTGCGAAAGTGCTGTTTTCACAGTGCTAAGTACTCCCAACTGTATCAACAATGTAGGTTTTACCAGTTTTCTAAGTCTCTCTTATTTTCTTGTACTTATACTTGGAATTCTCTGTGTAAACCTCTATAACTTTTCTAGGTAGATGAATCACTGTGTACTTTCTCTTGTATCTATCTGTTACCAATCTTGAGAAACTCATACATTCTCTGTTCACTGTTTCCCAGTGTTAGAGAAGTAGATTTCTTTCTGCGAAAGTGCTGTTTTCACAGTGCTAAGTACTCCCAACTCTATCAACAATGTAGGTTTTACCAGTTTTCTAAGTCTCTCTTATTTTCTTGTACTTATACTTGGAATTCTCTGTGTAAACCTCTGTAACGTTTCTATGTAGATGAATCACTGCGTACTTTCTCTTCTTTCTATCTATTACCAATCTTGAGAAACTCATACATTCTCTATTCACTGTTCCCCAGTCTTAGAGAAGTAGATTCCTTTCTGCGAAAGTCCTGTTTTCACAGTGCTAAGTACTCCAATCTCTATCAACAATGTAGGTTTCACCAGTTTTATAAGTCTCTCTTATTTTCTTGTACTTATACATGGAATACTCTGTGTAAACTTCTGTAACTTCTCTAGGTAGATGAATCACTGTGGACTTTCTCTTGTTTCTATCTGTTACCAATCTTGAGAAATTCATACATTCTCTGTTCACTGTTTCCCAGTCTTAGAGAAGTTGATTTCTTTCTGCGAAAGTGCTGTTTTCACAGTGCTAAGTACTCCCAACTCTATCAACAATGTAGGTTTTACCAGTTTTCTAAGTCTCTCTTATTTTCTTGTACTTATACTTGGAATTCTCTGTGTAAACCTCTGTAACGTTTCTATGTAGATGAATCACTGCGTACTTTCTCTTCTTTCTATCTGTTACCAATCTTGAGAAACACATACATTCTCTGTTCACTGTTCCCCAGTCTTAGAGAAGTAGATTCTTTTCTGCGAAAGTCCTGTTTTCACAGTGCTAAGTACTCCCAACTCTATCAACAATGTAGGTTTTACCAGTTTTATAAGTCTCTCTTATTTTCTTGTTCTTATACATGGAATACTCTGTGTAAACTTCTGTAACTTCTCTAGGTAGATGAATCACTGTGTACTTTCTCTTGTTTCTATCTGTTACCAATCTTGAGAAACTCATACATTCTCTGTTCACTGTTTCCCAGTCTTAGAGAAGTTGATTTCTTTCTGCGAAAGTGCTGTTTTCACAGTGCTAAGTACTCCCAACTGTATCAACAATGTAGGTTTTACCAGTTTTCTAAGTCTCTCTTATTTTCTTGTACTTATACTTGGAATTCTCTGTGTAAACCTCTATAACTTTTCTAGGTAGATGAATCACTGTGTACTTTCTCTTGTATCTATCTGTTACCAATCTTGAGAAACTCATACATTCTCTGTTCACTGTTTCCCAGTGTTAGAGAAGTAGATTTCTTTCTGCGAAAGTGCTGTTTTCACAGTGCTAAGTACTCCCAACTCTATCAACAATGTAGGTTTTACCAGTTTTCTAAGTCTCTCTTATTTTCTTGTACTTATACTTGGAATTCTCTGTGTAAACCTCTGTAACGTTTCTATGTAGATGAATCACTGCGTACTTTCTCTTCTTTCTATCTGTTACCAATCTTGAGAAACTCATACATTCTCTGTTCACTGTTCCCCAGTCTTAGAGAAGTAGATTCCTTTCTGCGAAAGTCCTGTTTTCACAGTGCTAAGTACTCCCAACTCTATCAACAATGTAGGTTTTACCGGTTTTATAAGTCTCTCTTATTTTCTTGTACTTATACATGGAATACTCTGTGTAAACTTCTGTAACTTCTCTAGGTAGATGAATCACTGTGTACTTTCTCTTGTTTCTATCTGTTACCAATCTTGAGAAACTCATACATTCTCTGTTCACTGTTTCCCAGTCTTAGAGAAGTTGATTTCTTTCTGCGAAAGTGCTGTTTTCACAGTGCTAAGTACTCCCAACTCTATCAACAATGTAGGTTTTACCAGTTTTCTAAGTCTCTCTTATTTTCTTGTACTTATACTTGGAATTCTCTGTGTAAACCTCTATAACTTTTCTAGGTAGATGAATCACTGTGTACTTTCTCTTGTATCTATCTGTTACCAATCTTGAGAAACATATACATTCTCTGTTCACTGTTTCCCAGTCTTAGAGAAGTAGATTTCTTTCTGCGAAAGTGCTGTTTTCACAGTGCTAAGTACTCCCAACTCTATCAACAATGTAGGTTTTACCAGTTTTCTAAGTCTCTCTTATTTTCTTGGACTTATACTTGGAATTCTCTGTGTAAACCTCTATAACTTTTCTAGGTAGATGAATCACTGTGTACTTTCTCTTGTATCTATCTGTTACCAATCTTGAGAAACTCATACATTCTCTGTTCACTGTTTCGCAGTCTTAGAGAAGTAGATTTCTTTCTGCGAAAGTGCTGTTTTCACACTGCTAAGTACTCCCAACTCTATCCACAATGTAGGTTTTACCAGTTTTCTAAGTCTCTCTTATTTTCTTGTACTTATACATGGAATTCTCTGTGTAAACTTCTGTAACCTCTCTAGGTAGATCAATCACTGTGTACTTTCTCTTGTTTCTATCTGTTACCAATCTTGAGAAACTCATACATTCTCTGTTCACTGTTTCCCAGTCTTAGAAAAGTAGATTTCTTTCTGCGAAAGTGCTGTTTTCACAATGCTAAGTACTCCCAACTCTATCAACAATGTAGGTTTTACCAGTTTTCTAAGTCTCTCTTATTTTCCTGTACTTATACATGGAATTCTCTGTGTAAACCTCTGTAACTTTTCTAGGTAGATGAATCACTGTGTACTTTCTCTTGTTTCTATCTCTTACCAATCTTGAGAAACTGATACATTCTCTGTTCACTGTTTCACGGACTTAGAGAACTAAATTTCTTTCGGCGAAAGTGCTGTTTTCACAGTGCTAAGTACTCCCAACTCTATCCACAATGTAGATTTTAGCAGTTTTCTAAGTCTCTCTTCTTCTCTTGTACTTATACATGGAATTCTCTGTGTAAACTTCTGTAACTTCTCTAGGTAGATGAATCACTGTGTACTTTCTCTTGTTTCTATCTGTTACCAATCTTGAGAAACTCATACATTCTCTGTTCACTGTTTCCCAGTCTTAGAGAAGTAGATTTCTTTCTGCGAAAGTGCTGTTTTCACAATGCTAAGTACTCCCAACTCTATCAACAATGTAGGTTTTACCAGTTTTCTAAGTCTCTCTTATTTTCTTGTACTTATACATGGAATTCTCTGTGTAAACCTCTGTAACTTTTCTAGGTAGATGAATCACTGTGTACTTTCTCTTGTTTCTATCTGTTACCAATCTTGAGAAACTGATACATTCTCTGTTCACTGTTTCACGGACTTAGAGAACTAAATTTTTTTCGGCGAAAGTGCTGTTTTCACAGTGCTAAGTACTCCCAACTCTATCGACAATGTAGATTTTAGCAGTTTTCTAAGTCTCTCTTCTTCTCTTGTACTTATACATGGAATTCTCTGTGTAAACTTCTGTAACTTCTCTAGGTAGATGAATCACTGTGTACTTTCTCTTGTTTCTATCTGTTTCCAATCTTGAGAAACTCATACATTCTCTGTTCACTGTTTCCCAGTCTTAGAGAAGTTCATTTCTTTCTGCGAAAGTGCTGTTTTCACAGTGCTAAGTACTCCCAACTCTATCAACAATGTAGGTTTTACCAGTTTTCTAAGTCTCTCTTATTTTCTTGTACTTATACTTGGAATTCTCTGTGTAAACCTCTGTAACGTTTCTATGTAGATGAATCACTGTGTACTTTCTCTTCTTTCTATCTGTTACCAATCTTGAGAAACTCATACATTCTCTGTTCACTGTTTCCCAGTCTTAGAGAAGTAGATTTCTTTCTGCGAAAGTGCTGTTTTCACAGTGCTAAGTACTCCCAACTCTATCAACAATGTAGGTTTTACCAGTTTTCTAAGTCTCTCTTATTTTTTTGTACTTATACTTGGAATTCTCTGTGTAAACCTCTGTAACTTTTCTAGGTAGATGAATCACTGTGTACTTTCTATTGTTTCTATCTGTTACCAATCTTGAGAAACTCATATATTCTCTGTTCACTGTTTCACGGACTTAGAGAACTAAATTTCTTTTGGCGAAAGTGCTGTTTTCACAGTGCTAAGTACTCCCAACTCTATCAACAATGTAGGTTTTACCAGTTTTCTAAGTCTCTCTTATTTTCTTGTACTTATACTTGGAATTCTCTGTGTAAATCTCTGTAACGTTTCTATGTAGATGAATCACTGCGTACTTTCTCTTCTTTCTATCTGTTACCAACCTTGAGAAACTCATATATTCTCTGTTCACTGTTTCCCAGTCTTAGAGAAGTAGATTCCTTTCTGCGAAAGTCCTGTTTTCACAGTGCTAAGTACTCCCAACTCTATCAACAATGTAGGTTTTACCAGTTTTCTAAGTCTCTCTTATTTTCTTGTACTTATACATGGAATACTCTGTGTAAACTGCTGTAACTTCTCTAGGTAGATGAATCACTGTGTACTTTCTCTTGTTTCTATCTGTTACCAATCTTGAGAAACTCATACATTCTCTGTTCACTGTTTCGCAGTCTTAGAGAAGTTGATTTCTTTCTGCGAAAGTGCTGTTTTCACAGTGCTAAGTACTCCCAACTCTATCAACAATGTAGGTTTTACCAGTTTTCTAAGTCTCTCTTATTTTCTTGTACTTATTCTTGGAATTCTCTGTGTAAACCTCTATAACTTTTCTAGGTAGATGAATCACTGTGTACTTTCTCTTGTATCTATCTGTTACCAATCTTGAGAAACTCATACATTCTCTGTTCACTGTTTCCCAGTCTTAGAGAAGTAGATTTCTTTCAGCGAAAGTGCTGTTTTCACAGTGCTAAGTACTCCCAACTCTATCAACAATGTAGGTTTTACCAGTTTTCTAAGTCTCTCTTATTTTCTTGTACTTATACTTGGAATTCTCTGTGTAAACCTCTGTAACGTTTCTATGTAGATGAATCACTGCGTACTTTCTCTTCTTTCTATCTGTTACCAATCTTGAGAAACTCATACATTCTCTATTCACTGTTCCCCAGTCTTAGAGAAGTAGATTCCTTTCTGCGAAAGACCTGTTTTCACAGTGCTAAGTACTCCCATCTCTATCAACAATGTAGGTTTCACCAGTTTTATAAGTCTCTCTTATTTTCTTGTACTTATACATGGAATACTCTGTGTAAACTTCTGTAACTTCTCTAGGTAGATGAATCACTGTGGACTTTCTCTTGTTTCTATCTGTTACCAATCTTGAGAAATTCATACATTCTCTGTTCACTGTTTCCCAGTCTTAGAGAAGTTGATTTCTTTCTGCGAAAGTGCTGTTTTCACAGTGCTAAGTACTCCCAACTCTATCAACAATGTAGGTTTTACCAGTTTTCTAAGTCTCTCTTATTTTCTTGTACTTATACTTGGAATTTTCTTTGTAAACCTCTGTAACGTTTCTATGTAGATGAATCACTGCGTACTTTCTCTTCTTTCTATCTGTTACCAATCTTGAGAAACTCATACATTCTCTGTTCACTGTTTCACGGACTTAGAGAACTAAATTTCTTTCGGCGAAAGTGCTGTTTTCACAGTGCTAAGTACTCCCAACTGTATCAACAATGTAGGTTTTACCAGTTTTCTAAGTCTCTCTTATTTTCTTGTACTTATACTTGGAATTCTCTGTGTAAACCTCTATAACTTTTCTAGGTAGATGAATCACTGTGTACTTTCTCTTGTATCTATCTGTTACCAATCTTGAGAAACTCATACATTCTCTGTTCACTGTTTCCCAGTGTTAGAGAAGTAGATTTCTTTCTGCGAAAGTGCTGTTTTCACAGTGCTAAGTACTCCCAACTCTATCAACAATGTAGGTTTTACCAGTTTTCTAAGTCTCTCTTATTTTCTTGTACTTATACTTGGAATTCTCTGTGTAAACCTCTGTAACGTTTCTATGTAGATGAATCACTGCGTACTTTCTCTTCTTTCTATCTGTTACCAATCTTGAGAAACTCATACATTCTCTATTCACTGTTCCCCAGTCTTAGAGAAGTAGATTCCTTTCTGCGAAAGTCCTGTTTTCACAGTGCTAAGTACTCCCATCTCTATCAACAATGTAGGTTTCACCAGTTTTATAAGTCTCTCTTATTTTCTTGTACTTATACATGGAATACTCTGTGTAAACTTCTGTAACTTCTCTAGGTAGATGAATCACTGTGGACTTTCTCTTGTTTCTATCTGTTACCAATCTTGAGAAATTCATACATTCTCTGTTCACTGTTTCCCAGTCTTAGAGAAGTTGATTTCTTTCTGCGAAAGTGCTGTTTTCACAGTGCTAAGTACTCCCAACTCTATCAACAATGTAGGTTTTACCAGTTTTCTAAGTCTCTCTTATTTTCTTGTACTTATACTTGGAATTCTCTGTGTAAACCTCTATAACTTTTCTAGGTAGATGAATCACTGTGTACTTTCTCTTGTATCTATCTGTTACCAATCTTGAGAAACTCATACATTCTCTGTTCACTGTTTCCCAGTCTTAGAGAAGTAGATTTCTTTCTGCGAAAGTGCTGTTTTCACAGTGCTAAGTACTCCCAACTCTATCAACAATGTAGGTTTTACCAGTTTTCTAAGTCTCTCTTATTTTCTTGTACTTATACTTGGAATTCTCTGTGTAAACCTCTGTAACGTTTCTATGTAGATGAATCACTGCGTACTTTCTCTTCTTTCTATCTGTTACCAATCTTGAGAAACTCATACATTCTCTGTTCACTGTTTCGCAGTCTTAGAGAAGTAGATTCCTTTCTGCGAAAGTGCTGTTTTCACAGTGCTCAGTACTCCCAACTCTATCAACAATGTAGGTTTTAACAGTTTTCTAAGTCTCTCTTATTTTCTTGTACTTCTACATGGAATACTCTGTGTAAACTTCTGTAACTTCTCTAGGTAGATGAATCACTGTGTACTTTCTCTTGTTTCTATCTGTTACCAATCTTGAGTAACTCATACATTCTCTGTTCACTGTTTCCCAGTCTTAGAGAAGTAGGTTTCTTTCTCTGAAAGTGCTGTTTTCACACTGCTAAGTACTCCCAACTCTATCCACAATGTAGGTTTTACCAGTTTTCTAAGTCTCTCTTATTTTCTTGTACTTATACATGGAATTCTCTGTGTTAACTTCTGTAACTTCTCTAGGTAGATGAATCACTGTGTACTTTCTCTTCTTTCTATCTGTTACCAATCTTGAGAAACTCATACATTCTCTGTTCACTGTTTCCCAGTCTTAGAGAAGTAGATTTCTTTCTGCGAAAGTGCGGTTTTCACAGTGCTAAGTGCTCCCAACTCTATCAACAATGTAGGTTTTACCAGTTTTCTAAGTCTGTCTTATTTTTTTGTGCTTATACTTGGAATTCTCTGTGTAAACCTCTGTAACTTTTCTAGGTAGATGAATCACTGTGTACTTTCTCTTGTTTCTATCTGTTACCAATCTTGAGAAACTCATACATTCTCTGTTCACTGTTTCACGGACTTAGAGAACTAAATTTCTTTCGGCGAAAGTGCTGTTTTCACAGTGCTAAGTACTCCCAACTCTATCAACAATGTAGGTTTTACCAGTTTTCTAAGTCTCTCTTATTTTCTTGTACTTATACATGGAATTCTCTGTGTAAACTTCTGTAACCTCTCTAGGTAGATGAATCACTGTGTACTTTCTCTTGTTTCTATCTGTTACCAATCTTGAGAAACTCATACATTCTCTGTTCACTGTTTCCCAGTCTTAGAGAAGTTGATTTCTTTCTGCGAAAGTGCTGTTTTCACAGTGCTAAGTACTCCCAACTCTATCAACAATGTAGGTTTTACCAGTTTTCTAAGTCTCTCTTATTTTCTTGTACTTATACTTGGAATTCTCTGTGTATACCTCTATAACTTTTCTAGGTAGATGAATCACTGTGTACTTTCTCTTGTATCTATCTGTTACCAATCTTGAGAAACTCATACATTCTCTGTTCACTGTTTCGCAGTCTTAGAGAAGTAGATTTCTTTCTGCGAAAGTGCTGTTTTCACACTGCTAAGTACTCCCAACTCTATCCACAATGTAGGTTTTACCAGTTTTCTAAGTCTCTCTTATTTTCTTGTACTTATACATGGAATTCTCTGTGTAAACTTCTGTAACCTCTCTAGGTAGATGAATCACTGTGTACTTTCTCTTGTTTCTATCTGTTACCAATCTTGAGAAACTCATACATTCTCTGTTCACTGTTTCCCAGTCTTAGAAAAGTAGATTTCTTTCTGCGAAAGTGCTGTTTTCACAATGCTAAGTACTCCCAACTCTATCAACAATGTAGGTTTTACCAGTTTTCTAAGTCTCTCTTATTTTCCTGTACTTATACATGGAATTCTCTGTGTAAACCTCTGTAACTTTTCTAGGTAGATGAATCACTGTGTACTTTCTCTTGTTTCTATCTGTTACCAATCTTGAGAAACTGATACATTCTCTGTTCACTGTTTCACGGACTTAGAGAACTAAATTTCTTTCGGCGAAAGTGCTGTTTTCACAGTGCTAAGTACTCCCAACTCTATCCACAATGTAGATTTTAGCAGTTTTCTAAGTCTCTCTTCTTCTCTTGTACTTATACATGGAATTCTCTGTGTAAACTTCTGTAACTTCTCTAGGTAGATGAATCACTGTGTACTTTCTCTTGTTTCTATCTGTTACCAATCTTGAGAAACTCATACATTCTCTGTTCACTGTTTCCCAGTCTTAGAGAAGTAGATTTCTTTCTGCGAAAGTGCTGTTTTCACAATGCTAAGTACTCCCAACTCTATCAACAATGTAGGTTTTACCAGTTTTCTAAGTCTCTCTTATTTTCTTGTACTTATACATGGAATTCTCTGTGTAAACCTCTGTAACTTTTCTAGGTAGATGAATCACTGTGTACTTTCTCCTGTTTCTATCTGTTACCAATCTTGAGAAACTGATACATTCTCTGTTCACTGTTTCACGGACTTAGAGAACTAAATTTCTTTCGGCGAAAGTGCTGTTTTCACAGTGCTAAGTACTCCCAACTCTATCCACAATGTAGATTTTAGCAGTTTTCTAAGTCTCTCTTCTTCTCTTGTACTTATACATGGAATTCTCTGTGTAAACTTCTGTAACTTCTCTAGGTAGATGAATCACTGTGTACTTTCTCTTGTTTCTATCTGTTACGAATCTTGAGAAACTCATACATTCTCTGTTCACTGTTTCCCAGTCTTAGAGAAGTAGATTTCTTTCTGCGAAAGTGCTGTTTTCACAATGCTAAGTACTCCCAACTCTATCAACAATGTAGGTTTTACCAGTTTTCTAAGTCTCTCTTATTTTCTTGTACTTATACATGGAATTCTCTGTGTAAACCTCTGTAACTTTTCTAGGTAGATGAATCACTGTGTACTTTCTCTTGTTTCTATCTGTTACCAATCTTGAGAAACTGATACATTCTCTGTTCACTGTTTCACGGACTTAGAGAACTAAATTTCTTTCGGCGAAAGTGCTGTTTTCACAGTGCTAAGTACTCCCAACTCTATCGACAATGTAGATTTTAGCAGTTTTCTAAGTCTCTCTTCTTCTCTTGTACTTATACATGGAATTCTCTGTGTAAACTTCTGTAACTTCTCTAGGTAGATGAATCACTGTGTACTTTCTCTTGTTTCTATCTGTTTCCAATCTTGAGAAACTCATACATTCTCTGTTCACTGTTTCCCAGTCTTAGAGAAGTTCATTTCTTTCTGCGAAAGTGCTGTTTTCACAGTGCTAAGTACTCCCAACTCTATCAACAATGTAGGTTTTACCAGTTTTCTAAGTCTCTCTTATTTTCTTGTACTTATACTTGGAATTCTCTGTGTAAACCTCTGTAACGTTTCTATGTAGATGAATGACTGCGTACTTTCTCTTCTTTCTATCTGTTACCAATCTTGAGAAACTCATACATTCTCTGTTCACTGTTTCCCAGTCTTAGAGAAGTAGATTTCTTTCTGCGAAAGTGCGGTTTTCACAGTGCTAAGTACTCCCAACTCTATCAACAATGTAGGTTTTACCAGTTTTCTAAGTCTCTCTTCTTCTCTTGTACTTATACATGGAATTCTCTGTGTAAACTTCTGTAACTTCTCTAGGTAGATGAATCACTGTGTACTTTCTCTTGTTTCTATCTGTTACCAATCTTGAGAAACTGACACATTCTCTGTTTACTGTTTCACGGCCTTAGGGAACTAAATTTCTTTCGGCGAAAGTGCTGTTTTCACAGTGCTAAGTACTCCCAACTCTATCCACAATGTAGATTTTACCAGTTTTCTAAGTCGCTCTTCTTCTCTTGTACTTATAAATGGAATTCTCTGTGTAAACTTCTGTAACTTCTCTAGGTAGATGAATCACTGTGTACTTTCTCTTGTTTCTATCTGTTACCAATCTTGAGAAACTCATACATTCTCTGTTCACTGTTTCCCAGTCTTAGAAAAGTTCAAATCTTTCTGCGAAAGTGCTGTTTTCACAGTGCTAAGTACTCCCAACTCTATCAACAATGTAGGTTTTACCAGTTTTCTAAGTCTCTCTTATTTTCTTGTACTTATACTTGGAATTCTCTGTGTAAACCTCTGTAACGTTTCTATGTAGATGAATCACTGCGTACTTTCTCTTCTTTCTATCTGTTACCAATCTTGAGAAACTCATACATTCTCTGTTCACTGTTCCCCAGTCTTAGAGAAGTAGATTCCTTTCTGCGAAAGTCCTGTTTTCACAGTGCTAAGTACTCCCAACTCTATCAACAATGTAGGTTTTACCAGTTTTATAAGTCTCTCTTATTTTCTTGTACTTATACATGGAATACTCTGTGTAAACTTCCGTAACTTCTCTAGGTAGGTGAATCACTGTGTACTTTCTCTTGTTTCTATCTGTTACCAATCTTGAGAAACTCATACATTCTCTGTTCACTGTTTCCCAGTCTTAGAGAAGTAGATTTCTTTCTGCGAAAGTGCTGTTTTCACAGTGCTAAGTACTCCCAACTGTATCAACAATGTAGGTTTTACCAGTTTTCTAAGTCTCTCTTATTTTCTTGTACTTATACTTGGAATTCTCTGTGTAAACCTCTATAACTTTTCTAGGTAGATGAATCACTGTGTACTTTCTCTTGTATCTATCTGTTACCAATCTTGAGAAACTCATACATTCTCTGTTCACTGTTTCCCAGTGTTAGAGAAGTAGATTTCTTTCTGCGAAAGTGCTGTTTTCACAGTGCTAAGTACTCCCAACTCTATCAACAATGTAGGTTTTACCAGTTTTCTAAGTCTCTCTTATTTTCTTGTACTTATACTTGGAATTCTCTGTGTAAACCTCTGTAACGTTTCTATGTAGATGAATCACTGCGTACTTTCTCTTCTTTCTATCTGTTACCAATCTTGAGAAACTCATACATTCTCTGTTCACTGTTTCGCAGTCTTAGAGAAGTAGATTCCTTTCTGCGAAAGTGCTGTTTTCACAGTGCTAAGTAATCCCAACTCTATCAACAATGTAGGTTTTACCAGTTTTCTAAGTCTCTCTTATTTTCTTGTACTTCTACATGGAATACTCTGTGTAAACTTCTGTAACTTCTCTAGGTAGATGAATCACTGTGTACTTTCTCTTGTTTCTATCTGTTACCAGTCTTGAGAAACTCATACATTCTCTGTTCACTGTTTCCCAGTCTTAGAGAAGTAGGTTTCTTTCTCCGAAAGTGCTGTTTTCACACTGCTAAGTACTCCCAACTCTATCCACAATGTAGGTTTTACCAGTTTTCTAAGTCTCTCTTATTTTCTTGTACTTATACATGGAATTCTCTGTGTTAACTTCTGTAACTTCTCTAGGTAGATGAATCACTGTGTACTTTCTCTTCTTTCTATCTGTTACCAATCTTGAGAAACTCATACATTCTCTGTTCACTGTTTCCCAGTCTTAGAGAAGTAGATTTCTTTCTGCGAAAGTGCGGTTTTCACAGTGCTAAGTACTCCCAACTCTATCAACAATGTAGGTTTTACCAGTTTTCTAAGTCTGTCTTATTTTTTTGTACTTATACTTGGAATTCTCTGTGTAAACCTCTGTAACTTTTCTAGGTAGATGAATCACTGTGTACTTTCTCTTGTTTCTATCTGTTACCAATCTTGAGAAACTGATACATTCTCTGTTCACTGTTTCACGGACTTAGAGAACTAAATTTCTTTCGGCGAAAGTGCTGTTTTCACAGTGCTAAGTACTCCCAACTCTATCCACAATGTAGATTTTAGCAGTTTTCTAAGTCTCTCTTCTTCTCTTGTACTTATACATGGAATTCTCTGTGTAAACTTCTGTAACTTCTCTAGGTAGATGAATCACTGTGTACTTTCTCTTGTTTCTATCTGTTTCCAATCTTGAGACACTCATACATTCTCTGTTCACTGTTTCCCAGTCTTAGAGAAGTTCATTTCTTTCTGCAAAAGTGCTGTTTTCACAGTGCTAAGTACTCCCAACTCTATCAACAATGTAGGTTTTACCAGTTTTCTAAGTCTATTTTATTTTCTTGTACTTATACTTGGAATTCTCTGTGTAAACCTCTGTAACTTTTCTAGGTAGATGAATCACTGTGTACTTTCTCTTGTTTCTATCTGTTACCAATCTTGAGAAACTCATACATTCTCTGTTCACTGTTTCACGGACTTAGAGAACTAAATTTCTTTCGGCGAAAGTGCTGTTTTCACAGTGCTAAGTACTCCCAACTCTATCAACAATGTAGGTTTTACCAGTTTTCTAAGTCTCTCTTATTTTCTTGTACTTATACATGGAATTCTCTGTGTAAACTTCTGTAACCTCTCTAGGTAGATGAATCACTGTGTACTTTCTCTTGTTTCTATCTGTTACCAATCTTGAGAAACTCATACATTCTCTGTTCACTGTTTCCCAGTCTTAGAGAAGTTGATTTCTTTCTGCGAAAGTGCTGTTTTCACAGTGCTAAGTACTCCCAACTCTATCAACAATGTAGGTTTTCCCAGTTTCCTAAGTCTCTCTTATTTTCTTGTACTTATACTTGGAATTCTCTGTGTAAACCTCTATAACTTTTCTAGGTAGATGAATCACTGTGTACTTTCTCTTGTATCTATCTGTTACCAATCTTGAGAAACTCATACATTCTCTGTTCACTGTTTCCCAGTCTTAGAAAAGTAGATTTCTTTCTGCGAAAGTGCTGTTTTCACAATGCTAAGTACTCCCAACTCTATCAACAATATAGGTTTTACCAGTTTTCTAAGTCTCTCTTATTTTCTTGTACTTATACTTATAATTCTCTGTGTAAACCTCTGTAACGTTTCTATGTAGATGAATCACTGCGTACTTTCTCTTCTTTCTATCTGTTACCAATCTTGAGAAACTCATACATTCTCTGTTCACTGTTTCGCAGTCTTAGAGAAGTAGATTCCTTTCTGCGAAAGTGCTGTTTTCACAGTGCTAAGTACTCCCAACTCTATCAACAATGTAGGTTTTACCAGTTTTCTAAGTCTCTCTTATTTTCTTGTACTTCTACATGGAATACTCTGTGTAAACTTCTGTAACTTCTCTAGGTAGATGAATCACTGTGTACTTTCTCTTGTTTCTATCTGTTACCAATCTTGAGAAACTCATACATTCTCTGTTCACTGTTTCCCAGTCTTAGAGAAGTAGGTTTCTTTCTCCGAAAGTGCTGTTTTCACTCTGCTAAGTACTCCCAACTCTATCCACAATGTAGGTTTTACCAGTTTTCTAAGTCTCTCTTATTTTCTTGTACTTATACATGGAATTCTCTGTGTTAACTTCTGTAACTTCTCTAGGTAGATGAATCACTGTGTACTTTCTCTTCTTTCTATCTGTTACCAATCTTGAGAAACTCATACATTCTCTGTTCACTGTTTCCCAGTCTTAGAGAAGTAGATTTCTTTCTGCGAAAGTGCGGTTTTCACAGTGCTAAGTACTCCCAACTCTATCAACAATGTAGGTTTTACCAGTTTTCTAAGTCTGTCTTATTTTTTTGTACTTATACTTGGAATTCTCTGTGTAAACCTCTGTAACTTTTCTAGGTAGATGAATCACTGTGTACTTTCTCTTGTTTCTATCTGTTACCAATCTTGAGAAACTGATACATTCTCTGTTCACTGTTTCACGGACTTAGAGAACTAAATTTCTTTCGGCGAAAGTGCTGTTTTCACAGTGCTAAGTACTCCCAACTCTATCCACAATGTAGATTTTAGCAGTTTTCTAAGTCTCTCTTCTTCTCTTGTACTTATACATGGAATTCTCTGTGTAAACTTCTGTAACTTCTCTAGGTAGATGAATCACTGTGTACTTTCTCTTGTTTCTATCTGTTACGAATCTGGAGAAACTCATACATTCTCTGTTCACTGTTTCCCAGTCTTAGAGAAGTAGATTTCTTTCTGCGAAAGTGCTGTTTTCACAGTGCTAAGTACTCCCAACTCTATCAACAATGTAGGTTTTACCAGTTTTCTAAGTCTCTCTTATTTTCTTGTACTTATACATGGAATTCTCTGTGTAAACCTCTGTAACTTTTCTAGGTAGATGAATCACTGTGTACTTTCTCTTGTTTCTATCTGTTACCAATCTTGAGAAACTGATACATTCTCTGTTCACTGTTTCACGGACTTAGAGAACTAAATTTCTTTCGCCGAAAGTGCTGTTTTCACAGTGCTAAGTACTCCCAACTCTATCCACAATGTAGATTTTAGCAGTTTTCTAAGTCTCTCTTCTTCTCTTGTACTTATACATGGAATTCTCTGTGTAAACTTCTGTAACTTCTCTAGGTAGATAAATCACTGTGTACTTTCTCTTGTTTCTATCTGTTACCAATCTTGAGAAACTCATACATTCTCTGTTCACTGTTTCCCAGTCTTAGAGAAGTTGATTTCCTTCTGCGAAAGTGCTGTTTTCACAGTGCTAAGTACTCCCAACTCTATCAACAATGTAGGTTTTACCAGTTTTCTAAGTCTCTCTTATTTTCTTGTACTTATACTTGGAATTCTCTGTGTAAACCTCTATAACTTTTCTAGGTAGATGAATCACTATGTACTTTCTCTTGTATCTATCTGTTACCAATCTTGAGAAACTCATACATTCTCTGTTCACTGTTTCCCAGTCTTAGAGAAGTAGATTTCTTTCTGCGAAAGTGCTGTTTTCACAGTGCTAAGTACTCCCAACTCTATCAACAATGTAGGTTTTACCAGTTTTCTAAGTCTCTCTTATTTTCTTGTACTTATACTTGGAATTCTCTGTGTAAACCTCTGTAACGTTTCTATGTAGATGAATCACTGCGTACTTTCTCTTCTTTCTATCTGTTACCAATCTTGAGAAACTCATACATTCTCTGTTCACTGTTTCACGGACTTAGAGAACTAAATTTCTTTCGGCGAAAGTGCTGTTTTCACAGTGCTAAGTACTACCAACTCTATCCACAATGTAGATTTTAGCAGTTTTCTAAGTCTCTCTTCTTCTCTTGTACTTATACATGGAATTCTCTGTGTAAACTTCTGTAACTTCTCTAGGTAGATGAATCACTGTGTACTTTCTCTTGTTTCTATCTGTTACGAATCTTGAGAAACTCATACATTCTCTGTTCACTGTTTCCCAGTCTTAGAGAAGTAGATTCCTTTCTGCGAAAGTGCTGTTTTCACAGTGCTAAGTACTCCCAACTCTATCAACAATGTAGGTTTTACCAGTTTTCTAAGTCTCTCTTATTTTCTTCTACTTATACATGGAATTCTCTGTGTAAACTTCTGTAACCTCTCTAGGTAGATGAATCACTGTGTACTTTCTCTTGTTTCTATCTGTTACCAATCTTGAGAAACTCATACATTCTCTGTTCACTGTTTCCCAGTCTTAGAAAAGTAGATTTCTTTCTGCGAAAGTGCTGTTTTCACACTGCTAAGTACTCCCAACTCTATCCACAATGTAGGTTTTACCAGTTTTCTAAGTCTCTCTTATTTTCTTGTACTTATACATGGAATTCTCTGTGTAAACTTCTGTAACTTCTCTAGGTAGATGAATCACTGTGTACTTTCTCTTGTTTCTATCTGTTACCAATCTTGAGAAACTGATACATTCTCTGTTCACTGTTTCACGGACTTAGAGAACTAAATTTCTTTCGGCGAAAGTGCTGTTTTCACAGTGCTAAGTACTACCAACTCTATCCACAATGTAGATTTTAGCAGTTTTCTAAGTCTCTTTCTTCTCTTGTACTTATACATGGAATTCTCTGTGTAAACTTCTGTAACTTCTCTAGGTAGATGAATCACTGTGTACTTTCTCTTGTTTCTATCTGTTACGAATCTTGAGAAACTCATACATTCTCTGTTCACTGTTTCCCAGTCTTAGAGAAGTAGATTCCTTTCTGCGAAAGTGCTGTTTTCACAGTGCTAAGTACTCCCAACTCTATCAACAATGTACGTTTTACCAGTTTTCTAAGTCTCTCTTATTTTCTTCTACTTATACTTGGAATTCTCTGTGTAAACTTCTGTAACTTTTCTAGGTAGATGAATCACTGTGTACTTTCTGTTGTATCTATCTGTTACCAATCTTGAGAAACTCATGCATTCTCTGTTCACTGTTTCGCGGTCTTAGAGAAGTAGATTTCTTTGTGCGAAAGTGCTGTTTTCACAGTGCTAAGTACTCCCAACTCTATCAACAATGTAGTTTTTAATAGTTTTCTAAGTCTCTCTTATTTGCTTGTACTTATACTTGGAATTCTCTGTGTAAACCTCTGTAACTTCTCTAGGTAGATGAATCACTGTGTACTTTCTCTTGTTTCTATCTGTTACCAATCTTGAGAAAGTCATACATTCTCCGTTCACTGTTTCCCAGTCTTAGAGAAGTAGATTTCTTTCTGCGAAAGTGCTGTTTTGACAGTGTTAAGTACTCCCAACTCTATCAACAATGTAGGTTTGAACAGTTTTCTAAATCTCTCTTATTTTCTTGTACTTATACTTGGAATTCTCTGTGTAAACCTCTGTAACTTCTCTCGGTAGATGAATCACTGTGGTCTTTCTCTTGTTTCTATCTGTTACCAATCTTGAGAAACTCATACATTCTCTGTTTACTGTTTCGCGGTCTAAGAGAAGTAGATTTCTTTGTGGGAAAGTGCTGTTTTCACAGTGCTAAGTACTCCCAACTCTATCAACAATGGAGTTTTTAATAGTTTTCTAAGTCTCTCTTATTTGCTTGTACTTATACTTGGAATTCTCTGTGTAAACCTCTGTAACTTCTCTAGGTACATGAATCACTGTGTACTTTCTCTTGTTTCTATCTGTTACCAATCTTGAGAAACTCATACATTCTCTGTTCACTGTTTCCCGGTCTTAGAGAAGTAGATTTCTTGGTTCGAAAGTGCTGTTTTCACAGTGCTAAGTACTCCCAACTCTATCAACAATGTAGGTTTTACCAGTTTTCTAAGTCTCTTTTATTTTCTTGGAGTTACACTTGGATTTCTCTGTGTAAACCTCTGGAACTTCTCTAAGTAGATGAATCACTGTGTACTTTCTCTTGTTTCTATCTGTTACCAATCTTGAGAAACTCATACATTCTCTGTTCACTGTTTCGCGGTCTTAGAGAAGTAGATTTCTTTGTGGGAAAGTGCTGTTTTCACAGTGCTAAGTACTTCCAACTCTATCAACAACATAGGTTTTACGAGTTTTCTAAGTCTCTCTTATTTTCTTGTACTTATACTTGGAATTCTCTGTGTAAACCTCTGTAACTTCTCTAGTTAGATGAATCACTGTTGACTTTCTCTTGTTTCTATCTGTTACCAATCTTGAGAAACTCATACATTCTCTGTTCACTTATTCCCGGTCTTAGAGAAGCAGATTTCTTTCTGCGAAAGTCCTGTTTTCACAGTGCTAAGTACTCCCAACTCTATCAACAATGTAGGTTTTACCAGTTTTCTAAGTCTCTCCTATTTTGTTGAAGTTACACTTGGATTTCTCTGTGTAAACCTCTGTAACTTCTCTCGGTAGATGAATCACTGTGGACTTTCTCTTGTTTTAGGGTTAGGGTTAGGGTTAGGGTTAGGGTTAGGGTTAGGGTTAGGATTAGGGTTAGGGTTAGGGTTAGGGTTAGGGTTAGGTTTAGGGTTAGGGTTAGGGTTAGGGTTAGGGTTAGGGTTAGGGTTAGGGTTAGGGTTAGGGTTAGGGTTAGGGTTAGGGTTAGGGTTAGGGTTAGGGTTAGGGTTAGGGTTAGGGTTAGGGTTAGGGTTAGGGTTAGGGTTAGGGTTAGGGTTAGGGTTAGGGTTAGGGTTAGGGTTAGGGTTAGGGTTAGGGTTAGGGTTAGTGTTGGGGTCAGGGTCAGGGTCAGGGTCAGGGTTAGGGTTAGGGTTAGGGTTAGGGTTAGGGTTAGGGTTTCAGGGTTAGGGTTAGGGTTTCAGGGTTAGGGTTAGGGTTTCAGGGTTAGGGTTTCAGGGTTAGGGTTTCAGGGTTAGGGTTTCAGGGTTAGGGTTTCAGGGTTAGGGTTAGGGTTTCAGGGTTAGGGTTAGGGTTTCAGGGTTAGGGTTTCAGGGTTAGGGTTTCAGGGTTAGGGTGTTAGGGTTTCAGGGTTAGGGTTTCAGGGTTAGGGTTTCAGGGTTAGGGTTTCAGGGTTAGGGTTTCAGGGTTAGGCTTTCAGGGTTAGGCTTTCAGGGTTAGGGTTTCAGGGTTAGGGTTTCAGGGTTAGGGTTTCAGGGTTAGGGTTAGGGTTTCAGGGTTAGGGTTAGGGTTTCAGGGTTAGGGTTAGGGTTTCAGGGTTAGGGTTAGGGTTTCAGGGTTAGGGTTAGGGTTTCAGGGTTAGGGTTAGGGTTTCAGGGTTAGGGTTAGGGTTTCAGGGTTAGGGTTAGGGTTTCAGAGTTAGGGTTAGGGTTTCAGGGTTAGGGTTAGGGTTTCAGGGTTAGGGTTAGGGTTTCAGGGTTAGGGTTAGGGTTTCAGGGTTAGGGTTAGGGTTTCAGGGTTAGGGTTAGGGTTTCAGGGTTAGGGTTAGGGTTTCAGGGTTAGGGTTAGGGTTTCAGGGTTAGGGTTAGGGTTTCAGGGTTAGGGTTAGGGTTTCAGGGTTAGGGTTAGGGTTTCAGGGTTAGGGTTAGGGTTTCAGGGTTAGGGTTACGGTTTCAGGGTTAGGGTTAGGGTTTCAGGGTTAGGGTTAGGGTTTCAGGGTTAGGGTTAGGGTTTCAGGGTTAGGGTTAGGGTTTCAGGGTTAGGGTTAGGGTTTCAGGGTTAGGGTTAGGGTTTCAGGGTTAGGGTTAGGGTTTCAGGGTTAGGGTTAGGGTTTCAGGGTTAGGGTTAGGGTTTCAGGGTTAGGGTTAGGGTTTCAGGGTTAGGGTTAGGGTTTCAGGGTTAGGGTTAGGGTTTCAGGGTTAGGGTTAGGGTTTCAGGGTTAGGGTTAGGGTTTCAGGGTTAGGGTTAGGGTTTCAGGGTTAGGGTTAGGGTTTCAGGGTTAGGGTTAGGGTTTCAGGGTTAGGGTTAGGGTTTCAGGGTTAGGGTTAGGGTTTCAGGGTTAGGGTTAGGGTTTCAGGGTTAGGGTTAGGGTTTCAGGGTTAGGGTTAGGGTTTCAGGGTTAGGGTTAGGGTTTCAGGGTTAGGGTTAGGGTTTCAGGGTTAGGGTTAGGGTTTCAGGGTTAGGGTTAGGGTTTCAGGGTTAGGGTTAGGGTTTCAGGGTTAGGGTTAGGGTTTCAGGGTTAGGGTTAGGGTTTCAGGGTTAGGGTTAGGGTTTCAGGGTTAGGGTTAGGGTTTCAGGGTTAGGGTTAGGGTTTCAGGGTTAGGGTTAGGGTTTCAGGGTTAGGGTTAGGGTTTCAGGGTTAGGGTTAGGGTTTCAGGGTTAGGGTTAGGGTTTCAGGGTTAGGGTTAGGGTTTCAGGGTTAGGGTTAGGGTTTCAGGGTTAGGGTTAGGGTTTCAGGGTTAGGGTTAGGGTTTCACGGTTAGGGTTAGGGTTTCAGGGTTAGGGTTAGGGTTTCAGGGTTAGGGTTAGGGTTTCAGGGTTAGGGTTAGGGTTTCAGGGTTAGGGTTAGGGTTTCAGGGTTAGGGTTAGGGTTTCAGGGTTAGGGTTAGGGTTTCAGGGTTAGGGTTAGGGTTTCAGGGTTAGGGTTAGGGTTTCAGGGTTAGGGTTAGGGTTTCAGGGTTAGGGTTAGGGTTTCAGGGTTAGGGTTAGGGTTTCAGGGTTAGGGTTAGGGTTTCAGGGTTAGGGTTAGGGTTTCAGGGTTAGGGTTAGGGTTTCAGGGTTAGGGTTAGGGTTTCAGGGTTAGGGTTAGGGTTTCAGGGTTAGGGTTAGGGTTTCAGGGTTAGGGTTAGGGTTCCAGGGTTAGGGCTAGGGTTCCAGGGTTAGGGTTAGGGTTCCAGGGTTAGGGTTAGGGTTCCAGGGTTAGGGTTAGGGTTCCAGGGTTAGGGTTAGGGTTCCAGGGCTAGGGTTAGGGTTTCAGGGTTAGGGTTGGGGTTCCAGGGTTAGGGTTAGGGTTTCAGGGTTAGGGTTAGGGTTTCAGGGTTAGGGTTAGGGTTTCAGGGTTAGGGTTAGGGTTTCAGGGTTAGGGTTAGGGTTTCAGGGTTAGGGTTAGGGTTTCAGGGTTAGGGTTAGGGTTTCAAGGTTAGGGTTAGGGTTTCAGGGTTAGGGTTAGGGTTTCAGGGTTAGGGTTAGGGTTTCAGGGTTCGGGTTAGGGTTTCAGGGTTAGGGTTAGGGTTTCAGGGTTAGGGTTAGGGTTTCAGGGTTTCAGGGTTTCAGGGTTAGGGTTAGGGTTTCAGGGTTTCAGGGTTTCAGGGTTAGGGTTAGGGTTTCAGGGTTAGGGTTAGGGTTTCAGGGTTAGAGTTTCAGGGCTGGGTTAGAGTTTCAGTGTTAGGGTTAGGGTTTCAGGGTTTCAGGGTTTCAGGGTTAGGGTTAGGGTTTCAGGGTTAGGGTTTCAGGGTTAGGGTTAGGGTTTCAGGGTTTCAGGGTTTCAGGGTTAGGGTTAGGGTTTCAGGGTCAGGGTTAGGGTTTCAGGGTCAGGGTTAGGGTTTCAGGGTCAGGGTTAGGGTTTCAGGGTCAGGGTTAGGGTTTCAGGGTCAGGGTTAGGGTTTCAGGGTCAGGGTTAGGGTTTCAGGGTCAGGGTTAGGGTTTCAGGGTCAGGGTTAGGGTTTCAGGGTCAGGGTTAGGGTTTCAGGGTCAGGGTTAGGGTTTCAGGGTCAGGGTTAGGGTTTCAGGGTCAGGGTTAGGGTTTCAGGGTCAGGGTTAGGGTTTCAGGGTCTGGGTTAGGGTTTCAGGGTCAGGGTTAGGGTTTCAGGGTCAGGGTTAGGGTTTCAGGGTCAGGGTTAGGGTTTCAGGGTCAGGGTTAGGGTTTCAGGGTCAGGGTTAGGGTTTCAGGGTCAGGGTTAGGGTTTCAGGGTCAGGGTTAGGGTTTCAGGGTCAGGGTTAGGGTTTCAGGGTCAGGGTTAGGGTTTCAGGGTCAGGGTTAGGGTTTCAGGGTCAGGGTTAGGGTTTCAGGGTCAGGTTTAGGGTTTCAGGGTCAGGGTTAGGGTTTCAGGGTCAGGGTTAGGGTTTCAGGGTCAGGGTTAGGGTTTCAGGGTCAGGGTTAGGGTTTCAGGGTCAGGGTTAGGGTTTCAGGGTCAGGGTTAGGGTTTCAGGGTCAGGGTTAGGGTTTCAGGGTCAGAGTTAGGGTTTCAGGGTCAGGGTTAGGGTTTCAGGGTCAGGGTTACGGTTTCAGGGTCAGGGTTAGGGTTTCAGGGTCAGGGTTAGGGTTTCAGGCTTAGGGTTAGGGTTTCAGGGTTAGGGTTAGGGTTTCAGGGTTAGGGTTAGGGTTTCATGGTTAGGGTTAGGGTTTCAGGGTTAGGGTTCGGGTTTCAGGGTTCGGGTTTCAGGGTTCGGGTTTCAGGGTTCGGGTTTCAGGGTTCGGGTTTCAGGGTTCGGGTTCGGGTTTCAGGGTTCGGGTTCGGGTTTCAGGGTTCGGGTTCGGGTTTCAGGGTTCGGGTTCGGGTTTCAGGGTTCGGGTTCGGGTTTCAGGGTTCGGGTTCGGGTTTCAGGGTTCGGGTTCGGGTTTCAGGGTTCGGGTTCGGGTTTCAGGGTTCGGGTTCGGGTTTCAGGGTTCGGGTTCGGGTTTCAGGGTTCGGGTTCGGGTTTCAGGGTTCGGGTTCGGGTTTCAGGGTTCGGGTTCGGGTTTCAGGGTTCGGGTTCGGGTTTCAGGGTTCGGGTTCGGGTTTCAGGGTTCGGGTTCGGGTTTCAGGGTTCGGGTTCGGGTTTCAGGGTTTCAGGGTTCGGGTTTCAGGGTTCGGGTTTCAGGGTTCGGGTTTCAGGGTTCGGGTTTCAGGGTTCGGGTTTCAGGGTTCGGGTTTCAGGGTTCGGGTTTCAGGGTTCGGGTTTCAGGGTTCGGGTTTCAGGGTTCGGGTTTCAGGGTTCGGGTTTCAGGGTTCGGGTTTCAGGGTTCGGGTTTCAGGGTTCGGGTTTCAGGGTTCGGGTTTCAGGGTTCGGGTTTCAGGGTTCGGGTTTCAGGGTTCGGGTTTCAGGGTTTGGGTGAGGGTTAGGATTAGGGTTTTAGGGTTTGGGTTTTAGGGTTAGGGTTTTAGGGATAGGGTTAGGGTTAGGGTTAGGGTTAGGGTTAGGGTAACTTCTCTAGCTAGATGAATCAGTGTGTACTTTCTTTTGTTTCTATTTGTTACCAATCTTGAGAAACTCACACATTCTCTGTTCACTGTTTCCCTGTCTTACAGAAGTAGATTTCTTTGTGCGAAAGTGCTGTTTTCACACTGCTAAGTACTCCCAACTCTATCAACAATGTAGGTTTTACCAGTTTTCTAAGTCTCTCTTATTTTCTTGGAGTTCCACTTGGATTTCTCTGTGTAAACTTCTGGAACTTCTCTAATTAGATGAATCACTGTGTACTTTCTCCTGTTTCTATCTGTTACCAATCTTGAGAAACTCATACATTCTCTGTTCACTGTTTCCCGGTCTTAGAGAAGTAGATTTCTTTGTACGAAAGTGCTGTTTTCACAGTGCTAAGTACTCCCAACTCTATCAACAATGTAGGTTTTACCAGTTTTCTAAGTCTCTCTTATTTGCTTGTACTTATACTTGGAATTCTCTGTTTAAACCTCTGTAACTTCTCTCGGTAGATGAATCACTGTGTACTTTCTCTTGTTTCTATCTGTTACCAATCTTGAGAAACTCATACATTCTCTGTTCACTGTTTCCCGGTCTTAGAGAAGTAGATTTCTTTTTGCGAAAGTGCTGTTTTCACAGTGCTAAGTACTCCCAACTCTATCAACAATGTAGTTTTTAATAGTTTTCTAAGTCTCTCTTATTTGCTTGTACTTATACTTGGAATTCTCTGTGTAAACCTCTGTAACTTCTCTAGGTAGATGAATCACTGTGTACTTTCTCTTGTTTCTATCTGTTACCAATCTTGAGAAACTCATACATTCTCTGTTTACTGTTTCCCGGTCTTAGAGAAGTAGATTTCTTTCTGCGAAAGTGCTGTTTTCACAGTGCTAAGTACTCCCAACTCTATCAACAATGTAGGTTTTACCAGTTTTCTAAGTCTCTCTTATTTTCTTTTACTTATACTTGCAATTCTCTGTGTAAACCTCTGTAACTTTTCTAGGTAGAGGAATCCCTGTGTACTTTCTCTTGTTTCTATCTGTTACCAATCTTGAGAAACTCATACATTCTCTGTTCACTGTTTCACGGACTTAGAGAACTAAATTTCTTTCGGCGAAAGTGCTGTTTTCACAGTGCTAAGTACTCCCAACTCTATCAACAATGTAGGTTTTACCAGTTTTCTAAGTCTCTCTTATTTTCTTGTACTTATACTTGGAATTCTCTGTGTAAACCTCTGTAACTTTTCTACGTAGATGAATCACTGTGTACTTTCTCTTTTTTCTATCTGTTACCAATCTTGAGAAACTCACACATTCTCTGTTCACTGTTTCCCAGTCTTAGAGAAGTAGATTTCTTTTTGCGAAAGTGCTGTTTTCACAGTGCTAAGTACTCCCAACTCTATCCACAATGTAGGTTTTACCAGTTTTCTAAGTCTCTCTTATTTTCTTGTACTTATACATGGAATTCTCTGTGTAAACTTCTGTAACTTCTCTAGGTAGATGAATCACTGTGTACTTTCCTTTGTTTCTATCTGTTACCAATCTTGAGAAACTCATACATTCTCTGTTCACTGTTTCGCGGTCTTAGAGAAGTAGATTTCTTTGTGCGAAAGTGCTGTTTTCACAGTGCTAAGTACTCCCAACTCTATCAACAATGTAGTTTTTAATAGTTTTCTAAGTCTCTCTTATTTGCTTGTACTTATACTTGGAATTCTCTGTGTAAACCTCTGTAACTTCTCTCGGTAGATGAATCACTGTGTACTTTCTCTTGTTTCTATCTGTTACCAATCTTGAGAAAGTCATACATTCTCCGTTCACTGTTTCCCAGTCTTAGAGAAGTAGATTTCTTTCTGCGAAAGTGCTGTTTTCACAGTGCTAAGTACTCCCAACTCTATCCACAATGTAGGTTTTACCAGTTTTCTAAGTCTCTCTTATTTTCTCGTACTTGTACATGGAATTCTCTGTGTAAACTTCTGTAACTTCTCTAGGTAGATGAATCACTGTGTACTTTCTTTTGTTTCTATCTGTTACCAATCTTGAGAAACTCATACATTCTCTGTTCACTGTTTCCCAGTCTTAGAGAAGTAGATTTCTTTCTGCGAAACTGCTGTTTTCACAATGCTAAGTACTCCCAACTCTATCAACAATGTAGGTTTTACCACTTTTCTAAGTCTCTCTTATTTTCTTGTACTTATACTTGGAATTCTCTGTGTAAACCTCTGTAACTTCTCTCGGTAGATGAATCACTGTGGACTTTCTCTTGTATCTATCTGGTACCAATCTTGAGAAACTCATACATTGTCTGTTCACTGTTTCGCGGTCTTAGAGAAGTAGATTTCTTTGTGGGAAAGTGCTGTTTTCACAGTGCTAAGTACTCCCAACTCTATCAACAATGGAGTTTCTACCGGTTTTCTAAGTCTCTCTAATTTTCATGAAGTTACACTTGGATTTCTCTGTGTAAACATCTGTAACGTCTCTAGGTAGATGAATCACTGTGTACTTTCTCTTGTTTCTATCTGTTACCAATCTTGAGAAACTCATACATTCTCTGTTCACTGTTTCCCGTTCTTACAACAGTAGATTTCTTTCTGTGAAAGTGCTGTTTTCACAGTGCTAAGTACTCCCAACTCTATCAACAATGTAGGTTTTACCAGTTTTCTAAGTCTCTCTCATTTTCTTGTACTTATACTTGGAATTCTCTTTGTAAACCTCTGTAACTTCTCTCGGTAGATGAATCACTGTGGACTTTCTCTTGTTTCTATCTGTTACCAATCTTGAGAAACTCATACATTCTCTGTTCACTGTTTCGCGGTCTTAGAGAAGTAGATTTCTTTGTGCGAAAGTGCTGTTTTCACAGTGCTAAGTACTCCCAACTCTATCAACAATGGAGTTTTTAATAGTTTTCTAAGTCTCTCTTATTTTCTTGCACTTATACTTGGAATTCTCTGGGTAAACCTCTGTAACTTCTCTAGGTAGATGAATCACTGTGTACTTTCTCTTGTTTCTATCTGTTACCAATCTTCAGAAACTCATACATTCCCTGTTCACTGTTTCCCGGTCTTAGAGAAGTAGATTTCTTGGTTCGAAAGTGCTGTTTTCACAGTGCTAAGTACTCCCAACTCTATCAACAATGTAGGTTTTACCAGTTTTCTAAGTCTCTCTTATTTTCTTGGAGTTACACTTGGATTTCTCTCTGTAAACCTCTGGAACTTCTCTAAGTAGATGAATCACTGTGTAGTTTCCCTTGTTTCTATCTGTTACCAATCTTGAGAAACTCATACATTCTCTGTTCACTCTTTCGCGGTCTTAGAGAAGTAGATTTCTTTGTGCAAAAGTGCTGTTTTCACAGTGCTAAGTACTCCCAACTCTATCAACAATGTAGGTTTTACCAGTTTTCTAAATCTCTCTTATTTTCTTGTACTTATACTTGGAATTCTCTGTGTAAACCGCTGTAACTTCTCTCGGTAGATGAATCACTGTGGACTTTCTCTTGTTTCTATCTGTTACCAATCTTGAGAAACTCATACATTCTCTGTTCACTGTTTCGCAGTCTTAGAGAAGTAGATTTCCTTGTGCGAAAGTGCTGTGTTCACAGTGCTAAGTACTTCCAACTCTATCAACAACGTAGGTTTTACGAGTTTTCTAAGTCTCTCTTATTTTCTTGTACTTATACTTGGAATTCTCTGTGTAAACCTCTGTAACTTCTCTAGGTAGATGAATCACTGTGGACTTTCTCTTGTTTCTATCTGTTACCAATCTTGACAAACTCATACATTCTCCGTTCACTGTTTCCCGGTCTTAGAGAAGTAGATTTCTTTGTGCGAAAGTGCTGTTTTCACAGTGCTAAGTACTCCCAACTATATCAACAATGTAGTTTCTACCGGTTTTCTAGGTCTCTCTAATTTTCATGAAGTTACACTTGGATTTCTCTGTGTAAACACCTGTAACGTCTCTAGGTAGATGAATCACTGTGTACTTTCTCTTGTTTCTATCTGTTACCAATTTTGAGAAACTCATACATTCTCTGTTCACTGTTTCCCGGTCTTAGAGAAGTAGATTTCTTTGTGCGAAAGTGCTGTTTTCACACTGCTAAGTACTCCCAACTCTATCAACAATGTAGGTTTTACCAGTTTTCTAAGTCTCTGTTATTTTCTTGGAGTTCCACTTGGATTTCTCTGTGTAAACTTCTGGAACTTCTCTAATTAGATGAATCACTGTGTACTTTCTCTTGTTTCTATCTGTTACCAATCTTGAGAAACTCATACATTCTCTGTTCACTGTTTCCCGGTCTTAGAGAAGTAGATTTCTTTGTGCGAAAGTGCTGTTTTCACAGTGCTAAGTACTCCCAACTCTATCAACAATGTAGGTTTTACCAGTTTTCTAAGTCTCTCTTATTTGCTTGTACTTATACTTGGAATTCTCTGTGTAAACCTCTGTAACTTCTCTCGGTAGATGAATCACTGGGTACTTTCTCTTGTTTCTATCTGTTACCAATCTTGAGAAACTCATACATTCTCTGTTCACTGTTTCCCGGTCTTAGAGAAGTAGATTTCTTTGTGCGAAAGTGCTGTTTTCACAGTGCTAAGTACTCCCAACTCTATCAACAATGTAGTTTTTTATAGTTTTCTAAGTCTCTCTTATTTGCTTGTACTTATACTTGGAATTCTCTGTGTAAACCTCTGTAACTTGTCTAGGTAGATGAATCACTGTGTACTTTCTCTTGTTTCTATCTGTTACCAATCTTGAGAAACTCATACATTCTCTGTTTACTGTTTCCCGGTCTTAGAGAAGTAGATTTCTTTCTGCGAAAGTGCTGTTTTCACAGTGCTAAGTACTCCCAACTCTATCAACAATGTAGGTTTTAACAGTTTTCTAAGTCTCTCTTATTTTCTTGTACTTATACTTGGAATTCTCTGTGTAAACTTCTGGAACTTCTCTCGGTAGATGAATCACTGTTGACTTTCTCTTGTTTCTATCTGTTACCAATCTTGAGAAACTCATACACTCTCTGTTCAATGTTTCCCAGTCTTAGAGAAGTAGATTTCTTTGTGCGAAACTGCTGTTTTCACACTGCTAAGTACTCCCAACTCTATCAACAATGTAGGTTTTACCAGTTTTCTAAGTCTCTCTTATTTTCTTTTACTTATACTTGCAATTCTCTGTGTAAACCTCTGTAACTTTTCTAGGTAGAGGAATCCCTGTATACTTTCTCTTGTTTCTATCTGTTACCAATCTTGAGAAACTCATACATTCTCTGTTAACTGTTTCACGGACTTAGAGAACTAAATTTCTTTCGGCGAAAGTGCTGTTTTCACAGTGCTAAGTACTCCCAACTCTATCAACAATGTAGGTTTTACCAGTTTTCTAAGTCTCTCTTATTTTCTTGTACTTATACTTGGAATTCTCTGTGTAAACCTCTGTAACTTTTCTACGTAGATGAATCACTGTGTACTTTCTCTTCTTTCTATCTGTTACCAATCTTGAGAAACCCACACATTCTCTGTTCACTGTTTCCCAGTCTTAGAGAAGTAGATTTCTTTTTGCGAAAGTGCTGTTTTCACAGTGCTAAGTACTCCCAACTCTATCCACAATGTAGGTTTTACCAGTTTTCTAAGTCTCTCTTATTTTCTTGTACTTATACATGGAATTCTCTGTGTAAACTTCTGTAACTTCTCTAGGTAGATGAATCACTGTGTACTTTCCTTTGTTTCTATCTGTTACCAATCTTGAGAAACTCATACATTCTCTGTTCACTGTTTCGCGGTCTTAGAGAACTAGATTTCTTTGTGCGAAAGTGCTGCTTTCACAGTGCTAAGTACTCCCAACTCTATCAACAATGTAGTTTTTAATAGTTTTCTAAGTCTCTCTTATTTGCTTGTACTTATACTTGGAATTCTCTGTGTAAACCTCTGTAACTTCTCTAGGTAGATGAATCACTGTGTACTTTCTCTTGTTTCTATCTGTTACCAATCTTGAGAAACTCATACATTCTCCGTTCACTGTTTCCCAGTCTTAGAGAAGTAGATTTCTTTCTGCGAAAGTGCTGTTTTCACAGTGTTAAGTACTCCCAACTCTATCAACAATGTAGGTTTGAACAGTTTTCTAAATCTCTCTTATTTTCTTGTACTTATATTTGGAATTCTCTGTGTAAACCTCTGTAACTTCTCTCGGTAGATGAATCACTGTGGACTTTCTCTTGTTTCTATCTGTTACCAATCTTGAGAAACTCATACATTCTCTGTTTACTGTTTCGCGGTCTTAGTGAAGTAGATTTCTTTGTGCGAAAGTGCTGTTTTCACAGTGCTAAGTACTCCCAACTCTATCAACAATGGAGTTTTTAATAGTTTTCTAAGTCTCTCTTATTTTCTTGTACTTATCCTTAGAATTCTCTGTGTAAACCTCTGTAACTTCTCTAGGTAGATGAATCACTGTGTACTTTCTCTTGTTTCTATCTGTTACCAATCTTGAGAAACTCATACATTCTCTATTCACTGTATCGCGGTCTTAGAGAAGTAGATTTCTTTGTGCGAAAGTGTTGTTTTCACAGTGGTAAGTACTCCCAACTCTATCAACAATGTAGGTTTTACCAGTTTTCTAAGTCTCTCTTATTTTCTTGTACTTATACTTGGAATTCTCTGTGTAAACCGCTGTAACTTCTCTCGGTAGATGAATCACTGTGGACTTTCTCTTGTTTCTATCTGTTACCAATCTTGAGAAACTCATACATTCTCTGTTCACTGATTCCCGGTCTTAGAGAAGCAGATTTCTTTCTGCGAAAGTCCTGTTTTCACAGTGCTAAGTACTCCCAACTCTATCAACAATGTAGGTTTTACCAGTTTTCTAAGTCTCTCTTATTTTCTTGAAGTTACACTTGGATTTCTCTGTGTAAACCTCTGTAACTTCTCTAGGTAGTTGAATCACTGTGTACTTTCTCTTGTTTCTATCTGTTACCAATCTTCAGAAACTCATACATTCTCCGTTCACTGTTTCCCGGTCTTAGAGAAGTAGATTTTTTTGTGCGAAAGTGCTGTTTTCACAGTGCTAAGTACTCCCAACTCTATCAACAATGTAGGTTTTACCAGTTTTGTAAGTCTCTCTTCTTTTCTTGGAGTTACACTTGGATTTCTCTGTGTAAACTTCTGGAACTTCTCTAAGTAGATGAATCACTGTGTACTTTCTCTTGTTTCTATCTGTTACCAATCTTGAGAAACTCATACATTCTCTGTTCACTGTTTCCCTGTCTTAGAGAAGTAGATTTCTTTGTGCGAAAGTGCTGTTTTCACAGTGCTAAGTACTCCCAACTCTATCAACAATGTAGGTTTTACCAGTTTTCTAAGTCTCTCTTATTTGCTTGTACTTATACTTGGAATTCTCTGTGTAAACCTCTGTAACTTTTCTAGGTAGATGAATCACTGTGTACTTTCTCTTGTTTCTATCTCTTACCAATCTTGAGGAACTCATACATTCTCTGTTCACTGTTTCACGGACTTAGAGAACTAAATTTCTTTCGGCGAAAGTGCTGTTTTCACAGTGCTAAGTACTCCCAACTCTATCAACAATGTAGGTTTTACCAGTTTTCTAAGTCTCTCTTATTTGCTTGTACATATACTTGGAATTCTCTGTGTAAACCTCTGTAACTTCTCTAGGTAGATGAATCACTGTGCACTTTCTCTTGTTTCTATCTGGTACCAATCTTGAGAAACTCATACATTCTCCGTTCACAGTTTCCCCTTCTTAGACAAGTAGATTTCTTTGTGCGAAAGTGCTGTTTTCACAGTGCTAAGTACTCCCAACTCTATCAACAATGTAGTTTCTACTGGTTTTCTAAGTCTCTCTAATTTTCATGAAGTTACACTTGGATTTCTCTGTGTAAACATCTGTAACATCTCTAGGTAGATGAATCACTGTGTACTTTCTCTTGTTTCTATCTGTTACCAATCTTGAGAAACTCATACATTCTCTGTTCACTGTTTCCCGGTCTTAGAGAAGTAGATTTCTTTCTGCGAAAGTGCTGTTTTCACAGTGCTAAGTACTCCCAACTCTATCAACAATGTAGGTTTTACCAGTTTTCTAAGTCTCTCTCATTTTCTTGTACTTATACTTGGAATTCTCTGTGTAAACCTCCGTAACTTCTCTCGGTAGATGAATCACTGTGGACTTTCTCTTGTTTCTATCTGTTACCAATCTTGAGAAGCTCATACATTCTCTGTTCACTGTTTCCCGGTCTTAGAGAAGTAGATTTCTTTGTGCGAAAGTGCTGTTTTCACAGTGCTAAGTACTCCCAACTCTATCAACAATGTAGGTTTTACCAGTTTTCTAAGTCTCTCTTATTTGCTTGTACTTATACTTGGAATTCTCTATGTAAACCTCTGTAACTTCTCTCGGTAGATGAATCACTGTGGACTTTCTCTTGTTTCTATCTGTTACTAATCTTGAGAAACTCATACATTCTCTGTTCACTGTTTCCCAGTCTTAGAGAAGTAGATTTCTTTCTCCGAAAGTGCTGTTTTCACAATGCTAAGTACTCCCAACTCTATCAACAATGTAGGTTTTACCAGTTTTCTAAGTCTCTCTTATTTTCTTGTACTTATACTTGGAATTCTCTGTGTAAATCTCTGTAACTTTTCTAGGTAGATGAATCACTGTGTACTTTCTCTTGTTTCTATCTGTTACCAATCTTGAGAAACTCATACATTCTCTGTTCACTGTTTCGCGGTCTTAGAGCAGTAGATTTCTTTGTGCGAAAGTGGTGTTTTCACAGTGCTAAGTACTCCCAACTCTATCAACAATGTAGTTTTTAATAGTTTTCTAAGTCTCTCTTATTTGCTTGTACTTATACTTGGAATTCTCTGTGTAAACCTCTGTAACTTCTCTAGGTAGATGAATCACTGTGTACTTTCTCTTGTTTCTATCTGTTACCAATCTTGAGAAACTCATACATTCTCTGTTTACTGTTTCCCGGTCTTAGAGAAGTAGATTTCTTTCTGCGAAAGTGCTGTTTTCACAGTGCTAAGTACTCCCAACTCTATCAACAATGTAGGTTTTAACAGTTTTCTAAGTCTCTCTTATTTTCTTGTACTTATACTTGGAATTCTCTGTGTAAACCTCTGTAACTTCTCTCGGTAGATGAATCCCTGTGGACTTTCTCTTGTTTCTATCTGGTACCAATCTTGAGAAACTCATACATTGTCTGTTCACTGTTTCGCGGTCTTAGAGAAGTAGATTTCTTTGTGGGAAAGTGCTGTTTTCACAGTGCTAAGTACTCCCAACTCTATCAACAATGGAGTTTCTACCGGTTTTCTAAGTCTCTCTAATTTTCATGAAGTTACACTTGGATTTCTCTGTGTAAACATCTGTAACGTCTCTAGGTAGATGAATCACTGTGTACTTTCTCTTGTTTCTATCTGTTACCAATCTTGAGAAACTCATACATTCTCTGTTCACTGTTTCCCGGTCTTACAACAGTAGATTTCTTTCTGTGAAAGTGCTGTTTTCACAGTGCTAAGTACTCCCAACTCTATCAACAATGTAGGTTTTACCAGTTTTCTAAGTCTCTCTCATTTTCTTGTACTTATACTTGGAATTCTCTGTGTAAACCTCTGTAACTTCTCTCGGTAGATGAATCACTGTGGACTTTCTCTTGTTTCTATCTGTTACCAATCTTGAGAAACTCATACATTCTCTGTTCACTGTTTCGCGGTCTTAGAGAAGTAGATTTCTTTGTGCGAAAGTGCTGTTTTCACAGTGCTAAGTACTCCCAACTCTATCAACAATGGAGTTTTTAATAGTTTTCTAAGTCTCTCTTATTTTCTTGCACTTATACTTGGAATTCTCTGGGTAAACCTCTGTAACTTCTCTAGGTAGATGAATCACTGTGTACTTTCTCTTGTTTCTATCTGTTACCAATCTTCAGAAACTCATACATTCCCTGTTCACTGTTTCCCGGTCTTAGAGAAGTAGATTTCTTGGTTCGAAAGTGCTGTTTTCACAGTGCTAAGTACTCCCAACTCTATCAACAATGTAGGTTTTACCAGTTTTCTAAGTCTCTCTTATTTTCTTGGAGTTACACTTGGATTTCTCTCTGTAAACCTCTGGAACTTCTCTAAGTAGATGAATCACTGTGTAGTTTCCCTTGTTTCTATCTGTTACCAATCTTGAGAAACTCATACATTCTCTGTTCACTCTTTCGCGGTCTTAGAGAAGTAGATTTCTTTGTGCAAAAGTGCTGTTTTCACAGTGCTAAGTACTCCCAACTCTATCAACAATGTAGGTTTTACCAGTTTTCTAAATCTCTCTTATTTTCTTGTACTTATACTTGGAATTCTCTGTGTAAACCGCTGTAACTTCTCTCGGTAGATGAATCACTGTGGACTTTCTCTTGTTTCTATCTGTTACCAATCTTGAGAAACTCATACATTCTCTGTTCACTGTTTCGCAGTCTTAGAGAAGTAGATTTCCTTGTGCGAAAGTGCTGTGTTCACAGTGCTAAGTACTTCCAACTCTATCAACAACGTAGGTTTTACGAGTTTTCTAAGTCTCTCTTATTTTCTTGTACTTATACTTGGAATTCTCTGTGTAAACCTCTGTAACTTCTCTAGGTAGATGAATCACTGTGGACTTTCTCTTGTTTCTATCTGTTACCAATCTTGACAAACTCATACATTCTCCGTTCACTGTTTCCCGGTCTTAGAGAAGTAGATTTCTTTGTGCGAAAGTGCTGTTTTCACAGTGCTAAGTACTCCCAACTATATCAACAATGTAGTTTCTACCGGTTTTCTAGGTCTCTCTAATTTTCATGAAGTTACACTTGGATTTCTCTGTGTAAACACCTGTAACGTCTCTAGGTAGATGAATCACTGTGTACTTTCTCTTGTTTCTATCTGTTACCAATTTTGAGAAACTCATACATTCTCTGTTCACTGTTTCCCGGTCTTAGAGAAGTAGATTTCTTTGTGCGAAAGTGCTGTTTTCACACTGCTAAGTACTCCCAACTCTATCAACAATGTAGGTTTTACCAGTTTTCTAAGTCTCTGTTATTTTCTTGGAGTTCCACTTGGATTTCTCTGTGTAAACTTCTGGAACTTCTCTAATTAGATGAATCACTGTGTACTTTCTCTTGTTTCTATCTGTTACCAATCTTGAGAAACTCATACATTCTCTGTTCACTGTTTCCCGCTCTTAGAGAAGTAGATTTCTTTGTGCGAAAGTGCTGTTTTCACAGTGCTAAGTACTCCCAACTCTATCAACAATGTAGGTTTTACCAGTTTTCTAAGTCTCTCTTATTTGCTTGTACTTATACTTGGAATTCTCTGTGTAAACCTCTGTAACTTCTCTCGGTAGATGAATCACTGGGTACTTTCTCTTGTTTCTATCTGTTACCAATCTTGAGAAACTCATACATTCTCTGTTCACTGTTTCCCGGTCTTAGAGAAGTAGATTTCTTTGTGCGAAAGTGCTGTTTTCACAGTGCTAAGTACTCCCAACTCTATCAACAATGTAGTTTTTTATAGTTTTCTAAGTCTCTCTTATTTGCTTGTACTTATACTTGGAATTCTCTGTGTAAACCTCTGTAACTTGTCTAGGTAGATGAATCACTGTGTACTTTCTCTTGTTTCTATCTGGTACCAATCTTGAGAAACTCATACATTCTCTGTTTACTGTTTCCCGGTCTTAGAGAAGTAGATTTCTTTCTGCGAAAGTGCTGTTTTCACAGTGCTAAGTACTCCCAACTCTATCAACAATGTAGGTTTTAACAGTTTTCTAAGTCTCTCTTATTTTCTTGTACTTATACTTGGAATTCTCTGTGTAAACTTCTGGAACTTCTCTCGGTAGATGAATCACTGTTGACTTTCTCTTGTTTCTATCTGTTACCAATCTTGAGAAACTCATACACTCTCAGTTCAATGTTTCCCAGTCTTAGAGAAGTAGATTTCTTTGTGCGAAACTGCTGTTTTCACACTGCTAAGTACTCCCAACTCTATCAACAATGTAGGTTTTACCAGTTTTCTAAGTCTCTCTTATTTTCTTTTACTTATACTTGCAATTCTCTGTGTAAACCTCTGTAACTTTTCCAGGTAGAGGAATCCCTGTGTACTTTCTCTTGTTTCTATCTGTTACCAATCTTGAGAAACTCATACATTCTCTGTTAACTGTTTCACGGACTTAGAGAACTAAATTTCTTTCGGCGAAAGTGCTGTTTTCACAGTGCTAAGTACTCCCAACTCTATCAACAATGTAGGTTTTACCAGTTTTCTAAGTCTCTCTTATTTTCTTGTACTTATACTTGGAATTCTCTGTGTAAACCTCTGTAACTTTTCTACGTAGATGAATCACTGTGTACTTTCTCTTCTTTCTATCTGTTACCAATCTTGAGAAACCCACACATTCTCTGTTCACTGTTTCCCAGTCTTAGAGAAGTAGATTTCTTTTTGCGAAAGTGCTGTTTTCACAGTGCTAAGTACTCCCAACTCTATCCACAATGTAGGTTTTACCAGTTTTCTAAGTCTCTCTTATTTTCTTGTACTTATACATGGAATTCTCTGTGTAAACTTCTGTAACTTCTCTAGGTAGATGAATCACTGTGTACTTTCCTTTGTTTCTATCTGTTACCAATCTTGAGAAACTCATACATTCTCTGTTCACTGTTTCGCGGTCTTAGAGAACTAGATTTCTTTGTGCGAAAGTGCTGCTTTCACAGTGCTAAGTACTCCCAACTCTATCAACAATGTAGTTTTTAATAGTTTTCTAAGTCTCTCTTATTTGCTTGTACTTATACTTGGAATTCTCTGTGTAAACCTCTGTAACTTCTCTAGGTAGATGAATCACTGTGTACTTTCTCTTGTTTCTATCTGTTACCAATCTTGAGAAAGTCATACATTCTCCGTTCACTGTTTCCCAGTCTTAGAGAAGTAGATTTCTTTCTGCGAAAGTGCTGTTTTCACAGTGTTAAGTACTCCCAACTCTATCAACAATGTAGGTTTGAACAGTTTTCTAAATCTCTCTTATTTTCTTGTACTTATATTTGGAATTCTCTGTGTAAACCTCTGTAACTTCTCTCGGTAGATGAATCACTGTGGACTTTCTCTTGTTTCTATCTGTTACCAATCTTGAGAAACTCATACATTCTCTGTTTACTGTTTCGCGGTCTTAGTGAAGTAGATTTCTTTGTGCGAAAGTGCTGTTTTCACAGTGCTAAGTACTCCCAACTCTATCAACAATGGAGTTTTTAATAGTTTTCTAAGTCTCTCTTATTTTCTTGTACTTATCCTTAGAATTCTCTGTGTAAACCTCTGTAACTTCTCTAGGTAGATGAATCACTGTGGACTTTCTCTTGTTTCTATCTGTTACCAATCTTGAGAAACTCATACATTCTCTGTTCACTGATTCCCGGTCTTAGAGAAGCAGATTTCTTTCTGCGAAAGTCCTGTTTTCACAGTGCTAAGTACTCCCAACTCTATCAACAATGTAGGTTTTACCAGTTTTCTAAGTCTCTCTTATTTTCTTGAAGTTACACTTGGATTTCTCTGTGTAAACCTCTGTAACTTCTCTAGGTAGTTGAATCACTGTGTACTTTCTCTTGTTTCTATCTGTTACCAATCTTGAGAAACTCATACATTCTCCGTTCACTGTTTCCCGGTCTTAGAGAAGTAGATTTTTTTGTGCGAAAGTGCTGTTTTCACAGTGCTAAGTACTCCCAACTCTATCAACAATGTAGGTTTTACCAGTTTTGTAAGTCTCTCTTCTTTTCTTGGAGTTACACTTGGATTTCTCTGTGTAAACTTCTGGAACTTCTCTAAGTAGATGAATCACTGTGTACTTTCTCTTGTTTCTATCTGTTACCAATCTTGAGAAACTCATACATTCTCTGTTCACTGTTTCCCTGTCTTAGAGAAGTAGATTTCTTTGTGCGAAAGTGCTGTTTTCACAGTGCTAAGTACTCCCAACTCTATCAACAATGTAGGTTTTACCAGTTTTCTAAGTCTCTCTTATTTGCTTGTACTTATACTTGGAATTCTCTGTGTAAACCTCTGTAACTTTTCTAGGTAGATGAATCACTGTGTACTTTCTCTTGTTTCTATCTGTTACCAATCTTGAGGAACTCATACATTCTCTGTTCACTGTTTCACGGACTTAGAGAACTAAATTTCTTTCGGCGAAAGTGCTGTTTTCACAGTGCTAAGTACTCCCAACTCTATCAACAATGTAGGTTTTACCAGTTTTCTAAGTCTCTCTTATTTGCTTGTACATATACTTGGAATTCTCTGTGTAAACCTCTGTAACTTCTCTAGGTAGATGAATCACTGTGTACTTTCTCTTGTTTCTATCTGGTACCAATCTTGAGAAACTCATACATTCTCCGTTCACAGTTTCCCCTTCTTAGACAAGTAGATTTCTTTGTGCGAAAGTGCTGTTTTCACAGTGCTAAGTACTCCCAACTCTATCAACAATGGAGTTTCTACCGGTTTTCTAAGTCTCTCTAATTTTCATGAAGTTACACTTGGATTTCTCTGTGTAAACATCTGTAACGTCTCTAGGTAGATGAATCACTGTGTACTTTCTCTTGTTTCTATCTGTTACCAATCTTGAGAAACTCATACATTCTCTGTTGACTGTTTCCCGGTCTTAGAGAAGTAGATTTCTTTCTGCGAAAGTGCTGTTTTCACAGTGCTAAGTACTCCCAACTCTATCAACAATGTAGGTTTTACCAGTTTTCTAAGTCTCTCTCATTTTCTTGTACTTATACTTGGAATTCTCTGTGTAAACCTCTGTAACTTCTCTAGGTAGATGAAACACTGTGTACTTTCTCTTGTTTCTATCTGTTACCAATCTTGAGAAACTCATACATTCTCTGTTCACTGTTTCGCGGTCTTAGAGAAGTAGATTTCTTTGTGCGAAAGTGCTGTTTTCACAGTGCTAAGTACTTCCAACTCTATCAACAATGTAGGTTTTACCAGTTTTCTAAGTCTCTCTTATTTTCGTGGAGTTACACTTGGATTTCTCTGTGTAAACTTCTGGAACTTCTCTAAGTAGATGAATCACTGTGTACTTTCTCTTGTTTCTATCTGTTACCAATCTTGAGAAACTCATACATTCTCTGTTCACTGTTTCCCGGTCGTAGAGAAGTAGATTTCTTTGTGCGAAAGTGCTGTTTTCACAGTGCTAAGTACTCCCAACTCTATCAACAATGTAGGTTTTACCAGTTTTCTAAGTCTCTCTTATTTGCTTGTACTTATACTTGGAATTCTCTGTGTAAACCTCTGTAACTTCTCTAGGTAGATGAATCACTGTGGACTTTCTCTTGTTTCTATCTGTTACCAATCTTGAGAAACTCATACATTCTCTGTTTACTGTTTCCCGGTCTTAGAGAAGTAGATTTCTTTCTGCGAAAGTGCTGTTTTCACAGTGCTAAGTACTCCCAACTCTATCAACAATGTAGGTTTTAACAGTTTTCTAAGTCTCTCTTATTTTCTTGTACTTATACTTGGAATTCTCTGTGTAAACCTCTGTAACTTCTCTCGGTAGATGAATCACTGTTGACTTTCTCTTGTTTCTATCTGTTACCAATCTTGAGAAACTCATACATTCTCTGTTCAATGTTTCCCAGTCTTAGAGAAGTAGATTTCTTTGTGCGAAACTGCTGTTTTCACAGTGCTAAGTACTCCCAACTCTATCAACAATGTAGGTTTTACCAGTTTTCTAAGTCTCTCTAATTTTCTTTTACTTATACTTGGAATTCTCTGTGTAAACCTCTGTAACTTTTCTAGGTAGAGGAATCCCTGTGTACTTTCTCTTGTTTCTATCTGTTACCAATCTTGAGAAACTCATACATTCTCTGTTCACTGTTTCACGGACTTAGAGAACTAAATTTCTTTCGGCGAAAGTGCTGTTTTCACAGTGCTAAGTACTGCCAACTCTATCAACAATGTAGGTTTTACCAGTTTTCTAAGTCTCTCTTATTTTCTTGTACTTATACTTGGAATTCTCTGTGTAAACCTCTGTAACTTTTCTACGTAGATGAATCACTGTGTACTTTCTCTTCTTTCTATCTGTTACCAATCTTGAGAAACTCACACATTCTCTGTTCACTGTTTCCCAGTCTTAGAGAAGTAGATTTCTTTTTGCGAAAGTGCTGTTTTCACAGTGCTAAGTACTCCCAACTCTATCCACAATGTAGGTTTTACCAGTTTTCTAAGTCTCTCTTATTTTCTTGTACTTATACATGGAATTCTCTGTGTAAACTTCTGTAACTTCTCTAGGTAGATGAATCCCTTTGTACTTTCTTTTGTTTCTATCTGTTACCAATCTTGAGAAACTCATACATTCCCTGTTCACTGTTTCGCGGTCTTAGAGAAGTAGATTTCTTTGTGCGAAAGTGCTGTTTTCACAGTGCTAAGTACTCCCAACTCTATCAACAATGTAGTTTTTAATAGTTTTCTAAGTCTCTCTTATTTGCTTGTACTTATACTTGGAATTCTCTGTGTAAACCTCTGTAACTTCTCTAGGTAGATGAATCACTGTGTACTTTCTCTTGTTTCTATCTGTTACCAATCTTGAGAAAGTCATACATTCTCCGTTCACTGTTTCCCAGTCTTAGAGAAGTAGATTTCTTTCTGCGAAAGTGCTGTTTTCACAGTGTTAAGTACTCCCAACTCTATCAACAATGTAGGTTTGAACAGTTTTCTAAATCTCTCTTATTTTCTTGTACTTATATTTGGAATTCTCTGTGTAAACCTCTGTAATTTATCTCGGTAGATGAATCACTGTGGACTTTCTCTTGTTTCTATCTGTTACCAATCTTGAGAAACTCATATATTCTCTGTTTACTGTTTCGCGGTCTTAGAGAAGTAGATTTCTTTGTGGGAAAGTGCTATTTTCACAGTGCTAAGTACTCCCAACTCTATCAACAATGGAGTTTTTAATAGTTTTCTACGTCTCTCTTATTTGCTTGTACTTATACTTGGAATTCTCTGTGTAAACCTCTGTAACTTCTCTAGGTAGATGAATCACTGTGTACTTTCTCTTGTTTCTATCTGTTACCAATCTTGAGAAACTCATACATTCTCTGTTCACTGTTTCGCGGTCTTAGAGAAGTAGATTTCTTTGTGCGAAAGTGGTGTTTTCAAAGTGGTAAGTACTCCCAACTCTATCAACAATGTAGGTTTTACCAGTTTTCTAAGTCTCTCTTATTTTGTTGAAGTTACACTTGGATTTCTCTGTGTAAACCTCTGTAACTTCTCTAGGTAGATGAATCACTGTGTACTTTCTCTTGTTTCTATCTGGTACCAATCTTGAGAAACTCATACATTCTCCGTTCACTGTTTCCCGGTCTTAGACAAGTAGATTTCTTTGTGCGAAAGTTCTGTTTTCACAGTGCTAAGTACTCCCAACTCTATCAACAATGTAGTTTCTACCGGTTTTCTAAGTCTCTCTAATTTTCATGAAGTTACACTTGGATTTCTCTGTGTAAACATCTGTAACGTCTCTAGGTAGATGAATCACTGTGTACTTTCTCTTGTTTCTATCTGTTACCAATCTTGAGAAACTCATACATTCTCTGTTCACTGTTTCGCGGTCTTAGAGCAGTAGATTTCTTTGTGCGAAAGTGCTGTTTTCACAGTGCTAAGTACTCCCAACTCGATCAACAATGTAGTTTTTAATAGTTTTCTAAGTCTCTCTTATTTGCTTGTACTTATACTTGGAATTCTCTGTGTAAACCTCTGTAACTTCTCTAGGTAGATAAATCACTGTGTACTTTCTCTTGTTTCTATCTGTTACCAATCTTGAGAAACTCATACATTGTCTGTTTACTGTTTCCCGGTCTTAGAGAAGTAGATTTCTTTCTGCGAAAGTGCTGTTTTCACAGTGCTAAGTACTCCCAACTCTATCAACAATGTAGGTTTTAACAGTTTTCTAAGTCTCTCTTATTTTCTTGTACTTATACTTGGAATTCTCTGTGTAAACCTCTGTAACTTCTCTCGGTAGATGAATCACTGTTGACTTTCTCTTGTTTCTATCTGTTACCAATCTTAAGAAACTCATACATTCTCTATTCAATGTTTCCCAGTCTTAGAGAAGTAGATTTCATTGTGCGAATGTGCTGTTTTCACAGTGTTAAGTACTCCCAACTCTATCAACAATGTAGGTTTTACCAGTTTTCTAAGTCTCTCTTATTTTCTTGTACTTATACTTGGAATTCTCTGTGTAAACCTCTGTAACTTTTCTAGGTAGATGAATCCCTGTGTACTTTCTCTTGTTTCTATCTGTTACCAATCTTGAGCAACTCCTACATTCTCTGTTCACTATTTCCCAGTCTTAGAGAAGTAGATTTCTTTCTGCGAAATTGCTGTTTTCACAGTACTAAGTACTCCCAACTCTATCAACAATGTAGGTTTTACCAATTTTCTAAGTCTCTCTTATTTTCTTGTACTTATACTTGGAATTCTCTGTGTAAACCTCTGTAACTTTTCTATGTAGATGAATCACTGCGTACTTTCTCTTCTTTCTATCTGTTACCAATCTTGAGAAACTCATACATTCTCTGTTCACTGTTTCCCAGTGTTAGAGAAGTTGATTTCTTTCTGCGAAAGTGCTGTTTTCACAGTGCTAAGTACTCCCAACTCTATCAGCAATGTAGGTTTTACCAGTTTTCTAAGTCTCTCTTATTTTCTTTTACTTATACTTGGAATTCTCTGTGTAAACCTCTGTAACTTTTCTAGGTAGAGGAATCCCTGTGTACTTTCTCTTGTTTCTATCTGTTACCAATCTTGAGAAACTCATACATTCTCTGTTCACTGTTTCCAGGACTTAGAGAACTAAATTTCTTTCGGCGAAAGTGCTGTTTTCACAGTGCTAAGTACTCCCAACTCTATCAACAATGTAGGTTTTACCAGTTTTCTAAGTCTCTCTTATTTTCTTGTACTTATACTTGGAATTCTCTGTGTAAACCTCTGTAACTTTTCTAGGTAGATGAATCACTGTGTACTTTCTCTTGTTTCTATCTGTTACCAATCTTGAGAAAGTCATACATTCTCCGTTCACTGTTTCCCAGTCTTAGAGAAGTAGATTTCTTTGTGCGAAAGTGCTGTTTTCACAGTGCTAAGTACTCCCAACTCTATCAACAATGTGGTTTCTACCGGTTTTCCAAGTCTCTCTAATTTTCATGAAGTTACACTTGGATTTCTCTGTGTAAACATCTGTAACGTCTCTAGGTAGATGAATCACTGTGTACTTTCTCTTGTTTCTATCTGTTACCAATCTTGAGAAACTCATACATTCACTGTTCACTGTTTCCCGGTCTTACAGAAGTAGATTTCTTTGTGCGAAAGTGCTGTTTTCACAGTGCTAAGTACTCCCAACTCTATCAACAATGTAGGTTTTACCAGTTTTCTAAGTCTCTCTTATTTTCTTGGAGTTACACTTGGATTTCTCTGTGTAAACTTCTGGAACTTCTCTAAGTAGATGAATCACTGTGTACTTTCTCTTGTTTCTATCTGTTACGAATCTTGAGAAACTCATACATTCTCTGTTCACTGTTTCCCAGTGTTAGAGAAGTTGATTTCTTTCTGTGAAAGTGCTGTTTTCACAGTGCTAAGGACTCCCAACTCTATCAACAATGTAGGTTTTACCAGTTTTCTAAGTCTCTCTTATTTTCTTGTACTTATACTTGGAATTCTCTGTGTAAACCTCTGTAACTTTTCTAGGTAGATGAATCCCTGTGTACTTTCTCTTGTTTCTATCTGTTACCAATCTTGAGAAACTCATACATTCTCTGTTCACTGTTTCCCAGTCTTAGAGAAGTAGATTTCTTTCTGCGAAACTGCTGTTTTCACAATGCTAAGTACTCCCAACTCTATCAACAATGTAGGTTTTACCACTATTCTAAGTCTCTCTTATTTTCTTGTACTTATACTTGGAATTCTCTGTGTAAACCTCTGTAACTTCTCTAGGTAGATGAATCCCTGTGGACTTTCTCTTGTTTCTATCTGTTACCAATCTTGAGAAACTCATACATTCTCTGTTCACTGATTCCCGGTCTTAATGAAGCAGATTTCTTTCTGCGAAAGTCCTGTTTTCACAGTGCTAAGTACTCCCAACTCTATCAACAATGTAGGTTTTACCAGTTTTCTAAGTCTCTCTTATTTTGTTGAAGTTACACTTGGATTTCTCTGTGTAAACCTCTGTAACTTCTCTAGGTAGATGAATCACTGTGTACTTTCTCTTGTTTCTATCTGGTACCAATCTTGAGAAACTCATACATTCTCCATTCACTGTTTCCCGGTCTTAGACAAGTAGATTTCTTTGTGCGAAAGTGCTGTTTTCACAGTGCTAAGTACTCCCAACTCTATCAACAATGTGGTTTCTACCGGTTTTCTAAGTCTCTCTAATTTTCATGAAGTTACACTTGGATTTCTCTGTGTAAACATCTGTAACGTCTCTAGGTAGATGAATCACTGTGTACTTTCTCTTGTTTCTATCTGTTACCAATCTTGAGAAACTCATACATTCACTGTTCACTGTTTCCCGGTCTTACAGAAGTAGATTTCTTTGTGCGAAAGTGCTGTTTTCACAGTGCTAAGAACTCCCAACTCTATCAACAATGTAGGTTTTACCAGTTTTCTAAGTCTCTCTCATTTTCTTGTAGTTATACTTGGAATTCTCTGTGTAAACATCTGTAACTTCTCTCGGTAGATGAATCAGTGTGGAATTTCTCTTGTTTCTATCTGTTACCAATCTTGAGAAACTCATACATTCTCTGTTCACTGTTTCGCGGTCTTAGAGAAGTAGATTTCTTTGTGCGAAAGTGCTGTTTTCACAGTGCTAAGTACTCCCAACTCTATCAACAATGTAGTTTTTAATAGTTTTCTAAGTCTCTCTTATTTGCTTGTACTTATACTTGGAATTCTCTGTGTAAACCTCTGTAACTTCTCTAGGTAGATGAATCACTGTGTACTTTCTCTTGTTTCTATCTGTTACCAATCTTGAGAAAGTCATACATTCTCCGTTCACTGTTTCCCAGTCTTAGAGAAGTAGATTTCTTTGTGCGAAAGTGCTGTTTTCACAGTGCTAAGTACTCCCAACTCTATCAACAATGTGGTTTCTACCGGTTTTCTAAGTCTCTCTAATTTTCATGAAGTTACACTTGGATTTCTCTGTGTAAACATCTGTAACGTCTCTAGGGAGATGAATCACTGTGTACTTTCTCTTGTTTCTATCTGTTACCAATCTTGGGAAACTCATACATTCACTGTTCACTGTTTCCCGGTCTTACAGAAGTAGATTTCTTTGTGCGAAAGTGCTGTTTTCACAGTGCTAAGTACTCCCAACTCTATCAGCAATGTAGGTTTTACCAGTTTTCTAAGTCTCTCTCATTTTCTTGTAGTTATACTTGGAATTCTCTGTGTAAACATCTGTAACTTCTCTCGGTAGATGAATCAGTGTGGACTTTCTCTTGTTTCTATCTGTTACCAATCTTGAGAAACTCATACATTCTCTGTTCACTGTTTCGCGGTCTTAGAGAAGTAGATTTCTTTGTGCGAAAGTGCTGTTTTCACAGTGCTAAGTACTCCCAACTCTATCAACAATGTAGGTTTTACCAGTTTTCTAAGTCTCTCTTATTTTCTTGTACTTATAATTGGAATTCTCTGTGTAAACCGCTGTAACTTCTCTCGGTAGATGAATCACTGTGGACTTTCTCTTGTTTCTATCTGTTACCAATCTTGAGAAACTCATACATTCTCTGTTCACTGTTTCCCGGTCTTAGAGAAGTAGATTTTTTTGTGCGAAAGTGCTGTTTTCACACTGCTAAGTACTCCCAACTCTATCAACAATGTAGGTTTTACCAGTTTTCTAAGTCTCTCTTATTTTCTTGGAGTTACACTTGGATTTCTCTGTGTAAACTTCTGGAACTTCTCTAAGTAGATGAATCACTGTGTACTTTCTCTTGTTTCTATCTGTTACGAATCTTGAGAAACTCATACATTCTCTGTTCACTGTTTCCCAGTGTTAGAGAAGTTGATTTCTTTCTGTGAAAGTGCTGTTTTCACAGTGCTAAGGACTCCCAACTCTATCAACAATGTAGGTTTTACCAGTTTTCTAAGTCTCTCTTATTTTCTTGTACTTATACTTGGAATTCTCTGTGTAAACCTCTGTAACTTTTCTAGGTAGATGAATCCCTGTGGACTTTCTCTTGTTTCTATCTGTTACCAATCTTGAGAAACTCATACATTCTCTGTTCACTGATTCCCGGTCTTAGAGAAGCAGATTTCTTTCTGCGAAAGTCCTGTTTTCACAGTGCTAAGTACTCCCAACTCTATCAACAATGTAGGTTTTACCAGTTTTCTAAGTCTCTCTTATTTTGTTGAAGTTACACTTGGATTTCTCTGTGTAAACCTCTGTAACTTCTCTAGGTAGATGAATCACTGTGTACTTTCTCTTGTTTCTATCTGGTACCAATCTTGAGAAACTCATACATTCTCCATTCACTGTTTCCCGGTCTTAGACAAGTAGATTTCTTTGTGCGAAAGTGCTGTTTTCACAGTGCTAAGTACTCCCAACTCTATCAACAATGTGGTTTCTACCGGTTTTCTAAGTCTCTCTAATTTTCATGAAGTTACACTTGGATTTCTCTGTGTAAACATCTGTAACGTCTCTAGGTAGATGAATCACTGTGTACTTTCTCTTGTTTCTATCTGTTACCAATCTTGAGAAACTCATACATTCACTGTTCACTGTTTCCCGGTCTTACACAAGTAGATTTCTTTGTGCGAAAGTGCTGTTTTCACAGTGCTAAGTACTCCCAACTCTATCAACAATGTAGGTTTTACCAGTTTTCTAAGTCTCTCTCATTTTCTTGTAGTTATACTTGGAATTCTCTGTGTAAACATCTGTAACTTCTCTCGGTAGATGAATCAGTGTGGACTTTCTCTTGTTTCTATCTGTTACCAATCTTGAGAAACTCATACATTCTCTGTTCACTGTTTCGCGGTCTTAGAGAAGTAGATTTCTTTGTGCGAAAGTGCTGTTTTCACAGTGCAAAGTACTCCCAACTCTATCAACAATGTAGGTTTTACCAGTTTTCTAAGTCTCTCTTATTTTCTTGTACTTATAATTGGAATTCTCTGTGTAAACCGCTGTAACTTCTCTCGGTAGATTAATCACTGTGGACTTTCTCTTGTTTCTATCTGTTACCAATCTTGAGAAACTCATACATTCTCTGTTCACTGTTTCCCGGTCTTAGAGAAGTAGATTTTTTTGTGCGAAAGTGCTGTTTTCAAACTGCTAAGTACTCCCTACTCTATCAACAATGTAGGTTTTACCAGTTTTCTAAGTCTCTCTTATTTTCTTGGAGTTACACTTGGATTTCTCTGTGTAAACTTCTGGAACTTCTCTAAGTAGATGAATCACTGTGTACTTTCTCTTGTTTCTATCTGTTACGAATCTTGAGAAACTCATACATTCTCTGTTCACTGTTTCCCAGTGTTAGAGAAGTTGATTTCTTTCTGTGAAAGTGCTGTTTTCACAGTGCTAAGGACTCCCAACTCTATCAACAATGTAGGTTTTACCAGTTTTCTAAGTCTCTCTTATTTTCTTGTACTTATACTTGGAATTCTCTGTGTAAACCTCTGTAACTTTTCTAGGTAGATGAATCCCTGTGTACTTTCTCTTGTTTCTATCTGTTACCAATCTTGAGAAACTCATACATTCTCTTTTCACTGTTTCCCAGTCTTAGAGAAGTAGATTTCTTTCTGCGAAACTGCTGTTTTCACAATGCTAAGTACTCCCAACTCTATCAACAATGTAGGTTTTACCACTTTTCTAAGTCTCTCTTATTTTCTTGTACTTATACTTGGAATTCTCTGTGTAAACCTCTGTAACTTCTCTTGGTTGATGAATCACTGTGGACTTTCTCTTGTTTCTATCTGTTACCAATCTTGAGAAACTCATACATTCTCTGTTTACTGTTTCGCGGTCTTAGAGAAGAAGATTTCTTTGTGGGAAAGTGCTGTTTTCACAGTGCTAAGTACTCCCAACTCTATCAACAATGGAGTTTTTAATAGTTTTCTAAGTCTCTCTTATTTTGTTGAAGTTACACTTGGATTTCTCTGTGTAAACCTCTGTAACTTCTCTCGGTAGATGAATCACTGTGGACTTTCTCTTGTTTTAGGGTTAGGGTTAGGGTTAGGGTTAGGGTTAGGGTTAGGGTTAGGGTTAGGGTTTCAGGGTTTCAGGGTTTCAGGGTTGTTTTTCAGGGTTTCAGGGTTTCAGGGTTTCAGGGTTTCAGGGTTTCAGGGTTTCAGGGTTTCAGGGTTTCAGGGTTTCAGGGTTTCAGGGTTTCAGGGTTTCAGGGTTTCAGGGTTTCAGGGTTTCAGGGTTTCAGGGTTTCAGGGTTTCAGGGTTTCAGGGTTTCAGGGTTTCAGGGTTTCAGGGTTTCAGGGTTTCAGGGTTTCAGGGTTTCAGGGTTTCAGGGTTTCAGGGTTTCAGGGTTTCAGGGTTTCAGGGTTTCAGGGTTTCAGGGTTTCAGGGTTTCAGGGTTTCAGGGTTTCAGGGTTTCAGGGTTTCAGGGTTTCAGGGTTTCAGGGTTTCAGGGTTTCAGGGTTTCAGGGTTTCAGGGTTTCAGGGTTTCAGGGTTTCAGGGTTTCAGGGTTTCAGGGTTTCAGGGTTTCAGGGTTTCAGGGTTTCAGGGTTTCAGGGTTTCAGGGTTTCAGGGTTTCAGGGTTTCAGGGTTTCAGGGTTTCAGGGTTTCAGGGTTTCAGGGTTTCAGGGTTTCAGGGTTTCAGGGTTTCAGGGTTTCAGGGTTTCAGGGTTTCAGGGTTTCAGGGTTTCAGGGTTTCAGGGTTTCAGGGTTTCAGGGTTTCAGGGTTTCAGGGTTTCAGGGTTTCAGGGTTTCAGGGTTTCAGGGTTTCAGGGTTTCAGGGTTTCAGGGTTTCAGGGTTTCAGGGTTTCAGGGTTTCAGGGTTTCAGGGTTTCAGGGTTTCAGGGTTTCAGGGTTTCAGGGTTTCAGGGTTTCAGGGTTTCAGGGTTTCAGGGTTTCAGGGTTTCAGGGTTTCAGGGTTTCAGGGTTTCAGGGTTTCAGGGTTTCAGGGTTTCAGGGTTTCAGGGTTTCAGGGTTTCAGGGTTTCAGGGTTTCAGGGTTTCAGGGTTTCAGGGTTTCAGGGTTTCAGGGTTTCAGGGTTTCAGGGTTTCAGGGTTTCAGGGTTTCAGGGTTTCAGGGTTTCAGGGTTTCAGGGTTTCAGGGTTTCAGGGTTTCAGGGTTTCAGGGTTTCAGGGTTTCAGGGTTTCAGGGTTTCAGGGTTTCAGGGTTTCAGGGTTTCAGGGTTTCAGGGTTTCAGGGTTTCAGGGTTTCAGGGTTTCAGGGTTTCAGGGTTTCAGGGTTTCAGGGTTTCAGGGTTTCAGGGTTTCAGGGTTTCAGGGTTTCAGGGTTTCAGGGTTTCAGGGTTTCAGGGTTTCAGGGTTTCAGGGTTTCAGGGTTTCAGGGTTTCAGGGTTTCAGGGTTTCAGGGTTTCAGGGTTTCAGGGTTTCAGGGTTTCAGGGTTTCAGGGTTTCAGGGTTTCAGGGTTTCAGGGTTTCAGGGTTTCAGGGTTTCAGGGTTTCAGGGTTTCAGGGTTTCAGGGTTTCAGGGTTTCAGGGTTTCAGGGTTTCAGGGTTTCAGGGTTTCAGGGTTTCAGGGTTTCAGGGTTTCAGGGTTTCAGGGTTTCAGGGTTTCAGGGTTTCAGGGTTTCAGGGTTTCAGGGTTAGGGTTAGGGTTAGGGTTTCAGGGTTAGGGTTAGGGTTTCAGGGTTAGGGTTTCAGGGTTAGGGTTTCAGGGTTAGGGTTTCAGGGTTAGGGTTTCAGGGTTAGGGTTTCAGGGTTAGGCTTTCAGGGTTAGGGTTTCAGGGTTAGGGTTTCAGGGTTAGGGTTTCAGGGTTAGGGTTTCAGGGTTAGGGTTTCAGGGTTAGGGTTTCAGGGTTAGGGTTTCAGGGTTTCAGGGTTAGGGTTAGGGTTTCAGGGTTAGGGTTAGGGTTTCAGGGTTTCAGGGTTTCAGGGTTAGGGTTAGGGTTTCAGGGTTTCAGGGTTTCAGGGTTAGGGTTAGGGTTTCAGGGTTAGGGTTTCAGGGTTAGGGTTAGGGTTTCAGGGTTAGGGTTAGGGTTTTAGGGTCAGAGTTTCAGGGTTAGGGTTTCAGGGTTAGGGTTAGGGTTTCAGGGTTAGGGTTAGGGTTTCAGGGTTTCAGTGTTTCAGGGTTAGGGTTAGGGTTTCAGGGTTAGGGTTTCAGGGTTAGGGTTAGGGTTTCAGGGTTTCAGGGTTTCAGGGTTAGGTTTAGGGTTTCAGGGTTTCAGGGTTTCAGGGTTAGGGTTAGAGTTTCAGGGTTAGGGTTTCAGGGTTAGGGTTAGGGTTTCAGGGTTAGGGTTAGGGTTTTAGGGTCAGAGTTTCAGGGTTACGGTTTCAGGGTTAGGGTTAGGGTTTTAGGGTTAGGGTTAGGGTTTCAGGGTTTCAGTGTTTCAGGGTTAGGGTTAGGGTTTCAGGGTTAGGGTTTCAGGGTTAGGGTTAGGGTTTCAGGGTTTCAGGGTTTCAGGGTCAGGGTTAGGGTTTCAGGGTCAGGGTTAGGGTTTCAGGGTCAGGGTTAGGGTTTCAGGGTCAGGGTTAGGGTTTCAGGGTCAGGGTTAGGGTTTCAGGGTCAGGGTTAGGGTTTCAGGGTCAGGGTTAGGGTTTCAGGGTCAGGGTTAGGGTTTCAGGGTCAGGTTTAGGGTTTCAGGGTCAGGGTTAGGGTTTCAGGGTCAGGGTTAGGGTTTCAGGGTTAGGGTTAGGGTTTCAGGCTTAGGGTTAGGGTTTCAGGGTTAGGGTTAGGGTTTCAGGGTTAGGATTAGGGTTTCAGGCTTAGGGTTAGGGTTTCAGGGTTAGGGTTAGGGTTTCAGGGTTAGGGTTAGGGTTTCAGGGTTAGGGTTAGGGTTTCAGGGTTAGGGTTCGGGTTTCAGGGTTAGGGTTCGGGTTTCAGGGTTCGGGTTTCAGGGTTCGGGTTTCAGGGTTCGGGTTTCAGGGTTCGGGTTTCAGGGTTCGGGTTTCAGGGTTCGGGTTTCAGGGTTCAGGTTCGGGTTTCAGGTTTCGGGTTCGGGTTTCAGGGTTCGGGTTCGGGTTTCAGGGTTCGGGTTCGGGTTTCAGGGTTCGGGTTCGGGTTTCAGGGTTCGGGTTCGGGTTTCAGGGTTCGGGTTCGGGTTTCAGGGTTCGGGTTCGGGTTTCAGGGTTCGGGTTCGGGTTTCAGGGTTCGGGTTCGGGTTTCAGGGTTCGGGTTCGGGTTTCAGGGTTCGGGTTCGGGTTTCAGGGTTCGGGTTCGGGTTTCAGGGTTCGGGTTCGGGTTTCAGGGTTCGGGTTCGGGTTTCAGGGTTTCAGGGTTCGGGTTTCAGGGTTCGGGTTTCAGGGTTCGGGTTTCAGGGTTCGGGTTTCAGGGTTCGGGTTTCAGGGTTCGGGATTCAGGGTTCGGGTTTCAGGGTTCGGGTTTCAGGGTTCGGGTTTCAGGGTTCGGGTTTCAGGGTTCGGGTTTCAGGGTTCGGGTTTCAGGGTTCGGGTTTCAGGGTTCGGGTTTCAGGGTTCGGGTTTCAGGGTTCGGGTTTCAGGGTTCGGGTTTCAGGGTTTGGGTGAGGGTTAGGATTAGGGTTTTAGGATTTGGGTTTTAGGGTTTGGGTTTTAGGGTTAGGGTTTTAGGGATAGGGTTAGGGTTAGGGTTAGGGTTAGGGTTAGGGTAACTTCTCTAGCTAGATGAATCAGTGTGTACTTTCTTTTGTTTCTATCTGTTACCAATCTTGAGAAACTCACACATTCTCTGTTCACTGTTTCCCTGTCTTATAGAAGTAGATTTCTTTGTGCGAAAGTGCTGTTTTCACACTGCTAAGTACTCCGAACTCTATCAACAATGTAGGTTTGACGAGTTTTCTAAGTCTCTCTTATTTTCTTGTACTTATACCTGGAATTTTCTGTGTAAACCGCGGTAACTTCTCTAGCTAGATGAATCACTGTGTACTTTCTCTTGTTTCTATCTGTAACCAATCTTCAGAAACTCATACATTCTCTGTTCACGGTTTCACGATCTTAGAGAAGTAGATTTCTTTCGGCGAAAGTCATGTTTTCACACTTCCAAGTACTCCCATCTCAGTCAACAATGTAGGTTTTACCAGTTTTCTAAGTCTCTCTTATTTGCTTGGAGTTACACTTGTAATTCTCTGTGTAAACCTCTGTAACTTTTCTAGGAAGATGAATCACTGTGTACTTTCTCTTGTTTCTATCTGTTACCAATCTTGAGAAACTGATACATTCTCTGTTCACTGTTTGGCGGTCTTAGAGCAGTAGATTTCTTTGTGCGAAAGTGCTGTTTTCACAGTGCTAAGTACTCCCAACTCTATCAACAATGTAGTTTTTAATAGTTTTCTAAGTCTCTCTTATTTGCTTGTACTTATACTTGGAATTCTCTGTGTAAACCTCTGTAACTTCTCTAGGTAGATGAATCACTGTGTACTTTCTCTTGTTTCTATCTGTTACCAATCTTGAGAAACTCATACATTCTCTGTTCAATGTTTCCCAGTCTTAGAGAAGTAGATTTCTTTGTGCGAAACAGCTGTTTTCACAGTGCTAAGTACTCCCAACTCTATCAACAATGTAGGTATTACCAGTTTTTTAAGTCTCTCTTATTTTCTTTTACTTATACTTGGAATTCTCTGTGTAAACCTCTGTAACTTTTCTAGGTAGAGGAATCCCTGTGTACTTTCTCTTGTTTCTATCTGTTACCAATCTTGAGAAACTCCTACATTCTCTGTTCACCGTTTCCCAGTCTTAGAGAAGTAGATTTCTTTCTGCGAAAGTGCCGTTTTCACAGTACTAAGTACTCCCAACTCTATCAACAATGTAGGTTTTACCAGTTTTCTAAGTCTCTCTTATTTTCTTGTACTTATACTTGGAATTCTCTGTGTAAACTTCTGTAACTTTTCTATGTAGATGAATCACTGCGTACTCTCTCTTCTTTCTATCTGTTACCAATCTTGAGAAACTCATACATTCTCTGTTCACTGTTTCCCAGTCTTAGAGAAGTAGATTTCTTTCTGAGAAGGTGCTGTTTTCACAGTGGTAAGTACTACCAACTCTATCCACAACGTAGGTTTTACCAGTTTTCTAAGTCTCTCTTCTTTTCTTGTACTTATACATGGAATTCTCTATGTAAACTTCTGTAACTTCTCTAGGTAGATGAATCACTGTGTACTTTCTCTTGTTTCTATCTGTTACGAATCTCGAGAAACTCATACATTCTCTGTTCACTGTTTCCCAGTGTTAGAGAAGTTGATTTCTTTCTGAGAAAGTGCTGTTTTCACAGTGCTAAGTACTCCCAACTCTATCAACAATGTAGGTTTTACCAGTTTTCTAAGTCTCTCTTATTTTCTTGTACTTATACTTGGAATTCTCTGTGTAAACCTCTGTAACTTCTCTCGGTAGAGGAATCACTGTTGACTTTCTCTTGTTTCTATCTGTTACCAATCTTGAGAAACTCATACATTCTCTGTTCAATGTTTCCCAGTCTTAGAGAAGTAGATTTCTTTGTGCGAAAGTGCTGTTTTCCCAGTGCTAAGTACTCCCAACTCTATCAACAATGTAGGTTTTATCAGTTTTCTAAGTCTCTCTTATTTTCTTGTACTTATACTTGGAATTCTCTGTGTAAACCTCTGTAACTTTTCTAGGTAGATGAATCCCTGTGGACTTTCTCTTGTTTCTATCTGTTACCAATCTTGAGAAACTCATACATTCTCTGTTTACTGTTTCGCGGTCTTAGAGAAGTAGATTTCTTTGTGGGAAAGTGCTGTTTTCACAGTGCTAAGTACTCCCAACTCTATCAACAATGGAGTTTCTACCGGTTTTCTAAGTCTCTCTAATTTTCATGAAGTTACACTTGGATTTCTCTGTGTAAACATCTGTAACGTCTCTAGGTAGATGAATCACTGTGTACTTTCTCTTGTTTCTATCTGTTACCAATCTTGAGAAACTCATACATTCTCTGTTCACTGTTTCCCGGTCTTAGAGAAGTAGATTTCTTTCTGCGAAAGTGCTGTTTTCACAGTGCTAAGTACTCCCAACTCTCTCAACAATGTAGGTTTTACCAGTTTTCTAAGTCTCTCTCATTTTCTTGTACTTATACTTGGAATTCTCTGTGTAAACCTCTGTAACTTCTCTCGGTAGATGAATCACTGTGGACTTTCTCTTGTTTCTATCTGTTACCAATCTTGAGAAACTCATACATTCTCTGTTCACTGTTTCGCGGTCTTAGAGAAGTAGATTTCTTTGTGCGAAAGTGCTGTTTTCACAGTGCTAAGTACTCCCAACTCTATCAACAATGTAGGTTTTACCAGTTTTCTAATTCTCTCTTATTTTCGTGGAGTTACACTTGTATTTCTCTGTGTAAACTTCTGGAACTTCTCTAAGTAGATGAATCACTGTGTACTTTCTCTTGTTTCTATCTGTTACCAGTCTTGAGAAACTCATACATTCTCTGTTCACTGTTTCCCGGTCTTAGAGAAGTAGATTTCTTTGTGCGAAAGTGCTGTTTTCACAGTGCTAAGTACTCTCAACTCTATCAACAATGTAGGTTTTACCAGTTTTCTAAGTCTCTCTTATTTGCTTGTACTTATACTTGGAATTCTCTGTGTAAACCTCTGTAACTTCTCTCGGTAGATGAATCACTGTGGACTTTCTCTTGTTTCTATCTGTTACCAATCTTGAGAAACTCATACATTCTCTGTTCACTGTTTCCCAGTCTTAGAGAAGTAGATTTCTTTCTGCGAAAGTGCTGTTTTCACAATGCTAAGTACTCCCAACTCTATCAACAATGTAGGTTTTACCAGTTTTCTAAGTCTCTCTTATTTGCTTGTACTTATACATGGAATTCTCTGTGTAAACCTCTGTAACTTCTCTACGTAGATGAATCACTGTGTACTTTCTCTTCTTTCTATCTGTTACCAATCTTGAGAAACTCACACATTCCCTGTTCACTGTTTCCCAGTCTTAGAGAAGTAGATTTCTTTCTGCGAAACTGCTGTTTTCACAATGCTAAGTACTCCCAACTCTATCAACAATGTAGGTTTTACCAGTTTTCTAAGTCTCTCTTATTTGCTTGTACTTATACTTGGAATTCTCTGTGTAAACCTCTGTAACTTTTCTAGGAAGATGAATCACTGTGTACTTTCTCTTGTTTCTATCTGTTACCAATCTTGAGAAACTGATACATTCTCTGTTCACTGTTTGGCGGTCTTAGAGAAGTAGATTTCTTTCTGCGAAAGTGCTGTTTTCACAGGGTTAAGTACTCCCAACTCTATCAACAATGTAGGTTTGAACAGTTTTCCAAATCTCTCTTATTTTCTTGTACTTATATTTGGAATTCTCTGTGTAAACCTCTGTAACTTCTCTCGGTAGATGAATCACTGTGGACTTTCTCTTGTTTCTATCTGGTACCAATCTTGAGAAGCTCATACATTCTCCGTTCACAGTTTCCCGGTCTTAGACAAGTAGATTTCTTTGTGCGAAAGTGCTGTTTTCACAGTGCTAAGTACTCCCAACTCTATCAACAATGTAGTTTCTACCGGTTTTCTAAGTCTCTCTAATTTTCATGAAGTTACACTTGGATTTCTCTGTGTAAACATCTGTAACGTCTCTAGGTAGATGAATCACTGTGTACTTTCTCTTGTTTCTATCTGTTACCAATCTTGAGAAACTCATACATTCTCTGTTCACTGTTTCGCGGTCTTAGAGAAGTAGATTTCTTTGTGCGAAAGTGCTGTTTTCACAGTGCTAAGTACTTCCAACTCTATCAACAACGTAGGTTTTACGAGTTTTCTAAGTCTCTCTTATTTTCTTGTACTTATACTTGGAATTCTCTGTGTAAACCTCTGTAACTTCTCTAGGTAGATGAATCGCTGTGGACTTTCTCTTGTTTCTATCTGTTATCAATCTTGAGAAACTCATACATTCTCTGTTCACTGATTCCCGGTCTTAGAGAAGCAGATTTCTTTCTGCGAATGTCCTGTTTTCACAGTGCTAAGTACTCCCAACTCTATCAACAATGTAGGTTTTAGCAGTTTTCTAAGTCTCTCTTATTTTCTTGAAGTTACACTTGGATTTCTCTGTGTAAACCTCTGTAACTTCTCTAGGTAGATGAATCACTGTGGACTTTCTCTTGTTTCTATCTGTTACCAATCTTGAGAAACTCATACATTCTCCGTTCACTGTTTCCCGGTCTTAGAGAAGTAGATTTTTTTGTGCGAAAGTGCTGTTTTCACACTGCTAAGTACTCCCAACTCTATCAACAATGTAGGTTTTACCAGTTTTCTAAGTCTCTCTTATTTTCTTGGAGTTACACTTGGATTTCTCTGTGTAAACTTCTGGAACTTCTCTAAGTAGATGAATCACTGTGTACTTTCTCTTGTTTCTATCTGTTACCAATCTTGAGAAACTCATACATTCTCTGTTCACTGTTTCCCGGTCTTAGAGAAGTAGATTTCTTTCTGCGAAAGTGCTGTTTTCACAGTGCTAAGTACTCCCAACTCTCTCAACAATGTAGGTTTTACCAGTTTTCTAAGTCTCTCTCATTTTCTTGTACTTATACTTGGAATTCTCTGTGTAAACCTCTGTAACTTCTCTCGGTAGATGAATCACTGTGGACTTTCTCTTGTTTCTATCTGTTACCAATCTTGAGAAACTCATACATTCTCTGTTCACTGTTTCGCGGTCTTAGAGAAGTAGATTTCTTTGTGCGAAAGTGCTGTTTTCACAGTGCTAAGTACTCCCAACTCTATCAACAATGTAGGTTTTACCAGTTTTCTAATTCTCTCTTATTTTCGTGGAGTTACACTTGTATTTCTCTGTGTAAACTTCTGGAACTTCTCTAAGTAGATGAATCACTGTGTACTTTCTCTTGTTTCTATCTGTTACCAGTCTTGAGAAACTCATACATTCTCTGTTCACTGTTTCCCGGTCTTAGAGAAGTAGATTTCTTTGTGCGAAAGTGCTGTTTTCACAGTGCTAAGTACTCTCAACTCTATCAACAATGTAGGTTTTACCAGTTTTCTAAGTCTCTCTTATTTGCTTGTACTTATACTTGGAATTCTCTGTGTAAACCTCTGTAACTTCTCTCGGTAGATGAATCACTGTGGACTTTCTCTTGTTTCTATCTGTTACCAATCTTGAGAAACTCATACATTCTCTGTTCACTGTTTCCCAGTCTTAGAGAAGTAGATTTCTTTCTGCGAAAGTGCTGTTTTCACAATGCTAAGTACTCCCAACTCTATCAACAATGTAGGTTTTACCAGTTTTCTAAGTCTCTCTTATTTGCTTGTACTTATACATGGAATTCTCTGTGTAAACCTCTGTAACTTCTCTACGTAGATGAATCACTGTGTACTTTCTCTTCTTTCTATCTGTTACCAATCTTGAGAAACTCACACATTCCCTGTTCACTGTTTCCCAGTCTTAGAGAAGTAGATTTCTTTCTGCGAAAGTGCTGTTTTCACAATGCTAAGTACTCCCAACTCTATCAACAATGTAGGTTTTACCAGTTTTCTAAGTCTCTCTTATTTGCTTGTACTTATACTTGGAATTCTCTGTGTAAACCTCTGTAACTTTTCTAGGAAGATGAATCACTGTGTACTTTCTCTTGTTTCTATCTGTTACCAATCTTGAGAAACTGATACATTCTCTGTTCACTGTTTGGCGGTCTTAGAGAAGTAGATTTCTTTCTGCGAAAGTGCTGTTTTCACAGTGTTAAGTACTCCCAACTCTATCAACAATGTAGGTTTGAACAGTTTTCCAAATCTCTCTTATTTTCTTGTACTTATATTTGGAATTCTCTGTGTAAACCTCTGTAACTTCTCTCGGTAGATGAATCACTGTGGACTTTCTCTTGTTTCTATCTGGTACCAATCTTGAGAAGCTCATACATTCTCCGTTCACAGTTTCCCGGTCTTAGACAAGTAGATTTCTTTGTGCGAAAGTGCTGTTTTCACAGTGCTAAGTACTCCCAACTCTATCAACAATGTAGTTTCTACCGGTTTTCTAAGTCTCTCTAATTTTCATGAAGTTACACTTGGATTTCTCTGTGTAAACATCTGTAACGTCTCTAGGTAGATGAATCACTGTGTACTTTCTCTTGTTTCTATCTGTTACCAATCTTGAGAAACTCATACATTCTCTGTTCACTGTTTCGCGGTCTTAGAGAAGTAGATTTCTTTGTGCGAAAGTGCTGTTTTCACAGTGCTAAGTACTTCCAACTCTATCAACAACGTAGGTTTTACGAGTTTTCTAAGTCTCTCTTATTTTCTTGTACTTATACTTGGAATTCTCTGTGTAAACGTCTGTAACTTCTCTAGGTAGATGAATCGCTGTGGACTTTCTCTTGTTTCTATCTGTTACCAATCTTGAGAAACTCATACATTCTCTGTTCACTGATTCCCGGTCTTAGAGAAGCAGATTTCTTTCTGCGAATGTCCTGTTTTCACAGTGCTAAGTACTCCCAACTCTATCAACAATGTAGGTTTTAGCAGTTTTCTAAGTCTCTCTTATTTTCTTGAAGTTACACTTGGATTTCTCTGTGTAAACCTCTGTAACTTCTCTAGGTAGATGAATCACTGTGGAATTTCTCTTGTTTCTATCTGTTACCAATCTTGAGAAACTCATACATTCTCCGTTCACTGTTTCCCGGTCTTAGAGAAGTAGATTTTTTTGTGCGAAAGTGCTGTTTTCACACTGCTAAGTACTCCCAACTCTATCAACAATGTAGTTTCTACCGGTTCTCTACGTCTCTCTAATTTTCATGAAGTTACACTTGGATTTCTCTGTGTAAACATCTGTAACGTCTCTAGGTAGATGAATCACTGTGTACTTTCTCTTGTTTCTATATGTTACCAATCTTGAGAAACTCATACATTCTCTGTTCACTGTTTCCCGGTCTTAGAGAAGTAGATTTTTTTGTGCGAAAGTGCTGTTTTCACAGTGCTAAGTACTCCCAACTCTATCAACAATGTAGGTTTTACCAGTTTTCTAAGTCTCTCTCATTTTCTTGTACTTATACTTGGAATTCTCTGTGTAAACCTCTGTAACTTCTCTCGGTAGATGAATCAGTGTGGACTTTCTCTTGTTTCTATCTGTTACCAATCTTGAGAAACTCATACATTCTCTGTTCACTGTTTCGCGGTCTTAGAGAAGTAGATTTCTTTGTGCGAAAGTGCTGTTTTCACAGTGCTAAGTACTCCCAACTCTATCAACAATGTAGGTTTTACCAGTTTTCTAAGTCTCTCTTATTTTCTTGTACTTATAATTGGAATTCTCTGTGTAAACCGCTGTAACTTCTCTCGGTAGATGAATCACTGTGGACTTTCTCTTGTTTCTATCTGTTACCAATCTTGAGAAACTCATACATTCTCTGTTCACTGTTTCGCGGTCTTAGAGAAGTAGGTTTCTTTGTGCGAAAGTGCTGTTTTCACAGTGCTACGTACTTCCAACTCTATCAACAACGTAGGTTTTACGAGTTTTCTAAGTCTCTCTTATTTTCTTGTACTTATACTTGGAATTCTCTGTGTAAACCTCTGTAACTTCTCTAGGTAGATGAATCACTGTGGACTTCTCTTGTTTCTATCTGTTACCAATCTTGAGAAACTCATACATTCTCTGTTCACTGATTCCCGGTCTTAGAGAAGCAGATTTCTTTCTGCGAAAGTCCTGTTTTCACAGTGCTAAGTACTCCCAACTCTATCAACAATGTAGGTTTTACCAGTTTTCTAAGTCTCTCTTATTTTCTAGAAGTTACACTTGGATTTCTCTGTGTAAACCTCTGTAAATTCTCTAGGTAGATGAATCACTGTGTACTTTCTCTTGTTTCTATCTGTTACCAATCTTGAGAAACTCATAGATTCTCCGTTCACTGTTTCCCGGTCTTAGAGAAGTAGATTTTTTTGTGCGAAAGTGCTGTTTTCACAGTGCTAAGTACTCCCAACTCTATCAACAATGTAGGTTTTACCAGTTTTCTAAGTCTCTCTTATTTGCTTGTACTTATACTTGGAATTCTCTGTGTAAACCTCTGTAACTTTTCTAGGTAGATGAATCACTGTGTACTTTCTCTTGTTTCTATCTGTTACCAATCTTGAGAAACTGATACATTCTCTGTTCACTGTTTCGCGGTCTTAGAGCAGTAGATTTCTTTGTGCGAAAGTGCTGTTTTCACAGTGCTAAGTACTCCCAACTCTATCAACAATGTAGTTTTTAATAGTTTTCTAATTCTCTCTTCTTTGCTTGTAATTATACTTGGAATTCTCTGTGTAAACCTCTGTAACTTCTCTCGGTAGATGAATCACTGTGGACTTTCCCTTGTTTCTATCTGTTACCAATCTTGAGAAACTCATACATTCTCTGTTCACTGATTCACGGTCTTAGAGAAGCAGATTTCTTTCTGCGAAAGTCCTGTTTTCACAGTGCTAAGTACTCCCAACTCTATCAACAATGTAGGTTTTACCAGTTTTCTAAGTCTCTCTTATTTTGTTGAAGTTACACTTGGATTTCTCTGTGTAAACCTCTGTAACTTCTCTAGGTAGATGAATCACTGTGTACTTTCTCTTGTTTCTATCTGGTACCAATCTTGAGAAACTCATACATTCTCCGTTCACAGTTTCCCGGTCTTAGACAAGTAGATTTCTTTGTGCGAAAGTGCTGTTTTCTCAGTGCTAAGTACTCCCAACTCTATCAACAATGTAGTTTCTACTGGTTTTCTAAGTCTCTCTAATTTTCATGAAGTTACACTTGGATTTCTCTGTGTAAACATCTGTAACGTCTCTAGGTAGATAAATCACTGTGTACTTTCTCTTGTTTCTATCTGTTACCAATCTTGAGAAACTCATACATTCTCTGTTCACTGTTTCCCGGTCTTAGAGAAGTAGATTTCTTTCTGCGAAAGTGCTGTTTTCACAATGCTAAGTACTCCCAACTCTATCAACAATGTAGGTTTTACCAGTTTTCTAAGTCTCTCTTATTTGCTTGTACTTATACTTGGAATTCTCTGTGTAAATCTCTGTAACTTTTCTAGGTAGATGAATCACTGTGTACTTTCTCTTGTTTCTATCTGTTACCAATCTTGAGAAACTGATACATTCTCTGTTCACTGTTTCGCGGTCTTAGAGCAGTAGATTTCTTTGTGCGAAAGTGCTGTTTTCACAGTGCTAAGTACTCCCAACTGTATCAACAATGTAGTTTTTAATAGTTTTCTAAGTCTCTCTTATTTGCTTGTACTTATACTTGGAATTCTCTGTGTAAACCTCTGTAACTTCTCTAGGTAGATGAATCACTGTGTACTTTCTCTTGTTTCTATCTGTTACCAATCTTGAGAAACTCATACATTCTCTGTTTACTGTTTCCCGGTCTTAGAGAAGTAGATTTCTTTCTGCGAAAGTGCTGTTTTCACAGTGCTAAGTACTCCCAACTCTATCAACAATGTAGGATTTAACAGTTTTCTAAGTCTCTCTTATTTTCTTGTACTTATACTTGGAATTCTCTGTGTAAACCTCTGTAACTTCTCTCGGTAGATGAATCACTGTTGACTTTCTCTTGTTTCTATCTGTTACCAATCTTGAGAAACTCATACATTCTCTGTTCAATGTTTCCCAGTCTTAGAGAAGTAGATTTCTTTGTGCGAAAGTGCTGTTTTCACAGTGCTAAGTACACCCAACTCTATCAACAATGTAGGTTTTACCAGTTTTCTAAGTCTCTCTTATTTTCTTGTACTTACACTTGGATTTCTCTGTGTAAACCTCTGTAACTTCTCTAGGTAGATGAATCACTGTGTACTTTCTCTTGTTTCTATCTGGTACCAATCTTGAGAAACTCATACATTCTCCGTTCACAGTTTCCCGGTCTTAGACAAGTAGATTTCTTTGTGCGAAAGTGCTGTTTTCACAGTGCTAAGTACTCCCAACTCTATCAACAATGTAGTTTCTACTGGTTTTCTAAGTCTCTCTAATTTTCATGAAGTTACACTTGGATTTCTCTGTGTAAACATCCGTAACGTCTCTAGGTAGATGAATCACTGTGTACTTTCTCTTGTTTCTATCTGTTACCAATCTTGAGAAACTCATTCATTCTCTGTTCACTGTTTCCCGGTCTTAGAGAAGTAGATTTCTTTCTGCGAAAGTGCTGTTTTCACAGTGCTAAGTACTCCCAACTCTATCAACAATGTAGGTTTTACCAGTTTTCTAAGTCTCTCTCATTTTCTTGTACTTATACTTGGAATTCTCTGTGTAAATCTCCGTAACTTCTCTCGGTAGATGAATCACTGTGGACTTTCTCTTGTTTCTATCTGTTACCAATCTTGAGAAACTCATACATTCTCTGTTCACTGTTTCGTGGTCTTAGAGAAGTAGATTTCTTTGTGCGAAAGTGCTGTTTTCACACTGCTAAGTACTCCCAACTCTATCAACAATGTAGTTTCTACCGGTTTTCTAAGTCTCTCTTATTTTCTTGGAGTTACACTTGGATTTCTCTGTGTAAACCTCTGGAACTTCTCTAAGTAGATGAATCACTGTGTACTTTCTCTTGTTTCTATCTGTTACCAATCTTGAGAAACTCATACCTTCTCTGTTCACTGTTTCACGGTCTTAGAGAAGTAGATTTCTTTGTGGGAAAGTGCTGTTTTCACAGTGCTAAGTACTTCCAACTCTATCAACAACGTAGGTTTTACGAGTTTTCTAAGTCTCTCTTATTTTCTTGTACTTATACTTGGAATTCTCTGTGTAAACCTCTGTAACTTCTCTAGGTAAATGAATCACTGTGGACTTTCTCTTGTTTCTATCTGTTACCAATCTTGAGAAACTCATACATTCTCTGTTCACTGATTCCCGGTCTTAGAGAAGCAGATTTCTTTCTGCGAAAGTCCTGTTTTCACAGTGCTAAGTACTCCCAACTCTATCAACAATGTAGGTTTTACCAGTTTTCTAAGTCTCTCTTATTTTGTTGAAGTTACACTTGGATTTCTCTGTGTAAACCTCTGTAACTTCTCTAGGTAGATGAATCACTGTGTACTTTCTCTTGTTTCTATCTGGTACCAATCTTGAGAAACTCATACATTCTCCGTTCACTGTTTCCCGGTCTTAGACAAGTAGATTTCTTTGTGCGAAAGTGCTGTTTTCACAGTGCTAAGTACTCCCAACTCTATCAACAATGTAGTTTCTACTGGTTTTCTAAGTCTCTCTAATTTTCATGAAGTTACACTTGGATTTCTCTGTGTAAACATCTGTAACGTCTCTAGGTAGATGAATCACTGTGTACTTTCTCTTGTTTCTATCTGTTACCAATCTTGAGAAACTCATACATTCTCTGTTCACTGTTTCCCGGTCTTAGAGAAGTAGATTTCTTTCTGCGAAAGTGCTGTTTTCACAATGCTAAGTACTCCCAACTCTATCAACAATGTAGGTTTTACCAGGTTTCTAAGTCTCTCTTATTTGCTTGTACTTATACTTCGAATTCTCTGTGTAAATCTCTGTAACTTTTCTAGGTAGATGAATCACTGTGTACTTTCTCTTGTTTCTATCTGTTACCAATCTTGAGAAACTGATACATTCTCTGTTCACTGTTTCGCGGTCTTAGAGAAGTAGATTTCCTTGTGCGAAAGTGCTGTTTTCACAGTGCTAAGTACTCCCAACTGTATCAACAATGTAGTTTTTAATAGTTTTCTAAGTCTCTCTTATTTGCTTGTACTTATACTTGGAATTCTCTGTGTAAACCTCTGTAACTTCTCTAGGTAGATGAATCACTGTGTACTTTCTCTTGTTTCTATCTGTTACCAATCTTGAGAAACTCATACATTCTCTGTTTACTGTTTCCCGGTCTTAGAGAAGTAGATTTCTTTCTGCGAAAGTGCTGTTTTCACAGTGCTAAGTACTCCCAACTCTATCAACAATGTAGGATTTAACAGTTTTCTAAGTCTCTCTTATTTTCTTGTACTTATACTTGGAATTCTCTGTGTAAACCTCTGTAACTTCTCTCGGTAGATGAATCACTGTTGACTTTCTCTTGTTTCTATCTGTTACCAATCTTGAGAAACTCATACATTCTCTGTTCAATGTTTCCCAGTCTTAGAGAAGTAGATTTCTTTGTGCGAAAGTGCTGTTTCCACAGTGCTAAGTACTCCCAACTCTATCAACAATGTAGGTTTTACCAGTTTTCTAAGTCTCTCTTATTTTCTTGTACTTACACTTGGATTTCTCTGTGTAAACCTCTGTAACTTCTCTAGGTAGATGAATCACTGTGTACTTTCTCTTGTTTCTATCTGGTACCAATCTTGAGAAACTCATACATTCTCCGTTCACAGTTTCCCGGTCTTAGACAAGTAGATTTCTTTGTGCGAAAGTGCTGTTTTCACAGTGCTAAGTACTCCCAACTCTATCAACAATGTAGTTTCTACTGATTTTCTAAGTCTCCCTAATTTTCATGAAGTTACACTTGGATTTCTCTGTGTAAACATCCGTAACGTCTCTAGGTAGATGAATCACTGTGTACTTTCTCTTGTTTCTATCTGTTACCAATCTTGAGAAACTCATTCATTCTCTGTTCACTGTTTCCCGGTCTTAGAGAAGTAGATTTCTTTCTGCGAAAGTGCTGTTTTCACAGTGCTAAGTACTCCCAACTCTATCAACAATGTAGGTTTTACCAGTTTTCTAAGTCTCTCTCATTTTCTTGTACTTATACTTGGAATTCTCTGTGTAAACCTCCGTAACTTCTCTCGGTAGATGAATCACTGTGGACTTTGTCTTGTTTCTATCTGTTACCAATCTTGAGAAACTCATACATTCTCTGTTCACTGTTTCGTGGTCTTAGAGAAGTAGATTTCTTTGTGCGAAAGTGCTGTTTTCACAGTGCTAAGTACTCCCAACTCTATCAACAATGTAGTTTCTACCGGTTTTCTAAGTCTCTCTTATTTTCTTGGAGTTACACTTGGATTTCTCTGTGTAAACCTCTGGAACTTCTCTAAGTAGATGAATCACTGTGTACTTTCTCTTGTTTCTATCTGTTACCAATCTTGAGAAACTCATACCTTCTCTGTTCACTGTTTCACGGTCTTAGAGAAGTAGATTTCTTTGTGGGAAAGTGCTGTTTTCACAGTGCTAAGTACTTCCAACTCTATCAACAACGTAGGTTTTACGAGTTTTCTAAGTCTCTCTTATTTTCTTATACTTATACTTGGAATTCTCTGTGTAAACCTCTGTAACTTCTCTAGGTAAATGAATCACTGTGGACTTTCTCTTGTTTCTATCTGTTACCAATCTTGAGAAACTCATACATTCTCTGTTCACTGATTCCCGGTCTTAGAGAAGCAGATTTCTTTCTGCGAAAGTCCTGTTTTCACAGTGCTAAGTACTCCCAACTCTATCAACAATGTAGGTTTTACCAGTTTTCTAAGTCTCTCTTATTTTCTAGAAGTTACACTTGGATTTCTCTGTGTAAACCTCTGTAAATTCTCTAGGTAGATGAATCACTGTGTACTTTCTCTTGTTTCTATCTGTTACCAATCTTGAGAAACTCATAGATTCTCCGTTCACTGTTTCCCGGTCTTAGAGAAGTAGATTTTTTTGTGCGAAAGTGCTGTTTTCACAGTGCTAAGTACTCCCAACTCTATCAACAATGTAGGTTTTACCAGTTTTCTAAGTCTCTCTTATTTGCTTGTACTTATACTTGGAATTCTCTGTGTAAACCTCTGTAACTTTTCTAGGTAGATGAATCACTGTGTACTTTCTCTTGTTTCTATCTGTTACCAATCTTGAGAAACTGATACATTCTCTGTTCACTGTTTCGCGGTCTTAGAGCAGTAGATTTCTTTGTGCGAAAGTGCTGTTTTCACAGTGCTAAGTACTCCCAACTCTATCAACAATGTAGTTTTTAATAGTTTTCTAATTCTCTCTTCTTTGCTTGTAATTATACTTGGAATTCTCTGTGTAAACCTCTGTAACTTCTCTCGGTAGATGAATCACTGTGGACTTTCCCTTGTTTCTATCTGTTACCAATCTTGAGAAACTCATACATTCTCTGTTCACTGATTCACGGTCTTAGAGAAGCAGATTTCTTTCTGCGAAAGTCCTGTTTTCACAGTGCTAAGTACTCCCAACTCTATCAACAATGTAGGTTTTACCAGTTTTCTAAGTCTCTCTTATTTTGTTGAAGTTACACTTGGATTTCTCTGTGTAAACCTCTGTAACTTCTCTAGGTAGATGAATCACTGTGTACTTTCTCTTGTTTCTATCTGGTACCAATCTTGAGAAACTCATACATTCTCCGTTCACAGTTTCCCGGTCTTAGACAAGTAGATTTCTTTGTGCGAAAGTGCTGTTTTCTCAGTGCTAAGTACTCCCAACTCTATCAACAATGTAGTTTCTACTGGTTTTCTAAGTCTCTCTAATTTTCATGAAGTTACACTTGGATTTCTCTGTGTAAACATCTGTAACGTCTCTAGGTAGATAAATCACTGTGTACTTTCTCTTGTTTCTATCTGTTACCAATCTTGAGAAACTCATACATTCTCTGTTCACTGTTTCCCGGTCTTAGAGAAGTAGATTTCTTTCTGCGAAAGTGCTGTTTTCACAATGCTAAGTACTCCCAACTCTATCAACAATGTAGGTTTTACCAGTTTTCTAAGTCTCTCTTATTTGCTTGTACTTATACTTGGAATTCTCTGTGTAAATCTCTGTAACTTTTCTAGGTAGATGAATCACTGTGTACTTTCTCTTGTTTCTATCTGTTACCAATCTTGAGAAACTGATACATTCTCTGTTCACTGTTTCGCGGTCTTAGAGCAGTAGATTTCTTTGTGCGAAAGTGCTGTTTTCACAGTGCTAAGTACTCCCAACTGTATCAACAATGTAGTTTTTAATAGTTTTCTAAGTCTCTCTTATTTGCTTGTACTTATACTTGGAATTCTCTGTGTAAACCTCTGTAACTTCTCTAGGTAGATGAATCACTGTGTACTTTCTCTTGTTTCTATCTGTTACCAATCTTGAGAAACTCATACATTCTCTGTTTACTGTTTCCCGGTCTTAGAGAAGTAGATTTCTTTCTGCGAAAGTGCTGTTTTCACAGTGCTAAGTACTCCCAACTCTATCAACAATGTAGGATTTAACAGTTTTCTAAGTCTCTCTTATTTTCTTGTACTTATACTTGGAATTCTCTGTGTAAACCTCTGTAACTTCTCTCGGTAGATGAATCACTGTTGACTTTCTCTTGTTTCTATCTGTTACCAATCTTGAGAAACTCATACATTCTCTGTTCAATGTTTCCCAGTCTTAGAGAAGTAGATTTCTTTGTGCGAAAGTGCTGTTTTCACAGTGCTAAGTACACCCAACTCTATCAACAATGTAGGTTTTACCAGTTTTCTAAGTCTCTCTTATTTTCTTGTACTTACACTTGGATTTCTCTGTGTAAACCTCTGTAACTTCTCTAGGTAGATGAATCACTGTGTACTTTCTCTTGTTTCTATCTGGTACCAATCTTGAGAAACTCATACATTCTCCGTTCACAGTTTCCCGGTCTTAGACAAGTAGATTTCTTTGTGCGAAAGTGCTGTTTTCACAGTGCTAAGTACTCCCAACTCTATCAACAATGTAGTTTCTACTGGTTTTCTAAGTCTCTCTAATTTTCATGAAGTTACACTTGGATTTCTCTGTGTAAACATCCGTAACGTCTCTAGGTAGATGAATCACTGTGTACTTTCTCTTGTTTCTATCTGTTACCAATCTTGAGAAACTCATTCATTCTCTGTTCACTGTTTCCCGGTCTTAGAGAAGTAGATTTCTTTCTGCGAAAGTGCTGTTTTCACAGTGCTAAGTACTCCCAACTCTATCAACAATGTAGGTTTTACCAGTTTTCTAAGTCTCTCTCATTTTCTTGTACTTATACTTGGAATTCTCTGTGTAAATCTCCGTAACTTCTCTCGGTAGATGAATCACTGTGGACTTTCTCTTGTTTCTATCTGTTACCAATCTTGAGAAACTCATACATTCTCTGTTCACTGTTTCGTGGTCTTAGAGAAGTAGATTTCTTTGTGCGAAAGTGCTGTTTTCACACTGCTAAGTACTCCCAACTCTATCAACAATGTAGTTTCTACCGGTTTTCTAAGTCTCTCTTATTTTCTTGGAGTTACACTTGGATTTCTCTGTGTAAACCTCTGGAACTTCTCTAAGTAGATGAATCACTGTGTACTTTCTCTTGTTTCTATCTGTTACCAATCTTGAGAAACTCATACCTTCTCTGTTCACTGTTTCACGGTCTTAGAGAAGTAGATTTCTTTGTGGGAAAGTGCTGTTTTCACAGTGCTAAGTACTTCCAACTCTATCAACAACGTAGGTTTTACGAGTTTTCTAAGTCTCTCTTATTTTCTTGTACTTATACTTGGAATTCTCTGTGTAAACCTCTGTAACTTCTCTAGGTAAATGAATCACTGTGGACTTTCTCTTGTTTCTATCTGTTACCAATCTTGAGAAACTCATACATTCTCTGTTCACTGATTCCCGGTCTTAGAGAAGCAGATTTCTTTCTGCGAAAGTCCTGTTTTCACAGTGCTAAGTACTCCCAACTCTATCAACAATGTAGGTTTTACCAGTTTTCTAAGTCTCTCTTATTTTGTTGAAGTTACACTTGGATTTCTCTGTGTAAACCTCTGTAACTTCTCTAGGTAGATGAATCACTGTGTACTTTCTCTTGTTTCTATCTGGTACCAATCTTGAGAAACTCATACATTCTCCGTTCACTGTTTCCCGGTCTTAGACAAGTAGATTTCTTTGTGCGAAAGTGCTGTTTTCACAGTGCTAAGTACTCCCAACTCTATCAACAATGTAGTTTCTACTGGTTTTCTAAGTCTCTCTAATTTTCATGAAGTTACACTTGGATTTCTCTGTGTAAACATCTGTAACGTCTCTAGGTAGATGAATCACTGTGTACTTTCTCTTGTTTCTATCTGTTACCAATCTTGAGAAACTCATACATTCTCTGTTCACTGTTTCCCGGTCTTAGAGAAGTAGATTTCTTTCTGCGAAAGTGCTGTTTTCACAATGCTAAGTACTCCCAACTCTATCAACAATGTAGGTTTTACCAGGTTTCTAAGTCTCTCTTATTTGCTTGTACTTATACTTCGAATTCTCTGTGTAAATCTCTGTAACTTTTCTAGGTAGATGAATCACTGTGTACTTTCTCTTGTTTCTATCTGTTACCAATCTTGAGAAACTGATACATTCTCTGTTCACTGTTTCGCGGTCTTAGAGAAGTAGATTTCCTTGTGCGAAAGTGCTGTTTTCACAGTGCTAAGTACTCCCAACTGTATCAACAATGTAGTTTTTAATAGTTTTCTAAGTCTCTCTTATTTGCTTGTACTTATACTTGGAATTCTCTGTGTAAACCTCTGTAACTTCTCTAGGTAGATGAATCACTGTGTACTTTCTCTTGTTTCTATCTGTTACCAATCTTGAGAAACTCATACATTCTCTGTTTACTGTTTCCCGGTCTTAGAGAAGTAGATTTCTTTCTGCGAAAGTGCTGTTTTCACAGTGCTAAGTACTCCCAACTCTATCAACAATGTAGGATTTAACAGTTTTCTAAGTCTCTCTTATTTTCTTGTACTTATACTTGGAATTCTCTGTGTAAACCTCTGTAACTTCTCTCGGTAGATGAATCACTGTTGACTTTCTCTTGTTTCTATCTGTTACCAATCTTGAGAAACTCATACATTCTCTGTTCAATGTTTCCCAGTCTTAGAGAAGTAGATTTCTTTGTGCGAAAGTGCTGTTTCCACAGTGCTAAGTACTCCCAACTCTATCAACAATGTAGGTTTTACCAGTTTTCTAAGTCTCTCTTATTTTCTTGTACTTACACTTGGATTTCTCTGTGTAAACCTCTGTAACTTCTCTAGGTAGATGAATCACTGTGTACTTTCTCTTGTTTCTATCTGGTACCAATCTTGAGAAACTCATACATTCTCCGTTCACAGTTTCCCGGTCTTAGACAAGTAGATTTCTTTGTGCGAAAGTGCTGTTTTCACAGTGCTAAGTACTCCCAACTCTATCAACAATGTAGTTTCTACTGATTTTCTAAGTCTCCCTAATTTTCATGAAGTTACACTTGGATTTCTCTGTGTAAACATCCGTAACGTCTCTAGGTAGATGAATCACTGTGTACTTTCTCTTGTTTCTATCTGTTACCAATCTTGAGAAACTCATTCATTCTCTGTTCACTGTTTCCCGGTCTTAGAGAAGTAGATTTCTTTCTGCGAAAGTGCTGTTTTCACAGTGCTAAGTACTCCCAACTCTATCAACAATGTAGGTTTTACCAGTTTTCTAAGTCTCTCTCATTTTCTTGTACTTATACTTGGAATTCTCTGTGTAAACCTCCGTAACTTCTCTCGGTAGATGAATCACTGTGGACTTTGTCTTGTTTCTATCTGTTACCAATCTTGAGAAACTCATACATTCTCTGTTCACTGTTTCGTGGTCTTAGAGAAGTAGATTTCTTTGTGCGAAAGTGCTGTTTTCACAGTGCTAAGTACTCCCAACTCTATCAACAATGTAGTTTCTACCGGTTTTCTAAGTCTCTCTTATTTTCTTGGAGTTACACTTGGATTTCTCTGTGTAAACCTCTGGAACTTCTCTAAGTAGATGAATCACTGTGTACTTTCTCTTGTTTCTATCTGTTACCAATCTTGAGAAACTCATACCTTCTCTGTTCACTGTTTCACGGTCTTAGAGAAGTAGATTTCTTTGTGGGAAAGTGCTGTTTTCACAGTGCTAAGTACTTCCAACTCTATCAACAACGTAGGTTTTACGAGTTTTCTAAGTCTCTCTTATTTTCTTATACTTATACTTGGAATTCTCTGTGTAAACCTCTGTAACTTCTCTAGGTAAATGAATCACTGTGGACTTTCTCTTGTTTCTATCTGTTACCAATCTTGAGAAACTCATACATTCTCTGTTCACTGATTCCCGGTCTTAGAGAAGCAGATTTCTTTCTGCGAAAGTCCTGTTTTCACAGTGCTAAGTACTCCCAACTCTATCAACAATGTAGGTTTGACCAGTTTTCTAAGTCTCTCTTATTTTGTTGAAGTTACACTTGGATTTCTCTGTGTGAACCTCTGTAACTTCTCTAGGTAGATGAATCACTGTGTACTTTCTCTTGTTTCTATCTGGTACCAATCTTGAGAAACTCATACATTCTCCGTTCACTGTTTCCCGGTCTTAGACAAGTAGATTTCTTTGTGCGAAAGTGCTGTTTTCACAGTGCTAAGTACTCCCAACTCTATCAACAATGTAGTTTCTACCGGTTTTCTAAGTCTCTCTAATTTTCATGAAGTTACACTTGGATTTCTCTGTGTAAACATCTGTAACTTCTCTAGGTAGATGAATCACTGTGTACTTTCTCTTGTTTCTATCTGTTACCAATCTTGGGAAACTCATACATTCTCTGTTCACTGTTTCCCGGTCTTAGAGAAGTAGATTTCTTTCTGCGAAAGTGCTGTTTTCACAGTGCTAAGTACTCCCAACTCTATCAACAATGTAGGTTTTACCAGTTTTCTAAGTCTCTCTCATTTTCTTGTACTTATACTTGGAATTCTCTGTGTAAACCTCTGTAACTTCTCTCGGTAGATGAATCACTGTGGACTTTCTCTTGTTTCTATCTGTTACCAATCTTGAGAAACTCATGCATTCTCTGTTCACTGTTTCGCGGTCTTAGAGAAGTAGATTTCTTTGTGCGAAAGTGCTGTTTTCATAGTGCTAAGTACTCCCAACTCTATCCACAATGTAGGTTTTACCAGTTTTCTAAGTCTCTCTTATTTTCTTGTACTTATAATTGGAATTCTCTGTGTAAACCGCTGTAACTTCTCTCGGTAGATGAATCACTGTGGACTTTCTCTTGTTTCTATCTGTTACCAATCTTGAGAAACTCATACATTCTCTGTTCACTGTTTCGCGGTCTTAGAGAAGTAGATTTCTTTGTGCCAAAGTGCTGTTTTCACAGTGCTAAGTACTTCCAACTCTATCAACAATGTAGGTTTTACGAGTTTTCTAAGTCTCTCTTATTTTCTTGTACTTATACTTGGAATTCTCTGTGTAAACCTCTGTAACTTCTCTCGGTAGATGAATCACTGTGTACTTTCTCTTGTTTCTATCTGTTACCAATCTTGAGAAACTGATACATTCTCTGTTCACTGTTTCGCGGTCTTAGAGCAGTAGATTTCTTTGTGTGAAAGTGCTGTTTTCACAGTGCTAAGTACTCCCAACTCTATCAACAATGTAGTTTTTAATAGTTTTCTAATTCTCTCTTATTTGCTTGTAATTATACTTGGAATTCTCTGTGTAAACCTCTGTAACTTCTCTCGGTAGATGAATCACTGTGGACTTTCCCTTGTTTCTATCTGTTACCAATCTTGAGAAACTCATACATTCTCTGTTCACTGATTCACGGTCTTAGAGAAGCAGATTTCTTTCTGCGAAAGTCCTGTTTTCACAGTGCTAAGTACTCCCAACTCTATCAACAATGTAGGTTTTACCAGTTTTCTAAGTCTCTCTTATTTTGTTGAAGTTACACTTGGATTTCTCTGTGTAAACCTCTGTAACTTCTCTAGGTAGATGAATCACTGTGTACTTTCTCTTGTTTCTATCTGGTTCCAATCTTGAGAAACTCATACATTCTCCGTTCACAGTTTCCCGGTCTTAGACAAGTAGATTTCTTTGTGCGAAAGTGCTGTTTTCACAGTGCTAAGTACTCCCAACTCTATCAACAATGTAGTTTCTACTGGTTTTCTAAGTCTCTCTAATTTTCATGAAGTTACACTTGGATTTCTCTGTGTAAACATCTGTAACGTCTCTAGGTAGATGAATCACTGTGTACTTTCTCTTGTTTCTATCTGTTACCAATCTTGAGAAACTCATACATTCTCTGTTCACTGTTTCCCGGTCTTAGAGAAGTAGATTTCTTTCTGCGAAAGTGCTGTTTTCACAATGCTAAGTACTCCCAACTCTATCAACAATGTAGGTTTTACCAGGTTTCTAAGTCTCTCTTATTTGCTTGTACTTATACTTGGAATTCTCTGTGTAAATCTCTGTAACTTTTCTAGGTAGATGAATCACTGTGTACTTTCTCTTGTTTCTATCTGTTACCAATCTTGAGAAACTGATACATTCTCTGTTCACTGTTTCGCGGTCTTAGAGCAGTAGATTTCTTTGTGCGAAAGTGCTGTTTTCACAGTGCTAAGTACTCCCAACTCTATCAACAATGTAGTTTTTAATAGTTTTCTAAGTCTCTCTTATTTGCTTGTACTTATACTTGGAATTCTCTGTGTAAACCTCTGTAACTTCTCTAGGTAGATGAATCACTGTGTACTTTCTCTTGTTTCTATCTGTTACCAATCTTGAGAAACTCATACATTCTCTGTTTACTGTTTCCCGGTCTTAGAGAAGTAGATTTCTTTCTGCGAAAGTGCTGTTTTCACAGTGCTAAGTAATCCCAACTCTATCAACAATGTAGGATTTAACAGTTTTCTAAGTCTCTCTTATTTTCTTGTACTTATACTTGGAATTCTCTGTGGAAACCTCTGTAACTTCTCTCGGTAGATGAATCACTGTTGACTTTCTCTTGTTTCTATCTGTTACCAATCTTGAGAAACTCATACATTCTCTGTTCAATGTTTCCCAGTCTTAGAGAAGTAGATTTCTTTGTGCGAAAGTGCTGTTTTCACAGTGCTAAGTACTCCCAACTCTATCAACAATGTAGGTTTTACCAGTTTTCTAAGTCTCTCTTATTTTCTTGTACTTACACTTGGATTTCTCTGTGTAAACCTCTGTAACTTCTCTAGGTAGATGAATCACTGTGTACTTTCTCTTGTTTCTATCTGGTACCAATCTTGAGAAACTCATACATTCTCCGTTCACAGTTTCCCGGTCTTAGACAAGTAGATTTCTTTGTGCGAAAGTGCTGTTTTCACAGTGCTAAGTACTCCCAACTCTATCAACAATGTAGTTTCTACTGGTTTTCTAATTCTCTCTAATTTTCATGAAGTTACACTTGAATTTCTCTGTGTAAACATCCGTAACGTCTCTAGGTAGATGAATTACTGTGTACTTTCTCTTGTTTCTATCTGTTACCAATCTTGAGAAACTCATTCATTCTCTGTTCACTGTTTCCCGGTCTTAGAGAAGTAGATTTCTTTCTGCGAAAGTGCTGTTTTCACAGTGCTAAGTACTCCCAACTCTATCAACAATGTAGGTTTTACCAGTTTTCTAAGTCTCTCTCATTTTCTTGTACTTATACTTGGAATTCTCTGTGTAAACCTCCGTAACTTCTCTCGGTAGATGAATCACTGTGGACTTTCTCTTGTTTCTATCTGTTACCAATCTTGAGAAACTCATACATTCTCTGTTCACTGTTTCGTGGTCTTAGAGAAGTAGATTTCTTTGTGCGAAAGTGCTGTTTTCACAGTGCTAAGTACTCCCAACTCTATCAACAATGTAGTTTCTACCGGTTTTCTAAGTCTCTCTTATTTTCTTGGAGTTACACTTGGATTTCTCTGTGTAAACCTCTGGAACTTCTCTAAGTAGATGAATCACTGTGTACTTTCTCTTGTTTCTATCTGTTACCAATCTTGAGAAACTCATACCTTCTCTGTTCACTGTTTCACGGTCTTAGAGAAGTAGATTTCTTTGTGGGAAAGTGCTGTTTTCACAGTGCTAAGTACTTCCAACTCTATCAACAACGTAGGTTTTACGAGTTTTCTAAGTCTCTCTTATTTTCTTGTACTTATACTTGGAATTCTCTGTGTAAACCTCTGTAACTTCTCTAGGTAAATGAATCACTGTGGACTTTCTCTTGTTTCTATCGGTTACCAATCTTGAGAAACTCATACATTCTCTGTTCACTGATTCCCGGTCTTAGAGAAGCAGATTTCTTTCTGCGAAAGTCCTGTTTTCACAGTGCTAAGTACTCCCAACTCTATCAACAATGTAGTTTCTACTGGTTTTCTAAGTCTCTCTAATTTTCATGAAGTTACACTTGGATTTCTCTGTGTAAACATCTGTAACGTCTCTAGGTAGATGAATCACTGTGTACTTTCTCTTGTTTCTATCTGTTACCAATCTTGAGAAACTGATACATTCTCTGTTCACTGTTTCGCGGTCTTAGAGCAGTAGATTTCTTTGTGCGAAAGTGCTGTTTTCACAGTGCTAAGTACTTCCAACTCTATCAACAATGTAGTTTTTAATAGTTTTCTAAGTCTCTCTTATTTGCTTGTACTTATACTTGGAATTCTCTGTGTAAACCTCTGTAACTTCTCTAGGTAGATAAATCACTGTGTACTTTCTCTTGTTTCTATCTGTTACCAATCTTGAGAAACTCATACATTGTATGTTTACTGTTTCCCGGTCTTAGAGAAGTAGGTTTCTTTCTGCGAAAGTGCTGTTTTCACAGTGCTAATTACTCCCAACTCTATCAACAATGTAGGTTTTAACAGTTTTCTAAGTCTCTCTTATTTTCTTGTACTTATACTTGGAATTCTCTGTGTAAACCTCTGTAACTTCTCTCGGTAGATGAATCACTGTTTACTTTCTCTTGTTTCTATCTGTTACCAATCTTGAGAAACTCATACATTCTCTGCTCAATGTTTCCCAGTCTTAGAGAAGTAGATTTCTTTGTGCGAAAGTGCTGTTTTCACAGTGTTAAGTACTCCCAACTCTATCAACAATGTAGGTTTTACCAGTTTTCTAAGTCTCTCTTATTTTCTTGTACTTATACTTGGAATTCTCTGTGTAAACCTCTGTAACTTTTCTAGGTAGATGAATCCCTGTGTACTTTCTCTTGTTTCTATCTGTTACCAATCTTGAGAAACTCCTACATTCTCTGTTCACTGTTTCCCAGTCTTAGAGAAGTAGATTTCTTTCTGCGAAATTGCTGTTTTCACAGTACTAAGTACTCCCAACTCTATCAACAATGTAGGTTTTAAAATTTTCTAAGTCTCTCTTATTTTCTTGTACTCATACTTGGAATTCTCTGTGTAAACCTCTGTAACTTTTCTATGTAGATGAATCACTGCGTACTTTCTCTTCTTTCTATCTGTTACCAATCTTGAGAAACTCATACATTCTCTGCTCACTGTTTCCCAGTCTTAGAGAAGTTGATTTCTTTCTGAGAAAGTGCTATTTTCACAGTGGTAAGTACTACCAACTCTCTCCACAACGTAGTTTTTACCAGTTTTCTAAGTCTCTCTTCTTTTCTTGTACTTATACATGGAATTTTCTATGTAAACTTCTGTAACTTCTCTAGGTAGATGAATCACTGTGTACTTTCTCTTGTTTCTATCTGTTACCAATCTTGAGAAACTCATACATCCTCTGTTCACTGTTTCCCAGTGTTAGAGAAGTAGATTTCTTTCTGCGAAAGTGCTGTTTTCACAGTGCTAAGTACTCCCAACTCTATCAGCAATGTAGGTTTTACCAGTTTTCTAAATCTCTCTTATTTTCTTTTACTTATACTTGGAATTCTCTGTGTAAACCTCTGTAACTTTTCTAGGCAGAGGAATCCCTGTGTACTTTCTCTTGTTTCTATCTGTTACCAATCTTGAGAAACTCATACATCCTCTGTTCACTGTTTCCCAGTGTTAGAGAAGTTGATTTCTTTCTGCGAAAGTGCTGTTTTCACAGTGCTAAGTACTCCCAACTCTATCAACAATGTAGTTTCTACCGGTTTTCTAAGTCTCTCTTATTTTCTTGGAGTTACTTGGATTTCTCTGTGTAAACCTCTGGAACTTCTCTAAGTGGATGAATCACTGTGTACTTTCTCTTGTTTCTATCTGTTACCAATCTTGAGAAACTCATACCTTCTCTGTTCACTGTTTCGCGGTCTTAGAGAAGTAGATTTCTTTGTGGGAAAGTGCTGTTTTCACAGTGCTAAGTACTTCCAACTCTATCAACAACGTAGGTTTTACGAGTTTTCTAAGTCTCTCTTATTTTCTTGTACTTATACTTGGAATTCTCTGTGTAAACCTCTGTAACTTCTCTAGGTAAATGAATCACTGTGGACTTTCTCTTGTTTCTATCTGTTACCAATCTTGAGAAACTCATACATTCTCTGTTTACTGTTTCGCGGTCTTAGAGAAGTAGATTTCTTTGGGGGAAAGTGCTGTTTTCAGCAGTGCTAAGTACTCCCAACTCTATCAACAATGGAGTTTCTACCGGTTTTCTAAGTCTCTCTAATTTTCATGAAGTTACACTTGGATTTCTCTGTGTAAACATCTGTAACGTCTCTAGGTAGATGAATCACTGTGTACTTTCTCTTGTTTCTATCTGTTACCAATCTTGAGAAACTCATACATTCTCTGTTCACTGTTTCCCGGTCTTAGAGAAGTAGATTTCTTTCTGCGAAAGTGCTGTTTTCACAGTGCTAAGTACTCCCAACTCTATCAACAATGTAGGTTTTACCAGTTTTCTAAGTCTCTCTCATTTTCTTGTACTTATACTTGGAATTCTCTGTGTAAACCTCTGTAACTTCTCTCGGTAGATGAATCACTGTGGACTTTCTCTTGCTTCTATCTGTTACCAATCTTGAGAAACTCATACATTCTCTGTTCACTGTTTCGCGGTCTTAGAGAAGTAGATTTCTTTGTGCGAAAGTGCTGTTTTCACAGTGCTAAGTACTCCCAACTCTATCAACAATGTAGGTTTTACCAGTTTTCTAAGTCTCTCTTATTTTCGTGGAGTTACACTTGGATTTCTCTGTGTAAACTTCTGGAACTTCTCTAAGTAGATGAATCACTGTATACTTTCTCTTGTTTCTATCTGTTACCAATCTTGAGAAACTCATACATTCTCTGTTCACTGTTTCCCGGTCTTAGAGAAGTAGATTTCTTTGTGCGAAAGTGCTGTTTTCACAGTGCTAAGTACTCCCAACTCTATCAACAATGTAGGTTTTACCAGTTTTCTAAGTCTCTCTTATTTGCTTGTACTTATACTTGGAATTCTCTGTGTAAACCTCTGTAACTTCTCTCGGTAGATGAATCACTGTGGACTTTCTCTTGTTTCTATCTGTTACCAATCTTGAGAAACTCATACATTCTCTGTTCACTGTTTCCCAGTCTTAGAGAAGTAGATTTCTTTCTGCGAAAGTGCTGTTTTCACAATGCTAAGTACTCCCAACTCTATCAACAATGTAGGTTTTACCAGTTTTCTAAGTCTCTCTTATTTGCTTGTACTTATACTTTGAATTCTCTGTGTAAACCTCTGTAACTTTTCTACGTAGATGAATCACTGTGTACTTTCTCTTGTTTCTATCTGTTACCAATCTTGAGAAACTGATACATTCTCTGTTCACTGTTTCGCGGTCTTAGAGCAGTAGATTTCTTTGTGCGAAAGTGCTGTTTTCACAGTGCTAAGTACTTCCAACTCTATCAACAATGTAGTTTTTAATAGTTTTCTAAGTCTCTCTTATTTGCTTGTATTTATACTTGGAATTCTCTGTGTAAACCTCTGTAACTTCTCTAGGTAGATAAATCACTGTGTACTTTCTCTTGTTTCTATCTGTTACCAATCTTGAGAAACTCATACATTGTCTGTTTACTGTTTCCCGGTCTTAGAGAAGTAGGTTTCTTTCTGCGAAAGTGCTGTTTTCACAGTGCTAAGTACTCCCAACTCTATCAAGAATGTAGGTTTTAACAGTTTTCTAAGTCTCTCTTATTTTCTTGTACTTATACTTGGAATTCTCTGTGTAAACCTCTGTAACTTCTCTCGGTAGATGAATCACTGTTGACTTTCTCTTGTTTCTATCTGTTACCAATCTTGAGAAACTCATACATTATCTGCTCAATGTTTCCCAGTCTTAGAGAAGTAGATTTCTTTGTGCAAAAGTGCTGTTTTCACAGTGTTAAGTACTCCAAACTCTATCAACAATGTAGGTTTTACCAGTTTTCTAAGTCTCTCTTATTTTCTTGTACTTATACTTGGAATTCTCTGTGTAAACCTCTGTAACTTTTCTAGGTAGATGAATCCCTGTGTACTTTCTCTTGTTTCTATCTGTTACCAATCTTGAGAAACTCGTACATTCTCTGTTCACTGTTTCCCAGTCTTAGAGAAGTAGATTTCTTTCTGCGAAATTGCTGTTTTCGCAGTACTAAGTACTCCCAACTCTATCAACAATGTAGGTTTTGAAATTTTCTAAGTCTCTCTTATTTTCTTGTACTCATACTTGGAATTCTCTGTGTAAACCTCTGTAACTTTTCTATGTAGATGAATCTCTGCGTACTTTCTCTTCTTTCTATCTGTTACCAATCTTGAGAAACTCATACATTCTCTGCTCACTGTTTCCCAGTCTTAGAGAAGTTGATTTCTCTCTGAGAAAGTGCTGTTTTCACAGTGGTAAGTACTACCAACTCTCTCCACAACGTAGTTTTTACCAGTTTTCTAAGTCTCTCTTCTTTTCTTGTACTTATACATGGAATTTTCTATGTAAACTTCTGTAACTTCTCTAGGTAGATGAATCACTGTGTACTTTCTCTTGTTTCTATCTGTTACCAATCTTGAGAAACTCATACATCCTCTGTTCACTGTTTCCCAGTGTTAGAGAAGTAGATTTCTTTCTGCGAAAGTGCTGTTTTCACAGTGCTAAGTACTCCCAACTCTATCAGCAATGTAGGTTTTACCAGTTTTCTAAATCTCTCTTATTTTCTTTTACTTATACTTGGAATTCTCTGTGTAAACCTCTGTAACTTTTCTAGGTAGAGGAATCCCTGTGTACTTTCTCTTGTTTCTATCTGTTACCAATCTTGAGAAACTCATACATCCTCTGTTCACTGTTTCCCAGTGTTAGAGAAGTTGATTTCTTTCTGCGAAAGTGCTGTTTTCACAGTGCTAAGTACTCCCAACTCTATCAACAATGTAGTTTCTACCGGTTTTCTAAGTCTCTCTTATTTTCTTGGAGTTACACTTGGATTTCTCTGTGTAAACCTCTGGAACTTCTCTAAGTAGATGAATCACTGTGTACTTTCTCTTGTTTCTATCTGTTACCAATCTTGAGAAACTCATACCTTCTCTGTTCACTGTTTCGCGGTCTTAGAGAAGTAGATTTCTTTGTGGGAAAGTGCTGTTTTCACAGTGCTAAGTACTTCCAACTCTATCAACAACGTAGGTTTTACGAGTTTTCTAAGTCTCTCTTATTTTCTTGTACTTATACTTGGAATTCTCTGTGTAAACCTCTGTAACTTCTCTAGGTAAATGAATCACTGTGGACTTTCTCTTGTTTCTATCTGTTACCAATCTTGAGAAACTCATACATTCTCTGTTCACTGATTCCCGGTCTTAGAGAAGCAGATTTCTTTCTGCGAAAGTCCTGTTTTCACAGTGCTAAGTACTCCCAACTCTATCAACAATGTAGGTTTTACCAGTTTTCTAAGTCTCTCTTATTTTGTTGAAGTTACACTTGGATTTCTCTGTGTAAACCTCTGTAACTTCTCTAGGTAGATGAATCACTGTGTACTTTCTCTTGTTTCTATCTGGTACCAATCTTGAGAAACTCATACATTCTCCGTTCACTGTTTCCCGGTCTTAGACAAGTAGATTTCTTTGTGCGAAAGTGCTGTTTTCACAGTGCTAAGTACTCCCAACTCTATCAACAATGTAGTTTCTACCGGTTTTCTAAGTCTCTCTAATTTTCATGAAGTTACACTTGGATTTCTCTGTGTAAACATCCGTAACGTCTCTAGGTAGGTGAATCACTGTGTACTTTCTCTTGTTTCTATCTGTTACCAATCTTGAGAAACTCATTCATTCTCTGTTCACTGTTTCCCGGTCTTAGAGAAGTAGATTTCTTTCTGCAAAAGTGCTGTTTTCACAGTGCTAAGTACTCCCAACTCTATCAACAATGTAGGTTTTACCAGTTTTCTCTCTCTCATTTTCTTGTACTTATACTTGGAATTCTCTGTGTAAACCTCCGTAACTTCTCTCGGTAGATGAATCACTGTGGACTTTCTCTTGTTTCTATCTGTTACCAATCTTGAGAAACTCATACATTCTCTGTTCACTGTTTCGTGGTCTTAGAGAAGTAGATTTCTTTGTGCGAAAGTGCTGTTTTCACAGTGCTAAGTACTCCCAACTCTATCAACAATGTAGGTTTTACCAGTTTTCTCAGTCTCTCTTATTTTCTTGGAGTTACACTTGGATTTCTCTGTGTAAACTTCTGGAACTTCTCTAAGTAGATGAATCACTGTGTACTTTCTCTTGTTTCTATCTGTTACCAATCTTGAGAAACTCATACATTCTCTGTTCACTGTTTCCCGGTCTTAGAGAAGTAGATTTCTTTGTGCCAAAGTGCTGTTTTCACAGTGCTAAGTACTCCCAACTCTATCAACAATGTAGGTTTTACCAGTTTTCTAAGTCTCTCTTATTTGCTTGTACTTCTACTTGGAATTCTCTATGTAAACCTCTGTAACTTCTCTCGGTAGATGAATCACTGTGGACTTTCTCTTGTTTCTATCTGTTACCAATCTTGAGAAACTCATACATTCTCTGTTCACTGTTTCCCAGTCTTAGAGAAGTAGGTTTCTTTCTGCGAAAGTGCTGTTTTCACAATGCTAAGTACTCCCAACTCTATCAACAATGTAGGTTTTACCAGTTTTCTAAGTCTCTCTTATTTGCTTGTACTTATACTTGGAATTCTCTGTGTAAATCTCTGTAACTTTTCTAGGTAGATGAATCACTGTGTACTTTCTCTTGTTTCTATCTGTTACCAATCTTGAGAAACTGATACATTCTCTGTTCACTGTTTCGCGGTCTTAGAGAAGTAGATTTCCTTGTGCGAAAGTGCAGTTTTCATAGTGCTAAGTACTCCCAACTCTATCAACAATGTAGGTTTTACGAGTTTTCTAAGTCTCTCTTATTTTCTTGTACTTATACTTGGAATTCTCTGTGTAAACCTCTGTAACTTCTCTAGGTAGATGAATCACTGTGGACTTTCCCTTGTTTCTATCTGTTACCAATCTTGAGAAACTCATACATTCTCTGTTCACTGATTCACGGTCTTAGAGAAGCAGATTTCTTTCTGCGAAAGTCCTGTTTTCACAGTGCTAAGTACTTCCAACTCTATCAACAATGTAGATTTTACCAGTTTTCTAAGTCTCTCTTATTTTGTTGAAGTTACACTTGGATTTCTCTGTGTAAACCTCTGTAACTTCTCTAGGTAAATGAATCACTGTGTACTTTCTCTTGTTTCTATCTGGTACCAATCTTGAGAAACTCGTACATTCTCCGTTCACAGTTTCCCGGTCTTAGACAAGTAGATTTCTTTGTGCGAAAGTGCTGTTTTCACAGTGCTAAGTACTCCCAACTCTATCAACAATGTAGTTTCTACTGGTTTTCTAAGTCTCTCTAATTTTCATGAAGTTACACTTGGATTTCTCTGTGTAAACATCCGTAACGTCTCTAGGTAGATGAATCACTGTGTACTTTCTCTTGTTTCTATCTGTTACCAATCTTGAGAAACTCATTCATTCCCTGTTCACTGTTTCCCGGTCTTAGAGAAGTAGATTTCTTTCTGCGAAAGTGCTGTTTTCACAGTGCTAAGTACTCCCAACTCTATCAACAATGTAGGTTTTACCAGTTTTCTAAGTCTCTCTCATTTTCTTGTACTTATACTTGGAATTCTCTGTGTAAACCTCCGTAACTTCTCTCGGTAGATGAATCACTGTGGACTTTCTCTTGTTTCTATCTGTTACCAATCTTGAGAAACTCATACATTCTCTGTTCACTGTTTCGCGGTCTTAGAGAAGTAGATTTCTTTGTGCGAAAGTGCTGTTTTCACAGTACTAAGTACTCCCAACTCTATCAACAATGTAGGTTTTACCAGTTTTCTCAGTCTCTCTTATTTTCTTGGAGTTACACTTGGATTTCTCTGTGTAAACTTCTGGAACTTCTCTAAGTAGATGAATCACTGTGTACTTTCTCTTGCTTCTATCTGTTACCAATCTTGAGAAACTCATACATTCTCTGTTCACTGTTTCCCGGTCTTAGAGAAGTAGATTTCTTTGTGCCAAAGTGCTGTTTTCACAGTGCTAAGTACTCCCAACTCTATCAACAATGTAGGTTTTACCAGTTTTCTAAGTCTCTCTTATTTGCTTGTACTTATACTTGGAATTCTCTATGTAAACCTCTGTAACTTCTCTCGGTAGATGAATCACTGTGGACTTTCTCTTGTTTTTATCTGTTACCAATCTTGAGAAACTCATACATTCTCTGTTCACTGTTTCCCAGTCTTACAGAAGTAGATTTCTTTCTGCGAAAGTGCTGTTTTCACAATGCTAAGTACTCCCAACTCTATCAACAATGTAGGTTTTACCAGTTTTCTAAGTCTCTCTTATTTGCTTGTACTTATACTTGGAATTCTCTGTGTGAATCTCTGTAACTTTTCTAGGTAGATGAATCACTGTGTACTTTCTCTTGTTTCTATCTCTTATCAATCTTGAGAAACTGATACATTCTCTGTTCACTGTTTCGCGGTCTTACAGCAGTAGATTTCTTTGTGCGAAAGTGCTGTTTTCACAGTGCTAAGTACTCCCAAATCTATCAACAATGTAGTTTTTAATAGTTTTCTAAGTCTCTCTTATTTGCTTGTACTTATACTTGGAATTCTCTGTGTAAACCTCTGTAACTTCTCTAGGTAGATGAATCACTGTGTACTTTCTCTTGTTTCTATCTGTTACCAATCTTGAGAAACTCATACATTGTCTGTTTACTGTTTCCCGGTCTTAGAGAAGTAGATTTCTTTCTGCGAAAGTGCTGTTTTCACAGTGCTAAGTACTCCCAACTCTATCAACAATGTAGGTTTTAACAGTTTTCTAAGTCTCTCTTATTTTCTTGTACTTATACTTGGAATTCTCTGTGTAAACCTCTGTAACTTCTCTCGGTAGATGAATCCCTGTGGATTTTCTCTTGTTTCTATCTGTTACCAATCTTGAGAAACTCATACATTCTCTGTTTACTGTTTCGCGGTCTTAGAGAAGTAGATTTCTCTGTGGGAAAGTGCTGTTTTCACAGTGCTAAGTACTCCCAACTCTATCAACAATGGAGTTTCTACCGGTTTTCTAAGTCTCTCTAATTTTCATGAAGTTACACTTGGATTTCTCTGTGTAAACATCTGTAACGTTTCTAGGTAAATGAATCACTGTGTACTTTCTCTTGTTTCTATCTGTTACCAATCTTGAGAAACTCATACATTCTCTGTTCACTGTTTCCCGGTCTTAGAGAAGTAGATTTCTTTCTGCGAAAGTGCTGTTTTCACAGTGCTAAGTACTCCCAACTCTATCAACAATGTAGGTTTTACCAGTTTTCTAAGTCTCTCTCATTTTCTTGTACTTATACTCGGAATTCTCTGTGTAAACCTCTGTAACTTCTCTCGGTAGATGAAACACTGTGTACTTTCTCTTGTTTCTATCTGTTACCAATCTTGAGAAACTCATACATTCTCTGTTCACTGTTTCGCGGTCTTAGAGAAGTAGATTTCTTTGTGCGAAAGTGCTGTTTTCACAGTGCTAAGTACTTCCAACTCTATCCACAATGTAGGTTTTACCAGTTTTCTAAGTCTCTCTTATTTTTTTGTACTTATACATGGAATTCTCTGTGTAAACTTCTGTAACTTCTCTAGGTAGATGAATCACTGTGTACTTTCTTTTGTTTCTATCTGTTACCAATCTTGAGAAACTCATACATTGTCTGTTTCGTGTTTCCCGGTCTTAGAGAAGTAGATTTCTTTCTGCGAAAGTGCTGTTTTCACAGTGCTAAGTACTCCCAACTCTATCAACAATGTAGGTTTTAACAGTTTTCTAAGTCTCTCTTATTTTCTTGTACTTATACTTGGAATTCTCTGTGTAAACCTCTGTAACTTCTCTCGGTAGATGAATCACTGTCGACTTTCTCTTGTTTCTATCTGTTACCAATCTTGAGAAACTCATACATTCTCTATTCAATGTTTCCCAGTCTTAGAGAAGTAGATTTCTTTGTGCGAAAGTGCTGTTTTCACAGTGTTAAGTACTCCCAACTCTATCAACAATGTAGGTTTTACCAGTTTTCTAAGTCTCTCTTATTTTCTTGTACTTATACTTGGAATTCTCTGTGTAAACCTCTGTAACTTTTCTAGGTAGATGAATCCCTGCGTACTTTCTCTTGTTTCTATCTGTTACCAATCTTGAGAAACTCCTACATTCTCTGTTCACTGTTTCCCAGTCTTAGAGAAGTAGATTTCTTTCTGCGAAATTGCTGTTTTCACAGTACTAAGTACTCCCAACTCTATCAACAATGTAGGTTTTACGAATTTTCTAAGTCTCTCTTATTTTCTTGTACTTATACTTGGAATTCTCTGTGTAAACCTCTGTAACTTTTCTATGTAGATGAATCACTGCATACTTTCTCTTCTTTCTATCTGTTACCAATCTTGAGAAACTCATACATTCTCTGTTCACTGTTTCCCAGTCTTAGATAAGTAGATTTCTTTCTGAGAAAGTGCTGTTTTCACAGTGGTAAGTACTACCAACTCTATCCACAACGTAGGTTTTACCAGTTTTCTAAGTCTCTCTTCTTTTCTCGTACTTATACATGGAATTCTCTATGTAAACTTCTGTAACTTCTCTAGGTAGATGAATCACTGTGTACTTTCTCTTGTTTCTATCTGTTACCAATCTTGACAAACTCATACATTCTTCGTTCACTGTTTCCCGGTCTTAGACAAGTAGATTTCTTTGTGCGAAAGTTCTGTTTTCACAGTGCTAAGTACTCCCAACTCTATCAACAATGTAGTTTCTACCGTCTCTCTAATTTTCATGAAGTTACACTTGGATTTCTCTGTGTAAACATCTGTAACGTCTCTAGGTAGATGAATCACTGTGTACTTTCTCTTGTTTCTATCTGTTACCAATTTTGAGAAACTCATACATTCTCTGTTCACTGTTTCCCGGTCTTAGAGAAGTAGATTTCTTTCTGCGAAAGTGCTGTTTTCACACTGCTAAGTACTCCCAACTCTATCAACAATGTAGGTTTTACCAGTTTTCTAAGTCTCTCTTATTTTCTTGGAGTTCCACTTGGATTTCTCTGTGTAAACTTCTGGAACTTCTCTAATTAGATGAATCACTGTGTACTTTCTCCTGTTTCTATCTGTTACCAATCTTGAGAAACTCATACATTCTCTGTTCACTGTTTCCCGGTCTTAGAGAAGTAGATTTCTTTGTGCGAAAGTGCTGTTTTCACAGTGCTAAGTACTCCCAACTCTATCAACAATGTAGGTTTTACCAGTTTTCTAAGTCTCTCTTATTTGCTTGTACTTATACTTGGAATTCTCTGTGTAAACCTCTGTACCTTCTCTCGGTAGATGAATCACTGTGTACTTTCTCTTGTTTCTATCTGTTACCAATCTTGAGAAACTCATACATTCTCTGTTTACTGTTTCCCGGTCTTAGAGAAGTAGATTTCTTTCTGCGAAAGTGCTGTTTTCACAGTGCTAAGTACTCCCAACTCTATCAACAATGTAGGTTTTAACAGTTTTCTAAGTCTCTCTTATTTTCTTGTACTTATACTTGGAATTCTCTCTGTAAACCTCTGTAACTTCTCTCGGTAGATGAATCACTGTTGACTTTCTCTTGTTTCTATCTGTTACCAATCTTGAGAAACTCATACATTCTCTGTTCAATGTTTCCCAGTCTTAGAGAAGTAGATTTCTTTGTGCGAAACTGCTGTTTTCACAGTGCTAAGTACTCCCAACTCTATCAACAATGTAGGTTTTACCAGTTTTCTAAGTCTCTCTTATTTTCTTTTACTTATACTTGCAATTCTCTGTGTAAACCTCTGTAACTTTTCTAGGTAGAGGAATCCCTGTGTACTTTCTCTTGTTTCTATCTGTTACCAATCTTGAGAAACTCATACATTCTCTGTTCACTGTTTCACGGACTTAGAGAACTAAATTTCTTTCGGCGAAAGTGCTGTTTTCACAGTGCTAAGTACTCCCAACTCTATCAACAATGTAGGTTTTACCAGTTTTCTAAGTCTCTCTTATTTTCTTGTACTTATACTTGGAATTCTCTGTGTAAACCTCTGTAACTTTTCTACGTAGATGAATCACTGTGTACTTTCTCTTCTTTCTCTCTGTTACCAATCTTGAGAAACTCACACATTCTCTGTTCACTGTTTCCCAGTCTTAGAGAAGTAGATTTCTTTTTGCGAAAGTGCTGTTTTCACAGTGCTAAGTACTCCCAACTCTATCCACAATGTAGGTTTTACCAGTTTTCTAAGTCTCTCTTATTTTCTTGTACTTATACATGGAATTCTCTGTGTAAACTTCTGTAACTTCTCTAGGTAGATGAATCACTGTATACTTTCCTTTGTTTCTATCTGTTACCAATCTTGAGAAACTCATACATTCTCTGTTCACTGTTTCGCGGTCTTAGAGAAGTAGATTTCTTAGTGCGAAAGTGCTGTTTTCACAGTGCTAAGTACTCCCAACTCTATCAACAATGTAGTTTTTAATAGTTTTCTAAGTCTCTCTTATTTGCTTGTACTTATACTTGGAATTCTCTGTGTAAACCTCTGTAACTTCTCTAGGTAGATGAATCACTGTGTACTTTCTCTTGTTTCTATCTGTTACCAATCTTGAGAAAGTGATACATTCTCCGTTCACTGTTTCCCAGTCTTAGAGAAGTAGATTTCTTTCTGGGAAAGTGCTGTTTTCACAGTGCTAAGTACTCCCAACTCTATCCACAATGTAGGTTTTACCAGTTTTCTAAGTCTCTCTTATTTTCTTGTACTTGTACATGGAATTCTCTGTGTAAACTTCTATAACTTCTCTAGGTAGATGAATCACTGTGTACTTTCTTTTGTTTCTATCTGTTACCAATCTTGAGAAACTCATACATTCTCTGTTCACTGTTTCCCGGTCTTAGAGAAGTAGATTTCTTTCTGCGAAAGTGCTGTTTTCACAGTGCTAAGTACTCCCAACTCTATCAACAATGTAGGTTTTACCAGTTTTCTAAGTCTCTCTTATTTTCTTGTACTTATACTTGGAATTCTCTGTGTAAACCTCTGTAACTTCTCTCGGTAGATGAATAACTGTGGACTTTCTCTTGTTTCTATCTGTTACCAGTCTTGAGAAACTCATACATTGTCTGTTCACTGTTTCGCGGTCTTAGAGAAGTAGATTTCTTTGTGGGAAAGTGCTGTTTTCACAGTGCTAAGTACTCCCAACTCTATCAACAATGGAGTTTCTACCGGTTTTCTAAGTCTATCTAATTTTCATGAAGTTACACTTGGATTTCTCTGTGTAAACATCTGTAACGTCTCTAGGTAGATGAATCACTGTGTACTTTCTCTTGTTTCTATCTGTTACCAATCTTGAGAAACTCATACATTCTCTGTTCACTGTTTCCCGGTCTTACAGAAGTAGATTTCTTTCTGTGAAAGTGCTGTTTTCACAGTGCTAAGTACTCCCAACTCTATCAACAATGTAGGTTTTACCAGTTTTCTAAGTCTCTCTCATTTTCTTGTACTTATACTTGGAATTCTCTGTGTAAACCTCTGTAACTTCTCTCGGTAGATGAATCACTGTGGACTTTCTCTTGTTTCTATCTGTTACCAATCTTGAGAAACTCATACATTCTCTGTTCACTGTTTCCCGGTCTTACAGAAGTAGATTTCTTTCTGTGAAAGTGCTGTTTTCACAGTGCTAAGTACTCCCAACTCTATCAACAATGGAGTTTTTAATAGTTTTCTAAGTCTCTCTTATTTTCTTGCACTTATACTTGGAATTCTCTGGGTAAACCTCTGTAACTTCTCTAGGTAGATGAATCACTGTGTACTTTCTCTTGTTTCTATCTGTTACCAATCTTCAGAAACTCATACGTTCCCTGTTCACTGTTTCCCGGTCTTAGAGAAGTAGATTTCTTGGTTCGAAAGTGCTGTTTTCACAGTGCTAAGTACTCCCAACTCTATCAACAATGTAGGTTTTACCAGTTTTCTAAGTCTCTCTTATTTTTTTGGAGTTACACTTGGATTTGTCTCTGTAAACCTCTGGAACTTCTCTAAGTAGATGAATCACTGTGTACTTTCCCTTGTTTCTATCTGTTACCAATCTTGAGAAACTCATACATTCTCTGTTCACTCTTTCGCGGTCTTAGAGAAGTAGATTTCTTTGTGCGAAAGTGCTGTTTTCACAGTGCTAAGTACTCCCAACTCTATCAACAATGTAGGTTTTACCAGTTTTCTAAATCTAACTTATTTTCTTGTATTTATACTTGGAATTCTCTGTGTAAACCGCTGTAACTTCTCTCGGTAGATGAATCACTGTGGATTTTCTCTTGTTTCTATCTGTTACCAATCTTGAGAAACTCATACATTCTCTGTTCACTGTTTCGCAGTCTTAGAGAAGTAGATTTCTTTGTGCGAAAGTGCTGTGTTCACAGTGCTAAGTACTTCCAACTCTATGAACAACGTAGGTTTTACGAGTTTTCTACGTCTCTCTTATTTTCTTGTACTTATACTTGGAATTCTCTGTGTAAACCTCTGTAACTTCTCTAGGTAGATGAATCACTGTGGACTTTCTCTTGTTTCTATCTGTTACCAATCTTGACAAACTCATACATTCTCCGTTCACTGTTTCCCGGTCTTAGAGAAGTAGATTTCTTTGTGCGAAAGTGCTGTTTTCACAGTGCTAAGTACTCCCAACTATATCAACAATGTAGTTTCTACCGGTTTTCTAGGTCTCTCTAATTTTCATGAAGTTACACTTGGATTTCTCTGTGTAAACATCTGTAACGTCTCTAGGTAGATGAATCACTGTGTACTTTCTCTTGTTTCTATCTGTTACCAATTTTGAGAAACTCATACATTCTCTGTTCACTGTTCCCGGTCTTAGAGAAGTAGATTTCTTTGTGCGAAACTGCTGTTTTCACAGTGCTAAGTACTCCCAACTCTATCAACAATGTAGGTTTTACCAGTTTTCTAAGTCTCTCTTATTTTCTTTTACTTATACTTGCAATTCTCTGTGTAAACTTCTGTAACTTTTCTAGGTAGAGGAATCCCTGTGTACTTTCTCTTGTTTCTATCTGTTACCAATCTTGAGAAACTCATACATTCTCTGTTCACTGTTTCACGGACTTAGAGAACTAAATTTCTTTCGGCGAAAGTGCTGTTTTCACAGTGCTAAGTACTCCCAACTCTATCAACAATGTAGGTTTTACCAGTTTTCTAAGTCTCTCTTATTTTCTTGAAGTTACACTTGGATTTCTCTGTGTAAACCTCTGTAACTTCTCTAGGTAGTTGAATCACTGTGTACTTTCTCTTGTTTCTATCTGTTACCAATCTTGAGAAACTCATACATTCTCCGTTCACTGTTTCCCGGTCTTAGAGAAGTAGATTTTTTTGTGCGAAAGTGCTGTTTTCACACTGCTAAGTACTCCCAACTCTATCAACAATGTAGGTTTTACCAGTTTTGTAAGTCTCTCTTATTCTCTTGGAGTTACACTTGGATTTCTCTGTGTAAACTTCTGAAACTTCTCTAAGTAGATGAATCACTGTGTACTTTCTCTTGTTTCTATCTGTTACCAATCTTGAGAAACTCATACATTCTCTGTTCACTGTTTCCCTGTCTTAGAGAAGTAGATTTCTTTGTGCGAAAGTGCTGTTTTCACAGTGCTAAGTACTCCCAACTCTATCAACAATGTAGGTTTTACCAGTTTTCTAAGTCTCTCTTATTTGCTTGTACTTATACTTGGAATTCTCTGTGTAAACCTCTGTAACTTTTCTAGGTAGATGAATCACTGTGTACTTTCTCTTGTTTCTATCTGTTACCAATCTTGAGAAACTCATAGATTCTCTGTTCACAGTTTCGCTGTCTTAGAGCAGTAGATTTCTTTGTGCGAAAGTGCTGTTTTCACAGTGCTAAGTACTCCCAACTCTATCAACAATGTAGTTTTTAATAGTTTTCTGATTCTCTCTTATTTTCTTGTACTTATACTTGGAATTCTCTGTGTAAACCTCTGTAACTTCTCTAGGTAGATGAATCACTGTGGACTTTCCCTTGTTTCTATCTGTTACCAATCTTGAGAAACTCATACATTCTCTGTTCACTGATTCACGGTCTTAGAGAAGCAGATTTCTTTCTGCGAAAGTCCTGTTTTCACAGTGCTAAGTACTCCCAACTCTATCAACAATGTAGGTTTTACCAGTTTTCTAAGTCTCTCTTATTTTCTTGTACTTATACTTGGAATTCTCTGTGTAAACCTCTGTAACTTTTCTAGGTAGATGAATCCTTGTGGACTTTCTCTTGTTTCTATCTGTTACCAATCTTGAGAAACTCATACATTCTCTGTTTACTGTTTCGCGGTCTTAGAGAAGTAGATTTCTTTGTGGGAAAGTGCTGTTTTCACAGTGCTAAGTACTCCCAACTCTATCAACAATGGAGTTTCTACCGGTTTTCTAAGTCTCTCTAATTTTCATGAAGTTACACTTGGATTTCTCTGTGTAAACATCTGTAACGTCTCTAAGTAGAAGAATCACTGTGTACTTTCTCTTGTTTCTATCTGTTACCAATCTTGAGAAACTCATACATTCTCTGTTCACTGTTTCCCGGTCTTAGAGAAGTAGATTTCTTTCTGCGAAAGTGCTGTTTTCACAGTGCTAAGTACTCCCAACTCTATCAACAATGTAGGTTTTACCAGTTTTCTAAGTCTCTCTCATTTTCTTGTACTTATACTTGGAATTCTCTGTGTAAACCTCTGTAACTTCTCTCGGTAGATGAATCACTGTGAACTTTCTCTTGTTTCTATCTGTTACCAATCTTGAGAAACTCATACATTCTCTGTTCACTGTTTCGCGGTCTTAGAGAAGTAGATTTCTTTGTGCGAAAGTGCTGTTTTCACAGTGCTAAGTACTCCCAACTCTATCAACAATGTAGGTTTTACCAGTTTTCTAAGTCTCTCTTATTTTCGTGGAGTTACACTTGGATTTCTCTGTGTAAACTTCTGGAACTTCTCTAAGTAGATGAATCACTGTGTACTTTCTCTTGTTTCTATCTGTTACCAATCTTGAGAAACTCATACATTCTCTGTTCACTGTTTCCCAGTCTTAGAAAAGTTCAAATCTTTCTGCGAAAGTGCTGTTTTCACAGTGCTAAGTACTCCCAACTCTATCAACAATGTAGGTTTTACCAGTTTTCTAAGTCTCTCTTATTTTCTTGTATTTATACATGGAATTCTCTGTGTAAACTTCTGTAACCTCTCTAGGTAGATGAATCACTGTGTACTTTCTCTTCTTTCTATCTGTTACCAATCTTGAGAAACTCATACATTCTCTGTTCACTGTTTCCCAGTCTTAGAGAAGTAGATTTCTTTCTGCCAAAGTGCTGTTTTCACAATGCTAAGTACTCCCAACTCTATCAACAATGTAGGTTTTACCAGTTTTCTAAGTCTCTCTTATTTGCTTGTACTTATACTTTGAATTCTATGTGTAAACCTCTGTAACTTTTCTAGGTAGATGAATCACTGTGTACTTTCTCTTGTTTCTATCTGTTACCAATCTTGAGAAACTGATACATTCTCTGTTCACTGTTTCGCGGTCTTAGAGCAGTAGATTTCTTTGTGCGAAAGTGCTGTTTTCACAGTGCTAAGTACTTCCAACTCTATCAACAATGTAGTTTTTAATAGTTTTCTAAGTCTCTCTTATTTGCTTGTACTTATACTTGGAATTCTCTGTGTAAACCTCTGTAACTTCTCTAGGTAGGTAAATCACTGTGAACTTTCTCTTGTTTCTATCTGTTACCAATCTTGAGAAACTCATACATTGTCTGTTTACTGTTTCCCGGTCTTAGAGAAGTAGATTTCTTTCTGCGAAAGTGCTGTTTTCACAGTACTAAGTACTCCCAACTCTATCAACAATGTAGGTCTTAACAGTTTTCTAAGTCTCTCTTATTTTCTTGTACTTATACTTGGAATTCTCTGTGTAAACCTCTGTAACTTCTCTCGGTAGATGAATCACTGTTGACTTTCTCTTGTTTCTATCTGTTACCAATCTTGAGAAACTCATACATTCTCTGTTCAATGTTTCCCAGTCTTAGAGAAGTAGATTTCTTTGTGCGAAAGTGCTGTTTTCACAGTGTTAAGTACTCCCAACTCTATCAACAATGTAGGTTTTACCAGTTTTCTAAGTCTCTCTTATTTTCTTGTACTTATACTTGGAATTCTCTGTGTAAACCTCTGTAACTTTTCTAGGTAGATGAATCCCTGTGTACTTTCTCTTGTTTCTATCTGTTACCAATCTTGAGAAACTCCTACATTCTCTGTTCACTGTTTCCCAGTCTTAGAGAAGTAGATTTCTTTCTGCGAAATTGCTGTTTTCACAGTACTAAGTACTCCCAACTCTATCAACAATGTAGGTTTTACCAATTTTCTAAGTCTCTCTTATTTTCTTGTACTCATACTTGGAATTCTCTGTGTAAACCTCTGTAACTTTTCTATGTAGATGAATCACTGCGTACTTTCTCTTCTTTCTATCTGTTACCAATCTTGAGAAACTCATACATTCTCTGCTCACTGTTTCCCAGTCTTAGAGAAGTTGATTTCTTTCTGCGAAAGTGCTGTTTTCACAGTGCTAAGTACTCCCAACTCTATCAACAATGTAGGTTTTACCAGTTTTCTAAGTCTCTCTTATTTTCTTTTACTTATACTTGGAATTCTCTGTGTAAACCTCTGTAACTTTTCTAGGTAGAAGAATCCCTGTGTACTTTCTCTTGTTTCTATCTGTTACCAATCTTGAGAAACTCATACATCCTCTGTTCACTGTTTCCCAGTGTTAGAGAAGTTGATTTCTTTCTGCGAAAGTGCTGCTTTCACAGTGCTAAGTACTCCCAACTCTATCAACAATGTAGTTTCTACCGGTTTTCTAAGTCTCTCTTATTTTCTTGGAGTTACACTTGGATTTCTCTGTGTAAACCTCTGGAACTTCTCTAAGTAGATGAATCACTGTGTACTTTCTCTTGTTTCTATCTGTTACCAATCTTGAGAAACTCATACCTTCTCTGTTCACTGTTTCGCGGTCTTAGAGAAGTAGATTTCTTTGTGGGAAAGTGCTGTTTTCACAGTGCTAAGTACTTCCAACTCTATCAACAACGTAGGTTTTACGAGTTTTCTAAGTCTCTCTTATTTTCTTGTACTTATACTTGGAATTCTCTGTGTAAACCTCTGTAACTTCTCTAGGTAAATGAATCACTGTGGACTTTCTCTTGTTTCTATCTGTTACCAATCTTGAGAAACTCATACATTCTCTGTTCACTGATTCCCGGTCTTAGAGAAGCAGATTTCTTTCTACGAAAGTCCTGTTTTCACAGTGCTAAGTACTCCCAACTCTATCAACAATGTAGGTTTTACCAGTTTTCTAAGTCTCTCTTATTTTGTTGAAGTTACACTTCGATTTCTCTGTGTAAACCTCTGTAACTTCTCTAGGTAGATGAATCACTGTGTACTTTCTCTTGTTTCTATCTGTTACCAATCTTGAGAAACTCATGCATTCTCTGTTCACTGTTTCGCGGTCTTAGAGAAGTAGAATTCTTTCTGCGAAAGTGCTGTTTTCATAGTGCTAAGTACTCCCAACTCTATCCACAATGTAGGTTTTACCAGTTTTCTAAGTCTCTCTTATTTTCTTGTACTTATAATTGGAATTCTCTGTGTAAACCGCTGTAACTTCTCTCGGTAGATGAATCACTGTGGACTTTCTCTTGTTTCTATCTGTTACCAATCTTGAGAAACTCATACATTCTCTGTTCACTGTTTCGCGGTCTTAGAGAAGTAGATTTCTTTGTGCCAAAGTGCTGTTTTCACAGTGCTAAGTACTTCCAACTCTATCAACAATGTAGGTTTTACGAGTTTTCTAAGTCTCTCTTATTTTCTTGTACTTATACTTGGAATTCTCTGTGTAAACCTCTGTAACTTCTCTAGGTAGATGAATCACTGTGGACTTTCCCTTGTTTCTATCTGTTACCAATCTTGAGAAACTCATACATTCTCTGTTCACTGATTCACGGTCTTAGAGAAGCAGATTTCTTTCTGCGAAAGTCCTGTTTTCACAGTGCTAAGTACTTCCAACTCTATCAACAATGTAGGTTTTACCAGTTTTCTAAGTCTCTCTTATTTTGTTGAAGTTACACTTGGATTTCTCTGTGTAAACCTCTGTAACTTCTCTAGGTTGATGAATCACTGTGTACTTTCTCTTGTTTCTATCTGTTACCAATCTTGAGAAACTCATACATTCTCCGTTCACAGTTTCCCGGTCTTAGACAAGTAGATTTCTTTGTGCGAAAGTGCTGTTTTCACAGTGCTAAGTACTCCCAACTCTATCAACAATGTAGTTTCTACTGGTTTTCTAAGTCTCTCTAATTTTCATGAAGTTACACTTGGATTTCTCTGTGTAAACATCCGTAACGTTTCTAGGTAGATGAATCACTGTGTACTTTCTCTTGTTTCTATCTGTTACCAATCTTGAGAAACTCATTCATTCTCTGTTCACTGTTTCCCGGTCTTAGAGAAGTAGATTTCTTTCTGCGAAAGTGCTGTTTTCACAGTGCTAAGTACTCCCAACTCTATCAACAATGTAGGTTTTACCAGTTTTCTAAGTCTCTCTCATTTTCTTGTACTTATACTTGGAATTCTCTGTGTAAACCTCCGTAACTTCTCTCGGTAGATGAATCACTGTGGACTTTCTCTTGTTTCTATCTGTTACCAATCTTGAGAAACTCATACATTCTCTGTTCACTGTTTCGCGGTCTTAGAGAAGTAGATTTCTTTGTGCGAAAGTGCTGTTTTCACAGTGCTAAGTACTCCCAACTCTATCAACAATGTAGTTTCTACCGGTTTTCTAAGTCTCTCTAATTTTCATGAAGTTACACTTGGATTTCTCTGTGTAAACATCTGTAACGTCTCTAAGTAGATGAATCACTGTGTACTTTCTCTTGTTTCTATCTGTTACCAATCTTGAGAAACTCATACCTTCTCTGTTCACTGATTCCCGGTCTTAGAGAAGTAGATTTCTTTCTGCGAAAGTGCTGTTTTCACAATGCTAAGTACTCCCAACTCTATCAACAATGTAGGTTTTACCAGTTTTCTAAGTCTCTCTTATTTGCTTGTACTTATACTTGGAATTCTCTGTGTAAATCTCTGTAACTTTTCTAGGTAGATGAATCACTGTGTACTTTCTCTTGTTTCTATCTGTTACCAATGTTGAGAAACTGATACATTCTCTGTTCACTGTTTCGCGGTCTTAGAGCAGTAGATTTCTTTGTGCGAAAGTGCTGTTTTCACAGTGCTAAGTACTCCCAACTCTATCAACAATGTAGTTTTTAATAGTTTTCTAAGTCTCTCTTATTTGCTTGTACTTATACTTGGAATTCTCTGTGTAAACCTCTGTAACTTCTCTAGGTAGATGAATCACTGTGTACTTTCTCTTGTTTCTATCTGTTACCAATCTTGAGAAACTCATACATTCTCTGTTTACTGTTTCCCGGTCTTAGAGAAGTAGATTTCTTTCTGCGAAAGTGCTGTTTTCACAGTGCTAAGTACTACCAACTCTATCAACAATGTAGGATTTAACAGTTTTCTAAGTCTCTCTTATTTTCTTGTACTTATACTTGGAATTCTCTGTGTAAACCTCTGTAACTTCTCTCGGTAGATGAATCACTGTTGACTTTCTCTTGTTTCTATCTGTTACCAATCTTGAGAAACTCATACATTCTCTGTTTACTGTTTCGCGGTCTTAGAGAAGTAGATTTCTTTGTGCGAAAGTGCTGTTTTCACAGTGCTAAGTACTCCCAACTCTATCAACAATGTAGGTTTTACCAGTTTTCTAAGTCTCTCTTATTTTCGTGGAGTTACACTTGGATTTCTCTGTGTAAACTTCTGGAACTTCTCTAAGTAGATGAATCACTGTATACTTTCTCTTGTTTCTATCTGTTACCAATCTTGAGAAACTCATACATTCTCTGTTCACTGTTTCCCGGTCTTAGAGAAGTAGATTTCTTTGTGCGAAAGTGCTGTTTTCACAGTGCTAAGTACTCCCAACTCTATCAACAATGTAGGTTTTACCAGTTTTCTAAGTCTCTCTTATTTGCTTGTACTTATACTTGGAGTTCTCTGTGTAAACCTCTGTAACTTCTCTCGGTAGATGAATCACTGTGGCCTTTCTCTTGTTTCTATCTGTTACCAATCTTGAGAAACTCATACATTCTCTGTTCACTGTTTCCCAGTCTTAGAGAAGTAGATTTCTTTCTGCCAAAGTGCTGTTTTCACAATGCTAAGTACTCCCAACTCTATCAACAATGTAGGTTTTACCAGTTTTCTAAGTCTCTCTTATTTGCTTGTACTTATACTTTGAATTCTATGTGTAAACCTCTGTAACTTTTCTAGGTAGATGAATCACTGTGTACTTTCTCTTGTTTCTATCTGTTACCAATCTTGAGAAACTGATACATTCTCTGTTCACTGTTTCGCGGTCTTAGAGCAGTAGATTTCTTTGTGCGAAAGTGCTGTTTTCACAGTGCTAAGTACTTCCAACTCTATCAACAATGTAGTTTTTAATAGTTTTCTAAGTCTCTCTTATTTGCTTGTACTTATACTTGGAATTCTCTGTGTAAACCTCTGTAACTTCTCTAGGTAGGTAAATCACTGTGAACTTTCTCTTGTTTCTATCTGTTACCAATCTTGAGAAACTCATACATTGTCTGTTTACTGTTTCCCGGTCTTAGAGAAGTAGATTTCTTTCTGCGAAAGTGCTGTTTTCACAGTACTAAGTACTCCCAACTCTATCAACAATGTAGGTCTTAACAGTTTTCTAAGTCTCTCTTATTTTCTTGTACTTATACTTGGAATTCTCTGTGTAAACCTCTGTAACTTCTCTCGGTAGATGAATCACTGTTGACTTTCTCTTGTTTCTATCTGTTACCAATCTTGAGAAACTCATACATTCTCTGTTCAATGTTTCCCAGTCTTAGAGAAGTAGATTTCTTTGTGCGAAAGTGCTGTTTTCACAGTGTTAAGTACTCCCAACTCTATCAACAATGTAGGTTTTACCAGTTTTCTAAGTCTCTCTTATTTTCTTGTACTTATACTTGGAATTCTCTGTGTAAACCTCTGTAACTTTTCTAGGTAGATGAATCCCTGTGTACTTTCTCTTGTTTCTATCTGTTACCAATCTTGAGAAACTCCTACATTCTCTGTTCACTGTTTCCCAGTCTTAGAGAAGTAGATTTCTTTCTGCGAAATTGCTGTTTTCACAGTACTAAGTACTCCCAACTCTATCAACAATGTAGGTTTTACCAATTTTCTAAGTCTCTCTTATTTTCTTGTACTCATACTTGGAATTCTCTGTGTAAACCTCTGTAACTTTTCTAGGTAGAAGAATCCCTGTGTACTTTCTCTTGTTTCTATCTGTTACCAATCTTGAGAAACTCATACATCCTCTGTTCACTGTTTCCCAGTGTTAGAGAAGTTGATTTCTTTCTGGGAAAGTGCTGCTTTCACAGTGCTAAGTACTCCCAACTCTATCAACAATGTAGTTTCTACCGGTTTTCTAAGTCTCTCTTATTTTCTTGGAGTTACACTTGGATTTCTCTGTGTAAACCTCTGGAACTTCTCTAAGTAGATGAATCACTGTGTACTTTCTCTTGTTTCTATCTGTTACCAATCTTGAGAAACTCATACCTTCTCTGTTCACTGTTTCGCGGTCTTAGAGAAGTAGATTTCTTTGTGGGAAAGTGCTGTTTTCACAGTGCTAAGTACTTCCAACTCTATCAACAACGTAGGTTTTACGAGTTTTCTAAGTCTCTCTTATTTTCTTGTACTTATACTTGGAATTCTCTGTGTAAACCTCTGTAACTTCTCTAGGTAAATGAATCACTGTGGACTTTCTCTTGTTTCTATCTGTTACCAATCTTGAGAAACTCATACATTCTCTGTTCACTGATTCCCGGTCTTAGAGAAGCAGATTTCTTTCTACGAAAGTCCTGTTTTCACAGTGCTAAGTACTCCCAACTCTATCAACAATGTAGGTTTTACCAGTTTTCTAAGTCTCTCTTATTTTGTTGAAGTTACACTTCGATTTCTCTGTGTAAACCTCTGTAACTTCTCTAGGTAGATGAATCACTGTGTACTTTCTCTTGTTTCTATCTGTTACCAATCTTGAGAAACTCATGCATTCTCTGTTCACTGTTTCGCGGTCTTAAAGAAGTAGATTTCTTTCTGCGAAAGTGCTGTTTTCATAGTGCTAAGTACTCCCAAGTCTATCCACAATGTAGGTTTTACCAGTTTTCTAAGTCTCTCTTATTTTCTTGTACTTATAATTGGAATTCTCTGTGTAAACCGCTGTAACTTCTCTCGGTAGATGAATCACTGTGGACTTTCTCTTGTTTCTATCTGTTACCAATCTTGAGAAACTCATACATTCTCTGTTCACTGTTTCGCGGTCTTAGAGAAGTAGATTTCTTTGTGCCAAAGTGCTGTTTTCACAGTGCTAAGTACTTCCAACTCTATCAACAATGTAGGTTTTACGAGTTTTCTAAGTCTCTCTTATTTTCTTGTACTTATACTTGGAATTCTCTGTGTAAACCTCTGTAACTTCTCTAGGTAGATGAATCACTGTGGACTTTCCCTTGTTTCTATCTGTTACCAATCTTGAGAAACTCATACATTCTCTGTTCACTGATTCACGGTCTTAGAGAAGCAGATTTCTTTCTGCGAAAGTCCTGTTTTCACAGTGCTAAGTACTTCCAACTCTATCAACAATGTAGGTTTTACCAGTTTTCTAAGTCTCTCTTATTTTGTTGAAGTTACACTTGGATTTCTCTGTGTAAACCTCTGTAACTTCTCTAGGTTGATGAATCACTGTGTACTTTCTCTTATTTCTATCTGGTACCAATCTTGAGAAACTCATACATTCTCCGTTCACAGTTTCCCGGTCTTAGACAAGTAGATTTCTTTGTGCGAAAGTGCTGTTTTCACAGTGCTAAGTACTCCCAACTCTATCAACAATGTAGTTTCTACTGGTTTTCTAAGTCTCTCTAATTTTCATGAAGTTACACTTGGATTTCTCTGTGTAAACATCCGTAACGTTTCTAGGTAGATGAATCACTGTGTACTTTCTCTTGTTTCTATCTGTTACCAATCTTGAGAAACTCATTCATTCTCTGTTCACTGTTTCCCGGTCTTAGAGAAGTAGATTTCTTTCTGCGAAAGTGCTGTTTTCACAGTGCTAAGTACTCCCAACTCTATCAACAATGTAGGTTTTACCAGTTTTCTAAGTCTCTCTCATTTTCTTGTACTTATACTTGGAATTCTCTGTGTAAACCTCCGTAACTTCTCTCGGTAGATGAATCACTGTGGACTTTCTCTTGTTTCTATCTGTTACCAATCTTGAGAAACTCATACATTCTCTGTTCACTGTTTCGCGGTCTTAGAGAAGTAGATTTCTTTGTGCGAAAGTGCTGTTTTCACAGTGCTAAGTACTCCCAACTCTATCAACAATGTAGTTTCTACCGGTTTTCTAAGTCTCTCTAATTTTCATGAAGTTACACTTGGATTTCTCTGTGTAAACATCTGTAACGTCTCTAAGTAGATGAATCACTGTGTACTTTCTCTTGTTTCTATCTGTTACCAATCTTGAGAAACTCATACCTTCTCTGTTCACTGATTCCCGGTCTTAGAGAAGTAGATTTCTTTCTGCGAAAGTGCTGTTTTCACAATGCTAAGTACTCCCAACTCTATCAACAATGTAGGTTTTACCAGTTTTCTAAGTCTCTCTTATTTGCTTGTACTTATACTTGGAATTCTCTGTGTAAATCTCTGTAACTTTTCTAGGTAGATGAATCACTGTGTACTTTCTCTTGTTTCTATCTGTTACCAATGTTGAGAAACTGATACATTCTCTGTTCACTGTTTCCCGGTCTTAGAGCAGTAGATTTCTTTGTGCGAAAGTGCTGTTTTCACAGTGCTAAGTACTCCCAACTCTATCAACAATGTAGTTTTTAATAGTTTTCTAAGTCTCTCTTATTTGCTTGTACTTATACTTGGAATTCTCTGTGTAAACCTCTGTAACTTTTCTAGGTAGATGAATCCCTGTGGACTTTCTCTTGTTTCTATCTGTTACCAATCTTGAGAAACTCATACATTCTCTGTTTACTGTTTCGCGGTCTTAGAGAAGTAGATTTCTTTGGGGAAAGTGCTGTTTTCACAGTGCTAAGTACTCCCAACTCTATCAACAATGGAGTTTCTACCGGTTTTCTAAGTCTCTCTAATTTTCATGAAGTTACACTTGGATTTCTCTGTGTAAACATCTGTAACGTCTCTAGGTAGATGAATCACTGTGTACTTTCTCTTGTTTCTATCTGTTACCAATCTTGAGAAACTCATACATTCTCTGTTCACTGTTTCCCGGTCTTAGAGAAGTAGATTTCTTTCTGCGAAAGTGCTGTTTTCACAGTGCTAAGTACTCCCAACTCTATCAACAATGTAGGTTTTACCAGTTTTCTAAGTCTCTCTCATTTTCTTGTACTTATACTTGGAATTCTCTGTGTAAACCTCTGTAACTTCTCTCGGTAGATGAATCACTGTTGACTTTCTCTTGTTTCTATCTGTTACCAATCTTGAGAAACTCATACATTCTCTGTTCACTGTTTCGCGGTCTTAGAGCAGTAGATTTCTTTGTGCGAAAGTGCTGTTTTCACAGTGCTAAGTACTCCCAACTCTATCAACAATGTAGGTTTTACCAGTTTTCTAAGTCTCTCTTATTTTCGTGGAGTTACACTTGGATTTCTCTGTGTAAACTTCTGGAACTTCTCTAAGTAGATGAATCACTGTATACTTTCTCTTGTTTCTATCTGTTACCAATCTTGAGAAACTCATACATTCTCTGTTCACTGTTTCCCGGTATTAAAGAAGTAGATTTCTTTGTGCGAAAGTGCTGTTTTCACAGTGCTAAGTACTCCCAACTCTATCAACAATGTAGGTTTTAACAGTTTTCTAAGTCTCTCTTATTTGCTTGTACTTATACTTGGAATTCTCTGTGTAAACCTCTGTAACTTCTCTCGGTAGATGAATCACTGTGGACTTTCTCTTGTTTCTATCTGTTACCAATCTTGAGAAACTCATACATTCTCCGTTCAATGTTTCCCAGTCTTAGAGAAGTAGATTTCTTTGTGCGAAAGTGCTGTTTTCACAGTGTTAAGTACTCCCAACTCTATCAACAATGTAGGTTTTACCAGTTTTCTAAGTCTCTCTTATTTTCTTGTACTTATACTTGGAATTCTCTGTGTAAACCTCTGTAACTTTTCTAGGTAGATGAATCCCTGTGGACTTTCTCTTGTTTCTATCTGTTACCAATCTTGAGAAACTCATACATTCTCTGTTTACTGTTTCGCGGTCTTAGAGAAGTAGATTTCTTTGGGGAAAGTGCTGTTTTCACAGTGCTAAGTACTCCCAACTCTATCAACAATGGAGTTTCTACCGGTTTTCTAAGTCTCTCTAATTTTCATGAAGTTACACTTGGATTTCTCTGTGTAAACATCTGTAACGTCTCTAGGTAGATGAATCACTGTGTACTTTCTCTTGTTTCTATCTGTTACCAATCTTGAGAAACTCATACATTCTCTGTTCACTGTTTCCCGGTCTTAGAGAAGTAGATTTCTTTCTGCGAAAGTGCTGTTTTCACAGTGCTAAGTACTCCCAACTCTATCAACAATGTAGGTTTTACCAGTTTTCTAAGTCTCTCTCATTTTCTTGTACTTATACTTGGAATTCTCTGTGTAAACCTCTGTAACTTCTCTCGGTAGATGAATCACTGTTGACTTTCTCTTGTTTCTATCTGTTACCAATCTTGAGAAACTCATACATTCTCTGTTCACTGTTTCGCGGTCTTAGAGCAGTAGATTTCTTTGTGCGAAAGTGCTGTTTTCACAGTGCTAAGTACTCCCAACTCTATCAACAATGTAGGTTTTACCAGTTTTCTAAGTCTCTCTTATTTTCGTGGAGTTACACTTGGATTTCTCTGTGTAAACTTCTGGAACTTCTCTAAGTAGATGAATCACTGTATACTTTCTCTTGTTTCTATCTGTTACCAATCTTGAGAAACTCATACATTCTCTGTTCACTGTTTCCCGGTATTAAAGAAGTAGATTTCTTTGTGCGAAAGTGCTGTTTTCACAGTGCTAAGTACTCCCAACTCTATCAACAATGTAGGTTTTAACAGTTTTCTAAGTCTCTCTTATTTGCTTGTACTTATACTTGGAATTCTCTGTGTAAACCTCTGTAACTTCTCTCGGTAGATGAATCACTGTGGACTTTCTCTTGTTTCTATCTGTTACCAATCTTGAGAAACTCATACATTCTCCGTTCAATGTTTCCCAGTCTTAGAGAAGTAGATTTCTTTGTGCGAAAGTGCTGTTTTCACAGTGTTAAGTACTCCCAACTCTATCAACAATGTAGGTTTTACCAGTTTTCTAAGTCTCTCTTATTTTCTTGTACTTATACTTGGAATTCTCTGTGTAAACCTCTGTAACTTTTCTAGGTAGATGAATCCCTGTGTACTTTCTCTTGTTTCTATCTGTTACCAATCTTGAGAAACTGATACATTCTCTGTTCACTGTTTCGCGGTCTTAGAGCAGTAGATTTCTTTGTGCGAAAGTGCTGTTTTCACAGTGCTAAGTACTCCCAACTCTATCAACAATGTAGTTTTTAATAGTTTTCTAAGTCTCTCTTATTTGCTTGTACTTATACTTGGAATTCTCTGTGTAAACCTCTGTAACTTCTCTAGGTAGATGAATCACTGTGTACTTTCTCTTGTTTCTATCTGTTACCAATCTTGAGAAACTCATACATTCTCTGTTTACTGTTTCCCGGTCTTAGAGAAGTAGATTTCTTTCTGCGAAAGTGCTGTTTTCACAGTGCTAAGTACTACCAACTCTATCAACAATGTAGGATTTAACAGTTTTCTAAGTCTCTCTTATTTTCTTGTACTTATACTTGGAATTCTCTGTGTAAACCTCTGTAACTTCTCTCGGTAGATGAATCACTGTTGACTTTCTCTTGTTTCTATCTGTTACCAATCTTGAGAAACTCATACATTCTCTGTTCAATGTTTCCCAGTCTTAGAGAAGTAGATTTCTTTGTGCGAAAGTGCTGTTTTCACAGTGCTAAGTATTCCCAACTCTATCAACAATGTAGGTTTTACCAGTTTTCTAAGTCTCTCTTATTTTCTTGTACTTATACTTGGAATTCTCTGTGTAAACCTCTGTAACTTTTCTAGGTAGATGAATCCCTGTGGACTTTCTCTTGTTTCTATCTGTTACCAATCTTGAGAAACTCATACATTCTCTGTTTACTGTTTCGCGGTCTTAGAGAAGTAGATTTCTTTGGGGAAAGTGCTGTTTTCACAGTGCTAAGTACTCCCAACTCTATCAACAATGGAGTTTCTACCGGTTTTCTAAGTCTCTCTAATTTTCATGAAGTTACACTTGGATTTTTCTGTGTAAACATCTGTAACTTCTCTAGGTAGATGAATCACTGTGTACTTTCTCTTGTTTCTATCTGTTACCAATCTTGAGAAACTCATACATTCTCTGTTCACTGTTTCCCGGTCTTAGAGAAGTAGATTTCTTTCTGCGAAAGTGCTGTTTTCACAGTGCTAAGTACTCCCAACTCTATCAACAATGTAGGTTTTACCAGTTTTCTAAGTCTCTCTCATTTTCTTGTACTTATACTTGGAATTCTCTGTGTAAACCTCTGTAACTTCTCTCGGTAGATGAATCACTGTGGACTTTCTCTTGTTTCTATCTGTTACCAATCTTGAGAAACTCATGCATTCTCTGTTCACTGTTTCGCGGTCTTAGCGAAGTAGATTTCTTTGTGCGAAAGTGCTGTTTTCATAGTGCTAAGTACTCCCAACTCTATCCACAATGTAGGTTTTACCAGTTTTCTAAGTCTCTCTTATTTTCTTGTACTTATAATTGGAATTCTCTGTGTAAACCACTGTAACTTCTCTCGGTAGATGAATCACTGTGGACTTTCTCTTGTTTCTATCTGTTACCAATGTTGAGAAACTGATACATTCTCTGTTCACTGTTTCGCGGTCTTAGAGCAGTAGATTTCTTTGTGCGAAAGTGCTGTTTTCACAGTGCTAAGTACTCCCAACTCTATCAACAATGTAGTTTTTAATAGTTTTCTAAGTCTCTCTTATTTGCTTGTACTTATACTTGGAATTCTCTGTGTAAACCTCTGTAACTTCTCTAGGTAGATGAATCACTGTGTACTTTCTCTTGTTTCTATCTGTTACCAGTCTTGAGAAACTCATACATTCTCTGTTTACTGTTTCCCGGTCTTAGAGAAGTAGATTTCTTTCTGCGAAAGTGCTGTTTTCACAGTGCTAAGTACTACCAACTCTATCAACAATGTAGGATTTAACAGTTTTCTAAGTCTCTCTTATTTTCTTGTACTTATACTTGGAATTCTCTGTGTAAACCTCTGTAACTTCTCTCGGTAGATGAATCACTGTTGACTTTCTCTTGTTTCTATCTGTTACCAATCTTGAGAAACTCATACATTCTCTGTTTACTGTTTCGCGGTCTTAGAGAAGTAGATTTCTTTGTGCGAAAGTGCTGTTTTCACAGTGCTAAGTACTCCCAACTCTATCAACAATGTAGGTTTTACCAGTTTTCTAAGTCTCTCTTATTTTCGTGGAGTTACACTTGGATTTCTCTGTGTAAACTTCTGGAACTTCTCTAAGTAGATGAATCACTGTATACTTTCTCTTGTTTCTATCTGTTACCAATCTTGAGAAACTCATACATTCTCTGTTCACTGTTTCCCGGTCTTAGAGAAGTAGATTTCTTTGTGCGAAAGTGCTGTTTTCACAGTGCTAAGTACTCCCAACTCTATCAACAATGTAGGTTTTACCAGTTTTCTAAGTCTCTCTTATTTGCTTGTACTTATACTTGGAGTTCTCTGTGTAAACCTCTGTAACTTCTCTCGGTAGATGAATCACTGTGGCCTTTCTCTTGTTTCTATCTGTTACCAATCTTGAGAAACTCATACATTCTCTGTTCACTGTTTCCCAGTCTTAGAGAAGTAGATTTCTTTCTGCCAAAGTGCTGTTTTCCCAATGCTAAGTACTCCCAACTCTATCAACAATGTAGGTTTTACCAGTTTTCTAAGTCTCTCTTATTTGCTTGTACTTATACTTTGAATTCTATGTGTAAACCTCTGTAACTTTTCTAGGTAGATGAATCACTGTGTACTTTCTCTTGTTTCTATCTGTTACCAATCTTGAGAAACTGATACATTCTCTGTTCACTGTTTCGCGGTCTTAGAGCAGTAGATTTCTTTGTGCGAAAGTGCTGTTTTCACAGTGCTAAGTACTTCCAACTCTATCAACAATGTAGTTTTTAATAGTTTTCTAAGTCTCTCTTATTTGCTTGTACTTATACTTGGAATTCTCTGTGTAAACCTCTGTAACTTCTCTAGGTAGGTAAATCACTGTGAACTTTCTCTTGTTTCTATCTGTTACCAATCTTGAGAAACTCATACATTGTCTGTTTACTGTTTCCCGGTCTTAGAGAAGTAGATTTCTTTCTGCGAAAGTGCTGTTTTCACAGTACTAAGTACTCCCAACTCTATCAACAATGTAGGTCTTAACAGTTTTCTAAGTCTCTCTTATTTTCTTGTACTTATACTTGGAATTCTCTGTGTAAACCTCTGTAACTTCTCTCGGTAGATGAATCACTGTTGACTTTCTCTTGTTTCTATCTGTTACCAATCTTGAGAAACTCATACATTCTCTGTTCAATGTTTCCCAGTCTTAGAGAAGTAGATTTCTTTGTGCGAAAGTGCTGTTTTCACAGTGTTAAGTACTCCCAACTCTATCAACAATGTAGGTTTTACCAGTTTTCTAAGTCTCTCTTATTTTCTTGTACTTATACTTGGAATTCTCTGTGTAAACCTCTGTAACTTTTCTAGGTAGATGAATCCCTGTGTACTTTCTCTTGTTTCTATCTGTTACCAATCTTGAGAAACTCCTACATTCTCTGTTCACTGTTTCCCAGTCTTAGAGAAGTAGATTTCTTTCTGCGAAATTGCTGTTTTCACAGTACTAAGTACTCCCAACTCTATCAACAATGTAGGTTTTACCAATTTTCTAAGTCTCTCTTATTTTCTTGTACTCATACTTGGAATTCTCTGTGTAAACCTCTGTAACTTTTCTATGTAGATGAATCACTGCGTACTTTCTCTTCTTTCTATCTGTTACCAATCTTGAGAAACTCATACATTCTCTGCTCACTGTTTCCCAGTCTTAGAGAAGTTGATTTCTTTCTGCGAAAGTGCTGTTTTCACAGTGCTAAGTACTCCCAACTCTATCAACAATGTAGGTTTTACCAGTTTTCTAAGTCTCTCTTATTTTCTTTTACTTATACTTGGAATTCTCTGTGTAAACCTCTGTAACTTTTCTAGGTAGAAGAATCCCTGTGTACTTTCTCTTGTTTCTATCTGTTACCAATCTTGAGAAACTCATACATCCTCTGTTCACTGTTTCCCAGTGTTAGAGAAGTTGATTTCTTTCTGGGAAAGTGCTGCTTTCACAGTGCTAAGTACTCCCAACTCTATCAACAATGTAGTTTCTACCGGTTTTCTAAGTCTCTCTTATTTTCTTGGAGTTACACTTGGATTTCTCTGTGTAAACCTCTGGAACTTCTCTAAGTAGATGAATCACTGTGTACTTTCTCTTGTTTCTATCTGTTACCAATCTTGACAAACTCATACCTTCTCTGTTCACTGTTTCGCGGTCTTAGAGAAGTAGATTTCTTTGTGGGAAAGTGCTGTTTTCACAGTGCTAAGTACTTCCAACTCTATCAACAACGTAGGTTTTACGAGTTTTCTAAGTCTCTCTTATTTTCTTGTACTTATACTTGGAATTCTCTGTGTAAACCTCTGTAACTTCTCTAGGTAAATGAATCACTGTGGACTTTCTCTTGTTTCTATCTGTTACCAATCTTGAGAAACTCATACATTCTCTGTTCACTGATTCCCGGTCTTAGAGAAGCAGATTTCTTTCTACGAAAGTCCTGTTTTCACAGTGCTAAGTACTCCCAACTCTATCAACAATGTAGGTTTTACCAGTTTTCTAAGTCTCTCTTATTTTGTTGAAGTTACACTTCGATTTCTCTGTGTAAACCTCTGTAACTTCTCTAGGTAGATGAATCACTGTGTACTTTCTCTTGTTTCTATCTGTTACCAATCTTGAGAAACTCATGCATTCTCTGTTCACTGTTTCGCGGTCTTAGAGAAGTAGATTTCTTTCTGCGAAAGTGCTGTTTTCATAGTGCTAAGTACTCCCAAGTCTATCCACAATGTAGGTTTTACCAGTTTTCTAAGTCTCTCTTATTTTCTTGTACTTATAATTGGAATTCTCTGTGTAAACCGCTGTAACTTCTCTCGGTAGATGAATCACTGTGGACTTTCTCTTGTTTCTATCTGTTACCAATCTTGAGAAACTCATACATTCTCTGTTCACTGTTTCGCGGTCTTAGAGAAGTAGATTTCTTTGTGCCAAAGTGCTGTTTTCACAGTGCTAAGTACTTCCAACTCTATCAACAATGTAGGTTTTACGAGTTTTCTAAGTCTCTCTTATTTTCTTGTACTTATACTTGGAATTCTCTGTGTAAACCTCTGTAACTTCTCTAGGTAGATGAATCACTGTGGACTTTCCCTTGTTTCTATCTGTTACCAATCTTGAGAAACTCATACATTCTCTGTTCACTGATTCACGGTCTTAGAGAAGCAGATTTCTTTCTGCGAAAGTCCTGTTTTCACAGTGCTAAGTACTTCCAACTCTATCAACAATGTAGGTTTTACCAGTTTTCTAAGTCTCTCTTATTTTGTTGAAGTTACACTTGGATTTCTCTGTGTAAACATCTGTAACGTCTCTAGGTAGATGAATCACTGTGTACTTTCTCTTGTTTCTATCTGTTACCAATCTTGAGAAACTCATACATTGTCTGTTTACTGTTTCCCGGTCTTAGAGAAGTAGATTTCTTTCTGCGAAAGTGCTGTTTTCACAGTGCTAAGTACTCCCAACTCTATCAACAATGTAGGTTTTAACAGTTTTCTAAGTCTCTCTTATTTTCTTGTACTTATACTTCGAATTCTCTGTGTAAACCTCTGTAACTTCTCTCGGTAGATGAATCACTGTTGACTTTCTCTTGTTTTTATCTGTTACCAATCTTGAGAAACTCATACATTCTCTATTCAATGTTTCCCAGTCTTAGAGAAGTAGATTTCTTTGAGCGAAAGTGCTGTTTTCACAATGTTAAGTACTCCCAACTCTATCAACAATGTAGGTTTTACCAGTTTTCTAAGTCTCTCTTATATTCTTGTACTTATACTTGGAATTCTCTGTGTAAACCTCTGTAACTTTTCTAGGTAGATGAATCCCTGTGTACTTTCTCTTGTTTCTATCTGTTACCAATCTTGAGAAACTCCTACATTCTCTGTTCACTGTTTCCCAGTCTTAGAGAAGTAGATTTCTTTCTGCGAAAGTGCTGTTTTCACAGTGCTAAGTACTCCCAGCTCTATCAACAATGTAGGTTTTACCAGTTTTCTAAGTCTCTCTTATTTTCTTTTACTTATACTTGGAATTCTCTGTGTAAACCTCTGTAACTTTTCTAGGTAGAGGAATCCCTGTGTACTTTCTCTTGTTTCTATCTGTTACCAATCTTGAGAAACTCATACATCCTCTGTTCACTGTTTCACGGACTTAGAGAACTAAATTTCTTTCGGCGAAAGTGCTGTTTTCACAGTGCTAAGTACTCCCAACTCTATCAACAATGTAGGTTTTACCAGTTTTCTAAGTCTCTCTCATTTTCTTGTACTTATACTTGGAATTCTCTTTGTAAACCTCTGTAACTTTTCTATGTAGATGAATCACTGTGTACTTTCTCTTCTTTCTATCTGTTACCAATCTTGAGAAACTCACACATTCTCTGTTCACTGTTTCCCACTCTTAGAGAAGTAGATTTCTTTCTGCGAAACTGCTGTTTTCACAATGCTAAGTACTCCCAACTCTATCAACAATGTAGGTTTTACCACTTTTCTAAGTCTCTCTTATTTTCTTGTACTTATACTTGTAATTCTCTGTGTAAATCTCTGTAACTTCTCTCAGTAGATGAATCACTGTGGACTTTCTCTTGTTTCTATCTGTTACCAATCTTGAGAAACTCATACATTCTCTGTTTACTGTTTCGCGGTCTTAGAGAAGTAGATTTCTTTCTGCGAAACTGCTGTTTTCACAGTGCTAAGTACTCCCAACTCTATCAACAATGTAGGTTTTACCAGTTTTCTAAGTCTCTCTTATTTTCTTGTACTTATACTTGGAATTCTCTGTGTAAACCTCTGTAACTTTTCTAGGTAGATGAATCCCTGTGTACTTTCTCTTGTTTCTATCTGTTACCAATCTTGAGAGACTCATACATTCTCTGTTCACTGTTTCCCAGTGTTAGAGAAGTAGATTAATTTGTGCGAAAGTGCTGTTTTCACAGTGCTAAGTACTCCCAACTCTATCCACAATGTAGGTTTTACCAATTTTCTAAGTCTCTCTTATTTTCTTGTACTTATACATGGAATTCTCTGTGTAAACTTCTGTAACTTCTCTAGGTAGATGAATCACTGTGTACTTTCTTTTGTTTCTATCTGTTACCAATCTTGAGAAACTCATGCATTCTCTGTTCACTGTTTCGCGGTCTTAGAGAAGTAGATTTCTTTGTGCGAAAGTGCTGTTTTCACAGTGCTAAGTACTCCCAACTCTATCAACAATGTAGTTTTTAATAGTTTTCTAAGTCTCTCTTATTTGCTTGTACTTATACTTGGAATTCTCTGTGTAAACCTCTGTAACTTCTCTAGGTAGATGAATCACTGTGTACTTTCTCTTGTTTCTATCTGTTACCAATCTTGAGAAAGTCATACATTCTCCGTTCACTGTTTCCCAGTCTTAGAGAAGTAGATTTCTTTCTGCGAAAGTGCTGTTTTGACAGTGTTAAGTACTCCCAACTCTATCAACAATGTAGGTTTTACCAGTTTTCTAAGTCTCTCTTATTTTCTTGTACTTATACTTGGAATTCTCTGTGTAAAACTCTGTAACTTCTCTCGGTAGATGAATCACTGTGGTCTTTCTCTTGTTTCTATCTGTTACCAATCTTGAGAAACTCATACATTCTCTGTTTACTGTTTCGCGGTCTAAGAGAAGTAGATTTCTTTGTGGGAAAGTGCTGTTTTCACAGTGCTAAGTACTCCCAACTCTATAAACAATGGAGTTTTTAATAGTTTTCTAAGTCTCTCTTATTTGCTTGTACTTATACTTGGAATTCTCTGTGTAAACCTCTGTAACTTCTCTAGGTACATGAATCACTGTGTACTTTCTCTTGTTTCTATCTGTTACCAATCTTGAGAAACTCATACATTCTCTGTTCACTGTTTCCCGGTCTTAGAGAAGTAGATTTCTTGGTTCGAAAGTGCTGTTTTCACAGTGCTAAGTACTCCCAACTCTATCAACAATGTAGGTTTTACCAGTTTTCTAAGTCTCTCTTATTTTCTTGGAGTTACACTTGGATTTCTCTGTGTAAACCTCTGGAACTTCTCTAAGTAGATGAATCACTGTGTACTTTCTCTTGTTTCTATCTGTTACCAATCTTGAGAAACTCATACATTCTCTGTTCACTGTTTCGCGGTCTTAGAGAAGTAGATTTCTTTGTGGGAAAGTGCTGTTTTCACAGTGCTAAGTACTTCCAACTCTATCAACAACGTAGGTTTTACGAGTTTTCTAAGTCTCTCTTATTTTCTTGTACTTATACTTGGAATTCTCTGTGTAAACCTCTGTAACTTCTCTAGTTAGATGAATCACTGTTGACTTTCTCTTGTTTCTATCTGTTACCAATCTTGAGAAACTCATACATTCTCTGTTCACTGATTCCCGGTCTTAGAGAAGCAGATTTCTTTCTGCGAAAGTCCTGTTTTCACAGTGCTAAGTACTCCCAACTCTATCAACAATGTAGGTTTTGCCAGTTTTCTAAGTCTCTCTTATTTTGTTGAAGTTACACTTGGATTTCTCTGTGTAAACCTCTGTAACTTCTCTAGGTAGATGAATCACTGTGTACTTTCTCTTGTTTCTATCTGGTACCAATCTTGAGAAACTCATACATTCTCCATTCACTGTTTCCCGGTCTTAGACAAGTAGATTTCTTTGTGCGAAAGTGCTGTTTTCACAGTGCTAAGTACTCCCAACTCTATCAACAATGTGGTTTCTACCGGTTTTCTAAGTCTCTCTAATTTTCATGAAGTTACACTTGGATTTCTCTGTGTAAACATCTGTAACGTCTCTAGGTAGATGAATCACTGTGTACTTTCTCTTGTTTCTATCTGTTACCAATCTTGAGAAACTCATACATTCACTGTTCACTGTTTCCCGGTCTTACAGAAGTAGATTTCTTTGTGCGAAAGTGCTGTTTTCACAGTGCTAAGTACTCCCAACTCTATCAACAATGTAGGTTTTACCAGTTTTCTAAGTCTCTCTCATTTTCTTGTAGTTATACTTGGAATTCTCTGTGTAAACATCTGTAACTTCTCTCGGTAGATGAATCAGTGTGGACTTTCTCTTGTTTCTATCTGTTACCAATCTTGAGAAACTCATACATTCTCTGTTCACTGTTTCGCGGTCTTAGAGAAGTAGATTTCTTTGTGCGAAAGTGCTGTTTTCACAGTGCTAAGTACTCCCAACTCTATCAACAATGTAGGTTTTACCAGTTTTCTAAGTCTCTCTTATTTTCTTGTACTTATAATTGGAATTCTCTGTGTAAACCGCTGTAACTTCTCTCGGTAGATTAATCACTGTGGACTTTCTCTTGTTTCTATCTGTTACCAATCTTGAGAAACTCATACATTCTCTGTTCACTGTTTCCCGGTCTTAGAGAAGTAGATTTTTTTGTGCGAAAGTGCTGTTTTCACACTGCTAAGTACTCCCTACTCTATCAACAATGTAGGTTTTACCAGTTTTCTAAGTCTCTCTTATTTTCTTGGAGTTACACTTGGATTTCTCTGTGTAAACTTCTGGAACTTCTCTAAGTAGATGAATCACTGTGTACTTTCTCTTGTTTCTATCTGTTACGAATCTTGAGAAACTCATACATTCTCTGTTCACTGTTTCCCAGTGTTAGAGAAGTTGATTTCTTTCTGTGAAAGTGCTGTTTTCACAGTGCTAAGGACTCCCAACTCTATCAACAATGTAGGTTTTACCAGTTTTCTAAGTCTCTCTTATTTTCTTGTACTTATACTTGGAATTCTCTGTGTAAACCTCTGTAACTTTTCTAGGTAGATGAATCCCTGTGTACTTTCTCTTGTTTCTATCTGTTACCAATCTTGAGAAACTCATACATTCTCTTTTCACTGTTTCCCAGTCTTAGAGAAGTAGATTTCTTTCTGCGAAACTGCTGTTTTCACAATGCTAAGTACTCCCAACTCTATCAACAATGTAGGTTTTACCACTTTTCTAAGTCTCTCTTATTTTCTTGTACTTATACTTGGAATTCTCTGTATAAACCTCTGTAACTTCTCTTGGTTGATGAATCACTGTGGACTTTCTCTTGTTTCTATCTGTTACCAATCTTGAGAAACTCATACATTCTCTGTTTACTGTTTCGCGGTCTTAGAGAAGAAGATTTCTTTGTGGGAAAGTGCTGTTTTCACAGTGCTAAGTACTCCCAACTCTATCAACAATGGAGTTTTTAATAGTTTTCTAAGTCTCTCTTATTTTCTTGTACTTATACTTGGAATTCTCTGTGTAAACCTCTGTAACTTCTCTAGTTAGATGAATCACTGTTGACTTTCTCTTGTTTCTATCTGTTACCAATCTTGAGAAACTCATACATTCTCTGTTCACTGATTCCCGGTCTTAGAGAAGCAGATTTCTTTCTGCGAAAGTCCTGTTTTCACAGTGCTAAGTACTCCCAACTCTATCAACAATGTAGGTTTTACCAGTTTTCTAAGTCTCTCTTATTTTGTTGAAGTTACACTTGGATTTCTCTGTGTAAACCTCTGTAACTTCTCTCGGTAGATGAATCACTGTGGACTTTCTCTTGTTTTAGGGTTAGGGTTAGGGTTAGGGTTAGGGTTAGGGTTTCAGGGTTTCAGGGTTTCAGGGTTTCAGGGTTTCAGGGTTTCAGGGTTTCAGGGTTTCAGGGTTTCAGGGTTTCAGGGTTTCAGGGTTTCAGGGTTTCAGGGTTTCAGGGTTTCAGGGTTTCAGGGTTTCAGGGTTTCAGGGTTTCAGGGTTTCAGGGTTTCAGGGTTTCAGGGTTTCAGGGTTTCAGGGTTTCAGGGTTTCAGGGTTTCAGGGTTTCAGGGTTTCAGGGTTTCAGGGTTTCAGGGTTTCAGGGTTTCAGGGTTTCAGGGTTTCAGGGTTTCAGGGTTTCAGGGTTTCAGGGTTTCAGGGTTTCAGGGTTTCAGGGTTTCAGGGTTTCAGGGTTTCAGGGTTTCAGGGTTTCAGGGTTTCAGGGTTTCAGGGTTTCAGGGTTTCAGGGTTTCAGGGTTTCAGGGTTTCAGGGTTTCAGGGTTTCAGGGTTTCAGGGTTTCAGGGTTTCAGGGTTTCAGGGTTTCAGGGTTTCAGGGTTTCAGGGTTTCAGGGTTTCAGGGTTTCAGGGTTTCAGGGTTTCAGGGTTTCAGGGTTTCAGGGTTTCAGGGTTTCAGGGTTTCAGGGTTTCAGGGTTTCAGGGTTTCAGGGTTTCAGGGTTTCAGGGTTTCAGGGTTTCAGGGTTTCAGGGTTTCAGGGTTTCAGGGTTTCAGGGTTTCAGGGTTTCAGGGTTTCAGGGTTTCAGGGTTTCAGGGTTTCAGGGTTTCAGGGTTTCAGGGTTTCAGGGTTTCAGGGTTTCAGGGTTTCAGGGTTTCAGGGTTTCAGGGTTTCAGGGTTTCAGGGTTTCAGGGTTTCAGGGTTTCAGGGTTTCAGGGTTTCAGGGTTTCAGGGTTTCAGGGTTTCAGGGTTTCAGGGTTTCAGGGTTTCAGGGTTTCAGGGTTTCAGGGTTTCAGGGTTTCAGGGTTTCAGGGTTTCAGGGTTTCAGGGTTTCAGGGTTTCAGGGTTTCAGGGTTTCAGGGTTTCAGGGTTTCAGGGTTTCAGGGTTTCAGGGTTTCAGGGTTTCAGGGTTTCAGGGTTTCAGGGTTTCAGGGTTTCAGGGTTTCAGGGTTTCAGGGTTTCAGGGTTTCAGGGTTTCAGGGTTTCAGGGTTTCAGGGTTTCAGGGTTTCAGGGTTTCAGGGTTTCAGGGTTTCAGGGTTTCAGGGTTTCAGGGTTTCAGGGTTTCAGGGTTTCAGGGTTTCAGGGTTTCAGGGTTTCAGGGTTTCAGGGTTTCAGGGTTTCAGGGTTTCAGGGTTTCAGGGTTTCAGGGTTTCAGGGTTTCAGGGTTTCAGGGTTTCAGGGTTTCAGGGTTTCAGGGTTTCAGGGTTTCAGGGTTTCAGGGTTTCAGGGTTTCAGGGTTTCAGGGTTTCAGGGTTTCAGGGTTTCAGGGTTTCAGGGTTTCAGGGTTTCAGGGTTTCAGGGTTTCAGGGTTTCAGGGTTTCAGGGTTTCAGGGTTTCAGGGTTTCAGGGTTTCAGGGTTTCAGGGTTTCAGGGTTTCAGGGTTTCAGGGTTTCAGGGTTTCAGGGTTTCAGGGTTTCAGGGTTTCAGGGTTTCAGGGTTTCAGGGTTTCAGGGTTTCAGGGTTTCAGGGTTTCAGGGTTTCAGGGTTTCAGGGTTTCAGGGTTTCAGGGTTTCAGGGTTTCAGGGTTTCAGGGTTTCAGGGTTTCAGGGTTTCAGGGTTTCAGGGTTTCAGGGTTTCAGGGTTTCAGGGTTTCAGGGTTTCAGGGTTTCAGGGTTTCAGGGTTTCAGGGTTTCAGGGTTTCAGGGTTTCAGGGTTTCAGGGTTTCAGGGTTTCAGGGTTTCAGGGTTTCAGGGTTTCAGGGTTTCAGGGTTTCAGGGTTTCAGGGTTTCAGGGTTTCAGGGTTTCAGGGTTTCAGGGTTTCAGGGTTAGGGTTAGGGTTTCAGGGTTAGGGTTTCAGGGTTAGGGTTAGGGTTAGGGTTTCAGGGTTAGGGTTAGGGTTTCAGGGTTAGGGTTTCAGGGTTAGGGTTTCAGGGTTAGGGTTTCAGGGTTAGGGTTTCAGGGTTAGGGTTTCAGGGTTAGGGTTTCAGGGTTAGGGTTTCAGGGTTAGGGTTTCAGGGTTAGAGTTTCAGGGTTAGGGTTAGGGTTTCAGGGTTTCAGGGTTTCAGGGTTAGGGTTAGGGTTTCAGGGTTTCAGGGTTTCAGGGTTAGGGTTAGGGTTTCAGGGTTAGGGTTTCAGGGTTAGGGTTAGGGTTTCAGGGTTAGGGTTAGGGTTTTAGGGTCAGAGTTTCAGGGTTAGGGTTTCAGGGTTAGGGTTAGGGTTTCAGGGTTAAGGTTAGGGTTTCAGGGTTTCAGTGTTTCAGGGTTAGGGTTAGGGTTTCAGGGTTAGGGTTTCAGGGTTAGGGTTAGGGTTTCAGGGTTTCAGGGTTTCAGGGTCAGGGTTAGGGTTTCAGGGTCAGGGTTAGGGTTTCAGGGTCAGGGTTAGGGTTTCAGGGTCAGGGTTAGGGTTTCAGGGTCAGGGTTAGGGTTTCAGGGTCAGGGTTAGGGTTTCAGGGTCAGGGTTAGGGTTTCAGGGTCAGGGTTAGGGTTTCAGGGTCAGGGTTAGGGTTTCAGGGTCAGGGTTAGGGTTTCAGGGTCAGGGTTAGGGTTTCAGGGTCAGGGTTAGGGTTTCAGGGTCAGGGTTAGGGTTTCAGGGTCAGGGTTAGGGTTTCAGGGTCAGGGTTAGGGTTTCAGGGTCAGGGTTAGGGTTTCAGGGTCAGGGTTAGGGTTTCAGGCTTAGGGTTAGGGTTTCAGGGTTAGGGTTAGGGTTTCAGGGTTAGGGTTAGGGTTTCAGGGTTAGGGTTAGGGTTTCAGGGTTAGGGTTAGGGTTTCAGGGTTAGGGTTAGGGTTTCAGGGTTAGGGTTAGGGTTTCAGGGTTAGGGTTAGGGTTTCAGGGTTAGGGTTAGGGTTTCAGGGTTAGGGTTAGGGTTTCAGGGTTAGGGTTAAGGTTTCAGGGTTAGGGTTCGGGTTTCAGGGTTCGGGTTTCAGGGTTCGGGTTTCAGGGTTCGGGTTTCAGGGTTCGGGTTTCAGGGTTCGGGTTTCAGGGTTCGGGTTCGGGTTTCAGGGTTCGGGTTCGGGTTTCAGGGTTCGGGTTCGGGTTTCAGGGTTCGGGTTCGGGTTTCAGGGTTCGGGTTCGGGTTTCAGGGTTCGGGTTCGGGTTTCAGGGTTCGGGTTCGGGTTTCAGGGTTCGGGTTCGGGTTTCAGGGTTCGGGTTCGGGTTTCAGCGTTCGGGTTCGGGTTTCAGGGTTCGGGTTCGGGTTTCAGGGTTCGGGTTCGGGTTTCAGGGTTCGGGTTCGGGTTTCAGGGTTTCAGGGTTCGGGTTTCAGGGTTCGGGTTTCAGGGTTCGGGTTTCAGGGTTCGGGTTTCAGGGTTCGGGTTTCAGGGTTCGGGTTTCAGGGTTCGGGTTTCAGGGTTCGGGTTTCAGGGTTCGGGTTTCAGGGTTCGGGTTTCAGGGTTCGGGTTTCAGGGTTCGGGTTTCAGGGTTCGGGTTTCAGGGTTCGGGTTTCAGGGTTCGGGTTTCAGGGTTCGGGTTTCAGGGTTCGGGTTTCAGGGTTCGGGTTTCAGGGTTTGGGTGAGGGTTAGGATTAGGGTTTTAGGATTTGGGTTTTAGGGTTTGGGTTTTAGGGTTAGGGTTTTAGGGATAGGGTTAGGGTTAGTGTTAGGGTTCGGGTTAGGGTAACTTCTCTAGCTAGATGAATCAGTGTGTACTTTCTTTTGTTTCTATCTGTTACCAATCTTGAGAAACTCACACATTCTCTGTTCACTGTTTCCCTGTCTTATAGAAGTAGATTTCTTTGTGCGAAAGTGCTGTTTTCACACTGCTAAGTACTCCGAACTCTATCAACAATGTAGGTTTGACGAGTTTTCTAAGTCTCTCTTATTTTCTTGTACTTATACCTGGAATTTTCTGTGTAAACCGCGGTAACTTCTCTAGCTAGATGAATCACTGTGTACTTTCTCTTGTTTCTATCTGTAACCAATCTTCAGAAACTCATACATTCTCTGTTCACGGTTTCACGATCTTAGAGAAGTAGATTTCTTTCGGCGAAAGTCATGTTTTCACACTTCCAAGTACTCCCATCTCAGTCAACAATGTAGGTTTTACCAGTTTTCTAAGTCTCTCTTATTTGCTTGGAGTTACACTTGTAATTCTCTGTGTAAACCTCTGTGACTTCTGTAGGTAGAAGAATCACTGTGTACTTTCTCTTGTTTCTATCTGTTACCAATCTTGAGAAACTCCAACATTCTTTGTTCACTGTTTCCCGTCCTTAGAGAAGTAGATTTCTTTCGGCGAATGTGCTGATTTCACACTGCTAAGTACTCCCAACTCTATCAACAATGTAGGTTTTACCAGTTTTTTAAGTCTCTCTTATTTTCTTGTACTTACACTTGGAATTCTCTGTGTAAACCTCGGTAACTTCTTTAGGTAGATGAATCACTGTGGACTTTCTCTTGTTTCTATCTGTTACCAATCTTGAGAAACTCCAACATTCTCTGTTCACTGTCTCCCGGTCTTAGAGAAGTACATTTCTTTCAGCGAATGTGCTGTTTTCAGAGTGCTAAGTACTCCCAACTCTATCAACAATGGAGTTTTTAATAGTTTTCTAAGTCTCTATTATTTTCTTGCACTTATACTTGGAATTCTCTGGGTAAACCTCTGTAACTTCTCTAGGTAGATGAATCACTGTGTACTTTCTCTTGTTTCTATCTGTTACCAATCTTGAGAAACTCATACATTCTCTGTTCACTGTTTCCCGGTCTTAGAGAAGTAGATTTCTTGGTTCGAAAGTGCTGTTTTCACAGTGCTAAGTACTCCCAACTCTATCAACAATGTAGGTTTTACCAGTTTTCTAAGTCTCTCTTATTTTCTTGGAGTTACACTTGGATTTCTCTCTGTAAACCTCTGGAACTTCTCTAAGTAGATGAATCACTGTGTACTTTCCCTTGTTTCTATCTGTTACCAATCTTGAGAAACTCATACATTCTCTGTTCACTCTTTCGCGGTCTTAGAGAAGTAGATTTCTTTGTGCGAAAGTGCTGTTTTCACAGTGCTAAGTACTCCCAACTCTATCAACCATGTAGGTTTTACCAGTTTTCTAAGTCTCTCTTATTTTCTTGTACTTATACTTGGAATTCTCTGTAAACCGCTGTAACTTCTCTCGGTAGATGAATCACTGTGGACTTTCTCTTGTTTCTATCTGTTACCAATCTTGAGAAACTCATACATTCTCTGTTCACTGTTTCGCGGTCTTAGAGAAGTAGATTTCTTTCTGCGAAAGTGCTGTTTTCACAATGCTAAGTACTCCCAACTCTATCAACAATGTAGGTTTTACCAGTTTTCTAAGTCTCTCTTATTTGCTTGTACTTATACTTGGAATTCTCTGTGTAAATCTCTGTAACTTTTCTAGGTAGATGAATCACTGTGTACTTTCTCTTGTTTCTATCTGTTACCAATCTTGAGAAACTGATACATTCTCTGTTCACTGTTTCGCGGTCTTACAGCAGTAGATTTCTTTGTGCGAAAGTGCTGTTTTCACAGTGCTAAGTACTCCCAACTCTATCAACAATGTAGTTTTTAATAGTTTTCTAAGTCTCTCTTATTTGCTTGTACTTATACTTGGAATTCTCTGTGTAAACCTCTGTAACTTCTCTAGGTAGATGAATCACTGTGTACTTTCTCTTGTTTCTATCTGTTACCAATCTTGAGAAACTCATACATTGTCTGTTTACTGTTTCCCGGTCTTAGAGAAGTAGATTTCTTTCTGCGAAAGTGCTGTTTTCACAGTGCTAAGTACTCCCAACTCTATCAACAATGTAGGTTTTAACAGTTTTCTAAGTCTCCCTTATTTTCTTGTACTTATACTTGGAATTCTCTGTGTAAACCTCTGTAACTTCTCTCGGTAGATGAATCCCTGTGGACTTTCTCTTGTTTCTATCTGTTACCAATCTTGAGAAACTCATACATTCTCTGTTTACTGTTTCGCGGTCTTAGAGAAGTAGATTTCTTTGTGGGAAAGTGCTGTTTTCACAGTGCTAAGTACTCCCAACTGTATCAACAATGTAGGTTTTACCAGTTTTCTAAGTCTCTCTTATTTTGTTGAAGTTACACTTGGATTTCTCTGTGTAAACCTCTGTAACTTCTCTCGGTAGATGAATCACTGTGGACTTTCTCTTGTTTTAGGGTTAGGGTTAGGGTTAGGGTTAGGGTTAGGGTTAGGGTTAGGGTTAGGGTTAGGGTTAGGGTTAGGGTTAGGGTTAGGGTTAGGGTTAGGGTTAGGGTTAGGGTTAGGGTTAGGGTTAGGGTTAGGGTTAGGGTTAGGGTTAGGGTTAGGGTTAGGGTTAGGGTTAGGGTTAGGGTTAGGGTTAGGGTTAGGGTTAGGGTTAGGGTTAGGGTTAGGGTTAGGGTTAGGGTTAGGGTTAGGGTTAGGGTTAGGGTTAGGGTTAGGGTTAGGGTTAGGGTTAGGGTTAGGGTTAGGGTTAGGGTTAGGGTTAGGGTTAGGGTTAGGGTTAGGGTTAGGGTTAGGGTTAGGGTTAGGGTTAGGGTTAGGGTTAGGGTTAGGGTTAGGGTTAGGGTTAGGGTTAGGGTTAGGGTTAGGGTTAGGGTTAGGGTTAGGGTTAGGGTTAGGGTTAGGGTTAGGGTTAGGGTTAGGGTTAGGGTTAGGGTTAGGGTTAGGGTTAGGGTTAGGGTTAGGGTTAGGGTTAGGGTTAGGGTTACGGTTTTAGGGTTTTAGGGTTTTAGGGTTTTAGGGTTTCAGAATTTTAGGGTTTTAGGGTTTCAGGGTTTTAGGGTTTCAGGGTTTTAGGGTTTCAGGGTTAGGGTTTCAGGGTTAGCGTTTCAGGGTTAGCGTTTCAGGGTTAGGGTTAGGGTTTCAGGGTTAGGGTTTCAGGGTTAGGGTTTCAGGGTTAGGGTTTCAGGGTTAGGGTTAGGGTTTCAGGGTTAGGGTTTCAGGGTTAGGGTTAGGGTTAGGGTTTCAGGGTTAGGGTTAGGGTTAGGGTTAGGGTTAGGGTTAGGGTTAGGGTTAGGGTTTCAGGGTTAGGGTTTCAGGGTTAGGGTTTCAGGGTTAGGGTTTCAGGGTTAGGGTTTCAGGGTTAGGGTTTCAGGGTTAGGGTTTCAGGGTTAGGGTTTCAGGGTTAGGGTTTCAGGGTTAGGGTTTCAGGGTTAGGGTTTCAGGGTTAGGGTTTCAGGGTTAGGGTTTCAGGGTTAGGGTTTCAGGGTTAGGGTTTCAGGGTTAGGGTTTCAGGGTTAGGGTTTCAGGGTTAGGGTTTCAGGGTTAGGGTTTCAGGGTTAGGGTTTCAGGGTTAGGGTTTCAGGGTTAGGGGTTCAGGGTTAGGGTTTCAGGGTTAGGGTTTCAGGGTTAGGGTTTCAGGGTTAGGGTTTCAGGGTTAGGGTTTAAGGGTTAGGGTTTCAGGGTTAGGGTTAGGGTTTCAGGGTTAGGGTTAGGGTTTCAGGGTTAGGGTTAGGGTTTCAGGGTTTCAGGGTTTCAGGGTTAGGGTTAGGGTTTCAGGGTTTCAGGGTTTCAGGGTTAGGGTTAGGGTTTCAGGGTTAGGGTTTCAGGGTTAGGGTTAGGGTTTCAGGGTTAGGGTTAGGGTTTTAGGGTCAGAGTTTCAGGGTTAGGGTTTCAGGGTTAGGGTTAGGGTTTCAGGGTTAGGGTTAGGGTTTCAGGGTTTCAGTGTTTCAGGGTTAGGGTTAGGGTTTCAGGGTTAGCGTTTCAGGGTTAGGGTTAGGGTTTCAGGGTTTCAGGGTTTCAGGGTTAGGGTTAGGGTTTCAGGGTTTCAGGGTTTCAGGGTTAGGGTTATGGTTTCAGGGTTAGGGTTTCAGGATTAGGGTTAGGGTTTCAGGGTTAGGGTTAGGGATTTAGGGTCAGAGTTTCAGGGTTAGGGTTTCAGGGTTAGGGTTAGGGTTTCAGGGTTAGGGTTAGGGTTTCAGGGTTTCAGTGTTTCAGGGTTAGGTTTAGGGTTTCAGGGTTAGGGTTTCAGGGTTAGGGTTAGGGTTTCAGGGTTTCATGGTTTCAGGGTCAGGGTTAGGGTTTCAGGGTCAGGGTTAGGGTTTCAGGGTCAGGGTTAGGGTTTCAGGGTCAGGGTTAGGGTTTCAGGGTCAGGGTTAGGGTTTCAGGGTCAGGGTTAGGGTTTCAGGGTCAGGGTTAGGGTTTCAGGGTCAGGGTTAGGGTTTCAGGGTCAGGGTTAGGGTTTCAGGGTCAGGTTTAGGGTTTCAGGGTCAGGGTTAGGGTTTCAGGGTCAGGGTTAGGGTTTCAGGGTCAGGGTTACGGTTTCAGGGTCAGGGTTAGGGTTTCAGGGTTAGGGTTAGGGTTTCAGGCTTAGGGTTAGGGTTTCAGGCTTAGGGTTAGGGTTTCAGGGTTAGGGTTAGGGTTTCAGGGTTCGGGTTAGGGTTTCAGGGTTAGGGTTCGGGTTTCAGGGTTCGGGTTTCAGGGTTCGGGTTTCAGGGTTCGGGTTTCAGGGTTCGGGTTTCAGGGTTCGGGTTTCAGGGTTCGGGTTTCAGGGTTCGGGTTCGGGTTTCAGGGTTCGGGTTCGGGTGTCAGGATTCGGGTTCGGGTTTCAGGGTTCGGGTTCGGGTTTCAGGGTTCGGGTTCGGGTTTCAGGGTTCGGGTTCGGGTTTCAGGGTTCGGGTTCGGGTTTCAGGGTTCGGGTTCGGGTTTCAGGGTTCGGGTTCGGGTTTCAGGGTTCGGGTTCGGGTTTCAGGGTTCGGGTTCGGGTTTCAGGGTTTCAGGGTTCGGGTTTCAGGGTTCGGGTTTCAGGGTTCGGGTTTCAGGGTTCGGGTTTCAGGGTTCGGGTTTCAGGGTTCGGGTTTCAGGGTTCGGGTTTCAGGGTTCGGGTTTCAGGGTTCGGGTTTCAGGGTTCGGGTTTCAGGGTTCGGGTTTCAGGGTTCGGGTTTCAGGGTTCGGGTTTCAGGGTTCGGGTTTCAGGGTTCGGGTTTCAGGGTTCGGGTTTCAGGGTTCGGGTTTCAGGGTTTGGGTGAGGGTTAGGATTAGGGTTTTAGGATTTGGGTTTTAGGGTTTGGGTTTTAGGGTTAGGGTTTTAGGGATAGGGTTAGGGTTAGTGTTAGGGTTCGGGTTAGGGTAACTTCTCTAGCTAGATGAATCAGTGTGTACTTTCTTTTGTTTCTATCTGTTACCAATCTTGAGAAACTCACACATTCTCTGTTCACTGTTTCCCTGTCTTATAGAAGTAGACTTCTTTGTGCGAAAGTGCTGTTTTCACACTGCTAAGTACTCCGAACTCTATCAACAATGTAGTTTTGACGAGTTTTCTAAGTCTCTCTTATTTTCTTGTACTTATACCTGGAATTTTCTGTGTAAACCGCGGTAACTTCTCTAGCTAGATGAATCACTGTGTACTTTCTCTTGTTTCTATCTGTAACCAATCTTCAGAAACTCATACATTCTCTGTTCACGGTTTCACGATCTTAGAGAAGTAGATTTCTTTCGGCGAAAGTCATGTTTTCACACTTCCAAGTACTCCCATCTCAGTCAACAATGTAGGTTTTACCAGTTTTCTAAGTCTCTCTTATTTGCTTGGAGTTACACTTGTAATTCTCTGTGTAAACCTCTGTGACTTCTGTAGGTAGAAGAATCACTGTGTACTTTCTCTTGTTTCTATCTGTTACCAATCTTGAGAAACTCCAACATTCTTTGTTCACTGTTTCCCGTCCTTAGAGAAGTAGATTTCTTTCGGCGAATGTGCTGATTTCACACTGCTAAGTACTCCCAACTCTATCAACAATGTAGGTTTTACCAGTTTTTTAAGTCTCTCTTATTTTCTTGTACTTACACTTGGAATTCTCTGTGTAAACCTCGGTAACTTCTTTAGGTAGATGAATCACTGTGTACTTTCTCTTGTTTCTATCTGTTACCAATCTTGAGAAACTCCAACATTCTCTGTTCACTGTCTCCCGGTCTTAGAGAAGTACATTTCTTTCAGCGAATGTGCTGTTTTCAGAGTGCTAAGTACTCCCAACTCTATCAACAATGGAGTTTTTAATAGTTTTCTAAGTCTCTATTATTTTCTTGCACTTATACTTGGAATTCTCTGGGTAAACCTCTGTAACTTCTCTAGGTAGATGAATCACTGTGTACTTTCTCTTGTTTCTATCTGTTACCAATCTTGAGAAACTCGTACATTCTCTGTTCACTGTTTCCCGGTCTTAGAGAAGTAGATTTCTTGGTTCGAAAGTGCTGTTTTCACAGTGCTAAGTACTCCCAACTCTATCAACAATGTAGGTTTTACCAGTTTTCTAAGTCTCTCTTATTTTCTTGGAGTTACACTTGGATTTCTCTCTGTAAACCTCTGGAACTTCTCTAAGTAGATGAATCACTGTGTACTTTCCCTTGTTTCTATCTGTTACCAATCTTGAGAAACTCATACATTCTCTGTTCACTCTTTCGCGGTCTTAGAGAAGTAGATTTCTTTGTGCGAAAGTGCTGTTTTCACAGTGCTAAGTACTCCCAACTCTATCAACCATGTAGGTTTTACCAGTTTTCTAAGTCTCTCTTATTTTCTTGTACTTATACTTGGAATTCTCTGTAAACCGCTGTAACTTCTCTCGGTAGATGAATCACTGTGGACTTTCTCTTGTTTCTATCTGTTACCAATCTTGAGAAACTCATACATTCTCTGTTCACTGTTTCGCGGTCTTAGAGAAGTAGATTTCTTTCTGCGAAAGTGCTGTTTTCACAATGCTAAGTACTCCCAACTCTATCAACAATGTAGGTTTTACCAGTTTTCTAAGTCTCTCTTATTTGCTTGTACTTATACTTGGAATTCTCTGTGTAAATCTCTGTAACTTTTCTAGGTAGATGAATCACTGTGTACTTTCTCTTGTTTCTATCTGTTACCAATCTTGAGAAACTGATACATTCTCTGTTCACTGTTTCGCGGTCTTACAGCAGTAGATTTCTTTGTGCGAAAGTGCTGTTTTCACAGTGCTAAGTACTCCCAACTCTATCAACAATGTAGTTTTTAATAGTTTTCTAAGTCTCTCTTATTTGCTTGTACTTATACTTGGAATTCTCTGTGTAAACCTCTGTAACTTCTCTAGGTAGATGAATCACTGTGTACTTTCTCTTGTTTCTATCTGTTACCAATCTTGAGAAACTCATACATTGTCTGTTTACTGTTTCCCGGTCTTAGAGAAGTAGATTTGTTTCTGCGAAAGTGCTGTTTTCACAGTGCTAAGTACTCCCAACTCTATCAACAATGTAGGTTTTAACAGTTTTCTAAGTCTCCCTTATTTTCTTGTACTTATACTTGGAATTCTCTGTGTAAACCTCTGTAACTTCTCTCGGTAGATGAATCCCTGTGGACTTTCTCTTGTTTCTATCTGTTACCAATCTTGAGAAACTCATACATTCTCTGTTTACTGTTTCGCGGTCTTAGAGAAGTAGATTTCTTTGTGGGAAAGTGCTGTTTTCACAGTGCTAAGTACTCCCAACTGTATCAACAATGTAGGTTTTACCAGTTTTCTAAGTCTCTCTTATTTTGTTGAAGTTACACTTGGATTTCTCTGTGTAAACCTCTGTAACTTCTCTCGGTAGATGAATCACTGTGGACTTTCTCTTGTTTTAGGGTTAGGGTTAGGGTTAGGGTTAGGGTTAGGGTTAGGGTTAGGGTTAGGGTTAGGGTTAGGGTTAGGGTTAGGGTTAGGGTTAGGGTTAGGGTTAGGGTTAGGGTTAGGGTTAGGGTTAGGGTTAGGGTTAGGGTTAGGGTTAGGGTTAGGGTTAGGGTTAGGGTTAGGGTTAGGGTTAGGGTTAGGGTTAGGGTTAGGGTTAGGGTTAGGGTTAGGGTTAGGGTTAGGGTTAGGGTTAGGGTGTTAGGGTTAGGGTTAGGGTTAGGGTTAGGGTTAGGGTTAGGGTTACGGTTTTAGGGTTTTAGGGTTTTAGGGTTTTAGGGTTTCAGAATTTTAGGGTTTTAGGGTTTCAGGGTTTTAGGGTTTCAGGGTTTTAGGGTTTCAGGGTTAGGGTTTCAGGGTTAGCGTTTCAGGGTTAGCGTTTCAGGGTTAGGGTTAGGGTTTCAGGGTTAGGGTTTCAGGGTTAGGGTTTCAGGGTTAGGGTTTCAGGGTTAGGGTTAGGGTTTCAGGGTTAGGGTTTCAGGGTTAGGGTTAGGGTTAGGGTTTCAGGGTTAGGGTTAGGGTTAGGGTTAGGGTTAGGGTTAGGGTTAGGGTTAGGGTTTCAGGGTTAGGGTTTCAGGGTTAGGGTTTCAGGGTTAGGGTTTCAGGGTTAGGGTTAGGGTTTCAGGGTTAGGGTTAGGGTTTCAGGGTTAGGGTTAGGGTTTCAGGGTTTCAGGGTTTCAGGGTTAGGGTTAGGGTTTCAGGGTTTCAGGGTTTCAGGGTTAGGGTTAGGGTTTCAGGGTTAGGGTTTCAGGGTTAGGGTTAGGGTTTCAGGGTTAGGGTTAGGGTTTTAGGGTCAGAGTTTCAGGGTTAGGGTTTCAGGGTTAGGGTTAGGGTTTCAGGGTTAGGGTTAGGGTTTCAGGGTTTCAGTGTTTCAGGGTTAGGGTTAGGGTTTCAGGGTTAGCGTTTCAGGGTTAGGGTTAGGGTTTCAGGGTTTCAGGGTTTCAGGGTTAGGGTTAGGGTTTCAGGGTTTCAGGCTTTCAGGGTTAGGGTTATGGTTTCAGGGTTAGGGTTTCAGGATTAGGGTTAGGGTTTCAGGGTTAGGGTTAGGGATTTAGGGTCAGAGTTTCAGGGTTAGGGTTAGGGTTTCAGGGTTAGGGTTAGGGTTTCAGGGTTTCAGTGTTTCAGGGTTAGGGTTAGGGTTTCAGGGTTAGGGTTTCAGGGTTAGGGTTAGGGTTTCAGGGTTTCAGGGTTTCAGGGTCAGGGTTAGGGTTTCAGGGTCAGGGTTAGGGTTTCAGGGTCAGGGTTAGGGTTTCAGGGTCAGGGTTAGGGTTTCAGGGTCAGGGTTACGGTTTCAGGGTCAGGGTTAGGGTTTCAGGGTCAGGGTTAGGGTTTCAGGGTCAGGGTTAGGGTTTCAGGGTCAGGGTTAGGGTTTCAGGGTCAGGGTTAGGGTTTCAGGGTCAGGGTTAGGGTTTCAGGGTCAGGGTTAGGGTTTCAGGGTCAGGGTTACGGTTTCAGGGTCAGGGTTACGGTTTCAGGGTCAGGGTTAGGGTTTCAGGCTTAGGGTTAGGGTTTCAGGCTTAGGGTTAGGGTTTCAGGGTTAGGGTTAGGGTTTCAGGGTTAGGGTTAGGGTTTCCGGGTTAGGGTTCGGGTTTCAGGGTTCGGGTTTCAGGGTTCGGGTTTCAGGGTTCGGGTTTCAGGGTTCGGGTTTCAGGGTTCGGGTTTCAGGGTTCGGGTTCGGGTTTCAGGGTTCGGGTTCGGGTTTCAGGGTTCGGGTTCGGGTTTCAGGGTTCGGGTTCGGGTTTCAGGGTTCGGGTTCGGGTTTCAGGGTTCGGGTTCGGGTTTCAGGGTTCGGGTTCGGGTTTCAGGGTTCGGGTTCGGGTTTCAGGGTTCGGGTTCGGGTTTCAGGGTTCGGGTTCGGGTTTCAGGGTTCGGGTTCGGGTTTCAGGGTTCGGGTTCGGGTTTCAGGGTTCGGGTTCGGGTTTCAGGGTTCGGGTTCGGGTTTCAGGGTTCGGGTTCGGGTTTCAGGGTTCGGGTTCGGGTTTCAGGGTTTCAGGGTTCGGGTTTCAGGGTTCGGGTTTCAGGGTTCGGGTTTCAGGGTTCGGGTTTCAGGGTTCGGGTTTCAGGGTTCGGGTTTCAGGGTTCGGGTTTCAGGGTTCGGGTTTCAGGGTTCGGGTTTCAGGGTTCGGGTTTCAGGGTTCGGGTTTCAGGGTTCGGGTTTCAGGGTTCGGGTTTCAGGGTTCGGGTTTCAGGGTTCGGGTTTCAGGGTTTGGGTGAGGGTTAGGATTAGGGTTTTAGGATTTGGGTTTTAGGGTTTGGGTTTTAGGGTTAGGGTTTTAGGGATAGGGTTAGGGTTAGGGTTAGGGTTAGGGTTAGGGTAACTTCTCTAGCTAGATGAATCAGTGTGTACTTTCTTTTGTTTCTATCTGTTACCAATCTTGAGAAACTCACACATTCTCTGTTCACTGTTTCCCTGTCTTATAGAAGTAGATTTCTTTGTGCGAAAGTGCTGTTTTCACAGTGCTAAGTACTTCCAACTCTATCAACAACGTAGGTTTTACGAGTTTTCTAAGTCTCTCTTATTTTCTTGTACTTATACTTGGAATTCTCTGTGTAAACCTCTGTAACTTCTCTAGGTAGATGAATCACTGTGGACTTTCTCTTGTTTCTATCTGTTACCAATCTTGAGAAACTCATACATTCTCTGTTCACTGATTCCCGGTCTTAGAGAAGCAGATTTCTATCTGCGAATGTCCTGTTTTCACAGTGCTAAGTACTCCCAACTCTATCAACAATGTAGGTTTTACTAGTTTTCTAAGTCTCTCTTATTTTCTTGAAGTTACACTTGGATTTCTCTGTGTAAACCTCTGTAACTTCTCTAGGTAGATGAATCACTGTGTACTTTCTCTTGTTTCTATCTGTTACCAATCTTGAGAAACTCATACATTCTCCGTTCACTGTTTCCCGGTCACAGAGAAGTAGATTTTTTCGTTCGAAAGTGCTGTTTTCACACTGCTAAGTACTCCCAACTCTATCAACAATGTAGGTTTTACCAGTTTTCTAAGTCTCTCTTATTTTCTTGGAGTTACACTTGGATTTCACTGTGTAAACTTCTGGAACTTCTCTAAGTAGATGAATCACTGTGTACTTTCTCTTGTTTCTATCTGTTACCAATCTTGAGAAACTCATACATTCTCTGTTCACTGTTTCCCGGTCTTAGAGAAGTAGATTTCTTCGTGGGAAAGTGCTGTTTTCACAGTGCTAAGTACTCCCAACTCTATCAACAATGTAGGTTTTACCAGTTTTCTAAGTCTCTCTTATTTGCTTGTACTTATACTTGGAATTCTCTGTGTAAACCTCTGTAACTTTTCTAGGTAGGTGAATCACTGTGTACTTTCTCTTGTTTCTATCTGTTACCAATCTTGAGAAACTGATACATTCTCTGTTCACTGTTTCGCGGTCTTAGAGCAGTAGATTTCTTTGTGCGAAAGTGCTGTTTTCACAATGCTAAGTACTCCCAACTCTATCAACAATGTAGTTTTTCATAGTTTTCTAATTCTCTCTTATTTGCTTGTACTTATACTTGGAATTCTCTGTGTAAACGTCTGTAACTTCTCTAGGTAGATGAATCACTGTGGACTTTCCCTTGTTTCTATCTGTTACCAATCTTGAGAAACTCATACATTCTCTGTTCACTGATTCACGGTCTTAGAGAAGCAGTTTCTTTCTGCGAAAGTCCTGTTTTCACAGTGCTAAGTACTCCCAACTCTATCAACATGTAGGTTTTACCAGTTTTCTAAGTCTCTCTTATTTTGTTGAAGTTACACTTGGATTTCTCGGTGTAAACCTCTGTAACTTCTCTAGGTAGATGAATCACTGTGTACTTTCTCTTGTTTCTATCTGGTACCAATCTTGAGAAACTCATACATTCTCCGTTCACTGTTTCCCGGTCTTAGACAAGTAGATTTCTTTGTGCGAAAGTGCTGTTTTCACAGTGCTAAGTACTCCCAACTCTATCAACAATGTCGTTTCTACCGGTTTTCTACGTCTCTCTAATTTTCATGAAGTTACACTTGGATTTCTCTGTGTAAACATCTGTAACGTCTCTAGGTAGATGAATCACTGTGTACTTTCTCTTGTTTCTATCTGTTACCAATCTTGAGAAACTGATACATTCTCTGTTCACTGTTTCCCGGTCTTAGAGAAGTAGATTTCTTTGTGCGAAAGTGCTGTTTTCACACTGCTAAGTACTCCCAACTCTATCAACAATGTAGGTTTTACCAGTTTTCTAAGTCTCTCTCATTTTCTTGTACTTATACTTGGAATTCTCTGTGTAAACCTCTGTAACTTCTCTCGGTAGATGAATCACTGTGCACTTTCTCTTGTTTCTATCTGTTACCATTCTTGAGAAACTCATACATTCTCTGTTCACTCTTTCGCGGTCTTAGAGAAGTAGATTTCTTTGTGCGAAAGTGCTGTTTTCACAGTGCTAAGTACTCCCAACTCTATCAACAATGTAGGTTTTACCAGTTTTCTAAGTCTCTCTTATTTTCTTGTACTTATAATTGGAATTCTCTGTGTAAACCGCTGTAACTTCTCTCGGTAGATGAATCACTGTGGACTTTCTCTTGTTTCTATCTGTTACCAATCTTGAGAAACTCATACATTCTCTGTTCACTGTTTCGCGGTCTTAGAGAAGTAGATTTCTTTGTGCGAAAGTGCTGTTTTCACAGTGCTAAGTACTTCCAACTCTATCAACATCGTAGGTTTTACGAGTTTTCTAAGTCTCTCTTATTTTCTTGTACTTATACTTGGAATTCTCTGTGTAAACCTCTGTAACTTCTCTAGGTAGATGAATCACTGTGGACTTTCTCTTGTTTCTATCTGTTACCAATCTTGAGAAACTCATACATTCTCTGTTCACTGATTCCCGGTCTTAGAGAAGCAGATTTCTTTCTGCGAAAGTCCTGTTTTCACAGTGCTAAGTACTCCCAACTCTATCAACAACGTAGGTTTTACCAGTTTTCTAAGTCTCTCTTATTTTCTTGAAGTTACACTTGGATTTCTCTGTGTAAACCTCTGTAACTTCTCTAGGTAGATGAATCACTGTGTACTTTCTCTTGTTTCTATCTGTTACCAATCTTGAGAAACTCATAGATTCTCCGTTCACTGTTTCCCGGTCTTAGAGAAGTAGATTTTTTTGTGCGAAAGTGCTGTTTTCACAGTGCTAAGTACTCCCAACTCTATCAACAATGTAGGTTTTACCAGTTTTCTAAGTCTCTCTTATTTTCTTGGAGTTATACTTGGATTTCTCTGTGTAAACTTCTGGAACTTCTCTAAGTAGATGAATCACTGTGTACTTTACTTGTTTCTATCTGTTACCAATCTTGAGAAACTCATACATTCTCTGTTCACTGTTTCTCGGTCTTAGAGAAGTAGATTTCTCTGTGGAAAAGTGCTGTTTTCACAGTGCTAAGTACTCCCAACTCTATCAACAATGTAGGTTTTACCAGTTTTCTAAGTCTCTCTTATTTGCTTGTACTTATACTTGGAATTCTCTGTGTAAACCTCTGTAACTTTTCTAGGTAGATGAATCACTGTGTACTTTCTCTTGTTTCTATCTGTTACCAATCTTGAGAAACTGATACATTCTCTGTTCACTGTTTCGCGGTCTTAGAGCAGTAGATTTCTTTGTGCGAAAGTGCTGTTTTCACAGTGCTAAGTACTCCCAACTCTATCAACAGTGTAGTTTTTAATAGTTTTCTAATTCTCTCTTATTTGCTTGTACTTATACTTGGAATTCTCTGTGTAAACCTCTGTAACTTCTCTCGGTAGATGAATCACTGTGGACTTTCCCTTGTTTCTATCTGTTACCCATCTTGAGAAACTCATACATTCTCTGTTCACTGACTCACGGTCTTAGAGAAGCAGATTTCTTTCTGCGAAAGTCCTGTTTTCACAGTGCTAAGTACTCCCAACTCTATCAACAATGTAGGTTTTACCAGTTTTCTAAGTCTCTCTTATTTTGTTGAAGTTACACTTGGATTTCTCTGTGTAAACCTCTGTAACTTCTCTAGGTAGATGAATCACTGTGTACTTTCTCTTGTTTCTATCTGGTACCAATCTTGAGAAACTCATACATTCTCCGTTCACAGTTTCCCGGTCTTAGACAAGTAGATTTCTTTGTGCGAAAGTGCTGTTTTCACAGTGCTAAGTACTCCCAACTCTATCAACAATGTAGTTTCTACTGGTTTTCTAAGTCTCTCTAATTTTCATGAAGTTACACTTGGATTTCTCTGTGTAAACATCTGTAACGTCTCTAGGTAGATGAATCACTGTGTACTTTCTCTTGTTTCTATCTGTTACCAATCTTGAGAAACTCATACATTCTCTGTTCACTGTTTCCCGGTCTTAGAGAAGTAGATTTCTTTCTGCGAAAGTGCTGTTTTCACAATGCTAAGTACTCCCAACTCTATCAACAATGTAGGTTTTACCAGTTTTCCAAGTCTCTCTTATTTGCTTGTACTTATACTTGGAATTCTCTGTGTAAATCTCTGTAACTTTTCTAGGTAGATGAATCACTGTGTACTTTCTCTTGTTTCTATCTGTTACCAATCTTGAGAAACTGATACATTCTCTGTTCACTGTTTCGCGGTCTTAGAGCAGTAGATTTCTTTGTGCGAAAGTGCTGTTTTCACAGTGCTAAGTACTCCCAACTCTATCAACAGTGTAGTTTTTAATAGTTTTCTAAGTCTCTCTTATTTGCTTGTACTTATACTTGGAATTCTCTGTGTAAACCTCTGTAACTTCTCTAGGTAGATGAATCACTGTGTACTTTCTCTTGTTTCTATCTGTTACCAATCTTGAGAAACTCATACATTCTCTGTTTACTGTTTCCCGGTCTTAGAGAAGTAGATTTCTTTCTGGGAAAGTGCTGTTTTCACAGTGCTAAGTACTCCCAACTCTATCAACAATGTAGGTTTTACCAGTTTTCTAAGTCTCTCTCATTTTCTTGTACTTATACTTGGAATTCTCTGTGTAAACCTCTGTAACTTCTCTCGGTAGATGAATCACTGTTGACTTTCTCTTGTTTCTATCTGTTACCAATCTTGAGAAACTCATACATTCTCTGTTCAATGTTTCCCAGTCTTAGAGAAGTAGATTTCTTTGTGCGAAAGTGCTGTTTTCACAGTGCTAAGTACTCCCAACTCTATCAACAATGTAGGTTTTACCAGTTTTCTAAGTCTCTCTTATTTTCTTGTACTTATACTTGGAATTCTCTGTGTAAACCTCTGTAACTTTTCTAGGTAGATGAATTCCTGTGGACTTTCTCTTGTTTCTATCTGTTACCAATCTTGAGAAACTCATACATTCTCTGTTTACTGTTTCGCGGTCTTAGAGAAGTAGATTTCTTTGGGGAAAGTGCTGTTTTCACAGTGCTAAGTACTCCCAACTCTATCAACAATGGAGTTTCTACCGGTTTTCTAAGTCTGTCTAATTTTCATGAAGTTACACTTGGATTTCTCTGTGTAAACATCTGTAACGTCTCTAGGTAGATGAATCACTGTGTACTTTCTCTTGTTTCTATCTGTTACCAATCTTGAGAAACTCATACATTCTCTGTTCACTGTTTCCCGGTCTTAGAGAAGTAGATTTCTTTCTGCGAAAGTGCTGTTTTCACAGTGCTAAGTACTCCCAAATCTATCAACAATGTAGCTTTTACCACTTTTCTAAGTCTCTCTCATTTTCTTGTACTTATACTTGGAATTCTCTGTGTAAACCTCTGTAACTTCTCTCGGTAGATGAATCACTGTGGACTTTCTCTTGTTTCTATCTGTTACCAATCTTGAGAAACTCATACATTCTCTGTTCACTGTTTCGCGGTCTTAGAGAAGTAGATTTCTTTGTGCGAAAGTGCTGTTTTCACAGTGCTAAGTACTCCCAACTCTATCAACAATGTAGGTTTTACCAGTTTTCTAAGTCTCTCTTATTTTCGTGGAGTTACACTTGGATTTCTCTGTGTAAACTTCTGGAACTTCTCTAAGTAGATGAATCACTGTATACTTTCTCTTGTTTCTATCTGTTACCAATCTTGAGAAACTCATACATTCTCTGCTCACTGTTTCCCGGTCTTAGAGAAGTAGATTTCTTTGTGCGAAAGTGCTGTTTTCACAGTGCTAAGTACTCCCAACTCTATCAACAATGTAGGTTTTACCAGTTTTCTAAGTCTCTCTTATTTGCTTGTACTTATACTTGGAATTCTCTGTGTAAACCTCTGTAACTTCTCTCGGTAGATGAATCACTGTGGACTTTCTCTTGTTTCTATCTGTTACCAATCTTGAGAAACTCATACATTCTCTGTTCACTGTTTCCCAGTCTTAGAGAAGTAGATTTCTTTCTGCGAAAGTGCTGTTTTCACAATGCTAAGTACTCCCAACTCTATCAACAATGTAGCTTTTACCACTTTTCTAAGTCTCTCTTATTTGCTTGTACTTATACTTCGAATTCTCTGTGTAAACCTCTGTAACTTTTCTAGGTAGATGAATCACTGTATACTTTCTCTTGTTTCTATCTGTTACCAATCTTGAGAAACTGATACATTCTCTGTTCACTGTTTCGCGGTCTCAGAGCAGTAGATTTCTTTGTGCGAAAGTGCTGTTTTCACAGTGCTAAGTACTCCCAACTCTATCAACAATGTAGTTTTTAATAGTTTTCTAAGTCTCTCTTATTTGCTTGTACTTATACTTGGAATTCTCTGTGTAAACCTCTGTAACTTCTCTAGGTAGATAAATCACTGTGTACTTTCTCTTGTTTCTATCTGTTACCAATCTTGAGAAACTCATACATTGTCTGTTTACTGTTTCCCGGTCTTAGAGAAGTAGATTTCTTTCTGCGAAAGTGCTGTTTTCACAGTGCTAAGTACTCCCACCTCTATCAACAATGTAGGTTTTAACAGTTTTCTAAGTCTCTCTTATTTTCTTGTACTTATACTTGGAATTCTCTGTGTAAACCTCTGTAACTTCTCTCGGTAGATGAATCACTGTTGACTTTCTCTTGTTTCTATCTGTTACCAATCTTGAGAAACTCATACATTCTCTGTTCAATGTTTCCCTGTCTTAGAGAAGTAGATTTCTTTGTGCGAAAGTGCTGTTTTCACAGTGTTAAGTACTCCCAACTCTATCAACAATGTAGGTTTTACCAGTTTTCTAAGTCTCTCTTATTTTCTTGTACTTATACTTGGAATTCTCTGTGTAAACCTCTGTAACTTTTCTAGGTAGATGAATCCCTGTGTACTTTCTCTTGTTTCTATCTGTTACCAATCTTGAGAAACTCCTACATTCTCTGTTCACTGTTTCCCAGTCTTAGAGAAGTAGATTTCTTTCTGCGAAATTGCTGTTTTCACAGTACTAAGTACTCCCAACTCTATCAACAATGTAGGTTTTACCAATTTTCTAAGTCTCTCTTATTTTCTTGTACTCATACTTGGAATTCTCTGTGTAAACCTCTGTAACTTTTCTATGTAGATGAATCACTGCGTACTTTCTCTTCTTTCTATCTGTTACCAATCTTGAGAAACTCATACATTCTCTGCTCACTGTTTCCCAGTCTTAGAGAAGTAGATTTCTTTCTGAGAAAGTGCTGTTTTCACAGTGGTAAGTACTACCAACTCTCTCCACAACGTAGTTTTCACCAGTTTTCTAAGTCTCTCTTCTTATCTTGTACTTATACATGGAATTCTCTATGTAAACTTCTGTAACTTCTCTAGGTAGATGAATCACTGTGTACTTTCTCTTGTTTGTATCTGTTACCAATCTTGAGAAACTCATACATCCTCTGTTCACTGTTTCCCAATGTTAGAGAAGTTGATTTCTTTCTGCGAAAGTGCTGTTTTCACAGTGCTAAGTACTCCCAACTCTATCAGCAATGTAGGTTTTACCAGTTTTCTAAATCTCTCTTATTTTCTTTTACTTATACTTGGAATTCTCTGTGTAAACCTCTGTAACTTTTCTAGGTAGAGGAATCCCTGTGTACTTTCTCTTGTTTCTATCTGTTACCAATCTAGAGAAACTCATACATTCTCTGTTCACTGTTTCACGGACTTAGAGAACTAAATTTCTTTCGGCGAAAGTGCTGTTTTCACAGTGCTAAGTACTCCCAACTCTATCAACATTGTAGGTTTTACCGGTTTTCTAAGTCTCTCTTATTTGCTTGTACTTATACTTGAAATTCTCTGTGTAAACCTCTGGAACTTCTCTAAGTAGATGAATCACTGTGTACTTTCTCTTGTTTCTATCTGTTACCAATTTTGAGAAACTCATACATTCTCTGGTCACTGTTTCACGGACTTAGAGAACTAAATTTCTTTCGGCGAAAGTGCTGTTTTCACAGTGCTAAGTACTCCCAACTCTATCAACATTGTAGGTTTTACCGGTTTTCTAAGTCTCTCTTCTTCTCTTGTACTTATACATGGAATTCCCTGTGTAAACTTCTTTAACTTCTCTAGGTAGACGAATCACTGTGTACTTTCTCTTGTTTCTATCTGTTACCAATTTTGAGAAACTCATACATTCTCTTTTCACTGTTTCCCAGTGTTAGAGAAGTAGATTTCTTTCTGCGAAATTGCTGTTTTCACAGTGCTAAGTACTCCCAACTCTATCAACAATGTAGGTTTTACCAGTTTTCTAAGTCTCTCTTATTTTTTTGTACTTATACTTGGAATTCTCTGTGTAAACCTCTGTAACTTTTCTAGGTAGATGAATCACTGTGTACTTTCTCTTGTTTCTATCTGTTACCAATCCTGAGAAATTCATACATTCTCTCTTCTCACTGTTTCACGGACTTAGAGAACTAAATTTCTTTCAGTGAAAGTGCTGTTTTCACAGTGCTAAGTACTCCCAACTCTATCAACATTATTGGTTTTACCAGTTTTCTAAGTCTCTCTTATTTTCTTGTACTTATACTTGGAATTCTCTGTGTAAACCTCTGTAACTTTTCTATGTAGATGAATCACTGCGTACTTTCTCTGCTTTCTATCTGTTACCAATCTTGAGAAACTCATACATTCTCTGTTCACTGTTTCCCAGTCTTAGAGAAGTAGATTTCTTCTGCGAAAGTGCTGTTTTCACAGTGCTAAGTACTCCCAACTCTATCCACAATGTACGTTTTACCAGTTTTCTAAGTCTCTCTTATTTTCTTGTACTTATACATGGAATTCTCTGTGTAAACTTCTGTAACTTCTCTAGGTAGATGAATCACTGTGTACTTTCTCTTGTTTCTATCTGTTACCAATCTTGAGAAACTCATACAATCTCTGTTCACTGTTTCACGGACTTAGAGAACTAAATTTCTTTCGGCAAAAGTGCTGTTTTCACAGTGCTAAGTACTCCCAACTCTATCAACAATGTAGGTTTTACCAGTTTTCTAAGTCTCTCTTATTTTCTTGTACTTATACTTGGAATTCTCTGTGTAAACCTCTGTAACGTTTCTATGTAGATGAATCACTGCGTACTTTCTCTTCTTTCTATCTGTAACAAATCTTGAGAAACTCATACATTCTCTGTTCACTGTTTCCCAGTCTTAGAGAAGTAGATTTCTTTCGGAGAAAGTGCTGTTTTCACAGTGGTAAGTACTTCCAACTCTATCCACAACGTAGGTTTTACCAGTTTTCTAAGTCTCTCTTCTTTTCTTGTACTTATACATGGAATTCTCTGTGTAAACTTCTGTAACTTCTCTAGGTAGATGAATCACTGTGTACTTTCTCTTGTTTCTATCTCTTACCAATCTTGAGAAATTCATACATTCTCTGTTCACTGTTTCCCAGTGTTAGAGAAGTTGATTTCTTTCTGCGAAAGTGCTGTTTTCACAGTGCTAAGTACTCCCAACTCTATCAACAATGTAGGTTTTACCAGTTTTCTAAGTCTCTCTTATTTTCTTGCACTTATACTTGGAATTCTCTGTGTAAACCTCTGTAACTTTTCTAGGTAGATGAATCCCTGTGTACTTTCTCTTGTTTCTATCTGTTACCAATCTAGAGAAACTCATACATTCTCTGTTCACTGTTTCACGGACATAGAGAACTAAATTTCTTTCGGCGAAAGTGCTGTTTTCACAGTGCTAAGTACTCCCAACTCTATCAACAATGTAGGTTTTACCAGTTTTCTAAGTCTCTTTTATTTTCTTGTACTTCCACTTGGAATTCTCTGTGTAAACCTCTGTAACTTTCCTATGTAGATGAATCACTGCGTACTTTCTCTTCTTTCTATCTGTTACCCATCTTGAGAAACTCACACATTCTTTGTTCACTGTTTCCGAGTCTTAGAGAAGTAGATTTCTTTGTGCGAAAGTGCTGTTTTCACAGTGCGAAGTACTCCCAACTCTATAAACAATGTAGGTTTTACCAGTTTTCTAAGTCTCTCTTCTTTTCTTGTACCTATACTTGGAATTCTCTGTGTAAACCTCTGTAACTTCTCTCGTAGATGGATCACTGTGGACTTTTTCTTGTTTCTATCTGTTACCACTCTTAAGAAACTCATACATTCTTTGTTCACTGATTCCCAGTCTTAGAGAAGTAGATTTCTTTGTGCGAAAGTGCTGTTTTCACAGTGCTAAGTACTCCCAACTCTATCAACAATGTAGGTTTTACCGGTTTTCTAAGTCTCTCTTATTTGCTTGTACTTATACTTGGAATTCTCTGTGTAAACCTCTGTGACTTCTCTCGATAGATGAATCACTGTGTACTTTCTCTTGTTTCTATCTGTTACCAATCTTGAGAAACTCATACATTCTCTGTTCACTGTTTCCCGGTCTTAGAGAAGTAGATTTCTTGGTTCGAAAGTGCTGTTTTCACAGTGCTAAGGACTCCCAACTCTATCAACATTGTAATTTTTACCAGTTTTCTAAGTCTCTCTGATTTTCTTGACGTTACACTTGGATTTTTCTGTGTAAACCTCTGTAACTTCTCTAGGTAGATGAATCAAGGTGTACTTTCTCTTGTTTCTATCTGTTACCAATCTTGAGAAACTCGTACATTCTCTCTTCACTGTTTCGCGGTCTTAGAGAAATAGATTTCTTGTGCGAAAGTGCTGTTTTCACAGTGCTAAGTACCCCCAACTCTATCAACAATGTAGGTTTTACCAGTTTTCTAAGTCTCTCTTATTTTCTTGTACTTATACTTGGAATTCTCTGTGTAAACCTCTGTAACTTCTCTCGGTAGATGAATCACTGTGTACTTTCTCTTGTTTCTATCTGTTACCAATCTTGAGAAACTCATACATTCTCCGTTCACTGTTTCCCGGTCTTAGAGAAGTAGATTTCTTTCTGCGAAAGTGCTGTTTTCACAGTGCTAAGTACTCCTAACTCTATCAACAATGTAGGTTTTACCAGTTTTCTAAGTCTCTCTTACTTTCTTGCACTTATTCTTGGAATTCTTTGTGTAAACCTCTGTAACTTCTCTAGGTAGATGAATCACTGTGTACTTTCTCTTGTTTCTATCTGTTACCAATCTTGAGAAACTCATACATAATCTGTTCTCTGATTCCCAGTCTTAGAGAAGTAGATTTCTTTGTGCGAAAGTGCTGTTTTCACAGTGCTAAGTACTCCCAACTCTATCAACAATGTAGGTTTTACCGGTTTTCTAAGTCTCTCTTATTTGCTTGTACTTATACTTGGAATTCTCTGTGTAAACCTCTGTAACTTCTCTAGGTAGATGAATCACTGTGTACTTTCTCTTGTTTCTATCTGTTACCAATCTTGAGAAACTCATACATTCTCCGTTCACTGTTTCGCGGACTTAGAGAAGTAGATTTCTTTCTGCGAAAGTGCTGTTTTCACAGTGCTAAGTACTCCCAACTATATCAACAATGTAGGTTTTACCAGTTTTCTAAGTCTCTCTTATTTTGTTGAAGTTACACTTGGATTTCTCTGTGTAAACCTCTGTAACTTCTCTAGGTAGATGAATCACTGTGTACTTTCTCTTGTTTCTATCTGTTACCAATCTTGACAAACTCATACATTCTTCGTTCACTGTTTCCCGGTCTTAGACAAGGAGATTTCTTTGTGCGAAAGTGCTGTTTTCACAGTGCTAAGTACTCCCAACTCTATCAACAATGTAGGTTTTACCGGTTTTCTAAGTCTCTCTTATTTGCTTGTACTTATACTTGGAATTCTCTGTGTAAGCCTCTGTAACTTTTCTAGGTAGAGGAATCCCTGTGTACTTTCTCTTGTTTCTATCTGTTACCAATCATGAGAAACTCATACATTCACTGTTCACTGTTTCACGGACTTAGAGAACTAAATTTCTTTCTGCGAAAGTGCTGTTTTCACAGTGCTAAGTACTCCCAACTCTATCAACAATGTAGGTTTTACCAGTTTTCTAAGTCTCTCTTATTTTCTTGTACTTATACTTGGAATTCTCTGTGTAAACCTCTGTAACTTTTCTACGTAGATGAATCACTGTGTACTTTCTCTTCTTTCTATCTGTTACCAATCTTGAGACACTCACACATTCTCTGTTCACTGTTTCCCAGTCTTAGAGAAGTAGATTTCTTTTTCCGAAAGTGCTGTTTTCACAGTGCTAAGTACTCCCAACCCTATCCACAATGTAGGTTTTACCAGTTTTCTAAGTCTCTCTTATTTTCTTGTACTTATACATGGAATTCTCTGTGTAAACTTCTGTAACTTCTCTAGGTAGATGAATCACTGTGTACTTTCTTTTGTTTCTGTCTGTTACCAATCTTGAGAAACTCATACATTCTCTGTTCACTGTTTCGCGGTCTAAGAGAAGTAGATTTCTTTGTGCGAAAGTGCTGTTTTCACAGTGCTAAGTACTCCCAACTCTATCAACAATGTAGTTTTTAATAGTTTTCTAAGTCTCTCTTATTTGCTTGTACTTATACTTGGAATTCTCTGTGTAAACCTCTGTAACTTCTCTAGGTAGATGAATCACTGTGTACTTTTTCTTGTTTCTATCTGTTACCAATCTTGAGAAAGTCATACATTCTCCGTTCACTGTTTCCCAGTCTTAGAGAAGTAGATTTCTTTCTGCGAAAGTGCTGTTTTCACAGTGTTAAGTACTCCCAACTCTATCAACAATGTAGGTTTGAACAGTTTTCTAAATCTCCCTTATTTTCTTGTACTTATATTTGGAATTCTCTGTGTAAACCTCTGTAACTTCTCTCGGTAGATGAATCACTGTGGACTTTCTCTTGTTTCTATCTGTTACCAATCTTGAGAAACTCATACATTCTCTGTTTACTGTTTCGCGGTCTTAGAGAAGTAGATTTCTTTGTGGGAAAGTGCTGTTTTCACAGTGCTAAGTACTCCCAACTCTATCAACAATGGAGTTTTTAATAGTTTTCTAAGTCTCTCTTATTTGCTTGTACTTATACTTGGAATTCTCTGTGTAAACCTCTGTAACTTCTCTAGGTAGATGAATCACTGTGTACTTTCTCTTGTTTCTATCTGTTACCAATCTTGAGAAACTCATACATTCTCTGTTTACTGTTTCGCGGTCTTAGAGAAGTAGATTTCTTTGTGGGAAAGTGCTGTTTTCACAGTGCTAAGTACTCCCAACTCTATCAACAATGGAGTTTCTACCGGTTTTCTAAGTCTCTCTAATTTTCATGAAGTTACACTTGGATTTCTCTGTGTAAACATCTGTAACGTCTCTAGGTAGATGAATCACTGTGTACTTTCTCTTGTTTCTATCTGTTACCAATCTTGAGAAACTCATACATTCTCTGTTTACTGTTTCCCGGTCTTAGAGAAGTAGATTTCTTTCTGCGAAAGTGCTGTTTTCACAGTGCTAAGTACTCCCAACTCTATCAACAATGTAGGTTTTAACAGTTTTCTAAGTCTCTCTTATTTTCTTGTACTTATACTTGGAATTCTCTGTGTAAACCTCTGTAACTTCTCTCGGTAGATGAATCACTGTTGACTTTCTCTTGTTTCTATCTGTTACCAATCTTGAGAAACTCATACATTCTCTGTTCAATGTTTCCCAGTCTTAGAGAAGTAGATTTCTTTGTGCGAAACTGCTGTTTTCACAGTGCTAAGTACTCCCAACTCTATCAACAATGTAGGTTTTACCAGTTTTCTAAGTCTCTCTAATTTTCTTTTACTTATACTTGGAATTCTCCGTGTAAACCTCTGTAACTTTTCTACGTAGATGAATCACTGTGTACTTTCTCTTCTTTCTATCTGTTACCAATCTTGAGAAAGTCATACATTCTCCGTTCACTGTTTCGCGGTCTTAGAGAAGTAGATTTCTTTCTGCGAAAGTACTGTTTTCACAGTGCTAAGTACTCCCACCTCTATCAACAATGTAGGTTTTAACAGTTTTCTAAGTCTCTCTTATTTTCTTGTACTTATACTTGGAATTCTCTGTGTAAACCTCTGTAACTTCTCTCGGTAGATGAATCACTGTTGACTTTCTCTCGTTTCTAACTGTTACCAATCTTGAGAAACTCATACATTCTCTGTTCACTGTTTCGCGGTCTTAGAGAAGTAGATTTCTTTGTGCGAAAGTGCTGTTTTCACAGTGCTAAGTACTCCCAACTCTATCAACAATGTAGTTTTTAATAGTTTTCTAAGTCTCTCTTATTTGCTTGTACTTATACTTGGAATTCTCTGTGTAAACCTCTGTAACTTCTCTAGGTAGATGAATCACTGTGTACTTTCTCTTGTTTCTATCTGTTACCAATCTTGAGAAACTCATACATTCTCTGTTCACTGATTCCCACTCTTAGAGAAGTAGATTTCTTTGTGCGAAAGTGCTGTTTTCACAGTGCTAAGTACTCCCAACTCTTTCAACATTGTAGGTTTTACCGGTTTTCTAAGTCTCTCTTCTTCTCTTGTACTTATACATGGAATTCTCTGTGTAAACTTCTTTAACTTCTCTAGGTAGATGAATCACTGTGTACTTTCTCTTGTTTCTATCTGTCACCAATCCTGAGAAATTCATACATTCTATCTTCTCACTGTTTCACGGAATTAGAGAACTAAATTTCTTTCGGCGAAAGTGCTGTTTTCACAGTGCTAAGTACTCCCAACTCTATCAACAATGTAGGTTTTACCAGTTTTCTAAGTCTCTCTTATTTTCTTGTACTTATACTTGGAATTCTCTGTGTAAACCTGTGTAACTTTACTAGGTAGATGAATCCCTGTGTACTTTCTCTTGTTTCTATCTGTTACCAATCTTGAGAAACTCATACATTCTCTGTTCACTGTTTCCCAGTGTTAGAGAAGTAGATTAATTTGTGCGAAAGTGCTGTTTTCACAGTGCTAAGTACTCCCAACTCTATCCACAATGTAGGTTTTACCAGTTTTCTAAGTCTCTCTTATTTTCTAGTACTTATACATGGAATTCTCTGTGTAAACCTCTGTAACTTCTCTAGGTAGATGAATCCCTGTGGACTTTCTCTTGTTTCTATCTGTTACCAATCTTGAGAAACTCATACATTCTCTGTTCACTGTTTCCCAGTCTTAGAGAAGTAGATTTCTTTCTGCGAAAGTGCTGTTTTCACAATGCTAAGTTTCCCAACTCTATCAACAATGTAGGTTTTACCAGTTTTCTAAGTCTGTCTTATTTTCTTCTACTTATACTTGGAATTTTCTGTGTAAACCTCTGTAACTTTTCTAGGTAGATGAATCACTGTGTACTTTCTCTTGTTTCTATCTGTTACCAATCTTGAGAAACTCATACATTCTCTGTTGACTGTTTCGCGGTCTTAGAGAAGTAGATTTCTTTCTGCGAAAGTGCTGTTTTCACAGTGTTAAGTACTCCCAACTCTATCAACAATGTAGGTTTGAACAGTTTTCTAAATCTCTCTTATTTTCTTGTACTTATACTTGGAATTCTCTGTGTAAACCTCTGTAACTTCTCTCGGTAGATGAATCACTGGGGACTTTCTCTTGTTTCTATCTGTTACCAATCTTGAGAAACTCATACATTCTCTGTTTACTGTTTCGCGGTCTAAGAGAAGCAGATTTCTTTGTTGGAAAGTGCTGTTTTCACAGTGCTAAGTACTCCCAACTCTATCAACAGTGGAGTTTTTAATAGTTTTCTAAGTCTCTCTTATTTGCTTGTACTTATACTTGGAATTCTCTGTGTAAACCTCTGTAACTTCTCTAAGTAGATGAATCACTGTGTACTTTCTCTTGTTTCTATCTGTTACCAATCTTGAGAAACTCATACATTCTCTGTTCACTGTTTCCCGGTCTTAGAGAAGTAGATTTCTTGGTTCGAAAGTGCTGTTTTCACAGTGCCAACTACTCCCAACTCTATCAACAATGTAGGTTTTACCAGTTTTCTAAGCCTCTCTTATTTTCTTGGAGTTACACTTGGATTTCTCTGTGTAAGCCTCTGGAACTTCTCTAAGTATATGAATCACTGTGTACTTTCTCTTGTTTCTATCTGTTACCAATCTTGAGAAACTCATACATTCTCTGTTCACTGTTTCGCGGTCTTAGAGAAGTAGATTTCTCTGTGGGAAAGTGCTGTTTTCACAGTGCTAAGTACTTCCAACTCTATCAACAACGTAGGTTTTACGAGTTTTCTAAGTCTCTCTTATTTTCTTGTACTTATACTTGGAATTCTCTGTGCAAACCTCTGTAACTTCTCTAGGTAGATGAATCACTGTGTACTTTCTCTTGTTTCTATCTGTTACCAATCTTGAGAAACTCATACATTCTCTGTTTACTGTTTCGCGGTCTTAGAGAAGTAGATTTCTTTGTGCCAAAGTGATGTTTTCACAGTGCTAAGTACTCCCAACTCTATCAACAATGTCGGTTTTACCAGTTTTCTAAGTCTCTCTTATTTATCTGAACTTATACTGGGAATTCTCTGTTTAAACCTCTGTAACATCTCTAGGTAGATGAATCACTGTGTACTTTCTCTTGTTTCTACCTGTTACCAATCTTGAGAAACTCATACATTCTCTGTTCACTGTTTGCCGGTCTTAAACAAGTTGATTTCTCTCTGCGAAAGTGCTGTTTTCACAGTGCTAAGTACTCCCAACTCTATCAACAATGTAGGTTTTACCAGTTTTCTAAGTCTCTCTTATTTTCTTGTACTTATACTTGGAATTCTCTGTGTAAACCTCTGTAACTTCTCTAGGTAGATGAATCAGTGTGTACTTTCTCTTGTTTCTATATGTTACCAAACTTGAGAAACTCATACATTCTCTTTTCACTGTTTCGCGGACTTAGAGAAGTAGATTTCTGTGTGCGAAAGTGATGTTTTCACAATGATAAGTACTCCCAACTCTATCAACAATGTAGGTTTTACCAGTTTTCTACGTCTCTCTTATTTACTTGTACTTATACTTGGAATTCTCGGTGTAAACCTCTGTAACTTCTCTACGTAGATGAATCACTGTGTTCTTTCTCTTCTTTCTATCTCTTACCAATCTAGAGAAACTCATACATTCTCTGTTCACTGTTTCCCGGTCTTAGACAAGTAGATTTCTCTCTGCGAAAGTGCTGTTTTCACAGTCCAAAGTACTCCCAACTCTATCAACAATGTAGGTTTTACCAGTTTTCTAAGTCTCTCTTATTTTCTTGTACTTATACATGGAATTCTCTGTATAAACCTCTGTAACTTCTCTAGGTAGATGAATCACTGTGTACTTTCTCTTGTTTCTATCTGTTACCAATCTTGAGAAACTCATACATTCTCTGCTCACTGTTTCGCTGTCTTAGAGAAGTAGATTTCTTTCTCCGAAAGTGATGTTTTCACAATGATAAGTCCTCCCAACTCTACCAACAATGTAGGTTTTACAAGTTTTCTAAGTCTCTCTTATTTTCTTGTACTTATACTGGGAATTCTCTGTGTAAACCTCTTTAACTTCTCTAGGTAGATGAATCATTGTGTACTTTCTCTTGTTTCTATCTGTTACCAATCTTGAGAAACTCATACATTCTTTGTTCACTGTTTCACGGTCTTAGAAAAGTAGATTTCTCCCTGCGAAAGTGCTGTTTTCACAGTGCTAAGTACTCCGAACTCTATGAACAATGTAGGTTTTACCAGTTTTCTAAGTCTCTCTTATTTTCTTGTACTTATACTTGGAATTCTCTGTGTAAACTTCTGTAACTTCTCTAGGTAGATGAATCACTGTGTACTTTCTCTTGTTTCTATCTGTTACCAATCTTGAGAAACTCTTACATTCCCTGTTCACTGTTTTGCGGTCTTAGAGAAGTAGATTTCTTTGTGCGAAAGTGATATTTTCACAATGCTAAGTACTCCCAACTCTATCAACAATGTAGGTTTTACCAGTTTTCTGAGTCTCTCTTATTTTCTTCTACTTATACTTGGAATTCTTGTGTAAACCTCTGTAACTTCTCTAGGTAGATGAATCACTGTGTACTTTCTCTTGTTTCTATCTGTTACCAATCTTGAGAAACCCATACATTCTCTGTTCACTGTTTTCCGGTCTTAGACAAGTAGATTTCTCTCTGCGAAAGTGCTATTTCACAGTGCTAAGTACTCTCAACTCTATCAACAATGTAGGTTTTACCAGATTTCTAAGTCTCTCTTATTTTCTTGTACTTATACTTGGAATTCTCTGTGTAAAGCTCTGTAACTTCTCTAGGTAGATGAATCACTGTGTACTTTCTCTTGTTTCTATCTGTTACCAATCTTGAGAAACTCATACATTCTCTGTTCAGTGTTTCGCGGTATTAGAGAAGTAGATTTCTTTCTGCAAAAGTGCTGTTTTCACAGTGCTAAGTACTCCCAACTCTATTAACAATGTAGGTTTTAACAGTTTTCTAAATCTCTCTTATTTACTTGGAGTTACACTTGGAATTCTCTCTGTAAACCTCTGTAACTTCTCTAGGTAGATGAATCACTGTGTACTTTCTCTTGTTTCTATCTGTTACCAATCTTGAGAAACTCATACATTCTCTGTTCACTGATTCCCACTCTTAGAGAAGTAGATTTCTTTGTGCGAAAGTGCTGTTTTCACAGTGCTAAGTACTCCCAACTCTTTCAACATTGTAGGTTTTACCGGTTTTCTAAGTCTCTCTTCTTCTCTTGTACTTATACATGGAATTCTCTGTGTAAACTTCTTTAACTTCTCTAGGTAGATGAATCACTGTGTACTTTCTCTTGTTTCTATCTGTCACCAATCCTGAGAAATTCATACATTCTATCTTCTCACTGTTTCACGGAATTAGAGAACTAAATTTCTTTCGGCGAAAGTGCTGTTTTCACAGTGCTAAGTACTCCCAACTCTATCAACAATGTAGGTTTTACCAGTTTTCTAAGTCTCTCTTATTTTCTTGTACTTATACTTGGAATTCTCTGTGTAAACCTGTGTAACTTTACTAGGTAGATGAATCCCTGTGTACTTTCTCTTGTTTCTATCTGTTACCAATCTTGAGAAACTCATACATTCTCTGTTCACTGTTTCCCAGTGTTAGAGAAGTAGATTAATTTGTGCGAAAGTGCTGTTTTCACAGTGCTAAGTACTCCCAACTCTATCCACAATGTAGGTTTTACCAGTTTTCTAAGTCTCTCTTATTTTCTAGTACTTATACATGGAATTCTCTGTGTAAACCTCTGTAACTTCTCTAGGTAGATGAATCCCTGTGGACTTTCTCTTGTTTCTATCTGTTACCAATCTTGAGAAACTCATACATTCTCTGTTCACTGTTTCCCAGTCTTAGAGAAGTAGATTTCTTTCTGCGAAAGTGCTGTTTTCACAATGCTAAGTTTCCCAACTCTATCAACAATGTAGGTTTTACCAGTTTTCTAAGTCTGTCTTATTTTCTTCTACTTATACTTGGAATTTTCTGTGTAAACCTCTGTAACTTTTCTAGGTAGATGAATCACTGTGTACTTTCTCTTGTTTCTATCTGTTACCAATCTTGAGAAACTCATACATTCTCTGTTGACTGTTTCGCGGTCTTAGAGAAGTAGATTTCTTTCTGCGAAAGTGCTGTTTTCACAGTGTTAAGTACTCCCAACTCTATCAACAATGTAGGTTTGAACAGTTTTCTAAATCTCTCTTATTTTCTTGTACTTATACTTGGAATTCTCTGTGTAAACCTCTGTAACTTCTCTCGGTAGATGAATCACTGGGGACTTTCTCTTGTTTCTATCTGTTACCAATCTTGAGAAACTCATACATTCTCTGTTTACTGTTTCGCGGTCTAAGAGAAGCAGATTTCTTTGTTGGAAAGTGCTGTTTTCACAGTGCTAAGTACTCCCAACTCTATCAACAGTGGAGTTTTTAATAGTTTTCTAAGTCTCTCTTATTTGCTTGTACTTATACTTGGAATTCTCTGTGTAAACCTCTGTAACTTCTCTAGGTAGATGAATCACTGTGTACTTTCTCTTGTTTCTATCTGTTACCAATCTTGAGAAACTCATACATTCTCTGTTCACTGTTTCCCGGTCTTAGAGAAGTAGATTTCTTGGTTCGAAAGTGCTGTTTTCACAGTGCTAACTACTCCCAACTCTATCAACAATGTAGGTTTTACCAGTTTTCTAAGCCTCTCTTATTTTCTTGGAGTTACACTTGGATTTCTCTGTGTAAGCCTCTGGAACTTCTCTAAGTATATGAATCACTGTGTACTTTCTCTTGTTTCTATCTGTTACCAATCTTGAGAAACTCATACATTCTCTGTTCACTGTTTCGCGGTCTTAGAGAAGTAGATTTCTTTGTGGGAAAGTGCTGTTTTCACAGTGCTAAGTACTTCCAACTCTATCAACAACGTAGGTTTTACGAGTTTTCTAAGTCTCTCTTATTTTCTTGTACTTATACTTGGAATTCTCTGTGCAAACCTCTGTAACTTCTCTAGGTAGATGAATCACTGTGTACTTTCTCTTGTTTCTATCTGTTACCAATCTTGAGAAACTCATACATTCTCTGTTTACTGTTTCGCGGTCTTAGAGAAGTAGATTTCTTTGTGCCAAAGTGATGTTTTCACAGTGCTAAGTACTCCCAACTCTATCAACAATGTAGGTTTTACCAGTTTTCTAAGTCTCTCTTATTTATCTGAACTTATACTGGGAATTCTCTGTTTAAACCTCTGTAACATCTCTAGGTAGATGAATCACTGTGTACTTTCTCTTGTTTCTACCTGTTACCAATCTTGAGAAACTCATACATTCTCTGTTCACTGTTTGCCGGTCTTAAACAAGTTGATTTCTCTCTGCGAAAGTGCTGTTTTCACAGTGCTAAGTACTCCCAACTCTATCAACAATGTAGGTTTTACCAGTTTTCTAAGTCTCTCTTATTTTCTTGTACTTATACTTGGAATTCTCTGTGTAAACCTCTGTAACTTCTCTAGGTAGATGAATCAGTGTGTACTTTCTCTTGTTTCTATATGTTACCAAACTTGAGAAACTCATACATTCTCTTTTCACTGTTTCGCGGACTTAGAGAAGTAGATTTCTGTGTGCGAAAGTGATGTTTTCACAATGATAAGTACTCCCAACTCTATCAACAATGTAGGTTTTACCAGTTTTCTACGTCTCTCTTATTTACTTGTACTTATACTTGGAATTCTCGGTGTAAACCTCTGTAACTTCTCTACGTAGATGAATCACTGTGTTCTTTCTCTTCTTTCTATCTCTTACCAATCTAGAGAAACTCATACATTCTCTGTTCACTGTTTCCCGGTCTTAGACAAGTAGATTTCTCTCTGCGAAAGTGCTGTTTTCACAGTCCAAAGTACTCCCAACTCTATCAACAATGTAGGTTTTACCAGTTTTCTAAGTCTCTCTTATTTTCTTGTACTTATACATGGAATTCTCTGTATAAACCTCTGTAACTTCTCTAGGTAGATGAATCACTGTGTACTTTCTCTTGTTTCTATCTGTTACCAATCTTGAGAAACTCATACATTCTCTGCTCACTGTTTCGCTGTCTTAGAGAAGTAGATTTCTTTCTCCGAAAGTGATGTTTTCACAATGATAAGTCCTCCCAACTCTACCAACAATGTAGGTTTTACAAGTTTTCTAAGTCTCTCTTATTTTCTTGTACTTATACTGGGAATTCTCTGTGTAAACCTCTTTAACTTCTCTAGGTAGATGAATCATTGTGTACTTTCTCTTGTTTCTATCTGTTACCAATCTTGAGAAACTCATACATTCTTTGTTCACTGTTTCACGGTCTTAGAAAAGTAGATTTCTCCCTGCGAAAGTGCTGTTTTCACAGTGCTAAGTACTCCGAACTCTATGAACAATGTAGGTTTTACCAGTTTTCTAAGTCTCTCTTATTTTCTTGTACTTATACTTGGAATTCTCTGTGTAAACTTCTGTAACTTCTCCAGGTAGATGAATCACTGTGTACTTTCTCTTGTTTCTATCTGTTACCAATCTTGAGAAACTCTTACATTCCCTGTTCACTGTTTTGCGGTCTTAGAGAAGTAGATTTCTTTGTGCGAAAGTGATATTTTCACAATGCTAAGTACTCCCAACTCTATCAACAATGTAGGTTTTACCAGTTTTCTGAGTCTCTCTTATTTTCTTCTACTTATACTTGGAATTCTTGTGTAAACCTCTGTAACTTCTCTAGGTAGATGAATCACTGTGTACTTTCTCTTGTTTCTATCTGTTACCAATCTTGAGAAACCCATACATTCTCTGTTCACTGTTTTCCGGTCTTAGACAAGTAGATTTCTCTCTGCGAAAGTGCTATTTCACAGTGCTAAGTACTCTCAACTCTATCAACAATGTAGGTTTTACCAGATTTCTAAGTCTCTCTTATTTTCTTGTACTTATACTTGGAATTCTCTGTGTAAAGCTCTGTAACTTCTCTAGGTAGATGAATCACTGTGTACTTTCTCTTGTTTCTATCTGTTACCAATCTTGAGAAACTCATACATTCTCTGTTCAGTGTTTCGCGGTATTAGAGAAGTAGATTTCTTTCTGCAAAAGTGCTGTTTTCACAGTGCTAAGTACTCCCAACTCTATTAACAATGTAGGTTTTAACAGTTTTCTAAATCTCTCTTATTTACTTGGAGTTACACTTGGAATTCTCTCTGTAAACCTCTGTAACTTCTCTAGGTAGATGAATCACTGTGTACTTTCCCTTGTTTCTATCTGTTACCAATCTTGAGAAACTCATACATTCTCCGTTCACTGTTTCGCGGTCTTAGAGAAGTAGATTTCTTTGTGCGAAAGTGATGTTTTCACAATGCTAGGTACTCCCCACTCTATCAACAATGTAGGCTTTACCAGTTTTCTAAGTCTCTCTTATTTTCTTGTGCTTATACTTGGAATTCTCTATGTAAACCTCTGTAACTTCTCTAGGTAGATGAATGACTGTGTACTTTCTCTTGTTTGTATCTGTTACCAATCTTGAGAAACTCATACATTCTCTGTTCACTGTTTCTCAGTCTTAGAGAAGTAGATTTCTTTGTGCGAAAGTGATGTTTTCACAATGCTAGGTACTCCCAACTCTATCAACAATGTAGGTTTTACCAGTTTTCTAAGTCTCTCTTGTTTACTTGTACTTATACTGGGAATTGTCTGTGTAAACCTCTGTAACTTCTCTACGTAGATGAATCACTGTGTACTTTCTCTTGTTTCTATCTGTTACCAAACTTGAGAAACTCATACATTCTCTGTTCACTGTTTCGCGGTCTTAAAGAAGTAGATTTCTTTGTGCCAAAGTGATGTTTTCACAATGCTAAGTACTTCCAACTATATCAACAATGTAGGTTTTACCAGTTTTCTAAATCTCTCTTATTTACTTGGAGTTACACTTGGAATTCTCTGTGTAAACCTCTGTAACTTCTCTACGTAGATGAATCATTGTGTACTTTCCCTTGTTTCTATCTGTTACCAATCTTGAGAAACTCATACATTCTCTGTTCACTGTTTCCCGGTCTTAGAGAAGTAGATTTCTTTGTGGGAAAGTGCTGTTTTCACAGTGCTAAGTACTCCGAACTCTATCAACAATGGAGTTTTTAATAGTTTTCTAAGTCTCTCTTATTTGCTTGTACTTATACTTGGAATTCTCTGTGTAAACCTCTGTAACTTCTCTAGGTAGATGAATCACTGTGTACTTTCTCTTGTTTCTATCTGTTACCAATCTTGAGAAACTCATACATTCTCTGTTTACTGTTTCGCGGTCTTAGAGAAGTAGATTTCTTTGTGGGAAAGTGCTGTTTTCACAGTGCTAAGTACTCCCAACTCTATCAACAATGGAGTTTCTACCGGTTTTCTAAGTCTCTCTAATTTTCATGAAGTTACACTTGGATTTCTCTGTGTAAACATCTGTAACGTCTCTAGGTAGATGAATCACTGTGTACTTTCTCTTGTTTCTATCTGTTACCAATCTTGAGAAACTCATACATTCTCTGTTTACTGTTTCCCGGTCTTAGAGAAGTAGATTTCTTTCTGCGAAAGTGCTGTTTTCACAGTGCTAAGTACTCCCAACTCTATCAACAATGTAGGTTTTAACAGTTTTCTAAGTCTCTCTTATTTTCTTGTACTTATACTTGGAATTCTCTGTGTAAACCTCTGTAACTTCTCTCGGTAGATGAATCACTGTTGACTTTCTCTTGTTTCTATCTGTTACCAATCTTGAGAAACTCATACATTCTCTGTTCAATGTTTCCCAGTCTTAGAGAAGTAGATTTCTTTGTGCGAAACTGCTGTTTTCACAGTGCTAAGTACTCCCAACTCTATCAACAATGTAGGTTTTACCAGTTTTCTAAGTCTCTCTAATTTTCTTTTACTTATACTTGGAATTCTCCGTGTAAACCTCTGTAACTTTTCTACGTAGATGAATCACTGTGTACTTTCTCTTCTTTCTATCTGTTACCAATCTTGAGAAAGTCATACATTCTCCGTTCACTGTTTCGCGGTCTTAGAGAAGTAGATTTCTTTCTGCGAAAGTACTGTTTTCACAGTGCTAAGTACTCCCACCTCTATCAACAATGTAGGTTTTAACAGTTTTCTAAGTCTCTCTTATTTTCTTGTACTTATACTTGGAATTCTCTGTGTAAACCTCTGTAACTTCTCTCGGTAGATGAATCACTGTTGACTTTCTCTTGTTTCTAACTGTTACCAATCTTGAGAAACTCATACATTCTCTGTTCACTGTTTCGCGGTCTTAGAGAAGTAGATTTCTTTGTGCGAAAGTGCTGTTTTCACAGTGCTAAGTACTCCCAACTCTATCAACAATGTAGTTTTTAATAGTTTTCTAAGTCTCTCTTATTTGCTTGTACTTATACTTGGAATTCTCTGTGTAAACCTCTGTAACTTCTCTAGGTAGATGAATCACTGTGTACTTTCTCTTGTTTCTATCTGTTACCAATCTTGAGAAACTCATACATTCTCTGTTCACTGATTCCCACTCTTAGAGAAGTAGATTTCTTTGTGCGATAGTGCTGTTTTCACAGTGCTAAGTACTCCCAACTCTATCAACAATGTAGGTTTTACTGGTTTTCTAAATCTCTCTTATTTACTTGGAGGTACACTTAAAATTCTCTCGGTAAACCTCTGTAACTTCTCTAGGTAGATGAATCACTGTGTATTTCCCTTGTTTCTATCTGTTACCAATCTTGTGAAACTCATACATTCACTGTTCACTGTTTCGCAGTCTTAGAGAAGTAGATTTCTTTCTGCGAAAGTCATGTTTTCACAATGCTAAGTACTCCCAGCTCTATCAACAATGTAGGGTTTACCAGTTTTCTAAGTCTCTCTTATTTTCTTGTACTTATACTTGGAATTCTCTGTGTAAACCGCTGTAACTTCTCTAGGTAGATGAATCACTGTGTACTTTCTCTTGTTTCTATCTGTTACCAATCTTGAGAAACTCATAGATTCTCTGTTCACTGTTTCGCGGTCTTAGAGAAGTAGATTTCTTTGTGCCAAAGTGATGTTTTCACAATGCTAAGTACTCCCAACTCTATCAACAATGTAGGTTTTACCAGTTTTTTAAGTCTCTCTTATTTACTTGTACTTATACTTGGAATTCTCTGTGTAAACCTCTGTAACTTCTCTAGGTAGATGAACCAATGTGTACTTTCTCTTGTTTCTATCTGTTACCAATCTTGAGAAACTCATACATTCCCTGTTCACTGTTTCGCGGTCTTAGAGAAGTAGATTTCTTTGTGCAAAAGTGATGTTTTCACAATGCTAAGTACTCCCAACTCTATCAACAATGTAGGTTTTACCAGTTTTCTAAGTGTCTCTTATTTACTTGTACTTATACGGGGAATTCTCTGTGTAAACCTCTGTAACTTCTCTAAGTAGATGAATCACTGTGTACTTTCTCCTGTTTCTATCTGTTACCAATCTTGAGAAACTCATACATTTTCTATTCACTGTTTCCCGTTCTTAGACAAGTAGATTTCTCTGGGCGAAAGTGCTGTTTTCTCAATGCTAAGTACTCCCAGCTCTATCAACAATGTAGGTTTTACCAGTTTTCTAAGTCTCTCTTATTTTCTTGTACTTATACTTGGAATTCTCTGTGTAAACCTCTGTAACTTCTCTAGGTAGATGAATCACTGTGTACTTTCTCTTGTTTCTATCTGTTACCAATGTTGAGAAACTCATGCATTCTCTGTTCACTGTTTCGCGGTCTTAGAGAAGTAGATTTCTTTGTGCGAAAGTGATGTTTTCACAATGCTAAGTACTCCCAACTCTATCAACAATGTAGCTTTTACCAGTTTTCTAAATCTCTCTTATTTACTTGGAGTTACAATTGGAGTTCTCTGTGTAAACCTCTGTAACTTCTCTAGGTAGATGAATCTCTGTGTACTTTCTCTTGTTTCTATCTGTTACCAATCTTCAGAAACTCATACATTCTCTGTTCACTGTTTCCCGGTCTTAGACAAGGAGATTTCTCTCTGCGAAAGTGCTGTTTTCACAGTGCTAAGTACTCCCAACTCTATCAACAATGTAGGTCTTACCAGTTTTCTAAGTCTCTCTTATTTTCTTGTACTTATACTGGGAATTCTCTGTGTAAACCTCCGTAACTTCTCTAGGTAGATGAATCACTGTGTACTTTCTCTTGTTTCTATCTGTTACCAATCTTGAGAAACTCTTAAATTCTCTGTTCACTGTTTTGCGGTCTTAGAGAAGTAGATTTCTTTGTGCGAAAGTGATATTTTCACAATGCTAAGTACTCCCAACTCTATCAACAATGTAGGTTTTACCAGTTTTCTCAGTCTCTCTTATTTTCTTGTACTTATACTTGGAATTATCTGTGTAAACCTCTGTAACTTCTCTAGGTAGATGAATCACTGTGTACTTTCTCTTGCTTCTATCTGTTACCAGTCTTGAGAAACTCATACATTCTCTGTTGACTGTTTCCCTGTCTTAGAGAAGTAGATTTTTTTGTGCGAAAGTGATGTTTTCACAATGCTAAGTACTCCCAACTCTATCAACAATGTAGGTTTTACCAGTTTTCTAAGTCTCTCATTTTTTCTTGTACTTATACTTGGAATTCTCTGTGTAAACCTCCATAACTTCTCTAGGTAGATGAATCTCTGTGTACTTTCTCTTGTTTCTATCTGTTACCAATCTTGAGAAACTCATACATTCTCTGTTCACTGTTTCCCGGTCTTAGACAAGTAGATTTCTTTGTGCGAAAGTGCTGTTTTCACAGTGCTAAGTACTCCCAACTCTATCAACAATGTAGGTTTTACTGGTTTTCTAAATCTCTCTTATTTACTTGGAGGTACACTTAAAATTCTCTCGGTAAACCTCTGTAACTTCTCTAGGTAGATGAATCACTGTGTATTTCCCTTGTTTCTATCTGTTACCAATCTTGAGAAACTCATACATTCTCTGTTCACTGTTTCGCAGTCTTAGAGAAGTAGATTTCTTTCTGCGAAAGTCATGTTTTCACAATGCTAAGTACTCCCAACTCTATCAACAATGTAGGTTTTACCAGTTTTCTAAGTCTCTCTTATTTTCTTGTACTTATACTGGGAATTCTCTGTGTAAACCTCTGTAACTTCTCTAGGTAGATGAATCACTGTGTACTTTCTCTTGTATCTATCTGTTACCAATCTTGAGAAACTCATAGATTCTCTGCTCACTGTTTCGCGGTCTTAGAGAAGTAGATTTCTTTGTGCGAAAGTGATGTGTTCACAATGCTAAGTACTCCCAACGCTATCAACAATGTAGGCTTTACCAGTTTTCTAAATCTCTTTTATTTACTTGTACTTATACTGGTAATTCTCTGTATAAACCTCTGTAACTTCTCTAGGTAGATGAATCACTGTGTACTTTCTCTTGTTTCTATCTGTTACCAATCTTGAGAAACTCATACATTCTCTGTTCACTGTTTTCCGGTCTCAGACAAGTAGATTTCTTTGTGCCAAAGTGATGTTTTCACAGTGCTAAGTACTCCCAACTCTATCAACAATGTTGGTTTTACCAGTTTTCTAAGTCTCTCTTATTTTCTTGTACTTATACTTGGAATTCTCTGTATAAACCTCTGTAACTTCTCTAGGTAGATGAATCACTGCGTACTTTCCCTTTTTTCTATCTGTTACCAATCTTGAGAAACTCATACATTCTCTGTTCACTGTTTCCCGGTCTTCGAGAAGTAGATTTCTTTGTGCGAAAGTGATGTTTTCACAATGGTAAGTACCACCAACTCTATCAACAATGTAGGTTTTACCAGTTTTCTAAATCTCTCTTATTTACTTGTACTTATACTGGGAATTCTCTGTGTAAACCTCTGTAACTTCTCTAGGTAGATGAATTACTGTGTACTTTCTCTTGTTTCTATCTGTTACCAATCTTGAGAAACTCATACATTCTCTGTTCACTGCTTCCCGGTCTTAGACAAGTAGATTTCTTTGTGCGAAAGTGCTGGTTTCACAGTGCTAAGTACTCCCAACTCTATCAACAATGTAGGTTTTACCAGTTTTCTAAATCTCTCTTATTTACTTGTAGTTAAACTTGGAATTCTCTCTGTAAAGCTCTGTAACTTCTGTAGGTAGATGAATCACTATGTACTTTCCCTTGTTTCTATCTGTTTCCAATCTTGAGAAACTCATACATTCTCTGTTCACTGTTTCGCGGTCTTAGAGAAGTAGATTTCTTTGTGCGAAAGAGATGTTTTCACAATGCTAAGTACTCCCAGCTCTATCAACAATGTAGGTTTTACCAGTTTTCTAAGTCTCTCTTATTTACTTGTACTTATACTGAGAATTCTCTCTGTAAACCTCTCTGACTTCTCTAGGTAGATGAATCACTGTGTACTTTCTCTTGTTTCTATCTGTTACCAATCTTCAGAAACTCATACATTCTCTGTTCACTGTTTCCCGTTGTTAGACAAGTAGATTTCTCTCTGCGAAAGTACTGTTTTCACAGTGCTAAGTACTCCCAACTCTATCAACAATGTCGGTTTTACCAGTTTTCTAAGTCTCTCATTTTTTCTTGTACTTATACTTGGAATTCTCTGTATAAACCTCTGTAACTTCTCTAGGTAGATGAATCACTGCGTACTTTCCCTTTTTTCTATCTGTTACCAATCTTGAGAAACTCATACATTCTCTGTTCACTGTTTCCCGGTCTTGGAGAAGTAGATTTCTTTGTGCGAAAGTGCTGTTTTCACAGTGCTAAGTAATCCCAACTCTATCAACAATGTAGGTTTTACTGGTTTTCTAAATCTCTCTTATTTATTGGAGGTACACTTAAAATTCTCTTGGTAAACCTCTGTAACTTCTCTAGGTAGATGAATCACTGTGTATTTCCCTTGTTTCTATCTGTTACCAATCTTGAGAAACTCATACATTCTCTGTTCACTGTTTCGCAGTCTTAGACAAGTATATTTCTTTCTGCGAAAGTGATGTTTCACAATGCTAAGTACTCCCAACTCTATCAACAATGTAGGTTTTACCAGTTTTCTAAGTCGCTCTTATTTTCTTGTACTTATACTTGGAATTCTCTGTGTAAACCTCTGTAACTTCTCTAGGTAGATGAATCACTGTGTACTTTCTCTTGTTTCTATCTGTTACCAATCTTGATAAACTCATATATTCTCTGCTAACTGTTTCGCGGTCTTAGAGAAGTAGATTTCTTTGTGCGAAAGTGATGTTTTCGCAATGCTAAGTACTCCCAACGCTATCAACAATGTAGGTTTTACCAGTTTTCTAAGTCTCTTTTATTTACTTGTACTTATACTGGGAATTCTCTGTGTAAACCTCTGTAACTTCTCTAGGTAGATGAATCACTGTGGACTTTCTCTTGTTTCTATCTGTTACCAATCTTGAGAAACTCACACATTCTCTGTTCACTGTTTCGCGGTCTTAGAGAAGTAGATTTCTTTGTGCAAAAGTGATGTTTTCACAATGCTAAGTACTCCCAACTCTATCAACAATGTAGGTTTTACCAGTTTTCTAAGTCTCTCTTATTTTCTTGTACTTATACTGGGAATTCTCTGTGAAAACCTCTGTAACTTCTCTAGGTAGATGAATCACTGTGTACTTTCTCTTGTTTCTATCTGTTACCAATCTTTAGAAACTCATACATTCTCTGTTCACTGTTTCCCGGTCTCAGACAAGTAGATTTCTTTGTGCGAAGGTGATGTTTTCACAGTGCTAAGTACTCCCAACTCTATCAACAATGTAGGTTTTACCAGTTTTCTAAGTCTCTCTTATTTTCTTGTACTTATACTTGGAATTCTCTGTATAAACCTCTCTAACTTCTCTAGGTAGATGAATCACTGTGTAGTTTCTCTTGTTTCTATCTGTTACCAATCTTGAGAAACTCATACATTCTCTGTTCACTGTTTCCCGTTGTTAGACAAGTAGATTTCTCTCTGCGAAAGTACTGTTTTCACATTGCTAAGTACTCCCAACTCTATCAACAATGTAGGTTTTACCAGTTTTCTAAGTCTCTCTTATTTTCTTGTACTCATACTGGGAATTCTCTGTGTAAACCTCTGTAACTTCTCTAGGGAGATGAATCACTGTGTAATTTCTGTTGTTTCTATCTGTTACCAATCTTGTGAAACTCATACATTCTCTGTTCAATGTTTCGCGGTCTTAGAGATGTAGATTTCTTTGTGCGAAAGTGATGTTTTCACAATGCTAAGTACTCCCAACTGTATCAACAATGTAGGTTTTACCAGTTTTCTAAGTCTCTCTTATTTACTTGTACTTGTACTGGGAATTCTCTGTGAAAACCTCTGTAACATCTCTAGGTAGATGAATCACTGTGTACTTTCTCTTGTTTCTATCTCTTACCACTCTTGAGAAACTCATACATTCACTCTTCACTGTTTCCCGGTCTTAGACAAGTAGATTTCTCTCTGCGAAAGTGCTGTTTTCACAGTGCTAAGTACTCCCAACTCTATCAACAATGTAGGTTTTACCAGTTTTCTAAGTCTCTCTTATTTTCTTATACTTATACTGGGAATTCTCTGTGTAAACGTCTGTAACTTCTCTAGGTAGATGAATCACTGTGTACTTTCTCTTGTTTCTATCTGTTACCAATCTTGAGAAACTCATACATTCTCTGTTCACTGTTTCACGCTCTTAGAGAAGCAGATTTCTCTCTGCGAAAGTGCTGTTTTCACAGTGCTAAGTACTCCCAACTCTATCAACAATGTAGGTTTTACCAGTTTTCTAAGTCTCTCTTATTTTCTTGTACTCATACTGGGAATTCTCTGTGTAAACCTCTGTAACTTCTCTAGGTAGATGAATCACTGTGTAATTTCTGTTGTTTCTATCTGTTACCAATCTTGAGAAACTCATACATTCTCTGTTCAATGTTTCGCGGTCTTAGAGAAGTAGATTTCTTTGTGCGAAAGTGATGTTTTCACAATGCTAAGTACTTCCAACTCTATCAACAATGTAGGTTTTATCAGTTTTCTGAGTCTCTCTTATTTACTTGTACTTGTACTGGGAATTCTCTGTGTAAACCTCTGTAACGTCTCTAGGTAGATGAATCACTGTGTACTTTCTCTTGTTTCTATCTGTTACCAATCTTGAGAAACTCATACATTCTCTGTTCACTGTTTCCCGGTCTTAGAGAAGTAGATTTTTTTGTGCGAAAGTGATGTTTTTACAATGCTATGTACTCCCAACTCTATCAACAATGTAGGTTTTACCAGTTTTCCAAGTCTCTCTTATTTACTTGTACTTATACTGAGAATTCTCTCTGTAAACCTCTCTAACTTCTCTAGGTAGATGAATCACTGTGTACTTTGTCTTGTTTCTATCTGTTACCAATCTTGAGAAATTCAAACATTCTCTCTTCACTGTTTCCCGTTGTTAGACAAGTAGATTTCTCTCTGCGAAAGTGCTGTTGTCACACTGCTAAGTACTCCCAACTCTATCAACAATGTAGGTTTTACCAGTTTTCTAAGTCTCTCTTATTTTCTTGTACTCATACTGGGAATTCTCTGTGTAAACCTCTGTAACTTCTCTAGGTAGATGATTCACGGTGTACTTTCTCTTGTTTCTATCTGGTACCAATCTTGAGAAACTCATACATTCTCTGTTCACTGTTTCCCGGTCTTAGAGAAGTAGATTTCCTTCTGCGAAAGTGCTGTTTTCACAGTGCTAAGTATTCCCAACTCTATCAACAATGTAGGTTTTACCAGTTTTCTAAGTCTCTCTTATTTACTTGGAGTTACACTTGGAATTCTCTGTGTAAACCTCTGTAACTTCTCTAGGTAGGTGAATCACTGTGTACTTTCTCTTGTTTCTATCTCTTACCAATCTTGAGAAACTCATACATTCACTGTTCACTGTTTACCGGTCTTAGACAAGTAGATTTCTCTCTGCGAAAGTGCTGTTGTCACACTGCTAAGTACTCCCAACTCTGTCAACAATGTAGGTTTTACCAGTTTTCTAAGTCTCTGTTATTTACTTGGAGTTACACTTGGAATTCTCTGTGTAAACCTCTGTAACTTCTCTATGTAGATGAATCACTGTGTACTTTCTGTTGTTTCTATCTGTTATCAATCTTGAGAAACTCATACATTCTCTGTTCACTGTTTCGCGGTTTTAAAGAAGTACATTTCTTTGTGCGAAAGTGCTGTTTTCACAATGCTAAGTACTCCCAACTCTATCAACCATGTAGGTTTTACCAGTTTTCTAAGTCTGTCTTATTTTCTTGTACTTATACTGGGAATTCTCTGTGTAAACGTCTGTAACTTCTCTAGGTAGATGAATCACTGTGTACTTTCTCTTGTTTCTATCTGTTACCAATCTTGAGAAACTCATACATTCTCTGTTCACTGTTTCCCGGTCTTAGACAAGTAGATTTCTTTCTGCGAAAGTGATGTTTTCACAGTGCTAAGTACTCCCAACTCTATCAACAATGTAGGTTTTACCAGTTTTCTAAATCTCTCTTATTTACATGGAGTTACACTTGGATTTCTCTGTGTAAACCTGTGTAACTTCTCTAGGTAAATGAATCACTGTGTACTTTCCCTTGTTTCTATCTGTTACCAATCTTGAGAAACTCATACATTCTCTGTTCACTGTTTCTCAGTCTTAGAACAGTAGAGTTCTTTGTCCGAAAGTGATGTTTTCACAATGCTAAGTACTCTCAACTGTATCAACAATGTAGGTTTTACCAGTTTTCTAAGTCTCTCTTATTTACTTGTACTTATACTGGGAATTCTCTGTGTAAACCTCTGTAACTTCTCTACGTAGATGAATCACTGTGTACTTTCTCTTGTTTCTATCTGTTACCAATCTTGAGAAACTCATACATTATCTGTTCACTGTTTCCCGGTCTTAGACAAGTAGATTTCTCGGTGCGAAAGTGCTGTTTTCTCAGTGCTAAGTACTCCCAATTCTATCAACAATGTAGGTTTTACCAGTTTTCTAAGTCTCTCTTATTTTCTTGTACTTATACTTGGAATTCTCTGTGTAAACCTCTGTAACTTCTCTAGGGATGTGAATCACTGTGTATTTTCCCTTGTTTCTATCTGTTACCAATCTTGAGAAACTCATACATTCTCTGTTTACTGTTTCCCGGTCTTAGAGAAGCAGATTTCTTTCTGCCAAAGTGCTGTTTTCACAGTGCTAAGTATTCCGAACTCTATCACCAATGTAGGTTTTACCAGTTTTCTAAGTCTCTCTTATTTTCTTGTACTTATACTTGGAATTCTCTGTGTAAACCTCTGTAACTTCTCTAGGTAGATGAATCACTGTGTAGTTTCTCTTGTTTCTATCTGTTACCCGTCTTGAGAAACTCATACATTCTCTGTTCACTGTTTCGCGGTCTAGAGAAGTAGATTTCTTTATGCGAAAGTGCTGTTTTCACAGTGCTAAGTACTCCCAAATTTATCAACAATGTAGATTTTACCAGTTTTCTAAGTCTCTCTTATTTTCTCGGAGTTACACTTGGAATTCTCTGTGTAAACCTGTGTAACTACTCCAGGTAGAGGAATCACTGGGTACTTTCTCCTGTTTCTATCTGTTACCAATCTTGAGAAACTGATACATTCTCTGTTCACTGTTTCTCGGTCTTAGAGCAGTAGATTTGTTTCTGCGAAAGTGATGTTTCCACAATCCTACGTACTCCCAACTCTATCAACAATTTAGCTTTCACCAGTTTGCTAAGTACCTTTTATTTTTTTGCAGTTATAATTGCAATTCTCTCTGTAACCCTCTGTAACTTCTCTAGGTGGATGAATCACTGTGTACTTTCTCTTGTTTCTATCTGCTACCAATCTTAAGAAAGTCATACATTCTCTGTTCAGTGTTTCGCGGTCTCAGAGAAGTAGATTTGTTTCCGCGAAAGTGATGTTTTCACAATGCTACGTACTCCCAACTCTATCAACAATGTAGGTTTTACCAGTTTTCTGTGTATCTCTTATTTTCTTGTAGTTATACTTGGAATTCTCTGTGTAAACCTCTGTAACTTCTCTAGGTAGAAGAATCTCTGTGTACTTTCTCTTGTTTCTATCTGCTACCAATCTTAAGAAACTCATACCTTCTCTGTTCACTGTTTCGTGGTCTTAGAGAAGTAGATTTCTTTCTGCGAAAGTGCTGTTTTCACAGTGCTATGTACTCCCAACTCTATCAACAATGTAGGTTTTACCAGTTTTCTAAGTCTCTCTTATTTTCTTGGAGTTACACTTGGAATTCTCTGTGTCACCTTTTTTAACTTCTCTCGGTAGATGAATCACTGTGTAATTTCTCTTGTTACTATCTGTTACCAATCTTGAGAAACTCTTACATTCTCTGTTCACTGTTTCTCGGTCTTAGAGAAGTAGATTTGTTTCTGCGAAAGTGATGTTTTCACAATGCTAAGTACTCCTAACTCTATCAACAATGTAGGTTTCACCAGTTTCTAAGTACCTCTTATTTTCTTGCAGTTGTACTTGGAATTCTGTCTGTAACCCTCTGTAACTTCTCTAGGTGGATGAATCACTGTGCACTTTCTCTTGTTTCTATCTGCTACCAATCTTACGAAACTCATATATTCTCTGTTCACTGTTTCGCGGTCTCAGAGAAGTAGATTTGTTTCCGAGAAAGTGATGTTTTCACAATGCTAAGTACTCCCAACTCTATCACCAATGTAGATTTTACCAGTTTTCTAAGTATCTCTTATTTTCTTGTAGTTGTACTTGGAATTCTCTGTGTAAACCTCTGTAACTTCTCTAGGTAGATGAATCACTGGGTACTTTCTCTTGTTTCTATCTGCTACCAATCTGAAGAAACTCACACATTCTCTGTTCACTGTTTCTCGGTCTTACAGAAGTAGATTTCTTTCTGCGACAGTGATGTTTTCACAATGCTAAGTAATCCCAACTCTGTCAACAATGTAGGTTTCACCAGTTTTCTAAGTATCTCTTATTTTCTTGTAGTTATACTTGGAATTCTCTGTGTAAACCTCTTTAACTTCTCTAGGTGGAAGAATCACTGTGTACTTTCTCTTGTTTCTATCTGCTACCAATCTTAAGAAACTCATACATTCTCTGTTCACTGTTTCGCGCTCTTAGAGAAGTAGATTTCTTTCCGCGAAAGTGCTGTTTTCACAGTGCTAAGTACTCCCAACTCTATCAACACTGTAGCTTTTACCAGTTTTCTAAATCTCTCTTATATACTTGGAGTTACACTTGGAATTCTCTGTGTAAACCTCTGTAACTTCTCTGGGTAGATCAATCACTGTGTACTGTCTCTTGTTTCTATCTGTTCTGAATCTTAAGAAACTCATACTTTCTCAGTTTACTGTGTCGTTATTTGAGAAGTAGATTTCTTTCTGCTAAACTGATGTTTTCTCTGTGCTAAGTAGTCCCAACTCCATGAACAACGTAGATTTTCTCAGTTATCTAAGTCTCTCTTATTTTCTTCTAGTTATACCTGGGATTTCTCTGTGTAAACCTCTGTACCTTCTGTGGATTGATGGATCACTATGTACTTTGTATTCTTTCTATGTGTTCCAAATCTTAAGAAACTCATACTTTCTCAGTTCACTGTCTCGTTGTGTTAGAGAAGTAGATTTCTTTCTGCGAAAGTGATGTTTTCACAATGGTGAGTACTCTCAACTCCATGAACAACGGAGATTTTGCCAGTTATCTATCTCTCTCTTATTTTCTTGTAGTTATACATGTAGTTCTGTGTGTAAACTTCTGTAACTTCTCTGGGTACATGAATCACTATGTACTTTCTCTTGTTTCTATCTGTTCTAAATCTTAAGAAACTCATGCTTTCTCAGTTCACTGTCTCGTATTAGAGAAGTCGATTTCTTTCTGGGAACGTCATGCTTTCACATTGCTAACTATTCCCAACTCGATGAACAACGTATGTTTTGCCATTTATCTAAGTCTCTCTTATTTTCTTGTACTTATAGCTGGGAGTTCTCTTTGTAAACTTCTGTACCTTCTCTGGGTAGATGAATCACTATGTACTGTCTCTTGTTTCTATGTGTTCTAAATCTTAAGAAACTCATACTTTCTCAGTTCACTGTCTCAAATTTGAGAAGTAGATTTCTTTCTGCAAAAGTGATGTTTTCACAAGGCTAAGTACTCTCAACTGCATGAACAACGTAGATTTTACCACTTATGTAAGTCTCTCTTATTTTCTTGTAATTATAGGTGGGAGTTCTCTGTGTCACCTTCTGTAACTTCTCTGGGTAGATTAATCACTATGTACTTTCTCTTGTTTCTATCTGTTCGAAATCTTAAGAAACTCATACTGTCTCAGTTGACTGTCTCGTATTAGAGAAGTAGATTTCTTTCTGCGAAAGTGATGTTTTCACAATGTTAAGTACTCCCAACTGCATTAACAACGTTGATTTTCCCACTTATATAAGTCTCTCTTATTTTCTTGTAGTTATAGCTGGGAGTTCTCTGTGTAAACCTCTGTAACTTCTCTGGGTAGGTGAATCACTATGTACTTTCTCTTGTTTCTATGTGTTCTAAATCTTAGCAAACTCATACTTTCTCCGTTCCCTGTCTTGTATTAGAGAAATAGATTTGTTTCTGCGAAAGTGATGTTTTCACAATGCTAAGTACTCCGAACTCCATGAACAACGTAGATTTGGTAGTTATCTAACTCTCTCTCATTTTCTTGTAGTTAAAGCTGGAGTTCTCTGTGTAAACTTCTGTAACTTCTCTGGGTTCATGAATCACTATGTAGTTTCTCTTGTTTCTATCTGTTCTAAATCTTCAGAAACTTATAATTTCTCAGTTCACTGTCTCGTATTAGAGAAGTAGATTTCTTTCTGCGAAAGTGATGTTTTCACAATGCTAAGTACTCCCAACTCCATGAACAACGTAGATTTTGCCACTTACCTAAGTCTCTCTTATTTTCTTGTACTTATAGCTGGGAGTTCTCTGTGTAAACTTCCGTAACTTCTCTGCGTAGATGAATCACTATGTACTTTGTCTTGTTTCTATCTGCTCTAGATCTTCAGAAACTCATACTTTCTCAGTTCACTGTCTCGTATTAGAGAAGAAGGTTTCTTTCTGCGAAAGTCATTCTTTTAATATGGATAACTTAGACTGGAAGATTTTTCTTCCCCCTTTACTGTTCCTGCTCCCGCCTAGCCTCCCCCCCTTCACTGGGATTCTCGCCTCAATGGGGACACTCTCCTTTGATCGGCCCATCAGCAGAGCACTCTCCGCCCCCTTCTGACGGGCCACTCCCCTCCGGAGCCCAGTGCCTGGTGGGACACTCTACGTTCTTTCTGCACTGGCGCCGGAACCCGGGCTTCTCAGTCCCCTTCTCAACGCCTGCCTGATGGAGATGATCCCGATTTGGCGCCCGGAAGGACACTCTCCTTTCTTGCTGCACCTGCGCCGGAACTCGCTCCATTCGGGCCCCTTCCCATCCCTTCAATAAATCTCACACCGACCTGATAGAGATGATCCCCATCTATAAATACTCTGCTGAAACCTGAAAGCGGGGCCACTTGTTGGGACAAGAGAAGTTCCCAGTGGCCTGCCGGCATAATAAACGCTTCTTGCCTTTTCCTGGGTGTTTCTTCGCTCCCTCTTTTTCTATAACATCCTAGTGCATTGGCCGGGAAGCGAACGGGAGCTGAGGAAAGCGAACGAGCTGACCGCTTGCTGTCACCTGCCTCTCGGGACCTCGGCCGTGGGCCAGGGCGGACAGGCTAGGGCGGACAGGCTAGGACGGACAGGCGCCACTCGTTTTCCTGTTAATGAGGTCCCTCCACCTCCCTGCCCCAGTCCCGCCGGAGAGGCTTCTGAACAGGCGGGACCCTTAAGGATCAGGTAACAGACACCAGAAGACTTCAGACCAGGTAAAAGCCCGGGGCCATCCCCAGCTCAGGACCGTACTCAGAAAATAAAAGGGCGAAGGGGAGACTGATCACCTCCCGGCCTTCGGGCCCCAGTTCAGGATTCCCCCTCCGGGTGGATGTCTCAGTCTGTGTGAGTGAATTCTGTGTTGTGTGATTGTATTTGTGCCTTCACACTCAGGCACGGAGGCTGAGTGGGCCCTTATCTGCGGTTCCGTGTGGAGTCATAAGGCATAAGGTGTGAGCCGAGCCTCCTCCGCCCCGGGTTTTATACGGGGACACCTTAGCCAAGAGTCCACCTAAGTCCCTGCGAGGGGAACGGCCAGAGGGGCATCTGAGTGGTCCTCGGGACCAGTCTTCCCTCTCACTTGCGGCACCGTCAATATGGGTGGGACACACAGCAAACCTACAGTTTTAGACTGCATGTTGAAAAATTTTGATCAGGGTTTCAAGGGAGACTACGGAGTTAAACTTAGCCCCAAGAGATTAAAAACCCTGTGCCAAGTCGAGTGGCCCTCCTTTGACACCAACTGGCCACCTGAAGGAACATTAGACACCTACCTGGTTCAGGCAGTTTGGAATAGGGTCACTGCCAAATCAGGAAGGCATCCCGACCACTTCCCCTATATAGACCAGTGGTTAGAAATAGCTCAGACCCTCCCACAATGGGTCAGATTCTGCTCGAATAAATCAGGACCCGGTAGGGTCCTCTTGAATACCTCTGGGGTCTCGAAGAAAATTCCAAAAATCTTCCAAGATCAGCCAGAAGAAGGCCCACCCCCATATATCGGCTATCCTCTTCAGCCCTCAGCACCACCCGCGGTCCCGCCCCCTATTGAAACACCACCGCCTTCGGTGGAACCCCCGACAGCCTTCCTGGCTCCTCCGGTGGAGCCCCCGACAGTCTCACCGGCTCCTCCGGTGGAACCTCCAACAGCCTCACTGACACCTCCATCTCCGCCGGTCACGAGGTCCCAGAGTAAAACACTGCAACTTCCCTTAAGGGAAACTCGGGGACCGGGAAAAATAGAAGCTGATGGGACCGTTACCCCAGGAGCCCCTGTCTTTACATATGTCCCTTTCACCACCACCGATCTCCTGAACTAGAAACACCACAGTCCCTCATACTCCGAAAAACCTCAGGCACTTATAAATATGTGCGAGGCGATCTTCAATACCCATAACCCCACATGGGACGACATCAGACAGCTATTTCTAAGCTTCTTTACCACCGATGAAAGGCGCCGAATCTTAGAAGGGGCCCGACAGTATTTGAGGGACAACCCGCCTACCGGCATCATAGACATTGAAGGCTACCTTCCGCGAGCACTCCCCGACACCAGACCCGACTGAGACCCTAACACTCCCGAGGGACTCCAGCGACTCCAAACCTATCAGAGGGCACTGCTACGTGGAATCAGGCAGGGAGCAAGGAAACAAACTAATCTCTCTAAAACCCAGGCGGTCCTTCAAGGCCCCCAGGAGCCTCCCTCAGAGTTTTATGAGAGACTCTGTGAAGCTTTCCGCATCTGGACCCCCTTCAATCCCAAAGCCCCCAAGAGTCAGACCCTTGTAAATGCAGCCTTCGTCGCCCAGTCAGCTGCCGACATTCGCAGAAAATTGCAAGAACTAGAGGGATTCAGTGGAATGAATGGCTCCCAATTAATTGATATAGCCAATAAGGTCTTCGTGAACCGGACCGGGAGGCCCGTAGGGGGGAGGAGCGAAAGGCTAGGCGACATGCTCATCTCATCGCGGCGACCTTGACCGGCAAGGCCCCCGCCCTGGCTGCTGAGCACCCCCAAAAGTCCATCAAGTCCTCCAGACCACCACTGGGCCCGAATCAGTGCGCCTACTGCAAACTAGAAGGACACTGGATGCGTGACTGTCCCACCAGGCCACCAAGGAAGCGGGCAGTGGAGGACAAAGTCCGACCCAGAAAGCCCACAACCGTACCCACCGAAGGATATCTACTGGAACCACCGACCACGACACTGGCCCTGGCGGGTGAAGACTCGGACTAGGGGCGACCGGGTTCATACAGACTTGGCCCCCATGAACCCATGGTCCAGATGAAAGTTGGGGGCCAGCCGGTGGACTTCTTAGTTGACACTGGAGCTGAGCATTCTGTCCTAACAAGCCAACTAAGTCCTCTCAGCGGGTGACAGGTCACGATCAGGGGAGCCACCGGGAACCAGACTAAGAGGCCTTTCCTCCAAGCTCGAACATGCACCCTGGGAGGACATAAGGTCCAACATGAGTTCCTCTTGATCCCCGAATGCCCAGCGCCCCTGCTGGGGAGAGACCTCCTCACAAAGTTGGGCACCACCATCTCTTTCACTAATCCCCAGGAACCCACCATGACAATCTCAGATCAGAGCCCACTAATACTGACTGTGACTGTGAACAGAGAGGATGAGTGGACATTATACACTACTCCAGATAGGCCCGTAATGGCACCAAAAAATGCAACTGAGTGGCTAGAACTATACCCCACTCTCTGGGCTGAGCACAACCCACCTGGCCTTGCTAAACACACACCACCCATACACGTCGAGTTGGTACCTGGAGCCACCCCTATTAAAGTCAATCAGTACCACATCTCCAAAGAGGCTCAACAAGGCATCGCCCCCCACATCAAGAGGCTGTTAACTCATCACATCTTAACACCATGCACCTCACCATGGAACACTCCGCTCCTGCCAGTAAAGAAACCTAACGGAAAGGGATGGAGGCCAGTGCAGGACTTGAGACTCATAAATAAAAATACAGTGACCATACCACCTGTTGTCCCGAACCCCTACACTCTTCTAGGCCTCCTTCCCCCTGGAACGAGATGGTACACCTGTGTGGATCTCAAAGACGCTTTCTTCTGTATTCCCTTGGCCCCAGCCAGCCAGCCCCTGTTCGCCTTCACTTGGACAGACCCCGACACAAACCTCACTCAACAACTGACCTGGACCAGGCTCCCCCAGGGGTTCAAGAACTCTTCTACTATTTTCGGAGAAGCCCTAGCCAAAGACCTGGCTGAGTTACAACTAGAGATAAACCCTGAACAACCAGCCACCATTCTACAGTACGTGGATGATATTCTCCTAGCCTGCACAACTGAGACACAGTGTCTCCATAATACAAAGGCTCTTTTAACACTTCTACAAGCGAAGGGCTACAAAGTGTCCTGGGAGAAGGCACAACTCTGCCAGAATTGGGTCACTTACATGGGATTCATTCTACAAGAAGGGAAAAGGTCCTTATCTACTCCACGGAAACAAGTTATTAATGCACTCCCAGTCCCTTCGTCTCGCCGACAACTATGGGAATTTCTGGGAGCGGCCGGTTTCTGCAGGATATGGATTCCTGGGTACGCAGAATTAGCAAAACCCCTCTATGAAGCCCTTAGAGGACCAGAAAACAACCCATGCGATTGGACCCCTGAACATCAGGAATCTTTCATAGCTATAAAGACTGCCTTAACCCAAGCCCCAGCCCTGGGCCTGCCTGACATTTCTAAACCTTTCAACTTGTTCACCTGTGGAAAATAATAAAACTGCATTGGGCATGCTGACCCAGGAACAGGGACCCTGGCAACGACCAGTAGCATATCTCTCGAAACAACTAGATACTGTAGCGGCCGGCTGGCCCCCATGCCTCAGAAATCTTGCAGCCACAGTCATCCTGATAGAAGAGGCACAGAAATTGACATTTGGCCAACTTTTGAGAGTGAAAACAGCTCACAGTGTCTTGTCACTCTTAGCCTCTGGAAAACACCAATGGCTAAGTAACAGCAGAATCCTGAAGTACCAGAAATTAATCCATGATAACCCTAACCTCACAACAGAACCAGTAAAAACCCTGAACCCCTCAACCTACCTACCCACCGAATCGGGGCCCCCAGACCATGATTGTGAGGAATTAATTGAAACAGTATACTCGAGCAGGCCTGACCTCCGAGATCAGCCCATCCCCAACCCAGATCTCACTTTATTCACTGACGGCAGCAGTTTCATTGACAAACAGGGAGAAAGACGAACGGGATACGCAGTCACTACTCCCAATAAAATCATAGAGAGCCAAAGACTCCCCAATGGGTGGTCAGCACAGAGAGCTGAGCTATGGGCCCTAATAAGAGCCCTGGAACTTTCAGAACACCGAAAAGTTAACATTTATACAGACTCGAATTATCCATATGCTACTCTTCATATACATGGGGCTATTTATAAAGAGAGAGGTCTCCTCACCGCACAAGGGAAATCCATAAAAAATAAAAATGAGGTCCTCCACCTCCTACAAGCTGTCTGGAAACCCCAAAAGGTGGCAGTCATGCACTGCAAAGGACACCAAAAGGGAGCCAATCCCCAGACGCGGGGTAATTGCCTTGCAGATCGGGCTGTGAGACTTGCTGCTGAATCCACTGATGATCCAGTATCTCCCAGCCTTATACTTCTCGCACCAGAACTACCCCCTAAACCAACATACACTCTTCAAGAAGACAACTGGGCCGAATCTGAAAAAGCCTCAAAAACCACGAACAATTGGTGGAAATTGCCAGATAACAGAATTTTCATTCCCAAATCTCTAGCATACCCACTTGTCCAGAAACAGCACATGCTCACTCACTGGGGAAAGACCAAACTTCAGGTAGCCTTAGAAAGATACCTTTACATACCCAACTTGTCAACTCTGTGTACACAGATCACTCAAAGGTGTCTCACCTGCCTCAAAAATAATCCCAGGCAGGGCCCCCTCGGGCCTCCTAGAGTGCAGCACATTGGAACGACTCCATTCGAAGATATACAATTAGACTACACGGAACTCCCTAAATGCAAGGGATACCATTATCTTCTCGTCCTCGTCTGCACACACACTGGGTGGATAAAAGCTTTTCCCACCCACACTGAAACGGCCAGAGAAGTAGTTAAAATACTACTAAAGGAAATTATTCTCCGATACGGACTCCCCCTCACCATACAGAGTGACAAAGGGCCATCCTTTATAGCCACCATCATACAAGAAACCTCACGAACCCTGCAGATAAAATGGAAACTCCATAGTGCGTGGAGACCCCAGAGTTCAGGGAAAGTAGAGAGAATTAACAGAACCCTTAAAAACCACCTGAGCAAATTAACACAAGAAACAGGACTCCCCTGGATAATACTCCTACCAATAACCTTACTAAGAATCAGATGCACCCCGGGGCCATCAGGTTTCTCCCCATTCGAAATCCTGTTTGGAAGACCCCCTCCGATAATACCTCGATAATACCTCACCTGAGCCCATCCAAAGAACAAGGAGAAACACAGCTAGACCAACAGCTGATAGCCTTAGGAAATACTCTCAAGAGCCTCTCACAATATATATTAGAGAGAATTCCTATAGCCCTCATAGATCCTGTACATAAAATCAAACCTGGAGACTATGTCTGGATAAAGTTATGGAAGGCCGAACCCCTTCAGCCGCAGTGGGGAGGCCCTCACCAGGTTGTACTAACCACCACGACTGCTGTTAAAGTTGCAGGTCACGCTCCGTGGATTCACCACACACGGATAAAATCGGCACTGCCACCCAGTGAATGGACTTCACTTAGTCACCCTGATCGGCCAACCAAACTGACTCTCAAACGCACTGGAACCTAGCCTCACTAGTCCACTACACCTTTATAATCTCTGCTCACATTCTCTGCCTCTTAGGACTTCATATCACTTCTCTCCAGACATGAACCCCCAGAAAGAAAGCTGCACTATTAGGGTGTCTCCTCCTTGCAACCCTCTTATTTATTTCACTTGCTACCTTTTATATCTTTCCCAAGTGACCCAGGGTAGCCTACGGCACTGTGTCTCACTGTGCACAGGAGATTCCCGGGCCTGCCCTGATGGGGTCATCTCTTCCACACATCAAGACAGATATGGTACAGACTATAACCTGGTGTGGACGGCAGGTCATAAAAGCTAAGACTAAAACCACAACCACTACCATCCATACGATCTGCCGGTCAACGATTAAGCGTAGGCAGGAGTACATTTGTTTTCATCCAACAGGCCAGTGGGGTATGTCAGACGGGGGTGGAATCCAAGATCAAACTAAAGAAAAATTCATACAGCAACACGTAAATGACTTCATTCAGTCAGATCAATCTTACCAGCCACTTTTCATATAAACCTATCTCCCCTCAACTCACCCAATTCATAAACCGACCTCATACACACACCATACAAGCTATCAGCCAAGTCATCCAGGCCCAAAATATCACAGAACTCACCAACAACCCCTGTTGGATATGCTCTGCTTTCCACCACACCAGTTACCTAGCCTACCCAATAAATCTAACCCGAACCTCCGCACCCACTAGCCCTTCACTAAATTACATCAGCACTTTAGCAACGCAGGTTCCCCTCCTCAACTCTACTGTTCCTATTTGCTGGAAACACACTGGTACTGGTCAAACCTCCACTCTGAACTGCCTACAAACACAAACCTTCAACACCACCACCGACAACACCACCTTTCTGTGGTGTAACTCAAACCTACACAAGTGCCTCCCCACCAACCATACCTGCACTCCAGTATATGCTTTCCCTAATTATCACATTTACTCACCAGAAGATTTTGAGTCTCTCTTCCTCCCCACGCCTAACCTAAAGAGGGCCTTAGGCATAGCTGTATTAGGACTCACTTCACTCATCGGACTCGCGGTGGGCACTGGGGGAGTCACTACCTCAGTCACCCTCTATAAAAAGCTATCAGAGGCACTCAATGCGGGCATGGACCAAGTTGCTGACACACTTCTCATACTTCAGAATCAAATTAACTCCCTGGCAGCAGTCACCTTACAAAACAGACGAGCGTTAGACTTATTACTGGCAGAGAAAGGCGGGACTTGTATGGCCCTGGGCGAAGAATGTTGTTATTTTATAAATGCTTCTAACATTGTCACATCTAAGGTTACAGAGCTCAAAAACCGGATCGAACAAAGACGAAGCGAACTTACCCAGTCTGGATGGGGACTCATGTCAAACTGGGCCACCTGGCTGGCCCCTCTGTGGGGTCCGCTGGTCTTCGGATTCATAATCCTGACCTTCGGACTCTGCCTCCTGCCACTTAGGAGACCAACTAGAACAGAACTTGTTCAATAAAAACGTCTCTAGAGTTCTGACCCTTTGAACTTATCAACAGCTTCGCCAGGCTGACACTGAAGAGTTGTGATACCCACCTTTATCAAAGGGGGGTACCAAAGGGGGGAATAATATGGATAATTGAGACTGGAAGATTTTTCTTCCCCCTTTACTGTTCCTGCACACGCCTAGCCACCCCCCTCCCCTTCACAGCGACTCTCTCGCCTGAACCGGAACATTCTCCTTTGTTCGGTGCCGGCTCAGCAGAGCACTCCCCGCCCCCATCTGACGGGCCACTCCCCTCCGGAGCCCAGCGCCTGGCGGGACACTCTCCGTTCTTTCTGCACCGGCGCCGGAACCTGGCTACTCAGTCCCCTTCCCATCCCTTCCATAAACCTCACGCCTGCCTGATGGAGATGATCCCGATTAGGCGCCAGGCAGGACACTCTCCGCCCTTGCTGCACCGGGGCGGGAACTGCGCTACTCAGCCCTCTTCACATCCCTTCGATAAACCTCACGCCTGCCTGATGGAGATGATCCCGATTTGGCGCCTGGAAGGACACTCTCCTTTCTTGCTGCAACTGCCCGGAACTCGCTCCATTCGGGCCCCTTCCCATCCCTTGAATAAATCTCACACCGACCTGATAGAGATGATCCCCATCTATAAATACTCTGCTGAAACCTGAAAGCGGGGCCACTTGTTGGGACAAGAGAAGTTCCCAGTGGCCTGCCGGCATAATAAACGCTTCTTGCCTTTTCCTGGGTGTTTATTCGCTCCCTCTTTTTCTATAACACTTTCAGAATGCTAAGTGCTCCCAGCTCCATGAACAACATAGATTTTGCCAGTTATCTCAGTCTCTCTTATTTTCTTGTAGTTATAGCTGGGAGTTCTCTGTGTAAACCTCTGTAACTTCTCTCGGTAGATGAATCACTATGTACTTTCTTTTGTTTCTATCTGTTCTAAATCTTAAGAAACTCATACTTTCTCAGTTCACTGTCTCGTATTAGAGAAGTAGATTTCTTTCTCCGAAAGTGATGTTTTCACAATGCTAAGTACTCCCAACTCCATGAACAACCTAGATTTTTGCAGTTACCTAAGTCTCCGTTATTTTCTTGTAGTTATAACTGGGAGTTCTCTGTGTAAACCTCTGTAACAACTCTGACTAGATGTATCACTGTGTACTTTCTCTTGTTTCTATCTGTTCTAAATCTTACGAAACTCATACTTTTTCAGTTCACTGTCTCATATTAGAGAAGTAGATTTCTTTCTGCGAAAGTGATGTTTTCACAATCGTAAGTACTCCCAACTCCATGAAAAACGTAGATTTTGCCAGTTATCGAAGTCTGTCTTATTTTCTTGTAGTTATAGCTGGAAGTTCTCTGTGTAAACCTCTGTAACTTCTCTGGGAAGGTGAATCAATATGTACATTCTCTTGTTTCTATCTATACTAAATGTTAAGAAACTCATACTGTCTCAGTTCACACTCTCTTACTAGAGAAGTAGATTTGTTTCTGCGAAAGTGATGTTTTCACAATGCTAAGTACTCCCAACTCCATGAACAACGTAGATTTTACCACTTATCTAAGTCTCTCTTATTTTCTTGTAGTTATACCTGGAGTTCTCTCTGTAAACTTCTGTAACTTCTCTGGGTAGATGAATCACTATGTACTTTCTCTTCTTTCTATCTGTTCTAAATCTTAAGAAACTTATGATTTCTCAGTTCAATGTCTTGTATTAGACGAGTAGTTTTCTTTCAGCGAAAGTGATGTTTTCACAATGCTAAGTACTCCCAACTCCATGAACAACGTGGAGTTTGCCAGTTATCTAACTCTCTCTTATTTTCTTTTAGTTATAGCTGGGAGTTCTATGTGTAAACCTTTGTAACTTCTCTGGGTACATGAATCACTATGTACTTTATCTTGTTTCTATCTGTTCTAAATCTTAAGAAATTCATACTGTCTCTGTTCACTGTGTCGTATTAGAGAAGTAGATTTGTTCTGCGAAAGTGATATTTTCACAATGCTAAGTACTCCCAACTCCATGAACAACGTAGATTTTGCAAGTTATCTAAGTCTCTCTTATTTTCTAGTTGTTATACCTGACAGTTCTCTTTGGAAATCTGTGTAACTTTTCTGGGTAGATGAATCACTATCTACTTTCTCTTGTTAGTATCTGTTTTAAATCACAAGAAAATCCTAATTTTATGTTCACTGTCTCATTGTCTTAGAAAAGTTGCTTTCTTTGTGGGAAAGTGATGTTTTCACAATGCTGAGTACTCCCAACTCCATGAACAAAGTAGATTTTGCCAGTTATGTTAGTCTCTCTTATTTTGTTGTAGTTATAGATGAGAGTTCTGTGTGTAAACCTCTTTCTCTTCCCTGGGTAGATGAATCACTATGTACTTTCACTTAGTACTATCTGTTCTAAATCGTATAAAACTCCTACTTTTATGTTCACGGTCTCATTGTCTTAGAGAAGTTGATATCTTTCTGGGAAAGTGAGGTTTTCACAATCTTAAGTACTCCCAACTTCATTAACAAAGTAGATTTTGCCAGTTAAGTTAGTCTCTCTTGTTTTCTAGTAGGTATGCCTGAGAGTTCTCTTTGTAAATCCCTGTAACTTCTCTTGGTAGATGAATCACTATGTACTTTCTCTTGCTAATATCTGTTCTAAATCACATGAAACTCATATTTTATGTTCACTGTCTCATTGTAATAGAGAAGTTGATTTCTTTCTAGGAAAGTGATGTTTTCACAATGCTAAGCACTCCGAAATCCATGAACACCGTTGATTTTGCCAGTCATCCAAGTCTCTCTTATTTTCTACTAGTTATACCTGAGGGTTCTCTTTGTAAATTAGTGTAACTTCTCTGGATAGATGAATCACTATGTACTTTCTCTTGCTACTATCTGTTCTAAATCACAAAAACTCCTACTTTTATGTTCACTGTCTAGTTCTCTTAGAGAAGTTGATTCCTTTCGTGGAAAGTGATGTTTTCACATGCTAAGTACTCCCAAATCCATTAACAAAGTAGATTTTACCAGTTACGTTAGTCTCTCTTATTTTCTTGTAGTTATAGCTGAGAGTTCTGTTTCTAAATCTCTGTATCTTCTCTGGGTAGATGAATCACTATGTACTCTCTCTTGTTACTATCTGTTGTAAATCACATCAAACTTATAATTATATGTTCACTGTCTTGTTGGCTTAGAAAAGTTGATTTCTTTCTGGGAAAGTGATGTTTTCACAATGCTAAGTACTCTCAACTGCATGAACAACGTGGATTTTGTCTGTTATCTATGTCTCTGTTATTTTGTTGTAGCTATAGCTGGGAGTTGTCTGTGTAAATCTGCGTATCTTCCCTGAGTAGATGAATCACTATGTACTTTCTCTTGTTACTATCTGTTCTAAATCGTATGAAACTCATACTTTTATGTTCACTGTCTCGTTGTCTTACAGAAGTTGATTTCTTTCTGGGAAAGTGATGTTTTCACAATGCTAAATACTCCCAACTCAATGAACAAAGTAGATTTTACCAGTTATATTACTCTCTCTTATTTTTCTGTAGTTATAGCTGAGAGTTCTGTGGGTGAACCTCTGTATCTTCTCTGGGTAGGTGAATCACTATGTGTTTGCACTTGTTCATATCTGTTTTAAATCACATGAGACTCCTACTTTTATGTTCACGGTCTCATTGTCTTAGAGAAGTTGATTTCTTTCTGGGAAAGTGATGTTTTCACAATGCTAAGTACTCCCGATGCCATGAACAAAGTAGATTTTGCCAGTTATCTAAGTCTCTCTTATTTTCTAGTAGTTGTACCTGAGAGTTCTCTTTGGAAATCTGTTTTACTTTTCTGGGTAGATGAATCACTATGTACTTTGTCTTCTTACTATCTGTTCTAAATCACAAGAAACATCTAATTTTATGTTCACTGTCTCTCTGTCTTAGAAAAGTTGATTTCTTTCTGGGAAAGTGTTGTTTTCACAATGCTAAGTACTCCGAACTCCATGAACAAAGTAGATTTTGCCAGTTATGTTAGTTTCTCTTATTTTCTAGTAGTTATAGCTGAGAGATCCGTGTGTAAACCTCTGTATCTTCTCTGGGTAGATGAATCACTATGTGCTTTCACTTGTTACTATCTGTTCTAAATCCTATGAGACTCCTACATTTATGTTCCAGGTCTCGTTTTCTTAGAGAAGTTGATTTCTTTCGCTGAAAGTGATGTTTTCACAATGCTAACTACTCCCAACTCCAGGAACAAAGTAGATGTTGCCAGTTATGTTAGTCTCTTTTATTTTCTAGTAGTTATGCCTGAGAGTTCTCTTTGTAAATCTTTGTAACTTCTCTGGATAGATGAATCACTATGTACGTTCTCTTGTTACTATGTGTTGTAAATCACATGAAAATCATACTTTTATGTTCACTGTCGCGTTGTGTTAGAGAATTTGATTTCTTAATGGGAAAGTGATGTTTTCACAATGCTAAGTACTCCCAACTCCATGAACAACGTTGATTTTCTCTGTTAACTAAGTCTCTGTTATTTTGTTGTAGTTATAGCTGGAAGTTGTCTGTGCAAATGTCCGTAACTACCCTGGGTAGGTGAATCACTATGTAATTTCTCTTGTTACTATCTGTTCTAAATCACATGAAACTCGTATGTTAATATTCACTGTCTTGTTGTCTTAAAGAAGTTGATTTCTTTCTGGGTAAGTACTCCCAAATCCCTGAACAACAAAGATTTTGCCAGTTATCCAAGTCTCTCTTATTTTCCCCGAAAGAAATTAACTTCTCTGAGACAATCAGACAGTGAACATAAAAGTAGGAGTTTCATACGATTTAGAACACATAGTAACAACAGAGGGTACATACTCATTCATCTACCCAGAAAAGGTACAGCGGTTTACCCAGAGAACTCTCAGCTATAACTACAAGAAAATAAGAGAGACTTAGATAAATGACAAAATCTACTTTGTTCATGGAGTTGGGAGTACTTAGCATTGTGAAAACATCACTACCCCAGAAAGAAATCAACTTCTCTAAGACAACGAGACAGTGAACACAGAGTATGAGTTCCTGTGATTTAGAACAGATAGTAACAAGAGGAAGTACTTAGTGATTTATCTACCCAGAGAAGTTACAGAGATTTACAAAGAGAACTCTCAGCTATAACTAGAAGAAAATAAGAGAGACTTAGATAACTGGGAAAATCTATGTTGTTCATGGAGTTCGGAGTACTTAGCATTGTGAAAAAATCACTTTCCCAGCAAGAAATCAACTTCTCTAAAACAACGACACAGTGAACATAAAACTAGGAGTTTCACACCATTCAGAACAAATAGTAACAAGAGAAAGCACATAGTGTTTCATCTACCCAGAGAAGTTACAGAGGTTTACAAAGAGAACTCTCAGCTATAACTTTAAGAAAATAAGAGACACTTAGATCACTGTAAAATCTATGTTGTTCATGGACTTGGGAGAATTTAGCATTGTGAAAACATCACTTTCCCAGAAAGAAATCAACTTCTCTAAGACGAGACAGTGAACATAAACATATGAGTTTCATGCGATTGACAACACATAGTAACAAGAGGAAGTAGATACTGATGCATCTACCCAGAGAAGTTTCAGAGGTTTACACAGAGAACTCCCTGCTGTAATTACAAGAAAATAAGAGACACTTAGATAATTGGCAAAACCTATATTGTTCATGGAGCTAGGAGTTCTTAGCATTGTGAAAACATCTCTTTACCAGAAAGAAATCAACTTCTCTAAGACAACGAGACAGTGAACATAAAAGTAGCAGTTTCATACGATGTAGAACAGATATCAACAAGAAAAAGCACATAGTCATTCATCTACCCAGAGAAGTTACAGAGTGTTACAGAGAACTCTCACTTATAACTACAACAAAATAACAGAGACTTAGATAACTGATAAAATCAACACTGTTCATGGAATTGGGAGTACTTAGCATTGTGAAAACTTCACTCTCCCAGAAAGAAATCAACTTTCTAAGACAACGAGACAGTGAACATAAAACTAGGAGTTTCATACGATGTAGAAAAGACAGTAACAAGAGAAAGCACATAGTGATTCATCTACCCAGAGAAGTTACAGAGGTTTACACAGAGAACTCTGAGGTATCACTGCTAGAAAATAAGAGAGACTTAGATAACTGGCAAAATCTACTTTGTTCATGGACTTTGGAGTCCTTAGCATTGTGAAAACATCATTTTCCCAGAAAGAAATTGACCTCTCTAAAAGAACGAGATGGTGAACATAAAATTAGGAGTTTCACACGATTTAGAACAGATAGTAACAAGAGAAAGTAGACAGTGATTTATATACCTAGAGAAGTTACAGAGGTTTACACAGAGAACTCCCAGCTGTAACTACAAGAAAATAAGAGAGACTTAGATAACTGGCAAAATCTATGATGTTCATGGAATTCGAAGTCCTTAGGATTGTGAAAACATCACTTTCCCAGAAACAAATCAACTTCTCTAAAACAACGAGACAGTGAACATAAAAGCATGAATTTCATTTAATTTAGAACAGATAGTAACAAGAGAAAGTACATAGTGATTCATCTACCCAGAGAAGTTACACAGGTTTACAGAGAACTCTCAGCTATAGCTAGAGGAAAATACGAGAGACTGAGATAACTGGCAAAATCTACGTTGTTCGTGGAGGTGGGAGTACTTAGCATTCTGAAAACATCACATTCCCAGAAAGAAATCTACTTCTATAATATGAGACAGTGAACATAAAATTATGAGTTTCATGAGATTTAGAACACACAGTAACAAGAGAAAGTACTTAGTGTTTCATCTACTGAGAGAAGTTACAGAGACCTACAAAGAGAACTCTCAGGTATAACTACTAGAAAGTAAGTGAGACTTGGATAACTGGCAAAATCTACATTGTTCATGGACTTGGGAGTACTTAGCATTGTGAAAACATCACTTTCCCAGAAAGAAATCAACTTCTCTAAGAGAACAAGACAGTGAACACAAAAGTATGAGTTTCATGCGATTTAGTCAGAACAGAAAGTACATAGTCATTGATCTACCCCGAGAAGTGACAGAGGTTTACAGAGAGAACTCCCAGTTATAACTACAAGAAAATAAGAGAAACTTAGATAACTGGCAAAATCTATGTTGTTCATGGAGTTGGGAATACTTAGCATTGTGTGAACAACTCTTTCCCAGAAAGAAATCACCTTCTCTAAGACAACAGGACAGTGAACATAAAAGTATGAGCTTCATACGATTTAGAACAGATAGTAACACAAGAAAGTACTTACTGATTAAACTACCCAGAGAAGTTACAGAGATATACGAAGAGAACTCTCAGCTCTAACTACTAGAAAATAACAGAGACTTAGATAACTGTCAAAATCTATGATGTTCATGGAGTTTGCAGTACATAGCATTGTGAAAACATCACTTTCCCAGAAAGAAATCAACTTCTCTAAGAGAACGGGACAGTGAAAATAAAAGTAAGAGTTTCACGCGATTTACTCACAAGAGAAAGTACATAGTGATTCATCTACCCAGAGAAGTTACAGAGATTTACACAGAGTACTCTAAGCTATAACTACAACAAAATAAGAGAGACTTAGACAACTGACAAAATCAACGTCGTTCATGGAGTTGGGAGTACTTAGAAAGAAATCAATTTCTCTAAGACAACGACACAGTGAAAATAAAATAGGAGTTTCATATTATGTAGAACAGATAGTAACAAGAGAAAGGACACAGTGATTCATCTACCCAGAGAACTTACAGAGGTTTACACAGAGAACTCTCAGAAATAAGTATTAGAAAAAAAGAGAGACTTAGATAACTGGCAAAATCTACCTTTTTGATGGAGTTGAGAGTATTTAGCATTGTGAAAACATCACTTTCCCAGAAAGAAATCAACTTTTCTAAGACAACGAGACTGTGAATATAAAAGTATGAGTTTCATGCGATTGACAACAGATAGTAACAAGAGAACAGACAGTAACAAGAGAAAGTAGACAGTCATTCATCTACCCAGAGAAGTTACAGAGGTTTACACAGAGAACTCCCAGCTATAACTACAAGAAAATAAGAGAGACTTAGATAACTGGCAAAATCTATGTAGTTGATGGAGTTGGGAGTACTTAGCAATGTGAAAACATCACTTTCCCAGAAAGAAATCAACTTCTCTAAGATAACAAGACAGTGAACATAAAGTATGAGTTTCACACAATTTAGAACAGATACCAACAACTGAAAGTACATAGTGATTCATCTGTCCACAGAAGTTACAGAGATTTATACAGAGAACTCTCAGCTATAACTACAACAAAATAACAGAGACGTAGATAACTGACAAAATCAACGTTGTTCATGGAGTTGGGTGTACTTAGCATTGTGAAACATCACTTTCCCAGAGAGAAATCAACTTCTCTAAGACAACGAGACAGTGAACGTAAAAGTAGGAGTTTCATACGATGTAAAACAGATAGTAACAATAGAAAGCACATAGTTATTCATCTACCCAGAGAAGTTACAGAGTTTTACGCAGAGAACTCTCAGGTATAACTGCTTGAAAATAAGACAGACTTAGATAACTGGCAAAATCTACTTTGTTCATGGAGTTGGGAGTACTTAGCATTGTGAAAACATCAATTTCCCAGAAAGAAATCAACTTCTCTAAGACAACGAGACAGTTAACATAAAAGTATGAGTTTCATATGATTTAGAGCAGATATTAACAAGAGAAAGGACATAGTGATTTATCTACCCAGGGAAGTTACAGAGGTTTACACAGAGAACTCTCAGCTATAAGTACAAGACAATAAGTGAGACTTAGAAAAATGATAAAATCAACGTTGTTCATGGAGTTGGGAGTACTTAGCATTGTGAAAACAGCACTTTCCCAGAAAGAAATCAACCTCTCTAAGACAACGAAACAGTGAACATAAAAGCAGGAGTTTCATACAATTTAGAACAGATAGTAACAAGAGAAAGCACATAGTGCTTCATCTACCCAGAGAAGTTACAGAGGTTTACACAGAGTACTCTCAGCTTTAACTATAAGAAAATAAGACATTTATAGATAACTCGCAAAATCTATGTTGTTCATGGATTTGAGAGTACTTAACACTGTGAAAATATCACTGTCTCAGAAAGAAATCAACTTCTCTAAGACAATGAGACAGTGAACATAACAGCAGGAGTTTCATACACTTTAGAACAGATAGTAATAAGAGAAAGCACATAGTAATTCATGTACCCAGAGAAGTTACAGAGGTTTACAGAAAGAGCTCTCAGGTATATCTGCTGGAAAATAGGAGAGACTTAGATAATTGGCAAAATCTACGTTTTTCATGGACTTCAGTGTGCTTAGCATTGTGACAACATCACTTTTCCAGAAAGAAATCAACCTCTCTAAGACAACGAGACAGTGAACATAAAAGTAGGAGTTTCCATGTGATTTAGAACAGATAGTAACAAGAGAAAGTACATAGTGATTCATCTACCCAGAGAAGTTACAGAGATTTACACAGAGAACTCACAGTTATAACTACAAGAAAATAAGAGAGACTTAGATAAGTGGCAAAATCTATGATGTTCATGGAGTTGGGAGTCCTTAGCATTGTGGAAACATCTCTTTCCCATAAACAAATCAATTTCTCTAAAACAACGAGACAGTGAAGATAAAAGTATGACTTTCATACGGTATAGAACAGACAGTAACAGGAGAAAGCACATAGTGATTCATCTCGTCAGGGACGTTATACAGGTATACACAGAGAACTCTCAGCTATAACTACAAGAAAATAAGTTAGACTTAGGTAACTGGCAAAATCTATGTTGCTTATGGAGTTGGGAGTACTTAGCATTGTGAAAACAGCACTTTCCTAGAAAGAAATCAACTTCTCTAAGACAACGAAACAGTGAACATAAAAGTATGAGTTTCATGCGATTTAGTAACAAGAGAAAGTACATAGTCATTCATCTACCCAGAGACGTTACAGAGGTTTACACCGAGAACTGCCAGCGGTAACTACAAGAAAATAAAACAGACTTAGATAACTGCTAAAATCTACTTTGTTCACGGAGTTGGGAGTCCTTAGCATTGTGAAAACATCACCATCCCAGAAAGAAATCAACTTCTCTTAGACAATGAGGCAGTAAACATAAAATTATGAGTTTCATACGATTTAGAACAGATATTAACAAGAAAAAGTACACAGTGTTTCATCTACCCAGACAACTTACAGAAACTTACACAGAGAACTCTCAGCTATAACTACAAGAAAATAAGAGAAATTGAGATAACTGGCAAAATCTCCATTAGTTCATGGAATTGGGAGTAATTAGCATTCTGAAAACATCACTTTCCCAGAAAGAAATCTACTTCTATACGACGAGACAAGTGGACATAAAAGTATGAGTTTCATGGGATTTACAACCGATAGCAACAAGAGAAAGTACATAGTGATTCATCTACCCAGAGAAGTTACAGAGGTTTACACAGAGAACTCCCAGCTATAATTACAAGAAAATAAGAGAGACTTAGATAACTGTCAAAATCTATGTTGTTCATGGATTTCGGAGTACTTAGCATTGTGGAAACTTCACTTTCCCAGCATTAAATCTACTTCTATAAGAGAACGAGACAGTCAACATAAAAGTATGTTTCATGCGATTTACAACACATAGTAACAAGAGAATTTACATAGTGATTCATATACCCAGAGAAAATACAGAGATTTACAAATAGAACTCTCAGGTATAATTACTAGAAAATAAGAGAGAGTTAGATAAGTGGCAAAATCTACTTTGTTCATGGACTTTACAAGTCTCTTATTTTCTTGTAGTTATAGCTGGGAGTTCTCTGGGGAAACCTCTGTAACTTCTCTGGGTCGATGAATCACTATGTACTTTCTCTTGTTACTATCTGGTCTAAATCGTCTGATACTCGTACTTTTATGTTCACTGTCTCATGTTAGAGAAGTTGATTTCTTTCTGGGAAAGAGACGTTTTCACAATGCTAAGTACTCCCAACTACATGAACAACATAGAATTTGCCAGTTATCTAAGTCTGTTATTTTCTTGCAGTTTTAGCTGGGAGTTCTGTGTAAACCTCTGTAACTTCTCTGGGGAGATTAATCACTATGTACTTTCTCTTGTTGCTATCTGTTCTACATCGTATGAAACTCATACTTTTATGTTCACTGTCTCGTTGTCTGAGAGAAGTTGATTTCCTTCTGGGAAGTTGGTGTTTTCACAATGCTAAGTACTCCCAACTCTGTAAATAACGTAGATTTTGTCAGTATGAAACACCTACTTTTATGTTCACTGTCTCGTTGTCTGACAGAAATTGATTTCTTTCTGGGAAAGTGATGATTTGACAAGGCTAAGTACTCCCAACTGCATGAACAACATAGATTTTGCCAGTTATCTAAGTCTCTCTTATTTTCTAGTAGTTATAGCTGGGAGTTCTCTGTGTAAACCTCTGTAACTTCTCTGGGTAGATGAATCACTATGTACTTTCTCTTGTTACTATCATTTCCAAATCGTATGAAATTCATACTTTCATGTTCACTGTCTCATTGTCTTATAGAAGTAGTTTTTTTTCTGGGAAAGAGATGTCTTCACAATGCTAGGTACTCCCAACTCCATGAATAACATTGATTTTGTCAGTTATCTAAGTCTGTGTTATTTTGTTGCAGTTATAGCTGGGAGTTCTCTGTGTAAATCTCTGTAACTTCTCTGGGTAGATTAATCACTATGTACTTTCCATTGTTACTATCTGTTCAAATCGTATGAAACTTATACTTTTACTTTTTTACTTATACTTTTATGTTTACTGTCTTGTTGTCTTATAGAAGTAGATTTTATTTCTGGGAAATAGAATTATTCACAATACTAAGTACGCCCCAGTCCATGAACAAAATAGATTTTGCCAGTTATCTAAGTCTCTCTTATTTCCTTGTACTTACAGCTGGGAGTCCTCTGTGTAAATCTCTTTCAGTTCTCTGTGTAGATCAATCACTAAGTACTTTCTCTTGTTACTATCTGTTCTAAATCATATGAAACTCATACTTTTATGTTCACTGTCTCGTTGTCTTAGAGAAGTTGATTTCTTTCTGGGAAAGTGATGTCTTCACAATGCTAAGTACTCCAACTCCATGAACAATGTTGATTTTGTCAGTTATCTAAGTCTCTGTTACTTTGTTGTAGTTATGGCTGGGGTTCTCTGTGTAAATCTGTGTAAGTTCTCTGTGTAGATGAAACACTATGTACTTTCTCTTGTTACTATCAGTTCTAAATCGTATGAAACTCATACTTTTATGTTCACTGTCCCGTTGTCTTATAGAAGTAGATTTGTTTGTGGGAAAGAGATGTTTTCGCAATGCTAAGTACTCCCAACTCCATGAACAACATAGATTTTGCCAGTTATCGAAGTCTCTCTTATTTTCTTGTAGTTATAGCTGGAAGTTCTCTGTGTAAATCTCTGTAAATTCTCTGGGTAGATGAATAACTATGCACTTTCTCCTGTCACTATCTGTTCTTAATCGTATGAAACTCATACTTTTATATTCACTGTCTCATTGTCTTAGAGAAGTCAATTTCTTTCTGGGAAATTGATGTTTTCACATTGCTAAGTACTCCCAAATCCATGAACAATGTAGATCTTGCCAGTTATCTAAGTGTCTCTTATTTTCTTGTAGTTATAGCTCGGAGTTCTCTGTAAACCTCTGTACGTTCTCTGGGTAGATGAATCACTATGTACTTTCTCTTCTTACTGTCTGTTCTAAATCGTATGAAACTCATACTTTTATGTTCAGTGTCTCGTTGTTTGTGTAACGGAATCCTATTGATTTACTAAAGTTTCTCTTGTATCCTGTGATTTTCGTATACTCCTCTGTCAGAGTGTTTATTTATATAATCCTTGCGATTCTCGGTTTATACCAACGTATCCTCTACTGAAAAGATAAGAATGATGCTTGAACTTGTACTGGGACTGTCTTATAGAAGTAGATTTCTTTCTGGGAAAGAGATGTTTTCATAAAGCTAAGTACTCCCAACGCCATGAACAATGTACATTTTGCCAGTTATCTAAGTCTCTCTTATTTTCTGGTAGTTATAGCTGGGAGTTCTCTGTCTAAATTTCTGTAAGGTGTCTGGGTAGATGAATCACTATGTACTTTCTCTTGTTACTATGTGTTCTAAATTGTACGAACCTCGTTCTTTCTATGTTCTCTGTCTCGTCTTATAGAAGTAGATTTCTTTCTGGGAAAGAGATGTTTTCACAGTGCTAAGTACTCCCCACTCCATGAACTACGTAGATTTTGCCAGGTATCTACGTCTCTCTTATTTTCTTGTAGGTATAGCTGGGAGTTCTCTGTGTAAATCTCTGTAACTTCTCTGGGTAGATCAATCAGTATGTACTGTCTCTTGTTACTATCTGTTCTAAATCATATGAAACTCATACTTTCTCTGTTCACTGTCTCATTGTTTCTGTAAAGGAATCCTACTGATTTACTGACGTTTCTCCTTTATCCTGTGAATTTCATATACTCCCCTATCAGTTAGAGGGTTTATTTATACATTCCTTGCGATTCTCGGTTTGTACCAATGTATCCTTTACTACAAAGATAAGAATGATGCTGGAACTTGTACTGGGAGTATCTTATAGAAGTACATTTCTTTCTGGGAAAGAGATGTTTTCACAGTTCTAAGTACTCCCAACTCTGTGAACAACGTAGATTTTGCCAATTATCTAAGTCTCTCTTATTTTCCTGTAGTTATAGCTGGGAGTTCTCTGTGTAAATCTCTGTAACTTCTCAGGGTAGATGAATCACTATGTACTTTCTATTGTTACTATCTGTTCTAAATCGTATGAAACTCATACTTTGTATGTTCACTGTCTCGTTGTCTTATAGAAGTAGATTTCTTTCTGGGAAAGAGGTGTTTTCACAATGCTAAGTACTCCCAACTCCAGGAACGTGTAATTTCTCCCGTCTCATTTCTCAATCAGGTTATTTGTTGAAATCTTGTTTTTAGAGTCCACAAATTTTCACTACCTAAATGTACTCCTGTTTCCACTAACTATTAAGTATCCAGTTAAAAAACAATGTAAGTCTGATCCAACAACCAGAATCATAACTAAAGCAAAACTTTCAAAAAAGCAAATAAAGTCTACAATGGTCCCCAAGGTGTGTTCTTGGTGTCATTTCCCATCTTCTATTGCCCACTGCAGTCCTCAATCTCTTTTCCTCCTCCTTATAAACATGTTCTCAAGAAATGCATCATCATGTGTTTCTAATTTAGCATAGATTTTAAACATAGTACTGTTGTTGAAATTATCTCTACAGGGAAGTACAGGAATAACAAAGAGGAAAAGATGTAAGAGGAAGTGAAAGAAAGAGTAAGCAGTGCTTTTCCTTTATGTTGGTAATGAGGTTATGGTTAAATCAACTTCTCAATGTCTGCGGTCTAAAAAAGAGAGGGAGGGAAGAAAGAGCAGAGAAAGAAAGAAACAGAGGGAGGAAGAGAGACAGAGGAAGAAAAAGTCTTTTCTCCCTATAGAAAGAACTTAGATATTCTACTTCAGACATTAAGAACCTGCGATATGCAGATAACACAAACTTGTACTGAAAGTGAAGAGAATTTGAAGCACTTACTGATGAGGATCAAAGACTACAAACTTCAGTATAGATTGCCCTGCAACATAAAGAAAATGAAAGTCCTCACAACTGGACTAATAAGCAACATCATGATAAATGGAGAAAATATAGACGTTGTCAAGGATTTCATTTTATTGGAATCCACAATCAACATCCACGGAAGCAGCAGTCAAAAACTCAAATGATTTATTGCATTGAGTAAATCTAATGTGAAAGATCTCTCTAAGGTGTTAAAAAACAAAAATATTGCTTCGAGGACTAAGGTGCACCTGACCTAAACGATGGCATTTTTATTCACCTAGTAAATGAATAAGGAAGACTGAAGAATTGATGCATTTGAATTATGGTGTTAGTAAAGAATATTGAGTATAACATGAACTGCTATAAGAACAAAAAATCTGGCTAGAAGAAGTACAACCGAATTGTTCTCCAAAAGTGGAGATGGTAAGACTTTGTCCCACTTACTCTGGACATGTTATCAGAAGGGACTAATCCATGAAAAAGGATATCATGCTTGGTAAAGCAGACCACTGTTGTCAAGTTGATTCCAACTCACAGTGACCTTATAGGGCAGAGTAAAACTGCCCCCATAGGGTTTCCAGTGAGAGGCTGGTGAATTGAACTGTGAGCTTTTGGTTAGCACACAAATGGTTAACCACTGTGCCACTAGGGTTCCTGGTAGAGTGTTAGCACAAAAGAAGATCCTCAGTGAGATGGACTGACACAGTGGCTACAACAGTGGGCGCAAACGTAGCAAGGACCAGAGGTATGTCTAGGATATGGTATGCAGGCAACACACTCTGGGCACCAGCTGCCTAGTGGGAGGTGGAGTGGGAAATGAGGCATTTCTGTTGACCTTTACAGTTTACATCACCACATGTAAGAAATCATTCACCAGTTTAAAACTTATTGTCACAGGCGCTGTTTTCAGTAAGTAACACACTGGCAATGAATGAAGGTGGTGCAGGACGAGACACTGTTTTGTTCTGCTGTACATAGAGTCACTGTGAATCAGAACCAACTCTACAGCACCTATCAACAACAACATGAAAATGTGGGTCGGAACTATGGAAATCAATTTGCCATGTTCTTAAAAAACTATAAATAAAAGTACCATATAATCTAGCCATCCAACTCCTTGAGATACATCCCAAAGAAATAATGAATACCACTCAAACAGATACTTGCATGCCAAAGTTTATTGCAGCTCTCTCCACAATAGCAAAAAGTTGGAAACAACCTAGATGCCCATCAACAAATGAACAGTTAGCCAGCCAATTGGTTAAAGTGTGGTATATTCATACAATGGAACACTATGCAATGATAAGAAACAACAATGGGTTAGAGAAATACCTGTCAACGTGCGACTATCTAGAGGAAATTATGCTGAGGGAAATTAGCCAGACACAAAAGGGCAAATTTTGTATGAGATCATTTCTGTCAGGACACAATCAATCATTTAAGTACAGTAGAAATCAGTATTTGGTGGTCATATGGTTACAAGGTGGAGGCAGCAGGAAGAGAGAGGAATGTTCTACCAATTAGATAGCGGTTAGGATTAGGGATGCTTATAGGATGTGACAGCATGCACTTCAACTGGGCTACCCACAACTACTCAACTTCAAAACCAAATTGTCCCCTTAATGTGGACCACCTCTTTGGAAGAACAGAGAAATGGGGTCTGGGATCAGGGGACCAAGCTCTCAGGGGACATCCAGACTAACTGTGATACCCAAGGTTTCTCCATCTCCCTCTCTCAAGATATCGCTCCATATATCACCTGGGTGAGTGGCGACTGGTGTCTTCAAAGCTAGCAGCAAGCTGCGATCTAAATAGCACCAAGTGGTCCCAATCCGTATGGACCTGGGGCAAATGGAAGACATCGAGGATAAGAGAAAAGTATGAGCTCACCTGAATAACGGGGCTGTGGATTGCTTTAGCATGGGACCAGAAGAACTAGATGGTGTCTGGCAACCACCAATGACATCCTGGATGGATATGCAGAATGGAGCTCTGGACACAGCAGGTGATGAAGTAGGGGGCAGAGCTAGAACTCTACCAAAAGACCACAGCTGATGGTCCTTTTGAGTGAAGGACCCCCCGGGAACGTGGCCTCTGAACTCCCTAACCCCAAACTGCATCCAGTACCAGGGCCAGCTCCCCAAAGACTGACCTGGACCATACAAAACATAAAGTGATATTAGAGGCGAACAAACATGTACAAATGTACATGGGGTTTTCTCAGGGACGCTTTGCTGGAGCCAAGTTGACGGGCAAGGAAGGCCAGATCTTTTATCAAAAGGTCATAGGAAGTTCTGAACTGAAGGGGAAGCATGCAGCCACGTGGGCAGGGAGGGGGGAAACTAGAATAGAATAGCAGTGGAAGTTCTGGGTGTTGTATGGCAATATGATGTAGAGTATAAAATTGTTCTTAATTCACAATAAAAGAGAAAAAAAATGTGAGCTGGAGACATTGGCTAACACCAGGCAAGTTACCTAGGAAGAAGTAAGCATCTCCCAAACACTGGTGTGAGAAATCCAAACCATCACCCATTTGGCAAATATTTATAGTCTGAGTCCCTGGCAGCTCTCAAGTCATAGCCATTCTAATCCTGAGAAACTGGCTATTCTCCTTTCCTCTCTTGGTAGCATCTGAAAGCTCTGCCTCCCCTGTACTTTCCCTCCTCCCCTTCCCAGCAGCTCCAATCCCAGCTGTGAAAAGTGCAGGATGCAGAGGGAAGGGAAGAACCTGGCTGCTATCCCAAGGCAAGCAATTAGAGAAGCATTAACTTCCCTTAATGGGCAGAGCAACATTAAGCAGATGGAAGACTGGACCCAGGTCACTTTGCAAAGAGCCCAAATTGTGCTGGGGCTGCCAGTGCTCGTGTGTGACCTCTAAATTGAAACTTAATTGGCCATTAATGGAATCAGTTTAAATAAAAACACTGATAATTAAGCATAAAGAAGAAAAACAGCCTGAATTTTGTACGTAGATACAGAACTACATGTTGTACAGTCAATATACCCATACTTAAGTCTACATTTAATTATTACCTGTCATCTATCATGTAGTGCTTAGACCATGTAAGAAATGCCACTATAATACCCCCCATCCTTTGCCTCACCATTCTTCACAATCCAGAAACTCCAGGAAAATTCACAGTGGGAGCACAATTCCAAGTTATCCCTCCAGAAGTAACACAGGAACAACAAGGAAAGTCTTTGAAAATACTATGAAATTGATGCTATAGTTTGGAACAGAGCAACTTTTCCATTCTGAAACCCCACAGAGTTCTCCAAGATAAGACTAGAAGTTCATAAACTTATTTCTTCTTCATTTAAAAATACAAATGAAATACCTAATGTCACAGATCACTAAATGACAGAGGTAAGACTTTGTAATAATCCTACCCTTTCTTACAGATAATTAGGAAGGTGAAATGTGACACTCATTGCTATTGAGTCAATTCCTACTTACAGTAACCCTTTAGGACAGACTAGAACTGCCCCATGAGGTTTCCAAAAGTGGCTGGTGGGCTTTGCTGACATTTTGATTAGCAGCTGAGCTCTTAACCACTGTGTCACCCGAATGAGATCAAGTGTGTAAAAATGCCTTGTAAACAATAAAGTATATAACTAGATCCATGTTTACCTGCTTGGGGTGATGCAATGATATCACAAGTCCATACATCATAATACAACTCTTATCCCTAATGTGTATGTAAAACTCCGAGCCTGGTGCCTGGTGGTTAGAAGGAAGCATAGGAGGGCAGTTAAAAGAGCAAGCTTAAGAGCCAAAATCTAACCCCACATCATATATCATTTGTCATCTATGCGACCTTGGGAGAGTTACCTCTCTGTGGATCACTTTGTCCATTTGTAAAATGGGGAGACCACAGCATAGTACAGTAAGGACTGAGCACATGCACAAAATGTTCATAGAACAGGATCTGGCATATAATGAGCACACATAAATGTTAGCTATCACATTATTCATCTTCCCAGACTCATAAGAAGTCTGTCCCCAGAGTTTTCCTTCTATGACATGCCCCCAAATCTCCTTGAGTAATTAGTCGCATATATAGCATGAATAGGGAACCCTGGTGTGTGGTGGTTAAGTGCTACAGCTGCTAACAAAAAAGGTCAACAGTTTGCACCCACCAGGCACCCCTTGGAAACTCTGTGGGGAAGTTCTACTCTACCCTACAGGGCAACTATGAGTTGGAATTGACATGACAGTAATGAGTTTTTTGAGTGGATATTATAGCAAAATCATTCCTAACACAAAGCTGAGATGCTGATGTAACCCTTAGAGCCATAGTAGACCACAACAGCTTTCACAGCTGCTGAAATAGGCCACTTCTGCACTTCTGGTATTACAGCTGCAACTGTCAAAATATTAAGACCCTGTGCTACTTCTTGCTGGCAGCCTATCTGAACCAGTACTGCCCAGCTCTCATACCCTGCCCTGCTTTCTGACTTCAAGGAAGAGAATTGCTGCTCTCCTCTGTACCACACCATTCCAGTATAGTTTAGGCTCTGCTAACACAAGCCCAGACTGCTCCAAGGTCTCAGCCTACCTCCCTCCTTGTCCATCAATCATTAAGTAAAAGTTATTACAGGTTTTCCAATACTCCAGAATTCAGATACCACCTAATTCTGTCCACAGGAGAGGAGGAAAGCTGAACCTGCCTATTTCTGTTCCAGGATTAACTCAGTCTAGGGCTGGTTTCATCAGCATGTGATGGTACAGTCTCACAGGATCTCATGCTCAGTAGAGTTTCATATTTGGAACTATATGCTCGGAGGGCAATGGCAGAAAATTCTCAGTAATTTTATCTTTAAATCTGTACCTTCTAACTGGCACTTTGAACACACTCCATGGCTCCATGGAAGAAAGAGCTGGAGATGTGCTTCTGTAAAGATTACAGCCAAGAAAACCCTACAAGGCAGTTCTATTCTCATACACTGGATCCCTGTGAGTTGAAATGAACTCAGTGCCACACAGCAAGTGAAGTCCAGTGTGACAATGGAGGATGTGCTGGGGGGGGGAGAAGGCCTCAGCTCAGATGCAATCCAGTCTTCTGTCATCTGGCTCCTCACTCTTCCTGGGAGAGGTTCTTGGCCTTCTTCTCCTCACTTCCACCTTATGACCCCTGCTATTCTGTGCCCGAAGTGACCAGGTCATGTAGGCCCTCATTCTACAATCATCCTTTGCCCTCAGTGCAGTCCTGGGGTTGCTGTCTGGGATGGGACAAAGCAGGAGCCATCCATGCACAGCCAGGCTGACAGCACCAAAGAGCATTTCACGGGCAACTGAGGGGAGTGGAAGTTCTCACCATGTCACTATACAAAGCTGTAATCCCCTATCAGTTGCTTGTCCCCTGTGGTTAAGTGTAGTGGGCAGGGGTAGGGTAGATTAATTTCCCCACTCCTGGTCAGGGACCTCGATGTCTGGCAGTGGTAACATAGATTATCTTTAGGGGAAACCTAAAGTATTTTGGTCTGACCAGGATTGTGGTCAGACTCCAGGACCCCAGAATCCTTGGGTTTAATCTGTGATTACCTTATGACAGATGCCAAACAAATAAGAAGTTACGATTATCCTGTGAGGTTCTGTGTACTACTAAAGACCAAAAACTGAATTTTCGGGACACTATTGTTCAAGACTTTATTGTGAAAATAATAGCAGTAAGTAAACCTGACAGCCCTACACAGTCTAGTTTTGTTATGCAACAGGAAACAATGACAGAAAATATTGTTCAGGGGAGTTTTGACGAAAAGGGGGCAAGAATAGTAGGGAAAGACAATTCATTTAATAACACAGAGCCTTGGGAAAATTTTGAGGAAGCTTTAAACAGAATCCCAATTGGACACCTACTAGGTCTCAGTAGCGTAAGTTTGAAAGACAGAAGCCCAAGAGTGTTTCCCAACTCTCAGACTGCCTTGGAAGCATGCTGTGTAGTTAACACAAAGGGCATTACAACAGTGTTATAGAAGAAGTTATGGAAAGACCCTGTCTTCCTGTTGAGGCACTCTGGAAATCTTATTCACATGCCAGCTTCCAAATTCCACAGAGAATGACTAGAAGTCACTGCCAGCTTCCTGCAATTGATCTGTAGAAACTTTCCTCTTTTCCCATGTAAAGAATGCCCAGGCCACGTTCAGGTGTATGTAACACATAGTATTTTTCAAGAAGAAACAAAAACCTCGTAGCGAGTGGAGGAAGTGAACCAAATGCTGTTTCGCTTTGGTTCCTAAGCAGAGCTCATCAGTGCCTGGAAACTGAAGAAGCCACCTAGTATTCATTGTGCAGACCTCCCGTAGATTCACGTTACACTGAGAGCTGAGAGGAAGTTTAAAACAACATAGGGTGTGCGCGTGTTGTAATGATGCCAGAAAAACTTGGTCTTCTTTTTCAGCTGTTGGATTGCCCTTCTGCTGTATGCGCTTCTATAGTGGTCAGATCAACTCTGACTCACAGTGATCCCATGATAACAGATGATGTCAGAGTAGAACTGCACTCCAGGTTTTCAGTGACTGAGTTTTCAGATCACCAGTCCTCTGGGTGGACTCAAACCCCCAACCTTTCTGTTAGCAGCTGAATGTGTTAACCATTTATGCCACCCATGGATTCCATCCATCACAGACAAGGAAGCAGAAATCAGAGGGTACAGGTTAGTTTTGGCCTTTGTTCAGTGGGGTTGGAGCAGGAGGTGGGAGAACTAAGGCAAGGCACCAGAAATGGAGGAAAATACATCAGACTCAGAAAGAGAGCAGCCTAAAGCCTTCTGTAAATCGCTCTCCTCTTCACATCCCCCACAGGGACAACACCCACAACAAGCTACGTGCCTCACTGCATTCTCAGCCAGATGCTAACTAGCCAAAGAGGCAGCCATCTGTACTCTCAGAGCCCATTATAGCCATAACAGGCAGCTGAATCTAGTTATAAACAGCCTCTCCCAGGCTGGCTGTTTCAGGCTTGAAATCATACACTCAGACAGCATCTGATTGGGACACAGGACACATTTTCCGGAGGACTGAGGGAGAAGAATGTGGGATATGGACACGGACATTCTGGCTACAGGCAGGATGTGCATCTTGGCATGGTGTCAACACTTTCTCTTTTCATCCTTGTCTGCTCTGTTATCTTCTCCTGCCTACCATGAGGAACACGTACACACCCCCTTAGGCTCATCCTGTCTCAAATGATGCTGTAGACAAGATGGTCTCAAGAGGGGCAAGCCAAAAGCCGCCTGTAGTAGCAATAGTCAGATCCACAGACAGTCCAGGCTCAGAGGAAGGAGAAAGGGAGCTGCTTGGAAGGTCCCAGAGCTGCTTTCACTGCTAGTGCAGTCCTCAGGCAGAGGCCGCAAATTGGCAAACGCTATGTAAAAAACCCTGGTGGTTTAGTGGGTTAAGTGTTACATCTGCTAACCAAAAGGCTGGGCAGTTCAAATCCTCCAGGCACTCTTTAGAAACTCTATGGGGCCAGTTCTACTCTGATCTATTGGGGTGCTGTGAGTTGGACCCAACTCAATACAAGTGGGTTTTGGTTTGGGTTTTTGGTATGAAAAAATACTGTTTTCACTTTCACACCCATTTTCTGTGTATCTGCAGACACTTATATGTGGTAGTCAAAGGGCTGATGGTCACTCAGAAAAAGGTATGCAAAGGAGCAAATTTCATCCTCTTCTACTCTGGATGGCACAGCGTCCAAGTGCACCTCCTTTCCCAAGGACGTGTCACGGTCCTCCCTCAACTGACAGTCCTGAGCCTAATACAGAGGACAAAACAACCCCACCTCTCGTGAGTACTCCGAGACCCAACAACACCTGCATGTGTGCTCTGCCTCCCCTCACTGGACTTCTATGAACAGCCTATGTTTTCATGCTTCCATGACTAGCATAGCCTGCTTATACCTCATTAGATGGCCAACTGGCCCTACCCTACCTCCTAGCCTCTGCTGAAAACAGGAGAATGAGAAAGAAGGTAGCCTCTGATCTGAGTGACAAATCTCTTGGATTAAACACAGCTCTGCCACTTTCAGCTGGATAAATCTTAATCTCTCTGTCACTACTTTCCTTACCTATAACATGAGGGTGGTGATGACATAGTGGCTACTTCACACAGCTATTTCAAAAATTAAATAAGTTAATACACGTAAAGATTTTAAAACAGTGCCTACTTGACCGAGTTACCGGGAAAGCTCTGGGGACCACCATCTCAGGGAACATCTAGCTCAACTGGCATAACATAGTTTATAAAGAAAATATTCCACACTCTACTCTGATGAGTAGCAGCTGGGATCTTAAAAGCTTGTGAGCATACATCTAAAAATACTCCACTGGTCTCACCACGTCCGGAACAAACAAAAATGAAGAAAACCAAAGTTTACACAAAGGAAAGCTTAGCCCAAAGGTCTAATAAACTACAACTACCAGAACCTCCATTAGGCTGAGTCCAGGGCAAACAGCTACCACCACTGACTACTCTGACAGGGCTCATAATAGCGGGTCCTGGACAGAAGTGGGAAAAAAAAAAGTAGAACAAAATTCTGACTCACGAAAAAGGCCAGACCTACTAGCCTGGCAGAAACAGGAGAAACACTGAAAGTGTGATCCCTGGACATTCTTTCAGCTCAATAACAAAGTCACTCCTGAGGTTCACCCTTAAGCCAAAGATTATATAGGCCTGTAGAACAAAATGAGGCTAAAAGGGCACAGCAGCCCAGGGGCAAGGACTAGAAGGCAGGAAGGGACAGGAAAGCCGACAGGAAGAAATTCAAGGTTGAGAAGGAAAGTGTGAACATGTTATGGAGTTGGCAGACAGTGTCGCAAAACAATGTATGTACTAATTGTTTAATGAGAAGCTAGTTTGTTCTGTGAAGCTTCATCAAAAGCACAACAACCAAACAGTGCCTACAAGTGTCCCTTAAACTCATGGTGACCCCATGTGTGTCAGAGTAGAACTGTGATCCATAGAGTTATCAATGGATGGTTTTTTTTTAAATTAAATCACCAGGCCTTTCTTCTGAGACATCTCTGGGTGGACTTGAACTCCCAAGCTTTTAGTAAGCAGCAAAGCATGTTAACCATTTGTACCGGTCAGGGACTCTAAAACCTAATGAAAACAGAAGGAGTATTATTTATTACTCAGTGAAGAGCTCCCTGATTTTCCTTTCATCTTCTTTGCTACTCTCTCCAACAATTCCTACCTAGAAAGAACACTTCGTTTTTCAATTGTTAGTGATGTCTATCTCCCCTAGTTTTTTTTAGTTTCTTGGGGAAAGATATTGTGACTTGCTAATTTTCACATCCCTAGTCCAAAGCATTTGACATCAAGTAGGTATGGGGTGGTGGGTAGGCAGTGTATTGCACTGAACTGGATGGGAAACTTCCACTAACAATAACACCTCACATTGAATGTACCGTACCAATGTGCTAGGCACGTTGCTAAGAACTTCACTTGTAGTAATAAGCAGTTTCTTTTAATTTTATCTCATGTATTCTTTTCTTCCTGCCTAAAAAGAATGTTTCTTAGAAGCACAAAAGAAAACTGTTATTATAAACAAAACTTAGAGCACTTAAAGAAAAACAACTAGCTTTCCACTGGAGAAGTGAAATAAAGGTATTGGTCCGCAATAAAGAGAGAGCTTGAGATTTGGGAGGAAAAAATATTATCTTGGCATGATTCTCTGTGGTCAGTTGGACCTTCATAAAGGCAGAATTAAGTCCAGAAAACAAAAACATATGACTTGGGAGAGATATGTCTTTTAAAAAAAGGGAAAAGTTCCTCAAAATAAAAGCCTAACTGTGTAATAAAAAATAGTCAAAATAAGGAAAGAAGTAGATAACTAAACAAACTGAAGGGAACACAAGGGTGTTCCTTGGTGAGCTCCAATTACAAGGAGCAAAAAAAGATAAATGGAAGAAGCCCAGTTTACATGTCAAATGACGTCAGTCTATGAGGACAGTGCCAGAAACACAAAAGTCTGGAACAAGGTGAGGAAAGGGAAAAATGGTAAAGAGAGAAAAGGAGGCTCTTTTCTTCAGGAAGATAAGGTGTTATCCAACATCCAGATACAAAGAAAGGTTGGCACTGACTTTGGAAGGAGTGTCACTTGACAGATAACAGAGGAGACAAGACAACTCAACTCTGCCTGCTTCCCTTCTCCCCATCTGAGATAACCATTAGTAAATTGTTGTTCTTGTTAGATGTCATGAAATTGGTCCTGATTCACAGTGACCTTATGCATAGCAGAATGGCACATTGCTTGGTCCTGTGCCGTCCTCACAATCATTGCTACATTTGAGCTCCATTGTTGCTACCATCTCATTGAGGGTCTCCTTTTTGGCTGGCTCAGTGCCTTACCAGTCATAATGCCCTCCTTCAGGGACTGGTCCTTCTGATAATATGGCCAAAGTACAAGGTGAAATCTCATTATCCCTTCCTTAAGAAGCATTCTGACTGTACTTTCAACATTTGTTATTCTGGCAGTCCATAGTACATCAGCAGATTAGAAGTGGCAGTTTCACAAGGGAACTGATGTCCAAAATAAGTGAACTGTAGTTAAAAAAAAAAAAAAAAAACTCTTTGCAATTTAAAATTTGCCTGAGCAAACTTTATAACAATCATTCTAAGTTACGTGTGTTTGACATTTTATACATTTCAAAGCCCTTTCGCTCCCTTGTCTCATTTTATGAATTTAATTTCACAGTGGTTTCTGGAGGTCAGTTCAGAATGAAGAGTTGGCATAAGCCTTTCAGCAGGATCCTCTAGAAATAATTTTTGTGATGATAACAAATAGTTGTCTTTATTTCACTTTAACATCTAGGAAGGGACAACTAAATTATGTACAGTTTTACTTTTTAAAGCATTTTTCATAAAATTTCTTAACTTTCATTACAAAAAAGCAGTAAGCATAAGTCACCTTAAAAAAATGAAAATTTAATGAAACAGGATTTTGTGGGCTTTAAAACAAACAAAAAACAAATCCACTGCAGTGGAGTCAATTCAGTCTCACAGCCACACTATGGTTTCCAAGGCTATATTCTTCATGGAAGTCAGTTGGCACACTTCCTCGTAGGGAACTCCTGATAAGTTTCAATTGCAACTTTTCTGTCATCAGCTGAGCGCTTAACCACTGCACCACGAGGGCTTCGTAGTAGGCTTAAGCAGCAAAAGTTAAACGTAAAGAAAGGTGAAAGATAGGTAGCTAGCCCACTTATTAAGCCAAACCGGCATTCAGGCTGAGTTCTCACTTTACCCAGTAAAACTCTTCCGGTCAGGACTGGATTTCTGCTCAGAGGTGCTTTAAAGCCGGACAGTGAGTGGTTTAGGAGCGCCACCACATGTCAGCCTCAGAAACTACAAGAAATGTCACAGGACCTGAAAGCCTATTGTGGATTTCAACTCACTGGGACTCCACGGGGCAGAGCAGAACTATCCTACAGGGTTTCCAAGGATGTACCATCTTTACGGAGGCCCGTGGCTGATGGGTTGGAATCGCCAGCCTTTTGGTCAGCAGCCGAAAGCTTTTAACTACAGCTCCTACAGGCAGGACCTGAAGAATGATTTTAACAATTTCAGCCATAGCTTAACTTTTATTATTAATGATCTTTTGAAGTGACAGTAAGTATTCCCTTTATCACACAAATGGCTCGAAGATTCAGATGTTTTAAAATGGAGCCTCTGCCACTGCCAGACTCACTCAGTGACCTTGAATGTCTCTCTACAATTCTGCCCCTCTCTCATTGAACCGACCACAGCTGCTCCTTCTGCCCTTCTACATCTGTATATCTCAACTTCAGGAAACCATAAAGTCCTACCTCAAACCCTGGTGTGCCTTGAAAACTCTAGCACCTGATTTCCAAGGCATTCTCCTTGGTCCAACTTTTGCTGAATATAGTTAGAAAGATGAGCTGGAGAGAGTGTGGCTTAGGTTGTGCCTACGTTGAGATGGAGATTATACGAGGTGGAGTGGATGTAGGGAGAACAGCAACGCCTGGGTACCATTGTGGCCACTTTTTCCTTCTAACACCTAAAATGCTAACACACTTTACAACCTCAGAAATTCATTTTATTCCAAAGACTATATAGACTTACTTGTATATTCCTTGTTTTTTGTGTTTTGTTCGTTCGTTTGTTTTTGAGTCTTCAACTATTTGCAAAATAATAACCCTAGCTTCACTGTGTTAAAAGTAACTTTGATTTCTTTTCTTGATTTTAGTTACAAATTATTCCCACTTAAATTAAAATATTGCTGCTGATTCCAAGACAAATGAAACTAGTCTCAGGTCATTTCTTTCAGATCATGATTTCCTTAAACATCTGACCTCTTTTGTTCTCAGTCCACTTCCATAGAGTATTTTAAAAGATATGGAGAAACTAATTTTGGAGTTTCTTAATCTTTTTCAGCTTGCTACTTCCCTCCACTTGATTGTGACTTCCTTAAGGCAAGAATTAATTTTAAATTTTTCTTGCTAGTGCAGCATAATTCTTAATGTGTATTTATTGAATTACTCCAGAGACAAAAACAGTTGGATTAGGTAGAAACTTCTGGACCATAGCAGTGATAAAATTCCAGAATCAGTCCTACCAGTGGATGGGAAACCACTCCCTCTGGACTCCTTAGGTAGTGAAAGCAAGAAGTGAACCTTGTTAAGTGCTTAAGAAAGGATTCAGGTTTCTAAAATAGTAACCTCTTTGGTGATAAATAATCCAGGAAGTTTCAGCCTCAGAACTACTTCTCCAGTGCAAAGATACAGGGAACAAGAATGGGATAGAACAAGAGAAAGAGACTAGCAAGGAAGAGCCTCCAACAGGTAGGTTCATCTTCTACAAGTTAGAAGTGTAGGCAGGTGGGATTGGGGGCCACTGATATGAGCTCTGCCATAGGAGCTTCTGCTTCCCTCTGGGAGCGTCAAAATTCAGCTGTTTGAATTTCTAAAATCATACCCAGGCTTCTTTTCTTAGTTGAGGGAAGGCTGAAAGCAGGTTGAAGGAAGCCAAGAATTTTTAATTTGTCATTTTCAGTGACTTGACCAGATAGGTTCTTGATAAAATGAGTGATGACATCACATTAACTAAACAGGAACCCTGGTGGTGAAGTAGTTAAGAGCTACAGCTGCTAACCAAAAGGCTGGCAGTTAGAATCCAACAGTTACTCCTCAGAAACCCTATAGGGGAGTTCTGCTATGAGTCAGAATTGACTTAACAGCATCATGTTTGTGGGTTTTAAACAGAATTGTTGAGTTCAAAGCTGGAATTGAAGAAAAGATGAAGGTTAGGATGTAGGGGGAGACCTATGATCTGGGTAGGGAATGGGTACAACCCTCCTTTCTGATGTTGTTACCTTCCAGTCTTAGAAAATCTCTTCTGGAAGGTTCACAGAAGTTGTTGGTTGTTAACTGCTCCACTTCCTTTCTCTCCAGCAGAGGGTGCAATAAGATTCAGGAGGCTTCAGAATATCTTTAAGACTCTAATCCCTTTAAAGGTGAGTTTTAGTTTTTGGAAAAGGAAGTTGCTGGAGCATGTTCTCCAGGAAAATAACAGAAATTATTAAAAATATTGTCAGTATGTATTGGTTTAGTAAAAAGGAGGCTGAGACACATGGAGTAAAGATTATAAAGAAGAGAGGTCTCTGGTGTCCTGGGGAAAGTAGCATTCCAAAATAAAGTTTTTCTTTTTAAATATGAGACAGAAGTATTTCAAAATATTAGAAGATTTATGAGATCACAGGTGATTTTTTTCCACTACTTCTCCCATGCTTTCCGTGCAGTATTTTCCAAATTGTCTGCAATAAGCAGGCCTTATTTTGTATTTGCCAGATATTAAATATTTTTAAGAAAAACAGAGAAATCTTTTTAATATCAATATTTATTCAATTTATCTCTATGTTATAGAGGGGCAGCAGGGCAGTAGTCTTTCAGTATTTTGAACTAGTTTATAACATCTGGGGTTGGATATAGAGGTGCTTACTTTGCCAGTTGGGAAGAGGGACCTGTACACTGAAAACCTGACTGACTTCGGAAGTTGTAAGATACCTTTTACCTTTCGTTTTAAGGTGGCCTAGAGAAACAACTACAGTCCATCCTCAAAGCATCTCTCCCAACCTCTGTTGACTCATGTGATGACAAAAAAGCAACAAACTCTGGAGAAAACTGTAACCAAGAAATCATCCATGGCTTCAGAGGCCTCCGACAGAAACAATCAAAGAACTTGCCAGACGAACAAACCTTTCTGAAACTATCAGGTGAATACAAAAGTGTTATATAGAGAGCCCTCCTAGACCTTATACAAAATGCTGCAGAAAAATTAAGCAAGCTGTTCGATCTGATAGAACACCAGTACTCTGAAATTCAACAGATCAAGAACAAAATCAAAGACATAGAAACTTCACTTCAAAGCCAAGAAAACAGTATGGAACAAATGGAAAAGAGACTTTCTGACTTGGAAGACAGAGCTACTGACTCTAGCATCTATGAGGAGAAATCAGAAAAAAGAAACAAGAAAAATGAAGAAGTATGTGGAACTCCTTTAAGAGGAACAGTCTATGATTAACTGGAATTCCTGAACAGGGCAAGACATCTGAGAACACGGAAAGTATTGTTGCTGAGCTGCTGACAGAAAACTTCCCAGAAATTAGGAAAGAAGAGAATATAGATATCCAAGATGCATATCGAATGCCACTAAATATAGATCTCAAAAGAAAGACTCCAAGACATATTATAATCAAGCTTGAGAAAATGAAACATAAGCAGAAACTCTTAAAGGCAGCAAGACTCAAAGCAAAGCTAACATTCAGAGGGAAACCCTGTAGGCTTTCATCAGATTTCTCAGCAGAAACAATGCTGGCACAGAGACAGGTACGACACATTCAAAGCCTTGCAGGAGAAGAACTTCCAACCAAGAATTATATATCCTGCAAAACTGTCTCTCAAATATGAAAATGAAATGAAGACATTCATAGATAAACAAACTGATAGACTTTGTGAAAACCAAACCAAAGCTATAAGAAATATTGAAAGAATCTCTTGGCTTAGAAGAACAAAACCACTAACTTTATACTTTAGAAGCAAACACAGGACACATCACCCAGAATCCTACTCAGTTAGGGAAGGCTCCAAATTCAATCAAAGCTATAATAGTGAAAGAAATAATCCAGTGATGATATCATGAAAACTATGATGTCATCATATTAAAAAGAGGGATGTACTACTGTCATTATAGTCTGCTTGCATCTCTGTGCAAACATCCAAGAGCATTTTCTTTCTGCCTGAAGTATAGTCACTAGAATGTTATTTCATGGAGACCATCCCTTGTGCTTGCTTGCTTGTCTATTGTAAAATGTCTTTATTTTTAATGTGCACATAGTTTTAGGTTGGTAATTGTTTTCTTTCAGGATATTAAAGATATTACACTGTTTCCTGGCTTTCATTAATGCTTTTGAAGTTAGCTAAAAGTTTTATTGTCAGTCCTTTGAATATAATCAGTTTTACATGTGCTCAAAATTAAAAACAATCATCCAGTGAAGTCATTTGTATACATCACCTGGCATCAGTAATGAACATTTTGCTACTTTTCTGTCTTCTATTCCCACCCATACAGATACTTATGCATTATTTTGTTTTTTGCTGAAGTATTTTAGAGTAAGTGCAAAATATCACATTCTGTCTTTTCATCTATAAACTCTTCAGTAGGTATCTCTAGTAGACAAGAACCATGACATTACACAACTAATATATTAAAAAAAAACACCTTAATGCCTTCTCATACTCATTTGCCATCAAATTCTCCACTTGTGGGTTCAGATTTCAGGGATTCAGGATCCGAACAGATTTACAAATAATTTTGTTTGTTACTTCTCTTGAGACTGTCTTATTAGATGGTACTTCCCACCTTTTTGTTATTGATTTGTCAGCAAATTATCAGAAAATATATAGAAAAATCCCCATTTGGGGATTGACTTTGCCAAGGTGTTCATCAAGTTTTTGTAATTCTGTAAACTGGTAGGCAGAGCTAGGGTCTTGATTAAATCCAGGTTAAATATACTTGAATCAAGTATATTTCCTCTGTGTATGCATGACACACAGAATGTTTGGCTTTCCTTTACTTAGTGAGGCAGAGATTGATGATGGATTCAGGTGATGTCAGCCTGACACTTCTCACTTCCCTTCAGCCTTTAACCTAAAAGTTTAACAGCCACTGAATACAGTTGCCTAGATTAGATGTTGTGAAATGATGGTTTTTCTACTTCTGTCATCCCTCTGAATCTATGAGCTGCAAATTGTCTAAAAATCTTTTCCATAATCAACTATTTAATTGCCTTAAAATATAGTTAATGCAAGAAGGATGGGATACATGGTTGATTATTTTCCTTTATTAGTTTTCAACATAAAGTGACTTCAACAGTACACTGACAAGGAACTGCCAGAAATTCAAGCTGGATTCAGAAGAGGATGTGGAACCAGGGACATCATTGCTGATGTCAGATGATCTTGGCTGAAAGCAGAGAATACTAGAAAAATGTTTACCTGTGTTTCATTAACTATGCAAAGACATTTGACTGTGTGGATTGTAAATAATTACGGTTAACATTTCAGAGAATGGGAATTCCAGAACACTTGATTGTGCTCTTAAGGAATCTGTATATGGAACAAGAGGCAGTTTTGTGAACAGAATAAGGGGACACTGCATTCTTTGAAGTCAGGACAGGTGTGTGTCAGAACTGTATCCTTCTACCATACATTTTCAGTCTGTATGCTGAGCAGTTAATCCGAGAAGCTGGATTATACAAAGCAGAACAAGACACTAGGATTGCAGGATGGCTCATTAACAATTTACATTACACAGATGACACCACCTTACATGCTAGAAGCAAAGATTTGAAACACTTACTGATGAAGATCAAGGACCACACTCTTCAGTGTGGATTGCACCTCAACATTAAGAAAACAAAAGTCGTCACAACTAGACCAGTAAGCAACATCATCATACATAGAGAAAGGATTGAGGTTGTCAAGGATTTCATTTTACTTGCGTCCACAATCAATGCTCATGGAAGCAGCAGTCAAGAAATCAAAAAACGCATTGCATTGGGATAATCTGCTGCCAAGGACCTCTTTAAAGTATTGAAAAGTAAAGACATCACCTTTAAAACTAAGATATGCCTGACCCAAGCCACAGTATTTTCAATCACATCATATGCATGCAAAAGCTGGACAGTGAACAAAGAAGAATCGATGCCTTTGAATTGTGGTGTTGGAGAAGAATGGTGAATGTACCACGGACCACTGAAAGACCAAACATCTGTTCTCAAAGAAGTACAATGAGTGCTGCTTGGAAGCAACAATGGCAAGACTATGTCTTGCATACTTTGGACGTGTCATCAGGATCAGTCCCTGTAGAGGGACATCATGCTTGGTAGATTGTTAGCAAAAAAGAGGAAGACCTTGACGAGATGGACTGACAGAGTGGCTGCAACAATGGGCTTAATCATGAACATGGTGCAAGACTAGGCAGTGTTTCATTCTGTTGTGCATAGGATCACTATGAGTCAGAACCTACTCAATGACACTTAACAACAACAACAATTTTCAGCCTAGTGAGTTGTAACCTATGCAGACCTGCAGAGCTCTTCACCTTGTGGGAACCTTTTTACTAGAATCTTGTGCTTGATTTTAATGTGCTTTAATGAGGTATAATTTATATGCAATTAAGTTTACCTATTTTAAGTACAGAATTTTGACAAATAAATATATTCACGTAAACATCACTACAACACACAGAACAATGCCAGGATCTGAAACCCTTTTCCTCTGTCCTTCAAAGTTCACCAGTGTTCTCCAACCCAGCCTCAAGCAACTGCTGATCTGCTTTCTGTCATTAAATTGATCTTTTCTAGAATGGCCTATAAATGAAAATCATACAACATGTAGTCTTTTATGTCAGGCATCTTTCTGTTAGCCTAATAGTTTGGACATTAATCCATGGTTATGTTATAGAGCCTGGGAAGATGAGGCTTTGTCTGGTATTTTAAGACTTGCTGTTGATCTGGACACTGGTCTGTAAGAAAGAGAAAGTAACTTTATGGCCATGTGTGGAGCAAGTAGCTAGGAAGAAGTTCTTCAGATCAGACTCCCCAAGTTTAGGTTTAAACCCACTGGTGAGGAGTCAATTCTAACTCATAGTGGCCCTAGGAACAGAGCAGAACTGCTCCACAGGATTTCCAAGGAGCACCTGGTCAATTTGAACTCCCAACCCTTTGATTAGTGGCTGTAGCTCTTAACTACAATGAAATTAGAGTTTCTGAGCAATGAGTAAGCATGGCTTATTTGTGATTTGGGCAGCAAGATGACATCTGAGCAAGCCTTCTGGGAGGGAAAATTCTAGAAGGTGACCAGGAAACAAGAGGTGACTTGGTTCTTGTTGGACCACTCACTTTGAAATAGGGTCCAGGTGACTTTTCTTCTGATTCATTCCACCTGTTGCTGCATCCTCTTTTGAGGTCTGTTAGCAATCACAGCTGGCCCTTCTGCATATGTGGGGTGGGCCAATCTGTCTTGGGACAGTTTAAGGACTCGTAGAAATTTACTGACATTTCTGGGGTCAAGTTACAGTTGCATACATTAGTAGTTCTGCTTCTTTATTGCTCAGTTCTGTAGTTGCGTTTCCTAGTGCATGAATATACCACCATTTTTTCATTTATTCACAGATACACTGGACATTTCAGCCATGCACAAGTATATCAATACTCAGTCAAAGACTTGAAAGGACCCCTGTGAATCACTGAGATGCTTACACATTCTGAAACTCTCTCTCTAGTTTTCTTCCTACCCATCTCCATGCATTTCTCTGCTTTCTGATACACAGTTCTACAAATAGGCCACCTCAGGCTTCCAATCCCCATTCTGCGTCGACTCAGTTTGAAGAAACAGACTGTATTTTGGTCCCTTTTTCTTCATCGTGGCGCTACTGTGAGGTGCAAACAGTTAATACACTTGGCTGCTAACTGAATGTTGGGAGGTTCAAGTCTACCCAGAGGCATTTCAGAAGAAAGTGCTGGCAATCTACTTGCAAAAAAGATTCAGCCATTGAAAATTTGTTGAGCACAGTTCTACTCTGACATATACAGGGTTGCCATGAGTCCAAGTAGACTTGATGATAACTGTTTTTTTTCCACCACAGTCTGGAAACTGCTTCCAGATAAAAATCTTGAGCAACCTAAGTGTTCACTTTTTTCTGTCTCACAGCAAGTCAAACCAGGATTGCCTATTGTCCAATGTCTGAAAACAGTTATTTCAGACATCTTGTTTGGTTTTCCTGTTGTTTAAGGCAGGAAGGCTATTCCCATGAAAGTCAATCCTTCATGCTGGAAGCAGAAGCCTCACAAATCTGTTTGACAACATAGTATTAGGGTTTTTTTTCCAATCAATTTTACTGAGGTATAATTTATATAAGTTAAATTGAACAAGTTAAGTTTACAGGTTGCCAGCTTTCACAAAGGTATGCAATATGTAATTGCCACCTCAGTCTCCCCACAAAGTTCCCCGTTTGTTATTCCAAATAGTCTTTAGCTGTGACTTTCAATCCAGGTAACACTGTTCTGATTTTTGCCACTATGGATTAATTTGTAAATTACTGTCAAGTCTATTCCAGCTCACAGCATCCACGCCTGTGCACCGTTAAAGTGTGATTCACAAGGTTTTCAAGACTGTGAACTTTCAAAAGGAAACAGCCAAGACTGTCTGTCAAGATATTACTAAACCTGAAACCACAATTGTCACCACTGAGTCAATTTCAACTCCTAACAATACATAGGACAGAGCAGAACTGCCCCATAGGATTTCTTAGGAGTGGCTGGTAGATTTGCATTGCCAACATTTCAGTTGGCAGCCGTAGCTCCTGACCACTGTGCCACCATCAATAGGTGGCTTCAAACCACCAACTACTGAAAAGCTAGCAGTTGAGCATGTAACCACTGGAGCTATCCAGAGACTCCTAGTTACACCTTTGTTGTTTTTAGGTGCCATTGAGTTGGTTCCAACTTATAGTGTCCCTGTATACAACAGAGCCAAGCACTACTCAGTCCTGAGTCACCCTCATAATCCTTGCTATGCTTGAGCCCATTGTTGCAGCCACTGTGTCAATCCACCTCTTAGAGGGTCTTCCTCATATTTCACTGATCTTTTACCAAGAAGAATGTCCTTATGTTTGGATTGTTAGGGTTTATTCCCAACAATGTGAATGTTTCTGAATATATGTTGTCAAGAGACCAAAATACTGACCAAGAGACCATTCACGAGACATGGGTTTATTCATCAAAAAGGAAAATTACAGACCAGGACAGCAGTACTGCATCCAGTGGCAGCCAGCTGGACAGGCTGTTAATCACATGCTGGTAGGGGCAGCTAGGTTTTTTATGGATGCCCCCTCCCCCTGTGTCATACTGGCTCTGGCCCAGAGGGGTGTGTCATATGTTAATCAGGGTTAGGTTGATTGTCCAGTGGGGATGGTGACAACCTGTTGCCACTTAGGTCCACTATTACAGATGTCAGTAGCTGCAAGGTGGGTCCCGGCCTAATGGATATTGTAATAACTTGTTTTATGTCAAGGGTCATCATGAGGACATATACTAATGAATGTGTGCATGAGCTGTTTGGGGTTTTTTGGCTCACGTTTTCAATATCATTGTCTTAACAACTTTCACCAGAAAGCAGAGAAAGTTGTGGTCAAGGTTTCTTTGATGGGTACATTCCAAGGGGTCATTATAGGGTGTTATTGTTCTAGTTACATATACCCTACCCCAAAACTCTGAATGGCCCTTACAATCTAGCCACCATGTTTCTGCATTATTTCTCAAGCCTGGGCATCAGTGACTTGTAACCAGAGTCTGCAGCAACAATATAGACCACAGCATAAGAGGATCCCCAAATTGTACAGACCCAGGAAACCAAGTAGGGTATTTCTCTAGGCAGAGAGGAGAAAGTCACCCCCACGTATACCTATCAGTCCCATTATATATGGCAAGTATGGTCAATCATGTGATCCCAAGACCCCTAGGGTATCAGGAAGGCTCCCATTGTTTTGTAAAGCAGGCAGCCACCCCAACCCATCTCAGACTGCATACTAGGAGGTGGGGAGGGGCGGGTGTTGTTCTGTGATGTTATCTGGGTGGTGGTTTGTAGCTTTGCAGTCAGTGGTTGAGAAGAATAGTCTCAGGTCCTTTGGCAAGGTCTGGAAAAAAATGAAGAACCTCATAGTCTCCAGGTTAGTCATTGTAATGTTTTTGTTTCCCATCAACCTGAGAGATCAGGCAAGACTTTTTAGTCAACACGTTTCACCCTATCAGTCTCTACTGTTAGCATTATACTACCTCATACCTATGAGATTAGTTTAGTGTGAAAGTAATTGTCCTGATCTTTAGCATGTTTCTTTTATAGATTGTTTTGTCTACTTCAACTTCCCCTGAGAGATTTTTTACTCATAATTTTTATGGGAACATGGATGGAGATCTCTTCTTCTGTATCTGCTTTATATTGAATAGGGATGTAGGCCTCCTTATTTGAGTAGAAACCTCTCACTGACAGTGTTAATGATCTATAAGGGCCAGGAAGACAATTATTGGATATCTGTTAGGACCCATAGAACATTATTTATTTGGAACTGTTGTAACCTGGAAGATATAGATTTTATTTTTAGGATCTTAAAACCTGATTTAGTATCAGAATTAATGAATATCATGTTTCCATTTACTTAGTAATTTTTTGTCCTAGCAGCAGAACAGGGCATTTAGGGGCATATAGAAAGGAATGTCTTAATAATTGTGACCCCATCAGGCAAAAGAGCAAATTTTTTAAGTTGGATTTTTTAATCTAAGCCAGCAGCTACACAGTCCCACTTGGAGAGTGGGCTCATGTAGTAATTTAAGGTACAGAAGGTGGTTTTCATGTCTAAGACAAATTTAATCTCCTTACCTTCCACACTGAGTGTGATCCTTGGTTACCTGATGTAGTTGTCAATGGGTGGTTGAGAGCCAGGTGAGTCTCAGGGCTCTGTCAGCGTCTGTTTCTTCAGACTCCTCTTCTGAGAGAGTCATTATCCTTCTAGGCAAGCCTGTCCATCTAGGCCTACGGGGAAGTTAACTGGGTGTCCTCTTTTAGGGTGCTCAGGACACTGCACCTTTCAGTGGCCTCATTTCTGATAGTATCTGCATTGATCAGGGTTAGTATTCACCAGCTGATGAGGTGATCCAAGTCATGATCTCCAGGGGCCAACTGTGTTACCTCAGGGTAGGCATCAGAGAGCTACAGCCAACAACTGGGCCTTCCTTTTTCATTATTTTTTCTGTCACTGAATCTCTTGTTAGTAAATACCTTTAAGGTCTCCTCTACAATCAAGACAGTGGGGTCTGAGGTTCTGATAGAGGCCATAAAGGTCTGTACATAGGGGAATTTTGCCCATTTTCTCTTGTGTTTACAATACAGAGTGCCCAGAGTGAAACAGTCAGACTGGTTTATCTGGGCCATCATTTGACTCAAGAGGCTTTAGGAATCAGTTTTTTCTAAAGTTCACAGTTTAAAAGGATATCTAAACATAGTAGCTTGTGTGGATTACCTCAATGTCCATGAAAGCCAGAAATATAGATTGTAGAAGGATCACCTGTATCTTTCATGTTTTTCTTTCTTTTGGATCATGATCTTAATTGATCAGAATCTTCAATCAAAAGTATTCAATAGTAATTGAATAGCATCAGGTTTTTAAGATCACAGGCACTACACAGTGAACTAAGAAGTAGAATAGAAACACTAACATTATTAGGCCTATTATCTGAAATAACCAATCAAACCATGACTCTAAGGTCTCTGAAAAGGAACTAAATCTTACGAGGCATTTATGTATCTGCACAAACCTTTTCAGTATCTCAAGTCACAGTCCTTTTCACAAACCTAAAATCTTTATGAAGATATTGTGCTTAATTGTTTTCAGAAAATTAGCAAAAACTGTAAATGGCAAAAAATATGATCATGATTAATAAAAATACTCCTGGAAATTATTTCAAGCCTGTAATATGAAACAAAGTTTGTTTAAACCTTCCAGGTTTTCATTCAGTTTTACTATGTCTCATATTTTTCCCAATCTAATTTTAACTCATAAAGTTTTTTATCAACTGGTTTTGGACTAGCCTAGACTCTGACTCCAGTTATAGGTCTTTCTTTAGTCTTCTAGTTTCATCTTTGGCTGTTACCTCTGCTTCCTGTAGCAGCACAGACAGCACATAGCAAAGTCCACACAACTAAGGTGACCAGCACTCAGGTATTCCATTTTACTTTATCCATCCCAACTCCCTGTAGGAGTTCCAGCAGCCCTTGTGGCATTTGGGGGCATTCTGGGGTCACCCCTGTACTCATGTGCTGGCCCCGAATTTTCCACCAGCTGGGCCAAAGAACCAAATCATGGAGGCTGTAGGTCACCCTGGGATTTCTGCTGGTAGAGCCCTGTTTTCCCACCTGTGTCACCCTAGATGCTCTGCCGTTTTTCAGTCTCCCGGCTGACTTACCTGTTGTTTGGATTGTTAGGATTTATTCCCAACAATGAGAATGCTTCTGAATATGTGGTAGCAAAGAGACTGAAAAACTAACCAGGAGACTATCCGAGACATGGGTTTATTTATCAAAAAGGAAACTTACAGGCTGGGACAATAGTACTGCATCCAGTGGCAACCAGCTTGACAGGCTATAAACCGCATGCTGGTAGGGGCAGTTAGGTTTTTTTATGGATGCTCCCTCCCCCTGTGTCATACTGACTCTGTCCCAGAGGGGTATGTCATATGTTAATCAGGGTTAGGTTGATTGTCCAATGGGGATCGTGACAACATGTTGCCACTTAGGTCTGCTGTTATAGACATCAGCAACTGCAAGGTGGATCCTTGCCCAGTAGGTATTGTAGTAACCTATTCTACATCAAAGGGCCAGTGTGGGGACATGTACCAGTGAACACACACACGAGCTGCTTGGGATTTTTTGGCACATGTTTTCAATATCCTTGTCTTGATTACTTTGACTGGAAAGCAGGAATGATGTGGTCAAGGTTTCTTTGATAGATACATTCCAAGGGGTCATTATAGGATGTTACTGTCGGTTCCATACACCTTCTCCAGGGTAAAGTATGTAAAAATATGTCCAAATTACATGAGACAAAATCTCATCATCCTTGCTTCTAAGGAACCTTCTCACTGTATTTTGTTCAAGACAGATTTGTTCATTATTTGGTAATCCATGGTTTATTCAATACTCTTTGTCGACACCATATGTCAAAGCTGACAATTCTTCTTCAGTCTTCTTTATTCATTGCTCAGCTTTTCACATGCATATGAGGCAACTGAAAACATCATAGTTTGTTTTTTAGACACGTGTTAGTCCTGAAAGTGACATCTTTGCTTTTCAACATTTTAAAGCTTTTTTGCAGCAGATTTGCCCTGTAATATGTCATTTGATTGCTTAAGTGCTCCTTCCATGAGCGTTGATTATAGATTCAAGTAAGAAGAAATCCTTGACAACTTCTTTCTGTTAAGGATATTTAAATAAAATGAAAAACTGTCTTTGTATATACCATGATGATAGAAAGGAGCCCTGATTGCACAGTGGTTCAACACTTGGCTGTTTATAGAAAGGTCAGTGGTTGGAGACCCTCTGGAGAAAGATGTGACAGTCAGCTCTTAAAGATTATAGCCTAGAAAATGTTACGGGACAGCTCTCCTCTGTCCTATAGAGTCTTTATGATTCTGAATCAACTTGATGGCAACAGGTTTGAGGTTTGATTTTTAAATCATGTCTTTATTACTTGCTTTTAACAATTTGGTTGTGATATATTTTGAGGTACTTTTATTTATTTCTTTTTCTTGGGATTTGCTGAGCTCCTTAGATCTGGTTCTCTGCCCTGCGCTTTTTGGATTTACAGCTCTGTCTCTCCAGCTCAGGACTCCACTACTAGTATGCCCTACCCCTGTACTGGGCCCTGAAAACTCTTTGCCAGAAGTAAGCTGTGGTGAACATGCAGCTCCCTGGTTTGTTTCCACTCTTTCAGGAATCACCGTCCGATATGCCTGATGTCTAATTAAAAAAATTTTTTTTCCATTATTTTAATAAATCCTTGTTATCTCATCTTTTTTTTTTATATTCATTCTTTCTTTCAATCTTACCAAAGTCCTATGATGTAGATACCACTAGCCCACTTTACAGATGAGGAAACAGAGGGTGGGAGGATAAGAGGATTAATGATCCAAGTCCAGTATGTTAAATGGAAGAAACATTAGCTGAGCTCAGACATGTTTGACTGTAAAGGGATGCTATATAAAAGACAAGAAGAATTACAGAGAAGCATAACATTGTGACTAAATAAAATCTACTCTGCAAAATTCATTTCAGTCATAACCACTTCACTAAGTAGTTTTAACTTTCTTTTCCAGTGATGACAGCATGAACATGATCTGGGAATGACAATTTTATGTTTTCAATCACTGTCTTTGTTGATTCTTCGTTCTTGTCCTTTAGCGATAGCTTGGGCAGGTTATATACATTTCTTGTCACTTTGGTTTTTATAAATATACAATCTGCTTTGAAGTTCCAGTTTCATATACAATTTAAGTTCATCTTCACTAGACGCCAAAGAGCTTGTAGAGGGTGAGGCTCAAGATCCACCCTCCTTTTCTTCCCTATCTATACACTTGGGGTAAATGGTAAACATGATCTTGTTCTCTATACCTCCTCCCCCTCATCTTTTCAATACTTAACTCTTGTGAGATTGTGGACCAGGAGAGAAGTAGAGTAAAAGAGAGAGCATCCTGTATAACTCTACATTCATGGGCTGAGGCATTACTGTCTTGCCCTGACTATTCTTTTTCTGTGAGCTGTTGCTACCTTCTGCTTTAAAGAGGATCTCTGCAGTGTTGTGTTTTGTGATTGCAAAGAGGAAGTTCACCTTAATTTGGACTCTTATAGTCCTGCCTTCATCTCTTGCTCATGTTTCCATTCCTTCTATGGGTTAAAAAGCAAAACTAAACAAAACATTGTAGACTAGTCACAGTGTTCCCATGTGTGTTAGAGTAGAACTGCTCATACAGCTTCTTTGGCTGTAATCTTTTGCAGAAGCAGATGGCCCAACCTTTCTTCTGTGATGTCTTTAGGTGGATGCGAACCACCAACCTTCAATTTAACAAAGCATTTGTGCCACTCGGGGGTCTTCCTGGGTAAAGTATTACCTTATTTGACCTAGAGGCTTCCAGGGACAATCTCACGGTTTTTGCTTTCTCATATAATCTGCAAGCTCCTTCACAGTCTGCCAGGAAATTGCTGAGGTACTCTTTAGCACTCTCAGAGGGTTGAAGGGAACTAAGAGGGTTTCAGCACTCATCCTCTATTCAGACACAGAACATTAAAACTCTTCATTGTCCTTCTGCTATGGACTGTTTCTGCAAGCCTCATTTCCTTAACTCCTATGAGATAAGATACAGGAATCCGGCTTTTCTAAGAACTTGCTCATGTTCTCAGCTCTGGTGACAAGAAGAGGCTATAAATTCTAAAGTTCATCAAGCCTCCAGCTGGGAAGTAAGATACCAGTCACTCTTTCAGTAGTAGCCTCACTCTCGGTGACAATGATCTCAGAACTCCCCCGTATTTACCCTGGGTGCCACATTCATTTGAATTCTGAAGTAAGAAAATTACCTCATGGGAAAGGAATTCCCTCTCACTGAGAGAATGCTACAACTTCTCACTCTGTCCAGTAATCTTCTTATAATAGCTAAGAGGAGGGGAGTTATTTGCTGCATGATAATTGGTGGTAATACTTATTTAACTGCCTCTTACAAAATTCTGGGAGGATTAATAGGCCCCAGTGTTGGCAGCTTCCCTTAGTCTTTGGAGTATCGTTTTCAGATAGTCCCCAAGGCTACAGTGAAACTCCCACTTGTCATCTTACTACATAACCTATAGTTCAATTTAGCATTCCACTGTAGCTTTCCAGAGAATGATCACAAAAGTTGATTTAAATTTCATTTTGCCTAACCCTCTTGTCACTCCTCTGAATGTCTTCATAAGCCCTAAAGACCACAAACACATGTGGAAGTCTGGAGGAAATCGGTAGGGTGTGTAATAGTAGAAAAGGCAAAAAAAATAACTACTCTCTTGCACAAATGGTGTACAGTTGTAACAAAATCCAGCATGGCTTCATCTTGGCCTGACATGGAGTTCAAGAAGTCTGAACGTGGATGGACGGATGCAGGGAAAGCAAAGGACGATAGAAAGGAGGAAGAAAGGGGGAAGGAAGTATATCTCTTGCTTTCATTTCTGGTTCCTATAGATGCAGCTCAAATGGAGCAGGGTGGGCCCCCTCAGGGAGGCCTGGAAACTGGCAGGCTTCCCTTACTCTCAGAGCTATTCAGAGCTCTTGAATCTCTACCAAGGACTGATATCCATGGCCCAAGGAATTAGCATTCCTGATCTGGGAGGTTACCCGAGAATCTGAGAGCTTTCAAGCTGTTCAACATTTCCCCCTAGACCTCTACAACTGTCCCCAACCTGCTGTGCATACTACTCTTAAGTTTACTGAAGAAAAATAAATTCATTAACTCAGGCTCAGCCTGACATAACAAAATAAGGGAGCAGTATTCTCATTGCGAGAAGCCTGAATTTGTAGGTCAGTGCTATTTACCCTGTTCTTGAGTAAAAACTGGAAACCCTGGTGGTGTAGTGGTTAAGTGCTATGGCTGCTCACCAAACGATTGAGAGTTCAAACCCACCAGGCACTCCTTGAAAATTCTATGGAGCTGTCCTATTCTGTCCTATAGAGTTACTATGAGTGCAAATTGACTCAACAACAATGAGTTTAGTTATGGATTCATAGAAATTTAGTTTAAACTTTTTAAAGCAAGCTGCCTGAAAACATATTTCCTTACTGTTTTGTCCCTTATCCTCTGTTTTAATGTTAAGGGCAGTTCTGCATTACCAGTGCCAAAGCTTTATTGATAGCCATCCATTTGTATCCTTGGTACATACTGTGGCCTTAGCTCTGAGAAGGATATTGAGAAGGGATTAAAGGAAGGGGCAGATATGTCCTTGTTCATTGGAATTCAGAAGAGAAAGATGTTGTTGTGAGCCTGAGCATCAGGATGCATGAAGGATGGGGAGGATCTAAGATGGGTAGAGGCAGGACCAGAAGAGTTTATGCCAAACCCAAATGTTTTGCCAGTTCTACCCATACTGTCATCATGGATGTCTATTCTATTTCTTGATCAATAGACCCCATTCTGTCTACTCCTTGAGATACAGATATTTGAGATTTGATGGGCATTATTAGACTCCAGAGTCACACTTCAAAGCTCCTTAGAGGTAGGAACTTTGTCTCATTCACTATGACCCTCAGCTCTAGGCATACCTCTTGGAACAGGATAGGGTCACAGGCTGAATGAATCCATGCACATGTGAATGAATGAAATACAGAGGCCAGAATAAAATGAAGGAAATGTAGAGGCCCCAGAATGGCTCTGCCATGAGTCCCTGTATCCTCTTCATCCTGCCCCAGACTTACGAGTATGTTTTTTGGGAGACTTTAAGAATACCAGAAGTGACTTCTCTTATGGGGTTAATGATGCTTTATACTATATGCAGGGTCATTCCTTCTCTTCCCCCTCAAAGAGCTTTCCATATACTTGTCATTTGGCCTTTATAACAATCTGATTGGACTCACAATGCTTCTATAGGACAGAGCAGGACTCTCCCATAGAATTTCCAAGGAGTGCCTGGTAGATTTGAATTCCCAACCTTTTGGTTAGCCACAACAATCTGATTGGAAGATATGCAGGGAAATTATTATTTATCCTGTTGTACGAACAAGGAAATTGAGGCCTGGAAGAATGCCTTGACTCTCAATCCTTCTATCTCACTTTGAAATAGTAACATGTGAAACTCACTTCAGTACAGAGTAAAAATTCCCAGTAGTGTTGTTTTAGCTGATTTGGCAGTGGCAGTTCCAGAAAAGAACATATTTCAAACACTGACCTCTGACACACAGCAAGGGCTTAGTGGCCTGGTATGTTTATCAGGCTAGCGTGCAGACAGTCTTGGTGTATTCTCTCTGGACTATAACGAAGATGCAGAGGCATGTGGACAGGGTACCAATGCACAAGCACTTTGATTTGGAGAGGAAGACCACAAAGCAGGCAGAAGCCAGGCTCAGCCAAAGCCTGCAGAGACTAGAGGACATCGCCTCTACCACATGAAGCTGCTGGCTAGGGAGCAGACACAGCTCCAAAAGGATATGCAGAGGTTGCAGCAAAGTACGCAAGCAACTGGGAGAAGCAGGCAGGGCGGCAAGCCATCAACACCGTTGAGATATCACAGGCATGTTAGACTTCAGAGTTCAGATTCTGATAGTTCCTTGAAGATAGGAGCTGTGTATCCTCAGCTCATAGCAGAGCACCTGGCACAGGGTTGGATCGCAGTCTGAATGAACCCATGTGTGAATGAATGAAATGCAGGGGCCCCAGGGTAGCTCTGTCAAGAGTCCCCAAATCCTTTGCCCTGCCCCAGACTTTTTGCCTCGTGAAAAAGGCCCTCCATAGCCCTGGAAAGTAGTGAAGCAGGACTTCCTGGTGTCAACCTGGACTATAGGCTGCCCTGCCCTCCTTACCTTTCTACCCTCAATTGCCCACCTCCTTGGAGTAGCCCCTGCACAAAACTTCTTGAGCTAACACTCTGTAGGCTTCCAGTGACTGAAATCTTTCAAGTTAGCTCTCTTACTATAATTCTTAGTTTTCTACTTTTTTTACTTTATTTTTTAATTCTCTTCTTTTGGTACGTCTGAGTTATTTGATTATATCCTTCCTCCCCCCTCCCCCTCTGTGAACTAACAACCATTTGTTGAGCAGCGACTCGCGTGAAAGTCATTGTGCCTTTTGTTACCACTGTTAGTTGCCATCAAGACAATTCTGATTCGCGGTGAGTCCTGCACCACCAGGTTTTCAAGGCTGTGACCACTTCAAGGAAGTAGACCACCAAGCCTATCTTAGGCAGCATATCTGGGAGGATTTGAACTGCCAACCTTTCAGTTAGTAGTCCAATGCTTAAAGATTCACTGCACCCAGGGATTCCAGTCACCATCCCAACCTTCTTCATTATATGAAAGAAAAGTTCTGTGGGGTTGGCCAACCAACCCAATGAGGTTGGCCACCAGAGAGCAGTATATAAAAGCTAAGTAGCTCAGCTCCCATCTATGAAGCCTTAGCAAGAAGCATTTGGCAATTTTCAGCTCTCAGCAACTTGACATCTAGGATCTTCCTTTCCTCTGTGGAAAGAGGATTTCTCCATTAATCTTTTTGTACTACAAAGTGTATTTACACTAAAGCCTCTGCAAATTTTTCTTAGATTAGAAGGCTTCAAGCTGTCACTTGTGGGACATCTGTACTGTGTTTTCTTTGTCTTTTAAGCCAAAGAGGAAATAATTTTGTTTGTTTCTCCAGAAAGGTTCCTTTGCCCCTAAGCTGTGTGCTCATATTCTTTATAGTACCCTCTCCCATTAAACTTCCTGCCCCTGAAGAATTAACCCTTTCCAAATGTGTGTCACTTAGAAAATCATACAATTATACAATCCTATATAATCAAAGTATCAATGTATTGATATTATTATTATTATTATTATTATATATCGTATTATAATGGAGCCCAGTGGTGCAGTAGTTAAGAGCTATGGCTGCTAACCAACAGATCAGCAGTTTGAATCTACCAGTGAATCCTTGGAAACCCTATGGAGAAGTTCTGTTCTACCCTATAAGGACACTGTGGGTCAGATTTGACTTGAAAGCAATAAGTTTATAATAATGGCATGTGTTGTATGTCTTTTGGACATTATTCTCAGCTTTTATATCTATAAAAACTGTAAATACAAAAGCTGAGAGTAATGTCCAAAGTCTGTCCTAGGACAGACTTGGGACTTGAAATATGACTCTAAGCAAGTTAACTGAACTTCCCAGTTTCAATTACCCTTCTCCAACAAATGGATGAAATCAACCTAGAGTAAGAGCTCCCATACTGTAAAAGGACCTGAGATGCCATCTAGTTGACTCCCCCGTAATTCTCAAAGACATTCACATCATTCACCTCCCCTGTAGGGGCAGGGGGACATGGGAAAAAACCAGGCTGAGGTAGGAGCTGTCTTTCCTAAGAGTTCCCCTCAGTGATAGGCCACGTAGAAAGTCTGGACCAAGAAGTAAAAAGCTTTGATTCAGGGGCATTTGTCTCCACATCCTCATGAAAGTCATACCCTCCTTGTACCTCAGGGGAGAAGGAAAAAAAAACTACACAGATTAAGTGTGAGTATTTATCAGGCACAGTACCAGAGTTTTTCCAAGAGTCAACTATATTCCAGGCTAGTGGATTTGTTTAAAATGCATATTACCAGGACTCATCCGTATAGATTTCCATCAGTAGGCTTGGGATTAGGTTTAGAAATTCACGTTATAACCTCAAGGATACCACACATATTATTCTGGAACCTATTCCACAAAATGCTATTTCAGGTACTTAGGTAGGTGCTGGAATACAAACGTGAAAACACAGGTCACTGCCCTCAAGATGCGCACATTTAAATTAGAAGATAGCTGTACTAACATACAATTATGGTAGAAAATGTTAAATGCTAAATTTAAGTTATTTACAAAATATAACAGGAGTTTAGAAAAATTCAAGGAACCCTAGTGGTACAGCGGTTAAGCACTCAGTTGCTAACAAAAAAGCTTGGCTGTTCTAACCCAGCAGACACTCCTCTCCATGGGACAAAAGACCTAGCAAGGCTCTTATAAAGATTACACCCTATGAGATCCTATGAGGCAGTTCCATTTTATAAGGTCACTGTGAGTCGAAGTCATTTCCATGGCACACAACAACAATATGAAAAAGCCTCGGTAAAATCTCCCAGAAGAGGAAGTGTGTGATCAGAATCTTAGAAGAGAATAATAGGAAGAAGAAGGAAGTTTTTCAGGGGAAAAGAGGTCACTCCTGACAGAAGAAACAAAGGCACATGAGTCAGCATGACACGCTACAAATAGCTCAGTACTATGGGATTGTAATGCATGAGGGATGAAGGTAAGAGGCAATATTCAGAGGCAAAGCTGAACAGGCAGTCTCCAGTCATGAACAGCTTCATAGGTCTTGCAGGAGAACTTACATTTCACCCTATAGCATTTAGGAATGGTAAAAATCAAATGTCAAAAGCAGCAATATTTAGGGTATAATACGGTTTATCTAAAGGAGTTAGAGTAGACCTGTTAGGAAAGTTTCAAAGTTCAGGCCAAAGATTGCAGGCCCAAACTACGGCATTGACTGTGATTAAGGAGTGGAGGAGGCCGATAACTTTAGAAAGCAGAACTGTCAAAGCTTGATGACTAATTACAAGTCCAAGGGTGAAGAACGCCATAATCAAAAGTATACTGCCCCTCACTTGTATAAACTAAACAAATCTATAGAAACTAAAGATTATTAGTAATTAACAAGTAGGACAAAAGACCTTTTTCTTGGGGGCATTAAGTTTATGTTAATTGTGGTAGAATAATTTGAAAAAAGGGTAGCAGGGATGCTTGTGAAACGTGAAGAATGTAATCAATGTCACTGAAACATACATGTAGAAATTGTTGATAGCAAACATTTGATGTGTGTGTTTTCACCACAGTCTCACACACACAAGAAGACAGCCAATTTAATTCATGAACTCATCCTAGAAAACGTGCTACATACCTCATTGCTGAATATCACTGTAGTCACCTTCAAAGTGCTCCCCTTAGGAAGCTATGCACCAATGCCAGTGCGTAGTCTGCCCTTCAAATCAATTCGGGGCCAGATTAGGTGAGTAGGGAGAGTGTTCTAATATAGTTATTTGTTTACTGGCTAAAAACTCCCTCACATACAAATATACAATTAAGTTTGTGAAATTGCCATCTTGCCACCATGTTCAATTTCCATTCCAGAAAGAGTTTCAGAATTGCTTTGAAGGGTAGACTAAAGTGCTGGCATCGATGCATAGCTTCTGAAGGGGAGTACTTCAAAGGTGACCATAGTGATACTCAGCAATGAGGTATGTAGCATTTAGAACAATTAAGTTTGTGGGCTTAATTGTCAGACCTCATGTGTGTGTATATACATATATATATACATGACATACATACACATATATATATAAAACCGCCTGGTACAAAGTAAACACTCAAGCATGTTTTTTTAACTTGCAGAGGGGAACCTAAAGGTTAAGTTTCAGAGAAAAGATGTTTATTTCTGAACTTTTGTCTATGCAGGTCTGAAGCACGAAATAGTAGCTTGGCTAGGAAAAGGAGCTCAACACCCCTGTGTCCTCCCTGTGTCTAAAAAGAACGATCATTTGAATTGGCAATAGGAGTTTAATGTGAATTCTAAGCCTGCTGTCTGGTTCTATTCACTCTCCTGGTGCCTGCTGACCCCAGTGCAGGTTTAGGGAACCTCTTCTTAGAGCAAACTAATATAAGACTTCCAGTCCCAAATGACAACTATAAAATCTCTTAAAAATTACCTGGGATTCCTACCAAAGCTGTGACCACAGCATGCTAAAATATTAAATTAAAGATGGAGAAGTCTGCTGAATTATGGCCAACAGTTTCAAACTGATGTCGTGAAGGGTAAGAGGTCGCATCTTAGTGCAGAATGAGACAATAGGACACCGTTTCTGGAGACTGTTCAGACCAATTATTTTATTTTTGAAAACACTGTGTTTGCCAAAGAGAACATTCAAACAAAACCTAGCCACTTTACAACCTTGGATCCAACTGTAACTAAATCCTCCTTAACGTGTTCCAGGTAAACATTGGAGAACTGCTTTAAGTTTCCCTGTTTCTATCCATCATGCCAGATGTAGCCTATTGTGTAATGTGAATACAGTGTTCTTATACACTGAGACTCAAAAACAACTTCCCAGCATTCTTTTTCTTCTCTTCTTCATTAACTCTAAGTAGATATCAAGAAAAATTTCCACAAGTATAGAAAGAAAAGGAGGAATGTGCTGTCACCAGGCAAGAAGAACAGAAGGAGCTGCAGATAGGTGAGCATGCAGAACTGATTTGGATTTTATACTTTCACTTAATGACAATAAAAAAGAAACAAAGAAAAAAAAAGTTCTCCTCTTACTTTGCAAATGGAATCCAGGAGAGACAAGATGTTCCCTCACCACAGAGAGGGCAGAAGCAAAGAGCCCCTCAGCCTATTAAATGTGGGTAAGAAAATGTTTACTAGACTCGTTAGGTATGACTTGAATTCTTCTTTTCATTTGACCACCTCAAATTGTCCTTGTCTCTGAAAAAGCGTTACCTTCCTACTAAGCAAAGAGACATCTTGCACATTCCTGCCACCCATGCTCACCTCCACCCAATTCTCACCCACTTTATTATCTTACTTGATACCACACTAAAGGGGTTCACAGTCTAATAACTTGAAAGATCTAAACATGAGCCCCTTCACTGATTTTTGAAAACCTTCCTTCATGCTACCTCATTTCCCAGAGCATTGTCAACCAATAAGCCCCAAGAAATATATAAAACCAAGTCCCAGATGGCTCCTCTTTTTCACATTGGCCTCCAAGACCCCATGAGAAGCAATGAGCAGCTGATATCTGAAAATTACGTATCTTTTCGCTACACTGAAGGTAAGCCACAAACAGAAGAGAAAGATTCTGTAAACCTACCTATAGGCAAAGACTTCAGCAAGGTCATCTTAATCTTGGATCGAGATCAAGAAATCTCCACCAGCACCCTAGTCAAAATCCTGGTTCCATCCCCACTGAGAAGAGTGGGATGTAACATTTTAATGAGAGCAGATCAGTAGACATGAATCTACAGTCAGATCAGGATGCTCAGAAAGAAATCACCCCAAATTCCATGGAATGTGCATCTACGGGAAATGTCTAAGTAGAGGCCACAAAGTGAACCTACTTAGAGTTGTTTGCAAAGGCCAGGAATCCACTACCCCTGGCATAGAGTACCCCCTGAGCCTGAAAATTTGCTACACATTGGGAAAATACTCAGGCATGAGAAATTCTTACCCTGCAAGGAATAAAAGGAGTGTGAGAACAGTCTGAACACCTAAGTCATTTCCTCTGTAATTATCTAATAAAGCCTGACAGTAGCTTATACCGTAATTGGTTAGGAAATGTGTTCCTCTAGTAATTGGAGAAAGCAATATTAAAAAAAAAAGAAAGAAAACAGAAATATATGAGAGAACTTTATTTTAAACCTCCAGTTTGTTTTTATTCTTGGTTTTCCTTCCTTTGTTAGATATATATATATATATATATATATATATATATATATATATATATATATATATCACTGAATGGAAAATACATATGAGAACTTAGGGAAGTAATGAATTTTATAAAAATATGTTTATCATATACACATATTATTAATCTCCTCAAAAATCTGATGACAAGGTTTTTCCTGCAAGAAAAAGTATTATGGGTCCTGCTTTCACTTTCTTACATGAAATTCTTATGTGCCCCCTGCTGGCAAAATGGAATAGGAATTCAATTAAAAATATGAACTGTAGTATGATCTATATGTAAAAGCTACTCTCCACTCACAGCCCTGCACTCTGTTTAGAAGATTTTTCTTTTCTTTTCTGTTTTTCCTATTTCCTGGTATCTCAAATCAAGTTTCCCTTTTATTTTTCTGCACGTATATGCCAAAAGTTTTTAAGAATATTTTGCCGTGGTTTTAAAAAGGAAGACAGTGCAAGACTTCTTATTACCCCACCTTAAAACCTATCACATTGCTGTAGTAGTCAAAATAGCCTGGTACTATTACAAAAACGGATATATATAGACCAACGGAACAGAATAGAGAATCCAGAAATAATACCATCCACCTATGAACAGCTGATATTTGACAAAGACTCAAAGGCAGTGAACTAGTTAAAAAAAACTGTCTTTTTATACAAATGCTGTTATCAAAACTGGATATCCATTCTAAAAAAAAACCTGAAACCAGACCCATGTCTCACCCCTTAAACAAAAACTAACTCAAAATGCATCAAAGACCTAAATATAAAATCTGAAACAATAAAGACTATGGAAGAAAAAATAGGGACAACTCTGGAAGTTCTAATACATGGCTTAAACAGACTATAAAATCTTACTAACAATGCACAAACAGCAGATGAGAAAATAGATAAATGGGAATTATTAAAAATTAAACACGCTCATCCAAAGACTTTATCAAGAAAGTAAAACGACTGCTTACAAAACAGGAAAAAATATATGGCAACCACATATCTGATGGACATCTTCAAGGCACTGCAAAATACCAACAAGAAAAAGACAAATATCCCAATTAAACAATGGGCAAAGGAGATGCACAGACACTTCTCCTAAGAAGACATCCAGGCAGCCAAAAGACACTTGAGGATATGCTCACGATCATTACCCATTAGAGAAATTCAAAACAAAACTCCAGTAAGATACCATCTTACCCAAACAAGGTTGGGAATAATCTAAAAAACACAAAACAGCGAATGGTAGAGAGGCTGTAGAGATACTGGAACTCTTCCTCACTACTAGCGAAAATGTAAAATGGTACAGCTCCTTTGGAAAACAATTTGGTGCTTTCTTAAAAAGCTAGAAATAGAAATACCATAAAATCTAGCAGTCCCACTGCTTGAAATATGTCCTATAGAAATAAGGGCTATAACATGAACATGCACATGAATGTTTATTGCAGCACTATCTACAAAAGCAAAAAGATGGAATCAACCTAGGTGTCCATCCACAGATGAATGGATGAACAAACTAAGGTATACATGAGGACTGCCAATTAAGTTCTTGAACTCATCCTAGAAAAAGTACCACATACTTCCTTGCTGAATATCACTACAGTCACCTTCAAGGTACTCCCTTGAGAAGCTACACACTGACACCAGTGCCTGGTCCACCCTTCAAAGCAATTTTGGAACTCTTTCTGGAATGGCTATCAGAGATGTTTTCTATTACCCTTGATGTCCTGAATGTGATCAAAATGTATTCTTTTCAATATTTCATTTATCTTTGGGTAAAGAAAAAACTTATTTGGGGCCAAACCAGGAGAGTAGGGAGGGTGTTCCAATACAGTTCTTTGTTTACTGGCTAAAATCTCCCTAACCGACAACTATGCAATTAAGTTCGCAAGTTTACCACCTTGCCACCGTGAGCGATGGCTGATCCAGAAAGAGTTCCCAAATTGCTTTGAAAGCAATGGCATCAGTGCATAGATTCCCAAGGTGAATACTCCTCAGGTAACCATACTGATATTCAGCAATGACATATGTAGCACTTAGAACAATTAAGTTCACAGACGGAATTGTTGGACCTCATATATACAATGGAACACTATGCAATGATAAAGAACAATGAAACATTTTATAACCTGGAATCAATTGGAAGGCATTATGCTTAGTGAAAACAGTCAGCTGCAAAAAGATAAAGATTGTATGAGATCACTATTGTAATGATTTAAGAAAATACTCTTTGATGGCTGCAGAAGTGGGGAGAGAAAAGATTACTCATAGATTAGATAGTTAATAGGAATTTGGTTAGGTGAATGCAGTGACAGCATGCAGTAGAAGGCAGGTCAGCATAACTAAATACACCATAAGCTAAAAGGTTTTCTAAACTCTACCCTACATTTCAAATGACAGAGTAGCAGGCACAGGGGTCTGGGGATCATGTTTTAAGAGGACATAGAGGTCAACTGGATAACTAGTCTTTTTCTAATAGAGTCCTCTGTACCTTGTATTGGTGAATGGCGTCTGGGGTCTTAAAAGCCAGCAAGCTGCCATCTGAGGAACATCAATTGGTGTCAACCTACCCGGAACAGATGAAAACTGAAAACATAAAAGACATGAGGAAAAATGAGCCCAAGTGACAGAAGGACCAATATGATTGGGAGTCTACATCAGCAGGAGAACAGAAGAACTAGACTGTGTCAGACCACCACCAAAGACAGCCCCAATAGTGAACACAATGTAGAGTCCCAGAGGTAGCACAAGGAAAATGGTGAGGAGATCAAGAGCTCTATTATAAGGCCAGACTTGATAATCTGACTTCCTGGAGGGTCCCCTGAGAACATGGCCCATAGACAAGCTGTTAGCCTGGAGCTGAAACCAGTACCGAAACCAACACTTCATACAAAGTATAGACTGGACTTGAGGACACAGAGTGATGTGTGTACTTTATAATTTAATATATATATATATATATATATATATGAGGCTGTCCTATCAGTTTTTTCTAGAGGAAAGAGGAGAGGGTGGAGAGAAGAGAGCAAGTGTTGGCTGAGTGGATACTGGAAGAATGGAAAAGAAGAGTGTACTGTCACCGGGTGAAGAGAGCAGATAGGTGGATGCTCGGAGTTTTATAAAGAAAATTGACTTCGATTTTAAACTTGCACTTAATCACAATAAAAAAATATGTTATGCAGAGAGGAATAGTGTGCAGTCACTGGACATGGAGAGCAGTGGAAGCTGCATATAGGGGGGCATGTAAATTTACATGTGAATGTACATTTTCACTCAGTTATGTTAAATAAAAATAAAAAAATATGTTATTATGCTTTAAATGAAAGTTTATAATACAAGTCAATTTGTCATGTAAAAACTGACATACACCTTGCTTTTAACTTGATGTTGTCCCCATACTGCGACAGCACACTCCTCCTTTCCACCCATTATTTCCCACATCCATTCAGATAACTCTTGTCCCTTTCTATGCCTTTATCTCACCTCTGGACAGGAGCTGCCCACTTAGTCTCTACCTAAGGCAAAAAAAAAAAACACTCTTCACTAGTATCATTTTATGTCTTATACTCCAGTTCAATCTTTGTCTGAAGAGTTGGCTTCAGAAATGGTTTCAGTTCTTGCTACCAGAGTCCGGGGGCTGTGTCTTCCAGGTACACTACAGTCCTTTTCGTATAGGTAGAGTTCTGCACCCCATTTTTCTCCCACTATGTCAGGGATTCTTTGTTGTGTTCGCGGTCATGGAAGTCATTGGTGGTGGCTGGGCACCATCTAATTCTTCTGGTCTCATACTGATGTAGGTCTCTAGATTATGGGGCCCTTTCTATTGGGCTCATATTTTCCTTATGTCTTTGATGTCCTTCATTCTCCTCTGCTTCAGATGGATTGGTACCAATTGATACTACTTAGATGGCTCCTTGCTTGCCAGCTTTTAAGATCCACATGCCACTCACCAAAGTGGGATGCAGAACCTTAAACCATTGTCCCCAGACTCCCACCCCTGCTACTCTGTCCTATGAAATGTTTGGTTATTTTTAGGAAACTTCTTAGCCTTTGGTTTAGTCCAGTTTTGCTGATTTCTCTTGTACTGTGTGTTGTCCATTACTTCACTTAATTCTTGTCTACTGTCTAATTAATGAATGCCCCTCTCTCTCCTTCTCCACTGTTTCTTGAGTCCTTATATTTGTGGTCGCATACAGTATTTGTCCTTTTGCTACTGACTAATTTCGGTCAGTATGATATCTTCCAGATTCCTCCGTGTTATGTTTCCCAAATTCATCCCTGTTCTTTATTATTGCAGAGTATTCTATTGTGTGTATGTACCATAGTTTGTTTATCCATTCATCCACTGATGAATACTTAGATTGATTCCATCTTTTTGCTGTAGTGGACAGTACTGCAACAAATGTTGGTGTACATGTATTTACTTGTGTAACAGCCCTTACTTCCTTAGGATATATTCTAAGAAGTGGAATTTCTGGATCATACAGCATTTCTATTTCTAGCTTTTTAGGAAAGCACCAAATCAATTTCCAAAGTGGTTGTACCATTTTACATTCCCACCAGCAGTGTATAAGTGTTCTAGTCTTTCCAGCATTTATTATTTTGTGTTTTTTTTGGTCAATTTTCTACCTTGTTGGGGTAAATGGTACCTCATTGTAGTTTTGATTTGAATTTCTCTAATGGTTGATGACTGTGAGCATTTCCTCATGTATCTGTTTGCCACCTGAATGTATTCTGTAGTGAAGTGCCCATTCTTATCCTTTGCCCATTTTTCAGCTAGTTTGTCTTTTTGTTGTTGAGGTTTTGCTGTATCCTGTAGATCTGGGAGATAATACATTGATCTGCTTCCTTGTATCCAAAAATTTTTTCCCATTCTTAGCTTGTCTTTTTACTCTTCCAGTAAAAACTTTAGATAAGCATAAGTGTTCGATTTTTAGGAGTTCCCAGTTATCTATTTTCTCTTTTGGTGCCTGTGCATTGTTAGTAATGTTTTGTATTCTGTTTATGCCATGTATTGAATCAAGTCTTCTTGTTCTTGCTTTATGCTGGCTCCTATCAAACTTACTAAATCCTAATAAAAGAATAATGAACTATTTGACTCCTTACACATCCTCTGAATCCAAGGATTTCAAAAATTGCTAACAAATACACTGTCAAATTTACATCAGAACACATCAAGAACAATCTCTGGGTATAATAAGAAGTACTGTTATTGTTGTTGTTAAGTGCTGTTGAGTTTATTCCAACACATAGTGGCCTCGTGTGATAGAGGATAACTGCTCAACAGGATTTTCTTGGGTATAATTTTCAGGGAAGTGAATGGCTGGGTCTTTCTCTTGTGGAGCTGCTGGGAGGTTTTAACCCCCAACCTTTTGGTTAGTGTCTGAGCACTTAATTTTTTGTGCCAACAAAGTCCATTAATGAAAGGTACTAACTTCTTTAAAAAGTTAGTGTTTTAAGCAGTACACTGTGACTTAAGTAACACTGAAAATGAATCTGGTATATGCTTTTTCCCATCTGCTGGTCCAAATAACACACTAAAAACACATAGTACTGTAAGTTAGTAGAAAATAATATTGCATTGTTAATCCATTTTTAATCTGTGTCTACCTAATTAAATGTAAACTAAAACTATCATCTCTTTTTTATCATTTAATCATTATTTACACTGATTTGCATCATGAAAACTGGTTTGTACTTACAGGTCCAAAGTTGCAAAGAAATCCAGGCATCCACTAGTGAGTAAATTGAAATCTTCAACCTAATAGCAAACTTGGACTCCAGAAGAATAAAACTTCAGACCTATTTAGTATTAGGCACCAACATTTTATATAACCCAGTTGGGCTACTTTGAAAAAGTAAGATTCATTGAGATCAGAAGTGGTGACGCACATTTACCTGCTAATGCTATAAGTGGCCTGAAGTAAAGATTTAATTTATACTTAAGGTTTCCTTGTATTTAAAAATAATAATTTTTTTGACATTTTTTAATGAGATGGAGAAACAACTTATCAGCTTTATTTGAAAAGGGAAGAGGCCCCAAATAAGTAAAGCACTACTGAAAAAAAAGAATATACTGGGAGGCCTCTCACTACTTGACTTTAAAACCTATTACACTGCCACATTAGTCAAAACAGCCTGGTATTGGTACAAAAGGAGACATGCAGACCAATGGAACAAAGTAGAGACCCCAGAGATGCCACCATCCTCCTATGAACAACTGATATTTGACAAAGGTCCTAAGATTTTGAACTGGGGTAAGAACAGTCTCTTTAACAAATGGTGCTGGCATAATTGGATATCCATCCACAAAAAATTGAAACAAGACCCATATCTCACACCTTATACAAAAATCAACTCAAATTGGATAAAAGACCTAAATATAAAGGCTAAAATGATAAAGCTCATCCAAGATAAAATAGAGTCAACAGTGGACATTTTAATACTCAACATAGACAGACTTCAAAATCTGACAAACAAAACACATTCATCAGAAGAGAAAATAGATAAATGGGAACTAATAAGAATCAAACACTTCTGCTCATCCAAAGACTTCATCAAAAGAATTAAAAGACCACCTACAGAATGGGAAAAAATATTTGGCAACTCTATGTCAGACCGACTCCTGATCTCCATCATCTATAAGGTTCTACAAAATATCAATAAGAAAAAGACAAATCATCCAATCAAGCGATGGGCAAAGGAGATGGACAGACACTTCTCTAAAGAGGAGATCCCGGCAGCGAAAAAAACACATTCAGACATGCTCATGATCATTAATTATTAAAGAAATTCAAATCAAAACAACAATGAGATACCATCTCACCCCAGCAAGATTGGCCATGATCCGAAAAACGTAAAACAATAAATGGTGGAGAGGCTGCGAAGAGATTGGAACTCTCCTACACTGTTGGTGGGATTGCAGAATGCTGCAACCTCTTTGGACAGCAATTTGGCGTTACCTTTAAATAATGGATACAGATGTGCCATTTGACCCAGTAACTCCTCTGCTCGGAATTTATCCTACAGAATCAAGGCCATTCACACCAACTGATACATGCACATGAATGTTCATTGCATCACAGTCCACGATAGCAAAAAGTTGGAATCAACCCAGATGCCCAACAGCAGAAGAATGGATGGGTAAACTTTGGTATATGTACTCACTGGAGTACTATACATTGATAAAGAACAACGATGATAGCTAGAAACATTTCTCAATTTGGTCTGAACTGGAGGACATCATGTTGAGTGAAACTAGTCAATGACAGAAGGACAATTATTATATGAGACCCCTATGATAAAAACTTAAAAGCATACTCATACATAACAGAAAAGACTCTGACAGCTAAAGGGTGGAGAGGGTGGGAGGGCAGGAGGGTGAGGGATGAGGGTTTAGATAGTTGTTAGAAATTTGGTTGGGTGAAATAGGTGACAATACACATTAGTAAGAAGACTAATATTAATGGGACTTTGACATGTGTAATCCTCCTATCTTAACCCAATATTGTAAGCACAGAGTATGTACACTTTCATTTTTTATTTAAATAAATAAATAAAATCTGGATAATATTCTCCTAAAGCTGTTTTTTCTGCTATGGAGTCTTTTTTATTGTTGTTTCTTTTTTTTTAAAGGCTTATGTTATCAGGAAAAATTTTCTGTATTTTTCCACTTTCCCCTGCTGACAGCCAAAATCAGAGATAAAAGAAGTCTTTGGTTGGTTTAAAAATTAGAAAAAATGTGTGGGAGTTCAAAAAAAAATCTACAGTCTTGTACCTTATTTGTTTAACACACACAGTAGTTTAACACAACACAGTAGTGCCAGGAGCAGAGTGTGTCGTTTGAATCTGGAGGTCCTGAGCTGAGAAGCTGCTAGTCAAGGGGAAATTTGATGACAAGGACTTTCCTTCAGAACTGACAGAGAAAAGCCATTTTCCAGGCCATGAATTTGGACTTCCAGACTACAAAACTGTAAGAGAATAAATTTCTCTTTGTTAAAGCCATCCACTTGTGGTGTTTCTATTACAGCTATACTTGTAGTTACAGCGGGTCTTGTATAGGTATCTTTGTATATATTTATGCATTGCATGTGTAGAATAAATTTGACAATTTACTTAGAAGTAAAGAATTGTATTCATTTTCTATTTCTGCTATAACAAATTCAATACAAGATGACACAAATTTATTGACTCACAGTTCTGTAGGTCAGAAGTACACTATAGCATAACCAAATTCTTTGCTCAAAGTGTCACTTAAACTGTAAGTATTAGCTGTGATGGTCACTTTCTGGAGTCTTGGTGATCAGTGGTTAAGTGTACAGGCTGCTAGTTAAAAGACTGGTAGTTCTGAATCCACCAGCTGCTTCTTGGAAACCCTCTTGGGCAGTTATGCTCTGTCCTACAGGTCACTATTAGTTAGAGTTCACTCTGTGGCAGTGAGTTTGGGTTTTTGTGGGTTTTTTTTTTTCATGTGTGTGGTTTTAATTGGGAAGGGACTTACAACTTTCTGGAGGCTTCAGGCAAAATCAGTTTCCAAGCTCATTCAGGCCCTTGGTAGAATCCTGCTCCTTGGTCCACAGGTGTGAGATCTCTGTTTCTTTGCTGCCTGGTCATCAAGGAGCAGTCCTCAGCTTCTATAAATCACTCATGATTCTCTGACACTTGAGCTTCTCCAGCCTGTGTTCGTTTGGTCTTTCAATGCCCACAATAGAGCATCTTCATGCAGCAGCTTCAAATCTCTCAGGCTTGACTTTAGCTGCTTCTCTCCTGCTTAAGAGCTGAGGTCTTTACACTGGGCTCATTCAAATAATCCAGGATAATCACTCTATCTTAAAATCAAGTGTGGGCTATGACAACACAGATCATCATAGTAACACAGGGCAAAGATCATGGAAGAATATTTTGAATTCTACCTACTACAGGAATGATGTAAAGTTCCAGGTTCTTTTCCCCAACTCCCACCCTCTCCTGACTGCTAGACAGTTATGCAACAATACTTTGAATAAATTGGTGATACCGATCTGTTTGGTTGCTAGAAATTCAGATTTCTGGGTAACTCAGAAATTTTCATGAACTGAGTGGAACTTGCCCCCTACACATCTTCTGTAGCTCTTCTAAGGACATGAAGTTTTTTATAACTAAATTCCTGGAAATAAGAATAGCCCATTGCTGAGCTAGATGCATGGGCTCAATATAAAGGGTCCTGTGCCCAGTCAGAGGTGCCACTTCAAAAACCAAGCAGAGGCTCAGGTGTGTGGCTGTGTCATGAAGCCCTAAGCCTCTGTAAACCAAAGAAATGTCTGGACCTTGGAGGCTGAGTCTTCATCATAACCTAGGAATGGCAACCAGAGCAAAACTGTGAGTTCTGGCAAGGCACAACGTATTGGGGCAGGGCCGATAGCCTCTCCTTTCCACCATCACTTCCTTCAAGCCAAACAAGAAAGTCACTGTCACTTCTATCTCCAGAGACTTGGAACTTTTCAACTAAGTAAATGTCTTTCAATCTGCTGCAACCTTTGGACAACTGACTGAAATACAAAGTGACAGGCGAGGAGGACAGAACATTGTATGACTAGTGAAATCACTGATTTAAATTCTTATGATGTTGCATTGTGTATCAGATATACAGCTGCATATTATCATTTTTTCAATGTCTCTGCATGATTTCAATGACTCCAATATTTTCACCTTCTCTTTGGCTGATATAGATATTTTAGTCTCTGGACACCCAGAGGAACAACATGGTTATTGATCCACATTCTTAATAATAATTCAACAGTCCTATCTGTAGCTTTAAAGTATTGAAAAGAAAAGATGTCACCTTGAAGGCTAAAGTGCACCTGACGCAAGCCATGACAATCTCAATCACATCATATACATACAAACGTTGGACAATGAGTGAAGACAGAAACAGAATTGATGCGGTTGAATTGTGCTGTTGGAGAAGAATGTTGAACGTACCATGGACTGCCGAAGGAACAAACAAATCTGTTTCGGAAGAAGTACAACCACAGTGCTGCTTGGAAGCAAAAATGACAAGACTGAGTCTTCCATACTTTGGACATGTTGTCAAGAAGAATCAGTCCCCGGAGAAGGACATCATGCTTGGTAGAGTGGAAGGTCAGTAAAAAAGAGGAAAACCCTCAACAAGAAGGACTGACACAGTGGCCAAACAATGGGCTTAAGCATAAAAACGATTGTGGATGTGATTCAAGACTGGGCAGTGTTTTGTTCTGTTGTGCATATGGTCTCTATGAGTCAGAACCAACTTGATGGCAACTAATAACAACAAAAACATCTGTAGCTAGCTATTTGCTATTTTCTCATCTACTCCTGAATGCTGATTCTCTTCAGGGGCCGGAGTTCAGTCTTAAATGGTGTCTTAGTCATTTCCTGCTGTGATAACAGCAATAGCATAAATGGGTGGTTGTAACAAAGGAAGTTTATTCTCTCACAGACCACTATGCTATAATGGAGTCCAGATTCAAGGTGTCACTTTCAGAGGAAGTCGTTCTCTTTCTGTTGGTTGTGGAGGAAGGTCCTTGCGATGCATCACTCTTCCTTTAGGAGCATATCAGCATAGGCACCTCAGGTGCAAAAGACATGCCGTGCTCCTCACACTGCTTTCCTGGTGGTATGAGGTCCCCAACTCTCAGCTTGCTTTCCTTTCCTTTTAGCAGTTGTAGCATAGAAGGATAAAAGATGGTGAAAGCCACAATTCATGGAAACTCCCTTTACACTGAACCAGGGAATTGACCTTAGTACTCGTGTTACAGTCCCACCCTAATCTAATCTTGCCCACTTAACCACAGGCAGAGATTAAGATTTATATCACAGGAAAATCAGAAAATAGAGACCAACCACACGATACTGGGGATCATGGCCCAGCCAAATTGCTACACACTTTTTGGGGTAAAAGGGGACACAATTCAATCCATGACAGATAGCTAACAATAAATTGAGTCATCCTTAGCCCCCTGAAATGGAGCACTTCACTTCTCTAAAAATCTCTCTGGAATGAGCTTGCCTCCAGCTGCAACCAGGAGGAAAAGAAAGTCTGCTTTGGAATCAGATACTCTCTCCTTTCCTTTTTCCTCTTGCATCTCCTATCGGTTCTTTTTAAACCCCTATCCATTCAGTGATGTTAGGAGCTAATGTGGGAGATGGGAATTCTTATGTTCTTATGAATCATTAGAAATGAATTGTTACCCATAGGTCACAAGAAATTTGCATTTCCTGAAGTCCTCAAAAATGAAGAAATGCTTGAAAAAAATACTTTTTTTTCCAAATATAGAATGTAACTGACAGTTATAAAGGAAGACCACTTTGCAATAAAAGAGATAAAAGAGGATCATTCTAGCTGCTAAAAAGAACAAGGTGGGAGAGAGTTACCTCTTAAAGAAAAACAAAATTTATGCATAGGCCTGTTTCTAAAAACTGTGTCTACAACTCCCTACTCACATTTATCCTTATTTATGAGTCACTAACAAAAAATGTGTTCCTTGAACACCCAAAGTCCCTGAGATTTTTCTTTCCAACTACATACCCCCATAAAAACCTCATGGAATCCCTACCCTTGAAAGAGAAGTCAAGTAAGGCAGTGACACACAACTCCCAACAAAGTTGAGATGAATCCTATACTTTACTGTTCATTTTCAAGTCTCTTCTCAACATGTCAGCAATTTTTTTTCATAGACAAATTTATTCTAAAAGTGAGAGGAACCACTTTACAGGTATTAAAGTTTACTTTGAACACATTGTCAGGAGCCTAGCCCCTGGAAAAGGACATCTTGCTTCAAAAAGCAGGCGGTCAGCAAAAAAAAGAGGAAGACTTTCAACAAGATGGACTGACACAGTTGCTGCAACAATGAGATCAAACATAGCAAACATTGTGAGGGTGGTGCAGCGCTGGCAGTGTCTTGTTCTGTTGTACATACGGTTACTCTGAGTCAGAACCAACTCGATAGCACCTAATAGCAATATAGCTACAGTAATAAAGGCAGTGTGGTATTAGTGGAAGGATAGATATATAGATCAATGGAATAGAATATATAGAAATAAACTGACACAAGTATGCACAAGACTTTTTAAAAAAATATTTTATTGTACTTTAAGTGAAAGTTTACAATCCAAGACAATTTGTCATACAAAACCTTGTACACATGCTGCTATGTAACTCTAGCTGCCCTCCCCGCCCTGCGACAGCACACTCCTACTTTGTACCCTGTATTTCCATGCCCATTCAACCAGCTTCTGTCCCCCTCCACCCTCTCACTGCCTCTGGACAGCAGCTGATCAGTTAGTCTCACACATATACTTAAGCCAAAAAGCACATTCTTCACCAGTATCATTTTATGTCTTATTGTCTATTCCAATCTTTATCTGAAGAGGTAGCTGTGGGACTGGTTACAGGTCTGGGCTAACACAGCATCCACAGGTCTTTTCTTCCAGGAATAATTTGTCAGTCAGACTGAGAGTTTTAGTTCTGCACACTCATTTTTCTCCAGCGACTCTATGTTGTGTTCCCTGTCAGGGCAATCACTGGTGATGGATGGGTACCATCCAGTTCTCCTAGTCTCATGCAGATGTAGTGTCTGGGTCATATGGCCTTTCTCTGTCTCTTGGGCTCCTAGTTTCCTTACGTCTTTGATGTCTTTCATTCTCCTCTGTTCCATATAGGTTGGAACAAACTGATGTTACTTAGATGGCCATTTGCTAGCTTTTAAGACTCCAGACACCACTCGCCAAAGAGAGATATGGAACGTTTTCTTTTAAAAAACTTCATACGCCAACTTACCTAGATATTCCCCCTGAAACTATGGTCCCCAGACACTAGCCCCTGTTACTCTGTCCTTTGAAGTGTTGGGTTATATTTAGGAAATCTCTTAGTTTGGGCTTTAGTCCAGCTATGCTGACCTCCTTTCTACTGCTTTCTGTTACTGCCTTCACCTAACCTCATTCCTGTCTATTAATTAATCAGTGAATCCCCTTTTCCTCCCTCCTCACCCTTATAATCATCAAAGACTGTTGTTTTTTCTGTTTGAATCAGTTCTTGAGTCCTTATAATAGCAGTCTCACAAAATATTTGTCCTTATGCAGCTAGTTTCACTTTGTCTTTCAGATGACTCCATGCTATCAGATGTTTCCCAAGATCATCATTGTTGTTTATCATCGCATACTATTCCACCCTATGACTATACCATAGTTTGTTTATCCATTCATCTGTTGATGGGCACCTAGGTGATTCCATCTTTTTGCTATTATGGACAGTGCTGCAATAAACATTGGTGTGCATGTATCTATTTCTGTGACAGCCCTTATTTTTCTAGGTTATATTCCAAGCAGTGGGATAGCTGGATCACATGGTATTTCTATTTTTGGCTTTTTAAGAAACAACCAAATCAATTTCCAGCATAGTTGTACCATTTTCCACTCCTACCAGCAGTGTAGAAGTGTTCTGTCTCTTCATAGCCTCTTCAAGTTTATTATTTGGTGTTTTCTGGATTAATGCCAGCCTTGTTGGGGTGAGATGGTATCTCACCGTAGTTTTGATTTGGATTTCTCTAGTAGCTAATGAGCTTGAGTATTTCCTTACATATCTGTCAGCTGCCTGGATGTCTTCTTTGGTGAAGTGCCTGTTCATGTTCTTTAACCATTTGTTAATTGGGTCATTTGTCTTTACTTGTTGAGGTTTTGCAGTATCTTTCTTATAGATCATGCAGATTAGATACTGATCAATTTGTGGTAGTCAATTTTTTTTTCCCGTTCTGTAGGTTTTCTTCTAACTCTTTTGGTAAAATCTTTGGATGTTTGATTTTTTAGGAGTTCCTAGTTATCTAGTTTCTCTTCTGGCATTTGTGCATTCTTGGAAACATTTTAAACCTGTTTATGCCATGTATTAGGGCTCCCAGTGTTGTCCCTGTTTTTTCTTCCATGATTTTTATTGTTTTAGATTTAATATTTGGATCTTTGATCCATTTTGAGTTAGTATTTGTGCATAGTGTGAAATATGGGTCTTGTTTCATTATTTTGTATCCAGTTATGCCAGCACCATTTGTTAAAGAGACTGTCTTTTGCTAAGTTTGTGGACTCCAAGACTTTGTTAAATGTCAGCTACTCATACATGGATGAGTTTATCTCTGGAATCCGAATCCTGTTCCATTGGTCTATGTATCTCTTTTTGTACTAGTGCCAGACTCTTCTGATTATTGTGGCAGTATAATAGGTTCTAAAGTCAGGCAGTGTGAAGCCTCCCACTTGGTTCTTTTCCAGTAATCATTTACTTATGTGTGGCTTCTTCTCTTTTGACATGAACTTGGTGATTTGTTTCTCCATCTATTAACAAAACGACATTGGAATTTGTATTGGCATTGCATTGTATCCATAGATCTCTTTTGGTAGAACAGACATCTTCATGATGTCTTTCTATCTATGAGCAAGGTAGGTTTCTCCACTTATGTAGTTCTATTTTGGTTTCTTGCAGTAGAGTATGGCAATTTTCTTTATTTAAGTCTTTTATCTTTCTGGTTAGATTTGTTCCCAAGTAACTTATCTTCTTGAGGCTATTGTAAATGGTATTAGTTCAGTAATTTCTTCTTGAATGTTCTGTTTGTTGGTGTAAAGGAAGCCAACTGATTTTTGTATACCTTATATCCTGATCCTTTGTGGAACTCTTCTATTAGTTCTAGTAGTTTCTTTGTGGATTCTGTAGGGTTTTCTGTGTATAAGAGCGCATCAACTACAGAGATACTGGTACTTCTTCCTTACCAGTTTGGATATCTTTTATTTCTTCATCTTGACTGATTGCTGTGGCTGGAACCTTCAGCTCAATGTTAAATAAAAGCGAAGACAAAGGTCAGCCCTCTCTGATTTCTATTCTCAAGGAGAATTCTTTTAGACTCTTTGTTTAGGATTATGTTGGATGTTGGCTTTGTATAAGCGCCCTTTATTACTTAGAGGGATTTCCCTTCTATTCCTATTTTGCTGAGAGTTTCTTTTAACATGAATGGGTGTTAGACTTTGTCAAATGCCTTTTCTGCATCCACTGAAAATCAAATGATTCTTGTCTTTTGTTTTATTTATGTGGTTAATTACATTGATAGTTTTTCTAACTTTGAACCATCTCTGCATCCCTGGTATGAACCCCGCTTGGCCCTGGTGAATTATTTTTTTGATATGTTGTTGAATTCTAGTGGCTAGAATTTTGTTGAGGATTTGTGCATCTAAGTTCATGAAAGATACTGGTTTGTAATTTCCGTTTCTTTTCTTTCTTTCTTTACTAGGTTTTGGTATCAAGTTTATGCTGGCTTCATAGAATGATTTTGGGAAGTATTCCATATTTTCTATGCTCTGGAATATCCTTAGTAAGAATGCTGTTAACTTTTCTCCAAAAGTTTGGTAGAATTCTACAGGAAAGCTGTCAGGGCCAGGGCTGTTTTTGGTTGGAAGTTTTTCAATTACCTTTTCAATCTTTCCTTTTATTATGGGTTTATTTAGTTGTTCTACTTCTGTTTATGCTAGTTTACGTAGGTAATGTGTTTCTGGAAATTTTTCTATTTCCTCTAGGTTTTTAAATTCATTAGACTACAATCTTTCATAGTATTCTGCTACGACTTTCTTAATCTAGTTGAGTGTGTTGTGACAGTGGTCCTCTCATTTCTTATTCAGGTTATTTGTTTCCTCTCCTGTTTTTCTTGGGTCAGTCTAGCCAATGATTTATTGACTTTGTTGCTCTTTTCAAAGAATTGGCTTTTGACCTTATTAACTCTTCCAATAGTTTTTTCTGTTCTCTAATTCATTTCGTTCTGCTCTAATTTTTATTATTTGCATTCTTCGGGTGCCCAAGGTGTTCTTTTGCTGCTCTGTATTTGTTCAAGTTGTAGGATTAATTCTCTGATTTGGTTCTTTTTTCCTCTTCTGATGTGTGCATTTACTGAAATAAACTGACCTCTGACCACTGCTTTTTTTGTGTGTGTGATTCAGTGAAAGTATACAATCTGGTTTAAATTCACATGCCCACCTATGTGCAGCTCCTACTGCTCTCCTTGCCTTGTAACAGCACACTCCTCCTTTCTGTTCTACACAAGTCATATCCTCTGTCCCTTCTTCTCCACCCTCTCCACTCTCGTCTAGTAAAAGACCAGTTAGGCAACATCCTATAGATACATAGAACCATAAAGTGCACACACAATATGGTCACTCTGTGTCACTGAGTCCAATCCATTCCTGTTCAAGGAGTTGACCTCAATAATGATTTATGATTAGGGGCAGCTTCAGGTCTGGGGGCCATGCCCCAGGGAAACCCCTAGGCTTTCGGACCATCAACTGCAGTCTTTTAGTGGCGTTCTCAGAGTGCATTCCTTCTTGTTCTTGTATTGCCACTGGGACTCAACTTTGTGAGCCTCATTGCGGCTATCACTGGAGGTGGCCGAGCACCATCTGGTTCTTCTGGTCGTGTGTTGATGTAGACACTCATTCCTATGGGTCTTTCTGTCTTTGGGGTTCTCTTTCCTCTGTGTCGTTTTTGTCCTTGGTGATCATCTGTTCCAGATGAGTTGGGACCAACTGGTTTACCTCAGATGGCAGCTTTTAAGATTCCAGACACCACTCACCAATATAGGGTGGAGAGGACTCTCTTGGCAATATGCTAGTTATGCCAATTGGCCTCAATGTCCTCTGAGAGCATTGTCCACTGCTTTTGCTGTGTCCCAAAGATTCTAGTAGGTTTTCACTCTCATTTGATTCTGTGGACTTTTTTTATTCTACCCTTGATTTCTTCTAAAACCCAGTCAGTTTTGAAGAAGGAATTTGGTTTCCACTTGTTTGAACTTTTTCCTTCATTTTTCTGTTATTTTTACTTCCATGGCCTTATGATCTGAAATGATGCTTTGTAATATTTTGATACTTTGAATTTGTTAGGGATTGCTTTTTGTCCTAATATGTGGTAAATTCTGGAGACTGTTCCATGTTCTGTTGGGTGTTCTATATACGTCTATAAGTTCAAGTTGGTTGCGTGTGGCACTTAAATCTTCTGTATCTTTACTGAACCTTTTATAGATGTTCTGTCCTTCACTGAAAGTGGTGTGTTGAAACCTCCTACTGTTATTGTGGAGATGTCTGTTTTCAATGCAGTTAAGAGGGTTTTTTATGTATTTTGAAGCCCTGCTGTTTGGAGCATGGATATTTAATATGGTTATGCCCTCCTGGAGTATTGAACCTTTAATCATTACATAGTGTCCTTCCTTATGTAATGTAGTGGATTTTATTTTAAAGTCTGTGTTATCAGAGGTTAATACTGCCACTCCTCTTTTTTTTTAATGTTGTTAGCATAATATATTTTTTTCATTCTTTTTTACTTTATGTCTTTAAGGCATGTCTCCTGTATGGAGCATATAGATGGGTTGTGTTTTTTTAATCAAATCAGTCACGCTCTGTCTCTTGTGCATTTAATCCATATTGGTGTATTTAAACCACATTCAGCATTATCATTGATAGGCATGACTTGAGTGCTGTCATTTGGTGTCTTTTGTACCATGTAAACAATCCCTTTGTTTCATTTAATTTTCCATGTCAAGTCTTTTTCATGTGTTTTCATCTTTTTCAACATTGGTACTTTTATATTTGTTGAAAGTTCATTTTTTTTTCTTGCTTTTTATTTTGATCCTTAGGATTGATAGTTTCCCCTGTGGTTACCTTAATATTTACCTGTTTTTCTAATATTAAACCAGTCTTTAATTTCTTTATATTGCCTTGAGTTCCTCCCCATATAAAAGATCTATGACTACATTTTAAGTCCCTCTTTTATATAATATTTACATAATAATATCTTTGTTTCCCTATTTTCAATGTTTTTCCTTTGATTTATGATTTCCCTATTTGGGTTGATATCTAGTTGTTCTGTATTCTAGTCTTAGGTTGTTACCTGATGTGATAGATTTTATAACCCAGCCCAAGTCCAGTGCCATTGAGTCAAGTCCAACTCACAGAGACCTTACAGAACAGAGTAGAACTGCCCCATAGAGTTTCCAAGGAGCACCTGGTGGATTTAAACTACCAACTGTTTGGTTAGCACGCATAGCATTTAACCATTATGCCACCAGGGTTGCCCTTTAAAAGATTCCCTTCATTATTTGTAATTTTGGTCTTGTTTTTGAAAATTTCCTAAGTTTCTGTTTATCTTGAAATGTCCTAATTTGACCATATTGGACAGATGATTTTGCGAGGTATATAATTCTTAGCCAAGTGCCATCGAGTCAGGTCGCCATGAGTATAATTCTTGGCTGGCAATTATTTTCCTTCAAGGTTTTGAACATGTCACTCCATTACCTTCTTGCCTTCATGGTTTCTGTTGAGTTCAAGCTTAGTCCTACTGATTCTCCTTTGTAGGTTATTTCTTATTTTTAATCCATAATCACCTCTTAAACTCTTTCCTTAAGAAACTGTTCCTTATGACAGACTCCACCATGTTTCTCGAACTTTATTTTATCTGATTTTTTTCCTACAGTATGTTGGTGTGATGCACTTTATTTTCAGACTTACTAATTCAGACATCCATTATCTCAACTCTGCTCCTTTGACTTTTCATTGAGTTGTCGACTTCTGTGATTTCCTTATTGTCTGAATTTCTAATTCTTGTTGCTATACGCTTTCTTGCAGCCTGTTCAATTTGTTATTGTGCTCTGCTGAAATTTGCCTTCTCTCTTTCCTGATCTCTTGGAGAGTTGTAAATATTAATCTTCTGTATTCTACCTCTGGTAATTCCAGGAGGTTCTCTATCTCTGGAAAAGTTTCTTAATTGTTTTGGGAGCTTTCTGAAGCCATCCTGGTCTTCCTTTTTAAGTGATTTGAAATTGACTGTTGTCTCCAGGCCATCAGTAAGTTGTATTTATTTACGTTTGCCTACTGTGTTCTAGCTTCTTGTCTTGTTTCGAAATGTCCAAATAAGCTGGTAATGCGCCCTAGTTTAGCTGCATGCCTTTGAAGCTCTAATGTCCTATCACCAGGTGGTTACAGCTGTTCATAGACATGCAAGCCCAGGAATTCAATTACTTTTCTTGTATGAATTCAGCTAGGGTGTCCAGGTAGTCAGTCACCAAGTATGTGGTGCAGGCTCTTCCTTTCTGTCCTAGATGGATAGGCGTGATTGGTGTAGCCTCAAGTATCCAGCTTAGTCTTTGAGAAAGGCAGGACACTATTTGCTGTCCTGCGTGTCTGTAAAGATGAGATGTCCCCGTATGCCTGAATCTATGTAGAGGAACCATTCCTACCCTGAATTTTTGGTTCAAGGTAGTGAGCAGATTTTCTTCTCCCTTTCCTCTTGCTTTTTAAAATGTTCCCCTTCCTATGAACAGTTGATATTCGACAATGGGCCTAAGACATTAAACTGGGGTAAAAACAGTATCTTCAACAAATGGTGCTGGCAAAATTGGTTATCCATCTGCAATAAACTGAATCAAGATCCATATCTTACACCTTATACAAAAACCAACTCCAACTGGATAAAAGACCTAAATATCAAACCTAAAACGATAAAGTTCATCCAAGAAAAGGTAGGAACAACAATGGAAGTTTTAATACACAATGAGGGCAGACTCCAAACTCTGTGAAAGAAACCACAATCAACAGAAGAGAAAATAGATAAATGGGAACTATTAAGAATCAAACACTTTTGCTCATCCAAAGACTTTATTAATAGAATTAAAAGAACACCCACAGAATGGGAGAAAATATTTGGCAACTCTATGTCAGACCGACGCCTGATCTCCATAATCTATAAGATACTACAAAATATCAATAAGAAGAAGATAAACCATCCAATTAAGCGATGGGCAAAGGAGATGGACAGACACTTCACTAAAGAGGAGATCCAGGCAACCAAAAAACACATGCGGACATCTTCACCATCTTTAGTTATTAAAGAAATTCAAATCAAGACAACAATGAGATACCATCTCACCCCAACAAGATTGGCCATGATCCAGAAAACACAAAACAACAAATGCTGGAGAGGCTGTGGAGAAAGTGGAACCCTCCTACACTGTTGGTGGGGTTGCAAAATGGTCCCATAAATTGTAACAAAGGTCCACTCTTTGGACAGGAGGGTTTAGTTTAGATAGTTACTAGAAATCTAGTTGGGAGAAAGCAGTGATAACACACATTAGAAACAAGAACAACATTAAGTGGACTTCAGCATAACTTGAGTACTCCTTCCATCTTAACTCAATACTGCAAGGATAGAGTAGCTGGGGTGGGTGCAGGGGACCATGCTCTTAGGTGAATTCCAGGCCAGTTGGCACAACTAGCGTCTTACTAAGAGAGCTCTCTGCACCCAACATTGGTGAGTGGCATCTGAGGTCTTAAATGCTGCCAAGCTGCCATCTGAGGACACAGCAAATGGTCCCAACTTAGCAGGAACGGATGCTCACCGAGGACCAAAATGACATGCGGTAAAGACAACCGACAAGACAGAGAGACCCACAAGAGTGGGTGCCTACATCGACTTGGGACCGGAAGAACCGGATGGTGCCCAGCCACCACCAGCGATAGCCACGATGGAGCTCACAGAGAGGAGTCTCACTGGCAACACAAGAATAAAAAGAGGTGCATCATGAGATCTCCACTAAAAGACCTCAGTTGATGGTCCAGCAGTTTTGGGGTTCCTCTGAGTGCATGGCCCCCGGCCCTGATGCTGCCCTTTCCCATAAATTGTAACAAAGGTCCACTCTTTGGACAGGAATGGATTGGACATGGCAATGCAGAGTGGCCATATATTGGAAGCACTTTATGGTTCTATACATCTATAGGATAGCATCTTGCTGACCTCTGGCTGGAGGAAGGGGAGTGGACGGAGAGGAGGGGAAAGGAGGCTGTTGGAAGGATGAGACATGTATGGAGCAGAGGGGAATAGTGTGCAGTCACCGGACAGGGAGAGCAGTGGAAGCTGCATATAGGTGGGCATGTAAATTTATACGTGAATGTAGTTTCACTCAGTTATGTTAAATAAAAATAAAATAAAATAAATGTTCCCTCTCTGAGTCTCACAGAATGGCTCAGGAACTGCTTGACAAGAACTACTTCCAGTTCAGTTAATGGCATCAGACTCCATAGTGCAGTACAGAGCAGAGAACAGCATGAAAAACACTGGGAGAAGGAACAGAGGTTTATCCTGAAAGATTTAGATCCCCACACAGTAGCATACATACCAATTTAGCTTTTGATGATATAATGCTGTTTTTGAAAAGTAAAGACATCACCTTGAAGATTAAAGTGCACCTAGCCCAAGCCATGGTATTCTCAATTGAATCATGCATGTGAAAGCTGGACAATGAACAAAGAAAAGAAGAATTGATGCTTTTGAATTGTAGTATTGGAGAAAAATGTTGAATGTAACATGGACTGCCAAAATAACAAACAGATCTGTTCTGGAAGAAGTATAAACAGAGTGCTCCTTGGAAGCAAAGATGGCAAGACTACGTGTTACATACTTTGGACATATTGTCAGGAAGGATCAGTCCCTGGAGAAGGACATCATACTTGATAGAGTGGAACATCAGTGAAAAAGAAGACAACCTTAGACAAGATGGATTGACACAGTGGCCAAAACAATGAGGCTGAGCATAAAAACGATTGTGGACATGGCACAAGACTGGACAGTGTTTTGTTCTGTTGTTCATAGGGTTGCTATGAGTTCAAACTGACTCGATGGCACCTAACAGCAGCAACAATGCTGTTTATCACTGGTTCTCAAGGCATGATTGGATTTTCCAATCAGCTTCTCCTGCTGCAGAGGATGCCCTCACCACTCTTCCACTCACCACACCAGCCATGGAAGTTTCCTAAAGCAGGTCAACTCTGGCAAGTCATATGTACTTCTAGACCTAAGTGTAATTTTTTACTTCCCCTTCGATGTTCAGGGCTTCTAATATGTTATGTGCAATGGAAGGGCTCCTAGGATGTTACATGCAATGGATTCATTTGTACTTTTTGGTCACAGGAAGCTTCTCGCTACTCCACCATCTTGGCCCCTTCTTGTGCTCAATTCATTTTCAATAAAGGTTCAAAAGAAATTTAACAGCAGGAGTCTTTTCAATGAATGGTGCTGGAATAACTGAACATCCATAGGTGAAAAAATGAACTTAAAAACCTCATACCTTACAGTGAAAGGAATTCAGAATGAAACATGAATTGCAGTGTAAATAAAAATTGTAAAACACTGCTTGGTCCTGTGACATCTTCACAATCATTGTTATACTGGAGCCCATCGTGGCAACCACTGTATCAATCCCTGATAACATGTTTAAAGCATGAGATGATGTCATCATTGCTTCTCATGTGTCTTCTGGGTGTACTTCTAAGACACGTTTGTTCATTCTAGCAGTTCATGGCAGATTCAACATTCTTAGTCAACATCGTAATTCAAAGACATCGATTCTTCTTCAGTCTTCCTTATTCATTGTCCAGCTTTCATGTGCACGAAGCTATTGGCTTGAGTTAGGTGCACCGTAGTCTTTAAAGTGACATCTTTGATTTGTAACACTTCAAAGAGCTCTTTTGAAGCAGATGTGCTCAATGCAATGTGTCATTTGATTTCCCAACTGCTGTTTCCATGGTCATTGATTACGGATGCAAATAAAATGAAATCCTTGACAACTTCAATTAACGTGATAATACTAAATGCTGAGAAGGATACAGAGAACTCGTAACACGTGAGTAGGTGGTGAGAATGTAAAATGGTGCAGAACATTTTCTCTAGCAAACATTTTACCGGGGGGCGGAGTCAATATGGCGCACTAAGCACACGTCTCCTTATATCCCTCTGGAAACCAAGTCATACCACTCAGCGAAAAACCTCCTCTCTTTCACTGACTCCCGCTCCTGGCTAGCCCCGGCTCTCACGGACGGAAGGTAAACGCACCAGTTTGACTTTTTTTTCCTCTGTCTCGGCTGGCGGGCGGAGCTGGGTCTTGCCTGGCCGCTGGACTCAGACGCGCTGCTGAGGGGATAGGCAGGCGAAATTCCCATATTTTGAGAGCCAGGTTCGGGACTCCATAATCTAGCCACATTAAGCCTTTCGTTTTGTAGCTGCCTCAGTGGGGTTTGTGCGGAGCTCTGCGGTCAGGGTGCGGGACGTCATGTTGGTACTGAGATTTTAGTGGGACCTCATTCTTAGCCTGGGAGCCAGTGCCTGCAAATGGGACAGCACTTCTCCGTCAGAAAAGTAGTGATTTTGCACAGTGCTGCCTATGTTGGGGGCCCCCGCAACAGAATTAGAGGAATCACTACCTCTCGGCACCTTTAGCCCCTCTGTCTGCTGTCTGTGTGGAGGATGCCATCTTGGATACGGTGGCCACAGCTGGACCTAATTCTTAGCTTGGGAGCCAGAGCCTGCCCCACAGGAGCGTGCTTTCCTATCACAAAATCAGTACTCGAGGTAGTGTGGGATAAGGCTAGGCCCTGTCAGTAGAGGCCAACAGGGCAGTAGCATTGCTGTATTCTGAACTAGTTTGTTATCATCTGGGGTTGGATACAGTGGTGCTTACTTTGTCAGATGAGAAGAGGGACCTCTACACCTGAAAACCTAACAGACTTGTGAACTGGTCAGATACCTTTTGCTTTACATTTGAAGACAGCCTAGAGAAACATTTGCAATCCATCCTCACAGTACCTCTTCCAGCCTCCATATATTGACATGGGACCCACAAAGCAACAGACAATTGTGGCATACAAGCAATCACCCATGGCTTCAGAAGGCTCCCAAACAAAGCAACCAAGGAGTTTTCCAGATGAAGAAACTTTCATGAAAGCATCAGGAAGTGAATACAAATTGATTATATACAGAGCCTTTCTAGACTTTATACAAAATGTAGCAGAACAAAGTGAAAAATTAAGCAAGTTGTTCGATCTGATGGAACACCAGTACTCTGAAATCCAACAGATCAAGAAGAAAATCAAAGACATAGAAACTTCCATGCAAAGCCAAGGAAACAGAATGCAACAAATGGAAAAAAGAATTTCTGACTTGGAAGACAAAGCTACTGATGCCAGTGTCTATGAGCAGAAATCAGAAAAAAGAAAAATGAAGAAACATTAAGAAGCATGTGGGACTCTATTAAGAGGAACAACCTTCGATTAATTGGAGTCCCTGAACAGGGTGAGACATCTGAGAACACAGAGAGTATTGTTGCTGAGCTGCTGAAAGAAAACTTCCCAGAAATCATGAAGAGAATATAGACATCTCAGATGCATATCATACGCCACCCAATATAGATCTCAAAAGAAAGACTCCAAGACATATTATAATCAAGCTTAACAAAATGAAACATAAGCAGCAACTCTTAAAGGCAGCAAGACTCAAGGCAAAGCTAACATTCAGAGGGAAACCCTGAAGGCTCTCGTCAGATTTCTCAGCGGAAACCATGCTGGCACGGAGACAGTGGCATGACACATTCAAAGTCTTCAAGGAGAAGAACTTCCAACCAAGTATTATATATCCTGCAAAACTGTCTTTCAAATACGAAAATGAAATTAAGACATTCCCAGATAAACAGAAACTCAGAGACTTTGTAAAAACCAAACCCAAACTACAAGAAATACTGAAAGAAGTGCTTGGCTTTGGCTTAGAAGAACAAAACCACTAACTTTATATTTTAGAACTACACACTACTCAATACTCTACTCATTTAGGGAAGGCTCCAAAGTCAATCACAGCTTTGATATGGAAAGAAGCAATCCAGTGATCATCATGAAAACTATGGTGTCACCATAATAAAAAGAGGGATGTACTACAGTCGTTATAGTCCTTCCAGATGGAGAGGAAGATGACAAGACTGGTAGTAATTAAAATTGGGTTTATAAATAGTTTATTAAGAGGGTTCATAGGGGCAGCTGTAACGCACAACAAAGATGTATCATACCATTTCAAGAAATCTAACACACGAGTCTCAACAACTATAAAACCAGCTCTGAAAAAGGTGAAAAATCGACTCACAAAAAAGAGTGTCCCAGAACAGACTAATAAGAACAACAGAGAAAACATCAACATAAAAATAAACATATCACAATGGCAGCAGTGAACACATACCTATCAATAATTACATTGAATGTGAATGGACTGAATGCTCCAGTAAAGAGACACTGAGTGTCATCGTGGATCAAAAGACACGACCCATCCATATGTTGTCTACAAGAAACTCACTTGAGACCTAAAGACAGGAACAAACTGAAAATTAAAGGATGGAAGAATATATATCAAGCTAACAATGAACAAAGAAGAGCAGGGGTGGCAATTCTAATCTCAGACAAAAGCAATTTTAGTGTCAAATCCACCATCATGGACAAAGATGGACACTATTTATTGCTGAAAGGTTCAGTACACAAGCAAGACTTAACTATATTAAATATTTATGCACCTAATGTCAGAGCACCTAAATATGTCGAAGAAACACTGACTACTCTCAAAAGAGAGTTAGATGACTCCACAATAATAGTGGGAGACTTTAACACTCCACTCTCATTACTAGACAGATCATCTAGAAAAAAGCTCAGTAAAGATACAGAAGACCTCACTGACACAATTAACCAACTAAACCTCATTGATATATACAGAACTTTCCACCCATCAGCAGACAACTACACCTTCTTCTCCAGTGCACATGGAACATTCTCCAGAATTGACCACGTGATAGGCCATAACACAATGCTCAACAAAATCCATACCACTGAATTACTGCAAAGCATCTTCTCAGATCATAAAGCCATCAAAGTTGAAATCAATAGCAGAAAAAACAGTGATAGAAAGTGGAACTCTTGGAAACTGAACAACATCTTTCTCAAAAAAACATGGGATATAGAGGAAATCAAGGATGAATTAAAGAAATTCATGGATTCCAATGAGAACGAAAACACTTCCTACCAGAACCGATGGGATACAGCCAAAGCAATGCTCAGAGATCTGTTTATCTCCATAAATGCACACATCTGGAAGGAAGAAAGAAACCAAATCAAGGAACTAACTCTACAGCTTGAACAAGTAGAAAGAGAACAACAGAGGAACCCCTTGGGCACCAGAAGAAAGGAGATCATAAAGATTACAGCAGAGCTAAATGAATTAGAGAATAGAAAAACAACTGAAAAAATTCAAAAGACCAAAAGCTGGTTTTTTGAAAAGATCAACAAAATTGATATACCACTGGCTAAACTTGCTAAAGAAAAGCAGGAAAGGAAACAAATAACCGAAATTAGAAATGAGAGGGGAGTTGTCACCACAGATGCAACAGAAATCAAAAACATCATAACAGAATACTATGAAAGACTGTACTCTAACAAATTTGAAAACCTAGGGAAAATGGACCAATTCCTTGACTCATACCACCTACCCAAATTATCACAACATGAGGCAGAACAACTTAATAAACCCATCACAAAGGAAGAGATTGAAAAGGTCATCAAACCACTGCCAACCAAAAAAAGTCCGGGCCCAGATGGCTTCACGGCAGAATTCTACCAGGCATTTAGAGAAGAGTTATCCCCAATACTACTCAGACTATTTCACAGTATAGGAAGGGATGGAGTACTCCCAAACTCGTTCTATGAAGCCAGTATAACCCTGATACCTAAGCCAGGGAAAGATCCAACAAAGACAGAGAACTACAGACCATATCACTCATGAACCTAGATGCAAAAATCTTCAACAAAATTCTTGCCAACAGAATACAACAACATATCAAGAAAATAATCCATCATGACCAAGTGGGATTCATACCAGGGATGCAAGGCTGGTTCAACATCAGGAAAACAATTAATGTGATTAACCACATAAATAACACAAAAGACAAGAATCACCTCATTTCGTCCATTGATGCTGAAAAGGCATTTGATAAAGTCCAACACCCATTCATGCTAAAAACTCTTAGCAAAATGGGCACAGACAGCAAATTCCTCAACACAATAAGGGCCATTTATACAAAGCCAGTTGCCCACATCATCCTGAATGGAGAGAGACTAAAAGACTTTCCCTTGAGATCAGGAACTAGACAAGGATGCCCACTGTCACCTCTCCTATTCAACATTGTGCTAGAAGTTCTAGCCAGAGCAATTCGACAAGACGAAGAAATAAAGGGCATCTGCATTGGCAAAGAGGAAGTTAAAATCTCCCTGTTCGCAGATGATATGATTGTATATGCAGAGAACCCCAAGGAATCTATAAGTAAGCTACTCAAACTGATAGAAGAGTTCAGCAAAGTCTCGGGGTACAAGATAAACATAAGTAAATCAGTAGGATTCCTTTATACCATCAACGAGACTGTTAAGGAGGAAATTATCAAATCAATACCATTTACGATAGCCCCTAAGAAGATAAAGTACCTAGGAATTAATCTAACCAGAGAAACAACAGACCTTTACAAAGAGAACTACAAGCCCTTACCACAAGAAACTAAAAGAGACTTAGATAAATGGAAAAACCTACCCAGCTCATGGATAGGAAGACTTAACATTGTGAATATGTCTATTTTACCCAAAGCAATTTATTTATATAATGCAATCCCAATACAAGTTCCAGCATCATTTTTTAATGAGATGGAGAAACAAATCATCAATTTTGTTTGGAAAGGGAAGAAGCCCGGGATAAGTAAGGTACGACTAAAGAAGAAGAACACACTGAGAGGCCTCTCATTACCCGACTTTAGAACATACTACACTGCCACAGTGGTCAAAACAGCCTGGTACTGGTACAAGAACAGACAGATGGATCAATGGAACAGAATTGAGACCCCAGAGATGACACCATCTGCCTATGAACAGTTGATATTCGACAAAGGCCCTAAGACATTAAACTGGGGTAAAAACAGTATCTTCAACAAATGGTGCTGGCAAAATTGGTTATCCATCTGCAATAAACTGAATCAAGATCCATATCTTACACCTTATACAAAAACCAACTCCAACTGGATAAAAGACCTAAATATCAAACCTAAAATGATAAAGTTCATCCAAGAAAAGGTAGGAACAACAATGGAAGTTTTAATACACAATGAGGACAGACTGCAAAATCTGTCAAAGAAACCTCAATCAACAGAAGAGAAAATAGATAAATGGGAACTATTAAGAATCAAACACTTTTGCTCATCCAAAGACTTTACTAATAGAATTAAAAGAACACCCACAGAATGGGAAAAGATATTTGGCTACTCTATGTCAGACCGATGCCTGATCTCCATAATCTATAAGATACTACAAAATATCAATAAGAAGAAGATAAACCATCCAATTAAGCGATGGGCAAAGGAGATGGACAGACACTTCACTAAAGAGGAGATCCAGGCAACCAAAAAACACATGCGGACATCTTCACCATCTTTAGTTATTAAAGAAATTCAAATCAAGACAACAATGAGATACCATCTCACCCCAACAAAATTGGCCATGATCCAGAAAACACAAAACAACAAATGCTGGAGAGGCTGTGGAGAAAGTGGAACCCTCCTACACTGTTGGTGGGGTTGCAAAATGGTCCAGCCTCTTTGGAAGGCAATCTGGCACTTCCTTAAAAAAATGGATATTGATATACCATTTGACCCAGTAATTCCACTACTTGGAATATATCCTACAGATTCAAGGCCTTTCACACCAACGGACACATGCACCAGAATGTTTACCGCAGCACAGTCCACGATAGCAAAAACATGGAATCAACCCAGATGCCCAACAATAGAAGAATGGATAGGTAAACCATGGTACATATACTCAATGGAGCACTACACAATGATAAAGAATAACGATGATTCCAGAAACATCTCCTAACCTGGTTTCAACTGGAAGACATTATGTTGAGTGAAAGTAGTCAGCGACAAAGGGACAAATACTGTATGAGACCTCTACCATAAGATCTCAAAAACAGACTTGTGTATAGAAGAAAAGACTCTTTGACAGCTGCAAGGGAGGGGAGGGAGGGAGAAAGCGGTGATAGCACACATCAGAAACAAGAACAACATTAAGTGGACTTCAGCATAACTTGAGTACTCCTTCCATCTTGACTCAATACTGCAAGCATAGAGTAGCTGGGGCAGGGAGCGGGGGACCATGCTCTTAGGCGAATTCCAGGCCAATTGTCACCACTAGCATTTTGCTAATAGAGCTCTCTGCACCCAACATTGGTGAGTGGCGTCTGGGGTCTTAAATGCTGCCAAGCTGCCATCCGAGGACACAGCAAATGGTCCCAACTCAGCAGGAACGGATGCTCACCGAGGACGAAAATGACATGTGGTAAAGAAAACCGAGAAGACAGAGAGACCCACAAGAGTGGGTGCCTACATTGACTTGGGACCAGAAGAACCAGATGGTGCCCGGCCACCACCAGCGATAGCCATGATGGAGCTCACAGAGAGGAGTCTCACTGGCAATACAAGAATAAAAAGGGGTGCATCCTGAGATCTCCACTAAAAGACCTCAATTGATGGTCCAGCGGTTTTGGGGTTCCTCTGAGTGCATGGCCCCTGGCCCTGATGCTGCCCTTTCCCATAAATTATAACAAAGGTCCACTCTTTGGACAGGAATGGATTGGACTTGGCAATGCAGCGTGACCATATATTGGAAGCACTTTGTGGTTCTATACATCTACAGGATATCATCTTGCTGACCTCTGGCTGGAGGAAGGGGAGTGGACGGAGAGGAGGGGAAAGGAGGCTGTTGGGAGGATGCGACATGTATGGAGCAGAGAAGAATAGTGTGCTGTCACCAGACAGGGAGAGCAGTGGAAGATGCATATAGGTGAGCATGTAAATTTATATGTGAATGTACATTTTCACTCAGTTATGTTAAATAAAAATCAAAATTAAAAAAAAAAACAAAAAACATTTTACCAAATTTTAAATTAGTATAAAATTGTTCGTATTTTCTTCTTATTTAAAAAATCTCTACTTCTATAGTTAGGTCCTCCTTTGTAGTCCTAATACTACCTTTTTATTCTACATCCATCACATCAAAAGTCTGCTTATTTTTCTTCTTAAAAAGTTCCAGAACTTATCCAGTTGTTCATCTTTTTTTTTTTTTTTTTGATTATTATTATTTTCTCCTTTCTCTTTTCTTCCTTCTGCTTTTTTGGGTTTTATCCATTTTTTTCTTCCAATTTCTTGTGAAGGATATTTAACTCATTAAATTTTCAGTCTTTTCTCTTAATCCACTATCCTATAAATTTGCAGTAGTTGTCAGATAAATTTTAATCATACTGATATACAGAATCTTCATTCTTCTTTAGTTACAAATGTTTTCTAAATTCCAATATGAATTCTTTATCTGTGAGTTTCAGAGTGTGCTAAAACACGTTTTCTTTAGTGTTAGTTACTTCTTTTGTAAACGCACTGTAGTCAAAGGACACGGTCTACATAATACACATTCTCATTACTTTTATTTTTGTTGCTGCTTTGTGACTTAGGAGATTCTATATGTTATTGAGTACAAATGTTCTACAGGGTTTCTTGGCTGTAATTTTGAGGAAGCAAAATGCCAGGCCTGTTTCTTCTGTGGTGGCCGCGGGTGGGTTAGAACTGCCAATCTTTTGGTTACCAACCAAACATAAACTATTTACTCGACATAAGCCAAAAGGCAAAACCATTGTGGTCAAGCCAATTCTGACTTATAGCAACCCTATATGGCAGAGTAGAACTGCATATAGTTTCCAAGGAGCAACTGGTGGATTTGAAGTGCTGACGTTTTGGTTAGCCGCCATAGCACTTAACTACTACACCACCAGGATTTCCTACTCCACATAGTGATCCTGTAATACACATTCTTTTGTGACTTGCTTTGGACTCTAGAATTAGTTCTTAGAATTGTTACACATGGACTTTGAAAAAGAAATCCTTCTCCAACTGGTCGGTTCAGAGTTTATATTCACAGGATCAAAGTTACTGTCATCTTTCTAGTACTAATTTTTTGTGTGGTTAATAAAAAACAAAAGTTGCTGCTGTCAATTCCAATTCATAGTGACCCTGTAGGACAGAGAACTGCCCCATGGGGTTTATGAAAAGTGGCTGGTGGATTCAAACTGCTGAACTTTCATTAGCAGCCAAGCTCCTAACCATTGAGCCTCCAGCGCTCCATACCCATACCCATAGAAATCCTGTAGGACAGAGTAGAACTGCCCCATAGCGTTCCCAAGGAGTGCTTGGTGGATCTGAACCTCCAACCTTTTGGTTAGCAGACATAGCACTTAAGCACTATACTACCAGTTTCCTCCAGGAGCAAGTTTTATTAAAACTGTCTGTTAAAACTATGGATTTGACTTTTATTTTTGTAATTCTATAAACTTTTGCTTTTCATGTTTTATGTATTAGAGGTACACTGTTTGCAAATATGATACCAAGTTTGTAGTTGTAATAGTGATTTCACCCTGTCATTATGTCGAGACTATTAGTCCCTAAAAATGCTTTTGTTTCAAAGTCTCTTTTATCTGATTAACATAGCTATTCTGCCTTGCTAGCTTTCTTTTCCCTAGTATTTGACAAGTGTGTATCTTTTCATCTTTTTACCTTTTTGTGTCCCTATGCTACTCGATAAAATAATAATTTGCTCTAATAATCTGCCCTTTAACCAGCATGTTTATTCATTTTGATTTATTTGAATATTTTTTAAAATCAGAGGGTTTTGAATGTATTTTTTTTTTATTTGAATATATTTTTTTAAATTCAGAGGGTTTTGTTTACCTGTTGTTTTCTAGGTTTCCTCTACTTCCTCCCCACTTTCCCTTCTGTTTTAGATGGTTTAGGTTTTCTTCATTCCTTTGTTGTTGCTGTTGCTAACCTCTACTGATTCTGAAATTGTGTATTTTATTTCTATTTTGTGACATTACAACTAAAATTTTAGTAAGCATGCAAGGTATGTTGACATTTAAAATTTGTCATATATTTGCCTTCCTCTAAACAGTAGTTAGAAAGTCTTAACTCTAATCAACTTTCCCATCTTGTATACTGTTGTTTTGCTTGAATTCTCCTGAAACAAGTCCTTTTTATTGTTGTTTTATCAAGGCAATTTTTAAGATTTGTCTACATGTTTGCAAATTTCTTTACTCACTATTCCTTCTTGTACCCACCTTTTTCCTCATAGCACTGAATTTTTTTCTTTAAGTAGTCTTTTTCAAAAAGAATGTTAGAGAAAACCACTTTTATTAAGGGTCTTTCAGAATATACTTTCAACTTCTGCCTAAAAATGCTTTCATTTCAGCTTCCCTCCTGAAGTGGGCTAAGTTTTAGTACTCTGAAGTTATTTTTTTGTTTGTTTGTTTTCTCAACAGGAACACCAGAAACCAGAATTCTGCTTGTCAACTTTTTGTTAGTAAGCTATTTTTTCTAATCACTTTGACACTCAGTTTCTTTGATTTCACTGTATCTAGATTTTGATTTATTTGTGATTATCTCATTTGGGACGTCCGTCATTTTTTTCTGAATCTGATGATCATGGCTTGCATAAATTCTGAAAAAATGTCCAGCTTTTCTTCCCTTTAAATATTGCCTAGCCTCCATTTTCTCAACTGTCTCCTCTAAATGCCTATCAGATGCATTTTGAAGTGTCTCATTCTATCATCTACATATTCACTTCTGTATCATCAGAACCCAGTCAGGCTGGGAAGTCAGGGCTCCACATGGCATCTCTGGGATGGGTACCTGTAGAAGACAGGAATTATTTCTATTGAACCAATCGAAATCAGAATAAACATGCCAGACCAGGTTCTCAAACAAAAGAAACTAGTATCCTCTGGAGCCTAACTACATATCTTCAACCTGGCAGCCAAACTAGGAGACAAAAATGGTTAAGTTCTGGCATCATTTAATGACCAGAATCAATTTTTCCTTTTTGAGGTATACCGTAGGGGTGGAGAGAATTTGGATTGGTTCTCTATTTCGAGGAAAATGGATATAACTGCTCAGAAAATGAGTAGAGCACCAAGCTACTAACACACAAACGACATGAAACCAGAATTCAGTTCATATTTACTTCATGTTTTCTTTTGGGTACTTATACAACAGACTCAAATAATACTTCATATAGATCATGCATCTACTAGAATATCATCTCTCAATTATAACTGAGGTATAAGCCAAGCTATACCAAACCACTACAGCTAGTATGGACTACATCCAAATTCGATCCAAGGTCAGAGCCCAGACACTTGCCCCCACATCCTCCCATGTGATAGGGTGCCCCCTCCTGGGTGAAGATGTAGCACTTGACACCAGAACTGCCTCTCAGTCAGAAGCGAAGTGGCCATTCAGGACCTTCCTTATATCATGTCACTGCAACCAAGAAGCTCACTAATGTCTAATGAAAAGCTTTATTGTCAATTGTATCTATTCATTCACATATATTATTGTGTTATTGCATTAAATCCTTACCCTATATTTTTGCATAGAGGAAGAGGAGAAATATTTACTCCATTTTACACATGAGCAACGTAAGATTCATAATCAAGGACTTGTTCCAAAACTACAGTATGAGTGAATGGAAAAATAAACAACAGCTCTGCTTCCAGAACTCCAACTTCACCCTTCTCCCTCCAAGACGGTGGAGGGTCCTCATTTCCAGTTATACAATGATGTTTCATCCTATTAAAAAAGTCTTTCATAAGAAAATTGGAGAAACTGCAGCAAAAACAAATTTGTACTTTAAACTGTGGAGAATTTATATATCATTTTTACTTGTATTAATTCATTAAAATATTTACTATTTACTATATTCCATGTGCATTGGTTATATTTAGGGAAAAAACATTTAGGCATTTTACCATTTTGTCTTCATATCAAATAAGGCCTGGAGTGTGGTCCCTTTACAACTTATATGGAAAATATTTGTTTAATTATCTGAGACACGTCAGCTAAGTCCTAACCATTTCTCACCACTACTGCAATGTACTTGATACTGACAGATATCCTACCAGCTATCACTAAATTAGAAAATTTTATTGAAATTATGTTCTAAGTTCACCATCCATTAAAATCATATCATGAAAACAACTTAGCAAGCAATGAATAAATTTCCAAATGGTGTTAAGGGTAGAAACTACCTGAACACCAAAAAATGATACTTTTAAAATAAGTAAATAGTAATAATTCAAGTGATCCAAGCACATGCATACATATTTTGTTATTCTTACGATCACCTACACAGCTGTCCACATTCAAGATTAGGAAAAAACAAACAAACAAACAAAAACCCACTGCCATTAAGTCAATTACAACTCTAGTGACCCTATGGGACATAGCAGAACTGCTTTATAGGGTATACAAGGAGCAGTTGGTGGATTTGAACTGCCAACCTTTTGATTAGCGTCTGAACTCTTAACCACTGTACCACCAGGGCTCACCTCAGGATTATACCAGAAGAAATCAAGCAAAAGAAAAAAAAAACTGAGAAATTGCTTATAAAAGTTAAGATAGTCACTAGAGAGAAGGCAGTACTTCCTTTTGCTGTGGACAGAGCTAAAGGAAAGGAGAGGGCCCATGTGTCCGAACACCCATTATTCAAGCTCCCACCACACCCCATGGACTAGTGTGGCCTCCAGTTGGCAGAGCATTATACCGAGGTATTCTGTTGGATGACTCCAGTAATTATGAAGTGACACAATAGTGGGGAATCTCTAATTGATATTTTACCTGATTGATTTTTTTCTCATGTGCCCACACATATAAATATATATCTTAGAGATAATTCTGAAAAAAAGCAAAAGAGACAATTACAGCTCATGGCGTACTACAAATGTACTTTATCTAACTTAACCAAAATCCATATGTCCCAGAATGCACTGAATGTACATGTGTTTTAGAGCATGTCACCATCAGCTTTGCTTATCAGATTTTTGAACAGTGGTTCTAACATGCTTTTCCAGTTCTAGCAACCTTTGGTAAAATTTTTCAGCAGTGTCTTCATCTAGGTCCATCTAAAAAATAAGCAAAAACAGATAATTAGGAAAAAAATAGAATGAACTGAATCTGTATAACAGGGAGGGAGGGAGGAATCTAGGGAGGGAGGGAGGGAGGAAGGAAAGAAGAGACGAAGGAAGGAAGGAAGGAAGGAAAAGGCCAGCAAAACAGACTGCAGTGGCAGTTCCCCATATGAGGAACATATGAAACTCCGACAATTGCTGATTTGTTAACTCTCAATCCAAACTCCAGCCCTAGGGCTGGAAGTTTGAGTCCATCAGCTGCTCTTTGGAAACTCCATGGGGGCATTTCTACACTGTCCTATAGAGTCGCTAGAAGTTAGAATCAACTTGATGAAATGGTTGTTTTTACTTCTTTAGTAAAACAATCCTGGTTTCAGCTGAGCTCACTGTCCTCCACATGGAAGACTCCATTTTCTGGTATCCATTAAACCTAGTGAGCACATGACTATATTCTGGCCAGTAGGATGTAAGTGGAAGTGTTGTGTGGTATTTACCAGGAACCTTTCTAAAAGGAATGGGGCACCCCCTTCTTCATATTGCTCCCTTGGGCCATAAGGATGAAGGCCACACCCTAGAAGGGAAGAACTATAATCAGCAGGAACGTGGGTGCCTGATAGGTTATGGAGCTGCCATGTCACCCTAGGATTGCCTCTTTCCAAGCTGCTTTTACATGTGAAAAATCTACACCTCTATCTTGTTTAATCCACTGTTATTTTACAGTCCTGCGAGATCATGAAAACCATTTGGTAAGCAATGAACAAATTTCCAAATGGTGTTAAGCCAAGCCAAGACAAGTGCTGTCGAGTTGGATCCGACTCATGGTGTTAAGGGTCAGGCCAAATATGCCATGGACTACCACCATATCAATAAGAGATACTTCAAAGAATAATAATAATTCAATAATTCAAGTGGCCCAACACATATTTTTGTTCCTATGACTAATTCCATGGACATTATATTCAGAATTGTTAACTCTAATCTTAACTGACCTGTATGTAAAATCAAACTTTCAAACCCAATAAAGTGTTATCTTTACTCATGTCAGTACAGAACCTAAACTTCAAAAACATTCTCTTTCTTCACACAATCAAAAGGCTACGCATTAAAGAAAATTTTCAAATATTTTGGAAATAATGTTTATATTCATTCACTGAGTTTAGGATTTTTCTGTTGGAGATGGAAGAGGCATTCTAGTTCTACTCTATCTTTTAACAGAGAGGACAGTGGACTTTTCCTAATTAATCTAAGGTAAAAACACTTTTCTGACTGAACTTCCATAAAATGTCAACAAAATAATTTGGTTTAAAGAATTAAACATTTTTTTTTTCCCTAGTAAAGAAGTCACTCCATCTAGAGGAAATGACAGCAACAGCAAAAATCTCTGAGGGCCTAAAAATAAGTTTATTAATTTAGAATAGTTTCCTACAGGGTATTCTTTGAGATGTTATTCGAAATTAACCCCCTCAAAAAAATTACATAATCAATAATAAATTTGGAAAAACTAAGATTAATTGCATAATCTTTTATTAATGCAGAAAGCAAATTTTATTCAGCATATATTCAAAACAGCAAAAGTGGCAAGCAGACAATCACACTGCCAGAGCCATGTCTGCTAAATTCAAGAAATATTACAGAATATGCAAAAGTGAGAAAACAGACAAGCATGCTGCCATAGCCATTGTCTGTCCAAGTTCAAGGACCATTACAGAATAGGCAAGAATGGGAAAACAAACAAGCATGCTGCTAGAGCTATGTCTGCATGAGTCCACGGAAACTGCTGAACAGACAAGTTATACAGATTTCTTAATTGTACCAACTTCTCAAAGACTTTATTGGGCTAACGAGAGTTGTACGTTGTTTCTAAAATACCAAGCCCACTGACATTAAGTCAATTTTGACTGAAAGAGAACTTGTAGGAAAGAGGAGAACTGTTCCATAGGGTTTCCAAGGCTTGAATCTCTACAGAAGCAGACTGCCACATCTTTCTCATGTGGAGCAACTGGAAGATTCCAACTGCTAACCTTTCAGTTAATAATTCTATCCCCTGGGAGTTTCTAAAATAATATGAGGCATTGCTCAAACTTAGTCGCTTCCTCATCCCCCAAATCCAAACCCACTGCCATCAAGTTTTAGAGGTTCTCAAGTTCGGTACAGTAAGGCCTCCCACTTTGTTCTTCTTCAGCAATGCTTTACTTATCCAAGGCTTCTTACTTTTCTGTATGAAGTTGGTGATTTGTCTATTTCATAAAAAAAAAAAAGACATTGGAATTTGTATTGGGAGCACTGTATCCTTAGATTGCTTTGGGTAGAATCGACATTTCCACTATATTAAGTCTTTCTATCCATGAACAATGTAGGTTTTTCCACTTATGTAGGTCTCTTTTGATTTACTGCCCTAGAGTCTCGTAATCTTCTTTGTTCAGGTCCTTTACATCTCTGGTTAGATTTACTCCCAAATATTTTATCTTTTGTGGGGAGGGGCTATAGTAAATCGTAATGATTTGGTGATTTCCTATTTGATGTTCTCTTTGTTGGTGTAAAGGAATCCAACTGATTGAGACGTAACAGTTCTTAAAGGTCCAAAATAAATGTTCTCATTTCCTAATATGTAACTCTCGTTTCTTTCTAAAAGATTATACAGATTCCAAAAACACAGTACTGATTTTTTTTCATACTTAATCAAAATATCATCATTTTCTGTAATCTACTAAAGTGAAGAATAGTTGTCACAATAGAACTGATGTTGGAACTTTCCAAAGGAAGTTAACTTCACACAGAAAGATAATTCACGTTTCATCCAACTTCCTACACATTTATGGGGCACCTAGCATGCATGAAACACCATTCCAGAAATGAAGATATAATCCTCGTCCTCAGTGAGCTATGTAGAGCCCAACGGTGAATAGATGCTACACAGAACAGGTTCAAGATATATCAAGAGAGTCTCTAAAAGAAGTACCAAACTGGTCTACAGGCTGAAGATGTAAGCTGAGATCTTAATGACGAGTAGAAATCAACCAATTGACAGAGAAAGAAAAGGATAGCTCAGGTAGAGAGAACAAGATGGGCAAAGACTCAGAGGCAGGATGGAGCAGAAAGAGGCCAATACGGCACGTGTGAACACAGAGGAGTGTCCCAGAAAAGAGAGTTGGGAAGCCTGTGGGCTGGTCAGAAAGCAGAAACCAGTTCATCAGTATAAAGCAGCCAGCATTTTTAATGTATCAACATAAACAAATTTACCTTGTGGGATATTATATAATTGCTTCCAAAGCCAGTGGTGGCACTCATATATTTGGTCAGAGGATTGAGAGACTCAGGCTTTTGGTGGAAAAGCCATACCTGAAAAGAAAAAAAGTGTTTCAATGATTTTCTGCCCAAGGCAAGTGAGGCTGGTAAAAACATGCAATGAGCATTTTACAGAGGACTCCAAAGTCAAAATTCCTCTGTTATCATTAGCTGACCACAGTGTCTTCATGAACCCCACAGTCACTGGAAGGGAGATTTATTTAAAGTAAAAGAATCACACCTTAGCTATCTCCTCCTTTAATCCTGAAATTAAAGTTCATGGCAAAGAAACCAGCTTATTCAGAGTTGCTACTCTGTTCATGTCACAGTAAAGTACAGATCACTGTATGGTAAAAAGTCTACATCCCTTCACAATTTTCCAGTCATACAGTCTTCCTCTCTGGAGGCAATTAGTCTTACCAGTATCCTATATATTTGTCCAAATAAAATCTCTTCATTCAAAGTCATCTATATCCCTTTCTCTCACTCAGATGGAAGCATGACATATACATGATTCCAAACACTGAATTTTTCATTAAAGGAATATTCTTGGAGATCTTTCTATATCAGTATATGTACAATTGTCTCCTTCTTTTTCAAAGTAACATGATATTTCACTTTATGCATATATCAAAATTTTTTTAAGTAGTCTCCAACTGGTGGACACATACGCTGTGTCTAGTTTTTACTATTATAAGCCATATTGCAATTAATGTGTTTTTTCATATATGATTGAGTAGAGATGGAAATGCTGTTACAAGGTATGAACATTTAGTATTTTGATTGACCACGTCAGTCCTTAACAGATGCTATATAAATTTACCTTCCCCCAACAATGTAGAATGCCCATGTCTATACTCCCCAGCAATACAGTATACTATCAAACTTTCTAATCTTTACTAATCAGAGTTTAAAAACAGCTTTACATTCTAGTTTTAATTTGCATTTCTCTTGTGATGAGGTTGAGCATCTTTTCATATGACTAAGATAGCTGAAGACCTCTCTAGTCATGTCTGCTAACCATCTATCATAAATTGAATTGTGTTCCCCCCAAAATCTATGTAGCAATTCGGCTACGCCATGATTTCTAGCATTGTGTGATGTTCCCCCAAGTCAGAATTCCTGCCTTTACAATGTTCATGAGATAGACAGGCTGCAGTTGAGCTGATGTGACAGGATTTAATGTGTAGGATTACTTTGTGCCTTCAGGCAGTCTCTTGAAACATAAAAGAGGAGGAAGCAACTGAGATTTGGGCCCCTGAAAACACCAAACAGCAGTGTCCTGAGCTGAGCACATCCTTTGGAAAGGATTAGGGTCCCCCTGCGTCAGAAGCTTCCAGTCCAAAGAAAGATTGATAAGAAGGACCTTCCTCTAATGCTGGCAGAGAAAGCCTTCCCCTGGAGCTAACACACTAAATTTAAACTTTTAGCTTACTGGGCTGTGACAAATTTTCTCTTTTTAAAGCCATCCCTTTGTGGCATTTCTGTTAAAGCAGCATTAGATAAACAAAATACCATCATTATAAATTGTATTTTTCACTGATTTGTTGAAGCTTATTAGATATTAATAAAATTAACCCTTTGTCTAGGATATGAGTGGTAAATCATTCTCTTCCACATTGTGGTTAGTCTTTGGATTTTATTTATAGTGAAGTTTTTATTTTTTAATCAAATTTTTCAGTGTTTTCTTTTATAGTTTCCCAGATTTTGTGACTAAGTGTCCACACTCTGAAACTAATTAAAAATTTCTCCATATTTTCTTCTAGTAATTTCACATCTTTTAATTTTTATAAATGTTTTAACCCATTTTGAAATTTTCCGATAACATCATATATTGAATAACCTATCTTTTCCTCACTGACTTGGAATATCATCTTGACTATATACTGAATCCCTGTATGCTTATGGTCCTATTTCTAGACTCTGTTGTGTTCCATTGATCTGTCAATTCACACATTAGAATCCACTGTCCTTACTAACAGTTTTCTTTAAATGTTAAATGCTCAAATATACTGAATCTTTTACAATGTCTTATACTCTACTTACGCTTTCTGTTATTTATTACAATATAGTGTCCTCTTTATAAGTAAACAAACAAACAAACAAAAAAGAAACCCACTGCCACAGAGTCCATTCCAACTCATAGCAACCCTACAGTGCTGAGTTAGGTTAGTGAAAATACGTAGTCAAAGTTCACAGCCAGGAACCAAAACACTAGGATCTGAATAGCTAATACAACTCTACAGCTCATACTATAAACCACTGTACTTCAGCCTTCTCAAGTTCAGCTCATTTAAGGAGATATTCTTATTCAACAACTGAAAGAGATTCGTGCTCATATGCTCTGTGTTCAAATGCTCATCTGTATCCACTGACAGCTACAACCATTACTGTGTGGTAATTAGGGTGGATATTCTCCTATTCATTCCTATTTTAGGAAATTAAAGTAGCTCACAACAGAAAAATAATTTAAACTGTAAGTCATGCTTCCCATACTAGACAAACTCTGCCATTCTTCAGAGTTCAAATCAAGTTTCACTTATTGAACAAAGACTGCTCCAAGTACTCCATCTTCTCATTGGTCCTCCTTTCTGATTATTTCAGGGGTATTTACAGCAAAACATCTAGAAATATCACTGATTACAGAATGTCTTACAATCTTATTTAATATATTCCTTACTTCTAAATAGGATACTAAACTTCTGAGAGATTTTGTCTTTTAAGTACTTCCTATACCACTAACACTCACAATCTCTTGACTAGATTTTCACTGTTATAGACGCACAGAATAAATAATCCTTAACAGACTACTGGTTAATATATCTAATGTCTGACAAAGATTTTGTTATAGATTGAATTGTGCCCCCCGCCATATATATTGTAAATCCTAACTTCTATATGCCTGTGGTTAAAATCCCATTTGAGAATGTGTTGTCTTTCGTTATATTAATGAGTCAGCATTAGCGTAGGTTGTCCTTGAGTCAATCTCTTGAGATGTTGTCATAGGCTAGCTGTCTAGGGAAGCAAAACTATTAAAGAATATAATATAAAGAGAGAGATATCTGTATCAAGAAAATGACTCACGCAGTTGTAGAGACTAGAACATCCCAAGGCCATAGGTCGGAACAGAGGCCTCTCCCAATTTATGTAGCCTTTGGGCTGGCACACCCAAGATCAGTAGGTCAGAGAGAAAGGCTCTTGATCACAGCCAGCAAACCAAAAAAAAAACCAAACCCATTGAGTTGGGTCCAAGTCATAGTGACCTTAGAGACCCTAGAGGTCAGAGTAGAACTCCCCATAGAGTTTCCAAACTAAACTTCAAATCCTGGTGGATTTGAACTGCCGACCTTTTGGTTAGCAGACATAGCACTAACCCGCTACACCACCAGAGTTTCCACAGGCTGCAAAGATCCATGAATTCCAAGTTCGGCAGGTAAGACCTCAGGTAAGTTACTAGCTGAAGTCTTAAAAACCAGAGGTCAGATGAAGAGGAGCCAGTTGCAGGATCCAAAAAAACCCATGAGCTTAGCTTCAATGCCCATGGATATTTGATGCAGGCAATATGCCTAAGGAAACTACCTTTCAACTGACTGGCTACTCACAGCAGATCTCATCATGGAAAAGATCATATTATATCAAACCTCATCACGGAGGTGATCACAACATCATATGACTGCCACACCACTGAAAATCATGGCCCAGCAAAGTTGATACACAACTTAAATCACCACAGATAATTAAATAAGCAAGTGAGCAAGCAGACATAGGGGAAAATAATTGCTATGCCACATGAAGATTATCAAGGAGCCAAGGAACAAAGGACCTACCCCAGAGAGAGAAAGCTTTCCCCAGAGCTGGTGCCCAGAATTTAGACTTCAGGTCTCCTAAATTGAGAGAGAATAAATTTCTGTTTGATAAAGTAACTGAACTGTGATATTTGTTTCAGCAGCAGTGGATAACTAAGACAGATATTAAGAACCAATTCTTTAAAGTTTTAAAAATAGTTTAAAAGCACTTGCTTCTAAAATCAATTTGTATCCCTCCAATAAATGCATTTATTTCTGTAACATTTACCAAAACAAGAGCTTCAGGTAGTTTCTCTAAATGGTTTTCATTGCTCATTTCAATTCAGCCAAGATTTAAGGTATACAAGATGTAAGGTATACAGCGCTAGGCCTTCAAGTTTCAAAGATGAATTGCAAATATCCTGAAGAAGCCCAGTAGAGTAAATGACACAAACTACTTGAATTCAACAAGATTTCAACCAGATAGCGTAAGCATGGACAACAAATAAATTTCAGCTCATATGACGACTGTATCTATTAGGAGAGGCTGCCTTTGGAGTTTTGTGTTGAAAAAATTGGACTCAGAGACATCTGAGTACAACAGAAAAGAGTACTATGATCCATTATTAATGTCTGCTATTGATGACAAAATGCATATAATTCATTTTCCATGTGTAATTTTTTAGTTTTTTTTAATTCTGATTAAGCGAAAGTATAAAATCCAAATCAGTTTTACATGCTCACCCATCTGCAGCTCTTTCTGTTCTCCCCATCCTGTGACAGAACACTTTTTTCTACTCTATTTCTAGTATCCTCTTAACAAGCAACTGTTCCCTCCTCTCCACCTTCTTCTCTCCCAACTAGAAAGAGACCAACAGGATAACCTTTTATAAATGCATAAAACCATAAAGTACACACACCACATGGTCATACTGTGTTCCTAAGTCCAGTTCATTCTTGTCTGAAGAATCAACCTTAGTCAGGGCCATCAGGAAGTCTAGGAGGCATCTTCCAAGGGCATCCTCCAGGCTGCTGGACCATCATTTCTGGTCTTTTAGTAGAGTTCTTGGGCTGAACATCTCTTCCTCTAGTGTTGCTCCAGGGACTCTACATTGTGTCCCCTGTCATGGCTGTCTTTGGTGGTGCAGGCACCATCTGGTTCTTCTGGTCTCATGTTCATACTGTCATAGGTCCTTCTGTCTCCTAGGCTCTTTTTCCTCATATCTTTGTTGTTCCTGGTGATCATCTGTTCCAGATGAGTTGAAACCATTTGGTGTACCTCAGATGGCAACTTGCTAGCTTTTAGGATTCCAGATGCCACTCACCAATACAGGGCGCAGAAGACTCTTAGCAATAGACTAGTTAAACCAATTGGCCTCGACGTCCCCTGAATACATGGTTCCCAGAACCCCATCCCTGCTACTCTATCCTTTGAAATACCAGGTCGCGTCCAGAAAACCTTTCAGTTTATGGTGAAGTCAAGTTATATTGATCCGCACTCTACTATGTGTTGTCACTGCTTTCACCTAACCAAATTTCTACTTTCTAATCCGTGACCAAACTTCTACCTCCCTCCCCAAGTAGCTGTGAAAGAGTCTTTTCTTCTGTGCATAAGTCTATTTTTAAGTCCTTATAGCAGGGCTCTCATACAATATTTGTCCTTGTGCTGCTTACTGATTTCACTCAGCATGTTTTCCAGCTGAAAACAGATTATGAGATGCTTCCTAAAATCATCACTGTTCTTTATCATTGCATAGTGTTCCACTGAGTATATGTACCATAGCTTATTTATGCATTTATCCGGTGATAGGCATCTAGGTTGATTGCACCTTTTTGCTCTTGTGGACAGTGCCATAATGAATATTCTTGTCAGTTCTACCCCGGCCCCTAGGGTCGCCATGAGTCGGCTCTGACTCGACGGCACTTGGCTTGGCTGTGTATGTATATGTTTGTGTGACTGCCTTTATTTCTGTAGGATATATTCCAATCAGTGGGATTACTGGATCAAACCGTATTTCTATTTCTAGATTTTTAAGCAAGTGCCAGATTACTTTCCAAAGAGGTTCTATCATTTTGCAATCCCACGAGCACTGTAGGAGAGTTCCAATCTCTTTGTAGCCTCTCCAGCATTTTTTGTTCTGTGTTTTTTCAATTACGGCCAACCTTGCTGGGGTGAGATGGTATCTCACTGTAGTTTTGATTTGGATTTCTCTAATAGCTAATGATAGTGAGCATTTCCTCTTGTGTCTTTTGGCTGCCTGATATCTTTTTCGGTGAAGTGTCTGCCTATCTCATTTGCCCATTGTTTAAAATGGGTGATATACCTTTTCCTTGTTGATATTTTGCAGTACCTTGTAGATTATGGATATCTGACATTGGTCTGACATGTAATTGCCAAATTATTTTTTCCCATTTAATAAGTGGTCTTTTAACTCTGTTGATAAAGTCTTTGGATGAGCAAAAATGTTTGATTCTTGGTAGTTCCCATTTATCTATTTTCTGTTCTGTCGTTCATGCCTTGTTTGTCAGATTTTGAAGTCTCTCTAAGCTGTGTATTAGAACTTCCACTGTTGACCCTATTTTTTCTTGCATGATCTTTATCATTTTAGGTTTGATATTTAGGTGTTTGATCCATTTTGAGTTAGTTTTTGTGTCAGGTGTGAGATATGGGTCCTGTTTCAGATTTTTTGCAGATGGATATCCAATTTTGCCAACACCATTTGTAAAAGAGACTCTTTTTACCCCAGTTTACAACCTCTGGGTCTTTGTTGAATACCAACTATTCATAAGAGGATGGTGATATTTCTGGGGTCTCAATTCTGCTCCATGGGTCTATAGGGCCATTTTTTGGATCTTAGGTTCTAAGATCAGGTAGTGTGAGACCTCCCACTGTGTTCCTCTTTTTTAATAGTTACTTACTTATCAGGGGTTTCTTCCCTTTGCACACAAGGTTGGTGATTTGTTTGTCCATCTCATTAAAAATTGACACTGGAATTTGTATCAGGATTGCATTGTATATGTAGATCACTTTGGGTAAAATGGACATTTTCATAATGTTAAGTCTTTCTATCTATGAGCAGGGTAGGTTTCTCCACTTACATAAGTCTCTTTTAGTTTCTTGCAGTAAGGTCTTGTAATTCTCTCTGTACACGTCTCTTGTTTCTGCTTAGATTTATTCATAGGCATTTTATCTTCTTGGGGGCTATAGCAAATAGTATTGATTTGGTGATTTCCTCTTTGATGGTTTCTTTGTTGGTGTAAAGGAATCCTACCGATTTACTTATCTTTACTTATGTCTTACAGCCTGATACATTGCTGAACTCTTCTATTAGTTCCAGTAGTTTATTTATGGATTCTTTAAGATTCTCTGCATATACAACCACATTTTCTTCAAACAGGGAGATTTTTACTTCTTCTTTGCCAATTTGGATGCCTTTTATTTCTTTATCTTGTCTAACTGCTCTGGCAAGAACCCCTAGAACAATGGTGAATATGAGTGGTGACAGTGGGCACCTTTGTCTAGTTCCCATTCTCAGGGGGAATTCTTTCAGTCTCTCTCCATTTAGAAAGATGTAGACGGTTGGCTTTGCATAGATGCCCCTTATTGCAATGAAGAATTTCCCCTCTATTCCCATTTTGCTGAGAGTTTTTAACACGAATGGGTGGTGGACTTTGTCAAATGCCTTTTCTGCATATCAACTGACAAAATCAGGAGATTCTTATCCTTTGTGTTATTTACGTGGTTGATCACATTAATTGTTTTTCTGATGTTGAACCAGCCTTGCATCCTTGGTATGAATCCAACTGGCTCATAAAATTTTTTGATATGTTGTTGAATTCTATTGGCTAGGATTTTGCTGAAGATTTCTGCATCAAGGTTTATGAGTGATAGCCAAGCCAAGTGCTGTTGAGATATTGACCTGTAATTTTCTTTTCTTTTTTTTTTTTTTGTGGGAGCTTTTCCTGGCTCTGGTATCAGGGTTATGCTGTCTTCTTAAAACGTATTTGGGAGTATTCTGTCCTTCTCTATGCTGTGAAAAAGCTTCAGTAGTATTGGAATTAACTCCTCTCTAAAAGTTTGGTAGAATTCTCTGGTAAAGCCACCTGGCCTGGACTGTTTTTGATTGGCAGTTTTTTGATGACGTTTTCAATCTCTTCTTTTGTGATCGGTTTATGAAGTTGTTCTACTTCTCCTTGTGATAATTTTGCTAAAAACTTGTCCATTTCCTCTAGGTTTTCAAATCTGTTAGAGTACAGTCTTTCGTAGTATTCTGTTATGATACTCTGATTTCTGTTGAGTCTGCTGTGACATCTGCCACTGAATTTCTTATTTGTGTTATTTGTTTCCTCTCCTGCCTTTCTTCTGTAAGTTTAGCCAATGGTTTATAAATTTTGTTGATCTTTTCAAAAAACCAGCTTGTGGTTTTGTTAATTTTTTTTTTTCAATTGTTCTTCTATTCTCTAATTCATTTAGTTCTGCTCTAATCTTTATTGTCTCTTTTCTTCTGGTGCCTGAGAAGTTCCTCTGTTGCTCTCTTTCTACTTGTTCAAGTTGTACAGTTAATTCTTTGATTTGAGCCCTTTCTTCATTCCAGATGTGTGCATTTATAGAGGTAAACTGACCTCTGAGCACTGATTTTGCTGCATCCATAGGTTCTGGTAAATTGTGTTTTCACTCTCATTTCATTCCACAAATTTCTTTATTAAGTCTTTGATTTCTTCTATAACCCATGGATTTTTGAACAAGGTGTTCAGTTTCCATGAGTTCAGATTTCTACCTATGTTTTTTCTGCTATTGATTTCAACTTTTACAGATTTATGACCAAAGAAGTTGCTTTGCAATAATTCAGTGGATTGGATTTTGTTGAGACTTTCTTTATGGCCTTAATACATGCTCTATTCTGGAGAATGTTCCACGTGCATTGGCAAAGAAGGTGTACTTATCTGTTGATGGATAAAAAGTTCTGTATGTGTCAGTGAGGTCTAGTTGGTTGATTCTTGCAACAAGATCTGTATCTTTACTGAGCTTTTTTCTGTATGATTGGTCCATTACTAAGAGTGGAGTTTTGAAGTTTTCTACTATTATTGTGAAGTGATCCATCTCATATTTCAATGTTGTCAGCATTTATTTGATATATTTATATGCTCTGGTATTGCGTGCATAAATACTTAGTATTCTTACATCCTGCTTATATAACAAACCTTGCAGCAATAAATAGTGACCATCCTTGTCCATGACAGAGGACCTTACATTAAAAAAAAAAAAAAACACTGCCATAGAGTTGGGTCCAACTCATAGTGACCCCAGAGGCCAGTGTGGAACTGCCCCCTAGAGTTTCCAAGGAGCACCTGGCAGATTTGAACTGGTGACCTTTTGTTCAGCAGATATAGCACTTAACCCACTAAGCTACTAGGGTTTCTGGACTTCACATTAAACTTATTTTATCTGAGATTAGTATTGCCACTCATGTTCTTCTTTGTGTGTTGTTAGCTTGGTTTGTATTCTTCATTCTTTGATATTCAGTTTGTTTACATCTTTGAGTCTAAGGTGTGTTTCTTGTAAGCACCATATAGATGGATCATGTCTTTTTATCCAGGATGTCATTCTCTGCTTATTTATTGGAGCATTTAGTCCCTTTACATTCAGTGTAATTACTGATACATACTTGTCAGTGCTGTCATTTTGATGCCTTTGTTTTTGTGTTGTCGACGTTTTATTTGTTTCTCTTCATATTCTGTTCTGGGTTGTTTTTCCCTATGGATTACTCTTTGTCTTTTTCAGTGTTGGTTTTGTGTTTGTTGAGACTCCTGTATTATGTTTCTTGTTTTGATGTCACATTGTTAGTTCCCTTTGCAGCTACCCTTTTGATCCCCCTTAATATTCTAAGTTTAAACCAATCTTTAACTTCAGTATATCTTCTTAAATTCCTCTCCATCTGAAAGGGTTATAACTGTAATATATCCCTCTTTATATTATGATGATGTCACAGTTTCAATATTTTAGCTCTGAATGAGCTTTGTGACTTCCCTAGCTAAACAGGATTCCAGATGCTGTGTCCTGCATTGTATCCTTCAGTATATATTTGTTTTTGTTTTTCTAAACAAAGAGCTTCTTTCAGTATTTCTTGTAGTTTTCATCTGGTTTTTGCAAAGTCTCTAAGCTTCTGTTTATCTTAGAATGTCTTAATTTCACCATCACACCTGAGAGACAATTTTATATGATATGTATACACTTAATAGTATTGTTTTTCTAAGCTAAGAGCTTCTTTCAGTATTTCTTGTGGTTTTGGTTTGGTTTTTACAGTCTCTTAAGCTTCTTTTTATCTGTGAATGCCTTAATTTCATCTTCATATCTGAAAGACAGTTTTATAGGATATATGATTCTTGGTTAGAAGTTTTTCTCCTTCAAGGCTTTGAGTGTGTGATCCCACTGCCTTCTTGCCAACATTGTTTCTGCTTAGAAGTCAGATGAAAGGCTATTGGGCTTCCCTTTGTACATTAGTTTTAAATTTCATTGCATTTAAGAGCCTCTATTTTTCACTTTATTAAGCTTGATTATGTTTTGCTGTCTTTTCCTTTGGGGGTCTAGTTTTCGTGATGTTCGATAAGGATCTTAGATATCTATGCTCTCTTCTTTCATAATTTCAGGAATTTTTTTGTCAGCAACTCTTGAAGAATTCTGTCTATACTTCTGGCTATCCTTCCCTGTTCAGTAACTCCAGTTATTTGTAGATCACTCCTCTCAGTAGAGTCCCATGTTTCTTAATGCTGCTTCATTTTTCTTATTTCTTTTCTCTGAATTCTCCTCATAAATGCTGGTGCTAGTTGCTTTGTCTTCAAGCTTACTGGCTCTGCCTTCTAATTCCTCAATTCTGCTCTTTTGGCTTTGCGCTGAATTGCCTAAATCTGTAATTTTCTTATTGATCTGCTGAATTTCGTATCATTGATCTTCCAGCAGTTCATATAGCTTACTTAATTTTCTATTTTGTTCTGTTGCATTTTGTTTAATCTCTAGGAGGGCTCTAAACATAATTCTTTTGTATTCTACCTCTGATAATTTCAGAAAGGCTTCTTTATCTTGGAAGTTTTTTGATTATTTTGGGAGCTTTCCAGAGTCATGGTGGTCTCCTTCTTTAAATAGTTAGACATTGACTATTGTCTTTGCACCGTCAAGAAGGTGTTTAGTTTCTCTAGTGTCACAACATTGGCAGCTGTAGCATAGTTCTAAGAGGGCCCCACTAGTTTTGGTTTCCAGCTGCCTCTACATTCTCTAGTGACTGGACGCAGCTGGGCTCTTAGTGGTGGCAGGCCCCACCTACTGGCTGCTAAAGGTGTTATGTTATTTATGATGACTCCCCATCATTACATCAGTGGAGCCTATGGCGTAGCTTGGGGAAGAGGAGAGGACAATGGCACCAAACTAGGCTGCCTGGGAACACTGCGCTCTCTACATGCTTTTACCTTAAAAACTGCTTTTTTGCTGATGGGGCACAGTCCAGCAAGCACCAAGAGTAGCCAGGCCCTCAAGACTGGCAGGACCCACTTCCTGGCTGGCTGACATGGCACCTTACTTAAGGAGCTTCTGGGCAGCCATCAGCTAACACTACAGTGTGGCTCAGTGAAAGGTGGTAGAAATGCTGCCAACCCACTCAGCCTCTAGTCACTGCTGCATTCTCCAGCTGGTCTTATTTTATAAGCTTGCTGAGAAAGGCATTGTCCAGCAGCTGACAGGAGCAGACAGGCTCTCAGGGGTGGCAGGCCCCAGCTCCCAGATGGTAACAGCGCCTTGTAGGCTGTCCCCAGATGCTATAACGTGGCTCAACAAAGGGAGGGGTTAGGGCACTGCTGCCCTCAGCTGCCAGGCCCCACCATGATCCCTTCATAGGATTGTCTCAAAAACAGCTTTCCTGCTGGAGAAGCACTTTCCAGAAAGGCATTGTTGCTCAGTGTAAGAATAAGCCCCTACTGAGCCCTCAGGAATGGCTGACTCCACCTCTCAACTGACCACAATGGTGTCCCACCTGAGTGGCCCTTCCTGCAGTGAGTCAGCAAAATCTATGGTGCAGCTCAGAGAAGAGACGTGGGAGGGGCACTGGAGCCACTGGTCGGCAGCTGGGCTCTCAAGATATGGCCACCTCAAGCAAAATCTCTGCTGTGGTATATGCTGTTTGCTTAAGCACTGCAGTTCAGGACACCAGCATGCCAGGTTCAAAGACTCAGCAGACCCACTCCCTACCCCTTGGATAACAAAGAAGGTATCTCTACCCACATTCCCCCCAAACAATGTGTCAGCAGAAGCAGGACTCAGTGTGCCACTGCCTCACCTCTGACAGAATTAGTTTTCCCTTTCCTGTCACTCAATACGCTCTCACAACACTATGCCAGATCCTGGGGCTCCAGAATGTCCACACTGCTCTGTTCACTTATACTAGGGCTTAGTTCTCAGATGGGATTGAGGAAGTATGTGTCTATACTGTCATCTTGGTCCTGCAGCCTGCCATGTGTAATTTAAAGAAACCCACTGGTTTCCTAAAAAGGTGAGAATTTGATCCTCTAATACTAACAGAAAAAAATCTTTATATAGAGAAGTGAGAGCTGGATTCTTTAGTCCCCACTTTTGTATCCTATTTGGATGGTGAGTGGCTGCTAACCTAAAGGTGGGTGGTTCAAACCTACTCAGGGGTTCTCTGGAGGAAAGGACTGGCAATGTCATTGTTGTTGTTGCTAGGTCAAGTTTTTTCAAACTCATAGTGACCCTATGCACAACAGAACAAAACACTGCCTGGTCCTGTAGCCCACACAACTGTTGCTATGCTGTAACCCATTGTTGCACTCACTGTGTCAGTCTATCTGATCAATGGTCTTACTCCTTTCTGCTGACTCTTTACCTTACTAAGCATGATTTCTTTCCTTCTCCAGGGACAGTTTCCTCCTGGGAACATGCCCAAGGTTCATGAGATGAAGTCTCACCATTCCCTTTTTCAAGGAGCAATTCTGCCTGTACTTCTTCCAAGACAGACTTGTTCCTTCTTCTCGCATTTCATGGTATTTTCAATGTTCTTCATCAATACCAGAATTCAAAAGCATCAATTCTTATTTGGTCTTCTTACTCATTGTCCAGCTTCCCCATACATATGAGGCAACTGAAAATATAGATTGGGTAAAGCACACCTTAGTTCTCAAAGTGACATTTTTGCTTTTCAGTATTTTAAAGATGACAAGTCCATAGAAGTACACTGATTTCTTGATTGTTGTTTCCATGGCCATTGATTGTGGATTCAAGTAAAATAAAATCTTTGACAACCTCAATCTTTTCTCTGTCATAATGTTGCCTATTGGTCCAATTGTGAGGATTTTTGCTTTCTTCATGGTGTGATGTAATCGATACTGAAGGCTAAATTCTTCAACTCTCATCAATAAGTGCTTTTAGTCCTCTCCACTTTTAGCAAGCAAGGTTGTGTCAATCCTAATTCTTCTTCATGTAGTTCATGTTCTTGGATTATTAGCTCAGAATACAGACTGAGTAAGTACGGTGAAAAAACACAACTCTCATACACACTTTTCCAGATTTTAAACCACCCAATATTCCCTTTTTATTTCTGTACAACTGTCTCTTGTTCTACGCACAGGTTCACTCACAGGAGTGCAATTCAGTGTTCTAGAATTCCCATTGTTTGCAATGTTGTCCATAATTTATTATGATCCACAGAGCTGAATGCTGCTGCATATTAAAAAAACATAGGAAAACATCTTTCTGGTATTGTCTGCTTTCAGCCAAGGTCTACCTGACATCAGCAATGTCAATGTAATCTGTAAAGATTATAGCCAAGAAAACCCTAATGGAATGCAGCTGTACTCTGTATAGCATAGTGACAGTATCATCTCACCTCCTCATCTAACTTCACAAGGAGGAAGAACAATCACTAGCAATAGTCCAAGGCAGACTAATATGAGGTGGAGCTCAAAAACACCTCCTCTCTCCTATCTTTTTCTAGTTCTGATACCAGCCCCTACAAACCCATGGCACTCTCTATTCCTCAACTGGATTCAATAAATGCATTGTTATGGCCACACAAAACTTACAGACAATACTTAAAACTATGTGGTTTAATGAGAGAAGTAGTAGGTAAAAATCCAGGGTCAGAAATGACTCAGAATACAGTTCTTTGATGGTCATAATTTTTCAGCCGTGCTGGCAGGCAGGTATCTCTCTGGTGTTTGACTCCTTAACCTGGCCTCTGCCCTGCTCAGGCAAGCGTAATGAAGTTCTTTTGCTATCCTAGTACATTCCTGGAGATACCTCACTTTGCCCAAAGGTGTTCAGTTCTCTGACTCCATGGGATGACAAGTCTAAGACAACTGCCAGGAAACACCCCACTTTGCCAGGAGGCCTCTTGCTTGAAGGCTCTCAGCATTCTAGTTTTGCAGGTCAGCACACCCATTATAGCCACCTTGCTGTGTGGGCTGGTAAGACCACCATTCTGACTTGTACAAGTCTCCTGGTTCTGCTGCTGACATCTCATGCTCTCTCAGGTATTATAACTTTCACTCTCTGTCTCCTGGATCTAGTAGGTTCTCAGCACAGAGAACCCAGGCCCAAAGAATGCAGATCACTCTCAGCTCCTCTTCTTGGTGGTAGTGAGGTATGCACTCTGCTTTGGGATTGGCTCTCTTTTAAGCCTAGCAGGAAGGCAAAACTGACCAATATCCTAGTTAGGGTTCTATATAGCTTATTTACTGATCCAACCCCTACAAGGGTTCCATGTACCCTATTTGTATAATCCAACCCAATCATTTGACAGGAGTTACAAGACCATGGTGAAAAAGACTGTATAAAAGTGATCCATCACACTGCAACATCAGATTGCCGTTTTTTTTAAAAACTCCTGTTACAAGGTGGGCATGTAAATTTATATGGGAATATACATTTTCACTCAGTCATAAAAAAACAAAAACAAACAAAAAAAACCTCCTGTTACATAAGATGTATCTTCTCTATGGAAACCACTTACTGATGGCCTTCCCACTGTGTGACTGTGCCTACTCCTCTTCTGTTCCACTGTTCTGTTTGTCCTCTAGCTACTGGTGCATCTTGCCTCTATAAAAGTACTTTCCCTACAACCACAGTATTGGTGCCATGGTAGATACCAAATTTCCACACTTCACTCTTAACACATTGCACATAGCGTAAGCTTGACCTTGGTCAACCTGAAAAGGACCCCAAGGTATTCTCAGAGTTTATTTTATTACTGTTTTTTTCAGTTTAAACCATTTCTGCATCTGCTATGCCACTAAATAAACTATGGAAACTAGTAACATACCAGTGCTTCTGTTCCATTGTATGATGTCAAAGTGAAAGCATGTGCAAAAAAGCGAAACTGAGGGGAGAAAAAAAAAATAGTCATTTGATAGGCACTTATAAGAGTCTATGGTCACAAAACCATCATTCATTTAAATATCACAAAAGAAAATCTGCAGTTCTTATTATAAAACATTTTTAAGTACCAAAAATTAGTCATTTGAAACAGAAACAGCACTTAATCCCCACTACTTTAAGTCAACTACTTTAAAATGAAGGTGTATTTCCTCCTTCTCATCTTTGTTCTGTGCTTGCCATAATAGAGGGACATATAAAGAAAGGAATAAAGAAGCCACCTCATCCTGAGTGCTATAATGGAGGGGTACTTTATCCTAAAAATAGCATTTTTTTTTTTAAGTGTGTTGGAAGAACTTTAGTCCTGTAAGATGCTCACAAAACACATACACTGAACAATAATCCCTTTCTTGGGAATTCTTAATGTATATTACCTCTCTGAATATCCAAAGCAGTCCAGTTTAACCTTACTTAATATAGGTTTCCCAACATTATATGATCATAGAATCCCTGAGACCTACAGCACGTAAAAAAGAAATATTCCCTCAAAGAGAATGGAATACTCAGGAGGCAAGCAGTGGTAATACTGGGTAGTACAAAGCAGAGGCTACAGAATAAGTATCCTCTTAAAACTCCAAACTGGATGGAATTCTGTCACTTTGGGGTTCAATTACATGCATCTTTTTGGTCCCAGACTGAACAGATCTAATAAACTAAGAAATGTTCATCACTTACCAACCATAAGAAAGGCATCAGCAATATCCATATAAAAGGAGGTATAATCCCATATGTCAGATTAGTCAGCACTGTGCCTGGGCACACCACACTGGAATACAGACCCTGGGAGCACAGAAAGAGACAGCTGTAAGTTCTCATTCATACACTGACTGAGTCCTAGCTGCCTGCTAGTTGATAAAAGAGAGAAACAGATGAGCCAGGAAATCAGGAGATGAATTATCTATGCTCTGAACTGACCTAAAAGTTATGTGGACCATTTGATTTTAATAATCATGTACTGGGAATCAGCTATAAGAGGCACTCAGGATGCAAATACTAGTAAGATGAAGTATCTATAGTCAAGAAATTTACTATTATGGATTGATTTGTGCTCTCTCCAAAATATCTGTCAACTTAGCTATGCCATGATTCTCATTATTGTGTAGCTGTCCTGCATTTTGTGATTTAATATAATTTCATGTGTTATATATAAATTCTAATCTCTGCTGGTGGTTAAAGAGGCAAGATTAGTTATGTTAAAGAAGACCAGGGTAGGAAGCAACACCCTTACTTATGTCACAACCTGATCAGATGTAACGAGAGTTTCCCTGAGATGTGGACACATGACCTTTTATCTTACAAGAAATAAAAGGAGAAAGAAAAAAAGCAGAGAGATGAAGGACCTCAACCACAAAGAATGAACTGCCAGGAGTAAAGAGTATTCGTTGGACCTGGGGTCCCTGTGCTGAGAAGCTCCTGACCAGGCAACAATTAATGACAAGGTCTCTCCCACAGGACTGACAGAGATAAGAACTTCTCTTAGAGCTGGTGCCCTGAATTTGGACTTCTAGCCTCCTTGACTGTGAGAGAATAAATTGCTGTTTGTTAAAGCCACCTACTTGTGGTATTTCTGTTATAGCAACAACAGACAGCTTATACATACAGTATAAATAACATTGACAACTAAGCTTGAAGCTGGAGTAGAAAAGAAAAGCCTGGCTTACTCTGGGTTTTCCATGGAATTGGCTGAATTGGCAATCAGTTTATCAATCAAAATGAACACTTATGACACCAGGATGCATATAGTACATTCCTTGACTTCAAGAAGTTTCTTGTCTAGCAAACGTGGGCTGGAAAACCTAAAGTAAGTGTCTGTTTCCCTGAAGATACATATGGCTTTTAGCTTGAGGTGGGAACTTTTGGCATCAGAGAGTCAAAAAGGACTATGTGTGGGTCCACAAAGACCTCCTCCAACTGAATATTGCTATATCAGGCCTTAGCATAAGACCATCATTTTAAAAAGTTCAGTCTTACAAAGCAAGTTCCTATTAACACAAAGCTTATGTTAATAAAAATGGCTCTGTGTGATCTTTTGTAAAAATTCAAGTCTTTTCTAATTTTGTTTCATCAGCCATAACTGAACTTGTTCGAAGCCCTGCTTGAAACATAGCAAGCTATTAAATAGTAGCTATTGGTATTGTTATTAGTGCCATTCTGTTACATAAAAATCTAAGTTCTAAAGAGTCACAGAATGATAAACAAACCATAATGTATCATAATCATACATAATCTATTGAACTCATTTACATAGTCATCATAGCAATCCTACTCAAGAAAAATTATTGCATATTCTGAAATGTAATAGCTCTTCCATGTGGATTACATGTTAACATAAAGGAAACAAAAATCCTCCCAACTGGGCCAATAAGCAACATCAAAATAAATGAAAAAAATGGACGTTGTCAAAAGATTTCATTTTCCTTGGATCCACAACCAGTACCCATGGAAGCAGAAGTCAAGAAATCAGACAATGCTTTACCTTAGGCAAATCTTCTGCAAAGTATCTCCTTAAAGTATTAAAAGAGGAAGATGTCACTTTAAGGACTAAGGTTGGCCTGATCCAAGCCAAGATGTTTCCAATTGACTCACATGCTTGAGAAAGCTGAATGAGGAATGAGGAAGATCAAAGAAGAATTGATGCCTTTGAGTTGTTGGACTGGTGAAAAGTACTGAATATACTATAGACTGCCAAAAGAATGAACAAATTTTTCTTGGAAGAAGTACAGCCAGAATGTTCCTTAGAAGCAAGGGTGGCGAGAACTCATCTCACATACTTCAGACATGTTATAAGGAAGGACTTTCCCCTCCAAAAAACCAAGCCTAGTTCTGCTCTGTTGATTCAGACTCAGCAACCCAGAATATTCCTTAGAAGCAGGGGGGGTGAGAACTTATCTCACATACTTCAGACATGTAATAAGGAGGGACTCTCCCCTCCAAAAACCCAAGCCTAGTGCTGCTCTGTTGATTCAGACTCATAGTGACCCCACAGTACAGAGCAGAACTGCTCCACAGTTTCCAAGGAGTACCTGGCAAATGTGAACTGGTGACCTTTTGGTTAGAAGACACAGCACTTAACCACTATGCCACTAAGGTTTCTGGAGGGCCCAGTCCCTGGAAAATGATACCATACTTGGTAGATGGTCAGTGAAAAAGAGGAAGGTCCTCAATAAAGGGACTGACACAGTGGCTGAAACAATGGATTCAAATATAACAACCATCATAAGGATAGTGCAGGACTGAGTAGCCTTTTGTTCTATTGTACACAGGGTCACTAAGAGTCAGAACAGACTTGACAGCACCACACTACAACAACAAATTATAATAGCTAGCAAGTAGGGCAAGCATTTTTACTAGGAAATTATCTGTAGTTAAGAAACCAATACCCTGATGTTTCCAAATCACTGAGGCAGGCCTCACCTGCTGGTTGAAGTTCCTGTTCAAAGCCACACTTAAGAGGTCAGTGGCATATTTGGAAGAGCTGTATGGTTCATGGCCTTTGTGGTGTTGGAAATCTTCAAGGCTGAAGTTAGATTTCTTCGCATTGCGAGATGATGTCCAGATGAGCCTAGATGGATGGTCATTGTGACACAGGAGAGGCTCCAGTTCACGAAACTGAATGGCAGGACAAAAGAAACAAACAAAATGTATCAAAATCTACTGCAAACATAAACTAGAGACTACAATTAGCCTAAAACCAGAAGAACTACGTAGTGCTCCACTACCACCAATGACTGCCTGACAGGGAACACAACATAAGAGTCCCTGAAGTAGTGGGAGAAGAACTTGCTGCAAAATTCAAATTCTATTAAAAAGATCATACATGATGCTCTGACAGAGTAGAAGACCCCTGGAAGACACGACCCCCAGACTCTGTTAGCCCCAAACTTGAAATTAACTCTTCAGATGAAGACTGGACTAGACTACAAGACAAAATGATACTGGTGAAGAGTGTTCTTCTTGGCTTAAGTAGATACATGAGACTAACTGGGCAGCTCCTGTCCAGAGGTGAGATGAGAAGGCAGAGGGACAGGAGCTGGTTGAATTGACACTGAAAATAGAGTGTGAAGAAGAGGAGTACACTGTCACAGTGTGGGGAGAAAAACTAGGGTTACAAAACAATGTGTGTGTAAATTTTTCTTTGACAAACTGACTTGAATTGTAAACTTTCACTTAAATACAATAAAATATTCAAGAAAAAAAATCTACTGGGAGATTCCAAAAAGAAAAAGCCAAAGCCACTGATGTCAAGTTGACTCTGACTTACGGTGACCCTGTAGGACAGGGTGGAAACTGCCCTACAGAGTCTCCAAGGCTACAGTCTTAACAGAAACAGACTGCCACATCTTTTTCCTCTGGAGTAGTTAGTGAGTTCAAACTTCCGACCTTTTGGTCAGTAGCCAAACATATAACCACTGTACCACTAGGAATTCTACCAGGAGAGTACAGGGAAGCAACTTGGAAACCACTATACATGTAGGAGGACTGCCAATTACATTCACGAACTCATCCTAGACAAAGTGCTACATACTTCACTGCTGAATATCACTATAGTCACCTTTGAAATACCCCCTTGGGAATCTATGCGCCAATGCTAGCACCTAGTGCACCCTTCAAAGGAATTTTGGAACTCTTTTTCTGAACTGGCCATCCGAGCTGTCGTCACACTACCCTTGATGTCCTGAATGTTATCAAAATGTCTTCCTCTCAATATTTTCTTTATCACTGGTGGCCAGATCAGGTGAGTAGATAGCCATGCCAAGTGCCGTCGAGTCGGATCCGACTCATGGCTCCAATACAGTTATTTATTTACTGCCCTAAAACTCCCACACAGACAATTACACAATTAAGTTTGCAAACTTGCCACCATGCACAATGGCCATTCCAGAAAGAGTTCCAAAATTGCTCTGAAGTGTGGACTAGCCTCTGGTATCAGTGTATGGCTTCACAAAGGGAGTACTTCAAAGGCGACCACAGTGATATTCAGTAATGAGTATGTAGCACTTCGAACAATTAAGTTCACAGACTTTATTGTCAGACCTCGTATACTAGAAATGGACAATTAGATAAATTGGTGGGGGATAGTAGGAGCCAAGTTTCTCAGTGTCGGAGTGGGAGGTAACAAATAAGCAATAGGAGGAGGCCAGAATGATCCATGAGGCAACGGATTAGAGTTGAAGGCATCAGCATGAACTCAAATTTCATTTAATATACATGAAGATGGCTACATATAAGAATATTTAAAAATGCACTCATATACACAAGTTAACATGAACATATGTATCCTTTTCTGTCATCTGAGAGGGTCTACAAGCAAATATCTTAATAGCAAAGTGCACATTCAGCATCCATATTTTGGTTTCTATCAATATTCTCCAATAAAAACAACCAGGACTCCTAGAAGAAATGGCTAATGGATGATTTTAGGGCTCAGGCAGGAAATATGCAAGGTGAGCCTGGATATAGAAGTCAACTGAAACAGCACCCAGCAGCCAAAGCTAGTACAATTCGAGTAACAAAACAAAGCAGAATTTACAATCCCAGGTACAAATAAAAAGCATAAACATATATGGAAACATATAAATAAATTACCGAAGAAAGAAATAAATGCAAGATAACAGACAACTCTCCCATGTAGAGAAATTCCAAATAATTTGTGTATTCCCCACTGCTGCTGAGTCAGTTACCACTCATAGCTACCCTACAGGGCAGAGCAAAACTATCTTACAAAGTTTTCAAGCTGTTATCTTTATGGAAGCAACTGTCATACTTTGCTCCCACAGAGCACATGAAGGGTTTGAACTGATAACCTTTTCGATAGCATATGGGTCCTTAACCACTGTGCCACAAGGGCTCCTTAATTTATGTAGCTAACCCATCCTTAAGGATGTGGAATACAACTCCCCACTCCTTAAGTATGCACTGCACATAGTGACTTTCTTCCAAAGAGTGTAGTATGCAAAAGGAAAAACTAAATTATTTAGTAGAGAAAACTAAGACAGATAATAAGCTAAACATCAACTGTAATAAATCTTATCAATGGTATGAATCCCTAATATGATGAAATGAGAATGGCACTTTACTTATGTGGTCTTCCTCTCCAAACCAAATTACCTCAGTCTGACTATGAAAAAAATATCAGGCAAAGCCCAGCTGAGGGGCAAACTACAAAATACCTGACTAGTAATCCTCAAAACTACACAGGTCATCTCAGAAAGGAAAGCCCAAGAAATCACCATAGTCCAGAGAATTCTAACACATGGTGACTAAAAATAATGTGGTATCTTGAAAGGGACTCCTGGAACAGAAACAGGACATCAGAGGAAAACTAAGAAAATCTGAATAAAGCAACTATTGTTGTTAGGTGGGATCAGGTTGATTTTCAACTTACAGTGACCCCATGTGATACAGTATAACTGCCCCATAGGGTTCCAAGAAGCAATTAGTGGATTCAAACTGCCAACATATTGGTTAGCTGCCATAGTTCTTCATCAGGGCTCCATCAATCAATCAATCAATCAATCTCTACCTATCTATCTATCTAGCGGAAACCCTGGTGGCATAGTGGTTAAGTGCTACAGTTGCTAACCAAAAGGTTGGTAGTTCAAATCCACCAGGTGCTCCTTGGAAACTCTATCAGGCAATTCTACTCTGTCTATAGGTTTGCTGTGAGTCAAAGTCAACTCCACAGCAATTGTTTTGTTTTTTTAATCTATCTATAGATAGATAAAAATATATATATATATGTGGCCTCACAATTAAGTTCATGAACTCATCCTACAAAAAGTGCTACATACCGCACTGCTGAGTATCATTACAGTCACATTCAAAGTACTCCTGTTGAGAAGCTACACACTGATGCTAGCACCTAGTCTACCCTTCAGAAAAATTTTAGAACTCTTTCTGGAATGGCCATCAGAGTCAGAGGTGTCGTCATATTACCCTTGATGTCCTAAATGTCATCAAAACACCTTCCTTTGAATACTTCCTTTATCTTCAGGTAAAGAAAATGTCATTGGGGGCCAGGTCAGGTGAGTAGATAGGGTGTTCAATACATTTGTTTACTGACTAAAAACTGCCTCACAGAAAACTATGCAATTAAGTTCATGAACTTGCCACTATGCCATCTTAACTTATGTAGCTAACTATGTATGCCACCATGTAAAATGACCATTCCAGAAAGAGTTCCAAAATTGCTTCGAAGGGTAGAATAGACAGGCATCAGTGTATAGCTTCCTATGGTGAGTACTTTGAAGGTGACCTTAGTAATATTCAGCAATAAGGTATGTAGCACTTAAAACAATTAAGTTCATGGACTTAATTGTCAGACCGTGTGTGTGTGTGTGTGTGTGTGTGTGTGTGTGTGTGTGTGAGTGTGTGAGTGAGTGAGTGAGTGAGTGTGTGTGAGTGTGTGAGTGAGTGAGTGAGTGAGTGTGTGTGTGTGTGTGTGAGTGAGTGAGTGAGTGTGTGTGTGTGAGTGTGTGAGTGAGTGAGTGAGTGAGTGAGTGTGTGTGTGTGTGTGTGTGTGTGTGTGTGTGTGTGTGTGTGTGTGTGTGTGTGTGAAGTAGCCCTGGTGGCACAGTGTTTTAAAGTGCTTGGCTGCTAACTGGTCAGTGGCTCAAATCCACCAGCCGCTCTGCAGGTGCAGTCCGCTTCCATAGAGATTTACAGCATTTGAAACCCTATAGAGCAGTGCTACTCTGTCTTACAGGGTCACTGTGAGTCAGAATTAACTAGACAGCAATTGCTTTTCAGTTATATATATAGTTGTGTGTATGTGTGTGTATATATATGTATATTGTTTCTTTGTTTATATATTAATACATTATTTACATATAAATAAAAATCTTTTTTTATTTTTGTATTATTTATTTTCTTTATAATGACTGAGTGAAAATGTACATTCCCATATAAATTTACATGTCCACACCTATATGCAGCTTCCACTGCTCTCCCTGCCCTGTGACAGCACACTATTCCTCTCTGCTTCATACATGTCTCATCCTCCCAACAGTCTCCTTTCCCCTCCTCTCCACCCACTCCCCTTACACCAGCCAGAGGTCAGCAGGATGATATCCTATAGATGCACAGAACCATAAAGTGCATCCAATACATGGTCACTCTGCATTGCCAAGTCCAATCCATTCATGTCCAAAGAGTGGACCTTCATTATGATTTATGGGCAAGGGCAGCATCAGGGCCAGGGGTCATGCTCCCAAGGGAACCCCGAAGCCACTGGACCATCAGTTGCAATCTTTCAGTGGAGATCTCAGGGTGCACTCCTTTTTATTCTTGTGTTGCCAGTGAGACTCAACTTAGTGAGCTCCATCTCGGCTATCACTGGTGGTAGCCAGTCACCATCTGGTTTTTCTGGTCCCAAGTCTATGTATGCACCCACTCATGTGGGTCTCTCTATCTTCTGGGTTCTTAAAAGCTCCCAAGCTGCCATCTGAGGGCACAGCAAATGGTCCCAATTCAGCAGGAATGGATGCTCACCGAGGACCAAAATGACATGGGGTAAAAATCTTTATTTACACAAATGATAACGCAAAATACACATTACAATTCTTGACTGCTGCTTCCATGGGTGTTGATTGTGGAACCAAGTGAAATGAAATCCTTGACAACCTCAATCCTTTGTCCATTTATTGTGATGTTGCTCACAGGTCCAATTGTGCAGATTTTTGTTGATGTTGAGATGTAATCCATACTGAAGGTTTTGGTCTTTGATCTTCATCAGTAAATGTTTTAAATGCTCTTCATTTTCAGAAAGCAAAGTTGTCATCTGCATAATGCCAACTGCTAATGTGTCATATTACATAAATTGCATATTACAAAATACATATTACAACCTGTGTTTTCCTCTCAGTAGCAAAATACTAGAGACTGCCCATTATAACCACAAAATATTTATCTCATTTCTTTCAATGGTTTCATAACATCCCTATATTTGCACATAGCTTTAGTTATTGTAAATACAGACCAAACCAATTTATGAGAAATTAAAGTTGATATGAAGAAGAACAGGGAATCAAGATTAGAAGAAGACTCATTAACAACTGGCATTATGCAGGTGACACAACTTTGCTTTCTGAAAATGAAAAGGATTTAAAATATTTACTGATGGAGATCAAAGACCAAAACCTTCAGTATGGACTACATCTCACCATCAACAAAAATCTTCACAATTGGACCTGTGAGCAACATCACAATAAATGGACAAAGGATTGACATTGTCAAGGATTTCATTTTACTTGGTTCCACAATCAACACCCATGGAAGCAACAGTCAAGAAATCAAAATATGTTTTGCATTGGGAAAAAGAAAAGTAAAGATGTCACCTTGAAGACTAAGGTGCACCTGACCCAAGCCATGGTATTTTCAATAGCATCATATGCATGAGAAAGCTGGGCAATGAATAAGGAAGACAGAAGAACTGATGCCTTTGAATTGTGGTGCTGGAGAAGAATACTGAATATACTATGGACTGTCAGAAGAACAGATATGTTCTGCAAGAGGTACAGCCTGAGCACTCTCTAGAAGCATGGATAGTAAGACTGCATCTTACATATTGTGGACATGTTGTCAGGAAGGATCAACCTCTGGAGAAGGACACCATGGTCGGTAAAGTTGAGGGTCAGCAAAAATAGTAAGACCTTCAACAACAGGGAATGACACAGTGACTGCAACAATGGGCTTAAGCATAAAAACAACTGTGGGCTTGGCACAGGACTGGGCAATGTTTTGTGCTGTTGTACCCATGGTCACTATGACTCAGAGTTGACTCAATGGCACCTAATAAAAAAAATAACATGAAGAAAACTGATCATCAATATAAAACAGTAACAAGTGCTTGAGCAGGCAAATCTAGTACTGGCAAAAGTTCTTCCACGACCAAAGTATTATATGTAATTAGCATCACCGTTGAACATTATTTAATCTGTATATAAAACTTGTCCTAATAGACAAGGAAAGGGCACAGAACAACTAGGAAAGTCCCACATGTCTAGCTTAACTTTATATACACGCCTAGAATTGTAATACGTAAGTATGGATGTGTACTCATACTCACTGCTGACTGAAGAGCTGAACAGAAAATCTCAAAGAGTGGCTCAAGAATACAAAGTACAGTATTTTAGGAGGTGGAGTCAAGATGGCAGTGTGGCCACACAACCCTGCTGAATCCTCTAAAAACAAAGACAAGAAGAATCAATTAAACCAACCAAATTGGGGATTCCAGGAGGCCTGAACAGCTTCTAGAAACATGTAAAAATGGACTGGGTGACATGAAGATCATAGGATGGGAAGACCACCATGGAGGAAACAACGGGGCTCCAGACAAAGAGATCCTGCACCCAGAAGATGAAGCAGACACAGTAAAACTCCCAATCAAAACAAATTTGCAGCATGGGACTGAGAGACACCACCAGGCTGGAGAGCAAAGGTGATCCACACCCGCCTAAAGAAAGCAGCCCAGGACAGAAGGCTTCCTTGCCAGTCAGAGGAGCTTGAGACCAGTCCTGCAATTAAAGCGTATTAGGACCTAGTGACCCCACATGCCCTAGAATGGTCTAGGGCAGGTCCTGTGGTACTGCAAGAAGTGAGCAGGGAATACATGCGAGTGCCCAGGCAGAGGCATGACAGCACATGCAGACTAGTGATAGGAGCAACTTTGGCAGCACATGCCATCCTAGGGAAGCAGTAACAGTGACAAAGGGGAAGTGCGTGACCCAGGAGAGGCAGTGAGGGCATGCACAACTCCTCCCTGGCCTGTGAGTAGTGGCTGCAACTGAGGCTCCATTAGCAACCAGCCCAGCCAAGAGACAGCAGGGGTAGTGACAAGGAGAACACATACCTGACCCAGGAGCTGCAGATGAGGAACACATGACTCCTTCCCTGACCAAGAGAACTCCCAAGATACCAGCCCAGCCCAGAGGCAGCAGAAACAGTAGCAGAAGTTGTGGCTGTGACTTTGGGAATAAGACATGTGCACACTAATCCTCCCCACCTGAGAGCAGAGGCTGAGGCTCTGTGAGGGACCACCCAACCCACAAGCAGCTAAAGTAGCAGTGCTTGTGTCTTATCTGCTTTGAGACGGGAGCTGTGAAAGTTCAGCTGCTGCACAAGCAATGCCCCCAGCCCAGAGGCAGACATGCCAGTGGTGATGCTGAAAGCAGGTACAACCTGCCCACCCAGGAGCTGTGCCAGCACCGGCAACAGTAGCATGTCTGACCTGCCCACCTGTGAACCATAGTGGTGGCTCAGTTCAGGACAGCAAGATCAAAGAACAGAAAATAATCAGCCTGCATGGAGAAACTATGGCCCAGGCCCAAAAGAGAGATGCTGGACAGGTCAACCGAACTATTAAGTCTCCCCAAAATTGCCACAATGTCCTGATGGCTTGGAGGCAACAATCAATTTCTAAATACCTAAAGAAACAACTACCATGGCTTCTGAAAACTCCCAGAATAAAATATCAATGGATTTCTCAGACAAAGAAGAAAGAGTTCTTGCAACTATCAGAGACAGAATACATAAGACTGATGTATAGAGCTATGCAAGATATCAGGGAAAAAAATCATGCAAAATGCAGCAGAACACAGTGAAAAATTAAATAAGCTGCAAGAAATGTTTGCAGCAGTGCTCTGAAATGCGGGAGATTAACAATAAAACCACCAAGCTTGATAACTCAATCAAAAGTCAAAAGATTAAGAAAATTGATAAGCCATTGGCCACATTGACCAAAAAAAAAAAAAAAAAAAAAACAGGAGAAGAAACAAGCCAAATAAGAAATGGGATGAGTGATATCACAATGGATCCTACAGAAATGAAAAGAATCATAAAAGAATACTACAAAAATTATACTCTAATAAATTTGAAAACCTAGACGAAATGGATAGTTTTCTAGAAAAGCACCACCCACCTAAACTAGCAAAATTAGAGACAGAACAACTAAACAAACCCAACACAAAAGAAGAAATTGAAAAGGTAATTAAAAAACTTCCATTTCAAAAAAGCCCTCACGTAGATGACTTCACTGCAGAATTCTATCAAATGTTCAGAGAAGAGTTAACATCACTACTTCTAAAGGTATTCCAGAGCAAAGAAAATGATGGAATACTCCCAAATTCATTCTATGAAGCTAGTATAACCAGATAAAGACAGCACACAAAAGGAAAATTACGGACCAATATCTCTCATGAACTTAGATGAAAAAATCCTTAGCAAAAGTCATAACTAATAGAATTCAACAACACATCAAAAAAAATATTTCATCATGACCAAGTAAGATTCATACCAGGGATGCAGGGATGATTCAACATTAGGAAAACAGTTAATGTAATCAACCACAAAAGCAAAATAGAAGAACCACCTTATTCTATCAATCAATGCAAAAAAGGCATCCGATAAAGTCCAACACCCATTCCTGTTACAAAACCTTCAACAACACAGGAACAGAAGTGAAATTCTTCAACATGATAAAGGCTATCTCCACTAAACCAACAACTAACATCATCTTTAATGAGAGAATTTGAAAACATTTCCCTTAAGAACAGGTACTAGACAAGGATGCCCACTATCACCACTTCTATTTGACACTGTTCCAGTGGTTCTAGACAAAACAATTAGGTATAATAAAGAAATAAGGAGCATCTAAAGTGGTAAAGAAGTGAAAGTATCACTATTTGTGGATGACATGATCTTATACACAGAAAACCCTAAAGAATTCATTAAAAAAACTGCTGGATCTAATAGAAGACTTCAGCAAAGCATCAGGATACAAGATAAACATACATAAATCACTGGGATTCCTTTATACCCACAAAGAGACAATCAAAGAAGAAGTTACAAGATCATCACCATTTACTATAGCCTTCAAGATGATAAAACACCTAGGAATAAATCTAACCAGAGATGTAAAAGACCTATACAAAGAACATTACAAGACCCTACTGCAAGAAACAAAAAGTGACTTACATTAGCAGAAAAACTTACCTTGCTCTTGGATAGGAAGACTTAACATTGTGAAAATGTCTGTACTTCCCAAAGCAATCTATACATACCGTGCAATCCCAACTCAAATTCCAACAACATTTTTTAATGAGATGGAGAAACAAATCACCAACTTCATACAGAAAGGGAGGAAGCCACAGATAAGTAAATTATTACTAAAGAAGAGGAACATAGTGGGAGACCTCACTCTTTCTGACCTTAAAATCTACTACACTGCCATGGTAATCAAGACAGCCTGGTACTGGTAGGAAAGTGGATACACAGACCAACAGAACAGAATTGAGAATCCAAATACAACTTCATCCACCTATGAACGGCTGATATTTCATAAAGGTCCAAAGGCTGTGAACTGGGGAAAAGATAGCTGAAGACAAAGGGTGCTGGCATAACTGGATATTCAACTGCAAAAAAATGAAACAAGATCCTTACCTCACACCCATACACAAAAACTATTTCAAAATTGATCAAAGACCTGAATACAAAATTCTTGAAAGAAAAAATTTAAAAGATGCTGGAAGCCCTAACCCATGGCATCAACAGTCTACCCAAAACTACCAACAACCCTCAATAATCAGAAATGAACATAAATAACTGTGAACTCTTCAAAATTAAACACGCTCATCCAAAGCCTTTATCAAACAAGTAGAAAAGACTGCCTACAAAGTGTGAATGAATATTTACCCACCATGTTTCTGACTGTTACCTAATCTGTCTAACCTACAAGACACTTCAACACCTCAACGTGAAAAAGACAAATAACTCAATTAAAATATGGGCAAAAGACATGAACAGGCACTTCACCACAGATACATGAGGAAATGCTCAGGATCGCTAGTCATCAGAAAAATCGAAATCAAAACCACAATGAGACATCATGTCACCCAACAAAGCTGGCAATAATACCAAAAAAAAAAAAAACCAGAGTAATAAATGCTGGAGAGGATGTGGAGAGACTGAAACTCTTCTACACTGTTAGTGGGACTATGACATGGTTCAACCACTATGGAAATCAATTTGGCACTTCCTTTAAAAACTAGAAATAGAAATACCATATGACCTAGCAATCCTACTCTTTGGAATGTATCCCAAAGAAATAATGGCCACTACTCAAACAGATACATGCACATCAATGTTTATTGCAGCTCTCTCCACAACAGCAAAAAGTTGGAAGCAACTAGCTGCCCGTCAACAAATAAATGGTTAAACAAACTGTGGTATATCTATACAACAGAGTACCACACAGTGATAAGAAACAATGGTAGCTTAGAGAAGATGATCCTGTCAAGGCAGGATCATCTACAGGAAATTATGCTGAGTGAAACTGGCCAGACACAAAAGGACAAATTTTGTATGAGACCATTATTACAAGGACACAACAAATCATTTAAGCACACAAGAAATCCATATTTTATAGTTACATGGCTGGGAAGGGAGGGAAAGAGATTTTTTTATGAATTAGATAGTGGTTAGGATTAGGGTTGAGTGTAGGAAGTGTCAGCATGCACAACTACTTAACTTCAAAACCAAAATGTGCCCTTGATGTGGACTACGTCTTCTGAAGGACAGAGAAACAGTGTCTGGCATCAGGGGATCATGCTCTCAGGAGATACCCAGACTAATTGGTATACCCAAGATTTTGGTCTTTCCCTCTTGGAAGATATCACTTCACATAACACCTGGGTGAGTGGTGTCTGACGTCTTCAGAGCTAGCAAGCTGCCATCTAAACAGCACCAAATGGTCTCAGTCCATCTGGATCTGAGGTAAACGGTGAACATTGAGGACAGGAGAAAAATGTGACCCCAACAGATGGAAGGCGCCATACAAACCATAGTCCACTTCAGCATGAGACCAGAACTAGACGGTGCCTGGCTACCACCAATCACAGCCCAGATGGGTACATGGAATGCAGCCCCAGACACACAGGATAATGGAGTAGAGGGTAGAGCTAGAACTCTATCAAATGACCACACTTAATGGTCCTTCTAAATAGAGGACTCCCTGGGAGCATGGCCCCTAAACTCTCTAACCCTAAACTCCATCCAGCACTGGGGCCAGCTCCCCAGACAAAGACTGACCTGCACTATACCAAACACAGAGTGATACTGGAGATGAATAAACCTTTAAACATGTACATGGGGTTGTCTGAAAGGTTCTTTGCTAGAGCTGAGATGATTGGGTGAGGAGGGTAAGACCCTGGTTAAAACGTCATAGGGAGTTCTAAACAAAAAGGGGAGCAGTAGTCATGTATGTCAGGGGAAGTGGAGAAGCTAGAAGAGACCAGCAGAGAAAGTTCTCAGTGTTATATGGCAACATGATATAGTTTAAAACTGTTCTTAATTCACAATAAAAAGTACTTCACAAAAGTATTTTAGAGTGGTGGAGTCAAGATGGTGGACTAGACACGTGTCTCCTTAATTTACTCTGAAAACTAAGGCCTAGATTGATAACTGAATGGAGCTTTCTGGACATCCAGTGAGCCCTAGCATACAGCATAGAGCTATCAGTTTAGACTACATGCTACTAAACGGGAAACTTCCTCTCTCTCACTACGCCCCACTCCTGCTGAATGGCCACACGGGCTGAAGGTACTGGTGCTTTTATCTTTTTGTTGTTGTTGTTGGCTGGTAGGCAGAGGACAGGCATGAGCCAGCACATACACTGAGCCATAGCACTGAAGTGAACAGTGTGTGCCACACTAGAGAGACAGTGTGTGGAATAGCCATGTTTTGAGAGCCCAGCAGCATACTAAGTGAACTACAGCCTCTCTACCCTCTCTTTTCTGAGCTCCACCATAGATTCTGCTATTTTGTGGCAGGAGGGGCAGCTTGACCAGGATGCCATCTTGGTCTGCTGGGATATGGAGTTATGCAACCAGAAGCCTCAGGGGGGGTTTAATTCCCAGGCTGGGAGGAAGTACTAGTACAGGGAGCGATTTTCCAGCAAAAAGGCTGTGTTTAGCACTGTGTTGCCTTATGGGTAGGGCCTAGCAGGTGATGGCAACAGGGCAGTAGCCCCTCCCTACTTCAAGCTACATCATAGCATCTGAGGATGGCCAAAGGCATGCCTCCACTGTTAGCCAGAAGGAGGGGCCTGCCACACCTCACGACTTGGTTTTGGCAACTGTCAGATAGCTTCTAGCACTTTAAAATAAGACTTCCTGGAGAAATAACTGCTGCACAGCCCAACACATCTCTCACAGTCATTACTGACCTACATCATAGGGTTGGTTGACAGCCCCCCAGTGACTCCATAACTAGGGTGGTGTCTTTGCCAGCCAGGAGTCAAAGACTGCCACTCCAGAGAGTCCATTTGGGCCAGTCACTAGAGTACAAAATGGTGGCTGGTGACCAATCCCTTCTCAGAACTATGCCTCACCTACTGGTGAGGCAATACTAGGGAAACTAAACAGCCTCTAGATGTCCCAGAAGTAACAGACCATCACCAACCATATAAAGAAACAACCAACCATGGTTCCAGAAAACTTCTCCAAAAAAGAATTTAAAAACTTTCCAGATGAAGAAGACTATCTGAAACTATTAGAGGTTTAATACCAAAAAAAAAAAAAAAAACTACAGAATTAAACAATTCAATTCAAAGCCAAAACAGCAGAAATGATGAACTGGAGGTTAGATCAGTGACCTTGAAGACAGAGCAAATGACACCAGCAGTAATGAGGGGAAATCAGAGAAAAGAAATAAGAAAAGTGAGCCAAGCCAGCCAGGTGCCATTGAGTCAGATCTGACTCATAAAGCATGTGGGACTCTATTAAGAGAAATAATCTATGAATAACTGAAGTTTCTAAACAAGGAGAGATAGCTGAAAACACAGACAGTATTGTTGTTGAGTTGCTCACCAGTAGGTGAGGCATAGTTCTGAGAAGGGATTGGTCACCAGCCAGACAGAAAACTTCCCTGAAGTTATGAAAGAAGAGAATATAGATATGCAAGATGTGTCTTGAACACCACAAAGCTAGATCTCAAGAGAAAGACACCAAGACATATTACAACCAAGCTTAATAAAATGAAACACAACCAGAAACTCCTTAAAGGCACTGAGACTCAAGCAAAGCTAGCATTTAGAGGAAAAGCCTTTAGGCTTTCATCTGACTTCTCAGGAGAAACAATGTTGGCATGGAGGCAGTGAGATGACATATTCAAAGCCTTGAAGGAGAAAAACTTCCAACCAAGAATCACATAACCTACAAAACTGTCTTTCAAATATGAAGATGAAATTAAGACATCTGCAGATAAAAAGAAGCTTAAGAGACTTTGTAAAAACCAAACCAAAACTGAAAGAAGCTCTTAGCTTAGAAAAACAAAACCATTAAGTCTATATTTCAGGAGGCAAAGCAGGACACAACATCTAGAAACCTAATAAGTTAGGGTAGGCACAAAACTCAATCAAAGCTATAATATTATCATGAAAACTAAGATACCATCACATTAAAAAGAAGGATATATACAGTAGTTACAGTCCTTTCAGCTGGAGAGGAAGTTACTAAGATATATAGAAGATAAAGTTAGGTTTAAAATTAGAACATTAAGGTGGATTATAGGGGTAGCCATGAAGCAAAACAACAGTGCTATATATCAAAACAAGAAATGTAATACAACCACAAAACCAATACTGAAAAAGATGAAAAGTCAACACATAAAGAAAAGTGACCCATCACAGAATATCAAGAGCAACAGAAAAAACACCAATACAAACACATCAAATGACAGCACTGAACACATACCTATCAATAATTACACTGAATGTAAACAGACTGTAGACCCCAAAAGAGACAAGGAGTGACAACTTGGATCAAAACACATAACTTATCTATTTGTTGCTTACAAGAAACTCACCTTAGACTTAAAGATATGAAGAAACTGAAAATTAAAGGATGGAATAATGTATAACAAGCTAACAATATGCAAAGAAGAGCAGGTGTGGCAATACTAATCTCAGATGAAATAGTTATTGACGTAAAATCCACCATCGTGGACAAAGACGGTTACTATAGCTGAAAGCTTCAATACACAAGCAGGACTTAACAATATTAAATATTTTTGCACCCAATACTAGAGCATATAAATACATCAAAGAAACCACTGACAACATTGAAAAATGAGGTAGATCACTTCACAGTAACAGTGGGAGACTTCAACACTCCACTTTCAGTAATAGGCAGATCATCCAGAAAAAAGCTCAGTAAACACACAGAAGATCTTCTTGACACAATTAATCAATTAGACCTAATTAACATACACAGAACTTTTTACCTATCAACAGATAAGTACACCTTCTGCTCTAATGCACATGGAACATTTTCCAGAATAGGCCACGTGTTAGCACATAAAGCAAATTGCAACAAAATCCAAACCACTGACTTATTGCAAAGAATATTCTCAGACCACAAAGCCATAAAAGTCTAAATCAATAGCAGAAAAAACATAGATACAAATTGGAACTCATGGAAACTGAGCAACACCTTGCTCAAAAATCCATGGGTTACAGATGAAATAAAGAAAATTATGGATTCAAATGAGAATGAAAACACATCCTACCGGAACCTATGAGATACAGCCAAAGCAGTGCTCAGAGGTCAATTTATCTCTATAAATGCACACATCCAGAAAGAAGAAAGCACCCAAACCAAATTAACTCTACATCTTGAACAAGTAGAAAGAGAGCAACAGAGAAACCCCTCAGGCACTAGAAGAAAACAGATAATAAAGACTGTAGCAGAACTAAATGAATTAGAGAATAGAAGAACAACTGAAAAAAATGGATAAGACCAAAAGCTGCTTTTTGCAACAACCCCCTGGGTAAACTTACTAAAGAAAAACAGGAAACAAGTAACCCAGATAAGAAATGAGATGGGAGATGTCACAACAGATCCAACAGAAACCGAAAGTATCATAACAGAGTATTACGAAAGACTGTACTTTAACAGATTTGAATACCTAAAGGAAATGGACAAATTCCTAGATTCATATCAAAATTATCACAAGGAGAAGTGGAACAACTTAATGAACCCATCACAAAGGAAGAGAATGAAAAAGTCATCAAAAAACTACCAATCAAAAAAAGCCTTAGCCCAGATGGCTTCACTGCAAAATTCCACCAAGCTTTTAGTGAAGAGTTAACTCCAATACTACTGAGACTATTTCACAGCATAGAAAGGGATGGAACACTCCCAAATTCATTCTATGAAGCCAGCATAACCCTCATACTAAATTCAGGGAAAGATCCCACAAAAAAAAGAACTACAGACCAGTATCATTCACGAACTTAGATGCAAAAATCTTCAACAAAATCCTTGTCAACAGAATTCAATAAAATATCAAAAAAATAATTTATTATGACTAAGTTGGATTCATACCAGGGATGCAAGGCTGACTCAACATCAGAAAAATAATTAATGTGATCAACCACATAAACAACACAAAAGAATTATCTGATTTTGTCAATTGATGCAGAATAGGCATTTGACAAAGTCCAACAGAGATTCACACTAAAAACTCTCAGCAAAATAGGAATAGAAGGCAAATTCCTCAATGCAGTAAGTGGTATCTATATAAAGCCACCTACCTACATCATCCTGAATGGAGTGAGACTGAAAGAATTCTCCTTGAGAATGGGATCTAGAAAAGGATGCCCACTCTCACCACTTCCAGTCAATATTGTGCTGGAAGTCTGGGCAGAGCAATTAGGCAAGGCAAAGGAATAAAAAGCATCAGCATCTGCAAAGATGGACTACAACTCTCCCTATTTGCAGATGATATGATTGTACAGGCAAAAAATCCTGAAGAATCCATATGTAAACTACTGGAACTAATAGAAGAGTTCAGTAAAGTCTCTAGATATAAAATAAGCATACGTAAATCAGTAGGATTCCTTTAGACCAGCAAAGAGATCATTAAAGTAGAAATCACCAAATCAATTCCGTTTACTACAGCCCCCAAGAAGATAAAATACCTAGGAATAAATCTAACTAGAGAAACAAGAGACCTATACAGAGAGAACTACAAGACCTTACTGCAAGAAACTAGGAAAGACTTACATAAATGGAGAAACCTATCCTGCTCATGGACAGAAAAACTTAACATTGTGAAAATGGCTATTTCACCTAAAGCAATCTACGTATACAATGTAATCCCAATACAAATTCAAGTTACATTTTTTTAATGAGATGGAGCAACAAATCACCAACTTTGTTTGGAAAGGGAAGAATCTCCTAATAAGCAAAGCACCACTAAAGAAGAACACACTGGAAAGCCTCTCACTACCTGACTTTAGAACCTATTACAGTGCCACAGTAGTCAAAACAACCTGGTACTGGTACCAAAAAGAGATATAGACCAATGGAACAGAGTTCAGACCCCTGAGATGCCACCATCCTTCTATGAAGAGTTGATATTCAACAAAAGCTGTAAGATTGTAAACTGGGATAAAAACAGTCTCTAACAAACGGTGCTGGCAAAATTGGATATTCATCTGCAAAAAATTGAATCAAGACCCATATCTCACATTTTACACAAAAACCAACTCAAATTGGATAAAGACCTGAATATCACACCTAAAATGATAAACATCATGCAAGAAAAAATAGAGTCAACAATAGAAGTTTTAATACACAGCTGAGACAGATGTGAAAATCTGAGAAAGTACAATCAACAGAAGAGAAAACAGATAAACGGGAACTACTAAGAATCAAACACTTTTGCACATTCAAAGGCTTTACTGGAAGAATTAAAACACAACCTACAGAATGGCAAAAAATACTTGGCAACTATATGTGAGATTGACGTCTGATCTCCATAAGCCACAAGGCACTGCAAAATATCAACAATTAAGTGTTGGGCAAAGGAGATGGTTTTAGTCAGCTAGGGCTGCTCTAGCAGAAACACCAGAGTGGATGGCTTTAACAAAGGAAGGTTTAGTCTTACACAGTCTGGTAGGCTGCAAGTCCATATTCAGGGTGTCTGCTCCAGGGGAATGCCTTCCCCCTTGTCAGCTCTGGAAGAAAGTCCAGTATTGTGTCAATCTTTGTCCAAGGAGCATCTTGGTGCAAGAACCTCACGTCTGAAGGACGCGCTCTTCTCCCGGTGCAGCTTTCTTGATGGTATGAGGTTCCCAATTCTCAGCGTGCTTTCCTTTGCTTTTATCTCTTGTGGGATGAAAGGATTAAGGGTGGGGCAAGCCATACTCCAGGGAAACACCCTTTACAGTGGAACAGGGAGGTGATCTTCTGAAGGGCTTTACAGTCCTACCCTAATCCTTTAACACACAGCATAGGAAAACCACAAAATGAAGCCCAGCCACATGGCTACACCTATTTTGCGGGGGACATAAGTCAATCCATGACAGAGATGGACAGAAACTTCACTAAAGAGGACATCCAGGCAGCCAAAAGGCACAGGAGGAAATGCTCATGATCATTAGCCATTAAAGAAATCCAAATCAAAATGACAATGAGATACCGTCTGACCCCAATAAGGTTGGCCATGATCCAAAAAACACAAAACAACAAATGCTAGAGAGGCTGTGGAGAAATTGGAACTCTCCTACACTGCTGGCAGAATTGCAAAATGGTACAATCTCTTTAGAAAACAATTATTTGGCGCTTCCTTAAAAAGCTGGAAATGGATACACCTTTTGACCCAGTAATCCCACTGCTTGGACAGCCACATGAACAGATACATGCAAACAAATATTTAATGCAGCACTGTCCACAATAGCAAAAAGTTGGAATCAACTCAGAAGCCCTAAAACAGATAAATGGATAAACAAATTATGGTACATATACTCAATGGAATACTACGCAATGATAAAGAACAATAATGATTTTAGGAAACATCTCATAACCTGGTTTCAATTGGAAGACATTATGTTGAGTGAAATCAGTTAGCAGCATAAGGACAAATACTGTATGAGATCCCTACTTTAAGGACTTAAAAACAGACTCATGCATAGAAGACTCTTTGACAGCTGGAAGGAGAGGGAGGGAGGGGGAGGGCTGGCTATAGATTAGATAGTTGAAAGAAATTTGGTTAGCTGAAAGCAGTTACAGCACACACTAGAAAGAAGATCAGCTTAACTGGACTTCAACATAAACTGAAAATTCTTCTAATCTTGACCTAATATTGCAAGGAAAGAGAAGCAGGTACAGGAATCTGGGGACCATGCTCTCAGGGAACATCAAGACCAACTGGCATAACCAGCCTTATTGCTCAGAGTCTTCTGCACTCCACAATGGTAAGTGGCATCTGAGGTCTTAAAAGCTAGCAAGCTGCCATCTGAGGTACACCAAATGGTCCCAACGCAGGCAGAAAAGATGATCACCAAGGACAACAAAGACATGAGGGGAAAAGAGCTCAGAAGACAGAAGGACCCACGTGAATAAATGACTTTATCAACATGTGAACAGAAGAACCAGAGGGTGATCAGCCACCACCAATGACAGCTGCGATGGGGCATACAACATCCAGTCCCACTGGCAACGCGAGAAAAAGGGGGACGCATCTCAAGAACTTCACTAAAAGATCACAACTGATGGTCCAAAGGCCTGGGGGTTCCCCTGGGAGCATGGCCCCTAGGCCTGATGCTGCCCCTGATCATAAATCATTACTGAGGTCAACTCTTCACACAGGAACAGATTAGACTCAGGGACACAATGTGACCACATGATGTGTGCACTTTATGGTGCAATGCATCTATAGGATACTGTCCCACTGGCCTCTTACTAAAAGGGAAGAGGAGGGGACAGGAGCTTGTTAAGAGGATTGACATGTACAGAATAGAAAGGAGGAGAGTGCTGTCACTGGGTAAGGAGATCAGAAGGAGCTGCAGACAGGCAGGCATGCAAATTTAACTTGGATTGTATACTTCCACTCAATCACAATTAAAAAAAAAGTATTTTAAGGACATGTACAAAGACCTGAAGTTAGAAAACCAAAAGAAAGAACAAGTGTGACATTTCTCAAGCTGAAAGAATTGAAGAAGAAATTCCAGCCTTGAGTTGCAATACTGAAGGACTCCATGGAGAAAATATTAAACGATGAAGGAAACCTCAAAAGAAGATGGAAGGAATACAGAGTTACTACACCAAAAAGAACTGACTAACATCCAACCATTTTAGGAGGCAGCACATCATCAGGAACCAAGGAAGAATCCCAGCTATACTGAAAGCACTGATGAAAAATAGGGCTCTATGAATCGACAAAATATCAATGGAGATGTTTCAACAAACAGATGCAGCACTGAAAATGATCATTTGTCTGTGTTCAAATGTGGAATACAGCTACTTGGCCAACTGACTGGAAGAAATCCATATTTACGCCTATTCCAAAGAATGGTGATCCAACCAAATGCAGAAATTACCAAACAATGTAATTAATACCACACACAAGTAAAATTTTGCTGAACATGGTCCGAAAGTGGTTGCAGCAGTATATCAATATGAACTGTCAGAAACTCAAGCCAGATTAAGAGGAGAATGTAGAACCAGGGATATTACTGCTGATGTCAGACAGACCCCGACTGAAAGCAGAGAATACCAGAAAGATGTTTACCTGTGTTTTACTAACTATGCAAGGACTTTCAACCACATGCATCATAACAAGTAATGGATAACAATGCAAAGAATGGGAATTCCAAAAAAAATCTCAAAGACTAAAGAAAAAACAGAGGATACTGCATGATTTAAAGTCTGGAAGGGTGTGCATCAAGGTTGTGTCCTTTCACCATGTCTGTTCGATCTGTAGTCTGAGCAAACAATCTGAGAAGCCAGACTATATGAAGAACAGAACACTGGGATTGGCAGAAGACTCATTAACAACCTGTGATACACAGACAACACAACCTTACCTGCTGAAAATGAAAAGGACTTGAAGCACTTACTGATGAAGGTCAAAGACTACAGGTTTCAGTATGGACTGCACCTCAACACACAAAAAACAAAAATCTTCATAACTGGACCAGTTAAGCAACATCATGATAAACTCAGAAAAGACTGAGGTTGTCAAGGATTTCCTTTTAGTCAGATCCAGAACTGACACTGATAGAAGCAGCAGTGAAGACATCAAATGATGCACTGCATTGGGTGAATCTACTGCAAAAGATCTCTTTAAAATGTTAAGCAAAGATGTCACCTTGAAGAAAAAGGTGCACCTGACCCAAGCCATGGTGTTTTCAATCACATCATACGCATGCAAAAGCGAGATACTGAGTAAGACCTAAAAAAACCTGAGAGTTGGTGTAAAAGAGGTAGTCATTCAATGAGACAGACTGCCACAGTGGCTGTATCATGGGCTCAGATGCAGCAATGACTGTGAGGATGGCACAGGACTGGGCAGTATTTCATTCTTTTGTACGTCGCGTCAATATGAGTTGTAAGCAACTCAACGGCACCTAACAACAACAGGAATGCACTTAAAAATCAGAAAGTTTGCTAATGAAAAATTAACTGTGGATTATTATAATAAAGACTTGTCTGCTATCCCATTCTATCTAGTGACAAGCTTAATTTCAAAGACTATTCAGGTCTGGACCATTGTACTTTTCCCAGTTATGGGCATTGTCTTTTTCACTTTCTGCTTTAGAGAAGCAGTGTTTTCAAACACAGCAGCCAACTTATTTCAGTACTCAAAAACAGAATGCTAGCCACAAAGTAACAAGATTAACAAAATAGCATTGTGATGTACTCGTGCGAGCCTTTAGGATCATAACACTGTATCTGGCTTATTAAGCCCCAAGTCTTTTTACCAGGATAAAGTGGCCAAAGACATTGGTTTCAAACACCTCTTGGAGGCCATCAGCAGTTGTCTTGTCTTCCTGGGTCAGCAGCCCTTCAGCTGTGGAGAACACATGAATCACCTTTCTGAAAGAACAGAAGACAACTGTATAGTATTTTTAAAGTTTCTTTAACTCATAACACTGAAAAGACTCCTGTTCCCCAAAGAAACATTACCTTTTCCTTGATTTTTTAAGGAGAAGACCAAGACATTGTCAATTCTCATTATTCCCAAATTCTGTATCTGCCAATTTGTATACTTGCTAAAATTTATTTGTAACCTTAAAATCAATACTCTGGGTGTTTCTGTGGCCATGCACATGTGTGGAGTGGCAAATTTTTGAGTCTACAGTGTGCATGTTCCCAGTTGAGGTCAAATACACTAGGTTTGTTATTCACTAACTCAGCGTTCACAGGGACTTAATAGAACATAACTATTAGAAATAATGAGTAGACTGTATATATTTCCCAGACCAGGTGTCAGTCTGGAAGCCCATGAGCCAGAGTTCTGCTGTTTGACTTACTGCTCTTAAGTTTGCTAGCCCCTGTGGCTATGCGAATCCTGAGAAGCCTCCAGCCTGGCCCATGGACTTGGACTTGGGACATTCCAGCGTCAACAACCATGTGAGCCATTTCCTTGACATAAATCTCTCTCTCTATATATTTGTGTGTGTACATGTGTGTATACGTACACCCACACAAACACATATGCTTTACTGTCTTTGCTCTTCTAGAAAACCCAGTCTAAGGCACTAGATTATTGTGAGCATTCCATAAGATGTACCTACTATGCTTCGCACAGTGCTTAGCACTTCACAGGTGTTCTTTACTCCAGTTCACACCACAGACAGGAGCCCAAGTCTCTCAAAATTCTGCTGCCAAAACTCTCTTAACCTCTTTCCGAATCAGTTTACAGACACTATTTTGAGGGAATAACAGCTATAGTTTTCTCTATATGTACTGATATTTAGTTGCTAAACAAAACTAAACAGATTGCTTTATGTACTGGGACTTTGTGAAGTATCAACCATACTGATATTTTGCTGTGAAATCAGCTAGTAGATTTAGACCAGTGGGTTCTTTTTGTTTTGTTTTAATAAGAGAAGTAAATAAAGTAGCAATGTTGTAAGTAGCACACAACACAAGTAAGAATATCTATCTATGAGTAAGTATATGAGAAGTAAAATAAAATGTATTTCTTACCATGGTCATGCTACTATACTGCTGTGTGTTGAGAATCTCCTAGAAAGATATTTAATTCTCTGTAATTCCCCAGCCTACCAGTCAGAGGACCTGATATACATAGCTGGGAAAAATGACCAGTAGCTTTCTTGGGTACTGAGGTCTCACTGAGCTGCCTAATTCTGAAATGTTCTTGCTAATGGACATATTCAGGCAGGTGAAAAATTCACTTTCTGAAAAATTCAACCACTTTGAATGTCTTGGAGACCTAGGACATCACCTAGGAGAGGTGACTGGTATCATTCCCCATAAAGGATGCTTTTCTTGCATGACATGGCAGCAACACCTGTCTTCCATGTCTTCATTGCTCTTCATACCCTCACTTTCATCCCCCAAACTTAATATATGGAGGGTAAAACCAGTAAGAAAATTGAAGACCTTCCCTCCAAGCAGTTCACCTAGAAAATGGAAGTTACCTTGAAAAGAGGCCAGACACAAGTGCTCTGATATTCAGGTGTGGATTAGGCATGATTCCAGCATTTAGATATACATAGTCTAATCTCTGAAACCTAAAAGTAAAACACCAAGATTATGAGTATCTCTCAAATGACTGGAATAAAGGTCTAAGAAAGGACAGAAAATACTTTCTAAACCAAAAAGATGGCAATAGTACACTAAAGGGTACATAACACATCAAGGTTACATCGCTTCTTTCTCAACACCTTTTATTTAATCTGAGTAGATATTTGAGTATTCTTTTTTTAAGGGTGGCTTCAAACAGAACTTGGGGTACCCAGTGAAGCCCTGGTGGCACAGTGGTTAAGAGCTCAGTCTGCTAACCAGAAGGTTGGCAGTTGGAATCAGCCACTCCTTGGAAACCCTATGTGGTTGTTTGTCTCTGTCCTAGAAGGTCACTATGAACTGGAGTCAACTTAACAGCAGTGGGTAATGGGCTCTGAAGTTCAGCCTCCTCCGGTCAATGGCCCTCCCCATTCTGTCCTCTACATTAGGTACTCTCATGATTCTCTGCCTATTAAACTCACTCTCCTCCTGGTCTTAGTAAGTTTTTAACTTTTTTTAAATTCATGTCTTTCTCTAATTGAAAATATAGTTTATGTAATATTGGTATTTATCCAGCCATACCTTATAATGCTGGAACCTGAACACCGAGAAATCTTCTAAAGCAGGAGATCTAAATTGAAACATTCATGCTCATGGGAAGGTACTGTGTATCACAAAATGATGAAAATGCATAAGTAAACAAAGAAGTTCAAAACGTGAATGGGGGTAAGGTAGGCTACTGCTGACTGGGGAAAGCTTTTTCATTTTTAAACCTATATAAAGTTTTATCTACATGTACCATTTTGAACTAGGTTCAAGATAGTGAAAGTCTGTTCTCATGATACTCTCAGAAACCATCATTACTCAGAATATCCCCTAGAATTTTTATCACTACATGGGTCTCTGGGTCCTCTGTATCACCCAAGATAATGGGGACAGCAGCTAGTAATCAGGAATCTTGAAATACACACAGTCACCAATACAGATCGCTTACATGCATTTCTTGAGCATTTTATAAATAATTTACAGCCAGATGACTCTAATTACTAAATACAGTGTTTAAAATGCTGATACTGATACCATCAGCTCATCTGTGTCATTGCTACAAAGTTGGTTGCTTCATTATCTAAACTGCAAACTTTCATTTAAGCATAGTAACGTATTTTGAAGTCATCTTAAAACTGAAAAACAGTTTACGTTCACTAGTGAGAAAAGCCTGCCTACCTTGAGCATTATATTCTTTCCAGAATTATCTGTAAGGGATTAAACTGACAACAGCAACTTGAAGATTAGATGGGAACCTTACGTGTCAGTGAGTTTATGTTACTAAGGGAAGAACAACTCAGAAAAGGAGGGTAAGAACAGCTGCATAAACTAAGAATGTAATCAACATCACTGAATTATACATGTAGAAACTACTGAATTAGTGTACATCTTCCTATGTATACTCTAAATAATAAACACAGAATTTAAAAATTATCAAAAAAAAGGAATTTTAACATATTTTGCTAGGAATGGAGAGGAAATGCTTAGCAATGAGTGGGAACTGCACCAGAACATCAGATTAAGGTCTAATTTCAGTAAAACAACATTCTTACTACTCTCAGAGATTAAATGGTTGATAGAGTTGCTCCATTTCAGATAAAATAGAACTCTTGTTCTTATTAGTTTTCCTCTGCACATAGCTAACAAAACCGAAGGAATCAATTCAATTGCAGTGGGTTAATAGAACTGAGAGGAGTCTGTGGGTGATACAAATGGTTAACATACTCACCTGCTAACCAAAGGCTCTAGTTCACATAGAGGTACCTAGAAAAAAAAAAGGCCTGGCAATCTACTTCTAAAGAACCAACCATTGAAACCTCCATGGAGCCCAGTTCCACTCTGACACACATGAGGCCACCATGAGTCAGTCAACTTGATGGCAACTGGCCTAATTTTTAAATGGAACAGAGCATCATTGACAGACAGAGAGGGTGCTTCTCTCGGCACATGGAAGCTCTATCCCAGTCCTAATTTACCTTCCAGTCCAAATATATTCATTTGGGTTGTTAAATGCAACCAACATATAAGCAAGGGATCTATCTGGACATTCACATTTTCAAATTTGTGAATACCACTACAGCCATCATTGCCTAAATTTGGAAAATATCACCTATCTCAAAGAAGAGCTATTTTGAAGATTAAAAAAATGTTATCAAAGCTTCACAAAAATATAGATGACAGGTAGCTGAAACAACTCAGTATCTAACTTTTCCTTCTATCCACCAGCCTCACTAGCTTAACCCTATGCTACATGAAAATGATAACTTACTATATTTAATTTTGATAGTCAATTCAGATGTTAAAACTTAAAATCTCGCAAGTCAACCAAACTGGAATGGGCTACTATTAACTAAGAAGGGTGATTCTTTTCTTTCTATAAGAAAATATAACTAAATCTATACAGAACATATAAGCTGCCTTGCTAACTAAGAAGGTTTTTGAAAAGAAAATATCTGAAAATATGATTTGAAATGCTAACTTCTCTTTTGTTCCTATACTTCTTAACTCTGCAACATCTCCTGAGCAGTTTCTCAGGTATGGAAGCTATGTCTTAAAATTATTTAATGCTGCTATAACAGAAATACCACAAGCAAATAGCTTTAAAAAAGATAAGTTTATTTCCTCACAGTAAGGTGTGCTAAAAGTCCAAATTCAGGGGATGGCTTTCTCTCTGTTGGCTTTCTTACCAATCTTCCACTAGACTATGAGCTTCTAAACACAGGAAACCTGGATCCAAAAGACATGCTCTGCTCCCAGCACTGCTTTCTTGGTGGTATGAGGTCCCCAACTCTGGGCCTGCTTTCTGCTCCTTTTATCTCTTGTAAGATACAAGGTGGTCTAGGCCACACCCCAGGAAGAACTCCAGCGCAAAGACATTAAATCAGGGATGTGACCCGAGCAAGGGTGTTATGTGCCACCTAATCCTCTTTAACCACATGCAGCAGAGATTATGATTTATAATCATAGGGAAATCACAAAACAGAGGACAACAAAACAGTACTAGGAATCACGGTCTAATCAAGTTAACAATATTTTGGGGGTACACAATTCAATCCATGGCAAGTTGGAAATGTGGAATACAGTTTACATAAAACGGGAACCCAGAAAATCTCCTCAGTTTTTTAGTAGGGTGATATGGCAGAAAACTTAAGGTGTTCACCAGTAGAAGAGAGAGAAACCACATTCTCAAAGGACTAAGGCCACTACAAGAGGAGCTGGAGTGAAAGAAGCCATATTTTGCCTTTGTTTTATAACTTGTATGTTTGGAACCTGTGTTCCATTGCTGTCACATAAATTTCAACTCACAGCAACCCTACAGGGCGGAGTACAACTGCCCTGTAGAGTTTCCAAGGAGTGCCTATTGGTTTCCAAATGCCGATCCTTTGGTTAGAAGCCATAGCACGTACCCAATACACTACACCACCAGAGAATAGGGAGATGCAAATGACTGTATCAGTAAATGTAAGCAAAATGTGGACAGAGTATTCTTCAGAAAATGCCTTTAACAAGATATACAATCCCGCTTGTTCCTATGGTGCTACATTTTATTCTCCAAGGAAACAAAGTAGCGTCTTGTTTCTTAACGGCTTCAATTACAAACAGCTTGAATGTTAATTATTCCACAGACCCAGGGCTCAGCACCGACTAGTTTACGATTCTTAACTTTTTCTGATCACAAATTACTCTAAAAATTTAAAACAAGGATGTTCTCTCTTCCTAGAAAATGCATTGCACATCTATGTACAATTTCATGTACATGTTCAATGGGTTTATACACTGTGTACATGTTCAACGGGGTTATACATCCAAAGATTCTATTCTTTCACACACCAAAGATTAAACAAATGCCTATTATACGCCATTGACTATGTGATGTGCACAAATCTGTATTGGCCTAGATGAAAATCCATAAAGATACAGGGAGAAGACCTGGACTCTGAGAACAACCCAATCAATACAAAGTCCAACACAATCAATACAAAGTCTCACCCAGCCAGTACAAACTTCAGCTCAGTCAGTACAAATTCCAACCTAGTCAGTACAAAATCAGATGACCTTCTGAGGTAAGCTTCTCTGTTCTCAGCCTTAGTTTCTCCACTTGATAAATGTCAGTACCTGTCAAATCTATTTAATGAAGTTATTATGTGGAGGAGAGATGTTAAAAACTACACTGAGATATCAAAGGAATTACATTAGTGTCGTATTAGTGTGCACTCAGAAATAGTAGACAAATCTGAGAAATAATTATGATTGTGATCATGAAAGTAGTAATGAACAGGAAAACTTTCACTCTATACAGACTTCCTCTTAAACTGTGCCTATTCCTTTTTACTGGAGAAGGACATCAAGCTTGGTAGAGTCGAGGGTTAGCAAATAAGACGAAGACCTTCCACGAGATGGACTGACAGAGTGGCCGCAACTATGGGCTTAACCTAGAAAAACAATTGTCTACATGGCACAAGACCGGGCAGAGTTTCGTTCTGTTGTTCATAGGGTTGCTATGGGTCAGAACTGACTCAATAACACCTAACAACAACAACAACAACATTCCTTTTCAGGAAACTCTGATGGCATAGTGGGTTAAGTGCTACAATCTGCTAACCAAAAGACTGGAAGTTCAAATCTGCCAGGTGTTCCTTGGAAACTCGACAGCAGGGTTTTTTATTTTTAAATTCCTTTTTAGGATTTCCTACCCTTTCTTATCCTTTAAATGTTATGTTACACAATTACATGAGAGAAAACCCACCAGTAAGAGGCATACCTTTGTCTGAGTGCCTTGGATGCCTGGAACACCGACTGCAGGTTGCTAACATCCACCTGCACAATGCTGACCTCAGCCGTTGGGTAAGAGGCCAGCAGGTCAGCTTGGACAGCTTCTGCTTTGCCCAGGTTCCTGCACGCCAAACACAGGTGAAGCTCATCGTCTTCTGCTAGTAGCCTCTTGCAGAGGCCTAGGCCAATGCCACTAAAAAGACAATGCAGACATAGGAAATGTGTGATTCAGGATGGTGCCAGATATTTCTCCCTGGATCCAAAAACTAATTTTTACAATTTTAGTTGTAATCAGCTGTCCAAGCAGACAGAAAAGATTTAAAAAATTACTTGAAGGTAGAGAAACCCCACACTCTAATAGTCACTTGCTCAGGACACTGTCTAGTTTGTATTTTTCCCATTCTGCAAAAGCTCAGAGACACAATAACTGGACTGCAAATAAGAACTGTCTTTCACTATTTCTGTTAATAGAGTTCATCCCGTCATTGGTTTCCATTTCATACTTCTTATGTCACCCATGAAACTGACTCAATACCATCATCAACAAGTGCTGAAGAGAGTATCTTACCAGATGTTTCCTGTGTGCATGTTTTATTTTGCTGCCAGATTCCTGAAGGGCAAGGGTCTTTTACCTGTTGGTATCATGCCCACTATCAAGAGCATCAGAGATCCTCAACAAGGAACGAATGGATCTTTTAGAAAGAGGCATGAGTAACACGGCCGGAGGTACATGTCCCTCTCAATTCTATGATCAAATAGCCATTAAGATGAGAAAGAAGTCAACATAACTAAGTAGGTGTTATGAACAGAGGAAATATGAGACCAAGAAACACAATGAAGAGATCAATGCACAGCTCAAAGACGTATTACATCAGGAAAAGTGTTGTGAAACTGCACAATAGTTGGGGACAGTCAGATCAGCTTGGCTGACAGCAGTGAAAGCCTGGGTAAGATGTTCTTGTCCAAGACATCAGGTCATTCCAGACAAAGCAACAGAATCCCCAAAAGAGCCTGGCACTATCAGTAATCCAAAGACGAGTGAGGTAGCTGCCTCAGTGTTGAGTAAGTGATACCTGTGACCCCCTCCACTGGAGTAGCTCTATCACATTCAGGATAGCAAAGAGCAAAATAATGCTTCCTTCAGGAGCAGGAGCCCTGGGACATCAACTCACTCCATGGTTTCGGGGTGTCAGGGTCTCCAAGAAAGACACATGTCACATGGATGAAAGAATACTCACATAGAGAAGGGACAGAAGAAAATTAGCCTCAATAGTGGGAACTGGTTCTTCCTGGCCACCAGCTGCTTTGTAGCCAACACATGGAGGCAGCCTCTAGGCATCCTCCTTGGGTTGCAGGCAGATCTGCTAATCCCTTCCTGCTGGGAGTACAAATAGCAGTGGGGTTGGACAGCTGCTGTACACCACACGCACTTAGCTAAGCAGTTCCTGAAAATGTTCACCTGTGCTCAAGACAAACGAGAAGACATGCTCTAGTAAAAGCTGGTATGCCCCCACAAAAGGAATCAGTGCATATTCATACGCCACCTAAGAGGTCAAGCCAACACATCTGGTTCTAAACACCAAGTTCATTCGTAGGTCATAGTGAAAGGCAGTAAGCTGCATTCCACATTTAGGGGCCCTACCACCACCACCACTAACAACAAGAAAACCTATTGCTGTCAAGTCAACTATATCTCAGAGGAATCCTACAGTACAGAGTAGAACGGCCCCATAAGGCTTCTCAGGATTCAGACTAGCAATACTAGCAAACCACTACACTACCAATGTGCCACCATACTAGCAGAGTATCAAACATAGATATGTTTTAGGCATTCTTACTTGAGAACAGTAGTCCTTTGATACATATTTACAACTACACACATGAGAGTACATGTAAAAGAAACACACAAAATCAATCCTGACTTATGTACCTACTATGAGAAGCACCATATCTGTTGTTAAAGTTGCTCATGAAAGAACACACTCAAAACAGTGCCAACTGCAGACACCTACCATGTTGGCTCAAGGAATCCTGGTAGTATAGTGGTTAAGAGCTACAGCTGCTAACCAAAAGAGTGGCAGTTCAAATCTACCAGGTGCTCCATGGAAACCACACAGGGCAGTTCTACTCTGTCCCATAGGGTTGGTATGAGTCAGAATTGACTTGATGGTAATATTTTTGCTTTTTTTTTTTAACATCCCACTGGCTTAGATAATACAGATGATTGCTTAGAGCTGAAGACACGCTTGGCAATCTGCTGCTGAAAGGTCACAGCCTTGAAAACCCTATGGTTTTCTACACTGCACACACCGGATCACCAAAAGTTACTCCCAGGTAACTCACAACAACATCAAAATATAATGGAATATGTGTGGACCAACTTCTAAATGACTTTTTGGAATGGACTCAACAGCAGTGGGTTTTTGTTTTGTTTTGTTTTTGGTTTTGGTTTTGGTTTTAGTCTTAACTCCTCAAACACTCCAAATGTAACAAGTAGAAAATATGGTTTGGTTAGTTTCATCCTTCACACTTTTTTTCATGAAAGTGCAAATGATATGTAAAATAGCCAAAAGAAAAGGCTGGGTGTCCAAATAATCAACCTAGATAAGATCTGGTTGCAAATCCTACGGTGACTTGACAGAAAGTTACTTTTCTCTGGGTTTCTGAGGTGTATGCTAAGTGTCTAGCACTAAACTCGATGTAGTCAGATGTAGCCCCCAAACCCCAATCTCTTGTCTTAATGTTCAAGAATGTTGGAATTTGGCTGGGGACAAGAATCCCGCACAGATAAAATACCCGGAGTGCGAGACAGGGCCCTAGAGGTCTAGACTGAACTTACGGCCCTAAACAGAAATACTGAAGATTTCAAAAGTGGGAGGGGGCCGGGTTCTACCTCACAAGTTCCCTTTATCCTTATAACCAAATATCGCTGAGATGCTCAGCGCATACTGGTGCTCCAGCTTTCCTTTCCATCGTCACGTTTAATTCTAAGCACGTTACTGAGCACCTCACGCGGTCGCCACGTCTCGTACCTCGCGCGGTGGGATTCGAAAAGAAGTGTGGAGCAAGGTCTTGGTAAGAGTCCACACTGAGGCAAGCTCAGCGCGGGCTCTTCAGGGTCTCTCCGTAACAGATCGCCCTGGCTGGTACCCGACACTCCCTCGGATCCCCGAGCCATCGCCGCCTACGCTATTGCGAAAGAGAACTCACCTGCTCGCCCCCGTGACCAAAACCACCTTCCTCATCGCCACACACTTCCACTCAAAGCAACAGAGCAGAAATCAGGCTCCGTTTTCAGAAGCCTTAAAGCCGGCTGTTGACCCAGGACTTGCGGGTGCTCCTGCTGCACCAATTCCCGAGGCTCCGCCTCCCTGCGTCACCAACCCCCACGCTCCCAGCGCTGTCTCTCCTCCACGCACCGAGGAGCCACCGGCCGCAGTGGGCCGAGATAGGCCGAGGGGCGGAGCCGCGTGACGCAGCGGTCGCAGCCAATCCCGGCTTCCCCCACCCCGCCGAAGAGCCAGTGTCCTGCGCCACGGGCCCTGCTGCCAGCCGCGCCACTGTTTGGTTTGTAATCCTGGCGCCTCCAGGTGACACTTCATTACAGCTAGGTTAGTGAGTATTTTGCAGCAAAGCTTCATATTTCAGAGGAAATGTTTAGATTTAGGAAGTAAAGTTTGGCGACTATTGTTTACTGAGTTTTCCTTTCTTTACGGGTATGCGAATCCAGGCACTGTGCCATTTTCCTCCTCTAAAGAATTGTCTTTGGGAGACGAACATTGGTTGTATTAAGAATTGTAACAGAGATCATACAGCTATTACCGGTCTTCAAACTTCGGAATACAGCATGGAATCAGAGAATCCTAGAGCTTCATGGGATCATCTGAGTTCTATATTGTAACCTCCTACATCAGTGTGCCTCAGGCTCTGGTAAATCACCTGCTTTGTCGTTACAAACCATCCCAGAGAGATACTTTTGGAAAACGCAGTAAATATGAATTACTATAAATATACATAGAAACCCTAATTTTTGTTGTTAAACACAAAATTATATTGCCAAAGTCCTGTAAAAGTTTCTAATGTTTCCAGAGTTCTATATTGACCATAGACGAGACCATCACCGATCCAGGTCCACACTTTAATTATCGTACATCAAACTACTGGCCATACTTTAGTCTACGTTGTGACCTCCCAAAGTTTTAATGCTTTGTGAGCCCGTCCGCCCCTCGGCCTATCTCAGCCCCGAAGTGATCCCTGAAAATGATCCCAGAAAGATGTGAAACCGAGATAATCTGTTCTGAAGTTTGAATAGCCTACAAGCTTTGATTTGTCTGGTAACAGCTAGCTTAGTAAGATTTGTCTGATATCAGTAAAATTCTAAATAAATACAAATAAAACTAGATTATTTGAACATTGTTGTTCAGTGCTGTGGAGATGATTCTGACTTGTAGCAACCACCTGTGACAAAGTAAACTGCCCCCGAAGGTTTTGTGGGCTGCAGTCTTTGTACCACCGATTGTCATGTCTTTTTCCTGCAGAACCACAGCCTTTTAATTAGCAGCCGATCACTTAACCATTGTGCAACCGGGGTTCCTTCCTGGAGCATTAGATTCCAAAATAAACATAAGTGTTTTATCATTTGGATGGCATTCAGCTTCTGCCTTTCCCCCACTTTCAGCTATTAAAAAAAAAAAAAAAAATTGTTCGATAATACCTGCATTTGGTTGGGTCACCTTTCTTAGGAATGGGTACATATATGGATCTCTTCCAGTTGGTTGGCCAAGTAGCTGCCTTCCATATTTCGTGTCTTAGACGACTGAGAACTTCCAGCTGTCAATCAACTTGCTAAAACATATCAATCGATAATCCATCAGTTCCTGGAACCTTGTTTTTCACCAATGCCTTGAATGCAGTATTGACTTCTTCCTTCAGTGCCATCCATTCCTGATGATATGCTACCTCTTGAAATGGTTGAACATCAACCATTTCTTTCCAGTATCTTCCATCTCCTTTTGATGCTGCCTGTGTTGTTTACATCAGGATAAATGGAGAAAAGACTGAGGTTGTCAAGGATTTCCTTTTACTTGGTTCCACAATCAATGCCCATGGAAGGAGCAGACAAGAAATCAAAAGATGTATTGCACTGGGAAAATCTGCTGCAAAAGACCTCTTTAAAGTGTTGAAAAGTAAAGATGTAACCTTGAAGATGAAGGTGCTCCTGACCCAAGGCATGGTATTGTGAGTCACATCATATGCATGCAAAAATTGGACAGTGAATAAGGAAGACAGAAGAAGAAATGATGCCTTTAAATTGTGGGGTTGGAGAATAACATTGAACATTCCATGGTCTTCCAAAGAATGAACAGCTCTGTCTTCAATGAAGTATAACCAGCGTGCTCCTTAGAAGCAAGGATGGCTTATATACTTTGGACATGTCAGGAGGGATTAGTGCTTGGAGAAGGACATCATGCTTAGTGTCTTAGTTCTCTGGAATGGTCAATCAGAACTGTTTTGCAAGAGGTACAGCCAGAGTGTGCCCTAGAGGCAAGGGTGGCGAGACTACATCTTTCATACTTTGGACACTTTGTCATGAGGGATCATTCCCTGGAAAAGGACATCATGCTAGGTAGATGGTCAGCAAAAAAGAAGAAGACCTTCAAGGAGATGCACTTACACAGTGGTTGCAACAGTGGGCTGAAGCACAAAAACAATTTTGGGCATGGCACAGGACTGGGCAGTGCTTCATTCTCTTGTTCATAGGGTTGCTATGAGTCAGAACCGACTCAATGGCACCTAACAACTACCAGAAAATGTGTGTCAGAGTAGAACTGCACTCCATAGTATTTTCAATGGCTAATTTTTCAGAGAAGTAGCCTGCCAGGTTCAATAGACTAAAACTTCCAGCATTTTGATTAGTAGTCAAGCACTTAACCATTTGTACCTCCCCAAGACACCCCCACTGCCCATTGTTGTTGTATATCATTGAATCATTCCAACTGTAAGTGCTCCTATAAGAACAGAGTAATAACTGCCCCATAGGTTTTCTTAGGCTGTAATCTTGAAAGAAATTGTCAGGTCTTTTCTTCCTCAGATCCACTGGTGGCTTCAAACCACCAGCCTTTCTGGTAACAACCAAGAGCTTTAACCATTGCATCGACAACCCTCCTCCTACATCCCTTAAGCCCATTCATAGTGTACTAAGGTGACTTCTCTCCCTGTTTATTTTGCCTCTTCTTTACCCCCATCCCCACTCACACTCCATTAGCCATTTGAATCCCTGGCCTTTAGTCCTGGAGTCAAACCACACACCATGGGAGTCAGAGTGTGTATTTGTGAGCATCCTGTCTACTCTCGGAGAATCTATCTATTCCCTTACTTATCATGGTTGTAGCTGGAAAAAAAAAAAAAACCCTATATTTCTCAGAAAAATACAAAGTTACTCTTCAGAAACCAGCTGCTTTTTGTATGTACAGCAGTCAGAGACAGACTTTTGGATTTAGAAGGGGTTTCTGTGGTCAAATAAGACAACTCTGTAACAGTCACAGTAGCAAAGGATCCCCAGTTAATTCTGGACTGGATTCCCTATAACTGACTAACATAAAAACATAAAACTCATTCTCTAATGTATTTGAGTGTGTTGGAGACAAAGATGTTTTTCTCCTAATAAACTATTATGTGAGTTATTGCTAGTGTTGTCAAGTTGATTTTGACTCATAGTGACATCATGTGACAAGAGTAGAACAGCCCCATAGTGTTTTCTAGAGTATAATCTTTATGAAAGCAGATCACCAGGTGTCATGGATTGAATTGTGTCCCCCCCCAAAATATACATAGCCATGTGGCTGGGCTGTGATTCCCAGTATCCTGTGACTGTCCTCCATTTTGTGGTTTTCCTGTGCTGTACGTTAAAAGATTAGGGTGGGGCTGTAAATCCCTTCATAGGATTACCTCCCTGCTCCCATACTCCAGTTTTCCTGGAGTATGGCTTGCCCCACTCTTAATCCTTTCATCCTATGAGAGATAAAAGGACAGAGAAGTAGGGAGAGAATTGGGAACCTCATTCCATCAAGAAAGCAGCACTGGGAGAAGAGCGTGTCCTTCAGACCTGAGGTTTCTGCACCAAGATGCTCCCTGGACAAAGACTGATGCAATACCGTACTTTCCTCCAGAGCTGACAAGGGGAAAGCCTTCCCCTGGAGTGGACATCCTGAATTTGGACTTGTTGGCTGGTTTGGCAACCTACTGGACTGTGTAAGAATAAACTTTCCTTATTAAAGCCATCCACTCTGTGGTATTTTCTGTTAGAGCAGTACCAGGTGACTTTGTCAGAGTTTGGTACCGGGAGTGGGGTGCTGCTCTAACAAATACCTAAAATGTGGAAGCTTTTTTTTTTTGAGACTGTTAATGGATCAAAAAAGGCATCCAAAAGAACTCCTAGCACCTGAGGACAGCAGATGGTGAGTGAAGCAACAGCAGCAATGAACTTGCAGCAGCAGAACCAGGAGCCTACCCATGGAATGAAAATGCTGAATGCCTGTGTGCAGGAGGCTTCCTGGTGGAGTGGGGTGCCTTCAGGCACTTGAATAGGTGAAGCTAGGCTCGCTGACCCACGGAACAAGAGGACTGAGTGCCTGTGTGCAGGAGGCTACTTGATGGGGTGGGGTGCCTCCAGGCACTTGAATCAGTGGAGCCACAGAGCTACAGAGTGTTGGAACTCTTGCCCCTGTAAGGCAAATGTGGGCTTGAGGCCCAGGCCATGGGGGCATTGGAAGTAGAAGCTGAGACAAGGTGATGAAGATGTGGAGTTGTGGCCCAAGGTTGATGAGAGGCTGAGCTGCCTAAGTCTCAGAGCTGAGACAAATTTATGAAGATGTGGGGTTGCAGCCCCAGAGCTGCCTCAGTCTCAGAAGGTATGGCCTTGAAGGGGTGGAGCCAGGGCTTTCTGTGTTTGTGAGAGTGGACCTGCCACTCACTTGGGCTTAGGGTGCACCTAAAGCCAAGGGGGCAGAGTTCTGTCCAAGTGGGCCTGGAAGGCCAAAATGAAGCCCAGGTGCCTCCGCTAAGAATCTGTAGACTGTGGCCAATACCTAAAGTTGAAGAGAATGGTTATGAAATGTCTCAGAGTATGAAATAATGTTTTTAAAGCCGTGAGGTCTAATGTCATGTGTTCTGATAATCTGCCTGGTATATGCTATGAATGAAAACTGTTGCTATGTTATAAATGAAAACTGGTGCTATGCTACAAATGACTATATGTTGTATGCTCTAATTACATGATTTTGGGGGTGTCAAAGGGTGGGTTGTCATGGGTTGAATTATGTCCCCCCAAAAATGTCTGTTGATTTGATTTGGCTGTGAGTCCCAATATGGTGCCCTTCCTCCCATGTGTTGTGAATCCTGCCTCTGCGAGATTGATGATAGAGAATAGGCAACAGCTGTGTTAGTGAGGCAGGTCCCAAGCTACAAGCTTGGGGAATATAAGGGAGAAAAGTGAGCTCAGGAAGCTGGGAACTTTATACCACCAAGTGAGAAGCACCAAGAGCACAGCACGTCCTTTGGACCCGAGGTTCCTGTGCCAAGATGCTCTCGCTGGATTTAGACTCAGCCTACTGGACTGTGATGTTTTTGATTCTGAATGGACTTACAACTTGTTACCAGATTTGTGGTTTACCGGACTGTGACAATAAAGTTTCTTGAAACCTTCCACTCGTGGTATTTTCTGTTAGAGCAGTACCAGGTGACTAAAACAGAATTTGGTTCCGTGAGAGTGGGGTGCTGCTCTAGCAAATACCTAAAATGTGGAAGCCATTTTGAAACTGTGAATGGGTAGAACATTTAGAAGGAACAAAGAAGGTGCAGATGGTGAGAAACAACAGAAGACTGGTGGCAATAGCAGCAGCAGCAGCAGAACCAGAGGCAGCACTGGAGCCGACTCATGGAGCGAGAGAGCTGAGTGCCTGCGTACAGAGTTTTCTTCGCAGAATGGGGTGCCTCAGGGCACTTAAATCTGTGGAGCTGGCCTTGCTGACCCGCAGAGCAAGAGAGCTGAGTGTCTTTGGGTAGGACACTTTCCAGCAAGAGTGGGGTGCCTCTAGGCACTTAAATCCGTGGAGCTACAGAGCTTTGGAACACTTGCCCCGGCAGGACAGATGTGGGCCTGAGGCCTGGGCCATGCGGCCACAAGAAGCTGAAGCTGAAGAGACAAACAGCACGAGAAGCTGAGCTGCCTCAGTCTCAAAAGGTATGGCCATGACCTCAGGGGTTTGAAAGGGTGGAACCATGGCGTCCTGTGTTCATAAGGGTGGAATTGCCACTGATATGGGCTTAGGGTGCTCCTAAAGCTGATGGGACAGAGTTTCTGTCCAAGTGGGCCTTGAAGGTAGAGCTGTAGCACAGGACTGGGGTCTCCACTCAGAAACCAGAGAGAATGGCCAATAGCTACAGACTGAAAGACAGGGCCATTGTGTAAAATGTCTCAGAACGTGGAAGATTATTTCCAAAACTTTGAGGGCTAATGTAATGTGTTCTGCTGACTCACTTGTTGCTTGTTAATGCCTTCTTTCCCTGCAATTTCTCCCATTTGTAATGGAATGTCTAACTTGTGCCTGCTCTGCCATTGTACCTTTAGAAGCAGACAGCTTGTGTTCTAGGTTTCAGATGTAGAAGAGTTTTGTATTTTGGACTTAGAACTGATTTAAGACTTCTATCACATGGGATGGACATGATTTTGCTATGATGAGATGTGTTACATGTTTCTATGATGTGATGTTTGGGGTGCCAAGGGGTGGGATGTCATGGATTGAACTGTCCCCCCAAAAATATGTGTAGCCATGTGGCTGGGCCATGAATCCCAGCATGCTGTGACTGTCCTCCATTTTGTGGTTTTCCTAAACTGTATGTTAAAGGACTAGTGGGGCTGTAAATCCTTTCCTAGGATTACCTCCCTGGTCTACTGTAAAGGGAGTTTCCCTGGAATGTGGCTTGCCCGACCCTTAATCCTTTCATCCTGCAAGAGATAAAAGGACAGAGAAACAAGCAGAGAATTGGGAACCTCACACCATCAAGCAAGCAGCACCGGGAGAAGAGCACGTCCTTCAGACCCGAGGTTCCTGGGCCAAGATGCTCCCTGGACAGAGACTGATGCAATGCTGGACTTTCTTCCAGAGCCGACAAGGGGAAAGCCTTCCCCTGGAGCAGACATCCTGAATTTGGACTTGTAGCCTACTGGACTGTGTAAGAATAAACTTTCCTTTGTTAAAGCCATCAACTCTGTGGTATTTCTGTTACAGCTGCCCTAGCTGACTAAAACAACAGGTCTTTGTGGAGCTGCTAGGTGGGTTTGAACCGCCAACCTTTTGGTTAGCAGCTGAACACTTAGCCACTGTGCCACCAGGGCTCATTCCAGGGCTTCTAAGTCTATATAAATAGCCCTCAGTTAACGTCTATATGCAAGAAGCAGGCATACATCCTATTCACCCCCATCCTTTTCTACTAAAATGTGGCTAATAATGGTGACAAATTCCAGAACTGGTATTTCCACAGAAAGAAGCCATCCATCAGTAGCATGTTTCTTTAATTATTGTTATTTACAATGTATCATCTGACAGACTGAAGAGAATAAATAAAGAAAATATACAATTAATATCATGTTTCTTTTTCAAATACAGAAAATTTGTATGCATTCTATTTTGGAATGACTACAATAGCTTTAAGCAGAAATGAAATCAGTTTGTCATTTAACCTATGAGAGGACACATCGTCCTCCAGAGCCTGCAGAATAAGGCCCAGACAGATGTTTCCTTATCACAGCAAGGGTGTACCACATTGCCTCAGAAACTCAATCCTCAGAAAAAGTTACCAGACAACAGGGGAAGGAATAGAATATCATGAGTAGTAAAAGACATAAAATGGATAGGCTGGATTACAAACTCTTGTAACACTTGCAAGAATCCTCTCAAGTTTCACCTGTTTTCAAGAGAAAACACTTTTTCAGTGAAAGTGATTGTTGTATCACATTGTGTTTCCCACGAGTCTCTTTGTAAATGCTTCCTCTGCGGTATCTTCACCACTCTAGCTTAAGACTCTGGTTCTTTTCCTGGAGAGGTCCCAGAAGTTGTTGACAAGGTAAGTTGTCTGCAGGAGAAACTAGATAGCTTGTTTGAAATGGGCTGTGTTTGGAGCCAGAGTCTGCTCCTTGCTCTTAATGGGGAGTCTTATAGAGAACCACCTTTATAGCTATGTGAACACCTCAGAGAATGAACCAGTTCCATAGATCACTTTCAGTATCAGAAAACAGTTTAAAGGAGAATATCCTTCACCAGGTACAATGCTGAGCACCTTGTCTTCCTTCTTCATTTAAAAGTACATGTTACAACAAGTCACCTTTCCCTAAATTGACTCCAGCCATGCTGGATAACACGTTTTTGTTTTCATCTTTTATTCATTTACAGGAACAGACAACATTCAGCAAACATTTGTCAAGAGCTTGCTATCAGCCTACTATCAGCCAGGAAGTTTACAGTGGTGAAGAGAGTTATAACCTTGTGACTCTTGAACAGGGTAGCTTACACCTTAGAACTCAAAACTGTCAGCCACAAAACTTGAGTCTCAACTTCTCCGTGGGTTACTGCCATGTTTACGTTTAATTTGGTCCAGTAGCATGGTTGTTTTTCCACTTAAAAGCAGATGTTTAGGAAAACGGTTATCACCAACCCATTATGAGGTCAACGCCATTACACTAGATTCCTTGTAGAAGCTATCCCAGAAGCCATTCATTAAGAGTCACCTAGTTCTTGACCCCAAAACTAGCTTATGCTAAAATCCTCTCCTGACCACAAGTGAAAATCATGCTCACTTTGAAAAACTGCAGGACAACCTAAAATTTCCTTCTGAACCTCATTCTTTACCCAGAAAGCTATAGGCAGATTGTACTATCTTTTGTGACGTCCAGTTCCCCTGAAGTTGTTGCTGGATTGTTTCAGATGCCAAACAGCCAAGCGAGTTAGAAAATTTAGAAACAGCATAGGCAGTATATTACTCATTAAAAAAGAAACAGACTGATGTATTCTCTTTGGGATTTTATAGAATTATGCCCAGGTATTGTAAATTGGCTAAAAGTATCCACCAACCAAATGTCTGTGATTTAGTTAATAGCATTGTAACAAGGTTACTATTCTGGGTTTGAAATTGGTGTGGTTAAGAAAGATGTTTTTGAAGGAGAAAGCATGTTGAAATGTCAGGCAATTCTCTGTTGCTTTTGCAACTTTGCTGGTGTCAAGTTATTTCAAAATAACAAGTTTAACAGGAATCTTCAGTAACTTGAAACAATCCACCACAACTGGTTTCCTTTAGTCACTCACTGCAAGCAATGCAGCTAATTATAGCAGGCAACTCAAAATGCTCCATTAGCTATTGCAGCCGCTTTCCTCTATATTCAGTATTTCAAGCATTTATAAAGTGAAAATGACCTCTATATTCCTATAAGAATGTCAAATTAAAACTCAAGATTTTCCAGCATCAGTCAGGATCTATATCTTCCAGAATATTTAGGGGTCTACCAAACGCAATGCTAGAGGTCAAAAATCTTACAGAAAAGACTAAGATGTCAAATCCCAGGCCTACGAATTCAACTTACAAAGACTTAATAGACATATACAGGTATAAACTGAGTCCTAACTGTAATTTTCTTCATTTTTTTACAGTTTTGGGCAAAACGGATTCTGTTCTGCTTTAGCATATTTCCTTGTAAGATCTGCATCTTTCTCCCTCTTTTAAACCCTCCTCTTCTCCTTTACTCAAAACACATAACTTATACCTATATCATGGCTTTCTTGTGGGAAGCCTGACTGGGACTAGAAAAACACATTATTTCCAATGTGGCACATACATTTTTGTGCAGACGTAAAGCAAGATTTCGCCTTGTCTACCTTAAGCCTATAGTTGCACTGTCTACCTGAGGCCTTTGTAGGCACAGCAGTGATATGCCCAGAAAAATCTACTGAAAATGTATTAACACAGCCAAAAGAAGGAAAAACTTAAGCTTCATAAACTTCCGTATCTCTAGGTTAGGTCCTTGTCTCCAAAGTAGCACTTGGAAAACCAAGGCCAGTTTAGGCAGAGTTCTATCTTCTTAACCACCATTATCCACAATACTTCAGGTAGTCTGGAATACACAGGTGCTCACACTGCCTCTCTAGCTCATTTCCTCTGAAGTGAAAAGGTTATTCCCTGGTGGTTGTTCATGTGTTTTTATATCTGTGAAGGACTTTCCCTTTCTTAAAACTCTGAAAATCTCCCTTTATTGCATAGACTCTTCTTTTCATTTTTCAGTAAATATTTATGTAGTACCCACCATTCAGAATTTCTTCTTTCTCCACCCATATTTATCCTCCATCTTCAACACGCTTACTTTTTCTACCCTCTCTCACTCTCTGTCATGCTTCAGGAAGGATCCCTAATAACTCTAGCTAGTTCTTTTTCTACCTTGCTTGACGTCCCCTGCATCTTTCCTGTATACTCTCCATTACTTTTTATGTAGCTTCCTTCCTACCCCCTCTCTACTCAATAGTGCAAACATTCATTTTTTCACTCCATTTGTATTCAGTGCTCTTCATTCTACAGTCTTGCACACTTGAAGGTGGTTTTTTTAACAGAAGCAAAAGAAGGAAGCACTTAGTTTCATGAACTACTATGAATTTCCTATTTCTAGGTCTTTCTTTCCAAAGTAGCACTTGGAAAACCAAAGCCACTTCAGGCAAAGTTGATTTCCTCTTAACTACCATTATGCCCAACACTAAAGTAGTCTAGAATACAGAGGAACTCAATTGTTTTTCACATGGCTTCTTTCTATTCCACATCTTTTCTGTTCATATATGTGCCTGGAATCTCATCCAGATTTGGACCTAGCTATAATCTCATTGACCAGCAAAAGTCCAAATTTAGATCTGACAATCCCAAAACACAATTTGGACATAACAATATTTCCCATATGTCATGAAGAGGATGACTTTTTACAAAGGTAACAAGGCCCCACAATTCTTCCATCCTTTTTCCTCCCTCTTTTTTCTAATTTTAAAACTGTTGATCTGCTTTTAAATTCTACATAATAAGTTCTGTTGGGTGTCTTAGACTTGTGCTGCTAAACATTATGGTATGATGAGGCTACAAATTAAACCTGTGTCTGTAATACGAAGTTCACAGCACTGTAAGTTGAAGCCTTTCTCATCTCAGAAAAGGATAACTTTACATGATAAAGTGTCTAGTAGCCACCTGAAACAAATTACTTCTATGACTCAAGGCCAAGGATACCAAATACACTAAGTTCATTTTAAACACGATTTTTTTTTTTTTTTTTTTACATTGGGTCATGCAGTATTAGTGAATTCAGGCAGACCCCTAAATGAAAGAAGTAAGGCAATGGGACAAAGGAAGAGGCATGATATTTTCTCTTGCCACATAAGAAGTCATGGCATGGTCTGCATGTAGAACTACATGGATAAAGGAGAATAGGCTACAGGGCTTGATTTCAAATCTTGTTAATGACTTTAACACTCATCTTCAAAGCGGAGCATGGCAGGAACCAAGGTAAAGAGAACATGCCTGGCCCTGCCCATTATCCAATGACATATGCATATGAAAGCACCTGATAAACTTCAAAGCACTGTACAAACGGTATGTGATACTACTACAGTGACTCCCCACCCCCATCCCATGATCTCTTTGTTGCCTCATGGCCAAAATTTCAAGGCAGGAGATGACTAGTGACTGAATCCACATCAGTTGTAAATTCAGTTGTACGATGAATGCTATACCACATCAGAGCTAGAGGAGGCTTTAAGACCACCTAACTTAATTTTACATTTCATAGATACAGAAAGTCATAACTTGTCCATGATGACACATTTGGCTTGAGGCAGACATAGATCCTGACTCTCAAACCAGTGATGACTCCAAAGTTAGCCCTGGGAAGAAATAAAGTCCAGAGTCATAGTGCAACTATGAGGAAAGGCTATTTGCAGGTCTGTGAAATGGATCTTGGGGTCTTTGGATTAATGCTTCTGTAGTGGTCTGGGCAATGCTAAGGCTGAACAATGAAAAACACTCATGTTCCTGAGAGACTGTGTAGAAGGTAGATGGGGTGAGGACAACAGAAGAAGACCTAGGAATCAAAACTATTTCTTCTCGGGTTACTAAATTTATTCTGCAATCCTTTCTTGTATCTCTTCAGCAGGAGTTGAGAGTTTTCTTCTGCTTTCCACTGAATCTGAGGATTTGTAGTGTATGAATGCTCAGAATCCATTGTAAGGGGACTGGACAGTGTATCAATTTGCATGAATTCTGGAGAAAAGGAGTCAGAGTCTCATACTCTTTTCTGTTGACCAAATCTACTCCGAGGAGGTAGCAAGTGCTTGTTTACACTAAGTAGTACCAGTGGCTGACTTTTCTCATCATACTGCTTGACTCTTCACTCATCATACTCACTCTTTGCCTCTGTTAAATCAGACTCTTAGGTTAGAAGGGCATTCTGTATCTTCTCACATGCCTACCTATCGTATATTTGAAAACCTGTGTCTTTCTTGCATAGTTCTCCAACCTATATCTGAAGTTCTTCAGTGACTGAGGACTCCCCATCTCTGGAGACAGTCCATTGATTCCTGCACATTCGTTCTAGCTGTGTTTCCCATCATACAGAGTGGAAATCAATCCCCCCATTGCTCTTAGGTCAACATTTTCAGACATTTAGTATAGATCTCTTCCCTACAGTACATGGCCTTCAGATAACTTATACCTCAAAAATATAGCCCCCAGTCCATGAGGTCCACCAAGGCTTCATTATAACAGCAAGATTTGGAGAAGATGAATCAGAAGACCTAGGATGAAAATGTCAAAACACCAGTTTTTACTGATTTAAAAAGTAGGCTCCAGCTAAAACACACTTCAAAATGTCGGAGCAACACAAACAGAAAGAGGAAAAGAAATCAGAGTGAATAGTCTATCTGTCATGTGGCCTCCACAGATCTCCTTTTCTATCTGTATTGTTTCTTTAAGAGTCTTTCTATGCATAACGGCCATTACTGTTACTGTTGTTGGCTTTATACATACATGTATATATGTATATATGGTGATTCTCCCTTATACAGCCTCATAGCAGATACTCTTTCCTATCCACATTCCCTATATTTCATATAGGGACCCCAACCTAGGCCACCGCTCTTGAATGAACAAAACATCTAATCCACAGAAGACAGAAGAAGGCAGACAGAGGTTTGGAGACTTGTCCAGAGGCCAAATTAAGATGCTTCCTGTGGTTAACTGCTGAACACACTTTCTCCACATTCTCCGCACTTACCAGGTGTTTTCCCTAAGCCTAGTCTCCTGTTTCCCTAGACATTAGTATCCTTCAAATGTCTCTCTCTGAGATACTTGACACTTTAGAGAGAGAGTGACATGGGAAAAAAAACTGCAGAATCTGCACATTTATAACTTCAAGCATATTTAACCTTTATAAATTATCTGAATTTTCTAGCCTTTGGTATTTAAAATTTTAAGATTTCTCTCACTAGATTTTCTCTGCCCTAGGCTTTTTTTCTTTTAGTTATTTAATATTAAAAAAAAAAAAAAGAAGAAAAAAAAAGGGATATAGTGTAGAGGAGAGGGAAGTGGGAGGAGGGACAGGAGGAACACAAAGCAAACAAGCCTCAATCTCTCAGGTCCATTAAGTGTCCAGATGAAGTTGCTTAGGTGTGGGTAAGTTTTAGGTCTTGTGAAGGGGACCAGGACTGTCAACATGTTGCCAACATTGATGGCTTCACTCGTCCCCTTGTTGAAGGAGCAGAAGGTGGATTTCCTGGAATGAGGGGCGGTGTTTGGTGTCTCTTCTCCAGCAGCTGAGCATCAACTTATACACAGAGTCAGGGCAAATGGCAGGCTGAGGGAGGTAAGTCTTTGGAAATAAAAACAAAGAAACAAAAAGATTATTAACAGGAGGACAAAAAAGGAAGAGTCATTGCATCATGGTTTGATTCACTGCCTCCCCACTTTCTTAAGATGGAAACCCTGGTGGCATAGTTGTCAGCTGCTTTGTCAGCCAACCAAGAGGTCCACAGTTCAAATCCAGCAGGATCTCCTTGGAAACTATGTGGCAGTTCTGCTCTGACCAATAGTGTTGCTATGAATTTGAATACACTTGACAGTGGTGGCGCTGGTGTTGGAAACCCTGGTGGTGGTGTGGTTAAGTGCTATGTCTGCTAACCAGAAATTGGCAGTTCAAAACCGTTAGGTGCTCCATGGAAACTTTATGGAGCAGGTTTACTCTGTCTTAACAGGGTAGCTATGAGTTGGTATTGACTTGACGGCCCTGGTTTTTTTTTTTGGTTTTCACTTTGTTAAACTGAAAACTGAAATAGATGTGCAATATATAATCCCTAATCAAAATAGTCCTAAATTATATCAGCCCATTTCTTGTTTCCTCTTCCTTTACTTCCTTTGTCTTCTGGTGTCACAATACTACAGCTGCTAACCAAAATGGCGGCAGTTCAAATTCACCAGGCATTCCTTGGACACTCTGTGGGCAGTTCTACTCTGTCTGTAGGGTCACTATGAGTTGGAATCAACTCCACAGCAATGGATTTTTGACACATACATACATGCATATATACATACATATGTAATATAACCCAAACCAAACCATACATTCTACATCAAGAAATAGATAAAATACAAGATCAAGGATTTTATTTCCTGGTAACTGTGATCTGGGAGCAGGAGAGGGTCTGAAGCATCCCTGGGTAGACCTTAGTCTTTGACATGATTCAAATAATTAGTGACAAATAACTACCATCAAGGTAGCATGTCTTCCAGCTGTGGCTTATCCTACTAAACCAGAACTTTTCTTTCTTTTTCCTTCAAGAGCACCCAAGCCCACATCCATACATTGTCAACAGTTCCTACCTGCCTCCCTTGATCTCTGAAGAACTCTCCAGTATTTTCGATAACCTGTTCATCTGACAGCTGAGAATAGGGCTGCTCTTGGCAAAAAGTGAAAGTCTCCCACAGCGTTACCCCAAAGGCCCACACGTCACTTGCTGTAGTGAATTTGCCCTATTTAAGTAAGGAAAATAAGGGAAAATCAGAATGAGTTGTACACAATGAAACTAGGTTAGATTTTCATAATCTGGAGATATCGCCCTCCCCCTAACCAAGATAGCCCCCTGAAACTGCAAAGATGCATAGATGTTCTAGAAATTATAACATGATGTTTTGACAAAAAGAACAGTCCATTCTCTCATCCTCATAATCTCAATGTAGGTCCCTTCTCTAGAAGATGGGATTCAAAGGCTCAAAGGGAAGCAACCATAAGATACCTGACTCTCCAATGTAGTGTTAGAAGGCCAGTCTTTAGGCTCCAGAGTAGCTTTGGGAAAGTGCCCCTGGGTAAAGCAGAATTACAGTGTCTTTTTTATGTATGTCTTTTGGAGATAAGTCCCTCGGTGAACCCAGGACTTTCCCTTCCCTGTTCAGTGACAGTTATAGTCTTGAAGGGTGAACTTTAACAACCAGCAGTGAGATTTGGATATAATTAACATTCATTAAATACTTTTTGCATTAAATTTTATTTTATTTTTTTATTATTGTAGTGAGTAAAAGCTTACATAGCAAGTTACTTTCCATTTGGTAGTTTGTACACAAAGTGCTCCATGACATTGGTTCCATTCCCCACAATGTGGCTACTCCTTCTCCCGTTTTCACCATAGGTTTCCTGTTTCCTTTCACACTGAATTGATACCCCTTGCTGCCTTCTTATCTTTGCTTTTTGGCAAATGTTGCCCTTTTGATCTCATGTAATAGACTGTTCTAAGGAATACATTCTTCTCTTCTTGGGTAGTGTTTATTTTATAGGTCTGTTTATGGGTGGTCTTCAGCAATGGCTTCCTTACTGGTGTAGAAGCATATCTAGGGTCACGGTCTCAGGGGTTCCTCCAGTCTCTGTCGGACCACTAAGTCTGGTATTTTTTGTGAATTTGAATTTTGTCCTGCAATTTTTCTTCCACTTTGTCTTGTACCCTCTGTTGTGATCCTAGTCAAAATGGTTGGTAGTGGTATCCAGGTGTCATTTAGTTCTTTGATATGGGAATCGTGCAAGCTGTGGTTCATGTGATCCACTAGTCCTTTGGGCTAACTGTTTCCTTCGGTCTTTGGTTGTCTCTGTTCTCTTTTGCTCTGGATAGTAAGAGAAAGATAGTTGTATCTTAGATGGCTGCTTGCAAGTTTTTAATACCCTAGACACTGTTTACCAAAGTAGGTTGCAGAACTTTGTTTTCATAAACTGTGTTGTACCAAATGATGTAGATATGCCCCAAGTCTGTCCTGGATTGAATTATGTGTACCAATATGACCCTAAAACACAGTGTCAGTGCACAATGGAGATCAGCCAATTCTCCACAACCAAAAAAGTTTCTTCAGTACAAATCTAGAGTCACAATGAGGTTGCTAACTTTTTGATATCGGAGGGATTGTTCATAATGAATTTGTACCAACTGCATAAATGGTTAATCAAGTTTACTATTTGGAAGTGCTGAAAAGTCTGTGTGAAGAAGTTCGATGACCTGAACTTTTCACCAACAACTCATGGCTCTTGCATCACTATCCTGCACCAGCTTATATGGTATTGTCTATGAGGGAGTTTTTAGTCAGTAAATGAATAACTGTATTGGAACACCCTCTCTACTTGCCTAATCTGGTCCCCAGTGACTTTTTTCTTTACCTGAAGATAAAGGAAATATTGAAAGGAAGACATTTTGATGACATTCAGGACATCAAGCATAATATGATGACAGCTGTAATGGCCATTCCAGTGAAAGAGTTCCAAAATTGTTTTGAAACATGGACAAGATGCTGGCATTGGTGCATAGCTTCCCAAGTGGAGTACTTTGAAGGTGATCATAGTGATTTTCATGTGGCACTTCTTCTACAATGAGTTTGCAAATGTAATTGTCAGATCTTGTACTGTAGTGAACATGGATATATCTACTCATTTCAAAGCTCTTATATCTAGAGTATGTACTTGTTGTGTAGTATTTCTGTTTCTAGCTTTTTGAGGAAGCACCGTACCATTTTCATTCCCACATCAGTATATAATAGTCCCAGTCTCTCCACAACCTCTCCAACATTTGTTATTTTCTGTTTGTTTTTATTACTGCCAGTAAGGTCTGGGTGAGATGGTATGCCATTATAATTTGCAGCTCTCTAATGTCTAATGATTATAGAGGTTTTTTCACATATTTGTCAACAGTCTGGATGTCTTCTTTGGTGAAGTGGCTGTTATACCCTTCCTCAATTTCTTAATTGGATTGTTTATCCTTCTGTTATTGAGGTGTTAGATATAGATATAGATATAGATTTTAGAGATTATAGCCTTGTCAAATATGTCATAGCCAATTTTTTTCTCAGTTTATAAATTTTGTTTTTAGTCTTTTGGATAAGATTTTTAAGGAGCATAAGTATTTAATTTTTAGCAGATCTCATTTATCTAGTTCATCTTCAGCTGTTTGTACATTTTTAGTTAAGCTTGGTGTTCTATTTACATCATACATTAGGGAAACCCTGGTGTTGTAGTGGTTAAGTGCTATGTCTGCTAACCAAAATGTTAGCAGTTGAAATTCACCAGGAGCTCCTTGAAAACTCTTTGGGGAAGTTTTATTCTGTCCTATAGAGTCATGATTAGTCGGGATCAGTTTGATGGCACTGGGTTAGGGTTGTCCTTATTTTTTTCTTCCATCATCTTTATTGTTTTATGCTTTATATGCAGGTACTTCACCTACTTTGAGTTCTTTTTTTTTGTACAGTGTGAGGTATGATACCTGTTTTCATTTTTTTATATATTGATATCCAGTTTTGCTAGCATTATTTGTTAAAGTTATTTGTTAAAGAGACTGACTTTTCCCCATTTAATGGTCATCTGATTCCCGTACATTAATGAATTTACATCTGGGTTCTCAACTCTGTTCCACCTGTCTGTTGTACTAAATCAGGGTGTTTTAACTGCCATAGCTCTATAGTATGTTCTAAGATCTGGTAGTGTGACACCTCCTACTTTGTTGTTCTTCTTCAATAACACTTTACTTATCCAGGGCCTCTTTCCTTTCTATATAAACTTGGTAATTAGTTTTTCCAATTTGCTAAATAACATTGGTGGAATTTGGATTGGGATTGTATTATATGCACAGATTGCTTTGAGTAGTAGTATTGACCTTTTCACAGTGTTGTATCCACAAGCATGGTATATTTTTCCATTTGTGTACATCTCTTTCGATTTGTAGCTTTCTTTTTATGGGTCTTCTACATCCCTGGTTGTATTTGTTCCTATTTTATCTTTTGAGGGGTGGGTATTATAAATGTTATTGTTTTCCTCACTTCCTTTTCAAAGTTCTCCTTGTTAATGCAGAGGAATCTAACTGGCTTTTGTATGTTGATCCTTTATCCTGCTACTTTCCTAAATCCTTCCATTGGTCCAGTAGCTTTCTTGTGGACCCTTTGTGGTTTTCTATGCATAGGCTCATATCATCTGCAAATGGCAAAAGTTTTCTCACTTCCTTAGCAGTTTGGATGCTGTTTACTTCTTTTTCTTGCCTTATTGCTTTAGGTTGATTTTGGTACAGCGTTGAATAGGAGTGGCAATATAGGACATCCTTGTCGGGTTCTCATGGACAAGAGGAATGTTTCAGTCTTTCTCCTTTGAGAATAATATTGGCTCTTGGGTTATATGAATGCCCTTTACTCTGCTGAGGAATTTCCCTTCTATTTTTATTTTATTAAGACTTTTTATTAGGAATGGACATTGGACTTTATCAAATGCCTTTTCTGAATTAACTGAGAAGATCTTATGATTCTTTTTTTATTTACATGGTGGATTGTATTGATTGATTTTCTAATGTTGAACCATTCTGCATACTTGATGTGAATCCCACTTGGTCATGATATACTATATTTTTGATATGCTGTAGAATTCTACTGCCTATAATTTTGTTGGTAATTTTTGCATGAGAAATAATTCATGATGGATATTTGTCCATAATTTTCTTTTTTGTGGCTTTTGCGTTAGAATTATGCTAGCCTGTGCTATCAAGTGGGGAGAGGGTATCTGAGGAGGGGAGGGGCACCCCACAGAACTGTGTGCCTCCAGCACAGTGGGTGGTGTGGGCATAGTGAGTGTGATACATGCAACTGATTTTTTTTAGAGAGCAGGAAGAACTTCTACCTGGCTCTGGCTGTGGTGGAGTGCTAACCTTGCTTGGCTCTAACAGTTGATAGGTCTTTCAGCTGGGCATGTTGTTTGCTTTGTTTCAATAGGCTGTTCTGTGAAGGTTCAGCTAGCAGGGCACCTGTACAGGTGGCTGGAGGGAGAATAAGACAGTTCAGGACTAAGAACCTCCAGCATTAGTAGCTGAGTGAAGGGGTGAGCTCCTCTAGACAATGGGCCCCTGGCTCATAAGGACAGGGTGGTGGTCAGTGCTACCAGACTGTGCCTGCAAGGATGGAGGGGGGATGAATGAGGAGAATGGGGGTACCTCGCAAACCCATATACCTCCAGCATAGGGGGCTGTAATTAATATGGTGAGTGAGGTACATGCACTTTCACAGGGCAGAAAACACTCCTCTTAGTTCTGCCCATGAATGCAGAGTTGGTCCTGCTTGGCTGGACCAGATGGTGGGAGTTTTGGCTGAGAATACTGCTTACTTTGTCTCAATAGATCTGTGCTGTTTAGGGTTGGCTAGCAGGATGCCCATGATCCAAAATCCTCCATTTCTGCTGTTTTTGTACTGTCTCTCCTTCCTCTTGGCACTCAGTCTGATTCTTGAGTTGTCTTTCATGATTAGGGGTCCTAAGTTTTCATCTATATCTAATTCACCTGTTTTGGGGTTCTTTCTTATAAAAGGGACATTATGAAGCACCCAAATACTCTACATTTTGGGCCACCTCTGACTTTCTACATGTTTGTTGAATTAACTTAGCAACACTATGAGGTCAGTGACATTATTTATCCTTATTGTTAGACCAGAAAAGTGAGACAGAAAATTAGTAACAGATAAACAAGTATTCAAACCAAGATCCTCTGAATTTAAGTCTTTTTTTTTAACACTATGTTGAAGAGGGAGTAATGCCTAGTTATCATATCAGAAATGGTAAAAGAAATAATTCATGTGTAAAGTCATGATAAAGATATTTATAAGGATTTATGTAAACTGGGTTAAATCACAGCATCATTTGTAATAGCAAGAAATTGGAAAGTACTTAAATATCAAATACAGTAACATTGTTAAATTATAAGATAAATCCACACAATGGAATATTATACAGACACTAAAATCATGTTTTTAAAAATGTTTAATGACTTGGAAAATGCTAATGATAATATTTTAATTAAAAATATATAGTTTTATTTTCATAGTATGATTCCAATTATGTAATATAAATTATCTATACACAGAAATAGACCTCCTCACTTGTCAACATGGTTAGGTTCCAAAACCAGGGCATGATGCAAAACTGGTATTATGCAATAATGAACATGACTATATCAGATCACAAAATGAAGAGTGACTACACCCTTATATAACTGCCAAACCATTAAGGCCCAAACCATTGGGCCAGCCAAGTTGATATGTAACCTTAACCGTCAAAACTGACATTACTCTTGCCTCACACCTACGCATTTGTTACTGCCAGACACACACAGCTAATGTGCAAAACAATTAGATTTTTTTTACTATTGTCATAAATGCAAATGTTGATAACAAGACAGTAAGAGTGAAGAAGGCAAACAGACAGACAGACAGACAGACACACATACACACAAACTTTCAAAGAAAATGTACCAAAATATTAACTGTGATTATCTTGAAGAAGGGATTAAGTGACTTTCCTTTTCTGAATTTCAAAATTAATTCATGAATCCTATACAATATGAGCACAGAAAATAAACATTTTAATTCAAATAAATAAAACGAGATTGGTCTCAGTTTTTCTCTGCAACAATAAATGACAAAATAGAAAACATTACATGTATATAGCATTATAGGAAGTAGAAGTTTATGGTCTAATAATTCTATAAATCAGCTAAGTAGTTGTAAAATCAATAATTAAAAAGCCTCATAACATTTTGACCAAAGAGTCTATCAAGCAATCTGATCAAATCAGGGTAAAATGAGTAGAATTTCAAATTCTAGTGGAGTCCAGAATTTCTGAAGTTATTGAGGCTGAATGAACTCCTCTCATTTTCAAACCTATTGCCCCAATCTTAAACCAAAAATATCCTAAGACTTCTTTAAACCACACAGTACTTTAACTTGATCAATAAAGAACATCTGCCTTGAGCATCGTGCTCTTTTAAAGAGCTGTGTAAATCAAATGGACAACAGCAACTCAAAAGGTTAAATAGGAAACTTAGGAGGCAGTGAGTCTACAGGACAAGGGAAGGAACAATTTGGCAAATAAGGGTGAGAATGGTTGCACAACTTGAAGAATGTAATCAGTGTCACTGAATTGTGCTTGTGGAAATTTTTGAATTGGTGTATGTTCTGCTATGTATATTTTCAATAATAATAAAAATAATCTTATTTTTAAGTCTCAGGTATGCATGGTTATAAATATGTCTCTGAGGGAACCATTAGGACAAAATTATTCAGTCAGGGTCCAAAACATCAAGAATTGAATAAAAATTTTAAGAATGATGAACTTACAACAAAAAAAATGAAATGGTGGTAAAACAGAGATCAATGTAAATAACTAGAAACATGGTTATGAAATTAACACAAAGGAAAAATATTTGTGTGCATAACATTTATTTAAATGGTAAGAGTTTTAATACCTTAATTAAGAACAATAGATGGAAAAGGTAGAGGGAAAAAATATTAAATTTCTTACCATTAAGGAATTTTTAAAATATTTTCTATAATGAGTGTGTCACCTTTTATCTGCAAGATTAAGCAAGTGTTAGAGATAATAATAAGCTAAGCAAATACTCTCAAGGCACAGCAAGCAAGCATCAAGGCACACTGAGTTTGTCTTCTGCCATCCTAGGCTTTTTCCTATATGCCATGTGTGTTTGCCTACATGTCAGCCACTAGATTAGGGCTTAAAAATACTTGGCACTCACCAGCAAGATGCTCTCCCAAGACATCCAGCGGATAGGGAGCACTGCCCGGCCCTGGATCCGGTAATAATCACCGCTGTATAGGTTCCTGCTCATTCCAAAGTCAGCTATTTTGATGGTATAGTTTTTACCCACCAAACAGTTTCGTGTGGCCAGGTCTCGGTGGACAAAGTTAAGAGAGGAAAGGTATTTCATGCCAGAAGCAATCTGGGTAACCATAAATTTCAGGTCTGTGTAACTAAGGAAACATAAAAGTAAAAAGAAAGTAGACTACGGAAACAGAAAGCCATGAAAGGTACACATCGTAAAATCTCAGCATTTCTTTTCTAGCTGTAATGAATCTTTTTTGTGTTCCTTCAGAGGGTAGCTCTCTATTATTCCCTGCCCTTGGTCCTTGCCATTGTCCCAGAACGTTGATGGGCTTCAGGTTTACTCCTACTCATGTCCGGAGACCAGGCTAGTCTCTTGGACACAGGAAAGAAACAGAAGAAACAGCTTATTTACCTGACAGTAGGTACATTGCCACAGGAAGAATTAGGGGGCTCGTGGCGGGAGAGAAACTGGTTGAGGTCTCCGTTCTCCATGTACTCAGTGATCATGCAGAGGGGATCATCGGTGATACACACAGCCAAGAGGCGGATGATGTTTGGGTCCTTGAGCCGGGACATGATCTTTATCTCTTTAAGAAAATCATTCCTTTGGAGGACAGGGACATAGATTAAGCTCAGAGGCTGCCAGAGTTAGGATCAAGAAGGGAGAAGAATACATACCAAACTCTATTCCTACTCATCACACCTAACCCTGTTTCTGTTTAGATAACCTTTGAGAGGTCACAAAAATTGGTATCTGGAACTGTCTCATTCTGCTCATTCTGGATTAAAAGGCATCCTAATTCAACTGTAATATTTTTTAAAACAAGAACTATGACATTTGCCTTTGCATCCCTGCTATCTAACACAGGAAACCTTGGTGGCATAGTGGCCAAGTGCTACAGCTGCTAACCAGAAGGAGGGCTGTTCAAATCCACCAGGCACTTCTTTGAAACTCTATGGGGCAGTTCTACTGTGTTCTGTGATGAGCTAGAACCAACTCAATGGCAGTGGGTCTGGTTTGGTTTGAGTATCTAACATAATGTCCACCACATATAAAGTGATTAATTAATATTTGTTGAATCAAACATATACCGCTAAAAATTACCCTCTGAAATGAAACTTCTCACTGAAAATCATATCTTAAGTGCACTAGGTATATTTGCCTTTTTGAAGAAAGCAACAGAGTCACCAAGCTAGTAACCCTTTGGTGATCTGAGAATACTTCATTTTTTCATAGTGGTTTTTACTTATTCTAGGATGTACCCATGATCAGGTGCAGTGTACATTTGATAGACTGTTTAAAACAGAGCTGCTCAAAAGCCATGGTGGCAGTGTGGAGCCATTCCATGAAAAGTGCTTACTCGACCAAGAATAATAACTGTTTGAATACATGGCAAGAGATACTCTGGTCATCAAGTGAGCTATAATACTCCTAGTAAGAATATTTGGATCACTGAAACAACTAGCCCATGTTTACAAAACAATAGGAGCAGACCTGTGAGATTTTTAGGAATCCTGCACTGGAAGTCATAGTGTATCAGTATAAACCTCTTGGAATCCACATAGTCTTAGGGCAGGTTCTCCTCTTCCATTTCCCTTTTGGCCCCAGCCCAGGCATTTCCATGGCTTAGCAGGGCTCAGAGGCTAGTCCATCCATCATTACCAAATGAGAGTAGGTACAGGTATGGGCACACAAACCTCACAGCCAAAACCATAGGTAAAGGCTTTGTCAGATACTGGCTTCATCACTTTCCCCAGTAATGAGCAAAGATTAACATTAGGAATTCTCCATCTGTCTATGGGACTGAGGATGTCATTTCTCACTCATACAAATATTCTGAAGACTGAAATTACCACAGTTAAAATTCTGAAACCCCTATAGTTTCGTTTCTTCTTCTTCTCTCTTCCTTATTCATTCCATATTCTGTCCATTGCCACTAATCAAACTTTATTGCCATTTTTGAAATTTATAACTTTTTGAGGAATAACACACTTTGAATATCACTGAGACAAATCAAGCCAATACAAATGGAAAAATGCATATGTTATCCTGATATACAGACTTTTCTGAGACACATAAAACAGGCTTTCAATCAGCCTGCCTTTCTTGGTGAAGATTAGCTCAGTATTACTGTAATGGAAAGGCTATTCAGACAACAGAGTATGGCTGGAAACTGCAATTTATGTAGTAAAAGATCCAAGGGATTATCAGCCAGTCGGAAAAAACTGCTAAGGACTGAGAGGATCCTTTTTCTTTGAGGTTGATGGGTAGTTACCCAGGTAGATATTGCTTCTCATTCTGAGGCTGCTGGACATACAAGAAAAAACAGCATAAATAGAGAGAGAAAAAAAAGATGAGACAGTAAACAGAAAAATAAAAAGAAGAATAGAAGAGGCTTAGCAAGAAAGATGTGTATGATCATAAAAAGTTTGTCAGAAGGTAATAAGACATGTAGGAGTATGTCTGTATACAATGATTGAAAAGTATCTAGGCTATTGTGTATGTCAGGAACTGTAGTGCTATGCAAAGGGGAGTAGAAAGTACCATGAATAGATAGGAAACCCTGGTGGCATAGTGGGTTAAGTGCTACATCTGCTAACAAAAAGATAGGCAGTTCAAATCCACCAGGTGCTCCGTGGAAACTCTATGGGGAAGTTCTACCCTGGTCTCTAGGGTCACTATGAGTTGGACCTGACTTGATGGCAGTGGGTTTCTTTCTTTGTTTTTTTTTTTGGTTAACCAAAAGGAGGGGAGTTTGAATCCACTAGGTATATCTTGGAGACCCTATCTAACAGTTCTACTTTGTCCTATAGGATTACTATCTGTCAGAATTAGCTCAATGGCAGTAGGTTAGCTTTGTTTGTTTTGGTAAAAAGGTAGAAAATAGAATATTAAATGTACATGTGTGTTTAAGAGAGATGGAGAACAAAGTTCAGGAGTGCTAACTCCATCAGAAAAATAAAATGTAATGACAGAAACACAAGGCGGCTCTCAAATCTTGCCATCTCAACAGAAAAACTTTCAGAAGTTTCTAGGAATACTCCTGATGATAACGATGAAGTGCACAAAGGAAAATTTAAAATGTAGACCACAGACCTGGCATTCTTGTTGGCATCTGCTCGGAGCATTTTCACAGCCACCAGGACAGGCTGGTTGGCACTGACATCTAAGGCAAAATCTTTGTCTTTCAATTTTTCCATTTCCTCCACTTCATAGAGATGAACCTAGACAAAAGTCATCTAGTCTCAGCTTATCATTTGTCCTCAAGATGTCTCAGTACTCTTGCTGGGCATTTCCTGGAGATAAACTAATTCTTACTTAGACAAAATAATAAAACATAAATAAGAAGACATGTGTAACATGTCGTTGATTCAAATAATCAGTAAAAGCAGTCATAAAGCATCCAGGCAATATATGTTAGTGCCTTATGAAAGAAATACACATTGACTAGAGGATGAATAAGTGAATAAATGGACCCAACATAGCATTTTATTACAGCATAGCCCATCATAAAATAATGTTCAGTATAGATGTTTGCTCTTTGATTCAAGGAAATTTATACTGAATTATATGAAGCTCAAGGTAACTTTCCCTACAAGGTACTCCTTTCATGGGAACCAGCATTTTAGGTGGCTCCTACGAATCAGTGGAAACCCTGACAGCATAGTGATTAAGAACTATGGCTGCCAACAATAAAGTCAGAAGTCCAAATCCACCAGGTGTCCCTTGGAAACTCCTTGGGGGCAGTTCTACTCTGTCCTACAGCGTCGCTATGAGTTGCAATAGACTTGATGGCAGTAGGTTTGTTTTTTTGTTTGGTTGTTTGGTTCATTGGTTTTATGTATCAGTAACAGTATATTAAGCCTGGTTTTTCAACTCAAGGATTAGAATTGGTGCATATAACACTGCCAGAGAGATACCATGGGCACCTTTACCTCCTTCAGCACCAAAGCTACACTAAGATAGAACATCCCACCCATGTTGGGAACCAGTAACACTGTTCTTGTAAAACTAAGAACTACATTTGGATTTTGGATGCCGATGTGTGAAAAGCTCCTATGGCATTTAAATCATTGCCTTGAGTTCCCAGGATGTGCGTGTGACTGATGTAAGAGTGAAGCTCTAATAACACATGTATCACCCTGAGGTCAACTAAGAAGAATGATCTTCTGTGCTATTTATTCACTCCCTGTTGCCTGATTCTGGGACCAAAGGCAAGTGTGAAGTTGTTTTTAACTATCTTACATATAGTTCTCATTAATGGGAGGAAAAGTGGCTACAAGCTGCAGGACGTTCCTGGACAGTTCATAAAGGGTGATCACATCTGTGGGACCCCATCCTCCGTAACCTATTACAAAGTTTTGAAAATACTGAATGTTTTTCAGAAGTCTAGCAACTTTCCTGCTTTAAAAAATACTGTTGCTATGGTTGGAATCTACTCAACAGCATTTTTATTTTTTTTAAATATAGCAATCAGAGAAGTTACAGGAAATCTATGGCTGTTTGAAGACAAGGCTGACCAATACTAGAGACAATGCAAGGTGGGACAAGTGGATGAGACATTCAATTGTGAGCCTATCTGTAGAAAAGCTAGTAAAGATGGGTGGCATCACTCAGAGTCCACTTACCTCCCCAAACTGGCCTTCTCCGAGCTTCTCCTTGAAGATTAAGAGTTTCCGAGGAAACTCTTCAACAGCTATATCTTTTCCAGAGAGCAGGTCCATGGTAACAGCAGGCACTGAGTAGGTGTTGCCTCCTGTCACTCCCTGGAGGTTCACAATGTCAGCTTCTGCATAGTGGGGCACACCCTCTGGCCCATTTGTCTGGATAGGCTTCACAATGCCACTGCAGCCTGAGAGGATGAGGGCAGTAAGTCTAGTACGAAGGGACATTTTGCTTCAAGGCACAAATTCTGACAGGAGTGCTAGAACATACCAGTGAAACAGTCCAATCCACTTCACAACATTCTTTCTTAGAGAACAATTCTATATCCTGTGGGGATTCTTCCTTGTGACTTTCAGAATGTAGGCCACCTCTTTTGTCTCCCATTTTCCTCCTCAAAATACATGATCATTAACCACCTTCTTAGCTAAAATTGCATAACTGAGCATGACTCTACTATACTTGGTGAAGTTATCAGAAGTTTATGCTGCATAAGGATGGGAATAGTAAAGGCTTGAGGTTTAATGCCTCATATTCTAAATTGTATGATACTATCATTAACCATTGAAAATCCTGGTGGTGTAGTAGTCAAGTTCTGTATCTGCTAACCAAAAGGTTGGCAGTTCAAATCTGCCAGATGCTCCTTGGAAACTCTATGGGGCAGTTCTACTCTGACCTATAGGGTCTCTGTGAGTCAGAATTCACTCAGTGGCAGTAGATATGGGTATCATCGACTATAGGGTTGCTATGAGTTGGAATTGACTAATTGGCAATGAGTTTGGAGGTTTTTTAAAAATCATTGACATAATAATCCAGATGAAAAATCTTTTATATTAAACCTACATGATGGCCTTAAAGAAGTGTGATATCTGGCTAAAATGAGAGGAAGGAGGAGGCTATCTCACAGTGTTTGCAGTGGGAATACGGATTACACTGGACCACAGTGAGTCAGAATTATGTGTGAAAGTAAATGTGGCTGTGGTGGGGGCATGTTAGGGGACTGTGATTAGTGTAATTGAGCTGAAAGATTTAGAAATCTTATACTATTCTTTACAAATGAGAAAATTAGATTGAGAGAAGTTAGAAAAATTACTTGCATAATTCCAACTATGTGAAATTCTGGAAAATGCAAAATGATAGTAAGAAGATGAGCGGTTACCAGAGGTCTAGAGCAAGGTGGAAGGAATAAACAGGTAGAGCACAGGGCATTTTTAGGGCAGTGAAACTATTCTGTACGATACTGTAATAGTAGGCACATGGCATTATGCCATTGACAAAACTCATAGGATTGTGTAACACAAAGACTAAATAATGTAATCTGTGGACTTAATAATAATGTATCAGTGTTGGCTCATTAATGTAATCAATGTATCATGGAATGCCACATTGATAATCAGAGACACAGTCTACCACGGTCAAGGGGGCTTTGAGAACTCTTTATACTTTTACATAATTTTTCTATAAACCAAAAACTACTCTGAAGCATCAGATCTATTTAAAAAAAAAAAAAGCTTTAGTATCAAAGACACATGATCAAATTTAGGCTAAAACTCAGACTAAAAATAGATTTGATTGGCTAGCAGTGATAGTGTCACATCTGTACAATGCTTGTCAAGACCTCTTGCTCCCACTATTTCATCCTCACCTGACTCCTCCTCCCCTGGAGCAAATTCGGGGAGTTTCCGTATCAGCCTGGATGGCTCCTGGTAGTCAGGCCGAAGGGGAAAGATTCGATCATATGTTGAGTTGGACTCCTGCTCACTTGGAGATGAGGAGCGGTTATTGTTGAACATGCTGGATTCACTTGGCAGGGAAAGGCTAACTGTCATTTCATCATCAAGCATCCTCCGGGAAGCCTGGAAGAGAAGAAAATGGGGAAAGAGTATTGTGAGGTGTAGAAAGCAATTTTGCCCTAATATGGACTCCTGAGAGCCAGACCACACCTAGTCTGATGAGTAGGGGATGACTAGACCAAGAGAAGCCACCTGGGACTCCAATTTGACTAGTCCAAGGAGGCATGCTATAACCTATCATGACCACATGGGAAGGCTGATAAAAGCCTAAAACCCTAAGGCTCAGGTGAGCTTCCTGGCTGCTGAGAACATCTGTTCTCAGTAGTGTAACACATTTCCTTGGGACGTAAAAGCTTTGTACCAATACCCTTCCCAGACCTTACCCTATGTGTCTCTTCATTTACATTCTTTTTTGTTTTAATAAATCTATGGAGGGTATAAAACTCAAAACAAATATCCACTGCCATTGAGTAAATTCCACCACACAGTGACTCTATGGGACAGAGTAGAATTATCCCATAGGATTTCCAAGGATCAGCTGGTAGATTCAGACTGCCAACATTTTGGTTAGTAGCCGAGCTCATTATAGTTAATTTTAAGGACGTGAATGGAATCAAGCTTTTGGGACCTTCATTTCCTAATATGGCAAAACTCAAAATGAGAAGAAACACTCACAAATATCCATTAATAATTAGAATGTGGAATGTACAAAGTATGAATCTAGGAAAATTAAGTTGTCAGAAATGAAATGCATAAGCATTGAGATCCCAGGCATTAGTGAGCTGAAATGGATTGTCACTGGCCATCTTGAATTAAATAAACACATAGTTTACTATGCCTGGAATAACAATTTGCAGAGGAATGGCAACACAGTCAGTGTCAAAAAGAACATTTTAAGATCTATCCTGAAGAACAACACTGTCTGTAATAGGATAATATTCATATGCCTAAAAGGAAAACCAGTTAATATGATTATTATTCAAACTTACACACCACCAACAAAGGCTGAAGAAGTAACTGAAGACTTTTACTAACTTCTGCAGTCTGACATTGATCAAATACACAATCAAGAAGCGCTGATAAATACTTGTGAGTGGAATGTTAAAGCCAGAAACAAAAAGGATAGGTAGTTAGAAAATACCTTTAGTGATAAAAAGAATGCCAGAGATCACATGATAGAATTTGCAAGACCAACAACTTCATCATTGCAAATATTGCTTTTTAAGCACACAAGCAGCAATTACACAATTGGACCTCACCAGATGGAAGATACAGGAAGCAAATCATCTACATCTGTGGAAAAAGACTATGGAAAAGCTCAATATCATCAGCCAAAAGAAGACCAGAGGAAGATTGAGGAACAGATCATCAGTTGCTCATATGCAAACTGAATTTGAAGTGGAAGAAATTAAAACAGCTCTAGAAGAGCCAAAGTATAACCATAAATATGTACCGTCTGAATTTAGAGATCATCTCAAGAATATGTTTGAAGTATTGAACACTAATAACTGAAAACAAGACACGTTGCAGAATGACATCAAGGACATCACATGAGAAAAGCAAAAGGTCATTTGTAAGACAGGAAAGAAATGTATGTCAGAAGAGACACTCAAAGTTGCTCTTGAACATAGAGTAGCTAAAGCAAAAGGAATCAATGATGAGGTAAAAGAGCCAAACAGAAGACTCAAAGGGTGGCTTGAGAAGACAAAGTATTATAATGAAGTGTACAAAGATCTGGAGTTAGAAAACCAAAAGGACAGAACATGTTCATCATTTCCCAAGCTGAGGGAACTGAAGAAAAACTTCAAGGCTTGAGTTGCAATAGTGGATTCTAAGGACAAAATTCTGAACAACACAGGAAGCATCAAAAGAATATGGAAGGAAAATACAGTCACTGTAAAAAAAGAGTTGTGTTCAAGCATTTCAGGAGGCAGCATATGATCCTTTTGCCATACTTACTCAAGTCTGTGCACTGAGCAAATAATCTGAGAATCCCTTACTGCTGAAGATCAAAGACCCTAGCCTGCAGTATGGATTACAGCTCAACATAAAGCAAACAAAAATCCTAACGATGATCTTCATCAATAAGTACTTCAAATCCTCTTCCCTTTCAACAAGTAAGGTTGTGTTATCTGCATATCACAGGTTGTTAATGAATCTTCCTTCAGTCCTGGTGCTACATTCTTCTTTGTACACGCTGGCTTCTCTGGTTATTTGCTCAGAATACAAATCAAGTAAGTATGGTGAAATGATACAACCCTAATGCACACTTTTACTTATTTTGGAACTCATGGTATTCTCATGTTCTATTCAAATGAATGCCTCTTGGTTTATGCATAGGTTTCTTCTAAGAACAATTATGTGTTTTAGAATTCCCATTCTTCTCAATGTTATGTGTAATTTGTTGTGACCACATAGCAGAATTCCCCTTCAGTCAGTAAAACACAAGAAAACAGCCAAGATCCATCTGATATCAGCAATGCTATCCCTCTTTCCACATCCTCTTCTGAATCCAGCTTGAGTATCTAGCAGTTCCCTGTTGATACACTGCTGCAACCAATTTTGTATGATATTAGCAGGCAAAATTTTAGTTGCATGTGATATTAATATTACTGTTTGATAATTTCCATATCCTGTTGGATCACCATTCTTTGAAGCGGGCATAGACAGATCAGTGAGTACTTCCAGCACTGCATTCATCTGTTGAAACATTTTAATTGGTATTCCATCAATTTTTACAACCTCATTTCTCACCAGTGCTTTCAGTACAATTGGACTTCTTCCTTCATTACCACCAGTTTTTGATCACATACTACCTCCTGAAATCCATCAATATAGAGTGATTTTGTGTATTTCTTCCATCTTCTTCTGATGGTTCATGCATCATTCTTTTTTTTCCATTGAAATCCTTCAATATCTCAACTTGAGGCTTTAGTTTTTTCTTTAGAACTTTGAGAAATGCTGAGCATGTTCTCTTCTGGTTTTCTAACTCCTGATCTTTGCACGTTTCATTATAACACTTTATCTTCTCAAGCTGCCCATAGAAATTTTCTGTTCAGATTTTCTACTTCACCATTTCTTTCTTTTGCTTTAGAGTCTCTTCTGACATCCATTTTGGTCTTTCCTGGCTTGTAAATGACCTTTTACACCCTTAATGTATCATGTCCTTGATGTCATCCCATAACTTCTTCAGTCATTAACGTTCAATGTGTCAAATCTATTCCTAGATGGTCTCTAAATTCACGTGGGATATACTCAGTGTTGTGTTTTGGTTTTCATGGACCTGCTGTAATTTTCTTTAGCTTCAGCTTATACTTGCATGTGAGCAGTTGTTCCTCAGTCAGCCCCTGGCCCTGTTCTGAGTGATGATATTGAGCTTCTCCATCATCTTTTTCCACAGATATAAAATCAGTTTGATTGCTGACATACTTACCAACTACCAATCTTTCTTTGTTTCATCTTTTGCATTCCAGGCATCAGTAATTGTCATTGCATCTTGATTGCACTTCAGACTGCAGAAGTTGGCAAAAATCTTCAGCTTCTTCATCTTTGGCCTTAGTGGTTGATATACAAATTTGAAGAACAGTAATAGTAACTGGTCTTCTTTGTAGGCATAAGTATTGTATCACTGACAGCATTTTACTTCAGGAGAGACCTTGAAATGATCTTTCTGATGATAAATGAAACACCATTCCCCTTCAATTTGTCATCCCAGCATACTAAACTATATGTTTGCCTGATTCAAAATGGCCACTGTTAGTCCATTTCAGCTCACTAATGACTAGGATATCAATGTTTTTGCATTCTGCTTCATTTTTGATAGTTTCCAATTTTCGTAGGTTCATACTTTGTACATTCTGGGTTCCAATTATTAATGGATGCTTGCAGATGTTTCTTCTCATTTTGAGTTGTCTCACATCAGCAAATGAAGATCTAAAAACCTTGACTCCATCCATATCGTTAAAGTTGACTCTGCTTTGAGGAGGCAGTTCTACCCCGGTCATATTTGGAGTACCTTCCAACCAGAAGAGCTCATTTTCTAGCACTGTACCAGAAAGTGTTTTGCTGCTATTCATTAAGATTTTCATTAGCCATGTTTATCAGAAATAGACTGTCATATCCTTCCTGTCCACCCATGGGTGACTGTGATGGTTAACATTGCGTGTCAACCTGGCTGCACCATAATTCTTAGTATTTTGGCAGTTGTATGATATTGTGATCACCTCCCTATTGAGATCTGATATGTGGTCATCTCTATGATAGGATCTGCTTTGAGTAGCTAATCAGTTCAAAAGGGGTTTCTTTGGACATGTGGCCTGCGTCCAAATATAAGCAGACATTCTGACAAGGCTCATTCTGGATCCTGTAGCTGGCTCTTGTCCATCTGTCCTCCAGTTCTTGAGTGTTGAGCTAGGAGTTTACCTGTGATCTTGCCTGCCAGTCTTGGGATTAGTCACAACCTGTGAGGAAGAGCCCTGCTCTCTAACTTGCCAACCTTGGGGTTTCCAGCTTCTGTAACTGTGTGAGTCAGGGGAAGCCTTGCAGTCTTACCTGCTGATCTTGGAATCCATTGATCTTCACAGCCTGTGAGCAAGAGCCCTGCTCTCTAACTTGAATATCATGAGTTTGCCAGACCCTGCAGCTACGTAAAACAGGAAAAGCCTCTATCCTGATCCATGGACTTGGGATGTTCCAGTCTCTACAACTGTGTGAGCCATTTTCTTGGTGTAAATCTCTCTCTCTGTTTCTCTCTCCCTGTTTATCCCTCTCTCTCTCTACATATACACTTACTGGTTTTGCTCCTCTAGAGAATCCAGCCTGATCTTTTCAGTATTTGAATTAATTATTGGTGGTATAGCTTCCAGCATCACAACAACATGCAAGACACCATAGCACAACACACTGGCAGGTGACCAGTGTGGTATGATCTTGAGCACATTATAATTTCTCATGAGAAAAAGTTAAATATAGCTACTATGCACACTCCCTTATTATTCAACAAGGTTCAAATCATATATGCTAAAAAAAAAACTTTGTAAACTATAAAGTGCTAGATGAATCTAAAACAAAAAATAATCATATAATTTTGTCTAGAAAAGCAGATTTTCACAAGGGATACATAATCATAACCGTCAATTAAATAAAGAAGTAGGAATATAATTATGAGGAAAATTAGCTTGAATATTAATGATGCTGGATGTTTTTCTACACAGACACAAACACACACATTAAAACAAAAAGCAAACAAACAGAAAATGAAGAAAAGGAATTTAAATGCATTATTAGAAATTTTGTCTAGGTCTGAGGAGAGTGCTTCTCAGCCTTCATTGTACATCAGAATTATCTGTTAATTTTAGTTTTTTAAATACAGATTTCTACACCCCACTCTACCCTACATGCCTAAATCCGGGTAATCAAAGTCTTGAAGCACAATGCCTGAGAAGAGACTGAATGTGTTAAGAAGAGTTTACTGAATATTCTAGGAAAAAACTGTTGCCATGGAGTCAAGAGTCAATTCTAACACAGAAACCCTGCAGGGCAGAATAAAACTGCTCTATAGGGTTTCCAAAGAGTGCCCAGTGGAGTCAAAGTGCAGACCTTTTGGTTAGCAACCCTAGCTCTTAACTACTATGTCACTAGGGTTTCTAAATACTCTAGAGAGCTTCCAAATCCTTCCCTCTAAAAATGAGAAAATGGACTGAGATTATCTTTCTCTGGATCCTTTCAGCAACAAGCTTCTCCATTCCTATGCTTCTTAGTAGTCCTGGTTAACTCTCCAGCCATTTACAAATTCTTTTAATTTGCTATTCACTTCTGAGTAGACAATGGCTCAGGAAAAGGGGAAGCAGCTTCGTGTCTCACATCTTCTGCATCTCCTCACCTTCTCCAGCATTTTCTGCCAGAACTGCCTCCAGAGGATGATGACAATGATGGCCAAGAGAATGAAGATGATGGCCACCAAGCAGCCAATCAGAATTCGAGTGTTGCTGTCATCAACTTTAAGCATTGGATCTGTGGCCAGAAAGAGAAAGACAGGATACATGATCATCTCATGAGATCAAAAAAAAATCATGAAGGACTGTACTAGAGGCAGGAAGGGAGAGCCTGTCCCTTCAGGATAATTTAAGAAGACATCACCTTAGTATTTTTCCTTATCCTTGGTCTTGCTATTCTTGTATTGATTTGCTCCTATGTTCTATGGTCCTCCTTCATGAGGTAGTAGCAATCTACTCTTTGTGTCTCTTTTAGATAATGGACAGTCTTTCCACTCTTGCCAATATTTTTTCCCCGATATTACAACAACTTGAGTCTACAATCCCTAGTAACACCTCATGAAAACAGATGAGGATGCAGTTTTACTCTGCACTCTTTGACACATGCCAAATGTAATTAGGAGCCCTGTATGGAAACACACTCATGCACATTTCCCAACTTGCTGGCTTGTATTGCCAGTAGCTGTTTGAAGCAAAGAACATACATTAGCATACGTATCTCCAGTTGACGAGACCAGCATTTTGTTCCATAGACTTCTACCCCTTCTTTGAAATCCCCACTATGGGTCTTACATAAAATATTCTTTTTGTTTATTTCTGCATCGAATTCCCCAAACTTTCTTGGAGCAATTGGAATATTCCTAGCCTTTCCATCATATGAAGAATCACAAGAATCAGCAGTGAAGTGAGTGAGTTTGGGCCCATCTCAAGGATATTCTTCATCCAAAGCCACCAGGGTACCAAGACTTCTACACAGCCAGGGGTTTTGCAACTCTGCACCATTAATCTTCCATGAGGTCTGTTCAGTTTTTTGTTGTTGTTGTCTGTTTTTGTTTTTTTTTTGTACTAGGAATTATACATACCGTAGGTTGTGGGTGCCACAGGAGAAGTGGGGAGGGCTCCAGAGTTATTGTACATTGCAGCATCTGTTTAAAAACAAGGTTGGGTCAGAGCAGAGGAGAAGTCAGCTAGGTAAGAATTTTTCTGACTGCAGGTTGTGACCTAGCAAGCTTTGAAACCAATTTAGCAAGCTGTAACTAGCCTTTTTACAAATGAAACAATATATTAAATAATACACTATCACTATTCATCTATATAGAAAAAGCAACTTTTCTTCGGTAAAACTTTTATGTTAAATATTTTATACTATGTGTCAAAGTGAAAAAAAGCTTGAGAAACAGTGGTCTGAGAGCTGTAACCACATATTATCATAAAACATAATGCCTTAGTCAACTAGTGCTGTGTGCTATAACAGAAATATCACAAGTAGATGGCTTTAACAAATAAAAATCTATTTTCTTACACTTTAGTAGGCTACAAGTGCTAATTCAGGGCATCAATTCCAGGGGAAAGATTTTTCTGTCATCTCTGCAGGAAGATTCTTGTCATCAATCTTTCCCTGGAGTAGCAGATTCTTAGCAAAGGAATTTTGGGTCCAAACGATGAGCTCTGCTCCTGGCACTGCTTTCACGGTGATATGAGGTTATCAACTACCTGCTTACTTCCTTCTCCCTTTATCTCATGTAAGATAAAAGGTGATGCACACCATACCCCAGGAAAACTCCCTTTATGTTGGGTCACTGATGTGACTTTAGTAAAGGTGTTGTAATCCTATCCTGATCCTCTGTCACATATCCCAATCTTGCCCCATTAACCACAGGCAAGGATCAGAATTTACAATCTTATATGAAAGTTACAATCACAAAATAGAGGACAACCACACAACTAAGAATCATGGCCCAGCCAAATTGCTACACACATTTTTTGGAGGGACACAATTCAAACCATGACACATACATGGGAAGTAAAACCCCAATTCAGCAAAATGTAGAGCATATACAATGATTAAACAGACATGGGATATGATGCATGTTTTTTCCTTCAAGGAAATTATATTGTTTTAAGGATTGCCACTACACTTCTTTGCCTCAGCCCTTGCAGTATCCTTTACTATGACACTGCAGCTCCTTAGACTGGGTCCTAACAGCATATTTGCCATATTGATGTTGGAAACCTTTTTCTCTCTAATCTATCTAATCAAAGAAATCAAAAATTAAAACATGCACTTCCCTCTGAAACACATTTCCTCCAAAATTCCTAATTTTTCTTCTTCATAACTTTGTTATATAAATTGAGAAGCATCTTAGTTATCTGGTGCTGCTACAACAGAAATACCACAAACTTTAACAAGTAGAAATTTATTTTCTCACAGTTTTGGAGGCTAGAAGTCCAAATTCAGGGTGCCAACTCTAGAGGAAGGCTCTCTGTCTTTCTGTGGACTCTGGAGAAAGATCCTTGTCTCTTTGAGCTTCTGTTCCTGGGTGATCTTCATGTGGTTTGGTATCTCTCTTCCCCGTTTGTGCTTGGTAGCTTGTATACAATCTCTTTTATATCACAAAAGAGATTGACCAAAGATACACACTATAGGAATCTTGCCTCATTAACACAAAAAACATAACCATTCTCAAGTGGGATAAGAACCACAGGCATAAAACCCCATTGCTGTTGAGTCAGTCCTGACTCACAGTGATCTTAGGACAGAGTAGAACTGCCTCATTAGGTTTCTAAGGAATGTGTGGTGGATTTGAACTGCTGACCTTTTGGTTAGCAGATGTAGCACTTAACTGGTATGGCACCAGGGCACGGAGAATAGGTTTTACAATACATATTTTTGAGATACTCAATTAGTCCTTAACAGGAGGTATAAGGTATCTATGTGTACTTCTGTGACTCAGGTCCTCAGTTTCCAGTGAAGATGAAGATGATTATGACACTAGATTTGATACTCAAGAGATTCCAGGAGCCAAGAACTCTTGTATACAGCTATCACAAGCATATTAGCTATCACAAGACAATTTCTACACCAGAGGATCCCTCAGGATGGATGGGAATCTATACTTACCTTCTCACCACCTAACAGAAATGCTCCAAAATACATGAAATGAACATGAATATGAAAGGAGAATTAAATAACTCCACAATAATAATAAAGGATTTTAACACATCACTTTTAATTATAGACAGAACATCTAAGATCACTAAGGACACTGAGAACCTAAATAAAATCTCAAGTCAATTGGACCTAAGGGACACATATAGAACACTTCACTCAGCATCAGTATAATACATGCTTCTCTAGCACACATAGATCATTTTCCAGAACAGACCATATGCTAGAACACAGTATACTTACCAAAAATTTTAAAAGATTAAACTCATACACAGTATCTTTTCTGACTGTAACAGTGTGAACTAGAAATCATCAACAGGAAAAATAATGTTAAAAAAAAAAAGAAGAAAACCTAAGTACTGCTAAAAAACTATTGGGTCATAGAAGAAATCAAAACTGAAATTAAACAATTATTAGGCTCAAATGAAAACACAACATATCAAAGCCTTTGAGACACAGCAAAAGTCAATATTCAGAGGGAAATTCAAAGTAATAATTTAAAAAAAATCCAAAATCATTAAACCAATGGCTTGATCAAATAGAAAAAAGAAGAGCAAAAGAAGGCAAAGCTACCAGATAAAAGGAAATAATAAAAATCAAGGCAGAAATAAAATAAGAACACAACAGAATCAACAAATCCAGAAATTAGTTCTTTGAAAGGTTTGATAAAATAAACAAACCTCTGTCTAGACTGACAAAAGAACAAAACCAGAAGAGGCAAATAACAAAATTAAGAAATGAAATTGGTGACATTACAACAGTGATAAAAAGGATTATAAGAGATACCCATGAAAAATTGTACTGGAACATATTTGAAAACTCAGATGAAATAGACGAATTTCTAGAACATGCTACCTACCTAAACTAACACAAACAGAGGTAGAAATTTAAACAGAACCATTCCTAAAGAAGAGACAGAAGATGTCATCAAAATATTGCCACCACCACCAACAAAAAATACAGGACCGGATGTCTACATTTGAGAATTCTACCAAACATTCAAAGAAGAGTTGACACCAATCCTACTCAGTCACTTCAAAAACACAGAAGAAGGTACACTGACAAATGCTTTCTGTAAAGCGATTATAACCCTGATGCCTAAACCAGGAGGCAACAAAAAAAGAAAACTACCAACCAATATGTTTTATGAATGTAGATGCAAAAATTTTTAACAAAATTCTAGCTAACACACTACAGAAACATATCAAAAAAATCATACACCAAGATTAAGTGGGATTCATAGCAGATCACAATGTAGATCAACATTAGAAAATGAATCAATATCCACCACATAATAAAAAGAAACACATAATCATCAATTTATGCAGAAAAGGCATTTGCTAAAATTTAAAACATTTTCTCGATAAAAATTCTCAGTAAAATAGGAATAGAAGGGAAATTTCTCAACATAGTTATGAACATATATGCAAAACCAACAGCAAACATTGCACTCAATGAAGAAAGCCTGAGAATCTTACCTTTGAGAATAAGAACAAGACAAGAATGCCCATTATCACCATTCTTACTCAACACTGTGCTAGAAGTCCTAGCTAAAGAAGAAAGACAAAGGGAAATAACAGGTATCCAAATCAAAAGGGAAGAAGTATGTGATCCTATACGTAGAAGATCCTAAAGATTCCGTAAGAAAACAGCTGGGACTAATAGAAGAATTTAGCAATGTTGCAGGATATAAGATCAGTGCACAAAAATAAATTGGATTCCTCCACACTAACAAAGAATACTCCAAAAAGAAATCAAGAAGAGAACATCATTTACAGTAGCCCCTAAATCAATCAAATGGCTTGGAATTAACCTAACTAGGGACATAAAAGACTTACACAATGAAAATTAAAAAAAGACTGCTTCAAGAAACATACAAAAATGGAAAGATATTCTGCGATTATGGATAAGAAGGCTTAATATAGTGAAAATGTCCATACTACTTACAGTGGCCTATGGATTCCATGCAATCCTCTACAAAGCCCAACAACATTCTTTATTGAAATGAGAAAACTAATGACCAACTTCATATGGAAAGAAACCCTGAATGCTCCAGTCCAGTGCCGTCGAGTAGACAAAGCAATACTGAAGAAAAACAACAAAGCAGAAGGCCTCACATGCCTCATTATCAAAACATTTTATATAGCCACTGTAATGAAAATAGCCTTGTATTGGTTCAATGATACACACAGATCAGTGGAATAGAATTCAGCGCTCAGAATTAATTGCAGACATTTATGGACAACTGATTTTCAACAAGGGGTTAAAGTCTCATGCCGGGGCTAAAAACAAGCCACTGCTGGTTAAGCTGATTCCAAATCACAGTGACTCAATAGACAGAGTAGAACTGCCCCGTATGGTTTCCTAGGAGTGCTGGTGGATTTAAACTGCTGACCTTCTGGTTAGCAGCTGGAGCACTTACATACTATGTCACCAGGGTTTCACAGCCTTTTTAATAAAGGGTACTTGTGAAACAGGATACCCACATGCAGAAAAAACAGGTACCATACCTCACACTATAGGCAAAAACTAACTCAAAATGGATCAAAGCCCTAAATGTGAAACCTACAACCATAAAATTCCCAGAAGAACACTATGGGACATAATCTTTTGAAAAAAACAGACTAACAAATATATGAATGCATGAATAGAAGACAAATAAAACATAAAAATTAAAAAATATGTTCATCGAAGTAGAGAACCTATATACTCAGAAAAATCTTCAGAAACAACTTGTACAATAAAAGTGTAATCTTTATATAGAAAACTACAATAATTCAACAACTGAAAGATAGATATCCCATCTTGTAGATGGAAAAGGACATGAACAGACCCTTCACCAAAGAGGACTTCAAAGCAGCCAACAAACGTATGAAAAGTTGTTCTTGATCACTAGCCATTAAAGAGATACAAATCCAAACTACAATTAGATACAGGCTTACCAGAACTTAAATGTCAGTGATGAAAAATAAACAGATAACAACAAATGTTGGTGAGGATGTGGGGAGACTGGAAACCTTATCCATTCCTGAAGGGACTGCAAAATGGTACAACTACTATGGAAAATTGTCTGACACTTTGTCAAAAAAAACCAGACATAGAACTAACCTGTGCTCTACATCCATTCTTAGGCATATACTCAAAACCTAAAAATAATGACAGGAACAGGTATATGCACACCTATGTTCATTGCCGCTTTACTCACAATAGCAAATGAATAGAAACAACTGAAGTGCTCATCAGCAGATGAATAGATAAGCAAATTGTGGGATATACATACAATGGAATTCTATGCAACCAGAAACAAGAATGGTAAGCCCATAAAAAAACATAGCATGAGTGAACCTGGAGGACATAATGCTAAATGAAATAAATCAAGGATAGAAGGGCAAATGTTGTATGATTTCTCTTTTATAAGTAGACAAGAATACATACATAATGAGAGGCTAATGTTTATTGGTGGTTACAAAGGAGAGGAGAAAAGAAAGGGGAAAGAACACTTTAGGTGAGTATTTTTGGTGATAGGAAAGTTGACACCACATGTGAGTATAGTGACCATACCCATCCAAAGTAAAGGTGAGTGTTTGAGCACCTATAGATGGGTTTTGGCATATTGGAATATGAGTAGATACAAGTATATATGTAGGTAAAAGCAGACAGAAGCATCTATCAAAAAAAAATCAAACCTGTTGCTGTTTAGTCAACTCTGACTCATAGTGAGAAGCATCTATAGGTACATATAAATACAAATTTGTGGATGCAGGCTCATATATTCTTTGACAGCTCAAATACAGACACTCTTCAGACATAAGCAAACATCTTCCAAGGTTGGTTTTCTGGGTTGGAAAGCTTAGAACCATAGTCTCATGGGACAGCTCAGTCATTGGTAGAAAACTGTTGTTAGGTGCCACTCAGCCAGTTCTGAGTCATAGCAACCCTACATACAACAGAACAAAACACTGCCTGGTTCTGCACCGTGCTCACAATTGTTGCTGTGCTTGAGCCCATTTTTGTAACCAGTATGTCACTGCGGTACAACCTCATCCACAAAGATCATGATCTATATCCTAGTGAATTAAGTAAAGTCTAGGGTCTTAGAAACTTGCAAACCACAATCTACTTGTCTCTGCTCTCTAAGGAGCACAACAGTAAGAAGCTAACCAAAAACACAACCTCATCTATCCTGAAACTGGAAGAACTAGGTAATGTCCAGCTACCACCACTAACTATTCTACCAAGGTTACAATAGATAGAATGGGAAAAAAGTGTGGAAGGGAACTAAAGTCCCCGATTAAGACAAAAGGGACTGGGAGGGGAGACAGGATGAAGTGACAGACAGCAGAGAACTCCTTGAGACTATCACCCTCAGGCATTCTTTAAACCCAGAACCAAGGCTACTCCCTGAAATGCCCCACAGTGAAATAGCAGAGTGACAAACAAAATAAAGGACAGCATCTATAACATCAGTGCTCTATTTAAAAGCCATTTATATGAGACCCCAAACACAATGATTGCTCAAAAGCAAACACGAGAAGATAAGGTACCAGAGAAACTAGAGTACTGGAAAAGGCACAAACAGGACATGATTAAAAAGAATATTGGCACATCATAATACATACAACTAATATTACTGAACAGGTTTTATGGAAACAGTCAAATGGGAATCTAACTTGCTGTGGAAACTTTTGCTAAAAACTCCATAAAATATTATTTTTAAAAAAAGTAAACTGAGTGATGGAAAGACATGTATCTTTGCAAATCTTCATTTAATTATTTTATTTGCATTTAGGTGCGCTTCCTATTATCTGCTTTAATTTATATAACTTTTTTTTGTTTTAAAAAATACATTTAATCTTATCTCTTAAGCCTTCATTTTACATCTCTTCTGGAACAGTGTGTGAGAAAGAACCAAGTAAATATTCTGCAACTTCCATTGTTCATAGTTAAAACTAGTCATTCAAAGGATTTCCTCTACCCAGCAATTAGAAGATACCTGTCCTGCCCAACACTGCTCTTCTTGAAGACCTAACAAGGAGAAGCTCTAGATATGTGCCTTACTTCTTCATCACCCTGCTCCCTCTTCCCCAAAAGATCCCAAGTTCTCTACCTGATTGGAAGGTGATCTCACTAAACATCATCCAAGTGTCAGCAAAATGGTACTGACACTTGATGGCACTGGCCATGCGATGGTGGAGAGGCACCGTGACGAATCGAGCACTGGGGTTGACATCATCCAGGACAAGGGGGAAGGAGACAGCATTAGGTTCCCACTCATTGGCTTCAGAACGGAAGTAGCACTGTACCTCCTTAAAGATCTTCACACCTTTAGCAAACATATTGTTGCAGTGGACCTGGCAGAGAAGGAGCTTTGTTAGTGACAAGTTAACACACTGCCAGGCTGGCATACGGACATAATGGTAGCTTACCTAGGAAGATCCCAACCATGCATGTTTCTCTCAGCACTTTCCTTAGCAAATAGTTGGTGTTCTACAATCTTCTGGGTTTTATTGTCACTTAAAAGTGACAATAACATGATGCTCAAGCCTTATGTGAACTGCAACCCCAGTCACCTCCATGCAGCTGCATGTCTCTAGTCATCTCAATTCATGTTGCAGGACTGCAGTTTCCTCATCTGTTAAATGTGGACTGGATAAGCATCCTCGCAGGTCCCTCCCTTACGCTTAGCACTCGGAGGCCATAATCTTCTTAGCAGCACTTGTTGTCTGCTTGGAATTGATCTGTATTGAACTAAGGGGATGATCACTATAGTGCTTTCTTCTAAGCACATTCCAGTAGCTTTCCACTCTTTTTGAACAAGGTTAGGTGAAATAGCTGAAGTAACATTTTTGTTGTTAGATGCTGTTGAGATGGTCCTGACTCATGGCAATGCCATGCACAATGGAACAAAACTCTTCCCAGCTCTGTATCATCCCCACAGGTATCCATAGGGTTTTCACAAATCCATTGTGTTTTATAGAGTTTTCACTGGCTGATTTTCAGAAGTAGATCATAAGGCCTTTCTTTCTAGCCTGTCTTAGTCTGGAAGCTGTGCTAAAACATTTTTAGTATTATAACATCACACAAGACTCCACTGACAGATGAATGGTGGTATCAGGTGCATGGGCCAGGAATCAAACTTGGGTTAACAACAACAAACAACCCAGTGCCATCAAGTTGATTCTGATTCATAGCGACCCTGTAGGACAGAACAGAACTGCCCCATTAAGTTTCCAAAGAGTGCCTGGCAAATTTGAGCTGCTGATCTTTTGGTTAGCAGATGTAGCACTTTGCCCACTATGCCACCTGGGTTTCCTATTTCATTCCTTTCTAGAAATTTCATTTCAAATGCCACGTGTTAGATTTTTTTATCCAAGTGACACTACATTTCTTTCAACTAAGTTCAGCTTAGATAAAGCTGTCTGATGATAGCTTTATCATAGATGGGATCTTCTTCACAGATATTTTATGAGGCAAGAGGTTAGCTGATGTTTCCTAGGTTGCTGCCATAGACACTTTACTGGGGTATGAATATGGCTTTTAAGTATCATCAGGAACAGAGATTTCACAATTTTTTTTTCTGCATCACCTTTCTGTGCTTCACAATCCTTAACATGTGGACTGTTCAGCTTTTTCACTAAGTTAAGTCCCTTGATATAGTTTAGAAACACTTTTTTCTGGTTCAGACCTACGCAGAAAACTCAGCTTGATGGTCACTAAGCACACAACATTTCCTAAATACAAAGATTTCGTAGACTGAAAGATAACTGTAGTAATACATTTCTTGTTTTTGTTCTAATAATTTGCTTAGGCCCTTGAATTGTTAACCCTATAACTGCCTTCAATATTCAGTATCCTTCTCTGGTTTCTGGAGAGTCAGTATGAAACTCTCATTCAGAATTTATTTTGAACCAAAGAAGAAAGCAGCAGAGCTATAGAAATGTAATGACTAGAGAAATGGGCCAAAGATTTTATATATATATATATATATACATGTATATGTAAAGGATTAATAGAATATTAGAGCTAATGGAGATCTTTAAAATCATGTAGTCCAACCCCCTCCTTATGAATGAAGAAACTGGGGCTCAGAGAATTTGTGACTTGTTCACGGTCAGTCAACAGCACAAATGGGTCCAGAACCCTAGACTCCTAGTCCAGTGCTCTTTCCACATTTTCCACATGCCATGCCATGCAGGAGTGCAGCAAATAGGCTTCACTTTTCCATTTGGATTTTCTCCCAAATGTTCCAATGACAAAAACATGTTTATACCTTCCTTGGGATGAATTAACCATTCCAGTGTGTTCAACACAAGTCAATGGAACAAGACTTTAAAAATATATATCGAAAAAAATACCATCTACAGCTTTAATAGATTTTTTCAGATGTTTTAAAATCTGCATAGTATTGGGAGAGTGGCCTGTTGGGAAGGTAATAATCTTTCCCACAGACATTTTTGGGAATTCTTCTGGAATGCAAATAAATAGTATAGGATTTCATTCCTATGTGGACTTACATATTTATTTAATGAATGCAATACATTTTAGAAATGCATTAGTTTATTTTCATGTTACATTTTAACTATTCTTTAGGAAAAAAATAGGTAGTGATTGTCCTAGAAGGCAAAAATGAATCTCTGAAAGACACTTTTTCCTTTTTACTTGTTTCTAAAAGAATTAAGATATGCTGGAAGACATTTGAGCCTTGAAAGCAATGGATCTGAGTCAGTTCTTTAAAGCTTCTGGCCCCTTCTGGTTGGTGCACATGCTTTGAATAATTCTGATCTGTTATAAACTGGTTAAACAGGAGCTGATGAGGATTGCTTTGGACTCAGAAAATCAAAGTTATAGACTAAATATTATAACTTTATGGAGAGATTAAAATATATTTTAATATTTGTGGAGATAGAAATTCTCCTGATACTATGTATTTGTGAGTTAATATATAATATTCACAGGTACTATTTGGCAACATGAATAAATATTCTCTTAAAGCGCATTCACCACACAGATGAATTTTCCACCCTTGGAAAAACTGTGAAGAAAAATACATTATAAAAAGTTGTGAACACCTGAGTTTTACGAACACCAAAGGACCATTCTGGAACAGTAGATGAGACACATGTTTTCATCATAAATGTTTGTTATTTAACTAATAGATATTAATCCAATTAGAAAATATTATCACGTTAGCATCAGAGATTTATGTAATAAGCATGATTTTCATCATAACCCATAGGCTTGTGTAAAGAATAACAAATTTTGACTTACTAGGAGCTCATAAAGGTAACAGTGGTCTCCTTCTTCTAGGTTCCCCATGTTATCATGCCTTGCTCCTTTTGCAAGCAAAGGATGTTTGCCCCACTGAATTGCAAATTGTTCCAAGGAAGGGACCATCTCTCATTCAGCTGTGTACCCACAGTACCTAGCATAGTGCTATTTATGCTCTAATTACTGTTGTTAAATTATTAGAAGGGGAGATAGATGGATGGATTTAGAATGCAAATATTGAAGCTGAGGATGGAGCATAAATAAAGGTAGCACTACCAATTTGTTGGCTGTTAATATTCTGAGCACAATTTATTAATGAGGAGAAAGAACAGATAAACAGGGATCCATGTGTGAGGTTAGACTGACACGCCCAGTCTCTTGAGGCATATATATAAAGTCCCCTCAAGCTCCCTCATAAACCAGTAAGAGTTAATGCCAGCCACATAAATTCTTAGGGTATCTTTGTTACATCCAGCAAAAGGATATTTTTCTCTATCCATAGCACTCTAGCCTTCCTTAACCTTAGAATTCAGGTTTGACCTCCAGTCCAGTCACTTTATGCATGAATATTTCTTCTTTTCTGTGTCTTTCTCTCTGAAACATACTTGGGATTGAATAAGGTAAAAGGAAAACAATAATCCGATCGAGTTACTGGGATATCCACCAATGTATTAATATAAATGTCCTCAACCATTCCACCAAGGTGGTTCTTCCATGAGAAATTGGAAATCAGGCCTTAAGCCCCTCCCTAAATGTTCTCCTGTGTCTACTTTTACCATGCTTCAGCACCCACCCAGTCTTTTGACCTTTTCCAAGTCTCGTGCTTCCATCCAACCACACAATATCCATCACTCTTTCTTGACTGATCTGTGACAAAAGTTGGTAAAATAATTACTACTATTGCATTACACATTACTTTTAAAATATTTTACTCAGGTAAATATTATTACTCAAGTAAAATATTTGCATTTTTAAAACAGGCTTTTGAGAGACAGTATTTAATCAAAAGCAAACTAGCTAATAATTTACATTTTAAGCCTTATAGCAAGCTTGAATCTTACCAACTGGGCAACTAATTCCTGTCACTGGACAAAAAGTGTCACCCAGATGCCACGAAGACATTAAACTAAAACCTGGGACTGAGATTCAGAGTCCAGATGCTGACCCAAGCTAAGAGTAACACCAGTTCTGCCTGCCTAGCCCCAGTGTCTGCTTCAAGTTTCTGTTTATAGTGAAGAATGTACAATACTTCAATGTTTTATTCTTGTCTGTCATACCTCTTCTTCCTTCCCGTCAAGGTAGCAGAGATATTTCTAACTATTAATAGAGTAGCCATCAAAGGGTATCATTTGCTCATTCACAAATATTTATTGAGGCAGCCTATACTAAGCACTGGTAGAGATTATAAACCAGTGTCACTACCTTGGAGAAGCTTGAGGTGTAATAAGAGAGTTAGATATGTACCCAGACAAGCAACAACAAATGTGTTGTTATAGAAGGTAAGAGACAAAGAGTTCTGGGAACACCAGTTTGAAATCTTATGATTTCTCAGTGAGGGAGGGACACAAACCATTAGTGGAGGTGTTGGTAGTGTTAGGTGCTGTTGAGTTGATTCTTGACTCATAATGATCCCATGTGACAGACTAGATCTGCCCCCATAAGATTTTCTAGGCTATAATGATCACATGAGCAGATCTCTAGGTCTTTCTCCCATGGAGCTGCCAGGTGAGTTTGAACGACCAACCTTTCTGTCAGTAGCTAAGTGATTAACTTGTACACCACCAGGACTGCTTCATTAATGGAAACTGATTAAAAACACAAAGCCCCCCTCTTCCTTCATTGACAATCAGAGCTGTGATATGCCACCAGTGTGTCATATCCCTTGGTATGTTAGGCAGGGACATATTATGAATTTTGTGGACCCTCTGCACCTTTGCCTTTATAGGTCCCTTCCCCTATAAAAATAAGAAATTCTATTCTAAGACTGTCTTGGTAAAACGACGAATTTATTATGTGATGCTAAAAGTCATTTTGTCTTCTGATTTCAAAAGAAAATAAGTATTTTCATGGGCCTCAGAAGTATCGTAGGCCCTAGCCACTGTGGTTACCATGTCTAATGCTTACGTCAACTCTGATGTTGGAATAATAACAACCACAAAATCAGAACCAATAACTGAGTCTAACCCTCTTGTCAACAAATAAAGAAACAAGCCCAGAGAGATAACTGAAATGTACAATGTATATAGTAGTTTGTAGCAGAATGGGTATTTGAATCCAGGTCTGTTGGTGTTAGCTGAGGGTTCTTTCTAGACAGTCTCTTCTCTACCACTGGTTTTAGACTCCTTCAAAAAATTCCAGCACACCTAAGTCCACTGACCTTCATGGTAGTGAAATTCCTGATGCGGTCAAATTCAAACATGATCTCAATGTAGCCATTGGTGGCACTCTCATTTCTCCAGCCCACATAGTCATAGCCAGGCCACACATGGTATTCATGGGTCTGGGTGAAGTCATCCAGGCCAGACACTCCATCTGTCAACTGGCCCAGCCCTTCAGTCATGCTGCTCAAGCCAATAGAAGAGAAAGAAAAAGGAGAGAGGAATCTGGAGTTAATCATACATTCCTGGAAGAGTTTTTGACCAGATTCTTCACATTGGTATTGTAACAGCTGATCTTGGAGATCGAAGAACTGTGAAAAATAATTTTTTTCAGTATTGACTCATTTATCCTGAAGAATTAAGAATTTCGTATCAATGAATTTTACAAAGTAAAATTGATGCTTACCTCTTTAGTAGCAAAAAAACAATTTTTATATTCTATGAAAAGCTTTATGTAGTCTATGGTATTCTTGACTATTCTTATATACTGAACATAATGAAGTATTTATATATTTGATAAATCAGTGCATCAGCAAGTGAATGAATAAATGTGTAGAAAGAATACTACAGTACATAGCAGCACTTACCTCATTACTAAATAAATGGTGCCAGAACATATTAGAAAATTTTCTCTCTCTTTTGACTGTACTTGTCATTGTTGATTTAATCAACTTCAGAGATGCCAATCATGCCATGTCTACCTCATATCTCCTATCAAATACAGTATCAAACAAAAGGGAATACATACATACAAATAAAACATGGACAATGCTGGTGGTGGCATGGTGGCCAAACGGTCAGCAATTTGAAACCACCAGGTGCTCCTTGTAAACTCTATGAGGTAGTTCTCCTGTCTCCTGTAGAGTCATTATGAGTCAGAATTAACTCAATGGTAATGGTTTTGGTTTGGTTTTATATATACCGTTATGTATATGTAGCATATATAAACACATAAATCTATATTATATATGATCTTTCATGTATTGTATAATCTTTGCCAACATTAATCTATGTTCAATTTTCATTAAATTTGTATACTACTAGACCAACAGAGTAAAATGTTTGCATTTCTTAAGACTCTTAGGTATTGGATCTATTTCCTTACCATCTGACTTCTCTCCTAGGCTTAGTCTTTGCACATAAAGCCCATTCTAAAAAAGAAAAGTGTTGAAGTGGGCTACAAGAATAGTATGGCTTGGAGTGAAGTGGAATAGATTAGACTACCTTTTGTCTAGCCCTAAACTGCTACTGTATCTGATCATAACTTCACCATGATGCTCTATTGTTCTAGCTCAAGTCTGTTCACTGATCCTTTCTGCTGTTGCCATCTTCGGCTTCTGCCATAGTCCAGCTGTTCATGTCCTCAGCTCTGCTTCCTTTCTGCTAATACCGTCAATCTAGCAATATCTCCTCCGCTCCATTTCTCATCTCATCCTAGAAATTTTGTCTATTGCAAACCTTACTAGCTTGCATCTTCTCACAACTTCTAAAGCATTTACATTTATGGACCCACTCATTCTGAATTTATTGACCAGTCTAATTAATCAATTAGTCTCATTAGTTAAATTCTTCTGATCCATTGTTCTTATATCAGGCCAATATCTGTGTGAGGCCATTTCTGAGGTTCAAAAAATATCACTAGCATATTTAGTCATATTACAGTGTTTAGCTTTGCTTTGTGAAAACTACTTTCTCTGTGATTACCCTATCATCCTAAACTAGGCTATAAGTTCCTTGGGAATGAAGACTATGGATTTTAATTTATCTAAAGCACAGGGACTAAAATAAATACTAGTTGGCCAATTGATAAACTATTAATCCCAAGCCATGAAAAAATATTAGTTTCTCCTAGAGGTCCTTTCCTCATTCTGATGACCAAGATTTCAGGAATTTACCTGTATCCAACAGCTCCATCATAGACAGAATCATTCAGATAAATGATAGAGCCTCCAGGGAGGACTAACTGCTGCCCAGCTGGAGCATTGTAAGACACCAAGCCATCTGCCAAAGGAAACACAGCTGTATCAGTGTCTTTGGGAAGTAGATGTACCTGTAGCTTAGACTGACTACTCAGGGAGTTACTAAAGTCTTCAAGGATACAAGTTTGTACAGTGTGTCCACTCAGGACTCAACTCCAGCACACAACTAGCTCTACTGAGAACCACTCCTCAGCACAAGTCAGCAGAAGTGATTTCAAATGCATTTTTCCAAGTGTGGGCACTAGGTCCTGAGCAGCCACACAATGCTCTTTTCTTTGCTCTAACCAAAAGCGAATGACAATACTTGGGATTCCTGACCCCAACCCCTCTGATTTGATTGAAATTATTTCCCAGGGGCTATTTTTTTTTTTTTTACAAAGATATCTATCATCTCCTTCTGTTTGAGACCTACCTAGCCAAACACAGCCATAAAGTTCCACTCTCATGCACACATTCATAGAGTGATCAGTGACGGGGATGAAGCGGACAAATCTGGCCACAATAGGTGGCTCCAAATCCTTCAGAGAAATGTCATAGGGGTTACTATTTCCATCCAGCACCTGAGGAGAGACAGAAAAGTGAAGAGATACTATGAATTTGGGCTGACTTATCTTCACCCGCAAAGTCATAGCCCTTTTGATGCCCTCCTCCTTTTATTGTGGTCAAATATATATAACATAAAATTACCATTTTAACCATTTTTCAGTGTACAATTTGGTGAACCCTCTCCTTTGAATTCAAAGAGAAGAATGTTTCCATTTAACTTTCCCAGCAGACATGATGTTCTTCTCTGTGCCACCTCCGCAGGTTCCCTTTCCCTGGGTCACACATTTACAAGGAAATGGTAGGCTCATAGACTCACATTTCTATACAGACAAACTGCAGTTCTTCTCCCAATCTAAATTAGAATATAAGTCTGCAGGTCTCTACTTCATACCTGCTTCCCATGCCGGTTCCGCCAAGAGATCCAGCGAGTACCATCTCGACTATAATTGATCTTGTACATGGGAGCAAACTCATTGCCATGGCCTCCTGCATGACGCCCCTGTGTCCCCACCAGAGTGATAAAGTGCAGGGTGTGCAAGTCAATCTGCAGAAACTCCTTCAGGTCATCAGGTTCCACTGGAATCTCAGGGCACCAGGCTCCATCCCCTTCTTCTGAGTCCAGCCTTCAGGGGTAAGAGTTGGGGAGAGGCAAAGGGGCCACAGAGTTGTTTACCAATCCACAGCAAACAGCTGCCCTGTCCTAAAGGGAGATAACCAACTGAGATCCCAGTTCAGACTGACTGTTTTCTCCACCATAGTACCCACCTATGGTCAATTCTCTCTACCCAGGGCACCATAAAACCCAAAGAAAGCCATCACCAGGGAGCTATAGGCCTTGAGATTACATGTAACCTTCATTTCCCACCCTGATTTCCATAGAGGCCTCAAAGCAAATGAAACCCTTGTTACCTTCTGTGCCCTCAACAAATCATTTTACTACTATCCCTGCCCCCCATTTGCAGCCTCACCCTGATAAGGTTAGTCACTCCTTGCTTAGATGCCATGTTATGGAGCCACTGAGAGTGAAGAGAAGGGATAGTAGGATCTCTAGTGTGGGCTATGCTACATGGTGGAGATTTTACCAGCAAGATGGGCATGGCAGCCTAGCAAAAATCATAGAAAGTCAACACAAGAAAGAGGGTAAGAGCACATCAAGGGAGTAATAAATGATCTGGTTTCATTTTGCTCACCCAAGGCTGAGCTACCACTGAACAAAATTGTAAAATTAGTGTGTTTTATTTTGGGAAACTTCTTCCCTGGAAGGTACCCTTCTTCTCTTCTAGAAGCCTCTCCCTATAGGTACTCCTTTACCAGCCCCACTGACAATCATTCTACTCTTTCACACACTAAGAAATGAGTTATGGAGAACATTTACTAAGGTTGCTTTTAGTATAAAGGTCATTTCTTATTTTAGCAAAAATCAATACTCCAAAGGAATTGTATTCCAGAAAAAAAGCAGGTCTCAATCAGCTCAGTAGCTTCTGGGGCATTTATTGCTTTAGACAACCTCTGAAGGAAGCAAAAGGAACCCATTCAACTTTGTTTATAGGTCAGAATGGTCCTTCTCTGTGAGATTATCGCTGAGTGAAGGGAGGTACTTGGAAGCATCAATGACTAGTTAAGTGCTTGATCCTTTGTACTGTGAGCAATGTATGACAGTCATGTGTTAAAGAGGGCCAGACCTCCTAACTCCTCATGGCCTCTATAACCTTGCACCTTCCTATTTCTGCTGTTCTGGTCCGTAACCTGCAGCAGTTCCTAGTGAGATGCCAGGTATAACAAATTCACTGCACATAAAAGAACCCATTAGCTGTGGATAGTATAGCTCTAGGACCTCTGTGGTTGAGATGAGGTTGCCAGCCTAGCACGCTGTCATATCCTGAATCATCTATCTGAAAACACACAAAGTTGATTAGACCCACTTGATGCCATTTCCCCCATTCCTACCAGTTACTGCCAAGTACCATTTCTCTTTCTCAGCCCCCTTAAGATAGGGCTCTGTGTCCAGGAAATCTGTCCAATCAAGAACTCAGGATTTTCTTGGAGTAGTCATCCTCACCTTCCATATTTAGCAGCTGTGGACTCTGACCACTGACTGGAAGCTGTGATGTCCTCATCTGGAATGTGACCTCCTGACATGCCCAGAGGATAGCGGCATACAGCTGGCACAAGAGAAACCAAGGATAAAAGAGGGGATCCTCTTATTTTTATTTCCAGAGTATTACTGATCACCAGATGTAAATCATCCTAAATGCTTCTATGACAACAGTTTCAGTACCCTGACACTATCATATTTTTCTTCCTGGCCCTGCCAACCAAACTTACTACCATTCAGGCCTCTAAGCCCTGACCCTCAGTCAAAGCTATCTTTTTGTCTAAGCTCTAACAAATAATGTAACATCAGTTTTGCAACAGTGATGAGTCATCCCTATAATCACCAAATACTCCCTATGACACACAGCACTTTTTTCTAGGTAGCTGACTGCATAAAACTATGAAACAAATTTAAAAAAAAAAATTGTCTCTCCTGTAAAGGGATTGAACATACAGTTTTGTTCTCTGTTAGTACCATGTTCACGGGGGGACTTCTACTTCCAAACAAGATTGAACAATAGGGACTAGATTTAACTTTTTTTGTAAACAAACCAACAAAAAAGGACAAAACATATGAAGAAAAAGAGGGAAGGGAGATTTCAAGATAACGAGCATTAGACAGCAAAGTAAGTGATCCTTGAGAAACAGAAAACAAAGAAGATGAACCCACATTCGAACAAGTTTATTGCCTTGAGACTGTGCCCACACTGGAGTACAATAAGGGGAACACAGGCAGAACCTGAAAGATTTTCCAGACTGAAGAAACAAAGATAAGAGTCTGGAAAAGCCAAGGGGGCTAGAGCTCTCAGAATATAGCAGGGCCAGATAAAATACAGGATACTTAGTTAAACTGAATTTCAGATTTAAAACATAAATACTAGTATATATCATATGTAATAAAAAATACTACCAAACATGTAAAAACAGTAGAAAAATAGAACCCATAATGAAGAGGGGGGAAAAAACCAGTTGAAACAGATACATGCAAGTTAGAATTGGGAGACATTAAAATAGTTATTATAATTGTATCATATGTGTTCAAAATGGTAAGATGAGCTGTGAAAGATAAAGAAAATGAAAATCAATACTGTAATTTTTTGTTCCTTGTGCTTCAAGTTATTGAGTTTCTTGGGTTTTTATTGTAAAACCTGCAAAAATTGGAGCCTGCATAATGTGGAAATACATCAGAGAGGGAAGACCTCGAGCATTTTTAAATAAAACAATACCTAAAACTCAAATGTATGAGATAAAATACACTGGCTAGATTAAATGCAGATTAAACATTAAAGAACAGATTAGTGAATTTAAAGACAGCAATAGAAAGTATTTGAAATGAAACAATGATGGAAAATTAGTCAATCAGCAAACAAAAAATAGATCATCACTAAGTTGTAGAATAGTTTCCAATATCCTAAGATACATGAAAATACAGCTCCTGAAGGAAAAAATGGAGGACCAAAAAAATCAAAACTGACAGAAAATTTTCAAATTTGATGATATTACAGTGAAAACTGAGAAAGCCAGACCAACAGACTGCTCTTTCAGGTAGATGCAACTTTTCTGCCTTGACAGCACGGCCAGAGAAAAGTTTTACCACTTTTTTTATCACTTTCTTTAGTGTAAAGTATTTCAGCTTTCTTTCTCTGACAGATTTCCACCTTACACAGGTTCCAGCTTCCACAGGTTTTACTATATTAACTCGAGGAACTCAATGGCTTGAAACACAAGAAACAAACTACAGTGTAACATATCATAATCCAATTTTTTTAATCAATGAGAAAGAAAACATTTTAAAAGTAGTCAGAGAAAAAAAGCACATTATGAAAAGAAGACAAAATATAAGGATGACAGCAAACTCCCCATTTAAAACAATGCAAGGCAGTAAATAGAAGTAAAATGTATAAAAGAATATATTTAATTTGCTTTACATAAAAAAATCCAAAACTATAAATCTAAAGTTCTATGCCAACTAAAAATATATATTTAAAACAAAGGTGAAGTGGACACATTTCTGCACATGCAAAAAGTGAAAGAATTCATCAACAGTAGATCCATATCACATAAAGTGTTAAAGAAGGCCTTCAAGCACAAGAGAAATGATACTAGATGGAAGACTGTATATGAACAAAGGAAAAAAGAGCACTGAAAATGATAATTATCTAGCACACTATATTTTCCCATGTTATTTATATCTTGTTTAATTATTTAAATAAAAATAATAATATTTATAAAATCTCCAAATACTTGAAAACTAAATACTTTTCTAAATATCCCAGAAGAAACCAATTTAGAGAGCATTTTGTACTGCCAGGTTAACAACAACAAAAGCTGTGGATAACATTTGAGGAATGCTCATGGGAGAAATTATCACACTAAATGCCTTTATTAAGAAAAAAAATAAATACCTAAAACAAGGACCTCAGCTTTTACCTTAAGAAATAGGAAAATGCAAAGCAAATTAAAATTAAAGCAATTAAATGAAAAGAAACAATAAAGATCATAGTGATAACCTATCAAATAGAAAAACAAAATAAAATTAAAAGCTGTTCCTTCAGGAAGACAAAAAACATTGCCAGACCTTTGGCCAAGCTGATCAGGGGAAAAAAAAGGAGACACAAATTACCAACATCAGAAATGAGAAATGTATTTTCATTACAGATAGTTCAGACACTAAAATAACAAGACAATTTAATAAACAACTTAATACCAACAATATTGACAACTTAGATGAAGTAGTCAAGTTTCTTAAGAGACACGAACTACAAAAGCTTAGTAATAAAGAAATGGATACTCTGAATAGCTGTATATCTCTTAAATTAAATTTGTAGCTAACAACATTCCAAATACAGAAAGCTACAGGTCCAGATAGCTTTACTGGTGAATTCTACCAAATATTTCATAAAGAAATAATATCAATTACTCATAAACTCTTCTGGAAAATTGAAGGGAGGGGATACTTTTCAAATCTTTCTTTGAGCAATATTACAACAAAACTATAGACCAATATCTCTCATGAACATAGATGTAAAAATTCTAAACATAATCTTAGTAAATTGAATAAAAATATGTATATAAAGGATACTACATCGTGGGATTTAGTCTTGGAATGCAAGATTAGCTTAATATTCAGAAATCAATCATCCACCACATAAATTAAAAAAGTAAAAGCATTTGATCATTTCAATAGACACAAGAAGCATGGCAAAATCCAATATCCATTTCTGACAAAACTAGGAAGGGAAAGAAATTTCCTCAACATATAGCTAACTTCATGCTTATTGGTAAAAGACTGAATGCTTTTGCCTTAAGCTAAAGAACAAGAGAAGGATGTTTGCCTTTGACACATCTAGTCAACATTATACTGGAATTTTTAGATAGGATGATAAGGCAAGAAAAAGAAATACAAAGCATGAAGATTGGGGGGAAAGTAAAATCGTCTCTGTTAGCAAATAACATCATCAGTTATGTAAAAAATCAGATGCAATCTACAAAACATGATACCATTTAGAATAAGTGACTTTAGTAATAAACATAGATATGCAAAACAGTTGTATTTCTATATATCAGCTATGAAAAATCACAAGTTATAATAGCATCAAAATTAATAAAAAATAGCATCAAAATTAATGAAATGCTAACAAATAATCCTGGAAAAAGAGGTGAAAGACCTGTATGCTAAAAAAGGTATATCCTTCTTGAAAGAAGATAAAGATCCAAGTAAGTAGAGAGATATAAAAAGCCTAGGAATCAGAAGACTAAATCCTGTATAAATGCCAGGTGCTCCTTGGAAACTCTATGGGGCAGTTCTGCTCTGTCTATAGGGTCAGTATGAGTCAGAATTGATTCAACAGCAGTAGGTTTTTGGGGGTGAATCCCGTCTACTGTATAAAAATGTCTGAGAATAGGGCAAAGCAAATTTTGATTTTTAACCAGCAGTCCAGGTGATTCTGATTTATAATCAAATTTGAGAATTAGAAGAAATAAGGGGATGAGATCAGGGTTCAGTTCTCCACATTAAAGCAAATGTTCAATGTGACATCCCACTCTCACCTACTCCAACCCTTCCATCATCCAGTTGCAAATCCATAGCACAGGAGTAACAGCATTGATGAGAATTCATAGGGTTCTCTTTAAGTCACGATTGGTAGCCTTTAATCTCTCTTCCTGGAGAGCAACATGGAATTCTTGGAGAGGAAACATTCAGAGAAGATCAATAACAATGAGAGAGATAGTGGCTGTTGAGTACAACAGAATGAAACATTGCCCAGGTCTGCATCACCCTCATGATTGCTGGCATGTGCAGGTCTTAGCCCACACATGGTCTTTGCTCTCTATGTCCCAGCTCACTTGCCTTAATTCAATTTCACAAATGCACAAGAGCCTTCTAGCCTCCAAGTCTCTTGCACATGATATTCCCTTTACTAGAAGTGCTTTTTTTCCTCACTCTTCTTTCATGTACTGACTCACACTCAACCAAAACCTCAAGCTTTCAGTTTATCACTGTCAGTGAACTCCTCTGATCCCCCAGCCAAGTTAGGAATCTCTGTTATAGCCACTTACAACATACTATTTCCCTTTATAATGGTTTTCACACTTGAAATCATTGTTTGTTTACTTTTTGTGTTCCCACTAAACAATGGAACCACATCTATCTTTATCTTTGTTGTTTATCTCCAGGGTACAGCACTTACTTACAGGAATCAGTAGTGTTTTGCTGTGCATAGGATTGCTATGCACAATGCTGCACTGCATAGCACAATATTGCACTCAGTATCTGCTGAAAAGTGTTAAGAATTTTATCTGGTTCATTATCACAGAGTTAAAAAACAAAGAACTGGAAGAAGTGGGAAGTTATTCTAGAGTAGCCTTGACAAAACCCATTAAAAAAAAAAGATTCCATTGAGTTGATTCCAATTTATAGCAATCCCATTTGGCTACAGTAGAACTGCACTCCATGGGGATATTTTATTGTGTTTTGACTGAAAGTTTATAATCCAAGTCATTTTGCCATATAAAACCTTACACACACAACACTATGCAACTCTACCTGCTCTCCCCACACTGTACTTCCCATATCTATCAATCAACCCCATCACCCTCTACCCTTTAATCTGACCTCTGGATGTGAAACTTTTCAGACAGCCTCACATATATACCTAAGTCAAGAAGCTCACTTTTTTCTAGCATAACTCTTATGTCTTTGTCCAGTCCAATCTTTGAAGAGTTGGCTTCAGTACTGGTTTCAGTTCTAGGCTTACAGAGAGTCCAACGGCCATCTCATCAGGGAACCACCCAGTCTGACAGACCATCAGTCAAGTGTAGTCTTTTAACAGAGTTCTAGTTCTGCACATCTATTTTTCTCCTGCTCTCAACTGAGGGTATGGAGTAAGAAATGGGCAGTGTTTTGTTCTGTTGTGCATAGGATGCTATGAGTCAGAACTGATTCCATAGTACTTAATATCATGTCAAGGCCTCTTTGTTGTCTTTGCTGTCAGAACAGTCTTTCATAGTGGCCTGGTGTCATCTAGTTCATCTAGTCTCATGGTGATGTAAGCTCTGGATCCTATAGTCTTTTCTGTTTCCAACACTCATATTTTCCTCCTGTCTTTGATGGCCTCCACTCTCCCCTGCTTCAGGTGGGTTGGGACCAATTGATGCTGCTTGCTGGGTTTTAAGACCCAAGATGCCACTCACCAAAGATGCAGAACAGTTTCTTTAAAATAAGAAAAAATAGTTATGCCAATTGACTTAGATGTCCCCCGAAACCATGACCCAAGACCCTTACCTCCGAAAATCTGTCCTTCACAATGTTGAGTTATATTTAGGAAACCTCTTATTGTTTAGTATAATCCAGCTGTGCTAATAACCTCTCTTCTACTGCATGCTGTCACTCCCTTCAACTATCTCAATCTCTATATATTACCTAATCTACAAATACTCTTCTTACTCCTTCCCTATCCTTGTAACCATAAAAGATTATTTTCTTCTGTGCTTAAAGCTTTTCTTGAGTACTTATAATAATGGTCTCATACAATATTTGTCCTTTTACAACTAATTTCACTCAGCATAATGTCTTCCCAATGACTCCATGTAATGAGATGGTACCTAAGATCATCAATGTTCTTTATCACTGCATAGTATTCTATTATATGAATGTATCATAGTTTGTTTATCTATTCACCCGTGGTAGAGATCCAGGTTGATTCCACCTTTTTGCAATTGTGAAAAGTGCTGCAATAAACGTTGATGTGCAGGTATCTGTTCATGTGACAGCCCTTATTTCTCTAGGATATATTTCAAGAAGTGGTATTGAAGGATCATACAGCATGGTATATCTATTTCTAGCTTTTTAAGAATGTGTCAAATAGATTTCCAAAGTGGTTGTACCATTTTACATTCTCACCAGCAGTGTAGAAGAGTTCCAATCTCTCCACAACCTCTCCAGCATTCACTGTTTTGTGCTTTTCAGATTAATGCCAGCCTTGTTGGAGTGAGATAGTATCTCATTGTAGTTTTGATTTGGGTTTCTCTGGTGTTTAATGATTGTGAGCATTTCCTCATGTATCTGTTAGGGTCCTGGATGTCCTCTTTGGTGAAGTGACTGTTCATATCCTTTGCCCAGTATATAATTGGATTATTTGTCTTTTTCTTGTTGAGGTTTTATAGTATGAGATTCATGGTAGCCAAAAGCTCTTTCTCAGTCTGTAAGTAGTCTTTTTACTCTTTTTGTAAAGTCTTTGGGTGAGCACAAGTGTTTGATTTTTAGGAGTTCACAGTAATCTATTTTCTCTGCTGATATTTGTACAGTGTGAGTAATATTTTGGAGTTTGTTTATGCCATGTATTATAGCTTCCAGAATTGTCTCTAATTTTTCTTTCATGATCTTTATTGTTTCAGATTTTATATTTAGGTCTTTGATTCATTTTGAGTTAGAATTTGTACATGGTGTGATGTATGGGTCTTGTTTCATTTGTTGCAGACAGATATACAGTTACGCCAACACCATTTGTTGAAGACACTGTCTTTTCCTCAGTTTACGGACTTTGGATCTTTGTCAGATATCAGTGGCTCACAGGTGGATGCTGTTATATCTGGAGCCTGAATTCTGTTCCATTGATCTATGTAACACTTTTTGTAGTAGTATCAAGCTGTTTTGTCTACCATGGAGTATAATAGGTTTAAAGTCAGGTAATGTGAGGCCTCTTACTTTGTTGGTATTCAGTAATGCTTTATTTACCCAGGGTTTGTTCCATTTTCATATGAACTTGGTAATTTGTTTCTCCATCTCATTAAAAAATGCGTATGGAACTTGTATTGGGATTGCATTGTATGTACAGATCATTTCTGGTAGAATATACATTTTTAAAACTGAATTTTACAATGTTTATCCAGGAGCAAGACAGGTTTCTCCACTTATGCTGATCTCTTTTGGTGTCCTGCAGTAGGATCTTGTAATTTTCTTTTTGTATGTCTTTTATTTCTCTGGTTAGACTTATTCTTAAGTATTTTATCTTCTTTGGGGCTACTGTAAATTGTATTCATTTGGTGATTTCTTCTTTGATGGTCTCTTTGTTGGTGTAAAGGAATCTAACTGATTTACCTATGTTTATCCTGTATCTTGATATTTAGCTGAACTCTCTACCATTAGTTCCAGTAGTTTTTTGTGGATTCTCTAGGATTTTCTGTGTATAAGGTAGTATTATGTGCTAATAGAGATGCTTTGATATCTCCCTTACCAATTCAGATGTGCTTTATTTCTTTTTTCTTTCCTTTCTTTTCTTTTTTTAATTTGATTGAGTGAAAGTATACAATCGAGTTTGATTTTCCATACCTGTCTATCTGCAGCTCCTTCTGCTCTCCTTTCCATTCTACACTTCCACTTCTCCTTTCCCTTCTATACATGTCACATCGTCTTAACAGTCTCCTGTCCCTTCCTCTCCACCCTCTCCACTCCTCTCTAGTAAGAGGCCAGTAGACAACATCCTATAGATGCATACAACCATAAAGTGCACACACAATATGATCACTCTGTGTCCCTGAGTCTAGAAGAGTTGACCTCAGTAATGATTTATGATCAGGGGCAGCATCGGGTCTAGTGGCCATGTTCCCAGGGGAACCCTCAGGCCTTCAGACCATCAGTTGCAGTCTTTTAGTGGAGTTCTTAGGATACAATCTTTTTTTTTCCCTTGTGTTGCCACTGGGATGCAACATTATGAGCCCCATCATGGCTGTCATTGGTGGTGGCCAGGCACCATCTGGTTCTTCTGGTCACATGTCAGTATAGTCACCCATTCACATGAGTCTTCTTGTCTTCTGGGCTCTCTTTCCCTCATATCATTGTTGTCCTTGGTGATCATCTGTTCCAGCTGAGCTGTGACCACTTGGTGTACTTCAGATGGCAGCTTGCTAGCTTTTAAGACCCCAGATGCCACTCACCAATATGAGGTGCAGAAGACACTCTTAGCAATAGGCTAGTTATGCCACTTAGCATTGATGTCCCCTGAAAGCATGGTCCCCAGAACCCCACACCTGCGACTATATCCTTGAAATATTGGGTTAAGATTGGAAGAGCTTTCAGTATGTTGAAGTCCAGTTAAATTGATCTTCTTTCTAATGTGTGCCATCACTGATTTCACCCAACCAAACTTCTATCAACTAATCTACAACCAACCCTCTCCCTCCCTCCCTCTCTTTCCTTGCAGTCATCAAAGAGTCTTTTCTTCTGTACGTGAGTTTCTTTTTCAGTAGAGATCTCATACAGTATTTGTCCTTGTGCTGCCGATTAATTTCATTCAACATAATGTCTTCCAATTGAAAGCAGCTTATGAGATGCTTTCTAAGATCATCCTTGTTCTTTATCATTGCATAGTGTTCCATTGAGTATATATACCATAGTTTGTTTATCCATTCATCTGTTGTTGCACATCTGGATTGATTCCATCTCTTTTTCTATTGTGGACTGTGCTGCAATAAACATCTGTGTGCATTTATCTGTTTGTGTGACTGCCCTGGCTTCTGTAGGATATGTTCCAAGCAGTGGGATAACTGGGTCAAATGGTACATGTATTTCCAGCATTTTAAGGAAGTTCCAAGTGGCTTTCCACACAGGTTGTACCATTTTGCAATCCTACCAGCACTGCAGGAGAGTTCCAACCTCTCCACACCCTCTCCAGCATTAGTTGTTTTGTGTTTTTTGGATCATGGCCAACCTTGTTGGGGTGAGATGGTATCTCATCGTTGTTTTGATTTTGATTTATTTAATTGCTAATGACTGTGAGCATTTCCACATGTGTCTTTTGGCTGCCTAAATACCCACTTTAGGGAAGTGTCTGTCCATCTCCTTTGCCCAATGTTTAATTGGATTATTTATCCTTTTCTTGTTGATATTTTACAGTACCTTGTAGATTAGGGAGACCAGACATTGGTTTGACATATAGCTGCCAAATATTTTTTCCCATTCTGTAGGCAGTCTTAATTCTTGTAATAAAGTCTCTGGATGAGCAAGACTGTTTGATTCTTAGTAGCTCACATTTATCTATTTTCTCTTCTGTTGATCTTGCTTTGTTTGTCAGATTTTGAAGTGTGTCTACATTGTGTATTAAAACTTCCATTATTGATCCTATTTTTTCTTGGATGATATTTCTCGTTTTAGGTTTTATATTTAGGTCTTTTATCCAATTTGAGCTGTTTTTTTGTGTAAGGTGTGTGATATGGGTCTTGTTTCAGATTTTTTCAGATGGATATCCAATTTTGCCAACACCATTTGTAAAAGGGAGCAGTGGAATCTCTGGGATAGCAGGCTCTAGATCATGGCTGGTAAAGACATGGCCCTACTTATGGAGTCACTGGGGGGCCGTCAGCTGAACCTGTGTTGTGAGTCAATCAAGGCTGGAGGAGATGCCTACAGGCTGCACCACAGTTATCTTTTTTTTATCTTTATTTTATTTTATTTTTTATTTAATATGACTGAAAATGTACATTCCCATATAAATTTACATGCCCATCTATATGCAACTTCCACTGCTCTCCCTGCCCGGTGACAGCACACTATTCCTCTCTGCTCCATACATGTCTCATCCTCCCAACAATCTCCTTTCTCCTCCTCTCCACCCAGTTTAGGTGGTCTTATATTGAAAGGTGAAAGCTATCTGACTGCTTCCAAAACCAGTCAGGCTATCAGATACGCAAGCCCCTCTTTCCAGCTGGCAATGGAGGAAACTCTATATCCATCCCCAGATGCCGTGATCTAGTTCAAAGTGTGGAAAGGCTACTGTCCTGCCGTTATATACTGCTGGGCCCCACCTATGAGGCTACACTGTGCTAAACATAGCTTTTCTGCTGGGAAACTGCTCCCCAAGCTAGCACTGCCTCCCAGCGTGGGAGTTAGCCCCTGCTGAGGCTTCTGTTTGGGGAACTCCACCTCCCAGTTGAACAAGATGGCATCCCACACAAGCTATCCTGCTGTTGTGAAACAGCTGAATGAATGATGGAGGTTCAGAAAGAGAGGGTGAAGAGCCAGGGGCCATGGTTCTCGAAGTCCAGAGCTGGGCTCTCAAAGTGTGGCTATTCCTGACATTGATCATGTCACCAGTATGGCTAAACTTTGCTGCTAGTTAAGCCCAATCACCATCACCAGCTAACAAAAAGAGGAAAAAAAAGTTAAAATCACCAGTTAACTTCAGTCTGCTAGAGCTGGCCATTCAGTAAGGGCAGGGATCAGCGAAAGAGAAGTTTCCCATGCAAGAGCATGTAGTCCAAATTGACAGCCCTAAGCCATATCCTAGGGCTCACTGGATATCCAGAAGGCTCCATTTAATTATGCTCTTTCTACATGTTCAATCCAGGCCTTAGTTTTCAGAGGGAATTAGGAAGACATGTGTCTAGTCTGCCATTTTCACTCTGCTCCTTGGCTAGAATTGTGTTGAGAATTTTTGCACTTAAGTTCATGAGAGATACTACTTTGTAACTTCCTTTTAGTGCTGTCTTTACCTGGTTTTGGTAACAGTGTTATGTTGGCTTCACGGAATGATTGTGGGAGTATTCTATACTTCTGTATGCTTTGAAATAGTAATAGTGATGTTCTCTAGTAAAGCTGTTAATGCCTGGCCTTTTTTGGTTGGGAGTTTTTAAATTACCTTTCCAATCTCTTTTTAGTGATGAGTTTATTTAGTTGTTCTACTTCTGTTTGTGTTAGCATTGGTAGGTAACACGTTACTATAAATTTGTACATCTCCTCTAGGTTTTCAAAGTCTTCAGAGTACAATTTCTTATAGTATTCTGTTATGATTCTTTTTATTTCATTTGGGTCTGTTGTGGTATCACCCATCTCATTTTATTTGTGTTATTTGCTTCCTCTCCTTTTTTTCTTTTGTAAATTTGGCCCATGGTTTATGAATTTTGTTGATCTTTTCAAAAAACCAGTTTTACTCTTGTTGATTCTTTCAATCATTTTTCTGTTCTCTAAATAATCTAGTTCTGCTGTTTTTTTTTTATTATTTGCTTTCTTTGTTGCCCAAGGTATTCTTTTGCTGCTCTTTCTACATGTTCAATTGGTAGGATTCATTCTTTGATTTAGTTCCTTTCTTCTTTTTGAATGCATGCATTTTTTGAGATAAACTGACCTCTGAACACTGCTGCTGTTATATCCCATAGTGTCTGGTAGGATGTGTTTTCATTCTCATTTGATTTTATGAATTTCTTTATTCCATCTTTGAATAACTCAGCAGTTTTTGAGCAAAGTGTTGTTCAGTTTCCATAGGTTTGATTTTTTTCTTTTTCCTTCTCTTTTCTATTATTGATTTTGACTTTAATGGCTTTATTGTCTGAAAAGATGTTTTGTCATATTCCAACACTTTCCATTTTGTTAAGGATTGCTTTGTGGTCTAACACGTGGTAAATCCTGGAGAAACAGTTTCATGTGCATTGGAAAAGAAATCATACTTGGCTCCTTTTGGGTGGAGTGTTCAATATATGTGTTTGAGGTCTAGTTGGTTGATCGTGGCATTTAGATCTTCCATGTCTCTACTGAGTTTTTTCTAGATATAGTCTGTCCTTCACTAAAAGTGATGTGTTGACATCCCCTGCTCTTATTTTGGAGTTGTCTAATTCTATTTTCAGTGCAGTTAATGTTTGCTTATCTATTCTGGAACACTGCATTTGGGTGTGTAGATACTGAATATGGTTCTGTTCTCCTGACATACTGATCCTTTAATAAGTATATAGTGTCCTTTCTCATCCAATGTGGTAGGTTTTAGTTTAAAGTCTATTTTATCAGAGGTTAATATTGACACTTCTGCTTTATATATACATATATATATATTTTCTGTTCTTTGAGTCTAAGATGTACCTCCTATAGGCAGCATATAGATGGGTCATGTTTTTTAATGCAGTGTGCCACTCTCCATCTCTTTATTGGTAGAGTTAACCTATTTACATTCAGCATGATTATTGATAGATATGAGTTTAGTGCTGTCATTTTCATGTCTTTTTTATGAATTGTAGACAATTCCTCTGTAGACAATTTTCTGTGCTGAGTCTCTACTGTTTTCTTTTCATCTTTTTCAATATTGTGGCTTTGTTTGCTGACACTTCATGTTTTTCTTGTTTTTTATTTCAGTGCATAAGGTTGATAGTTTCCTTTGTATTTACCTTAATATTTATCCCTATTTTTCTAAATTTAAACCAGTCCTTAATTTCTTTATATCAGCTTGACTTCTTATCCATATCTAAGATCTGTAACTACATTTTCTTTCAAGTCCCTCTTTTTTTTGTTATGCCAAGTGCCATCGAGTCAGACCATAAAGTTTACACAAAGACATCTCTGTGTCCCTATGTTTAGTATTCTGTCTTTGATTTATTTTTGTGATTCCCCTATTTGGGTTGTTATTCATTTGTTCTTTTTTGTGTTCTATTCTTGGGTTGTTACCTGCTGTTACTGGTTTTTCTAACCAACAGACACCCTTTAGTATTTCTTGTAATTTTTTTTTTCAAATTCCCTAAATTTCTGTTTATCTGAAAATATCCTTATTGCATCATCATTTTTGAAGGCCAGTTTTGCTGGATATGTAGTTCTTTACTAGTATTATTTTCTTTCAAGATTTTGTATATGTTCTCCAATTGCCTTCTTGCCTAAATGGCTTCTGCTGAGTAGCCCAAGTTTAGTCTTATTGAGGTCTTTTGTAGGTCATTTTTCATTTATCCCTAGCCACTTTTAAAATTGTCTCCTTATCTTTAGTTTGGGGCAAGTTTGAGCATAATGTATCCTGCTATCTTTCTTTTGGGATCTACCTTGTATGGAGTTTGATGCATGTGTTGGACAGACATCCTCATTTTTCACAAAAAAATTTTCTGTCAACAAATTCCTGACAATTGTCTGTGTGTTTTGTTATCCCCCTGTCTTATGGTACTCCAAGCAGGTTATTCTTCTTCCTAGAGTCCCACATAATTCTTAGTGTTTCTTGAGTTTTTCAATTCTTTTATATGATTTTTCCTAAAATATGTTGATGTCACATACTTTACATTCAGTCTCAATACTTTGACTCTCTATTGCCTTAATTCTGCTCCTCTGACTTCCTATTGAGTTGTTGAATTCTGTAATTTTATTATTAATTTTCATATTTCTAATTCTTGCTGCTCTGTGCTTTCTTATAGTGTGTTCAATTTGCCATTTTCCTCTGATGCATTTTGCCTCATCTCTTTTCTGATCTCTTGAAGAGCTCTAAATATTAATTTTTTGTATTCTACCTCTGATAGTTCCAGGAAGTTCTCTTCCTCTGGAAAATATGAATCTTTGTTTTGGCATTTTCTAAAGGCAACATGGTCTGCCTCTTTAAGTGATTTGAAATTGACTGTTGTCTCTGAGTCATTGGTAAGTTGTATTTATTTGTTTTATGCTTGTTTACTGTGTTCTAGCTTCTTGTTTTATTTTGTTTTGAAATATCCAAATAGGCTGATTGTATATGATAGCTTTTGGTTATTGTTGCCTTTCAGGCTCTGATGTCCCATCACTAGATGGTTAGACATACAAGCCCAAGAGTTCACTTACTTTTTTTGTATGGATTCAGCTCAGGTGTCCAGGTAGTCAATCACCAGGTGTGTGGTCGCTGGCTCTTGCCTACTGTTCTAGACGGGCAGCAGTGATTGATGTAGCCATAGTATCTAGCTGCAGCCACTGAGAAAGGCAGGGGACTAATCCATCCCTGAGAGGATAGCATGTCCTCTTATGTCTGAATCTAGGTGAAGGAACAATTTCTGTCTTGAATTTCCAGTTCAGAGGAATTAGCAGATTATTGTTGTTGTTGTTCATTTCCTCTTCTCACTGTTTTTTAAATTGTTCCCTTTCTAAGTCTCAGAGAATGTCTGAGGGCAGGCTTCAGGAGTCCTACTTTTGGCTTAGACCCCAGAGTCAGATACAGTGTGAAGAAGGGAAGGGGAAGTGCTGGGACACGGGAGAGAGGTTTATCCTGAGGGAAAGATTTAGACCCACATGTGGTAGGTTACATGCAAGACTTAGCTTTTGAAGATCCTGTGCTGTTTTTCACTGGTTCTAGGGACGCAAGTGGTTTCTCCAGTTTCTCTTGCTGAGGTGGATGCCCTCCAACTACCTCACTCAGCTTACCATGCTGGATGCATGAATTTCCCAGCAAGTCAGGTCTAGCAAATTCTACTCTCTCTTCCTCTTTGTTCAGTCCAATTTTTCAACTTTCCCTTTTATGTTCTGGGCTTCTAGGACGTCATACGTAATAGATTCATTTGTTGTTTGGGGTCTTTGTTGTAAGAAGGGTCAGAGGAAGTGTTTCACTACTCTGCCATCTTGGCCTCTCCTCTCCTCCTCCAAAAGGTTTTTAATGGCTGATTTTCTGGATGTAGATCACCAGTTCTTTCTTTTAAGGCACCGCTAGATAAATCTGAACTACCAAACTTATAGTAAGTAGTCAAATACATTAACTGTTTGTTTCATACAAGAAAACCAGGCAGCTGATATATAAAGCTTCTTTATAAGTTTGACTCATCACTTTATTGCAACCTATTTTTTTGTTCATGCATTTATACAACAAATATTACTAAGTTCCTGCTATGTGATAGGCACTATTCTGATAGGAACAAGACAGATGAAATAATTTGTTTCATGGTCCTTAGTATCCATTACATACAACATAAAGGAGACACACGAAGAACACTAGATTTTTAATAATAAAAAGCATACATCACTAGCCTTGGTGAAGGAGCCTTGGTGGTGTGGTGGTTAAGCATTCAGTTGCTAACCAAAAGGTCAGTGGTTAAAACTCAACAGGTGCTCTATGGGAGAAAAATATAGAAGTCTATTTCCATAAAGACTAGACTTGGAATCTCTACAGGGCAATATAGGGTCATGATCTGAATAGGTTTCAGTTTTCTGAACTTTTATCCCTGGTGCTGAAATAGTTAAACATTTGGCTGCTAGCCACAAGGTATGCAGTGTGAACTCACAGACTGCTCCATGGGAGAAAAGACCTGACAATATGCTTCTATAAATATTACAAACTAAGAAATTCCATGAGACAGTTCTACTTTGTCAACTAGGGTCACTGAGAGCCAGAATAGACTTGACAGCACACATCAACTTCACCATTTCAGGTAGTATGACAAAGCTATGGAAAACGCTAAAGCACAGTGTAAGGATCAAAGTAATAGTGGTAGTTGAGAACTTTTTTAGGTAGTATCTTTCACCATGGATTTCCTGTTTCACACGTGCTTATTTACCTCCTTATTGAAACTGCAGCTCTTTGACAATAGGCATAATTCAGATTATTCCATTTCCACTCAGCATCTGCCAACACACAGCTCTCCTGAGATGCTCATCACGCATTTGGCACATTAAGTGGATAAAGGGTAGAGAGACAGCCCCAAAAGCCACTGCCGTCAAGTGCGGTCCAACTCCTAGTGACCCTAGAGATCAGAGTAGAACTTCCCCATAGTTTCCAAGGAGTGCCTGGCAGAATTGAACTGCCAACCATTTGGCTAGCAGACGTAGCACTTAACTCACTATGCCACCAGGATTTCCAGAGAGACAGCTAGAGGGACGGAAAACAAAAATTCATGGACAGATGAGTAGAAAGTGTAAATGTCATTACATGCTAAACATTTAAGGGCAGGTGCTGTCACTGATTCATTTCTCTGTCCTAGCACCTCACAAAGTAAACTGGCCATAGTAAGTACTCAACATATGTTTAAAGAAAAAACATTCTGCTCAGATCTGTACTTCACCAGGCAGCATGAAAAGGTGGGAATCTGCTAGGGTAGCAAAGGCCCTGTAGCACAGAGGTCTATTAAAACGCATACCACCTTGTTCTTCAGAGTAGTGAGCAGAAGGAGCTGCTCTTTCAAGGGCTTTTTTAACATGCAAAAGAGAGAAAGAGGAACCTTAGCAAGGATATTAGTCAGTAGGCTCAGTATCACTCTTCACTGAGCTACACTGAGGATTTGATGAGGGGAAGTCAGAGGACTGAACTGGAGAAAAGGCAGCTGATGAGACTCTTGCTCTATGTCTTGATAATATCAATGCCAGAGTAAGGGTTTGGGCTATATATCTTACAAGCATCCTTGGAGGATAGGCGTATGACCAGAAACCTAGAAGGTGGGACAAAGGAATGTTTTATAATAAGGATGAAAATAGGGATATTAGGGATAAGAACCAGCAAAACAGCAATTGCCACATTAAGAAATTAGGCAAAGCTTCCTGGCAAATCAGTATTCCAGGGTCTCAGAAAAAGGGTACAGGCAAAATGGACAAGCTGATCTTGGATGGCCTTTCTCATTCTACTAGGGTCTTTGCAACCAGAATGGGTCTCGGTCCAGGGCAATCAACATGGTGCTTCCCAGCAGTACCAGTGTGGTTTTCCTGTTGAATATGCCTATTTTTGGTATCTGTCTTTGGGAGTCCAGCCAATAGAAAAGAATCAAAACAAGTTGGCCCAAGTTCTTAAATACCAGTCCCCCCACCCCCTTTCTCCTCAAGCTCATTTCCATGTTGATCATATTCTATCAGTCTGTCTCTGAATATCACACTATGAAACATAAGCATGAAAAGGTGGGAACCTGCTAGGGTAGCAAAAGGCCCTGCAGCACAGAAGTATCTCCAGATTTTTCCTACTTAGTTGTTTTGGTGGTTCCCTGATGCTTCCACTATCCAGCAGTCTCCTGGACAGAGAAACCTGTTTACTTTTCCAGTTTCCCAGAGTGGAAAACTACCAGTGCTGTCTGCTACAGCCCCAGGCTGGTACTCAATTCCTCATGAAATGAAGGGTCTGGCAGGCAGGCTGAGGACAAGCAGCTGCCACCAGGCCTTCAGCTTCCCAAGAATTATTTTTCACACTCTCATGCCAAGTTGAGAGCCTGAAAGGGCTGCTTGTTCTGTGATGTTTGCTGTCTCACTACTAGTTCCAGACCATGGGCTCCCATCAATGAGTGTCCTATGTGCAGCTTCCAGGAAAACACACACAACACACGTGAGGCCAAAGACACAGATGTGACACTTGGGCCTCTTTGGTCATAGGGAAGACAAGACTGACTAGGGGTGTGTTATTCATGTTATTAGTGTCAACCGGGTGAACAGGATTATCTGAATTATTTAAGTTCCTTGACAGCCCTTACTCTTTTGGGTAAAGTGACACCTGCAATCTTAAAACTTTAGAGCTAGGAAGAGCCTTTAAGAAACCACCCCAATAGCTCCATGTTAAATATGAGAACTTTCAAGTCCCCAGAAAGGGCTACCAGTAACTAAATCAAACACACAGCTGGCTCGTGTATCCAAGGACTATATTTCAGGTCTCCTGATCTCTGGTTGGAAACCCTGTTAGCATAGTGGGTTAAGTGCTACGCCTGCTAATCAAAGGGTCAGCCAATCGAGTCCACTAGGTACTCCTTGGAAAGTTTATGGGGCAGTTCTACTCTGTCCTATAGGGTCACTATAAGTCAGAATCGACTTGATGGCAGTGGCTTTGATTTGGTTTTTTTGATATCTGGTTCCTCTTTCTGCTATACCAAGCCACCATGATTTAGTTTTCACTGTTCCAGAAAGGGCAAGGTGGTCTGGTGAAAGAAACTATTACCTGAGCCACTGGAGGCTCCCCACCAGATCCATATACTGGCATACTGGCATATTAGACTCATGCTAGGGGCCAAGAAAGACTATTTGAGTTCCTTTCTTCAGCACGTAGGACTATTATACAATGAGGCTATTTCATTAATACCAGTTTTGCCCAGGCTGAAACTTTCATTAGGATTACAATTTTCCTGAAAGCCCCAAACACTTGCAGAAACAATTATTGCAGAGTTCAAAATCAAACCCAAAGGAAATGGAGGAAGAAGACATCCAAGCTATAATGGATTTCAGGGCACTGAGGTACAGATCAGACAATCTCCTTGCTAGGTAACAAAGTCAGTAAAGGTTCTCAGTAAAATAGTATGCCTTTTCCTCCAAAAATGAAGGGTAAGTTGAAGAGATAGCTAGGTGGTGGTGAACATCAGGGGTTGAGGAGAAAAATCAAGACACAGTTTGGAATCACAAAAGTCCTATGTTGAAAACCTGATTCTGCCATTTCTAATATATGTGACAGCAAGACAAGCTTTTAAACCTCTCTGATGGTGCCCGGCCACCACCAGCAACAGCTGTGATGGCATTCACAATGTTGAGTCTCACTGGCAACATGAAAATAAATCGGGGTGCACCCTGAGATCTCCACTGAAATACCTCAATTGATGGTCCAGGAACCTCGGCGTTCCCCTGGGAGCATAACCCCTGGCCCTGATGCTGCCCCTGTCCATAAATCGTAATGGAGGTCAACTCTTTGGACAGGAATGGATGGGGCTTGGCTACACAGAGTGAACATACCGTGTGTGCACTTTGTGGTTCTGCACATCTATAGGATGTTGTCCTGCTGACCTCTTACTGGAGGTAGGGGAGAGGGTAGAAAGGTGGGGATAGGAGCTTGTTAGGAGGTTATGACATGTATAGAACAGAGAAGAAGAGCATGCTGTCTATCACCAAGCAGAGAGAGCAGTGGGAGCTGCACATAGGCAGCCATGCAAATTTATATGGGAATGTACATTTTCACTCAATCATAATAAAAAAACCTCCCTGAAACTCTGTTTCCTCATCTTTAAAAGTGAGATAATAATCTTGCCAAGCAGGACCGAGATAAAGATTTAATATAACATATACCGAAATCCTAGAAACCCTGCTGGTATAGTGGTTACTGAAGTAGGTGGCCAGGACTCACTCCATTTGTTTCCACATATACCTGCTTTTCTTAAAAGTCCTGGCTTCTAGCACTACCTAGAAGAGGAAGTGATGCATCAGCCACCAAGGTAAAATAATTACAGCCTTTACCACCATTTTTCTTAGGATCATCAAAATAGGTGGATGTGCAGATTGTCTACCCCCTGCCCAGATAATCACCATGGAGAGCGTCCGAATAACCCCTCCTAGTTCCAAATAGATATGTTCTCTGGACCCCAGATGCCTACCTCCAGACAAACCTCTCCCCAATTCCAGATACATGTCTCTTCCAGGGCACCAGATGCCCATCTCGGGCAATCTCCCTCCCCACAGTTGCCCGTTTCTCCATCCCTCACATCTAAGCTATACAATAAAATCTCCAGCCTGACTGAAAAAGGCAGACAGACTCTGAGGACTGGATTCCTCTTGTCCCTTACATACCGAAACCCAAAAACCCACTGCTGTTGAGTTGGACTCATAGAGGTCAGAGTAGAATGGCCCCATAGAATTTCCAAGGAGCACCTTGCAGATTTGAACCGCTGACCTCCTGGTTAGCAGATGTAGCACCTAAGCCACTAGGAAAACCTTGTATACCAGTATACAAATAAAATTCTTGGTCATCCACCACGCCCCTGTCTCAGTATTGGCTTTGCAGCAGGCAGCAGGAATTTGTGTTTACAATAACATTAGGAGCTAACGCTGCTAACCAAAAGATCAGCAGTTCAAAGTCACCACACACTCCTTGGAAACCCTATGGGGTAGTTCTATTCTGTAATATAGGGTCACTATCAGTTGGAGGAAACCCTGGTGGCATGGTGGTTAAGTTCTATTTCTGCTAACCAGAAGGCTGACAGTCTTAATCTGCCAGGCACTCCTTATATACCCTGTGAAGCAGTTCTCCTCCATCCTAAGGGTTACTATAGGTGGGAACTAACTCGAAGGGAGTGTGTTTGGTATTTTAGGTGTATAAATTGGAATCTACTTGAGAGCACCAGATTTGGTTTTTTGGTTTTATACCAAAATCCTATCATACTTGTAAAACATAATGTTGTTGCTAGGTGATGTCAGATTGGTTCAGACTCATAGCGACTCTATCTACAACAGAATGAGACAATTCTAGGTCCTGTGCCATCCTCATGACCTTTGTTACGATTGTGCCTGTTACTGCATCCGCTGTCTTAATCCATCTCATTGCTGTCTCCCCTTTTCACTGACCTTCTATTCTACCAGCATGCTATCCTTTCCCAGGGACTGAATCTTACTGACGATATGTACAAAGTATGTGAGACAAAGACTTGCCATCCTCACTTCTAAGGAGCATTCTGGCTATTTGTACTCCTTCCAAGACAGATTTGTTCCTTCATCTGGCAGTCCATGGTATATTCAACATTCTTTACCAACAACACATAGCTCAAAGGGGTCAATTCTTCAGTATTTCTTTTTTCATTGCCGAGGTGACTGAAAAAAACATGGCATGGCTTGAGTCACGCACACCTTAGTACTTAGAGTGACTTCTTTGCTTTTGAACATTCTATAAGAGGTTTTCTGAAGCAGATCTGCCAAGTACAATATGTCATTTGATTTCTTAACTGCTGCTTCCATGGGTGTTGATTGTGGATCCACGTAAAACGGAATCCTTGACAATTCAATCTTTTCTCCCTTTATCATAATGCTGCTTATTGATCCAGTTGTAAGGACTTTCATTTTCTTTATGCTGAGATATAACCCATACTGAAAGCTGTGGTCTTTGATCTCCATCAGTATATGCTTCAAAATCTGTTTATTTTCAGCAAGCAAGGTTGTGTCACCTGTGTATACAGGTAGTAAATGGGTCTCCAATCCTGATACCATGTTCTTTGTTATATACTCCAGTTTCTTTGATTATTTCCTCAGCATACAGATTGAATAAGTATGCTAAAAGGATGCAACCCTGATACATCTTCCCTAACTTTAAACCATATAATAGCCCCTTGTTCTGTCTGAATGACTGCATCTTGATGTTTGTACAGGTTCTTCATGGCACAATTAAGTGTTCCCGTTCTATTCAATGTTATTCATAGTTTGTTTATGATTTACATGGTTGAGTGCCTATGTATAGTCAATAATACACAATATCTAGGAGGAAGAAGAAAGGGAATCACTTGTTCTTAACATTAGGTTCACTGTTAAGCATTTCAGAGGTGTTAGGGAAGGTAATCTAAGCTTTTGGTTCTTTAGCTGAGTGGTAATAGTAGTACTTGCTTTGGAATGCTATGAGGAATATACAGTAAGCACTTAGACCAGTGCTTGGCAAGTGGAAATGTTTAATAAATGTTAGATAGTATTCATTTTTAGTTACTTTTACCATGGCTCATTCTATAAAATATTTTAGTTTTGGCTTCCAAAGTTGTATACAATGCCAAAAAATAAATATATAAATAAATATGCAAATATGAATAAATGGGAAAAGTAAGAATATAAAACAAGCTAGAGCCTGAGATAATATCCAGAATACATTATACTGAGTTCTATGCCCTTTGCTGATGATGAATCTCAAATATGCCTCTGTGCTTCTTAGCAGACAACTTAGAAAGTACAACATAGTCAGTTAACAAGGATCATATTTTCTCTTCCAGGTGGGATGGAGTAGCTTGTAGTAATTAGCACTTTACCTGAAAATAACTGGAAAAAGTAGGTAACATTCATTGATAAATCACACATTTGACAGTATCTGACTGCCACTGAGATTTGTGGAACTAACATTCCAGAGAAGGCAAGATTTGAGAGAGGTGAGAGAACTTCTGCAGCCACTTGCAGCCACTTGCTGATGTGGGGCACAGGCAGGAAGCTGACTCTGGTCTTTATTCTGGTAGAAAGTTCTTGCAGCACTTTTAAAGAATAACCAGGATCCTTCAAACATGCAATCAGTTTTCTCAGTTTAGACAAATGGGAGCCTCTGTGGAGACAGAGGTAAAAACCTAAGAAGAAACCCTCCAAAAAGCCAAGGGGGCATTTCTAAGAGTCTGACAAGGCAAAGACCAGAGTTCAGGGCCCACCATGGAAAATCAGCCCCAGGAAACATACCAAGGATTCTTTTTTTAAAGCACCGAATAGCAGAGAATTTAAGCTTATAGGGTACCATCTGCTCAGAGTGAAGACATTCTATTCTGTCAAGTAAGGCCAGATCCAACTGCCTTCACTGATTGCCAATCTGGATATTAGGTTGACTTTCCTCTCATAAAGCCCAGAGATTAAAATCATTCTCAAAGAGAAAACCACCCTAGGCTTTATAGGGACGTGGGCCAAGCCAGTTTCTGCCTATAGGCAGGGCATTTGATTGGCTAAAAATAGAGAGAAATGTGCTTAATTTTGACAAAATATGTATAATGTTTTACTTTTGGCATTTCAAGGAAGGAATTCAGATTCAGTCTTTCAAGAGCTATATCTACATTCAATATACACAGTCTAACAATTAAGTATGCTTTCTATACACAAGTATTGCTAATTTAAGAAATAATTCTTTCTCATAACAGATATGAAGGTGTAATTGTGTTTAGTGAAGAGACACAATCAGTAACTAAAGAGACATCATGCTATTAAATTCTTTATGGCTTTTCTGTCACTGAGCATGGAGTACCTAAGTGGCAAGAACAGTTAACACATTCAGCAGCTAACTAAAATATTGGTTCAAGTCCATACAGAGATGCATCAAAAGAAAAGCCTATATTGATCTACTTCTGAAAAATTAGCCTACTGGGTGCAATTCTATGTTTACACATGTGATGTTGCCATGAGCCAATATCAACTCAAAGACCATTGGTTTGGTTCTGATTACCAGCAAGCAAGTTCTTCAGTAAGAAAATATATAACAAAATCCAAACTGTTGATCTATAACCAAAACCAAATCCATTGTGATCAAGTCAATTCTGATTCATAGTGATCACATGTTACAGAGTAGATCTGCCCCTACACAGTTTCCAAGGTTGTAATCTTTATGGAAGCAAACTGCCACATCTTTCTTCCTCTAAGGTTGATGGGTTTCAGCCACCAATCTTTCAGTTAGCAGTCGAGTGCTTAACCACTATGACTGTCATCCAACTGTTGGTCTATCCTACTAAAAATCAACAATTGAAAGACAGCTTTGCCAAGGTGGACTTACCCTACCTCCATAGCCAGGTGTCCTCCCATACCAATACAAAGCAGGGATATCTTAGGTATTTCAAAGGAAACACAGAAGTATCATTCTTCCCAGAAGAATGCCTCTGTAGGGTGATGGGCCCTCCTAGACCTTGACATCTGGAGGCAGGATAACTGGTGCTGCCCATTGTTAGCTGTGCTCAGGTGACCTCAGCAAATCATCCTCTTTCTGATTTACTCATTCCATATGTAGAATCTCCATTCTTTAAAGGAAGAATAGTCATATGGGCTTCCTCTCAGTTCCCAATACCTTTGTGCAATCAAGGGTCACATGGAACAGCTTTGATTCTCTTTTACAGAAAAATACAGAGAAGCATAGGTTTCCCTGATGTTCGCTCTTTCTTCCCTCTCTTCAACCTCAAACATTTATTGATTGCCTTATGGGCCAAGCAGTGTGATAGGTGTCAGGCATGAATATACAGGAGATCATCACCACACCAGATAAGAGAAAGGGTCAAATCAAGCACAGTCCTGTGAAGCAGGAAAGAAAAAGTTGTGTTATTTTTTAACAACTTCCATTTAAGCCCAACAAAACCCTCATTACTTTGAATGTCTTAACTTTTACTTTATTTTCCAGTGTATATGTCCAAACCACCAAAGAATTCTGGGGTCCTATCTTGCTACATTGATGTTCTCCAGGGACCTGTGGGCTATGATCAAGCTCTGAGTCATCACCTTATACTTCCAGAAGAAATACAGTATTATGATACACTCAGCCTGGACACATGGCCCTGCATCCCTTTGGAGTAAAGATGCCCAGAGCTTAAGATTGCTACAGGCCCTCATTCCCCAAAGGCAACTTGAACCTCTCTAGAAGACCATAAGAGACTCTACTGGTCACTAAGGAACTCGTTCTTTTTTTCCTCCATCATCTGCTCTATTTGAAGTATTGTTTATGGTGTTTGGGTTATTTTAATTTCCTCCTATTCAAAAAACAGCAAATAACAGCACTTGATATTTGCATATAACTTCCCAAAGCCATTCACATCATTTATCTCATTTGCTCTCTTACCATAATCTCAAGAGAGCAGAGAGCAGAGAGCAGACAGCAGAGTTTATTGTTCCCATTTTATAATAAAGCAAAGTGAGGGACAGAGATTTGCCTACTATCATGAAGCCAAGCAGTGACAGGGCTGAGACTAGACTCTAGAGTCACATTGCTGATGGTAAAGGTAAAGATCTAACAAAGGTCACTTAGGTTATTAGGCTACGTCTCTCTTATGCCTCAGTTGCCACCCTCAGACTGGGCTAGCAGGTCTGCATTCCTCTCCATATCTCTGAGAACATAGAACTGATTAAGGCCTCAGAAAAAGATAATAAAGTTTTGGGTAATTCACACCATTTGTTAGATGTAATGAAACCTTGTGACTCCTGACTGTTGTTCTGTGACTAACCCCCACCCCTTTGAATTCTGGCTATAAAAACCACTACAAATGTAATCCAAATGGGTACAGCTTTTGGCTGCTTTCTCCCAGATTGCTAGCAAATCTGAAAAAAAATTATTCCTTAAGTCCTATGCTGTCTCTGAATTTTTTGCTACAGTGACAGGCGGAACAAACTTGGCTTCAATTTGGCAACATTTTGGTGAGCCAGCCAGGAGAATGGGACCCTTCTTGCAAGTTCTTTCCCAGGGAAGAGCCGACTGTCTTCTCCTTTACTTTTCTGCTATATCCTTAAAAGCCCACAGTGAAAAAGTGGAGAGCTGTCATGGTAATTGAAGAATTGTAGCCAGGGTGCTCCCTGGTGAATTCAACAGGCCCAGCTGCTGATACCCCACAGTAACTCTGGCCTGGAAGGGTGGGTGTATCTGTCTGTTCCACTGAAAGGCCGAGGATAAGGTCCATAAAATAATTTGCCGGCATGGGTCAGACATTTAAGAACCAAAGGATGTCTGCCACTGGAAGGCTCCCATGACAGGATAAGAGGGTGCACAAAGCAGACAAGGAAAGTGTCTGCCCCTTGCAAGACAAACTCCACACAATGTGAATTTCAGCACACACTGTTCCAAGCATAACACCTCCCATTTCCCTGGACCTCCTCCATCCTGTCAGGTTAAAAAGCAGATTCTTCAGCTTCCTTTCCTCCTTCCCTCTTCAGCTCGACCCAGGACAGAAGACACTTGGAAGGGTTCCCCTTATCTGCCTGGACAGATGGGTCCAGAGGTATGGCTTCTGAATGCTCTGAAACAGTGCTACTGAGAATCTATTTTCTCAAGAGCCTTCAAAAGCTGTCCATACTGCACCTGGCATCAATTCACTAATTTAAAGAGGGTTCAAGTGCTTTATTCTGGTTGAGCACTGAGAACTCAGGTTCTCATCAGGGTTCAAACATCTGTCTGTCTCGGTACCATCTGTCTGGTAAGAAAGGATCATCTGTCCCAACTAAGAAAGCTTTCTTTGTATCTGTATACATACTCTGTAATATGGAAATTAAGGCCACTGTTCCTAAAGAAAGCCTGATGGGGCAAATTCTGTCTGTCTGGTTTCAGTATGGGTACCCACCTGTGACTAAAGATCAAGTGAAGTTTTACTATAATATGGGCTGGCGAAGATACTAACTAGACTCTGGAGAAAGTTAACAACTAAATGGATCCATAAAATTATCTCTCCATTCTACAAATAGAGCACTTCTGTTAAATCAGGAAAGTGCTCACTGAGCTCACTTTTATGTAAAGAAACACTCTGCATGTGTATCTGGTGAAGCTGGACACATGTATGATAAAGTGTGAGGTCTCTCGTGTGTGCTGATAAATGTATTTGTGGTATGCTTTTGCATTTGCCTTTGTGGGGTTTTGTAAATATCTTTGTCATTGTTACACTTGCACAAGCTGTTTGTAGAGACTCCCAGATTTGTGCTCTTGTAGGGTTTTGGAAATATCTTTCTCATTGTTGTATTTATACAAGCTGTTTATAGGATTCCCAGACATGTAATTTTTGATTAAAAGTGTGTTTTATCTTTGCCAATGTACTTAATTTTAAGAGTCTCACTTGAGCTAATGTGAGGTTGATTTAAAAAAAAAAAAAAAGCAAAATTTCAAGCAGATCCAGACATGTTTCCACTGGGCTGAAAAAAAAAAAAAAAAAAAACCTAGCTTTACAGCCCTCAGTCAAAGAGATGATTTTGTCTTAAAAGAGAAAGTAACAACAAAAGAGTGGAAGGGAAACATTATCTTTTGCCCTCCAGAAAGAAGTAGAGAGCAGGACATAAATTACCCTCAAGTCATAGTCACAGGGAAACTTTTGAGGAAAAAAAAAACAGATCAGGATTACAGATTTACTTTGATTATCATAAATTACATAAATCTAGAAAAGAATTCTCACTATTGCAGGACAACTCTGAGACCTATCTGAGGAGTTTAGAGAGATGTCTTTATCAGGGATGGGATTTTGTGATTTCCAAGCCATTTGAACAATAATTTGTGTAATTTCTGAAAGCCAGCTTATAAAACTTCAAGAGTTAGTTAAAGATCTAGAATGTTTAAAAGCTTTATTTCAGCCCTGGACTTTAAGAGTAATTGAGCTTAATAAATATCAATACAATGTACATTTATATACCATTTGCTTTTCAAGCAACAAGGAAAATAAGTCTTAAAAAGTGAGTTCTTTGTTGTTTAAGGGATTATACTACAGAGGTATGTTGATAGAAGATAATACTATAGAAGTCTGTTGATAAGGGATTATACCATAGAGTCTGTTAATAAGTGTTTGATATGGTCAAAAAATTTCATTTGTCCAACAAAAGTTTAATGGTTTAATTTACAACATTTTTGAGAACATTAATATTAGAAAGAATTGGCTTGTTCACTGCCACATAACAATTTTCTCTGATTTCTGAGTAAACAGTTAACTTGTTCCTTGTATAATCTTTCTGAAAAGCAAAGATTTGATCTCTCATTGAAATAAGATTTTCTGAGTCAGCAAATCATGCCACGAGACTTAACAGGAAGAAAGCCAAGGTTTTTTTACTTTTAGATTTTTAAACAACTTTAATATTGTTTCTTGTCAACCCATAACAAACTCATGACAACTCCAAAACTTCATGGAAAGCCATAAGTGTCCTTTTCTGAGGGAAAAAGTTAAAAGGAGTCTTATTTGAAAAATTATATGACATGGATTGAAATCAGGTGCTTAGTTTTCACTGGGTTGAAATTTATGTTGGTTATTTCCTCTTGTGTTTTTGCCTAATATTGTTTAATAAATACATAATATGAAGTCATAATCCTATTATTATTTTTTATTGCTATCTGATGAAACCCTGGTTAAGTGCTGAGCCTACTATCCAAAGGTCAGCAGTTTGAGTCCACCAGGGGCTCCTTGGGAGCTCCGTGGAGGGGTTCTGCCCTGTCCTATAGGGTTGCTATGATGCAGATTTAACTCCACAACACTAGGTTCGGTTTGGGTTTAATTACTAACTTGACTATAACTTTAACATCTTTGACTGAAAAGTTCAGATTTTTACTTAGCCAAGCCAGGTGCCGTTGAGTTGGATCCAACTCATGGCTTATAAATCTATTTTATACTATATAAGTATTTAGAGACTTAATAATCTTGTTACATTCTATGTGGTATGATGCCTCAAGATTATTATATATGGTATCTGAAGTTCTTTAATAATATGGATAATAATTATATTGAAAATTATTGTCTAAAGCTTTCTGACAGATTGAATTTTATTTGACCCTTAACGTTTTGCTTATTTTTATTAAACTGAATCTTGTTAAGTTCTGTCATCTACAGTTTTTGCTGATTTTTCTGAAAACATTTGACCAGAATATCTCAACAAAGATTTTAGACTATGAGAAGGACTGTGGTTTGAGATATCCAAGGCTCTAGTGCAGTACTGACGGCCTCACTAGCTGCAGCTGGTCCAGAATAAGCAAAACAGAACAGTTACACAAAGCTGGGTAGATGAATACACTATGGGTCTTATGTAGAAATACTCCTGATGTTTTAAGGTTCTACTTTCTAGATATAAAGAAACATTGTCTTTTCTCCTAAAGCATTTAACCAATAGGTTTTACAAAAAACAATTACTGTGGAGATATGAAAAACAGTTACTGATCCTACTTATGAGGTGTTTAAATTCATTTCCTAGTTCAAAGACCTTAAGGTCATAGTTTTTTTGGTTATTTCAGATCACTGGCCTGATTAGTGTTAAGATTTCTCTTTCACTTCTTAATTCACTGTATGGTGTCTGAGATTCTAAAAACTTAATAGTATTCAATTACAACTTATTGAACATTTTTGATCAAAGATTCCATAGTAAGATTATGATGCAAAAGAGAAAACCATGAAAGATACACACGATTCTTCTAAAATATAAATTTCTGGCTTCTATGGAGATTCAGGTAACCCACATAGGCTACTGCTTTTAAAAGGAAAAGCTGTTTCCTCACCACTGAACTCTTTTGTTGTAACGGGCAGAACTTTATGGCCCTTTTCCACCCCATCAAAGGAGGAGGCCTGAGAGATAAGTGTCTCATTTACATTATACAAGATAATAGACTAGTTCTCAGTTGGGGACCTGGAAGAAAAGAGCCAGCAGTTTTACTCTGGCTTGGCTCACCAAGCCTTTTTAGAAAATGCTGGTGCCAGTTTTAAATGTAGGAAAAAAGTCATTATGCCTATATATTTTTATCCTGGTCCACATCAAACATAAGACAAACATCACACAACTTGAGACAAACCTCAGACCTCACTCTCTCAAATGGTAGAGGAGACACTTAAGGTGTTTAATCAGAATTTTGGTGGCAGAAAAATAGATACGAAGGCTCTGTTGTTGGCTATAACCCTGAGAGGCCCACCTCAAGGTAACCCAGTTGGCCCCCAGAGGTCAAGACTTGAAAGACCTTGCTGGCCAGTGAATATGGATCCCGGTTATTACAGGTACTGTCAAAAATTAGGCCACTATAACGTGGAGTGTCTTGAACACTTCACATAAAGATGTTCAGCAGACGTCCTGAATAAAGGCCCAGATAAACAGCCCCTCCTGGACTGTCCCAGAAGAGGAGTCTAAGGAACTGACCACAGACAGGAACTCTGAAGCCTGTCTGCCTCCTGGCCACATCTGAGATCTAAGGGTTACACTTGATGTGGAAGGTAAGAAAATTAAATTTGTCTTAGGCACAATAGCCACCTTCTCTACCTTAAATTACCCAATGGGTCCAGTCTCCAAGGGGACTGTGTAATTATTGACTTAGACTAAAAATCTGAAGTGAAAAGTTGCTTTTGTGTCTGATGGGGTCACAGTTCTTGAGACATTACCATGTAGGAGATGAAAGGAAGAAAGACTAAGAAAGTGAAGGGAAGGTAAAGAAGAAGTAGAAAAAGGAGAAAGGAAAGAAGACTAAGAAAGTACAGGGAAAGAAAAGAAAATAAGGAGGCAGAGAGTAAAGAAGAAAGACTAAAGAAAGTGAAGAGAAGGTAAAGAAGAAGTAGAAGAAGAGAGAGAAGGATGAAAAAACAAGGTAACTCCAGTCTGGCTTTCCAAAACAACATATATCTTTCAGACTGCAACAGTTCCAAATAAAATAAAATAATGTCTCATGGGTCCTCACTGAGGTCAGATACGACTCAATAGCACTTGGCTTGGCTGGGTCCTCACTGATGCTCAGTAATTGTCATCCTGGCCATTATAAATGATTAACACTGTCAACAAGAGATTTCTTTCTTTTTTTTATAACTGAGTGAAAATGTACATTCTTTACATGCTCACCTATATGCAGCTTCCACTGCTCTCACTGCCTGGTGACAGCACACTATTCCTCTCTGCTCCATACATGTCTCATCCTCCCAACAGTCTCCTTTCCAAGAGATTTCTACTCAGGTAGGCAGGCCTGTACACTTATTCAGCAAGAAGCAGATACAGAAGAAGAGACCTCCACCCATGTTCCCATAAAAATTTTGAATATGAAATCTCTCAGGAGAATTACAGTAGACAAAATACATTTAAAAATGTGCTAAAGACCAAGACAATTACTTTTACCAGAAATAAAAGTGCTAACAATTGTAAAATACTGATTAAAAATCCTTGCCTAATCTCTCAGGCTGACTAAAACTAATTTGCAGACCAAAGCTTTTTTTTACATCCTACCAAGAAGATCCTACCCAGAAGACTGAACCAGATAACATCACCCACCTTGCCCAGGGACCTGAAAAAGCTAGAGTTCAGATAACATCATAGTTCCTCTAACAGCGGGAAGGTTTCTTCAAGACTGAATTTGAAGTTATTTTCATGACTCCCTAACCTAGGCTGGCTACTCACACTAATAATGGTAATGATATTTATAATTGTTTGTAGACTGCTGCTTTATACAATTTATGCCCTGCCTTATGACTTATTGTACCTCATGTTGTAGAAGGTCAATTCATAATCAAAGACTTGATCCTAGAACTAATGTTGTAAATCAAAGCAATTACTTTCATAGATATGAAAATTCTAAAACTAGGAGTGGGGAAACGATGGTAAATGTGAAGACCTAACAAAGGTCACTTAGGTAGTTAGGCTACATTCTATCTTCTGCCTCAATTGCCACCCTCAGACTGGGCTAGCAAGTCTGCATTCCTCTCCCTGTCTCCTCCTGTCCCTATCTTTCCTTTTTCCTATCTCTGAGAAAGTAAGATTGTTTAAGGCCTCAGAAAAAGATAATAAAGTTTTGGGTAATTCACTTTGTTTGTTAGATGTAATGGAACCCCTTGACTCCTGACTATCATTCCATGACAAACCCCTACCCCTTTGAATTCTGACTATAAAAACCACCAGAAAGGTTAAGTCGAATAGGGACAGCTTTGGGCTGCTGTCTCCCAGATTGCTAGCAAATCTGAAAATAAATTATTCCTTTAACCCTACGCTGTCTCTGAATTTTTGGCTACAGTAACAGGCAGAACAAACTTGACTTCAGTTTGGCAACATGGCCATGGCCTATTCACTTTATCAAGTTGTGACTATACCATGTTGTCACCATAACTTGCTGCCATCACATTGTCCCCAAATTGCCTCTGTTATGACCTCAAGGATCAGAAAGAATCACTAAGTAGGAGAACAATCTGGACAGGAGCCCAGAGAGGCTTAGTGACTACCTAAGCTTAGAACATCTGTCCTCTACTTGTTCAAACACAGTAGCAGAAGAACCTGCATTCCAGGAGGGAAGACACAGCATAACATCCTTTTATCCTTAACACTGGAAAAATGTAAAACTTTTAATTGGAAAGCACTTGTCACACACTGGGGATCCTAGAATCTGGAACGCTTCAGATCCTTCAATGAAAATGACCCCCACCTTGCATTTTTCTGGTTTTGTCTTGCTGCCTTTTCTTAAGCTCAAATGTTCTCTATTCCTCTTTTCACCCAGTTCCTTCAGCTCTTCTCTTTAGGCTTTCCCTTTTCAGAGTCTTTCTGTAAAAGTTAGCTAGGGATCAGTGTCACATACTAACATTTTACCCCAGAATCTAACATTTTCTAGAGATAATAAAAGTTGTGGTTTGCATTATAGAATACACATGGTAGTGATAAGGTCACCAAGGGAACCTGATTTGCCACATATCAAGAGTTCTCCCTGGCCGTCTACGGTGCAAATATAAGTTGTTTCTCACAGCTGTAATGCAAATACAGCAATTCCTTCTGGCAGTTGTGAAGTGGCTACAGTAACCTCAAATCCAATCAAAAACCAGCGTAATACCTCCACCTGCCATCTATGACATGACTCCTTGCTTTTACCAATAAAAAGGACCCCTAAAATCTACACTGGGCTTTTTTCCACTTATGGAGACTGACCTGTTCCTTCTTTGGAACATACATTCCCTTAATAAACTTTTCCATCATTTGCTAACAAAAAGAATGCATTCTCATGTGCTTTAGAGGGAGGGGAGCCCAGTTTGCCACCCGTTGGGAGACTGAACTTGCTTGCTTGATCACCAGAACTGAATCAGGTCACTCTGGATCTAACAGTTACATGACCTCAACAAACCTTCCTAAACTCCAGAACACAGAATGTTCTTTCCCTGTTTTCTGTCTTCTGGCACATCTTGGAGGGCTCACTAAACATTTATTAAGGGAAACTGGGTTCAGCTGAAGTTTATTGGCCAAGTTTAAAACTAGAACTATCTTTTCTGAGAAGGTCTCCCAAGTTTCCTTTCAAATCTCTGTGACACTTCCCAGTACATTGCAGCCCTGGGGCAAATACAGCCTACAGGGTAGGCGTCTGTTCTTGGAGTCAGATGGAATCACAACCTTGCCACCCCACACTTTTGCCACTTTTGAGCTCTTCTCTAGAAATGGTACCAGTAAGCTTTTCACTACCAATCCCGGCCATACTGCATTTTAAATAGAATTTTTGCACATAGGTATTATTTCCTTGTTCTCTTTCTACACTACATGGGCAGTGGTAGATTAAGCACACAGGCCAAAAATATACCTCAGGGAGCTAAGTCATTCCTGGCTCTGTTAATGTGGCAAGGTCTATGATTTTGGATGAGGTACCTAATGTACTTCATGTGCACTGGAGAAGAAGGTATAGTTGTCTGCTTATGGACTGAAAGTCCTGTATATGTCGATGAGGTCTAGTTGGTTAATTGTGGCAATAAGGTCTTGTGTGTCTGTACTGAGCTTTTTTTCTGGATGATCTGTCCAACATTGAGAGTGGAATGCTGAAGTCTCCTACTATTATTGTGGAGTGATCTATCACCTTTTTCAGTGTAGTCAGTGTTTCTTTGATGTATTTAGGTGCTCTAATATTAGATGCATAAATATTTAGTATTGTTAAGTCCGGCTCGTGTACTGAACCTTTCAGCAGTAGTGTCCATCCTTGTCCACGATGGTGGATTTTACATTAAAATAGATTTTATCTGAGATTACAATTGCCACCCCTGCTCTTCTTTGTTCATTGTTAGCTTGATATATATTCATCCATCCTTTGATTTTCAGTTTGTTCATAACTTTAAGTCTAAGGTGAGTTTCTTGTAGGCAACATATAGATGGGTCATGCCACTCGATGTCTCTTTACTGGAGCATTCAGTCCATTCACATTCAATGTAATTATTGATAGATATGTGTTCAGTGCTACCACTGTGATTTATTTTTGTGTTGGTGTTTTCTCTGTTGCTCTTACTAATCTGTTCTGTGACCTTCTTCTTTATGAGTTGATTTTTCACCTTTTTCAGGGTTGATTTTGTGGTTGTTGAGACTCCTGTATTACATTTCTTGATATGGTATGTTGCTTCTTTATTGTTCTTTACGGCTGCCCCTAAGGTCCTGCTTAATAAACTATATATAAACCCAATTTTGATTGCTACCAGTCTTGTCAACTTCCTCTCCATCTGGACGGAGTACATCCCTCTTTTTAATATGATGATATCGTAGTTTACATGATATGGTCACTAGATCGTTTCTTTCACTATTATAGCTTTAACTGTGTTTGGAGCCTTCCCTAACTGAGTAAGATTCTGGATAGTGTGTCCTTCTAAAATATAAAGTTAGCAGTTTTGTTCTTCCAAGCCAAGATATTCTTCCAGCATTTCTTGTAGCTTTAGTTTGGTTTTCACAAAGTCTCTGAGTTTCTGTTTATCTGCGAATGTCTTAATTTCATTTTCATATTTGAAAGATAGTTCTGCAGGATATATAATTCTTGGTTGGAAGTTCTTCTCCTTCAAGGCTTTCAATGTGTCATGCCACTGTCTCCATGCCAGTATCCTTTCTGCTGAGAAATCCAACAAAAGCCTACAGGGTTTCCGTCTGAATGTTAGCATTGCTGCCTTTAAGAGTTTCTGCTTGTTTCATTTTATTGAGCTTGATTATAATATGTCTTGAAGTCTTTCTATTGAGATCTATATTGAGTGGTGATACATATCTTGGATATCTGTATTGTCTTCTTTCATAATTTCTGGGAAGCTTTCTGTCAGCAGCTCAGCAACAATATTCTCTGTGCTCTCAGGTGTCTCACCCTGTTCAGGACCTCCAATTAATCCTAGATTGTTCTTTTTAATAGAGTCCCACATGCTTCTTAATGCTTCTTCATTTTTCTTGTTTCTTTTTTCTGATTTCTCCTCATAGATGCTGGAGTCAGTGGCTCTGTCTTCAAAATCAGAAATTCTCTTTTCCATTTGTTCCATTCTGCTTTCTTGGCTTTGAATTGAAGTTTATATGTCTTTGATTTTGTTCTTGATTTGTTGGATCTCAGAGTATTGATGTTTCATGAGATCAAACAGCTTGCTTAATTTTTTGTTTTCCTCCGCTGCATTTTGTATAAGGTCTAGAAGGGCTCTCTATATAATCCATTTGTATTCATCTTCTGATAGTCTCAGAAAAGCTTCTTCATCTGGGAAGTTCTGAGGTAGTTTCTTTTGGGGGCCTTCTGATGCCATTGCTGACTTCCGGGTTACTGTCTTCTCCAATGTTAGTTGCTTTTTGGGCTTCATGTGAGTCAATAGAGGCTGGGAGAAATGCTGTGAAGATGGACCACAGTTGTTTCTCTAGGCCATCTTAAAATAAGAAGTAAAAAGTATTTGAGAACTTCTAAACTCAGTCAGGTTTTCAGGTGTAGACATCCCTCTTTCCAGCTGGCAAAGTAAGCACCTCTATATTGCACACCAGATGTTATAAACTAGCTCAAAATACAGAAAGGCTACTGGCCTGCTGGCCTCTGCTGTCAGGGCCCCAGCTGCAGGTGATACTGTGTAGAATTCTGCTTTTCTGTTGGAAAAGCAGTCTCTTCTTGGTAGTCACTGCCTCCCAGCCCAGGAATTAGGTTCAGCTGAGGCTTCTGTATTTATGACCCCACCTCCCAGCAAAACAAGATGGCGTCCCACACAAGCTTGCCAGTTGGCCGGGACCAGGCTCCCGGCAGAAAGAGAGGTCAAGAGTGTCGAAATACCCAGAGTCCACAGCCTCTGCCACTAGGCCCCAGCCCCAGGCGACACTGTGCAAAACACTGCCTCCCTGCTAGAAAAGCACTCTCCCCCCAGCAGGAGCCACCTCCTAGCCTAAGAACCAAGTCCAGCCGGGGCTTCTGCCTGAGCTTCTCCATTTCCCAATAGGCCAGAGGAGCTGAGGTGTATAGAGTCCAAAGCCAGGCTCTCAGAACCTGGCAATTATGCTTTCCGGTTCCACCAGCAGTGCGTCCAAGACCAGCAGCTAGTCAAGTCTCAGTTCTGCCTATCAGCCAAGACAAAGGGAAAAAAAACTCAAAATGGTGAATTACCTTCAGTCTGTGCAAGCCTGCGCTTGCCTAGAATGGGGTCAGTGAAAGAGAGGAGGTTTTGCATTCAGTGGTATGATGTCCAGATTAACAGCCCTATGCCGTTTCCCAGGGCTCACTAGGTGTCCATGAGGCTCCATTTAATTATTATTTCAAGTCTTGGTTTCTAGAGGGATTTAGGGAGGCATGTGTTTAGTCTGCCATCTTGACTCCACCCCTGATTCTTTTTTTCTAATGTACTTCAATTTCTTATGTGTCAGGCTAAGCCAAGTGCCGTCGAGTCGGATCTGACTCATGAGTCAGATGTGTAAAGCTAAAAGAATAATAATTCTTGCTTCATAAGATTATTGTGAAGATCAGACTTGTTGATACTGAAGAATGTTGCTGGGAACATTGTATGTCCCTAGTTCATGTTACTGAGTACTAGTTTTTTCTTTTTTTTAGTTTCGTATTCTCTATTCCTTGATTTGTGACAACCAAGGGGACTCAATGGGCATATGAGTCTATGTTATCCTAAGAGAAAGCTCCTTTTACTGCAGGGAGGACACTAGGGGCCACCCACAGGGCAGAGTCAACAAACAAACATACAAGCAAACCAAGACCCAATCTGTGCAGCATCTAGAATTGCTCACTCAAGAGAAATGCTGCCAGGGAGGTCCTTCCCAGCCTGTTATCTCCCTTCTCCCAGTGCCTTATTATCATTACCAGATGAGGTCACAAAATCCTTCTCATCTTATGGACATATATAATGAGAACCCAGGAAAACAAAAATGATTTTTCAACTTGGAAATGCATGTAGGTGAAGTAGCATGTATCAGCTTTGCTGGGAAGCCAGGAAGTGGGGAGAAGGTGACAACTCTGTGTGGAGGGAACCTAAGCTTTATTAGTGCTTCAGTTTCTCTGTAAGGGTGAATCAGTCCTTGAGAACTGACTCTCTGCTTAGCATGCTGACACTAAGGTTCCAGGTGTGAGCTCTACACATTCCTATTACCCATTGCTGCAAAGTAGTCCAACTGATAGTGACCCTATAGAACAGAATAAAACTGTCCCTATAGAGTTTTCAAGGAGTGCCTGGTGGACTTGAACTGCCAACCTCTTGGTTAGCTGCCATATCCCTTAACCACTATATCACCAGGGTTTCCATATGTTCCTGTTAACTTTTCTCTATTCCTTGGCTCTAGCCTGTCCCTCAAGCCTCAGTTACCTCTCCTCCATAAATACACACTGGAAGTTGCAGAAAGGAAACCATGAGGCTGCATAGCTATACATATTGTTAGAGAAGGGTCATTTGCTTCAATCACTCTCTGAGAAGCCAGGTGGCTTGTAGGAAGAAACCTGGCACTGGGAGACAAGAGTCCTGGGTTTCTGTTCCAGCTAGATGTGTAGTCATGGGTAAATCGTTCACCATTTTGATTGCCATTTCCCTCATCTACAGAATGATGAAGAGACATTTAGATATCTGTAAAGTTTTTTCCTATATTCCAGGGTTCCAGTTGCCTAGACATCAGTGTACCACCTTAAAAACTCATTGGCCTAGATTTTGGATGGGTAAGGGTTATTCTCCCTTTCCCAAGCATATGCAATTGCTATAGGCCAAATCAGAAGAGTGGGGCCCACTGGTCTTCACACAGCAGTTCTCTAGTTGGATGGTTGAGTCAGACCCCTGAGCCAGGTTTTCAGAACAACCAGATTACTTGTACTCATCATGCTACATGGAAAAACACAAAGTTCTGGGTACCCACTGGCCTTGCAACAGTGTCTTATACCCCCTGGAGGTGCCTGCCTGGTGGCTCACCAAAAATCCACTACAGCCCAATGTGGTCTTGAAACTGGTGGTAGAGTCTAAAGCTTCATTTTCCCATGAAGATACCCTCAGCTCTCCTATCAAGTCCTGCAGTCTCAGCCAAAGTTTGGGGTGATGAAGCTTGACCAAGAGATCCTACAGATGGATGAGAAAACATCCCTTCTTGGCCTTTCATTCAATGCACTCCAGCAGGCAACCCCACATGTACCTTTCTTCCTCTCCCAGTCACAGTGTTTCTTCTGCCCCAAATGCCTCCACACTTCTGTAACAAGAGTAGATTCCAATACTTCACTCTCACATTTTAGGCTAGAGCAGAATTTACTTAGCCTTTCACCAGGGGTCATTTCAATGTTTAAATTCAAAAAGTGATTATCAATCATCGACTTTGTACTTAGGAGTCCCTGGTTGGTACAAATGGTTGGGTATTCCACAACTAACCTAAAGGTTGACAGTTTGAACCCACCCAAAGATGTCTTAAAGATATGGTCTGGTAATCAGCTTCTGAAAGAACACAAACTCTGTGGACTGCAATTCTACTCTGATACACATTAGCTTGTTATAAGTCAGAATTAACTCAATGTCAATTGGTTTGGTTATTTGGTTTACAGTGTAATTAGTCCCAGAGGCAAGCTTTCCCTGAAATTTAGACTTCAGATCCCTAACCTAACAAAGTGGCAGGGGCTGGGGACAAGTAGCCTTTCTTTACAAAAGAATAGTCATACAAGTTCAGGGGTCATGCTTCTAGGTCTGATCAATATCTTCAGTATGGGTAGCAAAGCTCTCTTCCCACAAAATTTTAGCAATTTTGGGACAGAAGGAGTCTCACAGATTACTTAATCCAACTTCATTTTACTACAGGTAAAAGAATTTAAAAAAACCCACTGCCGTCAAGTCTGTTCCAACTCATAGGGACCCTGGAGGTCAGAGTAGAATTGCCCCATAGAGTTTCCAAAGAGCACCTGATGGACTTGCACTGCTCATCTTTTGTTTAGCAGATGTAGTACTTAATCAACTATGCTACCAGGGTTTCCAGGTAAAAGTATTAGGGAAGTATAAAGAAAAATAGAATGACTTGCTCAATGTCACAAAACTAACAACCATTCCAGGATTATAACTAGGGACGTGCCTCAAAATAACTTTCTAACTAAATATTTACTTCAAATGAATCATCATTCACCAAACTGATCTGCTGTTGCTATTAGGTGCTGTTCATTAGCAACTCTATGTACAATAGAACAAAACACTACCAGGTCCTGCACCATCCACATAATTGCTGTTATGCTTGAACCCATTGTTGCATCTACTGTGTTGGTCCAACTTACTGAGGGTCTTCCTCTTATTTGCTTCTACTTTACTAAGCATGTCCTTCCACAGGGCCTGATCCCTCCTAAAAACATGTCCAAAGCACGTGAGATGCAATCTCAGCATTCATGCTTCTAAGAAGTATTCTGTTTGTACTTCTTCCAATGCAGATGTGTCTGTTCTTTTGGCAGTTTATAAACTAAAAACCAAATCTGTTGTCATTGAGTCAATTCCAACTCATAGTGGCCCTGTAGGATAGAGCAGAATTGCCCCCACTGGGTTTCCAAGGAGTGCCTACTGCATTCGAACTGCTGACCTTTTGGTTAGCAGCTATAGCACATAACCACTGTACCACCAGGATTTCAGTGGTTTATTTAATATACTTTACCAACACCACAATACAAAGGCATCGATGCTTATTCAGTCTCCTTTACCATTTATTGCCCAGCTTTCACATGCATGTAAGTTGACTGAGAACATCATGGTTTGGGCCAAGTACTGCTTAGTCTTCAAGGTGACATCTTTGCTTTTTAACACTTTAAAGACATATTTTGCAGCAGATTGGCCCAGTGCAATGAATCTTTTGATTTCTTGAGTGCTGCTGCTATGGATGTTGGTTGTAGATCTAAGTAAAATGAAATCCTTGACAACTTCAATTGTCTCTGTTTATCATGATGCTGTTTATTGGTCCAGTTGTGAAGGTTTCAGCAAGCAAAGTTGTGTCATCTACATACCACAGGCTGTTAATGAGTCTTCCTTCATTCCTGCTGTTCCATTCTTCTTCATGCAGTCCAGCTTTTCAGATTCTTTGCTCAGCATACAGATTGAACAGGTATAGTGAAAGCGTACAACTCTGACACACACCTTTCCTGACTTTAAACCACCCTAAACCAAACCAAACCAAACCCACTGCCATTGAGTTGATTCCAACTTATAGTGGCCCTATAGGTCAGAGTAGAACTGCTTCATAGAGTTTCAAGGAGCACCTGGTAGATTTGAACTGCTGACTTTTTGGTTAGCAGATGTAGCACTTAACCACTATGCACCAAGGTTTCCTTAAACCACACAATATCCCCTCATTTTGTTTAAATAATTGCCTCTTGACGTATGTACAGCTTTCTCATGAGCACAATCAAGGGCTGTGGAATTCTCATTCTTTCATAATGTTATCCATAATTTGTTATGACCCACACAGGTGAACGCCTTTGCATAGTCAATAAAACACAGGTAAACATCTTTCTGGTATTCTCTACTTTCAGACAGAATCTGTCTGACAACTGCAATGATATCCCTGGTTCCATGTCCTCTTTTGAATTTTTCTTGAATTTCTGGGCATTCCCTGTCACTGTACCGATACAGTACTTTCAACAAAATTTTACCTGTGTGTGTTAATAATGATAGTGTTTGATAATTTCCATATTCAGCTTGATCACTATTCTTAGAAATAAAAGCCAAACCAAACCAAGTGCTGCCGAGTTGATTTCGACTCACAGCAACCCCATAGGACAAAGTAGAACTGCCATGTAGGGTTTCCAAGGAGCACCTGGTGGATTCCAACTGCCAACCTTCTGGTTAGCAGATGTAGCATTAAACCACAACACCACCAGTGTTTCCAGGAATAGGCATAAATATTGATCTCTTACAGTTGTTTGGCCAGGTAGCTGTCTTCCAAATTTCTTGGCCAAAAAGCAAATTGATCTAATAATATCCAAACCTTTGTTAATGTGTAGAAATGATTTTCTGGAATTGTTGATATGATCCTTTAATGTGAATATCACTAGCTAAATAACACTCCTAACTCAGCCATAATTTTGACATAAGGAACTGCTTCAAACTTTTCTGATGACTTCTCAGTCAAAACATCAGTCATTAGGTCCTAGTTCCTGGTACTTCATTGCAGATAGAGAATGGATAGGTGCTGCTCACTTTTCATGATCATGTATACACATTTATATGGAAGCATTTCTCACATAGATGTACAGAGGTACAGTGTAGCCCCCAGAGATAATGCTGCCCTCAATCCTGCCATTATTGGCAACGCCACCAGCAATATCCATCCTCCTACCTCCTTTGTTACCCTTGCCAAAGCTCAGATACTTTAGGGCAGTGAGTCAATACATTGCTCAGTTATCCACACTGTACATATACTACCCTGTCCTCCTGTCTTACTCATCTACTGCTGCCATAACAAAATCCAAGTGGTTAGCTTATAAAGAGAAATTTTATTCTGTCATAGTCCAGTGGGTTACAAATCAAAATTCAGGCATCAGCTCCAAGGGAAGGCTTTCTCTGTTGGCTCTGGAGGAAAGTCCTTGTTGTCAGTCTCCCTTGGACTCGGAGATTCTAAGGTGCAAGGATTTGGGTCCAAAGGATGCACTGTGATCTCTGTTTTTGCTTCCCTTTCCTTTATATCCCAAGATATTGCCTCAAAGCATAGTGTAATCTGACACACACAGTCCTGTACCACCAACACTACTGCTGCCTATCTTCTCTCATTAACATCACAAAGGCAGGATTTACAACATATCACAAAATACCAGGAATCACGACCTAGCCCAATTGCCACACACGTTTTTAGGGGGACACAATCCAATCCATGATACCACCACAAGGCAGTAATAGAAGGGATTATAAGAGGGGCTTCTGAAGTGCTGGTGTTACTTGATAGAAACCCCACATTCTCGTTTGGCATGACTTGAATCGGCCACAAGACTGATGTGGAAGAACAGCAAAGACACCTTAATTTCCTTTGTATAAGGAAATGGAGTCAGGTAAAGGCAGGGAGGCAAGTTACTTTTAAAGGGATTTACAGGTAGGGAGTTCATACAAGTTACATCAGCAACATTCTTAATCATAATACAGGGGGGCAGTGAGATTTACGCACAACCTCTAAGCAAAAGCAGGATTCACATGCAAAGTTGGGTTGGGTGGATGGGTTTGGCGGGGTGGTGGGAAGCCCAGCAAAGGAAAGGATTTTTCAATACAGCACTGTGTGGAGAGGAAGCCAGGTAAACAGTACAACACCGTGGAGGCTCTGTCTCACTCTTCCTATTTCTTTATTTGACATTGGTCATTCAAGACAAGTGTTCATCTTGAACAATAGCCTAGTTCAGAATTGTTTGGCATATTTTTAAGGAGGGACAAATATTGGATCTAGGCCTTTCATTGTGGCTACTAACCTCTTGTTGGTTTACAACTTACTATTTACTAAATATTGAAAGAAAAAGAGTGGCTTTTATGCCTGTTTATGTGAATATCTTCCTAAAAGATGTTTTTTCTTTCTTTTTTCCCAGGTTGTCTTAGTTATTGTCTATTTCTCAGGGCCCAGTTGATGCATCTTTATGAGTCTTTCTGAGTCCAGCTGCAGCTGGGTCACATTCTTCATGCTCAAGAACAGGGAATAATCATTCAAATATTGTACCCTAAATCATTCTTTTCTTTTGATCAGAGATTGGACATACTAATACCTGGACTTACTCAAGCCCTTAGATGGCAGCCGTGGTAGGCTCTTTAAACTCACAGTGCTGGTTTTCCACTGGATACAATCTAGTCCTGGAACAAGTAGAATTAAGGAACAAAATGATGCAAGTTAAGCATCTTAAGCATGACTTGCACCATTCTATTTCTTAATTCTGTCTCCAAGCATTCCACTGTTCCCTTCAGTTTCTCTCAAGGTTAAGAACTAGTCTCTGTTGTCTTTAGGACTGTGGAAAAATAAGTGGTAATAATCTAAAAACTATAAAAGAAAAACAAAATAATCTGCCTTATGGCCTGGAACTTATGATGGCCAGATGACCTCTTGGCCCCCAAAACTGATGAAGATATTAACACATCTGGGAGGAGACCACTATGACCACCCAAAGAAGAATTAACCTACAAATTCCTAGGGCTCATAAAACCTTATTCCCTTTTTCTACAAAGCTTTCAGCTAGTCTCCACTTCGGGATCACAGATTTTGGAGGAATTTATCCCATGTCTCCTTGTCTACCAGTAAGCAATTAACATCCTGCTTCTCATCTCACTCTTGTCTTGAAGACTGGCTGCTTGCGGCAGGCAGCACAAATTCTGCTTCAGTTTGCAGTAATAGTTCTTCACCAGGATCCAAAGTAAGGGCAATGTCAATCACATTTCTGTGAGTGGACCTAAGTCCTTTTTGTTTTTTGCCCTTTTAGGTATGTAAGACAATAAAAGACAGATTTTATTATGCCTGATACTGTAAGAATACAGACTAAGGACATTTCTATTCCTTGCAGTAGTGATCTAGCCTATGTACTTATTCCAGATGGTAGCCAACCAAATAAATCAGGTGTTTGTAAAGCTGTTACAGCATCTAACCAACTGTGATCTACGTATATCCTGTTCTCTTGCATTATTCATCCACACGCAACAAGAGGTATTCGCTAAACATAGACTACACTTTCTTGAACTAATAATAAATCTAAGGCTGTTTTGTTATCTCATGTCACCTTAGCTAATGAGTTCAGAGATTACTGTTGTATTTTTATCTCATTAGCAATTTTGTCTGATATTTGTCCCATCATCGTTAATAAATCTGTTTTTTATCTAATTTATACTTTTTGTTGTGACTAAGTGAAAGTATACAATCCAAATCAATTTTGCATGCCAGCCTATCTGAAGTTCCTTCTGCTCTCCTTGCATGGTGAAAGCACACCTCTCTTTTTCAATCTATACTCCTAGTATCCTCTTAACAAGCTCCTGTCCCCTTGTCTCCATCCTCTTCTCTCCCATCTAGGAAAAGACCAGTAGGAGAGCATCGTATAAATGCACAACATAAAGAACACACAGCATATGGTCACACTCTGTAACCAAGTCCAGTCCATTCTTGTCTGAAGACTTTACCTCAGTGGTGTTTTCTTGTCAGAGGAAACAGCAGGTCTAGTGGCCACACTCCCAGAGTGGCCACCTCCAAGCCATGGGATCATCAATTGTGGTCTTTTGGTAGAGTTCTTTTTATTTTCTTTTTTCATTATGATTAAGTGAAAGTATACAATCCAAATCAATTTTGCATGCCCACCTATCTGCAGATCCTTCGGCTTTTCTTGCCCTGTGACATCACACTTGCCCTGTGACATCACAGTGCCTCTTTACGTTTTACACTTGTCAAATCCTCCTAACAAGCTTTTGCCCCTTCCTCTCCATCCTCTTCTATTTAGAAAGAGACCAGTAGGACAGCCTCTGATAAATGCATAGAACTGTAAATTACACACACCATGTGGTCACACTGTGGCCTCAAGTCTCGTCCATTTTTGTCCAAAGAGTTGACCTCAGTAGTGTTTTCTAGAGTTCTTGCGCTGCACCCCTCTTTTTCCCACACTGCACAGGGACTCAAGATTGTGTGCCCCATCACAGCTGTCTTTGGTTCTGCCCGGGCACCATCTAGTTCTTCTAGTCACATGTTGATACAGTCTCCATTCCAATGGGTCATTCTGTCTTCTGGGCTCTTTTTTGCTAGTATCTTTGCTGTTCTCAGTGACCATCTATTCCAGATGAGTTGGGACCATTTGGTATACCTCAGATGGCAGTTTCCTAGCTTTTAAGATGCCAGATGCCACTCACAAATATGGAGTGCAGAAGACTCTCTTAGCAATAGGCTATGCCTGTGGACCTCGATGTCACATGAAAGCATGGTCCCCAGACTCTACCCCTGCTACTCTACTCTTGCAATATTGGGTTGACATTAGAAGAGTTTTCACTTTATGATAAAGTCCAGTTAAGTTGATCTACTTTCTATTGTGTGCTGTCGTTGCTTTCACCTAAACCAATTTCTATCACCTATCTAATCTATGACCAACCCTCTGCCTCCCTCCCCACACTTGTAGCAATCAAAGAGTCGTTTCTTCTGTACCTAAGTCTATTTTTAAGTCCTTACACTAGGGATCTCATACAACATTTGTCCTTTTGCTGCTGACTGATTTCACTCAGCATAACGTCTTCCAATTGAAACCAGGTTATCAGATGTTTACTAAAATCATCATTGCTTTTTACCATTGCACAGTGTTCCATTGAGTATACACACCATAGTTTGTTTATCCATTTGTCTGTTGATGGGCATCTGGCTTGATTCCATCTTTTTGCTATGGTGGACAACACTGCAGTAAACATTCATATGCATGTCTCTGTTCGTGTAACAGCTCTTGTTCTGTGGGATAAATTCAGAGCTGTGGGATTACTGAATCAAATGGCATATTTATTCCCAGCTTTTTAAGGAAGCACTAGATGGCTTTCCAAAGAGGCTGTACCATTTTGCAATCCGACCAGCAGTGTAGGAGAGCTCTGATCTCTCCACAGCCTCTCGAGCATTTTTTGTTTAGTGTTTTTGGATTATGGTCAACCTTGTTTGGGTGAGATGGTATCTCACTGTATTTTTGATTTGGGTTTCTCCGATAGCTAAACATCGCGAGCATTTCTTCATGTGTCTTTCAGCTACCTGGATGTCCTTTTTGGTGAAATGTCTGTCCACCTCCTTTGCTCATTGTTTAATTGGGTTATTTACCTTTTCCTCATTGGCATTTTGCAATACCTTACAGGTTATTAAGATCAGATGTCAGTCCAACATGTAGTTGCCAGATATTATTTTTCCATTCTGTAGGTGGTCTTTTAACTCTTTCAATAAAGGCTTTCGGTGAGTGAAAGTGTTTGATTCTTAGTAGTGCTCATTTATCTACTTTCTCTTTTGCTGATCGTACTTTGTTGAGTCCCTAAGCTGTGCATTAGAACGTCCACTGTTTACTCTATTTTTTCTTGCACAATCTTTATTGTTTTAGGGTTGTTGATATTTAGGTCTTTGATCTATTTTGAGCTAGTTTTTGTGTATGTGTGAGATATGGGTCTTATTTTCGTTTTTTGCAGGTGGATATCCAATTTTGCCAACACCATTTGTTAGAGACTGTTTTTACCCTGGTTTACAATCTTAGGGCCTTTGTCAAATATCAAGAGTCTTAGTAGCATCACTGAGGTCTCTACTCTGTTCCATTGGTCTGTATGTCTCTTTTTGTACCAGTACTAGGCTATTTTGACTACTATGGCAGTGTGATAGATTTTAAAGTCAGGTAGTGCGAGGCCTCCCACTGTGTTCCTCTGCTTCAATAGTGCTTTACTTATCCAGGGATTCTCCCCTTTCCAAACAAAGTTGGTGATTTGTGTCACTAAAAAATGACACTGGAATCTGTATTGGGATTGCATTGTATATGTAGATTGCTTTGGGTAAAATAGATATTTTCACAATGTTAAGTCTTCCTATCCATGAGCGAGGTAGATTTCTCCATTTATGTATGTTTCTTTTGGTTTCTTGAAGTCAAGTCTTATGGCTTTCTCTGTATGGATCTCTTATTTCTCTAGTTAGACTTATTCCTAGGTATTTTATCTTCTTGGGAGCTATAGTAAATGGTCTTGGTGTGGAGATTTCTTCCAGTCCTGAGTCGATGTAGACACCCACTCACGTGGGTCTCTCTGTCTTCTGGGTTATCTTTCGCCCATGTCGTTATGGACCTTGGTGATCATCCATTCCTGCTGAGTTGGGACCACTTGCTGTACCCTCAGATGGCAGCTTGGCAGCTTTTAAGACCCCAGACGCCACTCACCAATGTGGGGTGCAGAGAGACCTCATTAGCAAAACATTAGTTGTGCCAATTGGCCTTGATTTTGCCTGAGAGCATGGTCCCCGGGCCCCTGCCCCAGCTACTCTGTCCTTGCAATATTGGGTTAAGATGGGAGGAGTACTCAAGTTGTGTTGAAGTCCATTTAATACTGATCTTCTTACTAATGTGCTGTCACCAATTTCACCCAACCAAATTTCTAACAACTATCTAATCTAAACCCTCACTCTCCCACCCTCTCCACTCTTGCAGCCATCAAAGACTCTTTTCTTCTATGCATGAGTCTGATTTTAACTTCGTATCATAGGAATGTCACACAATGTTTGCCCTTTTGTTGCTGACTACTTTCACTTATCATAATGTGCACCAGTTGAAACCAGGTTATGAGACGTTTCCTGAAATCATTGTTGTTCCTTATCATTGCATAGTGTTCCATTGAGAATATATACCATAGTTTACCTAGCCAGTCCTCTGTTGTTGCACATCTAGGTTGATTTATCTTTTTGCTATTGCGGACTCTGCTGTGATAAATATTTGTGTGCATGTATCAGTTGGTGTGAATGGCCTTGATTCTGTAGGATATATGCCAAAAACTGGAATTACTGGGTCAAGTGGTATATCTATATCCAGTTTTTTAAGGGAGCACCAGATTGTTTTCCAAAGAGGTTGCACCATTTTGCAATCCCACCAACAGTGCAGGAGAGTTTCACTTTCTCTACAGCCTCTCCAGCATTTGTTGTTTTGCGTTTTTTGGATCATAGCCAACCTTGTTGGGGTGAGATGGTATCTCATTGTAGTTTTGATTTGAATTTCTTTAATAGCTAATGATTGTGGGCATGTCTGCATGTGCTTTTTGGCTGCCTGGATCTCTTCTTTAGAGAAGTATCTGCCCATCTCCTTTGCCCATCACTTAATTGGATGATTTATCTTTTTCTTATTGATATTTCGCAGTATCTTATACGTTATGGAGATAGGGCATTGGTCTGACATATAGTTGCCAAATTTTTTTCCCATTCTGTTGGTGGCCTTTTAATTCTATTAAAAAAGTCTTTGGATGACCAAAGGTATTTTGTTCTTAATAGTTCCCACTTACCTAGTTATTCTTCTGGTGATTGTGATTTGTTCGACCGATTTTGGAGTCTGTCTACATTGTGTATTAAAACTTCCATTGTAGTTCCTACTTTTTCTTTGAGGAGCATTATCGTTTTAGATTTGATATTGAGGTCTTTTATCCAGTTTGAGTTGGTTTTTGTATAAGGTGCAAGATATGGGTCTTATTTCAATTTATTACAGATGGATATCCAATTTTGCCAGCACCATTTGTTGAAGAGATTGTTTTTACCCCAGTTTAATGTCTTAGGGCCTTTGTCGAATATCAACTGTTCATAGGCAGATGGTGTCATATCTGGGGTCTCAATTCTGTTCCATTGATCTCTTTTAGTCCCAGTAGCAGGCTGTTTTGACTACTGTGACAGTGTAATAGGTTCTAAAGTCAGGTAATGACAGACCTTCCAATGTGTTTTTCTTCTTTAGTAGTTCTTTGTTTTATACTTTAATGTTAAAGCTCCTAAACTACTCATTAATTAAACCATTAAACTTTGGTCATATAGATAAAACTTCTGACCATATCAAATAAATTTATCTTTAATAAACCTCTTAAATGTTGTCTTTGTTGCATACGTCTTATAGTATGTCCCTTTAAATTGCAAAAATGAACTTGCTCATTAGCATGTCTAAATATACCCAGACATATATGTACCCTTTCTTGAATTATGACAAATGTCTAGTAACTTAATTTAACATCAATGCCAAAAACTGAATCCAATGTTGTCGATTCAATTCTGATTCACAGTGACCCCATAGGACAGAGAAGAACTGCTCCTTAGAGATTCTAAGGAGTGCCTGGCAGATTCAAACTGCTGGCATTTTGATTAACAGCTGTAGAACTTAACCACTATGCCACCAGGGTTTTTCCTTAAAAGTCTTAGAGATTATTTTAAGCCTGTAAACCATAAAACTTAATTTTTGTTGACAGAAAGTCTATTTAAACACCCTAAGCTTCCATTCAGCCTTTATTGTTTCCCTTATTTTCCCAATCAAATTTTAACCCTTAAGTGTTTTATCAGTTAGCTTTGTAAATCACAAAGTCTCTACTCAACTGACCAATTTATTTGTATAGATAAATAAAATTAAGTATCTGGCTTGAGCTAGAAACGTTTTCCCAAGCCATTTCAGGTGTCTCTCATTGTGATTTCTATGTTTTTGGCACCTTAAAGTTCCTCTACAATGGAGTGAACTTGTTCAAATTTCTTTTAGGATTGGTGCATACACAATTTCTGATAACTATAATAAGCTTCCTGGAGCTATAAGACCTTGGAGACTGGGATCAGGAAGATTTGATGTTGCCTGCCCTCTATATTTTTGACTTTTGGTAGAAGACAAGAATGGACGATTCTTGCTGAGGCCCGTCACCCACAGAAGCCCCTGTAGCAAAGCTACACGCTTATGTGATCGCGAGTGGAGGCATCTCACCCTTGGCTGTACTGTCTCTGATAATATTTTGCATCCTAATTAAACTGTCCTCAAAAGTACCCTCTCATCTCCCGGCACAAGGATTAAGGAAGATGCCTTCTAAGAGGGGCTTTACAACCCCCCTCGGTTTATGAAATAACATTAAGGAAACCTGAACAGGAGTTCCTAGAGAAAAGAGCTCGGAGGAATGAATCCCGACACAGCATGCCCAGCCCAGGAACGCCGAGGCCAGCCCAGCCCCTCTGGCTTCCCCCAACTGCACACACCCCTCCATGAATACACACCCCTCCTGAAATACAAGATTTCAGGAAGGCCCTGGGAAGCTCCCCAGGGACGACTCTCTGCACAGCCCTTAGATATAGACATCCCACTCCCTGCATCAGGAAGATGGATAGGCTCCCAAGTTTATTATAATTGGTATGGCAATTGAGCAAATACTAAAGAAATACCCTTCTTAGAACAGCTTAAGAGAGGCACAGGGTGGGGAACGGTAGGCGCTTACTGTCCCCACAGGAAGAGATAAAATAAGAACAAAGAAGGAACAAATAGAGACAGCCAGATAATAACCTTTAGATGAGTCTACCCCTCTTCCTGCACCTTTAACCTTGAGGCATAGATAGAGCTGATTGAGCTCAAGGTATAGCTTTGTTTTCACTTGTCTTGGGCCATTATACTTGTCTTAGGCCACAATATACTTGTCTCGGGCCATTACCTAGAAGGCCCTAATGGTTAACATGAAAAGAGACCACAAGGTGTCAGTTCCTTACTAGCCAACAGCTTATGTGGTGAAAGAGCAGAATGAAATCACATCACCTCATTGATGTATAAAAAATAAAGAAAGACAGGCCTTAACAGGCTGCTGACCTCCAGATTCCTGGTTGCCTGAGTCTCTTTTCTTCGCTGGCACTGCCCATCCCTTCATGATCCCAGACCCTGTCGAGGCTGGCCCCCAGCACATTCTGATTTATTTACATATGTTAAGTTCATCTAGGCATTTTGAAAGGCCATCTACCCAGTAAATACCAAGATTCTTCAGCAATTTTGTAAATGACTCTATTAATTCTTAGCTAGTGAGACTGAGTGCTGGGCAAGGGGATGGTTCACCCCATTTCATGTTTAAATTGATCTAGGCACTTTGAAAGGCAAAAGCTAACTAATTTCCTTCCTTTTTATTATTTTTTTGGAAAGATTTTTTTTTTCTTTTTTTCTTGTTTTTAAAATCACATCTGCCCAGTATATACCAAAGCCCTTTAGCAATCGTTTGTTCTAGGCTTGACTCCTTTTTCATACTCTGAACCTGTTAGTTTTAATTTAATATCTAGCTTAAGTTATTTAGAAAAGCTTTGCTTTTATGAGTGGCTTAAAGTTTTTCAATATATTTACTAAAAACCTAAATCACAGGAGGCAGAATCAAGATGGCAACCTATACATATGTCTCTTTATTTCCCTCTGAAAACTAAGGCCTGGATTGATAATTAAGTGGAGCTTTCTGGAAACCAGGTGAGCCCTAGGATTCAGCACAGGACTGTCAGCTTCAACTACATACCACTGAATGGGAAACTTCTTGTCTTTCGCTGAGCCCCACCCACTCTTGTTGAATTGGCCAGCTCCTGCAGACTCAACGTAACTGGGGCTTTTAATCTTTTTTTCTTTTTGTTGGCTGGCAGGCAGGGGATGGGCTTACCTGGCTGCTACACTGAACTACAGTGCTGACATGATCAGTGGGTGGAATAGCCACATTTTGAGAGCCTGACTGTGTACTCAGAGCACTACAGCTGCTCCATCCTCTCTTTACAGACCTCCGCCATAGATTCGGCTATTACATGGCAGGTGGAAAGCTTGACTGGGATGCCATTTTGTTCAATTGGGAGGTGGAGTTAACTAAACAGAGGCCTCAGCAGGGGCTAATTCCCAGGCTAGGAGGCAATATCCACCTAGGAATAGCTTTTCCAACAGAAAAGCTGTGTTTAGCACAGTGTAACCTCAAGAGTGGGGACTGGGAGGGGATGATAGCAGGCCAGTAACCTGTCCCTACTTTGAAATACATCACATCATCTGAGGGCAGTGTAAGAGGTGCCCCCACTGTCAGCTGGAGAGAGGGGCTCAACAAACCTGACAGCCTGACTAATTTTGGATGCTGTCAGATAGCTTTTACCTTTTCAAAATAAGACTGCCTAGAGGAATTCTTGCAGTGCAGCCTGACAGCATCTTTTCCAGCCTTTACTGACCCACATCATAGGGTCAGCTCATGGCCCTCCAAAGACTTGATAAGCAGAGCCATGTTTTTGCCAACCAGGAGGTGGAACCTGCTGTCCCAGAGAGTCCATAGGGTCCAGTCACTGCACTACATAGAGATGGCTAGTGACGAACATCCCTGTCAGAACTGCACCACAGCTCCTGTTGAGACAACACCAGCGACACTAAACTGCCTCTAGATGTTTTGAAAGCAACAAACCCTAGCCAAACATTTAAAGAAACATCCAGCGATGGTGCCAGAAAATTCTCAAAATAAAGAATCAAAGAACTTCCCAGATGAAGACAGCTTTCTGAAACTATCAGAGGCCAAGGACAAAAGAATTACACAGAAAGCCCTTCTAGACATTATACAAAAGGCAGAAGAGCAAAAGGAAAAATTAAGCAAGATGTTCAAACTGACGGAACATCAGCATTCTGAAATCTGAAATATTAATAACAAAATTACATAATTAGACAATTCAATTCAAAGCCAAAAGAGCAGATTTAAACAACAGGAAGCTAGACTTACTGACCTTAAAGACAGAGCTACTGACACCAGCGTTTATGAGGCAAAACCAGAGAAATGAAACAAGAAAAATAAAGAAGCATTAAGAAACATGTGGGACTCTATCAAGAGGAAGAATCTACAATTAATTGGAGTTCCTAAAAAGGGAGGGATACCTGAAAACGCAGAGCATTGTTGCTGAGTTGCTGACAGAGAACTTCCCTGAAGTTACGAAAGAAGAGAACATAGATACCTAAGATGTGTATCGAATGCTGCAAAAGCTAGACCCCAAAAGAAAGATACCAAAACATATTATAATCAAGCTTAACAAAATGAAACATAAGCAGAAACTCTTGAGCAAGACTCAAAGCAAAGCTAACATTCAGAGGGAAGCCCTGTAGGATTTTGTCTAACTTTTCAGCAGAAACCATGTTGGTATGGAGACACTGGGATGAGACATTCAAAGCCTTGAAGAAGAAAAACTTCCAACCCAAAATTATATATCCTGCAAAACTGTTTTTCAAATATGAAGATGAAATTAAGACATTCACAGATAAACAGAAACTTAGAGACTTTGTAAAAACCAAACCAAAATGACAAGAAATACTGAAACAAGCTCTTGGCTCATAAAAATAAAACCATTACGTGTATATTGAAGGAGGCAACACAGGACACAGCACACAGAAACCTATACAGTTAAGGAAGGCACAAAACTCAATCAAAGTTATAATATTAAAAGAAAGGACCCAGTAATCATATCATGAAAACTAAGATACCATCATATTAAAAAAAGGGATATACTACAGTAGTTACAGTCCTTTCAGATGGAGAGGAAGTTAATAAGATATGTAGACATTAAAATTGAGCTTGAACTTAGATTATTAGGGGTATCATTGGGGTAGCTACAAAGCACAATAAAGATACAACACATCAGAACAAGAAACATAACACAGGAGTCTCAACAAACATAAAACCAACACTGAAAATGAAAGATCTACCCATAAGAAAAATGATCCAGAACAGAATATTAAGAGCAACATAGAAAACACCAACAGAAAAATAAATACATCAAAATGACAGCACTAAGCACATACTTATCAATAATTACACTGAATGTAACACACTGAATGCTCCAGTAAACAGATGAGTGACATGTTGGGTCAAAAGACATGACCTCTCTGTAATGTTGCTTACAAGAAACTCACCTTAAAGATACAAACAAGCTGAAAATTAAAGGATGAAATAATATGTACCAAGCTAACAATATACAAAGAATAGCAGGTATGGCAATGCTAATCTCAGATAAAATAGATTTTAATGTAAAATCCACTATGTGGACAAGGATGGTCACTATTTATTGCTGAAAGGTTCAATACTCAAGCAGGACTTAACAATATTATTTATGTACCCAATACTACAGCATCTGAATACATCGAAGAAACTCTGACTACACTGAAAAATGAGATAGATCACTCCACAATAATAGTGAGAGACTTCAACACTCCACTTTCAGCACTGGACAGATCTAGAAAAAAGCTCAGTAAAGACACAGAATATCTTATTGCCACAATTAACCAATTAGACTTCACTGACATATACAGAATTTTTTATTCATCACAGATAACCTTCTTCTCCAATACACAGGAAACATTTTCCAGAACAGACCATCTGTTAGGACATAAAGCAAACCTCAACAAAATCCAAACCATTGAATTACTGCAAAGCATCTTCTCAGACCATAAAGCCATAAAAGTTGAAACCAATAGCAGAAAAAACGTAGATACAAATTGGAACTCATGGAAACACAACACCTTGCTGAAAAAGCCATGGGTTATAGAAGAAATCAAGGATGAAATAAATAAATTTACAGATTGAAATGAGAATGAAAACATATCATACCAGAACCTACAGGATACAGCCAAAGCAGTGCTCAGAGGGCAATTTATCTCTGTAAATGCACACATCCAGAAGGAAAAAAGCACACAAACCGAAGAATTGACCCTGCAGCTTGAACAATTAGAAAGAGAGCAACAGAGGAACGCTTCAGACACCAGAAGAAAAGAGATAATACAGATTAGAACTAAATGAATTAGAGAATAGAAGAAAAATTGAAAAATTGATAAGACCAAAAGCTGATTTTTTTAACAAGATTAACAAAATTGACAAACTATTGGCTAAGCTCCGACTCGACGGCACCTGGCTTGGGTTGGCATTGGCTAAGCTTACTAAAGAAAAACAGGATAGGAGACAAATAACAAGAAAATGAGATGGGAGATGTCACAACGGATCAAACAGAAATCAAAAATATCATAAAAGAATACTATGAAAGACTGTACTCTAACAGATTTGAAAACCTAGAGAAAATGGATAAGTTCTAGATTCATATCACCTACCAAAGTTATTATAGGGAGAAATAGAAGAACTTAATAAATCCATCACAAAGGAAGAAATTGAAAAAGTCATCAAAAAAACTACCAACCAAAAAAAGCCCTGGCTCAGATGGCTTCATTGCAGATTCTACCAAGCTTTTAGAGAAGAGTCAACTCCAATACTACTGAGATGATTTCACAGCATAGAAAGGGATGGAATATTCCCAAACTGATTCTATAAAGCCAGCATAACCCTGACATCAAAGCCACAGAAAGATTCCACAGAAAAGGAGAATTACAGTCCAGTATCACTCATGAGCCTAAATGCAAAAATCTTCAACAACATTCTTGCCAATAGAATTCAACAACATATCAAAAAAATAATTCATCATGACCAATTTGGATTCAAATCAGGGATGCAAGGCTGGTTCAGCTCAGAAAAACAATTAATGTGAACAACACATAAATAACACAGAAGATAAGAGTCACCTGCTTTTGTTAACTGATGCAGAAAAGGCATTTGACAAAGTGCAACAACCATTCATGCTAAAAAGTCTCAGCAAAACAGGAATAGAGGGGAAATTTCTCAATGCAATAAAGGGCATCTGTGTGAAGTTAACTTCCTACATTATCCTGAAGGAGGAGAGACTGAAAGAATTGAGAACAGGAACTAGACAAGGATGCCCACTCTCACTTCTATTCAACATTGTCCTAGAAGTTCTGGGCAAAGAGATCAGACAAGACAAAGAAATAAAGGGCAGCTGCATTGGCAAAGAAGTAAAAATCTCCCTGTTTGCAGATAATGTGATTGTACATGCACAGAATCCTAAAGAATCCACAAGTATATATCAATATGTGATCAGAAGAACCAGATGGTGCCCAGCCACCACCAGTAACAGCTGTGATGGGGTTCACAATATTGAGCCCCAGGGGCCTGAGGGAAAAAAAATTGTGCACATTAGGAACGCCACTAAAAGACTGCAATTGATGGTCAAAGGCTTGGGAGTTCCCCTGGGAGCATGGCCCCTAGACCTGATGCTGCCCCTGATCATAAATCATTACCAAGGTCAACTCTTTGGACAGGAATGGATTGGACTCAGAGACACAGAGTGACCATATCGTGTGTGCACTTTATGGTTCTATGCATCTGTAGGATATCCTGCTATTGGCCTCTCACTAGAGGGGAGTAGAGAGAGTGGAGAGGAGGGGACAGGAGATTGCTAAGACAGTATGACATGTTTAGAATGGAAAGGAGAAATGTGCTGTCACGAGGCAAGGAGAGCAGAAGGAGCTGCAGATAGATGCGTATGCAAATTTAAATTGGATTTTACACTTTCACTCAATCACAATAAAAAAAAAGTGAAAAAAAATCTAAATCACAAGACAGTTTTTCCTGAATGAGGAAAGAACTGAAGTTCTAAGACCACTTTACAAAAAACAGTAATTCTCAGCCATAACCTCCAACCTAACAAGACAGAAACTTGGACACAATGCTCTAGACTAGAAGGAAGCTCTCAGAATAAAAGTAGACAGGGGAACTATGTAAACTTGCCAAGCAATAAATACCACAGAAAACAAGAATGTGGGATTCTAGTTTCTTAATGTGAGTGTAAGTTTTTTGGTAAGATTATGTCAATTCAATGGAAAAAACAGGTTCTAGATAAAACTTATTAACTTGCCATATCCTCAGATGAAAGAATACTAAACCTTCTGACAAAACATGAATGATAAAGATTCATCAAAGAAAAGAAACAACATAAATGAAAGCTCATTTTCTCAAAGTGGTCACTGAAATTCTAAATCACTTGTAGAATACTCAATTTACAGCATTTTAAAATATGAACCCCAAACTAGTGTCTCAGTAGCCAGTTGTAGGAGGGCTGGATTACAGCCTCATTTAGTGAAGATATTAAGCTCTAAAGTTAAAGCTTTTGGTTTCTTTCTTTTTGAACTTAATTCATTCTGCTGACTACAGACCTCATTTCTTCGAGACTTTAAATGTATTAGTTCTTCTGGCTGAAAAGTATTTTAAAGTAATCACTGATTATTCTAATTTTAATGTTCATTTTTATTGGGAAACTATCATACAAAGCTACCCTTTCTCTTTATGAATTTTATAAAACGGGTCAGGAGCTACCACTTATTCCTGCAAATTTCCTAACACAGGTCATGAGCTGCCATCTCCCCCTGAGAATTTCACAAAATAGAGCACTATTTGCCAGGTTTTCTCTAAGTCACAAAAAGAACCCTAAAAAGTAACACCTTCAGGTTTGGACAGTGTTTTGCTTAGACCAATGTGTACTTTTGTTGCTAAAGTGTTTGTGAAGAGGTACCAGAGAACCTAACAGGGTTCTTTGTGCATTTCTTTTCCATTTTCTTGCAAGCAAAACAGTGCCTGGAACCAGCCCATATGAATACCTTTTATGCAGAAACCTTTCAGCAGATAGTGATAGACCAAAAGTTTTTACCATATCCGGCAACATTAAGATGAGCTATCACATAACTATACAAAATTCCTCAAAGTTGTTTTTCAGGAAACCCAGTTCTGAGGTACAGAAACACAAATGTGGCCAGAGGACTACATTTGGGACCTGAGAATCAAGGCAAACTACAAATCCAGAACTTTTCACTACAGGAGCCAGCTTGTCTGCAGGGAGAGCTTTCCCTCCCCCTCCTCACTATGTACCATTCCTGCCTCAAAACCCTTAGAGATTTGGCACCGGTGTTGTTCAGTGACTTGTTGGTCAGCCCCCTCCAGCTCTATTAGACTCTCCTTAATAAATCTTGCTCATTAGGAAAAATTTTCTGCAGTTTGTCCCTTTATTCTTAAAGGTGTCACCACAAAACTAGAGTCCATGGCTCTGGAAACCTGGTAACATTTGCTTGTAGAGGGCAGACAGCCTAGTACTACTCTAGCCTGTCTTGAAACTAGCTTATCCTGTCATAGGAGACTTTAATGTTCATGATGAGCACTGGTGATTACCTTAATGACTTTCACTGGTCGACTTGTGCCTGAATTTTTTCAACATATAGTGACTCAGAGCTCTTTGAAAATAGAATTATCTTTTTAATGTTTGAAACATCCAAATCTGGACTGAAACTGCAGTTTTCCAAGATTAATTAGATTTAGATATCTTTCTTAAACAAATGATCAGGCAAAAATTTAAGAAAGATTCTCAACCAGTTTTTCAAACAAATACACTGAACAAAACTTCAGAAAACGTGAGAAAAGGAACAAAAAGAATAAGCAAAAGTTCATTTTCCTAGAGAACTCACCCTGTCAGCATCGAAGGGACATGGAATGCTAATGGCTTGGGTCCAGAAGATAGGACCGCTCTTTTTGCTGGCTTCTGCTCCGCAGTCCAGGTCTCCTCGAGGTCAACTGTATTTGTGGTTTTAGAATCCCTGGAGCAACTACACCATTAACTCTTGTAGGTTGAAAACATCACATAGTTTAGTAAAGCAAAAAGAAAGGTTTTATTCAGTGTGTATTTAAAGAGGCAAAAGTAGGAAAGGGATAAGCATGCTGCCAGAATCATGTCTGTCCGAGACTCTGTTCCCAGTTCTTAAGAATACATCTTAACAGTCTGCATTTTGGGATACTTGAGCATTTTTCATTCTCTGGATGCACACACTCACATACTTAATTCAGAGTGTATAACTTAATCTGGAGTACCAAGTTGACAGGTACCTTTAAAACTGGAGAGGAAATTAAAATAGGCAGTCAGGACTAATTCTTTGTTTTTCTTAAGCTTACTGGCTTCTTAATATTACCTGGTTTAGGCAGGAAATCACACATTAACTCGCAGGAGCTACTGAGATTAAAATCTTTGCAGCCTTTGCAGCTTCTTTTTAGGAACATCAAACAAGTGAAGGAGCCAGTTCAAGGACCCACCTGCTCAGGTAACAACCGAGAGCCTTCAGACTCCAGCTTCTGAGGTACATCTCCCCAAGAACCCTGAGGCCTACACCTGGACATATGTCCCTCCCCAATTGCTCACATTGTTTCTCCCTGACACCTGCACTTCACTGGCACATAGACTCTCCCTTTAAAATCCTGGACCTGCCTGACAACTTCAGATAGGCCTTGAGGATGACAATGCTGCCTGTCCCTTGTGTTGCCGGCAGCACAGAAATAAAAATCTTTGATCACTCCACCTAAGCTCTTGTCTCAGATTTCAGCTTTAGTGGCAGGTGGCATGAACCCAGATGTTTGTCCAGTAACACCTTAACCTTTTATACTCTCAATAGTCAATTTCTCCTACCTCTTAGGACTCATCTAAGGCCTTAATTTGGAATTATTCTGTTATTGACCAGATAACCTCAGATTCCTAACGCCCTCAATGGTCTGTTTCTCTCACTTCTTGGGGATCTTCTAAAGCCTTACCTAGGAACTTACCAAACAATCAGGGTACATTCGTATCTCTCACAAAGCCATTATTTTGGTCTCGGGGAATAGGCTTCCAGTACTGCTTCAGGTTCTCCAGGGGAAATCTCCTGGTGGCTCCAGTCATTGGGGTTAATCTGTTTTCTATTCTACTTCAAGAATAGGAAGGTATGGCTCCTGGCTCACTTGCAAAAAATGTTACCAGGTAGAAACCCCAGGTTCTTGCTTGACATGATTCATATTGGCCAATAAACAAGAGACTGAGGTGAGAGAACTGGAAAATCATCTTTATTTCACTGTACAAGAAAATGGAGTCAGTCAGAGCTACTGCCAAGGCTGCTCACCAAGGGTGGGCAGGCAGGCTACTTTTAAAGGGCTTTACAAGCAGGGCATCAATACATGTTCCCTGAGCAACATCCTTAATCATTATGTAGGCCCAATGGGTATTACATATAACCTGCAAGCAAAAGCAGAATTCAAATGCAAAACTATGGGCTGAGGTAGTACCCAGCAAAGAAGATATTTTCCAATACAATACTGTAGGATAGGAAGCCTGGTAAATAGTATAGCAATGTGGGGGCTCTATCTCTCACTAGTAAAGTTACATATTTTTGTCTGGGTACTACTTACATGGATGTATTCATTTTGTAACACTCATCAAAGTAAGAGTTAATAATTATAAAGGTGTTGGTTAAAATTCTTGCCTGATCTCTCAGGCTAATAGCAACTAGAAAAATTACAGTGACTAACCTGGAGACTATGGGGTTTATTTCAGATCTTGCCCAGGGATCTGACACTGTTCTTCTAAACCACTGACCAGAGAGTCACAGACCACCACCCATATCCAGATAACATCACTCACCTTGTGACTCTAGACCTTACCCAGGGACCTGAGAACGCTACCGTTCATTGTCGAGATAGCATCACAGTTCCTGTAACAACCCCAAACCTTTGGCTTCAAATGAGATATTAAGACAACCCCCCTAATGACACCACCCACCTTGTGACTCCAGACATCGCCCAGGTACCTAAGAAAGCTACAGACCACTGTCCAGATAACATTGCAGTTCCTGGATGAGCCATGTCATGACTAACAACTTTCCCCCTCCCACTCCCCAGCACCTGAATAACACCCCCTTTGTTTTCTCTCTAACCTTTCCTCCTCCTTCCTATAAACCCCTCTAGCTTGAGATGAAATGGTAAGATGGTTTTCAGAGTGCTAACCCACCATCATCTCAGATTGCTGGCCATCTGGATAAAGTGTACTCTAAGTACATCCCTCCCTATCTCTACATCTGGCTTTGTGGTAACGGGCAGCACAAAGCAGTCACCAGGTTTCTGGTTACAAAAGGGACCATTTACATTGTAATTTTTAGTATTTATATCTGTGACAAGACGGGAAGGAAGACTAATTCTTTACCCTTCTCTATATCTAGGTCTTTACTGTACAGGCCTTTACTTTTATGTACCCTCTCACTCTGACTCTATGAAACTCTTCTCTGGGAGGCACAAATAGTTAAGTGTTCAACTACTGATGGTAAGGTTGGCAGTTCAAAGCCACCCAGAGGTACCTTGGAAGACAGGAGAGGCAAACTGCTTCCAAAAGGTCACAGACTTCAAAACCATATGAAGCAGTTCTATTCAGCCCATGTTGGTTCAGCACAAAAGAAGAGATTGAAAAGGTAATTATAAAAACCGGAAACCAAAAAAAAACTGACACACTTCACTGGAGCATTCTACCAAACTTTTAAAGAGAAGTTAACACCATTATTACTAAAGGTATTTAAGAGCACAGAAAAGGATAAAATACTGCCAAATTTATTCTTTTAAGCCAGCATAATATCCCTGAAATTGGTGAAGACACCATAAAAAAGGAAAATTACAGACAAGTAACTCTCATTGGCCATAGGCAGAAAAATCCTCAACAAAATTCTAGCCAGTAGAAGTCAAAGCCATATCAAAAATATAATTCACCATCACCAAAAGGGATTCAAACCAGGTATTCAGGGGTGGTTCAACATTATAAAACAATTAATGTCACTAACCACATAAATAAAACAAAAGATAAGAACCACTTGATTTTAAAAATTGATGCAGAAAAGTTATTTAACAATGTCCAACAACTATTTATAATAAAAACTCTCAGAAAAATAGGAATAGAAGGGAAACTTCTCAACATAATAAAGGGCATTTATGTAAAGCCAACAGCCAACATCACCCTAAACGGAGGGAGTCTGAAAACATTCCCCTTAAGAACAGTTACCAGCTAAGGATACCCTTTGTCACTACTTCTGTTCAGTATTGTGCTAGAGGTTCTAGCCAGAGCAATTGGGCAGGAGAAAGAAATAAAGGGCACCCAAAATGGTAAGGAAGAAGTAAAAGTATCTCTATTTGCAGATGATATGATGTTATACACAGAAATCCCTAAAGGATCCACGAAAAAACTACTGAAAGTAATAGAAGAGTTGAGCAAACTATCAGGTTACAAGATAAACATACAAAAATCAGTTGGATTTCCTTATACCAAGAAAAAGAACATCAAAGAGGAAATCACTGAATGAATACACTTTACAATAGCCTCCAAGAAGATAAAGTAGTTATGAATAAATCTAACCAGAGACATTAAAACACTTATGCAAAGGAAATTACAACACTACTGCAAGAAACCAAGTGAGACTTATGCAAGTAGAGAAACCAGCCTTGCTCATGGTTAGGAAGACTCAACATTGTGAAAATTTGTATTCTACCCAAAGTGCTCTATACAATGCAATCCAGATCCAGATTCTAATGGCATTTTTAAATGAGATGGAGAAACAAATCACCAACTTCAGATGGAAAGGGAAGAAGTCCTGGAGAAGTAAAGCATTATCAAACTACCTAACTTTAGAACTTATTCTATTTCCATGGTAGTCAAAACATTCTGGTCCTGGCATAATAACAGACACATAGATGAATGGAACAGAACTGAGAATCCAAACATAAAATTATCTACCTATGAGCAGCTGATACTTTACAAAGGCTCGAAGTCCCTTAATTTGAGAAAAGACTGTATCTTTAACCAATGATGGTGGTATAACTAGATACTCATTTGCAAACAAAGAAACAAAGTAAAGAAAGAAAGAAGACTCGTATCTCCAACCATGCACAAGAAGTAACTTAAAATGGATCAAAGATCTAAATATCAAATCTGAAACAGTAAAGATTATGGAAGAAAAAATAGGGACAATACTGGGAGCCATAACACACAACATAAACAGAATACAAAACATTACTAACAATGCAAGAACACCGAAAGTGAAAATAGATAACTGGGAACTCCTAAAAATCAAAGATTTATGCCCAATAATTTCACCAAGAGAATAAAAGACTTCACCACACACATACTTGGAAAAAAAATTGGCTATGACAAATCTGATCAGATTCTAGTTAAAAATCTACAAGATACCACAAAATCTCAACAAGAAGAAAACAAACAACCCAATCAAAAATGGGCAAAGGATATAAACAATCATTTCACCAAAGAAGACATTCAGGCAGCTAACTGATATGTGAGGATATGCTCATGATCACTAGCCACTCCAAATTAAAACTACCGTAACATATCCTCTCACTCCAACAAGGCTGGCATTAATACAAAAACACAAAATAATAAATGTTGTAGAGGCTATGGACACTTATACACTGTGCGAATGTAAAATGGAATAACCACTTTGGAAAGCAATTTGGCACTTTCTTAAAAGGCTAGAAACAAATACCACACAATCTAGCAACACCACTTCTTGGAATATGTCCTAGAGAAATAAAGGATGTCACATAAATACATACATACACAACAATGTTTACTGCAGCACTGTCTGCAATAGTAAAAAGATAGAATTAAACTAGATTGCCATCAAAAGATGAATGAGTAAACAAACTATAGTATATTGACACAATGGAATACTATGTAATTATAAAGAATAATGAGTAACTTGGGAAACATTTTATAACATGGAGGAATCTGGAAAGCATTACACTGAGTGAAATTGGGCTCTTGCAAGAGGACAAATGTAGAACACAACTATTATAAGGGCTCAAAAACTTGTTTAAACACAGAAGAAAACAGTCTTCGATTGTAACAAGAGTGGAAAGGGAAGGAAAGGGATATTCATTGATTAGATAGCAGATGGGAACTGGATCAAGTGAAGGCAGGGACAACATACAGTAGAAGAAGCCAGCACAACTGGCACAAACACTAAGTTTCCTAAATATAACACAATACTTCAAAGGACATAGGAGCAGGGGAGGGGTCTACAGAACATGGTTTTAGGGAACAGCTAGGTCAATTGGCATAATAAACTTCTTAAGAATTCATTCTGCATCCTATTTAGGTGATTGTCATCTGGGGTCTTGAAAATTAGCAATCAGCTATCTAAGTAGCATCAATTGGTCCCAACCTACCTGAACAGAGAAAAATTAAGGACATCAAGACAAAAGGGTTATATGAGCCCCAAAGATAGAAAGGGCTGCATAATCCAGAGACTATATCAGCATGAGACCAGAAGAATTAGATGGTAGTCTGCCAGGACGGCTGCCCTGACAGGAAACTCAGTAAACTGTTCCTGCCTTGCCAGCCAAGTGCCATTGAGTCAAATCTGACTCATGGCGACCCTAGGAGCCAGGGTAGAACGGGGCATACAACTCGAACTCTCCAACAGACTGGAACGTACCAGAAGACATGGTCCCCTGACTTACTGTCAACCCAGAACTGAAACCATTCCCAAAGCCAATTCTTCTCCACTATATGACATAAAATGACACTGGCAAAGAGTCTGCTTCTTGGCTTTAGTAGATAGATGAGACTATTTGGGGAGCTCCTGTTCAGAGGTGAGATGACAGGATACAGGGGGACAGGAGCTACTTGAATGGACACAGGTAATACAGGAGGGAAACAAGAGTAACTGTCACAGTGTGGGGACAGTAGTTAGTAATGTGTGCATAATTTTTTGTATGACGAATTGATTTAGATTATAAACTTTCACTTGAAGACCAAAAAAGTATTTTTTAAAAAGCAAAAAACTGAAACTGTAAAAAAAAGTTACAAGTTTTGTATTATGAAAACATAAAGCATTCTCTTAACCAGGACACTGAAGATTATCTTGTTACATGTTGTTAAAAATCTACACACCTTCAGAAATAAATAACCTTTTAGGTGTGGTATATGTTAGCTTTTAGAAGTAATTTGTTTCTGACACATAATTGTTTGTAGGTGACCAGGTCCCCTGAAACTGGAAAGCCTGGTTTCATTATAAACTTCCACATAAAACAAGTTCTTTCAGAAAACAGTCAAAATTAATAACCATATTCTCTTTTTTTAAACCACGTGTGTCTTGTAATCAAGGCTACTCACCTTGTGGCTGTCTGGTAACTCTTTACCAAAGGTACATGTAAGTCAAACCAATCAGAAATTCTACTCAGGGTGGGGCCAAAATGGCAGACTAGACACACATCTCCTCAATCCCCTCTGAGAATTAAGGCCTGGAATGATAACTGAAAGGAGCAGCATGGACATGCAGGGAGCCCCAGAATCTGGCATAGGGTTGTCAGACTGCACTGCATGCCTGTAGCAGGGTAACTACCTCTCCCAAAGATGAGGCAGGGGCATGCTGAGTCCTCCTTCTACTGACTCACTGTTTGGGAGGACTGCAGGTATCAATGCCTTCTTTGTTATCTGAGAGGCGGGGGCTGGGCATGAGCAGGCAAATATGCTTAACTGCAGTGCTTAAGTAAACAGTGTATAGTACAGTGCAGAAACTATGCTTGGGATAGCCACAGTCGACAGCCTGGCTGTTGACTAAGAACACTGCTGCCCCTCTGCCCCTTCTTTTCTGAGCCGTGCCTTAGATTCTGCTCCTTCACAGCAGTGAGGATAGCTCAGGTGAAACATCATCTTTGTTAGCTGGGAGGTGGAATCACCCAATCAGAGTTATTAGCTGGGGCTAATTCTCAAATGGAGCAGCAGCCCCTATCTGGAAAGTGCTTCCATAGCAGAAAAGTTGTTTCTAGATGGTAGTGCCTAGAGTTACAAATAGGGCTTGGCAGAGAATGGCAGCAAAGTTGTAACCCCTCCATACTTTGAACCACGTCATAGCATGTAAGGAAGACCTATGAGGCACTTTTGTGGTCAGCCAGAAGGTGAGGCCTGACACACCTGAGAGCCCGACCAATTTCAGTAGCTGCTGGGAAGCACTTTGCTTAGCAGTAACGTACCTTTTTAAAGTAAGATAGCCTAGAGAACTGATGGCTTAGCAGCCCGGCAGCATCTCCTCCACCCTTCACTGATTCACAGGAGAGCAGTTGCTGACCGTGCATCAGTGACTCCATAAGTACAGTGCAGTCTTTGCCAGCCAGGACACAGAGCCTGCTACCCCAGAGAGTCTACCTGGGGCTAGTCACTAGAGTACACAGAGGCAGCTGGTGATCAACTCCCCTTTTAGAACTATGTCTTAGCTCCTGTTGACATAGCTCCTAAGACACAGAAACCAAATAACTTCTGGATGGCATGAAAGCAACAATCAATATCTAACTATTTAAATAAGCAGTTCACCATGGCACTGGAAATCTCTCAAAATAAAGAATCAAAAAACATCCCAGATGAATAAGTCTATCTGAAACCATCAGAGGTTGAATATGAAAGAATTATGTATAGAGCCCTCCTAGAGATTAAATAAAATGCAGCAGAACAAAATGAAAAATTAAGTGATTTGAATCAATGGAATATCAATGATCTGAAATCCAACAGATCAATGATAAAATTACAGAATTAGACAATTCAATCCAAAACTAAAACAGTAGGATAGAGATGGCAGCCAGAGTTAATGAGCTTGAGGATAGAGAAAGTGACACCAGCATTCATGAAGAGAAAACAGAGAAAAGAAGTAAGAAAAATGAAGAAGCATTAAGAAACATGTAGGACTCAATTAAGAGGAATAATCTACAAATAATTGGAGTTCCTGAACATGGAGGGATAGCCAAAAATACAGAGAGCATGGTTGTAGAGTTGCTGACCGAAAACTTCTCTGCTGAAATTGGTCGGGCTCTCAGGTGTGTCAGGCCTCACCTTCTGGCTGACCACAAAAGTGCCTCATAGGTCTTCCTTACATGCTATGACGTGGTTCAAAGTATGGAGGGGTTACAACTTTGCTGCCGTTCTCTGCCAAGCCCTATTTGTAACTCTAGGCACTACCATCTAGAAACAACTTTTCTGCTATGGAAGCACTTTCCAGAAGTGAACACCACAAAAATTAGACTGCAAAAGAAAGACACCAAAACATATTATAATCAAGTTTAATAGGATGAAACATAAACAGAGGCTCTTAAAGACAGGCAGGCTTAAAGCAAAGCTAACATTCAGAGGGAAGCCCTGTAGACTTTCATCTGACTTCTCAGCAGAAACCATGTTGGCAAGAAGGCAGTGGGATGATATATTCAAAACCTTGAAGGTGAAAAACTTTCAACCAAAAATTATATATCCTGCAAAATTGTCTCTCAAATATGAAGATGAAACCAAGACACTTGCAGATAAACAGAATCTTAGAGACTTTGTAAAAACGAAACCAAAACTAGAAGAAATACTGAAAGAAGCTCTTTGCTTAGAAAAAGAAACACATTAAGTGTATACATAAGGAGGTAGTGTAGTACACAGCATCCAGAATCCTACTCAGTTAGGGAAGTCACAAAGCTCAATCAAAGTTACAATATTAAAAGAAGGAAATCAGTGATCATATCACAAAAAAATAAGACATCATGACACTAAAAAGAAGTATATACTACAGTAGTTATAACACTTTCCAATGAGAGGAAATTACAAAGATATGCAGAAGTTAAAGTCTGGTTTAAGTTAGAATATTCAGGGGGATCATATGGGTAGCTGCAAAGCAAAATAACAGTGTAGCATATCAAAACAAGAAACGTAATACAGAAGCCTCAACAAACACAAGACCAACACTGAAAAAGATGAAAAGTCAACCCATAAAAGAGAATGGCCCAGAACACAATATTAAAACATCCACAACAGGAAAATAGAAGCATCAAAACCACAACACTAAACACATACCTACCAGTAAATATAGTGAATATAAATAGACTCAATACTCCAATAAAGAGATAGGGCATGACATCCTGGATCAAAAGACACAATCTGTCTATATGTTGCTTACAAAAAACATACCATAGACCCAAAGATATGAACAAACTGAAAATCAGAAGATGGAAAAATACACACCAAGCTAACAACATACAAAGAAGAGCACGAGTGGCAATACTAATCTCAGATAAAATATACTTTAATGTAAAATCCACCATTGTGGACAATGATGGTCACTATTTATTGCTGAAAAGTTCAATACTTCAAAAGGATATAACAATATTAAACATTTATGCACCCAATACCAGAGCATCTAAATACATTGAACAAACACTGATAACCCTGAAAAATGAGATAGACTATTCCACAATAATAGTAGGAGACTTTAGCACTCCACTTTCAGTAATGGGCAGGTCATCAGAAAAAAGCTCAGTAAAGATACAGAAGATCTTATTGTGACAATTAACTGACTAAACCTCATCACCATAGACAGAACATTTTATCCATCAACAAATAAGTACACTTCAACTCAATGGCACTTGTCTTTTGGCTCTTCTCCAGTGCACATGGAACATTTTCCATAATAGACCATGTGTTAGGACATAAAACAAGTCTCAACAAAATCCAAACCACTGACTTATTACAAAGTGTCTTCTCAGACCATAAAGTCATACAAGTTGAAATCAATAGGAGGAAAAAATATAGGTATAAACTTGAATTCATGGAAATTGAACAACACCTTGCTCAAAAATCCATAGGTTATAGAAGAAATCAAAGATGAAAGAAAGCAATTTACAGAATCAGCTGAGAATGAAAACACATCCTACCAGAGCCTATGGGGTACAGTGAAAGCCATGCTCACATTGTATCTATAAATGCACATATCTGGAAGGAAGAAAGGGCTCAAGCCAAAGAATTAATTAACCCTATGGCTTGAGCAAATAGAAAGAGAGCAACAGAGGAACCCATCAGGCAAGAGAAGAAAAGAGATAATAAAGATTAGAATAGAACTGAATGAATTAGGAAATAAAAGGATAACTGAAAAAATTAACAAAACTAAAAGCTGATTCTTTGAAAAGATCAGCAAACTGGATAAACCATTGGCTAAACTTACTAGAGAAAATTAGGGAACAAATAACCCAAATAAGAAATGAGATAGGAGATGACACAACAGATCTAAGAGAAATCAAAAGTATTATAACACTATGAAAGACTGTACTCAAACAGATTCGAAAACCTAGAGGAAATGGACAAATTTCTAGATTCATATCACCTACCAAATTATTACAAAGAGAAATAGAACCACTTAATAAACCCATCACAAAGGAAGGAAGAGATTGAAAACCAAACCAAAAGAAGTGCTGACCCAGATGGCTTCACCAGAGAATTCTACCAAACTTTTAAGGAGGTAACTCCAATAATACTGAAACTATTTCACAGCCTAGAAAGGGGTGGAACACTTCCAAATTCATTCTGTGAAACTACCATAACCCTGATACCAAAGCCACAGAAAGATCCCACAAAAAAGGAAAATTACAGACCAATATCACTCATGAATCTAGATGCAACAAATCCTAGCCAATAGAATTCCACAACATTTCAGAAAAACAATTCATCATGGCCAATTTGGATTCATACCAGGGATGCACAGCTGGTTTAACATTAGTAAAACAATTAATGTGATCAACCACATAAATAGTACAAAAGATAAGAATCACCTGATTTTGTCAACTGATGCAGGAAAGACATTTGACAAAGTGCAACAGCCATTCATGCTAAAAACTCTTAGCAAAATAGGAATAGAGGGGAAATTACTCAATGCAACAAGCGACATCTGTGCCAGGCCAACTGCTTACATCATCCTGAATGAAGAGAGACTGAAAGAATTTCCCTTGAGAATGGGAACTAGATAAGGATACCCACTCTCACCAATTCTATTCAGCAGTGTACTAGAGGTTCTAGCCAGAGCAATTAGAGAAGACAAAGAAATAAAGGGCAACTACATCAGCAAAGAAGAAGTGAAAATCTCTGTCTGCAGATGATATGGCTGTATGTGCAGAGAACCCTATAGAATCCATAAGTAAACTACTGGAACTAATAGAAGAGTTCAGTGAAGTATCAGGATACAAGATAAACATAAGTAAATCAGCAGGATTCCTTTAGACCAACAAAGAAATCATCAAAGAAGAAGTCATCAAATCAATACCATTTACTATAACCTCCAAGAAGATAAAATATGTAGGAATAATTCTAACTAGAGAAACAAGAGACCTGTGCAGAGAGAGCTACAAGATCTTACTGCAAGAAACTAGGAGAGACTTATATAAATGGAGAAACCTACCCTGCTCATGCATGGGAAGACTTAACATTGTGAAAATGTCTATTCTATCCAAAGCAATCTGCATATACAATGCAACCCCAATACAAATTCTGGTGTCATTTTTTAATGAGATGGAGAAAGAAATCACCAACTTTAGAAAGGGAAGAAACTCTAGATAAGTAAAGCACTACTGAAACAGAGGAACACAGTGGGAGGCCTCACACTACCTGATGTCAGAATCTACTACACTGTCACAGTAGTCAAAATAGCCTAGTACTGGTACAAATAAAAGAGACATATAGACCAATGGAATAGAGTTCAGACCTCAGAGATGCCACCAGCCTCTTATAAACAGTTGATGTTCAACAAAGGCCTTAAGATTGTAAACTGGGGTAAAAACAGTCTCTCTAACAAATGGTGTTGGTAAAATTGGATATCCATCTGCAAAAAACTGAAACAAGACCTGTAACTCACAGCTCACACAAAAACTAACTCACAATGGATCAGAGACCTAAGTATCAACCCTAAAACGGTAACGATCATGCAAGAAAAAATAAGGTCACCAACAGAAGTTTTAATACACAACTTAGGCAGACATCAAAATCTGACAAACAAAGCACAATCAATGGAAGAGAAAATAGATAAATGGGAACCAAGAATCAAACACTTTCGCTCATCCAAAGACTTTATCAAGAGCTAGAAGACCACCTACAGAATGGGAAAAAATATTTGGCAACCACATGTCGGACTGACATTTGACCTCTATAATCTGCAAGATACTGTAAAACATCAACAAGAAAAAGATAAATAACCCAACTAAGTGATGGGCAAAGGAGATGGACAGACACTTCACCAAAGAGGATATTCAGGCAGCTAAAAGACACATGAGGAAATGCTCACAATCATTAGCTATTAGAGAAATCCAAATCAAAACTACAAGGGTGGTCGTGATACAAAAAACACAAAACAACAAATGCCACGGAAGCTGTGGGAAGATTGGAACTCTCTTACACTGCTGGTGAGATTGCAAAATAGTACAACCTCTTTGGAAAGCAATTTGGCACTTCCTCAAAAGCTTGAAATAGATGTACTATTTGATCCAGTAATTCCACTGCTCAGAATATATCCTACAGAAACAAAGGCTGTCATATGAACAGACACATTCACACAAATGTTTATTGCCACACAGTCCACAATAGCAAAACATTGGAATTAACTTAGATGCCCATCAACAGACAAATGGATAAACAAACTATGGTATATATACTCAATGGAACACTATGTAATGAAAAGAACAATGATGATTTTAGGACACATCTTATGACTTGGTTTCAACTGGAAGACATTATGCTGAGTAAAATCAGCCAGTAGCAAAAGGACAAATGCTGTATGAGACCCATGCTATAAGGACTTAAAAATAGACTTATATACAGAAGAAAAGACTCTTTGATGGCTACAAGGGAGTGGAGGGAAGCAGAGAGTTGGTCATAGATTAGATATGTGATAGAATTTGGTTAGGTTAAAGCAGTGGCAGCATACAGTAGAAAGCAGATCGTCTTCAGCATAAACAGAAATCTCTTCTCATCTTAACCTCATATTGCAAGGATAGAGTAGCAGGAGCAGGGTCTGGGGACCATGCTCTTGGGGGACATCAAGGCCAATTGCTGTAACTAGCCTATTGCTAAGAGATTCTTCTGCACTCGACATTGGTGAGTGGCATCTGGGGTCTTAAAAGCTAGCAAGCTGCCATCTGAGGTCCCAACTCATCCCGAACAGATGATCACCAAGTATAACAAAGACATGAGGGAAAAAGTGTTTAAGAGACAGAAAGACTCATATGAATGGGAGACTTTATCAATGTGCTACCAGAAGAACCAGATGGTGCCTGGCCAAAGACAGCCATGATGGGGCACACAAGGTTGAGTCCCAGTGGCAACATGAGAAAAAGAAGGGTGCACTTCAAGAACTCGACTAAAAGACCACACTTGATGGTCCAACTGCATGGGGGATCCCCTTGGAGCATGGACCCTAGACATTCTGTTGCCCCTGTCTAGAAAACATTAGTGAAGTCAACTCTTCAGACATAAAAGGACTGGACTCAGGAACACAATGCAAGCAGGTGCTGTGTGTACTTTATGGTTCTATGCATTTACAGGACGCTGTCATACTGGTGGAAACCCTGGTGGTATAGTGGTTAAATGCTACATTTGCTAATTAAAAGGCCGACAGTGCAAATCCGCCAGGCACTCTTTGAAAGCTCTATGGGGCGGTTCTACTCTGACCTCTAGAGTCACTGTGAGTGGGACATGACTTGATGGCAGTGTGTTGATTTTTTTGGAGGGGGGCATCCTACTGGTCTGTTTCTAGATGAAAGAAGAGAAGCTGGAGAGCAGGGAACAGGAGACTGTAAAGAGGATACGACAAGTATAAAATGTAAAGAAGAAAGAGTTTGCTGTCACTGGGCAAGGAGAGCAGAAGGAGCTGAGATAGGTGGGCATGCAAATTTAATTTGGATTGTATACTTTCACCTAATCACAATAAAGAAAAATTATAAAATGGATAAAAAGAAATTCAACTCAAAATTTCCTGATAATTTTGTATACCAGCACTTTAAGAATCCTGATTAAGTGGAACACTCATTTACCAGTTAAATGATGTATTACCCAATTTCACATTGTGTTAAACCTGCTAATTTTAATGACGTCTTTTTTTGGTGAGGTGGAGGGGTTGTTTTTATTGTTTTAACAGTACTTAAGTTAACCCTGGTTGCATAGTGTTTAAGTGCTACAGCTGTTAACCCAAAGGTTGCCAATTTGAATCCACCAGGTGGTCCTTGGAAACTCTATGTGGCAGTTGTACTCTGTCTTGCAGGGTCTCTATGTTTTGGAATCAACTCACTGGCAGTGGGTTTTATAGTTTAAGTTAAACATATGCATGGTACGACTTTATCATAGACAATGTTCTCTGGCTTTGTGTTGGTGAGGCATTGTTGTCTAAAATCCAAGGATTGTCAGGCTAACAACAACTAACAGTGACAAGTTTGATGCTGGGAATGACCACGTGACTTGCTTTGGCCAATGAAATTTTAGCAAACATAAACAGTGACATGAAAAAGACTTGTACATTTCTGCTTCTACTCATGTTTCCTTGCCATCGCCATGAGAACGTGCCCAGGCTAATCTACTGGAGGATGAAGCTGAGCATAGCTAAGTTGCCCCACTTGTCAGAGCCAAGGCCATCAAGGATGAGCCAGTAACCAGTTTATCCCCAGATACGTGAGTCAGCCAGGAAGAACAGTCTAAATGACCAAACCAATTTAAAATCATAAACCCACAGGCTCATGAGCAAAATAAATGCTTATTTTAAGTTTTGAAGAAGTTGTTAAGCAGCACTAATGTGGTGATAGGTATGTGATACAATCGTATACCTCAATTCAAAATTTTAAAACTACATTTTTTAAAAACCGGCCCTTTGTGAGTGTCCACCCAAGATGCATCAGTTGGTCCCAACCCACTTGGAGCAAAAGAGAATGAAGAACACCAAAGACATGAAGGGAAATATTAGCCCAAGAGAGAAAAGAGCTGCATAAACCAGAAACTCCATTAGCCTGAGATCAGAAGAACTAGATGGTGCTTGGCTCCTACTAATGACCACGTTGACAAGGCACGCAACAGAGAGTCCCTGATGAAGTGGGAAACAAATGTAGAGCAGAACTTAAATCTGTGTAAAAAGACCAGACTTAAAGGTCTAACTGAGACTGAAGAATCCCCTAAAGCCCTAGCCCCAGGACACTGTGATAACCGTGGATTAAAACAATTCTTGAAGCCTACTCTTCAGACAAAGATTAGACCAAATGATAAAACATAAAAATAACACTTGTGAAGAGTATACTTCTTAGTTGAAGCAGATACAGGAGACCAAATGGGCAACTCCTGTCTGGAGGTAGAATGAAAGGACAAGAGGGCACAGGAGACTCATGGATGAATATAGGAAACCTGAGGTAGAAAGGGGGAGTGTGCTGTCACTTTATAGAGATTGCAACCACTGTCACATAACAATATGTGTATAAATTTGAAAAACTAACTTGAGCTCTAAATTTTTTTCTAAATGCAATAATTAAAAAGCAAAGGTCCAAAAGACTCCTAATACATCTATTTTTTCAGTGAACTATAAGAAAATACCTGCCAGAGGTCCCACAAGACCAGAGTGGCAAAAGCATACCCAGTGCCATCGAGTGAATAAGCATACATTCAAGTAAATGCAAGGCCTAAGACTGCCAGAAACAACTTGAAAAGCAACCTTCAGAAGTTCTCCAAGGCAATGGAAAATTATCTTTCTGTTTTCTTCCAGAAAATACAGAAGCCAATTGTTGCTTCTTTCTTACTGTGCTACCTCCCATTAAAATTTTTTTTCTCTTATTCTATTTAATGTTAAAAGACCTTTTTCAATAGACAATATATGGTATACAGACAGAAAGTATATTCATTTCTGTTCTTAGTGTTAGCCATGTTTCAGCACACCCACTAAACCCACTGCCACTGACTCAGTTCTGGCTCATAGCAACCCTATAGGACAGAGTAGAACTGCCCCATAGAGTTTCCAAGGAGCACCTGGTGGATTCGAACTGCAGATCTTTGGTTAGGAGCCATGACTCTTAATTTTTATGTCACCAGGGTTTCCTGTTTCACCATAGAGGTTAAAAAAGGACCCTTTGGTCCTCACTGGCAGGCAAGGTGAGTAGTGATGGGCTTGAACATTCAGCTAGTGTTCTAACATGAAGTTGTGCAATGGCTGTGTTACCTGGATTAACCTGTGCTTTTGCAGAACTCAAAACAGATAGCAGCAAGAGCAGTACCGAGGGCATTCTGGGAATCAGGATCATCTCAGAAGATGGTGTTGAAACTGGAACCTGCAATCCACCAGAAAGAAGGAGAAGAAATAGTGAGGTAGATACCACCAACATGAATGAATAGGATTTTCATAGCTAATTTTGTGTTCTTACAGTGCCTATTTCTATATTTAAGACTTCGATTCACAGACACGTGAAATTAAATGGGACTACTAGTATTATAAGAACTTCAAACTCATAGATTCATGGAACTGAAATTAATACAACCATAGTCAGGTAACAAATTTTACTAAGATAAATACCCAATTGTGATAAGGTAAAATGCATATTGATGATCTTAACTGGTGTTATCATAATTTTGATATTGATTCCAATGTTAAACCAAGAAAATATTCAATAATCTGAATGTGTTTGTCTTTCAAAAGATATAATAAGTTCAGTATTTACCCTGACTCTTTAGCTCTGCAGTGATGTCTGAGATTCTGTATTTCTTAAAAGTTCCCCAGAATAATCTATGTGGTAATAGGTTAGAGTTGTAGACATCAATATGAACTCATGTTTAGTTTAATAGAGATATAGATTATTACATATCTATACACACACTCTTACATAGATGAGTATACTTACACATAACTACTTGCTCTGACAGCTAAGAGGACCTAGAAGCCAACATCTCAGTAGCAACAAGTACACCTAGTGCCCAGATTTTGATTTATGATACTATTCTCCAACAAAAGGAGTCAGTGTTCCTTGGAGAAATGGCTGCTTCTAGGACTGGGACAGGAAATATGCAAGATAAACCTGGGATATGTTGAAGGGATATAAAAGCTAAACATACACACAAAAACATACATAATGATGAAGGTATATAAAGGGAAAGGCTCCCAATGGTCAAAGCTGAAACAATTTGAACAACAAAATAATAAACTAAGTAGTACTAGAGTATAATCCAATGTATAGAACAAATATTAATGAGTCATACTGATACAAATAAATGATTGAATAAACAAATAAATGGGTAAGAATAGACAAATCTACCATGCAGGAAGATTTTTAATAATTTATGTAGATATTCCACTTTTAGGGAGGTGGTACATAACTCCTTACTCAACTACAGGCTTTGCATAGTGACTATTCCAAAGAATATGTTAAGAAGACAGAGAAAAAGAATAAATAATTTTCCACGGAGATAATCTGACAAACTCTACCTCAAACCAAGTGGTAAGATCAACATCAACAGTGATAAATCACCTTGATTTGATATGATAATAATGGCACTTTACCTTTTGTGGTCCTCCTCCCCAAAACCCGTTACTTCTGTCTGGTGCAGTGGTTAAGAGCTTGGCTGCTAACCAAAAGATTGGTAGTTCAAATCCACAAGCTGCTCCTTGGAAACTCTGTGGTGCAACTATGCTTGTCTTGTAGAATCACTGTAAGTTAGAATCCACTCAACAGCAACAGACGTTTATCTTGAGTCATGAGAAAACCATCAAACTCCCACAATGAGACAGTCTACAAAATACCTCAACAGTAATCCTCAAAACTGTGAAGATGGCCAAAAGCAAGAAAAATATGAGAAACTACTACAATAAAGAGGAGACTGTTGTGCAGGAACTGAACAAGTATCTATCAGATTCTATTCTAGAAGTTAAATACATCAGTTGAAAATGCAAAGGAAATCCCTGCTATTTATTTATACAAATCAAGAAGTGGATACACAAGGACACATGTTATGAAAAAAGTAAGAAGAGTAACATGATGGTGAATGAAAACTACTTTAGGTAAGGCTGGCAAGAAAGCCCTCTGTGAGTATGAGACTGGCAGAGAAACAGATAAGCAAAGCAATGAGCAGAACAAATAACCCAGAAAAAGATTTATGTCTAAGTAAGAATTTACTATGTTATTAAAAACAAACAAAACTTGTGACCATCAAGTCAATTCTGACTCATAGTAACCCTACAGGGCAGAGTAGAACTTCACCCCAAGGGCTCCACTATATGACACAAAACCAAAACCTGTTGCCAGCAAGTTGATTCCTATAATACAAGCAGCATTTGAAATTAATAAAGCAGTTTCAGATGATAGCCTTTTCAAAAATAAATAAAGTTATATCAATTCCTCACATAATTCTCAAAAATAAAGAGCCCCTTGGCTTGGCAAATGGAAAACCAGAACTATAAAATTATGTACGGAAAATATGGGAGAATTTGTTTGATCTAAGGAAGGTCTTCATAAGTGAGACATAGAAAGGAATATCGATAAATGAGAATAAAATTTTTCCATCAAAATTAAAAACATCGTTGAGACAAAAGAGGTCAAAAGCAAACTTAGACAAGAAACAGGCTGAGATACGTATTTGAAATTTTATATTGAAGGAATGATTTTCAGTGTATGCCAAGCCAAAGCCAAGTGCCGTCGAGTCGGATCCGACTCAGTGTGTATACAGAACTTTTATAAACCATTTTTTTAAAACCTCTAGAAAAATAGCCGAGTAATTATGCATTTAACAGAGGAGACAATATAATGCCAGTGAATATATAAAAGTGCTTGAATTTATTACTAAGCAAAAAATGCACATTGAAGCAATGGGTAACAATTTCAGCTATCAAATGAGCAAATTTTTAAAGGGTGATAATGTGAATTTTGGCAATAATATGAGGAGATGGATACTCTACACTCTGTCACTGGGTGTATAAACAGGAAGATAAATTAACTATGCTTTATGATATGCCTCATTGCCCTTGAGTCCATTCTAACTCATAGGAAAGAGTAGAATGGCCCTGTAGGATTTCCAAGGAATGACTGGTGGATTCGAATTGCTGACTTTTTGGTTAGCATCTAAGCACCTCATGACTGCACCACTGTGGCTGCAGTTGTTGATTAGCACATCGTAAGTGATCAGGGTGGAAGCAGAGGACAGTTGAGAACGGCTACTTATGTCTTACATTTTTTGAAAGAACTTTGCAATCTGCTAAATTCTTTCAAGTGTATTATATCATTGAGCCTTACAATTCTTTGTGTAGAGTAATTATATACCTCTTTTACAGGGTTTACAGGGTAGGAAAGTAAACCTTAAGACACTTCACCGGCAACCTACGCAGATTTATCTGGATTGGTTGTAGTCTACCATTCACTATACTGAATTACAGTTCACTTCTTTATCTGTCAGTCACTCAATCAGACTACGAGTCATTTGAGGCCAGGGATCTTTCTTATGTCACTGTACCAAAAATGAGATTGTTTCCTGAATCAAACAACTAGAAAGAGGCCAAAAAAGGCACACGAAGCTAGAAAGAGATTCCAGTTCCTCTGACTCAAACTTGAATGTTTCTTTTCCCACAGCTCAAGGTTTTCCAAGGAATATAAACAGATATGTGGCTCAGAGACAATAGGTCTTTTGTGGTAAAGAACACATCTTTCTCTTTACAGTCAGAATCCTGCCAAGATTCTGAATGAATACTCCAAATTGTCTCTGAATAAAACTATGTCTCAGAATCTCCCTTCCTGACCAGATGAGAGACGGCCGATTCTCCATCTCAGGAGCGCCACTTCAGGGCCTGGACAGACCAAGAATCAAAGCAGTCAGGGAAACTACGACATCAGTTAGGCAGACAGGAGATTGGCAGCAATGATTAGCAATGATTAGCCAGGAAGGAGAAAAACATTCAGACAAGTCAAATCCTTGACAAGTTATCTTTATGAAATATGAGAACAAGAACTCAAGTGAACTTCCCAAAACCTCTCTCTGAAGCATAATTACAGTGACATCATGTTAAAAGAGCAAGTCATCAGCACATTCTACCCAACACTGTTCCATTCTGAGGGCTCACACAGGTAGCATTAGTTCCTGATCAGTCCTCTGTCTCCTGCAACTTGAGGTGATAGCACACCTATGGACAAAATTCAGACCATTTCCCAAGTAACATGCTTTACTCCACTGCTCAAATAGTATAAGTGGGGATACAGACAAGTGCTAAAATGACTTTTACACTGCTGAGTAAGAAAGGGTGAGTAGAGTTTAACATCTCCTACCTAGTTCACACTCCCAGTAATACCGGAGCATAGCCTGGCCCTCTACACTGGTAGAAACAAAACACAAGCCCTACTGCTATATCTAATTGTTACTATAGAACTGAGTATGTTCTCTATACATGGAGAAAACGTGTATTCAGTTCTGTAGTGACAGTCGCTAGGTAGGTAAGTGAATGATCAGGGTTGGATGGATGGATGGATGATAGATAGATTTAGATGTAGCAGAAACACTTTCATAAATGTAGCCAAATAGTCAACTCATTTATTCAGAAAAATTAATACCATCATTTCTACCCCTGTGATGATATGGAAAGTAAGTAGGGAAAACCACCCTGGGATCTTTTAGCCAAATAATATGGAAAGTTTGAGTATCTCTGTTACTACCAGACCCTTCAGAGAGACCATACTTCTTAGAAGAAAGAGCCATCTTTTGCTCAACTCTGAATATTAGGAAAACAAATATCTTTTATCTGAAGCAGAATTAGAGGTGCCCTCCACTTTAAGGAATGCCTCAACTTGCCAAGATCATAAATCATAGATGATTTATGTACATTACAATATGTATCTCTAAACGATTCAGTGACAGTTACCTTTGAGTAGTAAGTTCACATACAGTATATTTAAAATAATATTTAGTATACAAAAATGTCCCTTGTACTTAGCAACCTGATAAATCATTGAATGATTACCCACATTACAAAATAATTCTTCACAAGAAGACTCCATGCTGGATTTCTTTGAGCAGCAAATCCTCTCAGTACTTTCAAAATATGACTGAATACATCCAAATCCAGTTTATACCCACCTTTTCAGGAATACAACTTAGGTACAAGACAGAACACATCTTCTTTGGCAATGGTCATTTTCCCCAAACCATACAACTTCCAAGGTCCAAAATCCAGGGACAATCTGAAGTGACCACTACTTTGCTCAAAAAAAAAAAAGTTCACAAATTTCTTTGAGGGATCTTCCTACTGAGCTTTGTGACACAGGCCAAAGAGAAAGTACTTATACTCCTGCACTTCCTGTAGGTCATCCCTGTAATCTTGCAGGCCCCTTCACCTAAAACCACAAGTCTTCCATCCAGGAAACAGTAAAGCTCTGAAAAAGCTAGAGTGGGTATAGAAAGTGTAATAAATGGTCTTGCATCAAGTTGGAGCAGGTAGACAATATGTGATGTGTGTAGAAAGAGTGTGCAGTGCTTCCCATTTGTGTGGTGAGGATCAGTGCTTGATGGGGAGAGGAAACTGCATGCTTTATATTTAATTCATATATTTTAATTCAAAGGGTATTTGGGGGTCATTGAGGGCATTCAGGTCTTGTTTTCCTTTCTGCTGAGTCATTTTCTTTTGAACACAATATGAAGAGCAATTTTTGGAGTATTCAGTATTCAGAAAACAAATATGCAGAAATGAGCTTGTTTTTGGCAGGGGCGGGCTCCAAAGAAACACATTCATGCACAAACAGCAGCCATCCCAAACATCCTCATGTTTTATCTTAATTCTCAAGGATTTGTTCAGGCCTTCCTCATTCCCTATTTCTTCTGGGAATCCCAGCCTTGTGCTTCTCAATATTCAGTCCTTTATGGCTGAGCCAAAAGCCCAGGATGGCCTAATTAGGAAGTGCTTGAGCACACAGGCTATGCCTCAGCAGACCTGGGCTGACCTCCACTGCTCAGAGAGTGATGAAACAGCAAACTCTGCCCCTGCCTGAGTCAGAAGAGCACTGTGTTTCCCTCTACCTTGCTCTTTTCATCCGTAACCTAGAGATAGCTGTTACTGTTGCGGCTATTAAAAGTAGAACTGTCTCAAAGGGTTTTCTAGGCTATAATCTTTACAACAGGCAGCCAGTTAAAAAAGAACAAAGGGATACCGCATGGTACAAATTTAGGAAAGGTGTGCATCAGGGTTGTATCTTTCTCAATAGTTACTCAATCTGTATGCTGAACAAATAATACAAGAAGCTAGACTCTATGAAGAACAGGCATTAAGATTAGAAGAAGACTTGTTAACAATCTGCATTATGCAGCTGACACTGAAACCAGAGGCTGACAAGAGCTGGGGAGGGGGAGGGAACATAAGACTAAGGGGACCTAACAGACATTGTTTCAGAACACCCCCAACTCACAGGGAAAGGCATGACCTCCGCATTCCACAGCCCCAGGTGGAGCTCTCAGAGGCACCACTATAGCTTTAGTAAACTATAGACAATGAGTGACTCAGCTTGCCTTTATAGAATCAATGATAAAAGAATTAAGCAGGAGCAGGGAGGACAGGGAAGTAACTTGTATTTGAGCATTCTTCTATCAGATTGTTCCACAGATGGTGTCTAGCATCACTTTGTTTTCCTTGATGGCCAGTGATGGCAAAGCAGACTATCTCCACCCTGCTGATCCTCCACCCAGTTGGCCTCTACCCAGTTGACCTTCTGCACAGTTGACCCCCAAAGCCCACATTGTTCCCTGCATCTACCTGTGGTCTTTCCCTTTAAATACTGTGACTCTGCCTGACAAATGCAGATGAGCTTTGAGGATGAGAGTACCTCCCTGCCCCTTTGCAATGCTAGCTTACAAATAAAACCTTTGATCTCTCCCCAAAGCTCCTGTCTCAGTGAGTTGGCTTTTTGTGGCAGGTAACCAAACTCCTGGGCTCTTCCGGTAACAATGGCATCCCAGGAGGGACCATGATCTGCCTGGACTCCACGACCTCCTGATGGGACAAGGGACTGGGGGCAGTTACCAACTCCTTCCTCTCGCTAGGACATCATCAGCTTCTAACCACGCTATCTAGGGGTGAGTGATCAAATAAATGTTTTGGGGGAAAAAGAATGAGTTTTGGGTTTCTGGGTTTGTTTCCACACATTTTCCCTTCTCGTGGTGCCAGGGACTGGAGCCTCATTTTTTCACCAGCCATGTGTCTCTCCTGGCAGACTGGTTGCCTGGGGTGATTTTTCCCTCTGCTGGATGTCTCTAGTAAGTAGGGTAAATTCTGATCCTTTCGTCTCAAGTAAGTTCTTTCTTTTTCTCTTTTTTGCTCAATGAGAGAAGCGTGCTGATTTCTGGCAAGGACACATCCTCTGGCTTTTATTTTCTGGTTTGTGGCCCCACAAAAGGAAATGTGGGTCACTTGGTTTCTTTTCCCTTTCCTTCAGTGATGAGGACTGGAGTTTTGGGGTGTCTTTCTGCCAGATGAATTTTCCAACTAACTGGTTATAGATATTTTCCTTAGGGATAATTTCTTCTGCTGGCAGACAGATTTTCCTGGTTACCCCTAAAGTTGTAACTCCAGACTGGACATGTGGTCAGGATGGGACTGTCCCCTAGCTCTCAAGTGTGGGAATGTGGTGAAGCTGGCTCAAGGGGTGTGTGGTGGTGTGCAGATACTTGGAGTCTGCTTAACAGGCTGTGTGTGTGTGAAAGTGAAGCTTCCTATGTGTGTTTGATAAGATAAATGCATTTGCAGTGTGGTTTCATATTTGCCCTTCCAAAGTCTTAGAAACATCTTTTTCATTGTTGTAATTACATGAGCTGTTCTTGGGGACCTCAAATTTGTAATATTCTGTGAAAAGTGTCTGATTCCTGTAGACTGAGTGTTTAATGTCTGTGCAAGACCTTACAAGTTTGGCCTCAAGCCACACCTTGTTGTCTTATTCCAAGTCTGTTTCTGTAAAACAGTCTTTCCCCCTTAAGTGTCTTATGTCTTGTCACTGTCAGTGTATCTGATTTTAAGATATTTCTTGTTTTAATTCTTTGAGACAGACTTGGTTGGTGGATCAGAAAAGATCTGGTGCTCAAGTCCTCACTATTAGGGGTAGAGGAGAGTCTTGTTTGAGCTAAAATAAGGAAGCTGAATTTTAAGTAGATCCAGACTTACTGTCACTGAGCTGAAAAGAAAAAAAAAAAACTAACTTTACAGCCCTTAGTTAAAGGCCCGTTAGCTAAAGGATAGTTTTGTCTTACAGAGAAAGTAACAATTCTAGAACAGTAAAAGGGAAATTAATGATCTTTTGCCCTCTGGGAAGAAGTAGAGGGCAGAGCAGGATCAGCCTCAAGTTATAGCCCCAGGGAAGCTTTCTTTTCCACACCACCTCCCTCTTTTTTTAAAAAAAACCTTTATAGCTGAGTGGAGACCTTTTTAAGAAAAGAGCAGATGAGAATTGCTGCTTAGCGTTAATTATCTGAAATTGAGTGGATCCAAATATTAAAGAGTGCAAACAATTTCTCTCCATTACACTACTTAGGGGACCTCTCTGGTAAGTTTTGCACAGGTTAGAGCTGGCTTCTCTCTCTGGCTGCACTTCTAAAAAACTGTCAGTGAACAGGTGGATGACTGGCAGAGTAATTGAGGAACTTTGACCAGGGCCACTCTCTGGTGAAGTCCAAAAGCCCAGCTCTTCATGATTCCCCAGTAACCCTGGCCCAAACAGGTGAGAATATCTATCTGTTTCATTCAAAAGCTGAGGATAAGGTCCATAAAATATTTGTGGGAATGGGTCAGGCATTTAAGAGCCAACAGTGTACCTGCCACTAGAAGACTCCTGTGACAGGATAAGATGGTACACAGACCAGGCAAGGGAAGTATCCACCCTCTGCAAGACAAACTTCATGCAACGTGAGAAACATATTGGTCCAAGCAAAAGACTTCCCATCCCCTTGGACCTCTGCTTCCCTGATAGGATAGAAGGCAAATTCCTTGGCTTCCTCTCCTTTCTTCTTTTATGCTTTGGGTTGGCCCAGGGTGGAGGCAACTTGTTTAGAGGGGTCCTTCTTGCTGTCCACATGGACAGATGAAACCGGAGGTGTGGCTTCCTAACACTCTAAGCAGCACTGCCAAGAACCTTTTTCTTGGGAGCCGTTAAAAGCCACTCAGCCACACCCACCATCATTTCACAAATCTAGAAAGGCTCAAGTGCTTTATTCTGCTTGCTCACAGAGAACTCAGGTTTTCATCAAGGTTCAAATTTCTGTCTCAGTTAAGAAAGGAATTACTGGAATCAAAGGGTGCCCAGTTCTTACTGGGTTAAAATGTATATTTTATCTTCTAAGTATTATTGAATGAATGCATAATATTAAGTCATAATTTTATTGTTGTTTCTTAATTGCTAACTGGAGAAACCCTGGTGTCACAGTGGTTGGGTGCTGCAGCTGCTAACCAGATAATCACCAGGCACTCCTTGGAGACTCTATAGGGCAGTTTTACTCACTATAGATTAGAATCAACACCACAGCAGTAGGTTTCATATGGTTTTAAACTGCTAACTTGGTGAAAAACAGCAGGACAGGTGCAGGCCTGAGGCCTGTGCCATCAAGCCATAGGAAGCAGAAGCTAGAGAGATGGAGAGTATGAGAAGCTGAGCCACCTCAGTGTCAAAGGTATGGCTATGACCTCAGGGGTTTGAAAGGGTGGAGACATGGACCCTAATTGTGGAGCTGACACTTAGAAAATTGTGTGCCAGAAGCAATGTGAACAAGAGATTCTGTCCCAGTGGGCCTGGAAGGTAGAACTGTAGCACAGGGCCGGGGGCTTCCACTCAAAATCTGGAGAGCATGGCCAATCCCTAGAGTCTGAAGAGCAGAGCTGTTATGTAAAATGCCTCAGGAGAAGGAAAATTTTTAAGTAATCTAGTTTGTGTGCTCCCTGTTGTACCTTATTTTTATCCCATTTGTAATGAAAATGGCTAATGCGTGCCTGCCTGTTCTGTATTTTACAAACAGATAACTTATATTCTAGATTTTATAGCTAAAGAGGAATTTCTGGGCCTTGGACTTGAACTTTAAGACTTCCACTGTGATAGGATGAATGTTTTACATGTTGCAAGGTTACAGGTTATAATGTTTTAGAGAACAAAGGATAGAAAATCATGGATTATTATTTCATTTAATTTGACATCATCAAAGCCAATGCTTTGACTGGGACATTCAAGTTGTTTGCCTGTGGATTTATTTTTATATTAAGTAAATATTTAGAGACTTAATAATCTTGGCATAGCCTGACTATGTGAGATTGTACCTCAGGATTATTATGTATGATATTTAACATTCCTTAAAAGTATGAGTAATGGCTGTGTTTAAAATATTATTGTCTAAGGTTCTTTCCAGTGGGTTGGGTTTTATTTGCCCTTTATATCCGGCCTTTGTAACTGACTCCTGTCATCATTAAAAAGATATGTTTTTACTGATCATGGTCATATTAAGTTTTTGCCATGTAGAATTTTTGCTGATTAACCAGAGTATCCAAACAGACATTTTATGAAGATCTATTTTCTGGATATAGGAAATCATTTTCCTTTCTTCTAAATTAATTAATTAACAATTTTGGGTTGTTTTAAGCCTCCAATTAGAGATACCTCCGAGAAAACTTAACAGAGTTATAAATATCATAACCAGAAAAGTGTCCAATATTTTGGCTACAATAAAATCACATTAAGTTTCCTATTGTATCAAGAAAACAGTTTGTCTTGACAGATAAATGTTCCAATTTGTATATTAATTTAAAATCTGAGGTTTTACAAAATACACTTGCTGTTGAGACACACGAAAGATTACTGATGCTGTACGTAAACACCTCATGAGGTTTGTCTTCCCTCAGACCTAGTCACAATTTCATTGGTTATTTTAGATAACTGTCTTAATATTGTTAATGTTTTATACTTCCTAGTTCTCTATAGTACCTGGGATCTTAAAAACCTTATGGTGTTCAATTATCATTTATTGAACACTTCGATCAAGGGTTTTATAGTGGGATATACAATTCCTCTACAGTCTGGATTTCTGACCTCTGCAGAAGTTAAGGTAGCCCATGCAGGCTACTGTTTTTGGAAAAGACTGGCTCCTCAAGCTACCTTAAATCAAATAATGGTCCAGATAAACTGGTCTATTATTTTATTCTGGACACTGTTAGAAAAGCCATTATGGCCATGTTTTGTGTGTCTTGCCCTCCATGAGGCATAAGACAAAATAAAAAAGCTCAAGGCAGAACCTCGGTTCACACTCCCAGTTGGCTGGGAAGACCATTAAGGTATTTTAAATAATAAGAGATTTTGGTGGCAGAGCAGAAAGCCCAGATGTGGCTAAAGCCCTCCAAATTCCACCTCAAGATAACCCAGTTAGCTCTAAAGACCAGGACTAAAGAATACCTCAGTAGCCAGTAAATTGGACCCTGATAAATGTAGGGACTGTCAAAATGAGGTCACTGAAAGGTGTAGTGTCCTGGATGCCCTAAAGCAGGACATGGAATTCACTTCCCCAACCTATAGCCCAGATGGACAGGCCCTTTGAACTCTCTCAAAAGAGGAATCTAGGAAACTGACCACTGATGGGGAGCCCAGGGCCCATATGTCTCCTTGCCACACATCAACATCTCCATGGGAAAGCTAAGGCTTTATGTTCTGGTGTAGACATGGAAAGTAAAAATTAGACTTGTTTTAGACAAGAGAGCCACCTTCTCTACCTTAAATTACCCAATGAGCCCTATTCTCCAAGTGGCACTGTGTAAAGTCTAGTTTTACTCTTGTGTCTGATGAAGTTTTACTCTTACGTCTGATGAAGTTTGTTCTTGTGTCTGATAGTGCCTAATGGGGTCACAGCTAAAAAGACACTCCCTTCCATATTTCCTTGCTGGCACAAAAATTACTGACTGGAATAGAAGCAAGACTTAAAATTGGCTATGTTGTTGGTTTGGGGAAATAGTCCGGTTACGTGAGGGGTTTTGGGATATTGCCATGCCAAATACCTGAGTTGTTCTGTTTAAATCAGGATGTCTTTTGTACATGTGCAGTTCTGCTGAGTCAGGTTTTGAAACCTGGTGAACAACTGATGCCACATCACCCCCTAGAGGTACCTGAGTTGGTCCCCTTTACCACTCAGGTTGGCAGAGCCAGCTGCCTATAAATTCCTGGGCCATTCCCCTCTTGTTTACTATTATAATCATCTTCATTTACATCTTTGGGCCATGTATCCTGAAAATAGATTCCAAAGGAACAGCGCAGACTCCACCAGTTGGGAGGAGTGTTTGTCCTTGACATTCTCCCCTTGAAGTCAACATACTCTCAGGTTCAACAGGACATGGTGGCTTTTTACACATTCATTGGGGTCTCCCCTGCACTGGTAAACTTTACCCCATCCTGTGCCCTGCCTGACTCAGCAGGAAGTAGCCAGAACATTCAGTGCCCCTTTTCCCAGGATTGTGAAGGTTAAAAGCAGTGGGGAGTTGAAACCAGAGGCTAAGAAGAGCTAGGGGAATGGGAAGATCTAAGACTAAGGAGACCTAAGAGACTTTGTTTCAGAACACCTCTAACTCACAGGGAAAGGCATGACCTATGCATTCCACAAGCCCCAGGTGGTGATGCTAGGGTGAGTCCTCATTAGAGTGGAGCTCTCAGAGACACCACTATAGATTTAGTAAGCTATAGACAATGAATCACTCATCTGTTTTGATAAAACCAGTGACAAAAGAATTAAGCTAGGGGCAGGGAAGACAGGGAATTAACTTGTGTTTTAGTATGCTTCTTTCAGATTGTTGGACAGGTGATACCCAACATCACTTTGTTTTCCTTGATGGCTGGTGATGATGAAGCAGATGACCTCCACCCAGCCAATGCTCCATCCAGTCAGCCTATACCCAGTCAGCCTCCACCCAGTCGACCTTCCACCCAGTTGACCCCTTCCACAGTCCCCCAACTGCTCAAATTGTTCCCTGCATCTACATGTGGTCTGTCCCTTTAAATACTATGACTTTACCTGACAAATTCAGACAAGCTTTGAGGAAGAGAATACCTCCCTGTCCCTTTGCAATTCCAGCTTGCAAATGAAATCTTTGATCTCACCCTAAAGCTCCTGTCTCAGTGAATCAGCTTTTTGTGGTAGGTAACCAAACTCTGGGGCTTTTCCATTAACAATACACTGTTGCTTGCCATGAGTCGGATCCGAATCGACGGCACTTGGCTGGCGTTGCTTGTTGAAAGAGGACTTGAAACACTTACTAGCGAAGATCAGTGACTATAGCTTTCAGTATAGAATACACCCCAGGAAAAAGAAAATAAAAATCCTCACAACTGGACCAAGAAGCAACATTAGGATATTCAGAGAAAAGACTGAAGTTTCAAGGATTTCATTTTACTTGGATCCACCATGCTTCCACCTTGGAAGCAGCAGTCAAGATTCAAAGGATATATTGCACTGCTGCAAAACACCTCTTTAAAGTCTTGAGATGCAAAGATACCATTTTGCGAACTAAGTGTCTGACCGAAGCCATGGCATTTTCTTTCTTTTTTTTTTTTTTATTTAACATGACTGAGTGAAAATGTACATTCCTGTATAAATTTACATGCCCACCTATATGCAGCTTCCACTGCTCTCCCTGTCCAGGACAGCATACTATTCCTCTCTGCTCCATACATGTCTCATCCTCCCAACAGCCTCCTTTCCACTCCTCTACACCCACTCTCCTTCCTCCAGCCAGAGGTCAGCAGGATGATATCCTATAGATGTATAGAACCATAAAGTGCAACCAATATATGGTCACTCTGCATTGCCAAGTCCAATCCATTCCTGTCCAAAGAGTGGACCTTTGTTATAATTTATGGGTAAGGGCAGCATCAGGGCCGGGGGCCATGCTCTCAGGGGAACCCTGAAACCGCTGGGCCATCAATTGAGGTCTTTTAGTGGAGATCTCAGGATGCACCCCTTTTTATTCTTGTGTTGCCAGTGAGACTCAACATAGTGAGCTCCATCGTGGCTATCACTGGTGGTGGCCGGGCACCATCCGGTTCTTCCGGTCCCAAGTCGATGAAGGCACTCACTCTTGCGGGTCTCTCTGTCTTCTAGGTTGTGTTTACTGCATGTCATTTTGGTCCTCGGTGAGCATCCGTTCCTGCTGAGTTGGGACCACTTGCTGTTCCTCGGATGGCAGCTTGGCAGCATTTAAGACCCCAGACGCCACTCACCAATGTGGGGTGCAGAGAGCTCTCTGAGCAAAACACTAGTTGTGCCAATTGGCCTTGATTTTGCCTAACAGCATGGTCCCCTGCCCCCTGCCCCAGCTACTCTATCCTTGCAATATTGGGTTAAGATGGAAGGAGTATTCAAGTTATGCTGAAGTCCGCTTAATGTTGTTCTTGATTCTAATGTGTGCTATCACCGCTTTCTCCCAACCAAATTTCTAGCAATTATCTAAACTAAGCCCTCCTCCATCACCCTCCCTCCCTCCCCTCCTTTGCAGCTGTCAAAGAGTCTTTTCCTCTATACACAAGTCTGTTTTTGAGATCTTATCATAGAGGTCTCATACAGTATTTGTCCCTTTGTCGCTGACTACTTTCACTCAACATAATGTCTTCCATTTGAAACCAGGTTAGGAGATGTTTCCTGGAATCATCGTTATTCTTTATCATTGCGTAGTGCTCCATTGAATATATGTACCATAGTTTACCTATCCATTCTTCTGTTGTTGGGCATCTGGGTTGATTCCATCTTTTTGCTATCGTGGACTGTGCTGCGATAAACATTCTGGTGCATGTGTCCGTTGGTGTGAAAGGCCTTGATTCTGTAGGATATATTCCAAGTAGTGGAATTACTGGGTCAAATGGTATATGAATGTCCATTTTTTTAAGGAAGTGCCAGATTGCTTTCCAAAGAGGCTGGACTATTTTGCAAACCCATCAACAGTGTAGGAGGGTTCCACTTTCTCCACAGCCTCTCCAGCATTTGTTATTTTGTGTTTTCTGGATCATGGCCAATCTTGTTGGGGTGAGATGGTATCTCATTGTCATCTTGATTTGAATTTCTTTAATAACTAAAGATCGTGAACATGTCTGCATGTGTTTTTTGGCTGCCTGGATCTCCTCTTTAGTGAAATGTCTGTCCATCTCCTTTGCCCATCGCTTAATTGGATGGTTTATCTTCTTATTATTGATATTTTGCAGTATCTTATAGATTATGGAGATCAGGCGTTGGTCTGACATAGAGTTGCCAAATATTTTTTCTCATTCTGTGGGTGTTCTTTTAATTCTATTAATAAAGCCTTTGAATGAGGAAAAGTGATTGATTCTTAATAGTTCCCATTTATCTATTTTCTCTTCTGTTGATTGTAGTTTCTTTGACAGATTATGGAGTCTGTCCTCATTGTGTATTAAAACTTCCATTGTTGTTCCTACCTTTTCTTGGATAAGCTTTATCATTTTAGGTTTGATATTTAGGTCTTTTATCCAGTTGGAGTTGGTTTTCGTATAAGGTGTTAGATATGGATCTTGATTCAGCTTATTGCAGATGGATAACCAATTTTGCCATGGCATTTTCAATTGCTTTGTGTGCATTGGAAAGCTGGAGAATGAATAAGGAAGATGGAAGAAGAATTGCTACTTTAGAATTGCGGTGCTGGAGAAGAATAGTGAATATACTACGAACTCCCAGAATGAACAAGTCTATTTTGGAAGAAGTACAGTCAGAATGTTCCTTGGAAGCAAGGATAGCAAGATTTCATCTGATATGCTAGGGACATATGATTAGGAGGGACCTGTTCCTGTAAAAAGACCTCAAGCTTGGTAAGGTCAAGGAAAGAGAGGGAGACCCTAGATGAGATGGATTGACACACTGACTGCAACCATGGGCTTAAACACAGCAATGATTGTGAGGATGGTATGGGACTGGGCAGTGTTACATCGGGTTGCTATGAGGTGGAAATGACTTGAACACACCTAAAAACAACAAACTTTATGGGAGTAGATCACCAAGTCTTTCTTCCACAAGCTATTGGTTGGTTTCCAACTATTAACCTTTTGGTCAGCAGTCAAGTTCTTAACCTTTGAGCCACCAAGGCTCCTGAGTTTGTAAAAAAGATGGAAAAGGAAAGAGCCATATCGCTAATTCATTCTTCTACTCAACTTCCAGGAAGAGGAAAATGTTGTTGAACAAAAACACCGACAAAGAAGATGAATCCACACCCGCATCCCATCCAGGGGCTGAATGGAGTCACAGAATATTGCCTATGGATATTATTCATATACTATTCTTTTTACACTATAAGCACTAAGCCCCTAAAACCCATTGCCTTTGAGTCAATACTGACTCATAATGACCCTATGGGACAGACTGGATCTGCTCCATAAATTGCCCAAGGAATGCCTGATGGATTTTAACTGCCAACCTTTAGACTGCAAAACAGCTGAAAATTATCCTAGGCCCGAGCATTTCTCTGAACTACCCATTTTTCTCCTGCCATGTCAGGTACTCTATGTTGTATTCCCTGATAGGGCAGACATTGGTGGTGGCCAGTTACCATCTAGTTCTGGTCTCATGCTGAAGTAGTCTCTGGATTATGTGTCCCTTTCTGAGTCTCCTGAGCTCATACTTTCCTTATGTTTTTGATCTTCCATTCTCCTCTGCTCCAGGTGGATTGGGACCAATTGATGCTACTTATGTAGTCCTTTGCTAGCTTTTAAGACCCCAGATGTCACTCACCAAAGTGGGATAGAGAACATTTTCATTAAAAAAAAAAAAAAAAAAAAAAACTTTCATGAAACATGGTATGTCAAAAATGAAATGGAATGCATAAACATCAATATCCTAAGCATTAGTAAGCTGAAATGGACTGGTTTGGGCCATTTTGATTCCTACAATCATATGGTCTACTATGCTGGGAATGGTCTTGCCTTCATCATCATAAAGAACATTTCAAAATCTGTCCTGAAGGCCAGTGCTGTCAATGATAGGATAATATCCATATGTCTACAAGGAAGGCCAGGTAATACAACTTTTATTCAAATTTATGCACTAAACACTAAGGCCAAAGATGGAAGGACTGAAGTTTTTCCAGCTTCTGCAATCTGAAATTGATCAAACATGTAATCAAGATGTATTGATAATTACTGATGACTGGAATGCAAAAGTTGGAAACAAATAAGAAGGATTGGTAGCTGGAAAATATGGCCTTGGTGACAGAAATAATGCTGGAGATCACATGATAGAATTTTGCAAGACTAACAACCCCTTCATTACAAATTCCTTTTTTAACCAACACAAATGGCAGCTGTACATGTGGCTCTCACCAGGTGGTATACCAGGAACTCCACTGACTAAACTTGTGGAAAAATATGATGAAAAACTCCATATCTGCAGTCAGAACAAGACCAGGTGCTGAATGTGGCACAGATCATCAACTGCTCATATGCAAATTCAAATTGAAACTGAAGAAAATTAGAACAAGTCCATGACAGCCAAAGTATGACCTTGAGTACATCCCTCCTGAGTTTAAAGACCGCCTCAAGAACAGATCAGATGTGTTGGTCACTAATGACCGAAGACAAGATGAAATGTGGAATGACATCACAGACATCATCCATGAAGAGAGCAAGAGGTCACTAAAAAGACAAGAAAGAAAGAAAAGACCAAACTAGATGTTAGAAGAGACTCTGAAACTTGCTCTAGAAAGTCAAGCGGCTGAAGCAAAAGGAAGGAATGGCAAAGTAAAATACCTAAACAGAAGATTTCAAAGTGCCACTAGATAGACAAAAGAAAGTATTATAATGACATGTGCAAAGAGCTGGAAATGGAAAACCGGTAGGGAAGAACATGTTCTGCATTTCTCAAGCTGAAAGAACTGAAGAAAAAATTCAAGCCTTGAGTTACAATAGTGAAGAACTCTACAGGAAAAATATTAAACGACTCAGGGAGCATCAAAAGAAGATGGAAGGAATATATAGAATCATTGTACCAGAAAGACCTGGTTAATGTTCAGTCATTTGAATAGGTAGCATATGACCTGGAACCGATGGTACTGAAGGAAGAAATCGAGGCTGCATCGAAGGTATCGGCAAAAAACAAGGCTCCAGGAATTGATGGAATATCAATTGAGACACTTCAAGAAACAGATGCAGCACTAGAAGTGCTCACTCATCTATGCCAAGAAATTTAGAGGACAGCTACTTGGCCAACTAACTGGAAGAGATCCATATTTATGCCCATTCCAAAGAAAAGTGATCCATTCAAATATGGAAATTACCAAATAATATCACTAATATAATACACAAGTAAAATGTCACTCAAGATCATTCAAAAGCTACTACAATGGTATATTGACAAGGAACTGCCAGAAATTCAAGCTGGATTCTGAAGAGGAAGTGGAACCAGGGATAACACTGCTGATATCTTGGCTGAAAGCAAAGAATAGCAGAAAGATGTTTACTTGTGTTTCATTGACTATGTACAGGCATTCGACTGTGTGGATCACAATAAATTACGGCTAACATTGCAGAGAATGGGAATTCCAAAACACTTAATTGTGCTCTTAAGGAATCTATATATACATCAATAGACAGTCATGAGAACAGAACAAGGGGACACCGCATGGTTTAAAGTCAGGAAAAGTGTGCATCAGAGTTGTACCCTTTCACCGTAACTTTTCAGTCTGTATGCCAAGCAAATAATCTGAGAAGCTGGATTATGTGAATAAGAATGAGGCATCAGGATTGGAGGATGACTCATTAACAATCTGCCTTATGCAGACAACATCATCTTACTTTCTAGAAGTGAAAATTAGAAACACCTACTGATGAAGATCAAGGTCCACAAACTTCGGTATGAACTGCACTTCAACATCAAGAAAACAAAAATCCTCACAGCTGGACCAGTAAGCAACATCATCATAAACGGAGAAAGGATTGAGGTTGTCAATGATTTCATTTTACTCGGGTCCAATCAACACCCACGAAAGCAGCAGTCAAGATATCAAAGGACACATTGTACTAGGAAAATCTGCTGCCAAGCATCTCTTTAAAGTACTGAAAAGTAAAGATGTCACCTTGAAGATTAAAGTGCACCTGACCCAAGCCATGGTAATTTCAATAGCATCATATACATGCAAAAGCTGGACAGTGAACAAAGAAGGCAGAAGAAGAATTGATGCCTTTGCATTGTGGTATTGGTGAAGAATGCTGAATGTACCATGGACTACCAAAAGAACAAACAGATCTGTTCTGCAAGAAGTACAATCAGAGTGCTCCTTGGAAGCAAAGATGGCAAGACTGTGTCTTACATGCTTTGGACATATTGTCAGGAAGGGTCAGTCCCTGGAGAAGGACATCATGCTTGGTAGAGTGGCAGGTGGTAAAAAAGAGGAAGATCCATGATAAGATGGATTGACACAGTTGTTGCAACAATGGGCTTAAGCATAAAAACGATCATAGACACAGCGCAAGATTAGGCAGCGCTTGTTTCTGTTGTACATAGGGTCACTATGTGTTGGAACTGACACGACGGCACCTAACGACAACAGCAACATGGTGATTGACCTACATGTTCCGTGAAACCATGGTCCCTAAGTACCTGTCTGATTCTCTGTACTTCAAAGTAGTTGGTTATATTTAGGAAACTTCTTAGCTTTCGGTTTAGTCCACCTGTGCTCACCTCCCCTCTAGTATGCACTGTCTCTCCCTTCAGGTAACCCGATTCTTATGACTACCCCTCAACTTCCCTCCCCACCACTGAAACCATCCAAGACTGTTTTCTTCTCTGTTTAAACCCTTTCTTGAGTCCCAATAAAAGTGATATCATACGATATTTGTTCTTCTGGAACCAATTTCACTCAGCTTAATGCCTTTCAGATTCCTGCATGTAATGTTTATCAAGATCATCGTTGGTCTTTATTATTGGCATAGTATGCCATTGTGTGATTATACCATAGTTTATCCATTCACCTGTTGATAGACATTTAGGTTGATTCCATTTTTTACTAATGTGGACAATGCTGCACTAAACATCAGTGTGCGTGTGTCTGTTTCTGTGGTGGCACTTATTTTTCTTGGATATATCCTTTCTGATCTCTTGAAGAGTTCTAAATGTTCATCTTTTGTATTCAACCTGTGATAATTCCAGGAATTTCTCTTCATCTGGGAAATTTCTTGAAGCTTTTAGAAGCTTTCTGAAGCCTCTTTAAGTGATTTGATATGGACTGTTGTCTTCAAACCATCAGTAGTTTGTTGAATTTATTTGCTTTTTGTTTGCTTAATGTATTCTAGTTCTTGTTTTGAAATGTCCAAATAGGCTGGTTGTGTGTGCTAGTTTGGTTATTGGTGACTTTGAAGCTCTAACATCTTGTCATCAGGTGGTTAGAGCTGTTACTGGACATGTGAGCACAGGAGTCTGTTTACTTTTCTAGTATGAATTTAGCTCAAGTATCTAAGCAGTCACCAAGTGCGTGGTGCAAGCTGCCCCCATTGTCTTAGTTGGACAGGGGTGATTGTTGTAGGCACAGGCATCTGGCTGCAGCTCCTGAGAAAGGTAGGGGGCTAACAGTGGTCCCTAGGTATCTGTGAGGATGCTGTGTCCTCGTATTTGATTCTAGGTTAATGAACTTTTTCTGCCCTGAATTTCTGGGTAAAGGTCTCAGAAGATTGTTTTTTTCTTGTCTTCTACCAGTTTGCTGAATTGTTCCTTCTCCAAATGTAGAAGAATGGCTCAGGGTGGGATTAAGGACTCTACTTCCTACTCAATTAATGGTGTCAGACTTGGGTGTCAGGCACAGTATAGAGAATGACAGGAGAAGCATAGGAAAAGGGAGAGAGGGTTATCCTGAAGGGAAGAATTAGATCCCTGTGGCTGGCAAGCACAAGCTACTTAGCTTTTCACGATCAAGTTCCACTTTTCACTGGTTCTAGAGGCTATAGTGTACTCTCCGCCCTATCTCTCTCAGTCAGGAGGACACTGTGCAAACTCCACTGCTCTATTCACCACGCTGGCTGCAGCCAATTCTTGACAGGTCAGGTCTGACCAGTTCTAGGTACTTCTGCGCATACTCTCCCTCCCCTACTGTTCGGTATGATTTCTCAGCTTTCACTTTGATGTTCAGTGCTCCTAGAATGTCATCTGCAATCGATTCATTTGTTCTTTTGGGTCTTTGTTGTTAGAAGGATCACAGGATGTATCTACTTCTCCATCTTGGTGCCCTCATTTTCTTTCCTCCAAATTCCACTCCTAGCTATCTACCTAGAAGAATCTAAAACATACTTTCATGTAGAAACTTGAATGTGAAAGATCATAGAAGGATTATTCATAGCAGTGAAAAAAGGAGAACAGCCAAGAAGCCTATCAACTGATGAATAAATAAACAAAATGTGGTATATACATGGAATGGAATATCATTCAGTCATGAAAGTACTGACACATGTTACAACATGAATACGTCTTCCAAACTATATGCTGAATGAAAGAAGTTAATCACAAAATGGGCACATCTTATATGATTCTATTTACATGAAATGTTCAAAGTCAGCAAATCCACGAAGACAGAAAGTAGACAAGTGGTTACCAAGGACTGAGAGGAGGTGGAAATGGTGAACTTTTTCTAATGGATATGGGATTTCTTTTGAGGGTGATGGAAATGTTCTGGAATTCCATTGTATGTCTGATTACAGAAATCTGTGAATCTCCCAAAAAGCACTGAGTTGTATGCTTTTAAAAGGTAAATTTTATAGTTTGTAAAATACATATCTCAACAAAGCTGTCATTTAAAAAGAGTAATGCTTAATAAATGTTGAACAATTGCAGAGATGACTTTATTATCACTCACAGGTTAGAGATAGTAGTAGATGAAATAGCTAATGAGAGTAAAAGAATATTATGTAAGTACTAAGTAACCAAGCCATCAGTGTTCATCCATCTTACCGTTAAGCCTTTGCCAATTTTATATTCCTTGCAGGGGATACCTGCCTTGGCAGCTTCTAGAGAACTAGTCTCTCCCTTATAAAGGTTCTTAGGCCTGAAAATCATACTAATTTCTCTTCCCTGATGACTCATGCTATAGTCCATTTATTTTGTAAATAACTAAATACTATCTCGTGGGCTAGAAAGGGAGGCCTGAATTCAAAGATGGCAGCCATCAATTCCTTACTAGCTAGGTTTCATTCTTCTAAGCCTTAATATTTTTACCTAAAAATAGAGACCAAAGGCAGTTGGAAGTGAAAGAAACTTTCTAAATACCTGTTCAGGTACTCATTTTGTATAATATTCTGAAGGAGACTGGTAACTTTCCCAAGATAACCCAGTGGAGGAGTTACACACTGAACTCCTGAACCTTACTCCCACTTTGTCACTCTCACCCATCTACAGTTTCTAATCATTGTTCACACAACCTTTCTGTGAGGCTCAAATAACATCAACACCTTGACAATCATTAACCACCAAACAAGAATATAGGCATTGGAAACAAGACATCCTTGCAGTCACCAACATAGATTCTGTGGCAATACAGGCTGGGTTTGAGTCCCGTCTCCACTCTTACCAGCTGTGTAGACCTGTGCATACACCTGAACTTTGATGCCTTTGTTTCTTCATCTGAAAAATGAAGTTAAAGATGACACCTGTCCTGTAGCAATAATGTTTGAGGAAGAAATGAATTAACCTATATCAAGTGCTTACAACTGAATCATAAAGGTTACCCTTCACTTGTGTTTCTATTCTACTGTTACTGTGTTAGACATTGCCTCCTCAATAAATTTGCAAGTTCCTTAGGGCCAAAAGCCTATCTTCTCTATCCATATCCTTATTTTTGTATCACCTGTGTTGGTGTTGTTAGCTGCCAATGAATGATTCATCCTGATTCTTGGATACCTCATGTAAACAAACAAAAAAAAAATCTAAACTTGTTGCCTTTGAGTTGATTCTGACTCATCGCGACCTTACAGAACAGAGTAGAACTGCCATATAGAGTTTCCAAGGAGTAGCTAGCAGATTTGAACTGCTAGCCTTTAGTTTAGCAGCTAAGTTCTTTAACACTATGCCACCAGGGCTCCTCCTAGTAAGTGCTCAAAAGAATACTTGTTGGTTGATTGATAGGACATTTAAGTGATAATAAAATAAGCATTAATCACAATACAAATGCTTAGTTCTGGACACCATGCTAAATTCTGAGTACTTCCTATAAGTGATGTTGCCCCTACCGAAAGTGAGTTGGGGTTCAGCAGAACGGGAAGATGCTGTGCTTAACTTATGGACTGGTACCAGTATTTCCTGCATAGCAGAAAGTAGGAGGCTGGGCTGTGGAGACCTGAGTAGTGGCTATACCTGTGGAGATATAGAAATGATCCCATCATGTCATGGACACGTATGTAGCCATTTCGCTGGGTCAACATTCTCAATATTTTGTGATTTTCCTATGCTATACCTCCTAATCTTTGTCTGTGGCTAGTAGATAGGATGATTATGTTAACAGAGGATAGAGTGGGACTGCAACACCCTTGCTAAGGGAGTTTCCCTGGAGTGTGGCTTGTACCACTTTTATCCTTTCTTCCTATGGGAGATGAAGAGAGGGAAGCGTGCAGAGAGTTGGGAACCTCACACCACCAAGAAAGCAGCACCAGCATCCTCCAGACCTGAGGTTCCTGGGCCAGGATGCTCCCTGACCAAAGACTGAAGCAGCACAAGGACCTTCTCCAGAATCGACAAAGAAAGAAAGACTTTCCCCTGGAGCACATATCCCAAATTCAGACTTGCCTACCAGACTGTGTAAGAATAAACTTTGTTAAAGCCATCCACTTTGTGATGTTTCTGTTAATAGCACTAGCTGACTAAAACACTTTCTAGTTAGACTGTTGTTTTATCTCTGAGGGTGCACACAGCTCAACAACCTTTTAAAACCACTACCCAAAGCCACCAGGGCTAGGCCAGGGGCCGCCACAAGGGCCAGGAGCTCACTCTGGCAGAGTCATTTCCACAAGGGCTTCCCAGTTTTCGTCTGTGTCCTTGCTGACCTCTGAGAAGCACGTAACTCTTAGGACACTTACTTTTTACATGTATCTACTAAACATAGGCTTAAAGCATCCCTGTAACATGAATAAATTCTATCTCAGTCATAGCGAATCCTCCTGAAAGCCAGATTAGGTATGCTATAAATAAACTCTGTTTCCTATTCCCTGCAGCAGACTCTTAATAGAAAGAGACTTTCAACTCATTTCCCTGACATCAGCCAGAGTTTGGCTTTTAACAAAGCAACCTGAGTGCCTTGCCTTTATATACGAGGGCTCAGGAGGTTGTTGTTAGGTTCCACTGAGGTAGTTCTAACTCACTGTGACCCAGTGGGAGCAATGGAATAGGAAGTTTGTATGACTGGCATAGGCAAACATTTAGAAAAACTGGAAAAAACTGGTGAGTCTGTTGATGCCAGGCTGTGCTGCAGGTGTGGTGTGACAGACGAGAGGGTAGACAAGCAAAAGCCAGAACGAAAAAAGCTTAAAAAGAAAGGAGTCACAAAAAGATTAGAAAAGTTTGAACGTCCTGGCCACTGAAAGAGGCAAAAGGATAAGGAAGTTCTTTAGGGATTTAGAGACAGAAAGAGTTGCACACAGAGCTGGCCAGCATGCCCTCCTTTCCCACAAAGCCCTGGCACCAGAGGGACTTTGAAAGATTCATAGGCCCAAAAGTCTTACCAAAAACAAGCAGGGCAACGGCATGGCACAGTAATTCTGAACTCAGTCTGTTTCTTTCCCATTGACTCAGGAATGGTAGGCCAAAGCAGAAGATGTGGTGTTACACCAGTATTGGCCAGGGTACTTACAGACTCCCCCACCAGACGCTAAGAGTGAAGACTCACAGGCCCCACCACCTTGGGACAATATAGTCCAGAGCTTCCTGCCCAAATTCCAGAGCCAGAAAGCCCAATTCAACAGTTAAGTACAAAGGCCTTATATTCCTTTCCTGGTCCCTGCTCCTTCCTTCAAATAAGTCAGTCCCTCAGCACCTACACCTTCTACAATCCTTGCCAAAATAATAATGTCACCAGCCAAGGGAAATTCAGCCGCTAACCCACTTATTTCTCACTTTCTTCACATGGCTGCCAGACAGTCCCTTTTGTGTTACTTTAAATGGCAGCCTTTGAACCAAGTGGTACAGAAAATACAAGTGTATTTAATGGTATAAAACATCTGAAGACTCCATCCCCATTCAGTAAGTTTCTCCTCGTGTCACCAGTACCCAGTGTTTACTCTTGATGTGTAAAGAGCCTCCACTCTCTCCTTCTTGCCAGGCCCATGTGTATTTCCTAGCCTGGCTCAAAGATACCACATTGCCAGGATTAACTGTGAGACAAAGCACGCTTCCCAATACCAGTCTTGGAATGTTCTTGTTGAGATCTAATTTCGTACCCATTTCAACTCTTTCTTTCACAGAAAGACTCATACTTGCCAGCTCTCTTGGACAAGATCTCATGGTCTTTGAGTTGTCCCTTAAGCTCACTGCCATTGAGTTATCCAACTCATAGGCTTTTAAGGGGTCACTGGTAGATTTAAACCGCCAGTATTTTGGTTAATAGCTGAACACTTAACCACTGCATCACAGTACCATGTAAATCCATGCTTCCATCAAACTCTTGTTCTGGGCTTCCAACTGACTCACCCATATCACCTTTGTGATCAGGTGATTACTTTGGAATATGAATAGAGATAGGAACTTGTTATTCATGATACTTCTTTTGCATGCCTGCCTCCCTGGTAGTTCTGTGTTTAACTTTTTGAGGAACTGCCAAGCTGTTTTCCACAGCAGCTGTACCATTTTGCCCTTGGAGGGAAGGACCTTGCTATAGTCAGTGCAGAGTCTGGTATACTCTAGTGGTAATCATTAAATGTGTTCAGTGGATAAGTTCACGGACTGAGGCATCTTCAGCTGCCAATAACACTTGCTGACTCATTGCCATGAGCTGGGAAGATGGTGTCCACAGGCCTTTTCCAATAGACTCTTATATCCTCCTTGGTACTTCAGGTCACAGTAATTTGTCTCTTCTTTAAATCCATTGTATCTGTATCCCACTACTTAGCAGGTAACCATATATTGACTTACATTGCTTCTAACTGTGTTTGCATATGTGTGTAAAAATCTTCTCAACAAGAATATAAGCTGCTGAAAAGCAAGAATATTTTGCATCTCTTGGAGCTAATGAGAGTTATTAGATAAACATTTAAGGAGCACTTATTACGTGCTAGGCAGTATGCTAAACTTTATATGAATTTTTATTATTTCATCCTCATAACAACTGTTTATTTTCATTTTTTGTTATTGTAAAAATATGTATAATCCAACATTTGCCAGTTCAAAGATTTTACTTGTACAAATATCAATATCAATCATATCATACAACCATCACCAAGTTTTATACATCCACTGCGAAGTTTTTCACCACCATAAACAGAAACTCAGTGCTTCCTAAACAATGATTCCCTTTGCCCCTCCCTCTCACACGTGGTAACTACTAATGAACTTTAGTCTCTATATATTTGTCTAGCCTAGACATTTCATGTAAGGGAGATCATACAACATCTGCCATTTTCTGGTTGAATTACTTCACTTAATATAATGTTTTCCAGATTTATCCAAGTAGTAGCATGTATTAGGACTTCATTTCTCTTTATAGCTGAATAATATCCCACTGGATGTATATATCACCTTTTTTTATACATTTATCTGTTACCGGACAGGTCGTTTCCACATTTTGGCTATTGTGAATAGTGCTGCAATGAACACTGGTGTGCGTGTACATGCTTGAATCATTGTTTTTAAGTCTCTCAGGTATATACCAAGGAATGGAATTTATGAGTTATAGTTCTAGGGAACCCTTGTGGCATAGTATTTAAGTTCTATGGGCTGCTAACCAAAGAGTCAACAGTTCAAATCTGCCAGGCACTCCTTGGAAACTCTGTGGGGGCAGTTTTACTCTGTCATATAGGGTTGCTATGGGTTGGAATCAACTCAGTGGCAGTGGGTTTTGGTACGGTAATTCTGTGTTTAACTTTTTGAGGAACCATCAGATTGTTCTCCACAGTGACTGCACCATTTTGCATTACCATTTGCAGTGGATAAAGGTTTCAATTTCTCCACATCCTTTCCAACATTTGTTGTTGTCATTTTTTTCTTAGCCATCCCAGTGCTAGCGAAGTGGTATCTAATTGTGATTTTGAGTTTTCATTATTATTGTCTTCATTTTACAGAAAAGGAGAATGAGACAGAGAGAGAATAGATAATTTGCCCAAGATCACACAGCCAAGAAGTGCAATAACTTTTAATAAACGGTTGCTTATGGGACAGCTAATATACTTTCTAGGTTGGGCCCAGTCATACTCTCCCTACTTGCCCCTACTACCCGTCTAACAGGACATGCTTATCAGACACAACTGTATTTCATGTGCAAGATTTTTCCCAAACTGTGGGATCTCAATCTGACTTTAGGGAGGAAATCCCCTCTGGTTCCACCACAATGATGCTTGTTCTATGCTGGCTGCCTCAGAGGTCCTTGTGGCAGCTAAATTCAGAGGAGGATTTGGCATCACTGAATCAGGTAGGTCAGTATTTGCATCTGTCTGTTCTCTTCACACTCAAACTCACACTTGTTGTTCAGGAAAGCAGAAAATCCTAAGCAGAGGCAGCTTAGGTTCCATGGGATCTGAAGCTTAGACAATGTGAATACTTTATTAAGAGATATAATATTAAAATTATAAGTGCAAAATTAGGTTGGGACCTCAGAATGATCTCGAATAAGTAAGAAGTGGAGAAACAAAAGTTTTACTCAATAACAACAAGTTGCTTTCAAGTCAACTCCAACTCATGGTAATTCCATGTGTATCAGAGTAGAATTGTGCTGTCAAAAGCTTCCAATTACTGATTTTTTGGATGTAGATTGTCAGGCCTTCCTTGTGAGATGCTTCTGGGTGTGTTCCAACCTTTTAGTTAGACATCGAGCTCATTAATAATTGCACAACTCCAAGACACCTACCTGATAGCAAACCTTTAACTGGTGCTGAGTTCGAGTCCCAGCTCTACCACTAATCATCCTACGGCTGTGGGCAGCAGTCCCTTTTCTTAAATGGAACTCAGTTTCCTCTTATTCCAAATATGGGACTTGGAAGGACCAAAAATGGAGTAGCTCTAACCTGTAATTGTTAAGGTTGTGTGTCAGTTTGGCTGGGCCACGATTCTCAATAATTTGTCAGATACTATGCAGTTTGGCAGTTATGTAACGATATAATCACCTCCATGATAATATGTGCTATGAGCAGCTGATCAGATGAAAAGAAATTTCTTTGGGGATGTGGCCTACATCCAATATACATGGACTTTTTCTCACTCTGAATCCTTCCTCTGTCTCATCATCATATGACCTCCAGTTTTGGGGACTTCAGCTAGCATCTTATCTACTGATCTGGGATTTGCCAGCTTCCACAGCCCATGAGCCAGAGACCTGCTGTCTGGCCTGCCAGTTTGGGGTTCATCAGCTGCTGCAGCTAAGTGAGTAAGGAGAAGCATCTAGCTTGACATATGACCCATGGACTTAGGATTTGCCTGCCTCTACAACTGCATTGACCCATTTATGTCTGCCTACCTGTCTCTCTCTCTTTCTATACATGTGTGTGTGTGTATATATATATGTATATATATATATATATATATACACATACATCTACACATGCAGGCATGTGCGAGCACACACAAACACATATGTATGGAACCCAATCTAAAAAAGTCCCTCTCAGCTCTGGTGCTCTAAATTCTATCAGCCATCATCCCAAACACTTTCCTGGGCTCACCACAACATAACAGAGCTTCCCCTCATACATGAGGGATGTTATTCCCCTTCTAGCTCAGGTACATACTGCATTGCAGCAATGACAATTTTAGCTGATTTAAACATCATGAAACAAAAAACAATGTGTAGTCCTATCCAGACCACAATGGAGAGTATTGCTAGACCAAGGTCAGAGCAGAGATGGCAAGAAAAGTCCACACAGTCTCTCAGGAATCCATTGGCTCATAGCTGGAATAAAAATCATCAGGGGCTATTAAAAGTCAATCAGAGGGGAAGTCACTCTGGGACAAAATGCCCCTAGGTCTAGTGAGATTGGGGATCTGGGTCCCAATGCATCATTGATGAACTGGTGCCAAGTCTAAGGCTGCATAAACCCTGTCTTCCTACCTCTGAGATAGCTAGGAAGTCCAGCCAAAGTTCTCCTCAGAAATGAGGCCACAGTTTTTCTCTGGGTCCTGGGAGGCACCCCCAGAGCAGAACAATAAATATTAATCAGAAGCAAGCAGTAGATAAGCAGTGGCAAGGGCTGGACTTGGATAATTTTTCCCTCAGTGTTTCACTGAAACCAAAGGGTATATTGTTTGGGAAATCTGGCAGACCTTACAAGGTGAACCCTTGAAGCAAGAGCTACGCTGTTTAATTCACCTACAGAGTCACTATAAAATCACATTGTATAAACTGGTTTATGATTGTATAAAGCTTTATCAGATAGTTACTTGATGTTGGTGGCAGAAACTTTCTTTAAAAAAAAAAGTTGCCATCAAGTTGATTTCAGAGAAGAAATGTATGTTAGAGAAAAAATGTGCTCCATCGGTTTTCAACAGCTGATTTCTTAGAAGTAGATCACCAGGTCTTTCTTCTAAGGTGCCCATCAGGTAGGCTTGAATTGCCAGCCAAACATGTAAACATTTGAGCCAGTCAAGGAATCCAAAGACTTTCCTAGTTATTTGTCAAATCAGAGTGAAAGGCATGTATTTTAAGCAAACTTCTGCAGAGACAATGAGTAAAGCTTATATGTATACTTTCATCCTGTAAACCTTCTCCTTTCTCCCTTTACCACACTCAGACACTTGACTCCACTTCTGCAAGGCATTCCTTTTGTTTAGGGAATACAACAAGCATTTATGCCTGTGTAGGTACGGGTTGGGATCAGGGCAGCTTTTTCGTCGCCTTGCATGTCCCTGTGACCTGAACAGCACAATATCTTCTGCCCCCTGCTATAAAAGTAAGTTGATGGGAGATCTGTGGATAACTGTTATTTGTTCATACAGTGAGTCATGTAGATAATTCTTCCTTGATCTATAGGTTGTTTGCAGGGTGAGGCTTCTTAATAAGCTTGTGAGTTAAATATTTTAAATGGAGATGGAAGGACTAAAGATAAGTGAAAAAAAGATAAGAACTCTGTTTGTCAAGATTCCACTCAGCATTAACTGCAAGAATGTACACAGAGCAACAAAGTCCAATAGCACATGGTATCACCAGTGTCGTGGGCTTTTCTGTATGCTCACTGAGCATATAATCAGGCTTCAGAAAGTCAGAGAGACTCAGGAAAAGTCCCAAGTTGCACAGAGAGGGAGAAGTTACTGGCATAATCCATTAAATATAAAAACCAAGACCTGGAATGCCTGACAACAGGAGATAAAGTGACAAGTTTAGCAGCTACTTATACAGGAATGTGAAGCTCCTACCACAATGCCTAGGTTGAACTTGAATTTAGATTCCAAGAAGATCGAAACATCTACTCACTAATCACTGCTAAATCCCCATACCTAGCACAGTGCCTACCACACAACAGGTGCTCAGGAAATACTTGCCGAACTAATGTATAGTTAGTATTCAGAGGGGCCTTTGTGGTACAATATTTAAGAGTTTGGCTGCTAACCAAAAGCTAGGCAGTTTGAATCCACCAGCCACAAGTGGACACTGCATGGTTTAAAGTCAGGAAAGGTGTGCATCAGTGTTATATCCTTTCACCTTACCTTTTCAATCGGTATGCTGAGCAAATAGTCTGAGAAGCTGGATTGTATGAAGAAGAACAAGGCATCAGGATTGGAGGAAGACTCATTAACAACCTGCCTTACGCAGATACCACCACCTTGCTTGCTGGAAGTAAAGAAGATCTGAAACAACTATGATGAAGCTCAAGGACCACAGCCTCCAGTATGGATTGCAACTCAACATCAGGAAAACAAAAGTCCTCACAGCTGGACCAGTAAGCAACATCATTATAAATGGAGAAAGGATTGAGGTTGTCAAGGATTTCATTTTATCTGGGTCCACAATCAACGCCCATGGAAGCAGCAGTCAAGAAAACAAAAGACACACTGCACTAGGAAAATCTGCTCCCAAGGACTGCTTTAAGGTATTGAAAAGTAAACATGTCACCTTGAAGACTGAGGGACGCCTGACCCAAGCCATGGTATTTTCAATCACATTATTTGCATGAGAAAGCTGGCCAATGAACAAGGAGGGCAGAAGAAGAATTGATGCCTTTGAATTGCAGAATTGGAGAAGAATATCAAATGTACCATGGACTGCCAAAAGAACAAACAGATCTTTTCTAGAAGAAGTACAACCAGATTGCTCCTTGGAAGCAAAGATGGCAAGACTGAGTCTTACATACCTAGGGCATGTTGTCAGGAAGGATCGGTCCCTGGAGAAGGACATCATGCTTAGTACAGTGGAGGGTCAGCAAAAAAGAGGAAGACCTTCAATGGGATGAACTGACACACTGTCCAGGACAGTACCAAAGCTTATGTGATTGAATTCTGTGGTAGCAAATAAAAGTGATACGGCTCTCGAGACCAGAATGAGACCCCTGAGGTTGAAACAGTTAGGAGGTAAAACAAAGATGCATAGAGAAACAACTACTTTTAAACCCACATTGACAAACTACATACTCAAACCCTTTTGTGGTAATAGTAGAGTGAATGCTACATTCTCAGGGTCATATGAATGAATCTAGCTGGGTAGATAATGTCCACACAAAACGAGAGTGAGCAACTTAAGACTTTGCAGTATTCTTGGTCTCTCTAAACTTACCACTTCAACAGGTTGTAAATATAAAGAAGAAGAAGAAGATCTAAAGAAAAAACATCTGTCTTTGTTCCATTTCTCTTTGGCACTTCTGAAATGTTGACAATTTTCTCAAAAAAATGGAAGGAGTAACCCAAGAAGGAAATGAAAATAACAAAATTGCAAAGAAGCAGAGTCAAAAAATGTGGTTTAGCAAGAATAAAAGGGGGGTGCACCCTGAGATCTCCACTAAAAGACCGCAATTGATGGGCTACGGCTTCAGGGTTCCTCTGGGAGCATGGGCCCTGGCCCTGATGCTGCCCTTGCCCATGGATCATAATGAAGGTCCACTCTTTGGACAGCAAGGGATTGGACTTGGTGACGCAGAGTGACTATATATTGGGTGCACTTTATGGTTCTATGCATCTATAGGATATCATCCTGCTGACCTCTGACTGGAGGAAGGGGAGTGGGTGGAGAGGAGGGGGAAGGAGGCTGTTGGGAGGATGAGACATGTATGGAGCAGAGAGGAATAGTGTGCAGTCACCAGACAGGGAGAGCAATGGAAGCTGCATATAGGTGGGCATGTAAATTTATATGGGAATGTATATTTTCACTCAGTCATAATAAAAATAAAAGGGCAGGGGAGTGTTGTTCAGTATTTTAATGCACAGTGATGTCTGTGTGGTAAACATCTTGGGAGGTAAAGGAGGACAAAGAGAGGAAAGAAAAGAACTAGAAACTACATAAAAGGAGCTAATAAAAAGAATGAGACTCTCTTCTGATAAGATGATTTGAACTTTGTGACAAGGAAACAATTCTTCCAGAATCCAGTTCAAGGAGCTTGATACAGTCTCAGCGAGAAGGGAAAAGTGGTGACACATGAGTCCCTACCAAGAAAACAAAAGGACCAATTGAAAGTCCTTGTAATGTTTCACCTTGAAAAAAAGGAAGACTCTTTTGGGACATGAAGATTGTCTTCAAATATGTGATGCGCTGTCCTGAAGTAGAGAAGATTCAGATCATACAATCTTAGAGTTAGTTTCCATGTCTAACTAAGAAGTTACAGTGAAGCAGTTTTGAACCCAAAACAAATGGGAACATTCTGAAAATTAGATCCATCCAAAATGGGTATGAATCTCTGTGAGGGTTTGTAGTCTCCTTACTAGAAACGGACAGCTACAGTCTGAATGACACTTCTATTTGGGAAATTGTAGGGTACAGTCTTTTTCTATGTAGGAAACTGGATTACATAACTTCTTAAGTAACTTCCATTTTTAATAATCTATGTGTCTGTTAATTATAGGGCAAAAACAGGGTAACTTGACAACAGCCCGACACAGAAGACAGGTGGGTACCATGAGTTAAAACAACTGTGTTATTTATACAGATACATATTTGCAGCACTACACAATAGTAGTTTATGGCCCAAGAGTAAATGGTTTGTAGAGATAGGGACATGCACACATACCCATACCATGTAGACACATGAGAACCAGTTATTTTCTAAGGGGGCTTCACTTTCCATTTCCTGCTGAAGCCATCTAGTATAGATTCTATGACTGTAGTAGCAACCAGGACTACATTCAAATACAGCTAATTGTTTAAAGTAACTTTGTGCTTTGGTCAGAATGAGATTTATAAGGCAAAATTAATCACTTTTCCAAGAAAATATGTTCAACCTGAGGTTAGATATAAAACCCTACTTAAGTGTTACAGTTTAAAAACAAACATTTGGCAAATTACCTGTTTCTCAGTTCCTCCTCCCATTTCCTCATTGTGGCATATCCTAAATTATTTACCAGGGTCTTGAATGTCATTGAAATATAAACCAACACTTCTCAATGTTTCTCCTCTTGCATTTCATTACAACATAAGTCGAACACAGCATACGGCTTTCTTTTCTGTCTCTGTCAAGCACCTATAAGCAGTTTGACAGCACAGACTCTGTTCTGTTCCTCACTGTACCTTGTAAGTGATTAATGAACGTTGTTAAAAGAACTGTGAATAATACCTCAAGGCTATATTTTCTCAAGATTTTCTCCTCTCATGACTTTCAATAGCTCCAAATCTCACTATTAGTCTTAGAGCACCATTGCTTCTAAAATCTTGGTTAAAAGATACATTTTAACATCTTTAAGAAAAAAATGACCCAATTATGCATGCACATTGTTCTACGCAAACACTTTCTCTTATGTAGAAGTTTGTGTGTATACCAGCATCCTGAAGTCATATGATAGTAACTTTGAAAGCTCAATAATATCCATACTGTCCTTCAATCCTAAAGTGTCAGGCTGCCCTGGGAACAAAATGTTCCCTGGGTGTGAATCTTCACTACAACATCCAGAAGAGTTTCATGGTATCCTTGACATATCTCTTGGAAAGGGAAATGGAAGTGAGTGCCTAGGTTGTGGTCATGAGATCAACGTTAACCCAATGGACAAAGCACTCACTAGGTCATGATCCTGGCTATAGGATCCAGGGACGACATAAAGGGGCACATTTATTCAAAGTGATAGATGATGGTGTAGCTAATAGAAGCCAGAATATTGGTGCTGAACATCAAGTGAGTGGTGGAGTAAGGCTGAAAATGAGAAAGTAAATAATGAAGTTGGAATCTGGGAATATTACAAACAACTAAAGAAACTTGGTTAGAAAGGGGCTCAAGACAAAGGAAGTCCTGTCACACAGTGGTACTGCAATCTCATCTCTGGGTGGTCCATGGCAGTTGAAACATGTTACTTCTTGAGCAGCATTATATGCTTATAAATGGAGTTGTGAATGCCCATGACTATATACACAGCATGTATGAGTTATCATTTTGATAACAAATTGTTAACTGGACAAGGTAGAAATAGAAGCTAATTACAATAAAGAAATCTTCACAGATGTCATCAAACTACATATTTGCAAATCTAAATATGATGCATTTATGTCTAGAATTTTACCATAGAACTGTGGCTCTAAGTCTTATCTTTTGTGTTCACCAAACATAAAACTGTGTTTTTGAGGGAACTCTGTCCTTAAAATTCAGGGAGGTCATCTTACCCAATGATCAAACCTTGCCATTAACTGAAAGCAGTTTGGTATGCCCCACCTGGTATCACCATAAAACCATAAATAACTTTATGCCTGCCATCTCTGCCCTCCTAACCAAAGCCCTTCACTTATCAAAATCTTGACCATAAACAAACCTTACTCCTCCCCCTTCTAATCAACACTTCTTCCTTATCAGACCATAAATCCCCTAACCAGAATTACTTACTGCTCCTCTTCTCTTTCTTTCCTTGTTAAAACAGAACCCCCCTCACTCCACACTACCTCTACGAAACTTTAAAACTATAAAAAACTTGCCCTACTTGGGAAAGATGGGCTGAGCCACTCTTGGGTGTTACTCCTCGAACAAACTTTACTAGACTCTTGGATTGGTGTGTCTCTGCCTCTCTTTGGGGTCACCCTCTCCCCAACAGTTTTCACTTTAATAAAATTTATAGCATTTGTAGAAGTCTGAGTGACTCTTACAGAAAAGAAGTCATAATGAACTTAGAAGTTGAATGCATCTGCTTTTACTTTTATTTTCTCGTGCTTTGAACAGATGAACCAAGAAACAGAGAATGGAATGACAGTATTCAGTCACTAGCTGGACAGTTTCAGGAAACCATATCAGATGAGCATATTTAACCTTAATCTATTCTCCAACAATACTCCATATTCTTCAAAACAAATGTTTATGAAAAAAGAAATCCCATGCCCTCCAACCCCACCAAAGAAATCTGTGTTTTTAATGCAGGAAAAGATAAATGCTATTTTTTAAACTAGCAATATTGAAAGGCAGGAGAAAAGCCCAAAGATAACACAAATTGAAAAGGTGACATAAATGAATGCAGGTGAAATTCATATAGATTCTATGGAGATGCTCATTAAATCATTATGGCCTAGCAAGACCAGTGTTTAAAACCATAATGTTAACAAGGTAAGTTTTCATCAATTTAGCAATTTTTGAGAGGGCACTGAAAAATCCAACTGTATCTTGCCAGTTCTCAAAATCATTGCCCACAGGTATCACTTAGCTCTGACATAAGTTAGCATCTTTGTTAACCTTCTCCTGACATAGCCTGCTGTGGAAGCCTACTGTCAAGATAAACCTAGTTAAATAAGGATCAATAGAGCCTATGAAACCCCACAGTTAATAGCTTGGCTGCTAACTTAAACATACCAGGCACTCCTTGGAAACCTTTTGGGTCACTTCAACTCTGCCCTATGGGTCTATATGAATTGGAATCAAATCAATGGCAATAAGTTTGGTTTGGCTTTTTATGTAGCTCCCCCAGAGGGGTCCTTGTGTAGTGCAAAGGGCTAATGTGCTCAGCTGCTAACTGAAAGGCTGGAGGTTTGGGTCCTCCCAGAACAACTCTGGAAGTTCTACTTCTGAAAAATCAACCATTGAAAACCCTGTGGGGTATAATTCTGCTGCCACACACATGAGTCGTAATCATCTTTACTGCAAATGGTATCCGGCAGGACACCCCCTCCCCAAGCATATTCTCACAGTATAGAAAACCCTACAAGGATGCTAGATTGAAGAGCCAAACAGTAATTTCAGGCTTGGGAAATCCTATGAACTCCCTACTTTCTCTCTCTGAAAACCTCCAGGACAGGCCTTTAGGAATATGGTAACATGGTAGGAACATGGTAACAAAGGAGACTAAGAGTTGAAAGGGAAGACCTCCAAAGTCAGCACTGGGAACCATTAGGGAAGAGCCCTCTAAATAGCTCCTCGGGCTCCCTCCTGGTTCAAACGGAGAGTTGAGTCCCAGGATGCCAACACATTTCTCAGTGGTCAGCTTCTGATGGTAGGAATATTCATAACTACAGCCTTCTTTATCAGTCCTGAAAGTGCATAAGCTATGCCCATCCACATATGGCAGGAGTTGGAGGAGTGGGGAGGGGACAGCCCAACTTGAAACACAGGGCTAAACGGCAATCCAGCCTGATGGGGGTATCATTCCTCCCTCTCTTCTGTGGAGAGGGTGGGGGGAGACGAAGGGAGAAGGATGAATACTGGTCATGCAGTGGTTAAGCACTCTGAAGGCTTAAACCCACTCAGTAGATCTACTGAGTGAACAAGCTGACCATCTGCCTTTGTAAAGATTACAAGTAAGAAAACGGTATGTGGCAATTCTATTTTGTCACATGGAGTCACTAAGAGCAGGAATTGACTCTATAGCACACAACAGCAAGCTCTGAAAAAAATAAAATCACATGGCTCATCCAGAAGGGCCAATTAATTACATTATCTGCATGAGGCAGGTGCTGAATGGATCAGCACCTTCTAACTTGTACTAACCATGTCTCCTCTGATGCTTCCAACAGCCTCAAATGCGCCTGTAGTGAGGGCAAATCGCCTCTGGTAAGCGGAGCACCTACTTGACTGTGATCTCTGAGAACTAAATTCCGTGACTGTCCTTCTTGGACAGAGTATACCACAGACTTCTGGCATTTGTCTGATCTTTCTCCTTTCTCAGCTATTCTACCTTCTCAGTTTTCCCCCGGTCACTTGTCCCTGTGATCAATTTCATTTATCAAAGTACACTTAAGAAGACAGCTCTCATGCAGACAGGTAGGTAGATCAATTCCAGCATCTATGACCAACCTAGCAAACTCTATTTTCACAGCCAGTTTACTTAACTGGCAGTTGCTATCTTTATTATCAATAACTATAGTTCCTTGGAGTTAGTAATAGATAATCCTAGTTCATCTATTTCTACATCTACCTACCTACATTGAATTTAACAACTCTAACAAACAGTACATAGGAGCACTGGTGGTACAATGGTTAAGTGCTTGACTGTTCACTGAAAGTTTGGCAGTTTACTGTTCAAATCCACTGGCCACAATGCAGGAGAAAAGATCTATCAATTTGCTCCTATAGAGATTATAGCCTAAGAAACCCCATGGCGCAGTTCTACTCCGTCTCGTATAGTTGCTATGAGTCAGAAATCCACTTGACAGCAGCAATGATAGTACTGTACAGTGGTTAATGCACAGAGTCTAAAAACAATTGCCTAGTTTTAACTCTCAGTGCTGATCTTTACCAACCATGTGATTTTAGGCAAATTACCTAATGTTAACCTAAAAATAGGATGCTAAAACCACTGCTCCCCGAGAGGGCCATAATGGGGGTAAATGAGTTAATACTCAGAGCAATGCTTGGCATCTACTGTTAGCTGTTATTATTACAACTGGAATTGTTAAACAACTGGAGCTTGTTCTATTTCTTAGTAAATACACTTTGTGTCTTTTACATAGCTGAGGTTCATATGTATTAATAATCATGACATTTCCACACCTTGGCAACAACAACAACAAAAAAAGCCCTACCTCTTTCTCTCTAATGTGAAACAGTCCAGGTTAGCAGGCAAACTTGTCAAATTCAGCTTCTTACTAGGATACTCTGTTTCTCCAAAATATGTCTAATCCTACAATTGGTACAAACTTATTGGGATGTTTTAGTTTTCAGCAAACAATGCGTGAGCTTTGCAAGTTTTTTTAACGTTTACTTGCCAGGGGGATCTTGTGACCCGGATTTTATGGCCCTCCCAGGAGAACACCTTGGCTCTAACTGTTCAGTTGCTCTGTGGGAAGCCTTCAGTTCTTTTTAAAAAGCTGTATCTAACTCTTTTCTATTCTTAAAAATACGTATTCTAAACCACAGTCCATCTCCAAGAAATTCTGTAAAATTAAACAAGCAAATTAGCAGAGAAAGCTGCTGAGAAAAATCATCATTTCTCTATCCACCTGCCCCCAGAAGGCAACAACCAGACTCAGGAACATGTTCTGCACCAGCCCCCAGCGAAGCGATGGGGGACTCTGTAAACAGAGGTGAAGAAACACAGGGCTCTGGGGAGGTTCTGGGCAGCTGTTTAGGGATCTGTGGTCTCTACCTCGGAAAGCGGATTCTGGAGGCTCAGAGATTAGCACAGTCAGATCAGGGGGTGAATTTAGCCATGAAGGAGACTGGTGGCTGGGTAGAGAGTGTGGGCAGGGAAGAGGGGCAGGGGCCACCTCTGGTTTCAGCAGGAAGGGATGGGCGAGCAGCAATGCAGTAGGTGGAAAGAGGGGTAAGGGCTCCCTTAACAAGGCAGTGGTCCGGGCCCCAACCAGGGGGTTTTACTGTCAGTTTTGTTTTGGGCTGGGGGTTGGTGAGATGTTCATCCAGCAATCTACTCTACCAATTTACATCTGATCAATGTTTCAAACTTTCACCCTGCTTTGGCCAAGCAGGCCACAATTAAAACCAGAGGCTGCAGCTGAAACAGCCAGGAGCCTGGAGCTCTGAGCGGCTTTTAGCCAGAGGCTCATGAAATATGATATTCAGAGAGGAAAACTAGAGGAAAAGAGTCACAGTCAAACAAACATGCTCTCGGAGTATTGAGCACAGATGCTGCAGCATTTATGTCTAGAGAGAGTGTGCATAATCCACAGCAGTAGATAATCTAAAGTAAAATGTATAAATGAGTTGCTGGATTTATTTTCCAATATTAGGGGCAGTCAAGCTTTGTACTTTTGAATTCCTTAAGTTCGTATCTCAGCATTATCATTGACCAACTATGTAACACAGTGCAAATCACTCAACCTCTCTGAGTCTTAATTTCCACATCTGTGAAATGGGGATAATGGTAGCTACGCTACACAACTGTTATTAGAATTAAAAGAAATAGTTCATGAGTGTACCAGAGCACTGGTTGCACAGTGGTTAAGAGCTTTGTTGCTAACCAAAAGATTGGCAGTATGAATCCACCAGCTACTCCCTGGAAACCCTATGGGGCAATTATACTCTGTCCTGTAGAATTTCTATGAGTCAGAATCAACTCGATGGCAGTAAGTTTGGTTGGCTGTGGGGCTTTGTGAGCGTAGTTGATGTTCAAACATTCATAATTCTTCAAATAATTCTGTTAAACTATTTATAAAAGTCAATTTGAGAGATTTTAGCACAACGCCCAGTAACACCATTTTATGTTCCTCTTAGCTCTCTTTAAACTGTCGTTCCCTAAAAGAGAGCAGTAGCACCCTTACCCTTAATTGGTATAAACAAAAGCTGTTTTCTCTTTCTGTTGTCTCTTCCACTCTCTCATTACATTAAAAGCTTTCATTTCCATATGAAGAGGCTATGATAAATTGGAAAGATATCTACACAACACACCAAATACATGAAACAACTGATAAAATTCAACTCAGAATTTAAGGTCTGACAATTAAATCTGTAAGGTTGCCACCAAGCACTTAACACTGGTGGCACTGTACAAACAACTCAGGTTCCACAGCTTTGGTATATCAGTATCTCACAGCTGTGTTCATGTTGATGTGTGGTGGTGTCTTGCTGAGTGGCATTCATTATTGTTGTTGCATGTTTTGGTGTGGCATCAAAGAATGTCAGAGCTTGAATTAGAGTAGTGAACAAACATTAAATTTCCTGTTAAAACTGGTAAGAGTAGAAGTGAAATCAGAAACACGTGAGTTTATGGGCATAATACCGTGAAGAAAACAGCAGTGTACAAATGGATTAAATGTTTTCCTGAGAGGACATAAATCGTCACTGATGACAAGAGGTCACAGCAGCCAGTAATGAGCAGAACTGAAGAGAATACTGCAAAAAATCATTGAATTGTGCATCAAAATCATCAGCTGACTGTAAGAAGAACAGCAGACTAAGGAAACATCAACACAGAAACAGGAAAATCTTAACTGAAAATCTTGCCTTGAGAAAGGTGTGTGTTAAAATGATCCTGAAGGAGCTCATGGATAAACAAAAACAAAGGAAACTTTAACTTTGCAAGGTCCTTTGGAGAGAAAGGACAATGCTTTGGGCTGTGTTATCACTGGCGATAAAACAGGTGTACCAATATGACCCTGAAACAAAGCATCAAAGTGCACAAGGGAAGTCAGCAAATTCCATGACCAAAAAAGTTCCCTCAGTCCAAATCAAGAGTCAAAACAATGTTGCTAACCTATTTTGATATCAGAGGGATTGTTCATTATGAATTTGTACCAGCTGGACAAACAATTAACCAAGTTTACTATTTGGAAGTGCTGAAAAGTCTGCCTGAAAAAATTAGACGAAAATGACCTGCGCTTTTTGCCAACACCTCTTGTCTCTTGCATCACAATAATGCACCATCTTACACGGCACTGTCTGTGAGGGGGTTATTAATCAGTATACAAATAACTGTATTGGAACACCCTACCTACTCACCTGCTCAGTCCTCAGAGACTTTTTTCTTTACCCTAAGATAAAGGAAATATTGCAAGGAAGGCATTTCGATGACACTGAGAACATCAAGTGTAATACTATGACAACTCTTTATGGTCATTCCAACAAAGAGTTCCAGATGGGTGGACTAGGTGCTGGTGTCAGAGTATAGCTCCCAAGGAGAATATGTCGAAGGCAATCTTAGTTATATTCAGCAGTGAGGTATGTAGCACTGTTTCTAAGTTGAGTTTGTGACAGACCACATATTCTTCTAGAAATTAAGTCTCATTTCTAGAAACAAGTTACAACAGTGATACTGCTGTACATGTAGCCAGGTCAAGACATTTGATTCTCTACGTTTGAAATTTTTCACAGAGAAGTCCAAAGTTCTCTGTTCTGAAATTGTATCTGTGATTGAGCGAAATAAGATTACAATTTGAAAGATATGTATGCATTTGAGAAAACAGGAAGTACAAAATTACCAGAAATAAAATGGTAAACATAAAGCTGGTCTGGCTTTTGTGAGCTGGTGACTATTATTTTGACTGTAATAATGTTTCCATCAGTTTCTAACAAAAAATACTTGGAAATTCTTGGCACAGCCCAGGGATCTAGGCCAACATTCATTCATTTAATATTTAGTAAGGACCTGTGTCTTACAGTTTAGTGAGAGGTTCAGAAAAATAAAAGACAATTCTATGACGATGTAAGAAGGCGATGAAGGGGAGAACACAGGTTGCTATGATGGTCCCTTGGTTGAGGTTTGGGAGGAAAAGAAAAGCTTCCCTCCCAGAAGAAGCAGTGTCTAAGCTGATACCTGACAAATCCATTGCTGTCAAGTCCATTCTAACTCACAGCCACCCTATAGACACAAAGCTGCCCCTTAGGATTCCCAAGACTGCAGTCTTTACGGAAGTAGACTGTCATATCTTTCTCTGGAGTAGTGGCTGGTAGGTTTAAATCACCGACCTTTCGGTTTGCAGATGAGTACTTCACCACTGCACCACCAGATTACACAAAACTTGACAGGAGTCTGTGAGAGAGGAGAATACAAGACCCACATGTAGAAAGACCCAGATAGTAGAAGGTTCTTTGGGATTCTGGATCAATGGAATAGTTTTGGTGTGCTTGCAGCATGGAGTTTATAGCATAAGCAGCAAGACAACAACCAGAATGGAAAGCAGAGGCTTCTCTGGGTGGTGCAAATGGTTTGGGCTCAACTATTAAAGGTTGTCAGTTTGAAGTCACCCAGTCGTGCTGCAGAACAAAGGTGTGGCAATCTGTTTGTGTAAAGATTACAGCCAAGGAAATCCTATGGATCAGTTTTACTCTGAAGCACATGGAGTCATCACAAGTCACAACTGACTCAAAGACAAAAGATATGGCTTTTTACAGGACATTTAGTCTTTCAGTGGAAGAGGAGTCACTGGAGACCTTTAGACAGAGAAATGACATGACTAGTGAGCAGCTTAGAATCCAAATGAGGAAAAATAAATGGAAAGACAGGGTTGAAGTGTTGCTCAAATAGGCAATAACAGTGGGGATGAGAAAAATTGGAATAACTGAAAAGATACTTAGGTATGTAATAAAAAGAATCCATGAGGGTGAAGGAGAGAGAGAAAATCAAGAATAAGGTCAAAGTTTCTGGCTGGGGAGGTTGGATATCCCAATGTAGGGCCTTCGTACTGTTTTCTGCCCAGAAGGCTCTTCCTCCAACTATAACTCTTAGGTTTACTCTCTCACTTCATCCAGGTCCATTGTCAAATGCTGCCTCATTAGGAGTCTTCTTCAATCATCCTATATACAGTAACACACGAATAGTGCCTAAGCCCTTACACTTTCCCTAATGCTCTGTCTCCTCTTACCCTGCTAATACTATTTCACAGAATTCATACCACCTGTCATATTTTCAAGTATTTATTTAACTGCTTTTCTGTTCCCATAAGAAAATAATATCCATGAGAGAAGCAGTTTTGTCTATTTCGCTTATTGCTTTATTCTCACTAAAACAGTGCTTGGCACATGGTCATTCTCAATATATCTTTGTTTAATGAATAAACTCACAAAGATAGGAAAGATTAGAGACATAAAGGTGCTCCAGACAAACATTCATTGCCACTATTTCTAACACTTCCATTTAGATGCTTCCTTTTTTAATCAATGAAAATATAAAACATATAGAAATGTACATAAATCATACATGTACAGTTTGAATTATAACACAATAAGCACAGTTAACAGCTTGAATTATAGCAAAATGAAAACATCTGTTTCCATCACCCAAGTCAAGAGACAGATCAGCAGCAGCAATTTGTAAGCCTTCAGTGTGTCCCTCCCAATCAAGAATCACTTGTTTCTCCCCAAAGATAACCAGAAAACTTATTTCTAACCCATAAATATTTCTGCCCATTTTGTTTGAGTTCTGTGCTTCCCCTAAGTAGGTTTCTGGACAGTGTATCCTATATTGGCTCCTAAAATACAGAGTTAATGATTTTGTTCTTCTAAGCCAAGAGCTTCTTTCAGTATTTCTTGTAGCTTTGGTTTGGTTTTTACAAAGTCTCTGAGTTTTTGTTTATCTGCAAATGTCTTAATTTCATTTTCATATTTGAGAAGTAGTTTTGCAGTCTATATAATTCTTGGTTGGAAGTTTTTCTCCTTCAAGGCTTTGAATGTGTCATCCCACTGCCTCCGTGCCAGCATCGTTTCTGCTGAGAAGTCAGATGAAAGCCTGGGTTTCCCTCCGAATGTCAGCTTAGCTTTGAGTCTCGCTGCTTTAGAGTTTCTGCTTATGTTTCATTTTGTTAACCTTAATTATAAAAGGTCTTGGAGTCTTCCTTTTGGGATCTATATTGAGTGGCATTCAATACACATCTTGGATATCTATATTCTCTTCTTTCATAATTTCAAGGAAGTTTTCTGTCAGCAGCTCAACAAGAATACTCTGTGGTTTCAGGTGTCCCTCCCTGTTCAGGAACTCCAATTAATCGCAGACTGTCCCTCTTGATAGAATCCCACATGCTTCTTAATGTTTCTTCATTTTTCTTATTTCTTTTCTCTGATTTTTCCTCACAGATGCTGGAGTCAGTAGCTCTGTCTTCCAAGACAGAAAATCTATTTTCCATTTGTTCAATTCTGTTTTCTTGGCTTTCAATTGAATTTTCTGTTTCTTTGATTTTGTTATTCATCTGCTGGATTTCAGGATACTGGTTTTCCATCAGTTCAAACAGATTGACTAATTTTCCATTTTGCTTTGCTGCATTCTGTATAATGTCTAGGAAGGCTCTATATATAATTCTTTTGTACTCAACCTCTGGTAGTTTCAGAAAGGCTTCTTCATCTGGGAAGTTCTTTGTAGTTTTTTCTTTTGGGAGCTTTCTGTAGCCACAGGTGAATTTTTTTTTCTGTTCAAAGTTTGTTGTTTTGGAGGCATCTAGATGTTGTTTAGTTTCTCCAGTGTTGACCTAAAGCACAGTCTGATAAGGAAGATGATCACCAGTCACCTCTATGTACTCCAGTGACTGGACCCAGTGGAATCTCTGGGGTAGCAGGCTCCACCTCCTGACTGGCAAAGACATGGCCCTACTTAGGGAGTCACTGGGGGCCATCAGCTGACCCTGTCATGTGGGTCAGTAAAGACTGGAAGAGATGCTGTCAGGATACACTGCAGTTATTTCTCTAGGTAGTCTTATATTGGAAGGTAAAAGCTATATGACAGCTTCTAAAATCAGTCAGACTGTCAGGTGTGCAAGCCCCTCTTCCCAGCTGGCAAAGCAAGCACCTCTGTATCCAACCCCAGATGGTGTAAATTAGTTCAAAGTACAGAAACTCTACACCCTGCTGTCATCTGCTGCTGGGCCCCGCTTGTAAGGGCACATTGTGCCAAACACAGCTTTTCTGCTGGAAAAGCACTCCCTGGGCTGCTACTGCCTCCCAGCTTGGGAATTAGTCCCTGCTGAGGCCTCCTTTTGGGTAACTCCACCTCCCAATCAAACAAGATGGCATCCCACACAAGCTCTCCCGCCCGCTGTGGAATAGCTGATTCAATGGCAGAGGTTTGGAAAGACAGGGTGGAGGGGCCAAGGTGCACAGAGACCAGAGCTGGGCTCTCAGAATGTGGCTATTTTGCCTGCTGGTCACATCAACAATGCGGCAGAGATTTGCTGCCAGTTAAGCCCAAGCCCCACATGCCAGCTAAGACAGAGGAAAAAATGACAGGCACTGCCTCCCAACCCGGGAATTGGCTGCTGCTGAGGCCTCCGTTTGGATAACTTAGCCTCCCAGTTGAACAAGATGGCGTCCCACACAAGCTCTACTGCTTGCTGTGGAATAGCCAATTCTACGGCCGAGGTTTGGAAGGAGAGGGTGAAGGGGCCAAAATGCACAGAGTCCAGAGCTGGGCTCTCAAAATCAGGCTATTCTGTCTGCTCATCCAGTCAGCAGTGCGGCTGAGTTTTGCTGTCAGTTAAGCCCAAGCTCCTCCTGCTGGCTAAGACAGAGAAAAAGAAGTTAAAAACTACCTTCAGTCTGCAAGAGCTGGGATTCAACAAGGGTAGAAGTCAGTGAAAGAGAAGTTTCCCATTCAGTGGCATACAGTCCAAATTGACAACCCTATGCTGTGTCCTAGGGCTCACTGGGTGTCCAGAAGGCTCCATTTAATTATCCTTTTGGACGGATACATTCCTTTTGGAAGGAATTGAGCAGATGTGTATCTAGTCTGCCATCTTGACCCCCATTTCATAACTTATATAAATGGAGTAATCCCATTTGTCTTCTTTTGTGTCTGGCCCTTTCCACTCAGTGTTAATTTTGTTGAGACGGACACCACTTCACTGCTTTTTATAGCTGTATAGTATTTCATTTTATGAATAGTCTGAAACTTATTTTCTACTATTGATGGATATCTGGATGTTTACAGTTTGTACCCATTGCTAATGATTCCACTGTGAACATTCTAGTATATACCTTTTAAAGCACATACATATCCATTTTTGTTGGCTATGTATCTCCAGGATCCCCGATGGTAGAGTGGTTATGAACTAGTCTGCTAACAAAAAGGTCAGCAGTTTGAATCCACCAGCCACTCCTTGGAAACTGTATGGGGCAGTTCTACTTTATCTCATAGGGTCATTATGAGTCACAATTGACTTGACAGCAATGGGATGATGATGATGATTATTATTTATGTTTCTAGGAGAGTAACTGTTAAGTCATAAGGTATATATATCTTAAACTTTAGGTTTTCAAATTTGTTAGAGCACAGTCTTTCATAGTATCCTGTTATGATATTTTTTTATTTCTGTTGGCTCTGTTATGACAACTCTCCTCTCATTTCTTTTTTGGATTATTTGTTTCCTCTCCTGTTTTTCTTTAGTAAGCTTAGCTAATGGTTTGTAATTTTGTTGTTCTTTTCAAAAAAAACAGCTTTTGATCTTCTCAGTTTTCTCAATTGTTCTTCTATTCTCTAATTCATTTAGCTCTGCTCTGACTCAATGGCAACTTCAGTTATCTTCTGGTGCCTGAGGGGTTCCTCTGTTGCTCTCTCTCTTCTTGTTCAAGCTGTAGGGTTAGTTCTGGTTTGCTTTCTTTCTTCCTTCCAGATGTGTGCATTTATGGAGACAAACTGACCTCTGAGCACTGCTTTGGCTGTATCCTGTAGGTTCTGGTAGGAAGTGTTTTCATTCTCATTGGAATCCATAAATTTCTTTATTTCATCCTTGATTTCTTCTATAACCTATGGCTTTTTGAGCAAGCTGTTGTTCAGCTTCCATGAGTTCCACTTTCTATGTTTTTTCTGCTATTGCTTTAGACTTTTATGGCTTTATGATCTGAGAAGATGCTTTGCAATAATTCAGTGGTACGGATTTTGTTGAGAATTGCTTTCTGTCCTAACACATAGTCTATTCTGGAGAATGTTCCATGTGCACTAGAGAAGAAGGTGCTGTTGCCCGCTGATGGATAGTAAGTTCTGTATATGTAAATGAGGTCTAGTTGGTTAATTGTGGCAATAAGGTCTTCTGTGTCTTTACTGAGCTTTTTTCTAACGATCTGTCCAATAGTGAGGTGGAGTGTTGAAGTCTCCCACTATTATTGTGGAACAATCTATTTCATTTTTTAGTGTAGTCAGTGTTTCTTTGATGTATTTAGGTGCTCTAATACTAGGTGCATAAATATCTAATATTGTTAAGTCCTGTTTATGTATTGAAGCTTTCAGCAATAGTGTCCATCCTTGTCCACAATGGTGGATTTTACATTAAAATTGATTTTGTCTGAGATTAGAATTGCCACAGCTGCTCTTCTTTATGAATTGTTAGCTTTATATATATTCTTCCATCCTTTAATTTTCATATATCTTAAATTTTAATAAATACTGTCAAAAAGTTTTTTCAAAGTAGCTGTACCAATTCAGACTCTTGCTTGCAGTGTGCATACTTTTCCATTGTTGTAAATGCTCAACAATAATTGGTCTTTTAAGTCTAATTTTAGCCATTTTGGTGGGTGTATAGTAGTATTTCATTTCCCCAATGATTAGCGAGACCTGACTCAACGGCACTTGGCTTAATGATTAGTGAAGGTGAACACTTTTATTATGTGCCACTTCTCTTGTAAAGTGTCATAGTCTTCTGGTATTGCTCTAATAGAAATTAGCATTAGTAGATGGCTTTAGCAAAGAAAAGTTTATTCTTACAAAGTCCAGTAAGCTACAAGTCCAAATTCAGGGTGTCAGCTTCAGGGGATGGCTTTCTCTGTCAGCTCTGGAGGAAGATCCTTGTATTGCATCAGTCTTCCTTTGGTCTGAGAGCATCTCAGCACGGGAACCTCAGGTCTAAAGACATGCTCTGCTCTCGGTGCTGCTTTCTTGATGGCATGAGATCCTCAACTCTCTGCTTACTTCCTTTATCTTTTATCTCTTGCATATTAAAGGACTAAAAGGTGGTGCAAGCCATCCTAATCTTCTTTAATAGGCAGAGATTAAGATTTACAGCACAGGAAAATCACAAAATGGAGGAGAAACACATGATTCTGGAAATCATGGCCTAGCCAAATTACTACATACATTTTTGGGGGGATACAATACAATCCATGACATAAAGTGGCTGTTCAGTCTCTTTCCTCTTTTTCTAATGAGTTGTCTTTGTCTTTTTCTTATTAATTTGTGATAGCTCTTTATGTGTTCTGAATGCCAAAATACCAAAACCACTGCCATCAGGTTGATTCTGATACAAATTCTTTATTGGTTATTGTTGTTAGTTGCCATTGAGTCAGCTTCAACTCATGGCTCCCTTATGAATAGCAGAATGAAACATTTTACCTGCTCCTGTGTCATCCTCACAATTATTTTCATGTTTGAGCTCATTGTTGCCGCTATTGTATGAATCCATCTCATTGAGAGTTTCTTTCATTTTTTGTTGACCTTTTGCTTTACCAAACATGATGGTTTTTTCTCATGGTTGATCTTTCCTGATTATATGTCCAAAGTAGGTGAGTCAGAGTCTCACCATCTTCACATCTAAAGAGCATTCTGGCTGTATGTTCTCTAAGACTGATTTGTATGTTTCTCTAGCCGTCTATGGTATTTTCAGTACACTTGGCTAGCACTACAATTTACATATATCAATTCTTCTTCCACCTACCTTTTGATTGTCGAGCTATCAAGTGTATGTGTGGTGACTGAAAAGAGCATTGCTTAGGTGAGGTACACTTTAGTCATCAAAGTGACATCTTTGCTTTTAATTACTTTTCTTTAATTACATTTGCCTTTTCCCTTTCCTAACCATGTCTTTCGGTATATGTAAAATCTTAATTCAAATGTAGTCCTAGTTTCCAGATCTGTGTCCTATTTAAGGTGTCTTTGATATTCTGAAGGAATATTTTTGAATATTTCTTCATCTTTCATGTTTGGGGTCTAGAAGTGCCTGGAATTTATTTTGTGTATGGTATCAACTAAATATCTATTTTTGTTTTTCCTCCCATATGCATGCACAATTGACCCATCATCATTTCTTAAAAAGATCACTTTTATGTCACTGCTATGTCAATTTTGCCCTAAATCACACTTGGTTAGCATCATGGATTGAACTGTGTCCCCAAAAAACATGTATAGCAATTTGGCTGGGCCATGATCCCCAGTAGTGCATGATCATCCTCCAAACTGTGATTTTCTCTATGCTGTGAATCCTAATCTCCTAATCTGTGGTTAATAGATAGATTATGTCAAAAGATGATTAGGGTGGGACTATAAGCACATTGTATCCGGTAAAAGATAAAAGGAAAAGGAAGCAAGCAGAGTTGGGAATCTTGTGTTATAATGAAAGCAGTGCCAGACTCAGACAGTATCCTTCAGACCTGAGGTTCCTGTGCCAAGATACTCTGAGACCAAAGAAAGATTGATGTAACCTGTGGACATTCCTCCTCAGCTAACACAGACAGAAAGCCTTCCTCCCCAAGCAGTGCCCTAAATTTGATCTTGTAGCCTAATGAACTGTATGAGAGTAAACTTTTCTTTTTTAAAGCCATCCACCTGTGTTATTTCTGTTACAGTAGTACCAGATAACTAAGACAGAATTTGGTACAGTGTACAGTGCCTTTGGGCACTTATCAGTGGAGCTACAGAACTTTGGAACACTTGCCCCTGCAGGGTAGATGTAGGTGTGAGGCCTAGGCCAAGAAGCCACAGGAAACAGAAGCTGAAGAGACTAGGAGAACAAGGAGCTGAGCTGCCTCAGTCTCTAAAAGTATGACCATCACCTCAGGAGTTTCAAAGCGTGATCCATGGCCTCTGGTATTTTTAAGGGTGAAGTTGCCAATTAGATGGACCTGGAAAATGGTATGCCTAAAGCCAAGGGAACAAAGTTGCTGTCCCAGTGGGCCTGGAAGGTGAAGCTATAGCACAGAGCCAAGCCTGCTGCACTCAGAATCTGGAAGGCAGGGCCACTGTATAAAATGTATCAGAGAAGGGAAGATTATTTTCAAAGCCTTGAGGCCTAATATAATGTGTTCTGCTAATTTGCTTCATGCCTGTTGTGTCTTCTTTGCCTGCAACTTCTCATGTTTATAATGGAAATGTTTAGACTGTGCTTGCTTGTTCTACTGTTGAACTTTGGAGGCAGATAACATATATACCTGATTTCACATGTACAGAGGAATTTTTGTATTTTCAACTTGGAGTTGATTTGAGACTTTTGCTATGATGTGATGGGGTGAATATGTTTTGCATGTTGCAAGGATATCATTTTGGGGGGCCAATGCGTGGAATGTCATGGATTGATGTGTGTGCCCCCAAAACTGTGTGTAGCAGTATGTCTGGGCTATGACTCCCAGTATTATGTGATTGTTCTCCATTTTGTAATTTTTCTTATGCTGTAAATCTTAACCTCTGTCTGTGATTAACAGAGTGGACTTTTAGTCTCTGTTAGGCCAGTAAGTCTGATCTTCTCCCGTGAGTTTGAATTTTGTTCCACTTTTTTCTCCAGCTCTGTCCGGGACCACATATAGTGATTCCTGCCAGTCAGTGGTGGTAGCTGGGCATTATCTAGTTGTGCTAGACTTAGTTGTGGAAACTATGGAAGTTGTGGTCCATTAGTCCCTGGGACTAATCTTTTCCTGTCATTAGTTCCCTTCATTCTCCCTTGCTCCAGGCAGTGTGGGGACCAGTGGAATATCTTAGATGGCCACTCACAAGCTTTTAAGACCCCAGACACTACCCAGCAAAGAAGAGTGTAGAACATTTTCTTTATAAGCTATGTTATATCACTTGAGCTAGATGTCTGCTGAGACTATGGTCCCTAGCCCTTAGTTCAGTGATTCAGTCATTCTGAGAGTTTGAATGTGTCTATGAAGCTTCCATGATCTTACCTTGGTCAAGTGCCAAAGCCCGTCACCCACAAAGACCTCTGTGAGCAAAGCTACAAGCCTCTGTGATGGCAGACGGATGTATCTCACCCCTGACATATTTCTGGCTGTATATTTTTCATCCTAATTAAACTCTCCTCAAAAATACCCCCTCATCTCCCTGTACAAGGACAAACACTAAGCCCAGGAATGCCCAGCCTGGGAACGCCCAGCCTGGGAATGCCAAGGTTGGCCCAGCTCCGCTGATTTCCCCTAACTGCACTTACCCCCATGTAAAAGAATTACCCTTTTTGGAACACTTTAAGAAAGGCATAGGGTGGGGGACGGTAGGTGTTTACTGTCCTCACAGGAGGAGATAAAATTAAGAGCAAGGTAGGAACAAATTGAGATTATAACCTTTAGAACCCTCCTCCTGTACCTTTTAACCTTGAGGTATAAGTAGGGCTGATTGAGCTCAGGTCATAACTTTGTTTTCACTGTCAATTATCACCACAACACACCTGCCTCGGGCCATTAATCTAGAAAGCCTTGACAATTAACAAGAAAAAGATCAGGAGGTTTCAGTTTCAAATTAGCTAATAGCTTTTGTGGTGGCGGGGGCAGGGTAAAAATCACGTCACCTCAAGATCACGAGGTTTCCGTTTCAAATTGGCCAACAGCTTGTGTGGTCGGGGAGCAGGGTGAAAATCACGTCACTTTGACTGAAAAATAAAGAAAGACAGTCCTTTTTGGGCTGCCATTCTCCAAACACTTTCCTGTCTCTCTCAATTCATTTCTGCCCCGACGCCTCTCCCTCCATCTGTGGGGGCCCCCAAAGTTGTCAGGGCTGGCTCCCGGCAGTCAAGTGCTGCTAACTTCCCCAGTATTGTGCATTTTCTTACCTTTTACTATAATCTTCTCCAGCTCTTCCCTTCCCTTGCAACTATCAAAGATAGGTTCTTTCTGTGTGTAAACCTTTTCCTGAGATTTTTATAATAGTGATCCCATACAGTATTTGTTGTTTTGTGATTGACTTATTTCACCCAGCATAATGACCTCCAGATTCATTCATGTTTGGAGAGGTTTCCAGATTCATCACTGTTCTTCACTATTGTGTAATATTCCATTGTGTGTGTGTCGGCACTTGGCTTGGTGTGTGTACTATAGCTGACCCTTCTTCTGTTGATGGGCACAGTGTTTCCATTGTGGATCATACAATATTTCTATCATTTTCCAAAATGGTTGTACCATTTTGAATTCCCAACAGCAGTGCAGAAGAGTTCCATTTTCTCTGTAGCCTCTGCAACATTTGTTATTTTTGGTTTCTCTGTTTAGTACCAGTAATGTCAGGATGAGATAACATCTCATTGTAGCATTGATTTGCATTTCTCTAATGGGTAGTGATCAAGGGCATTTCTGCATGCATCTGTTAGCTTTGGTGAAGTGTCTCTCCACATCCTTTGCTTATTTTTAATTGGATTATTTCAATTTTTGTGAAAGAGGTAGTGGATCTTCCCACAGATATTAGAGATTAGACCTTTTTGTCAGATATGTCATAGCCTCATAATTTTTTCCCATTCTTGTAGGTTGTCTTTACACTCATTTGGTGAAGTCATTCAACAAGCATAAGAGTTTAATTTTTAGAAAATCTCAGTTATCTAGCTTATCTTCTGGTGTTTGTATATTGTTAATTATGATTTATATCTTGTTTATGCCATGTATTAGGGCCTCCAACTGTGATCCTATTTTTTCTTCTATGATCTTTACAGTTTTGGATTTTATATTTAGGTCTTTGATCCACTTTCAGTTAGCATTTATCGGCGGTATGAGGTACAGGTCTTCTTCCATTTTCTTAAAGATAGTCACCTAGTTTTACCAGCACTTTTAGGTAAAAAAGACTGTCTTTACTCCATTTAATGGACTTTGTCCCAGTGGGAATATTCATACAAAGGAAACTGGAAAATGCTACAAGCCGAGTCTGCCTACTGCACACTCAGCCAGTTGGTAAGCATCTGTCAGCGTATCACTGGACACTGGTCTGTTATCACCTCCACGTGCCTGTCACTAAGCACAGTATACATCAGTGTTTGTTGAATTAAATTGCATTTTTTCACAATATCTGCCACTTCTTCAAGATCCCAAGTAAGTTATTCTAATAATAATTGTAGAAGAATCCTGCTCCTTGTTCCTTTCATAGTCCCAACAAGTATTCTAAGCTTGATTACTTTCCATGGAAACATTGTCCCTGAGAGTTTATAGGTGAATCTATGAAGCAATTAGAAAACAAGGAGTAATGCATAATCAAGCACAGGGCAACATGTAAGAGAAGCTGACCCTTTGAGACTCCAGTCTAGAAGGCATTTATAAGCTTGGGTTACAAGATGGTTTATGTGACTGCTAACCTACACGTTGGCAGTTCAGATCCAATAGGGGCACCATAGAAGTAAAGCCTGGCAATATGCTTCCGCAAAAACTACAGCCAAGAAAGTCTACAGACCAGTTCTACTCTGTAACACATGGTGTTACCCTCAGTCGGAATCAACTGACAGCAGTTGGTCAGGTTTTTTGTTTGTTTTCCTGAAAGGTCTATGAACCATCCTTTTTTGTGGAAATCTCAGAGCAAAATCAACTCAAGCACTTGTTAAAACCAAAAGATCCTCTAATTGACAAAATTACTTTTTAGGAGACTGTGTCAGACATACAAGTATGTCCCTTAATGTTCCCTCCAGAAATAGGATGAGGAAACGTCAGATGGTCAGATAACACATGACTCACGGCAATGATGCCCTGGAGGGAGAAGCGTTTTCAGTAAGAGGAATGAGTCAAGTTATAGTTGTTATAAAAACTTGAAAGACAAAACTTGGTACAAGAATAAATATAAACTAAACAGACACAAACTAATCCCAGCATTACAAAGCAATTAAAAACTTCAACTGGAGATTTCTTTTTGTTGTTAGAACTAGAATAGCATCTCAATTATTCTTAACCAAAAGAGCACCCAGGGTAGGGATCAGTATAGCAGAATCTCCCCAGGGGCAGGGTTGAGGGCCTGTGTTTTCCAAACAAAAATTGCTCAATATTATAACTTTTAATTTATTTTTAGCCATATTAAACCACTTACTTGGAGATTTTAAAGGATGCTATTTGAGGAAGCCATAATGTTTTCTGTTCATAAAAAAGTGGCATGGGTTTTCAAAAAGATGACAAATAATTCTAATCTAATCTAATCTAATCTAATCTAATCTAATCTAATCTAATTCTTGTCTTTTACAGACGATAAAACTGAAAGTTTAACTGTAAATTCTTTGAGAACATGGGTGAAGTCTCTTAGTCACCAGTACGTGCCCAGTACTAGCAATGCCTGTCACATAATAGATGTGCTATAAATAGTTGTTGAATGAAGGAGAATCAGAGAGCATACAATATGACTCAGCTAATGTCACACATGTGGATATGTTGGCAAATCTTGCATATGAATTCTAACCCCAAATTCAGTGATCTTTTCATGTTAGACTGAAAAATAAAAATAAAAACCACTATCTTTGAGTCGATTCTGACTCATAAGCAACCCTACAAGCCAAGCCAAGTGCCGTCGAGTCAGATAGGACAGAGTAAAAGTACCTCATTGAGTTTCTACAGCATGCCTGGTGCATTCACCCTGCCAACCTTTTGGTTAGCATCTGTAGCACTTAACCACTATGCCACCAGGGTTTTCTTTCACACTAGAGCAGCAGCTAATTAAGAACATCAATTGTGGAGACAGACTGTCTGGTTCCCTATGCCAGCCTCACCATTTAGTAGCTGTGTGACTGTGAGCAGGTTACATAACATCTCTGAACTTCAGTTTCCTCTTCCATAAAATAGGGCTAATCACAGTCCTGTCTGCAGCGGACAGTTATGGGAAGCAATCCATATAAAGTGTTTGAAAGCTAATATATGCTTGGTACTTGGTGGCCATGATCATTAAACCATATGTGATAAGACAGGGCTAAATGATCTGTTAGTCCTTGACTGCTCAGGCATTCTTTCTTGTCTTTTCTCAGTGAGACCTTTGACACACTTACCTGAGATAAAAACTTGAGGTATTATTTATAAGTGACATATATTTTTTGTAGTTGTCCATCAACTTATAAACTCAAAGATCACCAAAAACTTGAGTAAATGAGACTAACAAGAAAAGTTTAGAGGGCAAGCTTTACACTACTCATCACTTTTACCAGTTGTAATCAAGACAGCTCTGACTCACGGTGACTGTGTACGTAGAGTAGAACTGTGCTTCACAGGGTTTTCAATTATTCATTTTTCAGTATGGCTTCCTTCTTCCAAGGAGCCTCTGGATTGATTCAAATCTCCAGCCTTCCAGTTAGCATAGCAGTTGAGAAGTTAACCATATACACCACCCATGGACTCCACTCATCAATTAATTTTCTATAAACCTATCAGAAGAGAGGAAGTCTAGCTTTGTGGATAAGAATACAGGAGCTAAGCCATACCCACCCAGGTATAAATCCTAATTCTTATTTATTTACTGCATGATCTGGGGAAAGTTACTTGCTTTTTATGTCTATGGTTCCTTAATTATAAAAGTGAGGTTAATAACACACCAGCACATAGGACTGTGATAATGATTAAAGAGCCTGGCACTCTGCAGGCACATGATACATGTTCAAAAGCATCAGCTGCTATGAATTCAGGTATATGACATATTGTTTAAGCCTTCCCTCTGACTATCCTTACAACTGTTGACCCAATTACAATGGATGACAGAACCATAATCCAAACCTGACACCACCCTAAGTAAAATACAGAGCTGAAAGTGATACCTAGAACTAAATCTATGTGTTGACCAGCATGAATTAAGGAACCTGGTCATAAACAATTTTCTACATGCTACAATTTTCTGGGAAAATCTTACGTTGAAATCCCAGATGCTCATATCTTTATCAGCAGTGGAAGTAAGGCCACCAAAGCACCAACCCATTGACAAAAGTCTAGGAAGACTAGCACTATCACCACAAACAGCAAGCTATGATTGGTTGGTACAGAGAGACTTGTTGGAAGTTGAACACTCTCAGCTAATGTTCTACCCACTGGCACTTTCCTGGACCTTCTTCAGCCAGCGTCCAGCAGCAGCACAACTCAGGTCAACTCAGGATGGCTTTTGGACCATCATGTCTACTCAAGCACCCAAAATGCCCCCTCTTGGTGAGTCAAACAGATTCATAATCCCCAACACAGCTTAGATTTTTAATAGAGATGGTGGATAACTGTTCTACAACTTACAGAGTTTAAAATCTGTTAACTTGTAAATTTTGTAGAGCCCATGGAGTACCATGGTTAAGAGTATAGACTCCAGAGACAGGGTGTCCGGGTACAAATCTTGTCTCAATCACTTATTTACTTTCAGCAAAATATTTAACCTCTCCTGCCACAGTTGCCTTTTCAGTAAAATATACCCCAAATATATACCTATTGTACATAGCTGCTATGAGATTAAATGAGTTTACATGTGTAAAACACATAGGAAGTACCTAGAACATAGGAAGCACCTAGAACATAGGAAGCACTGTATACAGGCGACCTATTATCAGCAGACTGTGTGCACTAGGCAGTAAAAGTATCTGTGCAAATGGTGAAAAAGGAAACATGGAGAAGAAGCCTTGCCCTGAATGAATGACGTGTTGTCCACTTGTGTGTGTTAGTGTTTGGGCTGGAGAAATACATAAGTTTCACTTGCTAGTCCATGCTCCCGCATTCAATCAAAAACCATACCCACGGCTGTCAAGTCGATTCTGGCTCATAGCGACTCCACAGGTCAGAGTAGAACTTCTCCATAGAGTTTCCAAGGAACACCTGGCAGATTTGAACTGCTGACCTCTTCATGAGCAGATGCAGCACTTAAGCACTATGCCACCAGGGTTTCCATCTCACATATTGCTATCCATAAGTCACTTAGAACGTGTTCAAAGAAAAATCTCTTTTAACTGCTTCCATTCTTTCCCTTGAGTAACACTTATGTTGCTGAGATGGTCTCATTTAAATTTTCTAGAACAATCACTTTTAAAGGGACTGAAGCAGCCAGGGAACTCTTACTAGACTCGGTTGTAGTATCAAAAAGTTGTAAGTGAAAACACCAGATGCTCACCTATATCATGTCTTGATTCTCTGATTGTACCAAGATACGAAAGAGTACTCTCAAGAATGATTATTAATACCTGGAATATGAACCCACAATACTTATTATTCATTGTGTGGTCAGGTAGGGCCAGAATTGAGGAGATCAATAACTTAGAATTCATGGTCAGGCAGCATCACACACACACACACACAAAACCATTGCCTTTGAGTTGATTTCAATCACAGAGTCAAGTACTTCCTTTAATCCCTCCCCCAAGAAGCTTCGGTCACAAAAGAGGGCAGGTCTGAGTGTCACCACAGAACCGTAGTCAGTTAAAACTAAAACTGGAACTAGAATGCCCAGAGGCTCTAAGACATAGCTCTTTTCCTAAGACATCTGGAAAAATTATTCCAAAGAATATATCCTTTCAAAAATGTATGTAACCGAAAGTAAAATAAAAATTTTAGAAAACCTCAATACAAACCAACATTCTTAATTTGCCATGGTCACTTCTGGAAAGAAAGAAAGCTCTCAAGATTTTGAGGTACTATTGCGGGTCTGTGGAGAAAATGAAAAGAATAGTGGGATATAGTTTCTCTTCTTTAGTGATGTGTTGCTTAGGATTCTCTCCTTATACACAGGAGACTTGGATTTGATTCCTGGACAATGCACCTCATGAACAGCTGCTATCCATCTGTAAGTGGAAAGCTGTGTGTTGCCGGGATGCTAAACAAGTTTCAGTAGAGTTTCCATGGGTAGGACTAGGAAGAAGTATTGGTGATTGACTTCTGAAAATCAATCAGTGAAATCCCTATAGATCACAACAATCTGATCCACAGTCAGTCATGAGGATGTCACAGCACTGGGCAGTGTTTTATTCCATTGTGCATGGAGTGGCCATAAGTTAGGACAGCTAACAAAAACAATACTGCCTGGTACCAAAAAGGATAGAGGTTAAGATTACCATTCCATCAAAAGTTTGGTGCACTTTACTGTGATTGCTAAGGTTGCAAGTCGACTTGGCTGGACCATGATTCTCAGTGGTTTGGCAGTTATCGTGTAGTTTGACACTTGTATGACGACGTGATCACCTCCAGGGTAAGACTTGATATAATGTGATCACTTCCATAACGGGATCTGCTGTGAGTAACCAATCAGTCAAAAGGGAGTTTCCTTCAGTGTGTGGCCTCCATCTAATACAGGCAGACTTTCTGGCAAGGCTCTATGGCTTTTATATACTCTGGATCCTGCAACTGTCCCTGTTTTTCTGACTTCTTGTTCTTAAGACTTGAGCTAGCAGCTTGCCTGCTGTCTTGCTTGCTGGTCTTGTTATTTGTCATCTTCTCAGCCTATAAACCAGAACCCTGTTATCTGACCTTCCAGTCTTGAGTTCACCAGCCGCTATGGCTATATGAATCAAGAGAAATCTCCAACCTGACCCATGAACTTGGGACTTTCCAGCCTCTACAACTACATGAGGCATATCTTTAATATAAATCTCTCTCTATATATATACTTCACCGGTTTTGCTTCTCTAGAGAACAAGCCCGAGACACCTATATCATCTACATGTGACTCTCAGGTCTGAAACTTAGTAGCCATGTGATCTAGGGCAAATCACTTAGCCTCTCTTTTTTATTTCCTCATTTATAAAATGTGGATAATAATAAAAACTTCTTAACAGAATTGTTACAAGTTTTAATGGTGCACAAGATTTAGAAATGTGGCTGGTATACAAAAAGTACTCAATAAATGCTGAACTATATTAAGCTTCAAGAGTATTTATGCCAAAAAAATAGTTTCTTCCTATACAGAGTACCCTGCTTCATATGATATCAGAGCTGTAAAGAACCTCAGCAATCACCCCATTGAACCTCCTAACTATATGGATAAGAATGAGGCTCAGCAAAGCCAGCTGGCTTGCCCATAATTAATTGTCTTGTTAACAGCAGCCCTCAGATTAGATGAAGACCCCTCACTTGGGGCTCTAAATTACCTCCCAGTCTAATAAACTAGTTTATAAGTCACTCTCATTACCCTCTGCAAAGCATGATTGCATTTTAGTGACTCAGATAAAGAAATGAATAATGGAAGGGATATTCTGGCAACAGCACAATGACATGATATATAAGGCATTGGGTCCCAGCTGTTCCACTCCACTTATGGGTAACATTATATGAAAGAACACAGTTATTTCTGTCTCATTCTGTTCCAAATGTATTTCATGCATAAAAGGTCAGTATAAATGATTTCCTCAAATCCTCACAGCAATCCAATGTGGTAGGCATTATTATTATTCCAATTATACTGAAGAACAAACCAAAGCATAAAGTAGTGAAACAACATGCCTAGCATCAAAGTTAATAAATGATACAGATATGATTTAAACCCAGAAGTTTGCTTTCAGAATTCATACCTCCAACCATTATGAGATACCTCCTCACTAACCTGAAACTCTAACCAAACCGACTGGCATTGAGTCAATTCTAACTCACAACTATCCTGTGGGACAGAATTGAATTGGCTATAGGTTTTCCAAGGCTATAATCTGTATGGAAGCAGGCTGCTACATCTTTCTCCCAGAATAGCTGATGGGTTTGAACCACCAACCTTTCACTTAACAGTCCAGCACTTTAACTACTCTGCCACAAGGGCTCCTTATTACCTTGAAAGGAAAGAGTCTGTGGCCCAGCTTAAGGATGGGTGTTTTTTTTTTTACATCTATATATTTCAAATTTTCTTGTTTAGTTTTGACTGTGGGAATTTATAGTAGTAACCACATAAGGCAGGCTTGGTGCTATTAGAGTGTGTGCTGGGGAAGGGGTGTGCATGCTCACATGCATGGTTGTATGTGTATCTATGTTCTACATTTGTGGCTTTTTTTAAGCTCTCAGGATCTATTCAACGTGAATGTACATATAATCCTTCTCTTTTGGGGTGTTTAGCTGCTAGTTGGTTTGAATTGTTTCAAGATCTTTCTGTCCACACATACAGAAGTATTTTACTTGGAAACAGACCATCTATCTATGAACTTTTCTTAAATGCTACAAAATTTTTTGTTCACAGAGATACTCTGATTTTAATACAAATTATGTTTAACCTGTCTGTCAGTTTGGGGAGCATTGATATGTTGATCACCCTGAGTCTTCCAGTCCATGAACACAGTATAACTCTCCATTTGTTTAGATCTCCTTTGATTTCTTTCAACAGCACTTTGTAGTTTCTAGCATGCAAGTCCTATACACTGTTTTGTTAAATTTGTGCCTAAGTAGTTTTGATTGATTGTAAATGCAATCAAAAGTGATTTTGATATTAGCTGATATTTAACAATTAATTTTGTTGTCTGCAACTTCATTGCTAGTGTAAACTGATGTTAGTATGCTGGGCCAGTATATACTGACTTTAGTATGTTGAGCGAGCATCCTATGACCTTGATGAACTTATTAGCTTGAGTTTTTGTTCGTTTGCTTTTGTAGATTCTTGGTGATTGCCTATGTATATAATGATGTCATCTGGAAACAGAGATTATTTTATTCCACTTTTTCCAGTTTGTGAAACACTGGTGACAGAGTGGGTAAGAGTATTACATCTGCTAACCAAAAGGTCAGCAGTCTGAATCCACCAGACACTCTTTACAAACTCTATGCAGCAGTTCTGCTCTGTTCTACAGGGTCATTATAAGTCAGAATCAACTCGACTGCAGGGGGTTTGGGGGTTTTCCAATTTGTATGCATTTCTTTTTTTCCCTCTTTTCAGTATCTAGAACTTCCAGTATGATAATACATAAGAAAAAATGGTGACAGTATACCTTGTTCTTGATGTTAGGGTGAAAATATCCAGGCTTTTACCATCACATATGATGTTAACTGCAGGGTTTTTGTTGACACTTTTTATCAAGTTGGGGTAATTACCCTCCATTCCTAACTTTCTGAGAGTTATCAAAAATTGTTGCTGAATATTTTCAAGTACTTTGATATGAACATGCAGTTTTTCTTCTTTAATATGTTCATATGCTGGATTACATCAATTTTTTCCTTAAATACTGAACAAGCCTTGCATCTATTGAATAAATTATATTTCTATTTATATTTTTGAATTACATTTGCTAATATTTTACTGAGAATTTCTGCATCCAGGGGTAGGGATCTGGGGACAATAGCTGCAGGAGACATCTAGGTCAGCTGGAACAAAGAACTTAAGAAGCAGTTCTGCATCTCACTTTGGTGAATGGCATCTGAGCATTAAAAGCTAGTAAGTGACTATCTAAGAAGGATGACTTGGTACCAACCTACCTAGAGCAGAGGAAAATGAAGGGCATCAAAGACATAAGGAAAACATGAGCCTAGTAGACAGACAGGGCCACATACTACAGAGATTACATCAGCATGAGATCAGAAGAACTAGATGGTGCCTGCCACCACCAATGACTGCTTCGACAGGGAACACAACACAGAGTCCCTGAAAAAGCTGGAGGAAAACGGAATGCAGGACATGAACCCTATTGAGAAGACCAGAAGTGATCTGACAGACTGGGGCATCCCTGGAAGACATGGCTTTCACATTCTCCATTAGCTCAGAACTGACACCATTCCTGCAGGCAGCTCCTAAGACAAAGATTAGACTGGACTATAAGACATAAAGTGATACTGGCAAAGAGTGTGCTTTTTGGCTTAAGTAGCTATGTGAGTCTATCCAGGTAGCTCCTGTCCAGAGGTAAGATGAGAAGGCAGAAGGGAACATGAGCTAGTTGAATGGAGATGGGAAATACAGTGTAGAAAGAAGGAGTATGCTATTACGGTGTTGGCGGAGCAGCTAGAGTTACACAGAAATGTGTAAATTTTTGTATGACTCATTGACTTTTACTGTAAAACTTCACATAAAACACAATATTTTTAAAAGAATATGGGTATCTATTCATGAGAAATATTGGTGTATAATTTTCTTGTTTTGTATTATCTCTGGCTGGTTTTGATGTCAAGGTAATGATAGCTTCATAAAATGAATTAGATAGTGTTTCTTCCTCTATTCTGAAAATGACTGCTTAGGTGTTAATTCTTGTTTCAGTATTTGGTATGAACCTCTATTGAACCTACCATGTCCAGAGATTTTTTTTTTTAATTTAATATGACTGAGTGAAAAAACTCAGTTTCCTTAATAGTTACAGGACTATTCTATATTGGATGAGTTGTGGTAATTTGTGTTTTTCAGTTAAGTTGATCCATTTTTTCCAAGTTATCAAATTTATGTTTGCAGAGTTATTTGTAGTATTGTCTTAATATGCTTTTGATATCTGTAGGGTCTGCAATGGTATCTCTTGCTTTATTCTTCCTATTACTAAATGATGTCTTCTCTCTCTATCTCTGTTTTGTTCATTGATTGAAAACACGCCTCATCATTATAAGAATCATCATGACAATAATTTCCCAAAGTTCTTGACTTAAAAATAAGATGTTTATCTATGTTCCTCAGAATTTTTGTTTGTTTCTCATTCTGTATCAAAGTACCCCAAGATCTCTCAGGGTCCTCTTCTTTACCCACAGACCTCTGGGACTCTCAGACTTCTCTGAGGTCCAACCTTCAGGTCAATAGCTGGGGCAGTTTTTCAACATCACTAGTATTTGAACACAGTCTACATTCCTGTATATGTAATTCCCTTAAAAACTATGGCACTATTTGGGGTGAGATGACTTTATGAGGAGATATAAGGTCACATCTGGAGGCTTAGTCCCTCTGCTCTCCAGGTCAAAGATGAACAGGGAGTTAGATAACTCCGTTTTAATTTCTTAGTGTCTTGCTCTGTGATCTTGGACAAGTCGTTTTCCCACTTTGGGCCTAAGAAGCAAGGTTTGGATTAGGTGACCTCCAAACTTCCTCTCAGCTCTAATATTCTACTTGCCTAGGATTTGAGACAGGTTGACATACAGATTAGATAGAACCTTAGGAACCAAATGTTAGTAATTGTTCATTTTACTGAGTGTTTACTATGTGTCATATACTATTCTTAGCACATTACATACCAAATCCAAGAAACCAAGTCCATTGCCATAGAGTCAATTCTGATTCAGAGTGACCCTATAAGGCAGAGTAGAACTGTTACATAGAGTTCCAAGAAGTGCCTCATACAGTTTCTAAGAAGCACCTCGTAGATTTGAACTGCTGACCTTTGGGTTAGCAGTTATAGCACTTTATGTCACCAGGGTTTCTAACACAGTGCACAGTACCTCATTTAATCCTCACAAGATTAGTCCTCACAAGTAGAATTTATTACCACTAATTTGCATATGAGTAAACTAAGACTCAGAGAAGTTACCTAACCTATGCAATGTTGTAAAAAAAAAAATGTCTTCGAGTTGATTCCGATTCATAGCCGAGTTGATTCCAACTCATAGCTCTTAACCAGTGTACCAGCAGGGTTTCCAGGGTCACCACAGTAGGTGTCAGTCCTTGAACTTAGCCAGTTTGGCTCCAGAGCCAGGTTCTTAGCCACTACTGTTGAAAGATCTGTCTACAGAACTCAGTATTTCTCCATTTGGTGACATTTTCTGACTTTAGATTTTGCAAGGTCCACTCCCCCCCCTTCCCTACAACTTGCCTAAAGTCTTCATGGTTTCTCCTCTAAAACAAACAAAACAACAACTTTGCTCAAGTCTCAATACATAGCTACAAATAATATTCAATGGGAAGAGTATTCACAATAGAAATCAAAATCTGATGAGGAAGTGGGTTTCTGTTAATGAGGGAGAAACAACTCAGAAAAGGTTAGAATGGTTGCCCAATTTAAAGAGTGTAATCAGTATTGCTAAATAGTTATGTATAGAAACTATTGAATCCATATATGTCTTACTGTGCATATTCTCAACAACAATGACAAATAACATTTATAAAGAAAATAAAACACTACATATTAAAAAAAGAAAAAGAAAGAAAGTCCAAAGCTTATGGAATGAAGTTCTTACTGGAGTTGTAAAATGGGTGACTGCCCTGAAATTCACAACGACCTTTTTTTTTCTGCCTGGTTCCCAGGGCTGAGTGCTGCCTGAGAGGTACTATTCATTTCCAAGAAATTAAATAAAAAGACTTGTGGATGAGTCATCCAACTTGGAGAGCATAGAAAAGTCAGTCAGAAAGAAAATAAGCTCAGAGATCTCCCTTGGCCACCTCCCACTTGTTAATGTAAGAGAATCTTCTCTGTGTTTCTTCTGCTCTTTGGATTATCTGTGAAAAGGAGCAATGAACTCCCCCTTGGCAAAAAACAACAGGAGCCTGGAAAGATCAATTGTGTCTTCCCTAAGGACCAAAACTTAACAGTGAATGAAAATGTGCAAAAAGTAGCCAGTCAATCAGAATCCATCAGTTAATAAATAATAATTGAATACCCAAAGAACACTGGTAGCACAGTGGTTAAGCTCTTGGCTGGTAACTGAAAGGTTGGCAGTTTGACCATACCAGCAGCCATGTGGGAAAAAAGATGTGTAACCTTTCTGTAAAGATTACAGCTAAGGAAACCCTATGGGGTGCTTCTACCCTGTCCTATAACTGTGAGTCAGAATTAACTTGATGGCACACAACAACAGCATTTGAATACCAACTATATGCAAGGGGATCTGGGAATACAAGGTACTGACTCTTTTGTTTAAATCCACCATAGTAACTAACAAAGAATTTTAAATAGTAAACTCTCAATAAACTTGAAGTTCTCAACCAAGCAACAGAGCAAAATTTGGAAGTGGTTCCCTTTAAAGAGAAACCCTGGTGGTGTAGTGGTTAATTGCTACAGCTGCTAACCAAAAGGTTGGCAGTTCAAATACACCAGGTGCTCCTTGGAAACTCTATGGAGCAGCTCTACTCCATCCTATAGGGTTGCTACAAGTCAGAATCAACTCGACAGCAGCAGGCAGCAGTGGAGTCCCTTTGAATTAAAAACATCCTGCCTGGATCCTCCAGTTAGAAAAGAAAAATGCATAAGGTGGAGAGAAGAGGCATTGCTCTCCTCAACCTACCATGGGCTTAGATCTCAAGTAAACTGTTACCATTCCTCCTGCATCCCTAGGAACTAGCCTACAACATTCAGAGCTGGAGCTGACTCAGTTTGGTCATGTCTCTGCCATATTATTATTTTGGGTTTTGTGGTGACTGGCCAAACACTGTGAAACAGGGGAAACAGTGTTTCTTTTTGACCAGATTAAACCTTTTTTTATTTCTCACAGGAAGGTCAGTGACTTTTCCCACTGGGCAGGAAACTGAAAACCGGGGGATGAGTCATCATAGAGAACGGAAGGCTGCAGAGCACAGGGAGTAAGCAAGAACTCTGGGATTTTAATTTTATCTCTATACTTTCCAACAGAGTGACCCAGACAAGTTGCTTAACTTCCGTGAGACTCGCTTCCGTTATCTATTGTTATATATTGAATTGTTTTCCCTCTAAGCTTGGCTCGTCTATGATTCCCAGTATTGTGTGATTGTCAACCACTGTGTCATCTGATGTGATTTTGCTATGTGTTGTAAATCTTACCTCTACGTTAATGAGTTGGGATTGGGAATGGTTACCTTAATGGAGTAAGACTCAGTCTGTAAGATTCGGTTATGTTTTAAGCCAGTGTCTTTTGAGATATAAAAGAGAGAAGGAAGAAGAGAGACAAGAGAGCCTCATATTATCAATAAAAAAAAGGAGTCAGGAGAGTATAGCACATCCTTGGGAGGGTTGTCTTCAAAGAGAAGCCCCTTGACTGGAGAAAACTGATAACAAGGGCTTTGCCCAGAAGCTAGCACCCTGAATTTGGATTTCTAGCCTCTTAAACTGTGAGATAATAAATTTCTCTTTGTTAAAGCCATCCATCTGTGGTATTTCTGTTATAGCAGTACTAGATAACTAAGATATTTGTAGAAAGCAGTTTATCTTCCAAGACTTTTGAAACTTCAGGTACTTGGGGGCAGGGAGAGAACCTGTGCATGATGTACTTGGTACTGTCCCTGTCACATAGTGCCTTTTTAATGAGCTGTTACTACCATTGTTCCCAAAAGGTACAGGAGGCAGTAATGAGACTTCGCTTTGTAGACTTCATGCTTTGGCTTAGTAAGCTCCTGAAGTGTGGCTTTTCCTTTAGTTTCCTCAATAAATATTAGCTGAGTACCTGCTGTGTACCTGGATAACTAAGATAGGCTCTGGGGATATAAAGATCAATGACACCCTCTCCCCTTTAAGAATTCCGTGGCCTGGCAAGGGGAAAGTATTATATGTAGTAATAGTATTAGTGGTGTGAAAAGTGATGTAGAGAAAAGTGCTGTGTGAGCATAAAGAAGCAGTAATTAATTGACTGGACTGGAAGTGGCTTAGTGTGAGTCAGGATGGAATGACTGGGATGACCTGTTTTTCCCATTTCTGCATGTGACTCGGAACACGTAATTAGGAGTTAAGGCATAAAGCAGTACTCTACAAGTCTTAAGGCCAGACCATTCTTTTTTATTTTTATTTTTATTGTGATTAAGTGCACGTTTACAATCCAAGTCAATTTGCCATATAAAACCCTGAACACATGCTCTATGCAACTCTATCTGCCCTGTGACAGCACACTCCTTTTTTTAACTCTGTACTTCTGGTACTCATTCATGCAACACTTGTCCTCTCCTGTATACCCTTCTCTTCACTCTCCTCTCTCACCTAGCTGTAGAGAGGAACTGGTCAGATAGCCTCACATCTACATGTAGATACATAAATAGTTAAGCCAAAAAGTATATACACCTCCTGCTTCACTCTAGTCTCATAGTCCAGTCTATCTTTTGTCTGAAGAGTTGACTTCAGTACTGGTTTCAGCTGTAGGCTAGCAGCAAGTCCAGGGGCCATGTTCTTAGGGGTCCCTCCAAGATGTTGGGTCATCAGTAGAGTTCTAGATCTGCACTCCCCTTTTACTGATGCTACATCAGGGACTCTATGTTGTGCCCCCTGGTGGGGCAGTCTTTAGCAGTAGCTGAGCACCATCTAGTTCTTCTGGTCTCATGCTGATGTAGTCTCCTAAGCATGTGGATACTTCTGTCTCCTGGGCTCATATTTTCCTCATGTCTTTGATGTTCTTTGTTTTCATCTGCTTCAGGTGGGCTGGGACAAATGATGTTTCTTTAGATGGCAGCTTGCTGGCTGCAAGACCCCAGGTAACACTCACCAGTATGGGATACAGAACATTTTCTTAGGAAAAAACTAGTTATGCCAGTTGACCTCAATGTGCCCTGAAACTGTGGTCCACAGATCCCTGTCCCTGCTACTCTGTCCTTTAACATGTTGGGTTATATTTAGAAAACCTTTAGCTTATGGTGTAGTCTCGTTGTGCAGACCTACCTTCTACTGCATGCTGTCACTTCCCCTAACTGAATTCCTATCAGCTATCTGATCTATGAATAACCCTCTCCCTCCCCACCCTTGTAACTGTCAAAGATTATTTTCTTCTGTGCATAAATCTTCTCCTAAGTCCTTATAATGCCAAAGCCAAGTGCCGTCGAGTCGGATCCGACTCATGGCGTCCTTATAATAGTGGGATCATATTTATCCTTTTGCTGCTGACTGACTTCACTCAGCATGTCTTCCAGACGATTAGAGGGTCCTAAATCATTGCTGTTCTTCATCATTGCATAGTGTTCTGCTGTGTAATATACTATAGTTTGTTTATCCCTTTATCTGTTGATGGATACGCAGGTTGAGTCCATCTTTTTACTATTGTGGGAAATGCTGCAATAAACATTTGTGTGCATGTATCTGTTCCTATGGCAGCCCTTATCTCTCCAGGATACATTCCAAGCAGTGGAATTGCTGTATTATATGGTATTTCTATTTCTAGCTTTTTAAGAAAGTGCCAAATTGCTTTCCAAAGAGGTTGTACCACTTCACATTCATAACAGCAGTGCAGAAGTGTTCCAATCTCTCCATAGTATCTCAAACATTTGTTATTTTGTGTTTTTTTGATTAATGCCAGCCTTACTGGAGTGAGATGGTATCTCATTGTGGTTTTGATTTGGATTTCTCTACTGACTAATGATCATGAACATTTCCTCATATGTCTTTTGGCTACCTGGACAAATAATTCTTGACTGTTCTTTGTACTCATGCATGTCACACATGTGCATGCTAATTCACTTGTGCACAGCCATATACACGTTCTAACCCACTAACACATACACATACCGACTTAACTTGTCCACACATGCACACATGTGTTACAATTCATTCATGTGCATATGCACAGCCCAGCTTACTTTTACACACACATATACACACAGTTGAACTTAGTGTCTCATACACATATTCCCGTCAGTCATCCCATTGTGAAATTCCTCTATGCTTGTCAGTCTCTACTCTCCTGGCTGGGAAGGCAGACCCAGAATGTCCCCCTGAGATAATGATAACAGTCTCTCAACATCCTTCCTATCTATACTTTGGGCTCCCTCCAAATGCGCAACTCCTATTCCCATCTATGCCCATGGCTTCAAGTTAATTTACTCTAATCCATCCTCTCTTCTGTAGCCAAAGGAATTTTCTAAAACTCAAGTGGATCAGGTCTCTCTCCTGCTTAAGGAAAATTCTGTCTGTTGTCCACCCCTGCATTCCCCATCACTTATCTTAACATGACATCTAAGATACTCCATAATCTTAACTCCACTAACATTTCTAGCATCCTTCCTGGTGCTTTTATCTTTCTCATTCATTTAAGTGCCTACTATGTGCAAGTTCCTAGGCCAAGAATGTGTGTTTCAGCAAGCCAGACAAAGTGTATTTCCCTGAAAGACCCAGGCTATCTCCAGCCTCCAGGTCTTTCCTTTTGACTGGAAAACTCACCACCAGAACCAATGAGATTATCACCACTCTGCCTTTCCTATCATGATCACTCCATGGAATTGAGCACCATGTCCTCTGTGACCCTCCCTATCCACCCTACAGAGAAAGTGATGCTAGCAGCAGCACTCCTTTCTTCTATTTCTTTGTTTATGCTCATTCTCCTGACCACATTGTGACCTCTGTATTACTCACTTCCACTTCCCCAGCACCCAGCATAGTCCCTGGACCATGAAAAATTCTTACCATGAATGAAACTGTTTCTCCTTGGATCCTAATCATGAACACTTGGCTGTTTACTATTTATCCCTCACACTTAAAGTAGCTCTAGAGAAGAAAGTATCTCAGCCTGCTTCAGAGGTTACCAAACATTGATATTAAACCCAACCCAACCAAACCCATTGCTGTTGAGTTAACTCTGACTCATAATGACCCTATAGGACAGAATAGAAGTGCCCCACAGCATTTCCAAGGAGCATCTGGTAGATTTGAACCACCAGTCTCTTAGTTAGTCGCTGTAGCACTTAACTATTACACCACCAGCGTTTTTGACATTGATATTATCTAAATAACAGAGCCCTTGTGGCACTGTGGTTAAGACCTATGGCTGCTAACAAAAAAGTAGGCAATTTAAATCCACCCTCTGCTCCTAGAAAACCCTATGGAGCAGTTCTACTCTGTTCTATAGCATTGCTATGAATCAGAATTGACTCAATGGCAGTGGGTTGGGTTTTTTTATTTTATATTATTAATAAGAATAATGTAACTAGCATGTAATAAATACATTTTTACCATAATAATAACTACTAACATGTATTGAATATTTATTATATGGCAACCACTGTTTTATGTGTTCTGAAAGGATTACAGTACTGCTTTTACACTATTTCACAGCTGAGGAAACTGAAGTGCTAAAGAACCTATAGTATCGTTATCCAATAAAATACCATAGATCATTTCCCAATTTTGATGTACATCTTTCTTTAGTGACACTGAAAGATATTTTATGTTGGGTTTTTATAAAACAGATGTTGGAAGAGCATCCAAAGTATGATTCAGTTTATGCAAAATTGCATGTATGTATGTATTTTTTAAGAGTGCTGTCTGAAGAATGTTTATCAGAATGTTCGAATTATATGAACTTTAACACCCCCCCCAAAAAAACAAATCCACTGCCCCCAAATCAACTCTGACTTGTATTGACACTATAAATCAGAGTAGTACTACCCCATAGAGTTTCCAAGGAGCACCTGGCAGATACACACTGATGACCTTTTGGTTAACAGACGTAGCATTTAACCACTATGCCACCAGGGTTTCCATACAAACTTACATAGTCGGCTTTCTTTCTTTTTTTCTTTTTTGGTTGTATGGTAGGTAGAAATTTACAGCACAAATTAGTTTCTCATTTAATAATTTATACACCAACTGTTTTGACATTGGTTGCAGTCTCCACAATACGTCAGCTCTCTGCCCTTCTCTCTTTCTACCCCAAGTTCCCTGCTTTCACTTACCCAGTTTGCTGTCCCTGCTTGCCCTCTCATCTTGGCTTTTGAGCAGGTGGTGCCCAATTGGTCTTATATTTTGATTGAACTAAGAAGCGCATTCCTCACGTGTATTATTACTTGCTTGACTAAAAAAAAAAATCAGTGCCATCAAGTTGATTCTGACTCATAGGCCTGTTTAATCTTTTACTGGAAGGTGGATTTGGGGAGTAGCTTCAGTTCTGAGTTAGCAAGATGTTCAGGGCTCACAGTCTTGGGAGTTCCTCCAGTCTCTGTCAAACCAGAAAGTCTGGTCTTCTCTGTATGTGTATGAATGTGAATTTTGTTGTACATTTTTCTCCTGCTCTGCCCAGGACCTTCTATTGTGATCTCTGTCAAAGCAGTCAGTGGTGGTATGAGGCACCATCTAGGTCTTCTGAGCTTAAGCTGGTGGGTGCTCTGGTTCATATGGCCTTTAGGCCTTTGGATTAATATTTTCCTTATGTCTTTGGTTTTCTTCATTCTCCTTTGCTCTGGAGGGGATGGCAACAATAGATGTATATTAGATAACTGCTCAAACGATTTTAAGACCCCAGATTCTATTTACCAAATTTAGATGTAGAACATTTTCTTTGTGTTATACCAGTTGACCTAGATGTTCCCTGAGACATGGTCTCCAGCCCTCAGCCCCTGTACCTCAGTTCCTCAATGTTTCTAGATGTGTCTTCAAAGCTTCTGTGACTTGACTTTGGTAAAGTTGTGCTGACTTCCCCTATATTGTGTATTATCTTTCCTTAACCAAAGTTAATACTTCTTGTTGTGGATTAAACTGTGTTCCTCTCATCCCATAAGTGAGTGTCAATTTGGCTAGGCTGTGATTCCTAATATTATGTGACTGCCCACCATCTTGTCATCTGATGTGATTTTTCCAGTGTGTTTTAAATCCTACATTTCTGATGCTAATGAGGCAGAATTAGAAGCAGTTATGTTAATGACCCAGGTCAAAAAACCAAACCCACTGTGGTCAACTCATAGAGACACTGTAAGAGAGAGTAGAATTGCCCCATAGAATTTCTAAGGAGTAGCTGCTCCATTTGAATTGCTGACCAGGACTCAGCCTACAGGATTGCATTGTCTTAAGTCATTTCTTTGGGAGATACAAGAGGAAAGCAAGCAGAAAAACAGAGACTTAATACTGCTAAGGAATAAGAGGTGGAGAATAGCATGTTCTTTAATGAGAGACCCTGCACTGAGAAGCTCCTCAAATGAGGAAAACTGATGACCAGGATGTTCCTCCAGAGCCAAAAGAGAGTGAAACACTTCTCCTGGAGTTGGCACCCTAAATTCCAACTCTAGCCTCCTAAACTGTGAGAGAGTAAATTTGCTCTTGTTAAAGTCATCAGTCTGTAGTATTTCTATTACAGCAGCACTAAATTACTAAGATGCTTATGTTCTATCTAGTTTGTGATTCCCTCTCCCCTCCCTCATGACCATCAGTGATTGTTTCTTTCTGTGTGTAAACGTTTTCTTGAGTTTTTATGACAGTGGTCTCATACAATATTTGTGCTTTTGTGATAGACTTGTTTTGCTCACCATAACGCCCTCCAGGTTCATCCATCTGCGAGATGTTTTGTGTGTCCATCACTGTTCGTTAGCATTCCATAGTATTCCATTATGTGTGTGTACCATATGAAGTCTGACAGTTAAGTTCACCAGCTCATCCTAGAAAAAGTGCTACATACATCATTGCTGAAAATCATTACAGACACCTTTGAAGTACTCCCCTTGGGAAGCTATGCACTGATGCCAATGCCTAGTCTACCCTTTAAAGCAATTTTGGAACTCTTTTTTCTGCCCTCATATTAACTTTGATGTTCTGAATGACATCAAAATGTCTTCCTTTCAACATTTCCTTTATTTTTGGGTGAAGAAATACGTCATTGGGGGCCAGATCAGATGATAGGGAAGGTATTCCAATACAGTTATTGTATACTGGCTAAAAACTCTCTCACAGACAGTGCCATGTTGTGATGCAAGAGCCATGAGTTATTATTGGCAAAAGTTCAGGTCATTTTTATCTAACTTTTTCATGCAGCATTTTCAGTACTTCCAAATAGTTAACTTGGTTAACTGTTTATCCAGCTGGTACAAATTCATAACAAATAATCTCTCTGATATCAAAAAGGGTTAGCAAAATTGTTACGACTCTTGATTTGGACTGGTAGAACTTTTTTGGTTGTAGAGAACTGACTTCCCTTGTACACTTTGACACTTTGTTTCAGGGTTATATTGGTACACCTGTGCTTCATCACCAATGATAACATGACCTAAAACATCACTTTGCCTCTCCAAAAGGTCTTGGCAAGCTTCGACTCTCCTTTGCTTTGGTTTGTCGGTGAACTCCTTCAGGACCACTTTGGCACACACCTTTCTCATGCCAAAATTTTCAGCAACAACTTTCCTGTGTCTCTATCCATGTTTCCTTAGTTTGCTATGCTTCTCACAGATAGCTGACAATATCGATACACAATTCAATGGATTTCTGCGATATTTCCGTCAGTTCTGTTCATTACTAGCTACTCTGACCTCTCTTCATCAGTGACACTTTCTTTACCCTCAGAAAAATATTCATTCCATTTGTACACTATCATTTTCTTCATGGCATTATTTCCATAAAATTGGACTAACATGTCCCTGATTTCACTTCCATTCTCACCAAGTTAACAAGTAATTTAATATTTGTTCATTGCTGTAATTCAATCTCTGACATTCTCACAATAAAAACACACAACAACAATAATGAATGCTACTCAGTAAGACACTGCCACACATTGATAGGAACACAGCTGTAAGACACTGATATACCAAGGTTATAAAACTTTACTGAATGCCCAAGAACAGATGACTGGATGAATAAACTATGGTATATATACTCAATGGAACACTATGCAATGATAAAGAATAATGATGGTTTTAGGAAGCATCTCATAACTTGGTTTCCATTGCAAGACATTATGTTGAATGAAATTAGTCAGTGGCACAAAGACAAATATTGTATGAGACCCTTACTATAAGGACTTAAAAACAGACCCAGGGACAGAAGAAAAGACTCTTTAATGGCTGCAAGGGAGGGGAAGAAGTGGGAGAGAGAGCTGGCTATAGATTAGATAGTTGATAGAAATTTGTTTGGGTGAAATCAGTGAAAGCACACACTTTATGTACACTCTATGGTTCTATGCATCTATAGGATGTTGTCTTACTGCCCTCTTACTAGAGGGGAGTGGAGAGGGTGGAGAAGAGGGGACCGAAGACTGCTAAGAGGATATGACATGTGGAGAACAGAAAGGAGGAGTGTGCTGTCTCCAGGCAAGGAGAGTAGTAGGAGCTGCACATAGGTGGGCATGCCAATTTAAACTGGATTGTGCACTTCCACTCAATCACAATAAATAAATAAATAAATACCTTACCGAGTTGTACAGTGCTGCCAGTGTAAATGCATAGTGGCAAGTTCACAAATGTGATTGTCAGACCTTGTTATTTGTTTTATCCCCTTGTCTGTTGATTGACACTTAAGTTGTTTCCCTCTTTTTGTTATTGTGAATAATGCTGCAATAAATATGGATGTGTATATGTCTATTTGTGCAATGATTCTTATTTCTCTAGGATATATTCCTAGGAGTAGAATTGCTGGATCATATTATATTTCTAGTTCTAGCTTTTTAGGAAAGCTCCCCCTCATTCTCTATAGTACTAATGAACACTTCTCTACAGTCTCTGCAGCAGACAGCCTTTATACTAATAAATACAAGAGGTACCACTCTGACTCAGACTTCTGACTAGTCTTGTATCCAAAAGAATTGGTAAAAATAAAGGGAAGATTTGTTGGTGAAACAGTAAAGCAAAGGGAACAGTCTGTCTTGCCAAAAATTGACTATCACTTTCTGCCCTGTGCATTGGTCACCCATGAAAGTAGGTTAATCCTGCTTATCAATATATATTGTTGAGTACCTAACAATGTCCCAGGTTCTGTGTAAAGTTCTGGATAACCCATCAGTGAGTTGAAAGCACATGAATTAACAACATGGTGGAGAAAATAAGTAATCAAACAAAATTATGGCTGACGGCGAGTATTATGAAAGAAACAAACAAGAAACAGTGATTGCATACTATAAGATCAGAAGATATGTAAGCCTTCCCTAAGATAAGAAGGAAGGAAAAGAGTAACCCAGGTAATAAGTTAGGAGTAGCAGAATGGTTGGTTGTTTTAGGTAAATAAGGTCATTTGCATGAAGGTCTTTGTTATGAATTAAATTGTGTCCCCCGAAAAAATGAGCATAGCATTTTGGCTAGGCCATGATTCCTAGTATTGTGTGACATTCCTATATGTTGTAAACCCTGCCTCTGTGATGTTAATGAGTGAAGATGGGCATCAGTTGTGTTGGTGGGTTAGAACTCAGTGTGTAAGACTGAATTATGCCTCGAGGTAATCTCTTCAGATATAAAGGAAAAGGATGCAAGCAGATATTTGGGGACTTCATACCACCAAGAAGCAGTGCTGAGAGCAAAGTACATCCTCTGAAAAGGTCTCCAGGTCCCTGCAACTCAGAAGCTCCCAGTCCAGGAGAAGACTGATGAAAGGACCTTCCTCCAGAGCTAATGGAGAAAGAAAGCCTTCCTGTGAGCTGATGCCCTCAATTTAGATATGTGGTAAGATAAAACTTCTCTTTTTAAAGCCATCCTTTTGTGATATTGCTGTTGTAGCATCACTAGATGACTATGAGGTCTGACAAGTCCACAAACTTAATTGTCCTAAGTGCTATATATCTCATTGTTGAATATCACTATGGTTATCTTTGAAGTTCTCCCCTTGGGAAGCTCTACACCAACACCAATGCCTAGTCTAGCCTTCAAATCAATTTTGGAACTCTTTCTGGAATAGCCATTGTGCATGGTGGGCACAGTGGCAAGTTCATGAACTTAATTGTATAGTTGACTCTGAGGGAGATTTTAGCCAATAAACAAATAACTGTGTTATAACACCCTATCTACTCATCTGATCTCACCCCTAATGACTTTTTTCTTTACCCAAAGATAAAGAAAATATTGAAAAGAAGACATTTTGATGACATTCAGGACATCAAGGGTGATATCTCTGATTGCCATTCCAGAAAGAGTTCCAAAATTACTTTGAAGGGTGGACTTGGTGCTGGCCTCAGTGCATAGCTTTCCAAGGGGATTACTGCAAAGATGACCATAGTGATATTCAGCAATGAGGCATGAAGGAATTTTTCTAGGATGAGATCATGAACTTAACTGGCAGTCCTCATAGGACAGTCTTAAAGGAAAAAAGAGCTTTAAATGCTGAAGGATCTAGGAAGAGCCTGGAATGACTGAATTAGAGACACCAGGGGAATAGTTCAGAACAGTATATCACATAGAACTTTATAACAAAGTTTGAGTTTTATCCAAAGAACGCCAATTAAAGTTTCTAAGTAAGTGAGTAACATGGAGTAATTTATAGTTTAAAATAATTGTTCTTCCTGACATTGGGGAGAGGGATGGAGGAGGGTATTACAGGTTGTATTCTTTTGCCCCAAAATCTATGTTGAAATTTTGGCCCCTGTACCTGTGATCCTGTTGGAAATAAGTTTTGTTGTGTTAATGAGGACTTGTAGGGTGGGTCTTAAAAATAATCACTTTTGAGTTAGAAGAAAAGCAAAACACAAAGAGACATAGACACATAGATGGAAGACAGATGCAGTATGAGGATCCATCTTAAGCAAAAGGAACACCACATATCACCAGCAGACACCAGAAACAAAGAAGGAGGTCGCAGAATGAATTGACACAGGTAGGGCTGAGTTGGACTTTTAACCTCCCAAACTGTGAGAAAACAAATTTCTGTTCTTTAAAGATACCTACTTTGCTATTTTTATTACAGAAACACTAGGAAACTAAGACAAGGGCAAGCCCTGAAGAGAAGAAGACAAGAAGCTTTTGTAGCTGGCTAGATGTGCAATGATGTCTGCATGCGTTGGACAACCACCCTGGAGAAAGAGGGTAGTGGGCAGATTTAAGACATGTTCTGGAGGTGAATTGTAATGTACTCAGCAGCAACTCTTTAGGAGTCCTGTGAGGTGCAAACAGTTAAAATGCTTGGCTGCTAATCAAGAGGTTGGAGGTTCCAGTCTACCCAGAGTCACCTTGGAAAAAAGGCCTAGTGATCTACTTTTGAAAATTCAGCCTTTGGAAACTATATGTAACACAGTCCTACTGTGACACAAATGTGGTCACCATGCATTGGAATTGACTTGACAGCAACTGGTAACTGGTCTGCAGGGTAAAATAAGACTTGCTGTTGGATCATGTATAGAAAGAGTTACCATTATGCATGACTTTGAGAATTGAAAGGATGAGCTTTGAAGGCTTGAAGAGCTGAAAGAATGTAGTTGTTTATTGTAAATGGAAGAGAAGAATAATGAGTTTGGAGGGAAAGGTAATTCAGATTTGAACATATCAACCTTAATATACCTAAGAGTCATCCAGATAGAAATAGCAAATGGTCTGATAGTAATTTGAATCTGGACCTCAAAGAGAGGCCTGGGGTAGAGATATAAATTTGAGGATCAGAAGCATACAGACAACACTGAAAGTCATGAAACTAGTGAGATCATATATAGAGAGTATGTGTGCCAAAAGAGGAGGTAACAGGGCCAGGACCCAACCAGCATTCTTTCTACTCTACCACACTACCCCCTCTTTTTTTCCTTTATAAAAAGAGTCATCAGACAAATACGTGAAATATGCAGGATGAACTATACATGCTGTGGAACTCGGGAAAACTGTAAAGTTAGAATTTTTTTAAGTAAAACACTATAGTTAGAGAAATATGCGAAGCAAGGTCTGAATTGTTGAATTTTGTAAAATGGATTCTGGTTTAATGAAGGTCTGTACTTGTTAAGAGTATAAATTAGTCTCTCTTATAGCTACACACAGATTTTCAATATAGATACAGATATGGATATAGAAATCGAACATAGCTATAGATACATAAACATCAGTAACTGGCTTCCCATACACAAATAAAATCCAAACCCTATGAAAAATACAAACCCTCTCCTAATCTTTTAAGGTCACACAAGAAACAAAATGCCAGAGTTGCCCTAATATTAGTCCTTTTCTCTCCCATCATCCACTAAGCATGAATGTCACCTTTAAACTTTCCATTTATGAGAAATTTTCTCTACATGAACAAAGGACACTCTTTCATGCCCTAGATTCTGCAGAGCCTACCTGATGTGAAACTGTATGGTCTATAGGGATGTAAGTACCTGCACCCTTCCTGTGCTACAGCCCCTCCCATGAAAATGCCCTCCATCTCCCAGGACCTGAGAGGCTCCTTCTGTACACAAAATTTAACAATGTATTAATTTTCTTTATAAGGTAGGGGAAAGAGTTTGAGTTGATGGTTATATCTACAAAATTAATGTCTTTATATCTAATTACAGAACTAAGATGAGCAATTAGAACCAGTAATTAAAGAATGTTCATAGTAATAAAATTACAGTGTGTGATGATTTGGTCAATCTCCTAATTACACTCTGCATATATGAAGTCCCTGACAATGCCTGACACTGCTATTTTCATCACAGAAACCATTTTCATGAGATCATCTCAGACGATATTTTCCATGTTCCTGAGTGGATTTACATCTTCGGGCTTAAGAGGCCCTAAGGAGTTGCCCAGTGTTAATTTTCACTAAGATCAGTCAGCACATTTCACCCTTAACTAGAATAAGCAGTATGTTGTGGTGGGGAAGGGAGACCATATCCCATTGGTTAATGTGACAGAAAGTCATTCTGTGATACTTTTCAGAAATTAATCTTTCAGCATGACACAGTAGGTAGGGATTTGGCTAAGCACATGTTTTTCGTCTAGAAGCATCGTCAAAACATTGAGTCAATTAAGAAACAGAGTGTACATGAATATATATGTGTACTTACATGTGTATACAACAGCATCTCATAAGGAGGGTAACAGCATCAGGTAAGGAGGGTAAAGATAGAGTGAGCAGCCCCCCCTGTCTGCCATCAGAGGCTTGCTTGATGCTGTGATGCTGGAAGCTATGCCACTGGTATTTAGGTACTAGCAGGGTCACCCATGGTAGACAGGTTTCAGCCGAGCTTCCAGACTAAGACAGACTAGGAAGAAGGACTTGGCAGCGTACTTCTGAAAAGAATTAGTGAGGGAAAAACCTTATGACAAGCAGCCAAACATTGTGAGATTTGGTGCTGAAAAGCAAGCACCCCAGGTTGGAAGGCACTCAGAAGACAACTGGGGAAGAGCTGCCTCCTCAAAGTAGAGTTGACCTTAATGACATAGATGGAGTAAGGTCTTCAGGATCTTCATTTGCTGATGTGGCACAACTCAAAATGAGAAGAAACAGGTGCAAATATCCATTAATAATTGGGACATGGAATGTACAAAGTATGAATCTAGAAAAATTAGAAATCATCAAAAATGAAACTGAATGCATAAACCTCTATATCCTAGGTATTAGTAAGCTGAAATGGACTGGTTTTGTATGTTCAATCTGACAATCATATATGGTCTGCTATGCCGGGAATGAAAATTTAAAGAGGAATGGCGTTGCATTCATCATAAAAAAGAACATTTCAAGATCTGTCCTGAAGTATAATGCTGTCAGTGATAGGAAATATGCATACATCTACAAGGAAGGCCAGCTAATACAATTATTATTCAAATTCATGCACCAACCAGTAAAGCCAAATTAGAGGGATTGAAGATTGTTACCAGCTTCTGCAGTCTGAAATTGTTGAACATGCAATCAGGATGCATTGATAATGACTGGTGACTGAAATGCAAAAGTTGGAAACAAAGAAAAAGGATCAGTAGTTGGAAAATACAGCCTTGGTGATAGAAATAATGCCTGAGATTGCATGATAGAATTTTGCAAGACTAATGATTTCTGCACTGCAAATAACTTTTTTAACCCACACAAATGTGACTGTACACATGGACCTCACCAGATGGAATACATAGGAACAAAATCAACTACATCTGTGGAAAAAAATGACAGAGGAGCTCCATATCAGCAGTCAGAACAAGACCAGGTGCTGAATGCCACAGAGATCATCAACTGCTCACATGCAAATTCAAATTAAAACAGAAGAAAATTAGAACAAGTCCACAAGAGCCAAAGTATGATCTTGAGTATATCCTTCCTCAGTTTAAAGACCATCTCAAGAACAGATTTGATGTGTTGATCACTAATGACCGAAGATCAGACAAATTGTGTAATGACATTAAAGACATCATCCATGAAGACAGCAAAAGGTCATTAAAAAGACAGCAAAGAAAGAAAAGACCAAATTGGATGTCAGAAAAGACTCTGAAACTTGCTCTTGAATGTCAACCAGCTAAAGCAAAGAGAAAGAATGGTGAAGTAAAAGACCTAAACAAGATTTCAAAGAGCATGTAGAGAAGACAAAAGAAAGTATTATAATGATATGAGCAAACAGCTGGGAATGGAAAGCCAGAAGGGAAGAACATGTTCTGTACTCAAGCTGAAAGAACTGAAGGAAAAATTCAATCCTAGAGTTGTGATAGTGAAGAATTCTACAGGGAAACTATTAAGCAACTTAGGGAGCATCAAAAGAAGATGGAAGGAATACACAGAGTCATTATACCAGAAAGAACTGGTTGATGTTCAGCCATTTGAAGAGGTAGCATATGATCAGGAAAAGATGGTCCTGAAAGAAGAAGTCAAAGCTGCATTGAAGACACTGTCAAAAAACAAGGCACCAGGAACTGATCGAATATCAATCAACAAACAGATGCAGCACTGGAGGTGGTCACTTGTCTATGCCAAGAAATTCAGAGGACAGCTACCTGGTCAACTAACTGGAAGAGATCCATATTTACGCCCATTCCAAAGAAAGGTGATCAAGCTGCATGTGGAAATTACTGAATATCGTTAATATCACACAGAAGTAAAATTTTGCTCAAGATCATTGAAAAGCAACAGCAACAGTATATTGACAAGGAGCTAAGGGAAATTCAAGTTGGATTCAGAAGAGGAAGTGGAACCAGGAATATCATTGCTGATGTCAGACAGATCTTGGCTGAAAGCAAAGAATACCAGAAAGATGTTTACCTGTGTTTCATTGACTATGTAAAGGCATTTGACTATGTGGATCATAATAAATTACGGCTAACATTGCAAAGAATGGGAATTCCAGAACACCTAATTGTGCTCTTAAGGAATTTGTATACGGATCTAGACACAGCCATGCAAACAGAACAAGCGGATACTGCATGGTTTAAAGTCAGGAAAAGTGTGCATCAGTGTTGTATCCTTCCACCATACTTTTTCAATCTGTATGCCAAGCAAATAATCTGAGAAGCTGGATTATATAAAGAAGAATGAGGCATCAGAATTGGAGGATTACTCATTAACAACCTGCATTACACAGACAACATCACCTTATTTGCTGGAAGTAAAGATCTGAAACACTTACTAATGAAGATCAAGGACCACATCCTTCAGTATGGACTGCACCTAACATCAAGAAAACAAAAATCCTCACAATTCAACAAGTAAGCAACATCGTCATAAATGGAGAGAGGATTGAGGTTATCAAGGATTTCATTTTATTTGGGTCTACAATCAACACTCATGAAAGCAGCAGTCAAGAAATCAAATGACACATTGCACCGGGAAAATGTGCTGCAAAGAACCTCTTTAAAGTATTGAAAAGTAAAGATGTCACCTTGAAGACTAAAGTGCCCCTGTCGCAAACCATGATATTTTGAATCACATCATATGCATGCAAAAGTTGGACAATGAACAAAGAAGACAGAAGAAGAATTGATGCCTTTGAATTCTGGTGTTGGAAGAAATGTCGAATGTACCATGAATTGCCAAAAGAACAAACAGATTTGTTCTGGAAGAAGTATAACCAGAGTGCTCCTTGAAAGCAAAGACGGCAAGACTGTGTCTTACATACTTCAGACACATTGTCTGGAAGGATGAAGCCCTGGAGACGGACATTGTGTTTGGTAGAGTGGACAGTCGGTGAAAAAGAGGAAGACCTCGACAAGATGGCTTGAAACAGTGGCCGCAACAACAGGCTTAAGCATAAAAACGATAGTGGACATGGCTCAAGACCAGGCAGTGTTTTGTTCTGTAGTTCATGTGGCTGCTAAGAGTCGGAACAGACTCAATGGCACCTAACAACAACAACATGCGTGTATATATCCACAAAAATACATGTACATGTATACATACACAATACACAAGAGTAAGTAAAAATTTTGCTACAAAATCAAAGAAATCTTTATTAAACAAAAATATCAAAATGTGAAGCTATTGTTTCTCAACATATCCTCAATCTAAGTCTATACACTTCTGTAGGCAATGTTTCCATCTCGCTAACCCTTGCCTGAAGAATTCCAAGCACTTCAGTTTATATCACATCAAAATGAAGTTTGGGCAACCTGGGACACAAATCACATTTCCTTTAAATGTTCTTTGACTTTGTCAGGGGGATGGGGGTGGGGTGGGGGAGTAGGGGTCGGGGGAAGGTCTGAAGATGCAGGATCAGGGGTGTAAGTTGGGGTGGGGTAAGGTTTCTGTAATGGATTGAATTGTATCCATCAAACTATGGTGATTCCCAATATTGTGTGATTGTCCTCTATTTTGTGATTGTAATTTTATGCTAAATAGGATTAGGGTGGATTGTAACACTGTTACTAAGGTCATATTTCATAAAGGGAATTTCCCATGTGTGGCCTACACCATCTCTTACAATAGAAAAACAAAGGGAAAAGAAGCAGAAAGTGGGGACCTCATACCACCAAAAATGCAGCACTGGGAGCAGAGCACAACCTTTGGACCTGGTGTTCCTGGGGAACACTCCTAGTTCAGGAGAAGATTGACAAACAAGGACCTTCTTCCAGAGCCAACAAAGAAGAGCTTCCCCTACAGCTGATGCCCTGAATTTGGACATCTAGCCTGTTAGACTGTGAGAAATTTCCCTTTGTTCCCTTGTGGTATTTCTGTTACAGCGGCACTACATGACTAAGACAGTTTCCCAACAAAATTCTCATAGGGCAGCTCTTCCTACCCTTGGAGCACAAGCAGATGTATTGTCATGATGAAAGCAACTTCCTGGGCACAACTTTCCTGGCCTTTTTTCCCACTGATACAGACTTCAGTTTTCTTAAACTTCTTCATAATAAATCCTTTGATCTTCTTGCGTCCTTTGAGAAAATCTATCAAGATTACACCTTTGGAAGTACAAAAAAATAGTCACCATAACCTTGAGACACTTCCCCTTTGTTTTGTTTACCTTTGAGGTCTAAAATTCTTGATCCATCTAAAACCCATTGTTTTGTGTGGGACAGCACTGCCATAAACTTGTTGCAAAGCTTCAACAATTTGGGAACATATCCACTTGAGTTTTGTTAAAAATTTGGTATCAGTCCTGACCTCAAAATAGTTTTTTCATGGCACAAAAGGTATCTATGATGGATTGAATTGTGCCCCTCCTAAAAATGTGCAACAATTTGACTGGGCTATTATTCCCAGTACTGTGTTGTTGGCCTTTATTTTGTGATTGTAATTTTCATACATGTTATAAATCTTAATCTCTGCCTGTGGTTAATGAGAGAAGATTGGATTTCATTAGAGTTAGAGGATTTGGGTGCAACTGTAACACTCTTAATGAGGAGACATATCTGATCCAATGTAAAGGAAGTTTTCCTGGGTTGTGGCCTGCACCACCTCTTGTCCCTCAAGGGAGAAAGAAAGGGAAGCCAGCAGAGAGCTAAAAACCTCATACCACCAAAATAGCAGTGCCTGGAACAGAGCAGAGAAACCCTGGTGGCTTAGTGGTTAAGTGCTACTGCTCCTAACCAAGTAGTCTGTGGTTCGAATTCACCAGGTGTTCCCTAGGGGTGAGCTACAGGAAATATGTCCTGTAGCAGAACTCTGTCCTACAGGAAATTGGCTAATAGGAATAACAAGAATCTTGGAATTCCACCTACCAAAAGGCTACATTCAAGTTTTGGAAACCCTGGTGGCATAGTGGTTAAGTGCTACAGCTGCTAACCAAAAAGGCTGGCAGTTGCTGTCCATCAGGCACTCCTTGGAAACTCTATGGGGTAGTTCTACTCTGTCTATGGGGTCACTATGAGTCAGAATCAACTCAGTGGCAGTGGGTTTCGTTTTGATTTTTGAGCAGAATGTGTCCAGAGATGCTCTCAGACCAGGGAAGATTAATGAAAAAGACCTTCCTCCAGAATTGGCAGATGAAAGAAAGAATTCTCTTGGAACAGGCACTCTGAATTGGAACTGCTAGCCTACATGACTGTGAAATAGTAAACTCTTCTTTGTTGAAGCCACTCACTTGCAGTATTTTTGTTAGAGCAGTACTAAATCACTAAGACAGTATCACCCTTTTTTTTTTAAAGGTACGCATCATGAATTGAATTGTGTCAAAAATGTGTATAGCAGTGTGGCTAGGTGACGATTCCCAGTATTGGGTGATATTCCTATATGTTGTAAATTCTGCCTTTATGATGTTAGTGAAGCAAGGATGGGTGGTGGTTGTGTTAGTAGGGCAGGACGCCATCACCAAGATTGTATTGTGCCTTGAGGCTGTCTCTTGGGATATAAAAGAAAGGGAAATATGGAGAGAGATGGGAATCTCATGCCACCGAGAAAGCAGCAGTGTTGGGAGCAGAGCTTGTCCTTTGGACTTGGGGTTCCTGTGCTTTAGAAGCTTCCAGTCCAGTGGAAGATGGCAAGGACTTTCTTCCAGAGTGAACAGAGAGAAAGACTTCCCCTGGAGCTGATGCCCGGACTTTGGACTTTCACCTACTTTTCTGTGAGAAAATAAACTTATCTTTGTTAAAGCCATCCACTTCTGTTATAGCAACATGAAATAACTAAGATAGCACCTGAATGAGACTAAGAAAGACAAGTGTATTATTGAGAGAACTTGTCTGCAACTATCGACTGACAGCAGAGACATGTTTAAATATGTTCTATTTGGGACAAACATGTATGTGTATGAACTGGAACCCTAACAGCAACTCTTTTTGGCTTACCTTCATGTATACACACACACACCAGTTACTGTTGAGTCATTGCTGATTCGTGGCATTATGCGTCAAGAGTAGAACTGTATTCTACACAATTTTTAATGGCTTATTTTTCAATGGATTGCCAGGCCTTTCTAACAAGGGACTTCTAGGTAAACTCGAACCTCCAACCTTTCATTTAGCAGCTGAGCCTATTAACTGTTTGAACTACCCAGGGACTACACACACAAGGTCTGACAATTAAGCTCACAAACTCATCCTAGAAAAAGTGCTACATACCTCATTGCTGAATATCACTACATTCACTTTTGAAGTATTCCCCTTGGGAAACTATGCATCAATGCTAGCAGCTAGTCCAATGTTCAAAGCAATTCTGGAATTCTTTTTCTGGAACAACCATCAGAGCTGTCCTCGTATTACCCTTGATGGACTGAATGTCATCAAAATGTCTTCCTTTCAATATTTCCTTTATCTTCTGGTAAAGAAAAAAGTCACTGGGGGCCACATGAGGTGAGTAGGTAGGGTGTTCCAATACAGTTATTTGTTTATTGTAAACCCTCCCTCACAGACAACTATACAGTTAAGTTTGCAAACTTGCCACTGTGCACAGTGGCTACTCCAAAAAGAGTTCCAAAATTGCTCTAAAGAGTAGACTAGGCTTTCATGTCAAAGTATAGTTTCCCAAGAGGAATACTTGAAGGTGCCCACAGTGATATTCAGCAATGAGTTATGCAGCCCTTAGAACAACTGAGTTCACAGACTTAATTGTCAGACCTCATATATATATATATATATATATATATATATAGTGTGTGTGTGTGTGTAGATTTTAAGGGAATGTAAAGCAAAACAAGTATATTATAGTTCACATAGGCACAACCTCTAGTTTATGGTCTACTTTGAGAATTAGAAGTGTAAAAAGTTAAGGCATAGGAGAGAAAATATGGACAAATAAAGTACCAGCAGACCTTCCTAGATGAAATGCTGATACTATGTCAGGCACTGTTACAAGCACGGCATACTCATTGCCTCATTTAATTGCCACAAATGCCTCATGAGGGAAAAACAACTATTTCCTAGTTGAAAAGATGGCACCACAGAGCAGTTAATAGTCTGCCAAGTTTCACCTACCTGCTAAGTGGCAGAATCAGGCTTAAAACCCAGTTATCTGACTGCAGAGCCCACTAGTAAGGTGTTTGAGAAACTGAGAAACAGTATATGTGTCTGGTAGCCCTCAAAAGGATAGACCAAGGTGGAGTGAAAACTAGGGGCATGGAGGTTGTCAGTTAGCTACAATTGTCTAGGAAGGTGATGAAGATAGTCAGACCAGACATTCATACAAAACAAATACAAACTCACTGCTGATGAGTCAATTCCAACTCATCACAACCCTATAGGACAGGGTAAAATTGCTCCATAGAGTTTCCAAGAAGACCCTGGCAGGTCTGAACTATCAGCCTTTTGGTTAGCAGATGTGATACTTAACCACTATACCACCAGCATTTCCCATAGAAGTGGCCCATAGAGTTTGCCAGGAGCACTTAGCAGTTTGAACTGCCAACCTTCTGATTAGCAGACAAAGCACTTAACTACTATACCAGCAGGTTTTCCATTAGAAGAGGAAAATGAGTGGAGGGAAAGGATAGCCAGCATAGTGGAAGTAGAAGAGGTAGAGTGAGTGTGATAGGTGTGGTAGAGAGTGTAACTGAAAGGTGACTCTTTAGTCTGAATAATTAAAAGACTTTCAGTAAAATTATGAAGTACAAATAGAAAGAATAATATTATGGACAAGTTGATGAGTTCTACCTCAGACATTATGCCTTTGGAATTCCTGGGTTTCCCACATGGAGGTGTCCATCAGGCAGCTGGAAATTCAAGGTGAAAGCTTGAGCAAAAGATTAGGTTAGAAGGAGTCTTTAGAGGGAGAAGACTGAAGCCAAGGAAGAGTATGAGTAAGTTAAGGGCAAGGACAGTGAGTGAGCATAAAACAGGATCACAGAACAGGTGTGACTCCAAAGTAGGGAAGGTCCTTCTTGAGATTTCCGTGGTGGTTTATTTTAGAATAACTCCCAATGTCTCCATCGTAACTCACACAATTGGAACATAGTACCAGCTGCCATTGAGTTGACATTGACTTAGTCATGATATTGACTGAGTTCAGCTTTGCTGGTGCCTCTGACTTCTGTTGCTTTATCCAAGTGCCAATCTTAAGCTGCTTCTGTACGCTGCTCATGCCCACAGGTTCATGTCGTCTGGCAGGTAAGTGGCTCCTCTTTGATTTGGCAGAAGTAAGTGGTTATATTAGCTGAGGACCTGATACAATTACTGTTGTTCATTAAACATGCTCATTGACAAGCTCTAAAAGGACAGGGACAGCATCTGTCTTGCAGGTTAAACCATAAGCCAGTTGCCATCAAGTCAACTCTGACTCATGTGGAAAGTAGAACTGTGTAGCATAGAGTTTTCAATGGCTGACTTTCTGATGTCAGGCCTTCCTTCAGAGGAGACACTGGGTGGATTTGAACCTCCAGGCTTTTGGTTAACAGCAAGTAGATTAACCTCTTGTACCACACAAGTACTACACCTTGTCTACTACTAAATCCTAAAAACCAAGTGCTCAGCCTGACTTCATTGGCACTCAATAAATATGTGCCAAATAAGGAAGAAATGAGTATATTATTATGGAAACTGGGCTTAGAAGTTAGTAGTAGGAACTTATTCCTAGTCCAGTGTTGTTTCTAGCCAGCAAATGGTTGCCTCTCGTTCCCAAAGCCACTACATACCATCTCACAGGGGTAGCCCTCATGGCTCATAATTAGCTCCCTCCTGTACCCCTGTGTTACAGTGTGTGTTTATGCTGACAGGAAGCAGAGAGGCCAAGTCAAAGCCACTTTTTCCCTAACAGACAGCACCCCTCATTAACTGTGAACCTCCTGGCTCGCTAGTAAAAGACCAAATCCAGCATTTCAACCACTGTAACAAGCATAAACTGTTTACCAGGCCAAAAGAAAAAATACCATCCCACCCTCCAGCCCCACAGAACTTATACCAGACTCAAATCATTGAGATTATCATGCTAGCTCCTCAGCTAACATAACCACTTGCTTTTGGCAAATCAGAATGGAGGCACTTACCCTCCAGACCACAAGAACCTGTGGACATGAACAGACTACAGAAGCAGCTAAAGATTGGCACTTGGTGAGGACCACCAAAAAACCAAAACTCACTGCTGTCTAGTGGATGCAAATTCATAGCAACCCTATAGGGCATGGTAAAATTGCCCCATAGGGTTTCCAAGGCTTTCATCTTTACAGAAGCAGACAATCATATCTTTCCCCTGCAGTGGCTGGTGCATTTGAACCACAAATCTGTCAGTTAACAACTAAGCATTTAACCAGGGCTCAATGTGACCACAAATCCTTGTACACTGTAGGAGCCCCTGGGTGGTGCAAAGGGTTAGCACTCTTTCTGATAATCAAAAGGTTGAACATTCGAGTTCACACAGAGGCACCACAAAAGAAAGGCCTGGCAATATACTTCTGCAGAATTAGCCACTGAAAACCCTATGGAAAACAGTTCCATTCTGACACACATCAGATGGGATCACCACAACTTGGAATTGATTCAATGACAACTAGTTAATTAGGTGTGTCATGGATTGAACTGTGTCTCCCAAGCAATGTGTCTATCAGTTTTGTTGGGCCCTGCTTCCCAGTATTGTGTGATTTTCCTCCCATTTTGTGACTGTAACTTTATGTTAAAGAGGTTTAGGGTGGGATTATAACACCCATACTAAGGTCATATCTCCAATCCAATGTAAAGGGAGTTTCCCTGGAGTGTGGCCTGTATCACCTTTTATCTTACAAGAGATAAAAGGAAAGGGAAACAAGCAGAGAGCAGGGTCCTCATACCACCAAGAAAGCAGTACTATAAGAGCAGATTCTTTGGACCCCAAGTTCCAGTGCACAGAAATGTCTAGTCCAGGGAAGGACTGATGAACAAGGACCTTCCCCCACAACTGACCAGAAAGACTTCCCCTAAAGCTGATGCCCTGAATTGGACTTATAATCTACTAGACTGTGAGAAAATAAATTTCTTTTTGTTAAGGACTGATAGTATTTCTGTAATAGCACTACTAAATATCTAAGAAGATTTGAAACAATTGCTGATAGCAATCAAAGACCACAGCCTTCAGTATGGATTGAACCTCAACATTAAGAAAACAAAAATCCTCATAGCTGGACCAGTAAGCAACATTGTCATAAATGGAGAAAGGACTGAGGCTGTCAAGGATTTCTTTTTATTTGGATCCACAGTGCCCGTGGAAGCAACAGTCAAGGAATCAAAAGATGCATTGCATTGGGAAAATCTGCTGCAAAGGATCTCTTTAAAGTCTTTAAAAGTAAAGATGTCACCTTGAAGACTAAAGTACACCTGACCCAAACCATGGTATTTTCAATTGCATCATATGCATCCAAAAGTTGGACAATGAACAAAGAAGACAGGAGAAGAATTGATGTCTCTGAATTGTGGTGCTGGAAGGAATGTCGAATGTACCATGGATTGCCAAAAGAACAAATAGATCTGTTCTGGAAGAAGTACAACCAGAGTGCTCCTTGGAAGCAAAGATGACAAGACTTCAGACATGTTGTCAGGAAGGATCAGTCTCTGGAGAAGGACATTATGCTTCATAGAGTGCAAGGTCAACAAAATAGAGGAAGATCCTCGATGCGATGGATATTGACGCAGTGGCCGCAACAATGGGCTTAGGCATAAAAACGATTACGGACATGGCACAAGACCAGCCAGTGTTTTGTTCTGTTAAGCATAGGGTCACTATGCACTGGAACCGACTTAATGGCACCTAATAACAACAACAGTTATCTAAGACAAAGTGTCAACTCTAAAGATAATAAGGACATAGGATGCATTTTACAGAAGTAAAATCCTTAAACAGCGTTTCATCAGATGAGGGAGACCTTGACAAGAACATGTGTCAACTTGCGTAGGCCCTGATTCCCAGTATTGTGTGGTTGTCTACCATTTTGTGATCTGATGTAATTATCCTGTGTTGTAAATCCTAATTATGATGTTGATGGGAGCCCTAGTGTACAAGGGGTTGGCAGTTTGAATCCATTAGCTGCTCCTTGGAAATCTTATGGGGCAGTTCTACTTTGTCCCATAGTCAAAATCAGCTCTAGGGCAATAGGTCAGGTTTTTTTAGTAATTTTAAATGAGGTAGGATTACTGGCAGATATGTTAATGAAGCAGGACTCAATCTACAAATTAGGTTGTATCTTGAGTCAATCTCTCTTGACATAGAAAAGAGAGGAGCAACTAAAGAAGAAAAGCTGGGAATAAGCACATCCTCCAGACCCAGAGTCTCTGCCCCGACCTTCCCTCCAGGCTGACAGAATTTGAATCACTAGACTCCTAGACTGTGAGAAAATAAGTTTGTCCTTGTTAAACCTATCTACTTTTGGTATTTCTGTTATAGCAACACTAGATAACTGAGATAGTGCCTGAAGAAAAAATAGAGACTTAGCACAGATATTTTCTCTTCCACCACCAGACTTAGTTCTGAGTTTTGAAATCGTAACTGGCCATGCACCACACTTTCATACATTTTTTTTCAGTTGATCTACTTAGGGGAAGTAGAAAAAATATCCTGCAAAGGAGAAGATCTTATAGCCTTGACAACAGAATGTATTTTAGAGGTTACCAGTTTTCAGATATCCAAAGAACCCCTATAATTTTAAACTCTGGCAAATCAGGAAGAACAAAGAATAGTCATCCTAATATTTGTTGAGGAACTGCTATTTTCCCATGGATTTTCCAGATGAAAACAAACTTGGAGCCTACACTGAGTTCACTGCAAGATTCAATTCACAGATGTCCTAGCATGTGTGGAGGACTTTTGAGATACAATTTTTCAGAAGTCTAGCTAGGGACAGAAGTGCCTCCAGATAAATCATTTGTCCTAGAAAAGATGAAAACAGTTACTTAGCACTCTGCTGCTAAGTAAAAAGTGATGGTTCAGTCTACCCAGAGGCACCTTGGAAGAGATGTCTGGCAGTCTACTTCTGAAAAATCAGCCATTGAAAATCATACGGGGCACAGTTTTACCCTGACACATATGGGAGCACCATGAGATGGAATCAACTCTATAGCTACTGATACTGGAAGGAGAAGAGACTCAAGACTACAAGTTTGGACCAATTAACACACTTCTTTGTTGGTGGAAATGGGGAACCATGCATTCACTATAGTGTCTCCCACTTCTATCAGTCAGTACTCTCACACCTGGATTCTAAGTATGGGAGAGGGTTCCTTTAATAAGACTAGAAAGATCTGTTTATATGTGTGTATGTGTGTATTTGGATGGATGGATGTGTATTTTTGTGTGTGTGTGTGTGTGTGTGTGTGTGTGTGTGTGTGTGTGTGTGTGTGTGTGTGTGTGTATTCTCTGTGAGACATTGAAAACACCACAATATTGGATCTTGGTGTTAGAGTGGTACCAAAGTGATACCTCCTTTTCATTGTATCAGCTCAGACAGCAGTAGCAGCAGCAACAGGGCTTTGGGCAGACTAGGCATCTCTGGCAGAACACAATTGCTTCTGTGTGAGGTTTGACATTCCTGGGCTAAATGGAGATGGAAGCGCCTTGAAAACAAGTGCTGGTGACAGCTTTAGCAGGTAACATCCTGTTCTATGTGTTTCTATAACGATGTCAGACCCTGTAAGGTATAAACCGATTGTCACTGAGTCAATTCCAACTCATACTGTTGTAATCTTTATGAGTTCCTTAGGCTGTAAATTTTTACAGAAGCTGATGTCTATATCTTTCTCCTTTGGAGAAGCTGATGGATCCAAGCCAACAACCTTTTGGTAAGCAGCCAAATGGTTAATTACTGCACCACCAGGGCTTCTCCCATAATGTATAAGGCACTGTCGTCCTATCAAAATACACATGTGTAAGCACCGGTAATATGAACTTAGAACTAGAAATACATCTACCTTTGTGAGGTTCTCTAAGAGTAACTGTAAGTCATTACCTGTAAATTACTGGAAAGCTGGGAATTTTTGAACTTAGATGTAGAAGCATGTGAAGTATGTGAACAATGCTTATATTCACTTTGATCCAGCATGCTGTGACACAAGGAAACATAGTTAATCTTCTGAACAACCTCTCTAGCTCTATTCTTGAAGAAAACATGTGGCATTCAGCTTGCCTCTAACTCTAGGAAAAAGATATCACATACTAGGCTTTGATATCACACTGGTCCTTGTCTTGTGAATCCAAGTTGACAAATTCATATATAAACTCTAAACTTCTGCTCACTCATTATGAGGAGGCAGAGATGGAACTGGACTCTAGCTCTTTCAAGTTCAAGCTGCAGTTAAACCTTCCTCCCAGGACTTCTCATCAAACATAAAAGCCTGAAGTCTAAAGATTTGGACTCCAGTCATTGAACTAATATTGGTTAACTGTGATTCTGTGGTTCTAAATGAATGTCGTGTGGTCTTAGTTGCATGCTTTACCGTGACTACTTTACAATAAACTGAAAAAGGTTTGCACATGTTTAACTTGAGGATCCTTCTATTAATTTGCTAAGATAAAATCCTACACAACATTTTGAAGGCTCTGCTGGCATCACAGGTCTCACTGGCTGACAGCAACACATGGAGGTGGAGCTGGAGCCATAAAGATGAAGAAGAAAATAGCAACCATCACAGCTAGTTGAGCCACAGGAGAGTGAGGCCTTGCAGTAATTGGAAGGAATCTGTAATGCCATGGAAGAGGATGAGGTGATGGTTCAGTAATCATGGATGTGATAAAATTGTAGAAATACTCTTTTTGGTGTTGCAGTAACTCAATGCTTATCAACAATGGGCTAGAGAAGAAAAGTGAAGCAAAAGAAGTATTGAATAATCAGAGTTAAACAGTTTAAGGTAATAATCGGCACTGTGACATTAGGGACCCTGTATGAGCCAGTGGCACTCTACTATATCAAAGTGCTTCACAGCACTGTATTAGTTTCCTCTTGGATGCTGTAATAAATGACCACAAACTTAGTGCCTTGAAACAACACAAGTTATTGACTTAGATTATAAGCTTTCACTTAAAGCACAATAAAATATTTAACAACGACAACAAAAATTTATTATCTGGAGGTCAAAAGTCCTAAAATCAAGGTGGATTCTTCATTCCTTTGGAGGATCTAGAAAAAAATTAATTTCCTTGCCTTTTCTGGCTTCTAGGTGCTGCATATATTCCTTGGCTTGTGACCAGTAACATGGCAGAATCTTTTCTTCCTTCTGCCCTCTGATTCTATCCTTACATCTAATCTTGCTGACTCTGATCCTGACTCCCACATATAAGGACACTTGTAATTAGATTGGGTACCCCAGGATAATGTAGCACAATCTCTCTATCCCAAGATCGTTAACTTAATTCCCTTTTACCATGCAAAGTAACATATTCATGGGTTACAGGAATTAGGATGTATACATCATTGGACCCACTCTCCAGTTTACCACAAATCCTTTGCCTGTTCTCACTAAAGTGCCTCTGTATCAATCCTTCTAGCCCAAAGAGCCTCCAGTTATCATTGCCCAGTTGCTTCTGTGCCTGTCCCATAGTACTAGGCTGCTGGGTTTCAGTCAGTCAGCATACATACCGTCTTCCAGACAATGGAACTCGCTTAAACATAGAGCACATGTTGATATTTATAGGGTACTTTTTCATTCTTTCTCTTAATCATCACTAAAAATCAATCACATGTGGCAAGAGGACAGACCTTTATCATCCCACACACAGATGAGACACTAAGGGGTTGAGTGGGAAGATTAAGATCACATAATCAACCAACTTGGCCTTACAGACATATGGAGAACACTTCACTCAACAGCAGCAAAATATACTGTCTTCTAATGCACATGAAATATTTTCCAGAATAGACTGAATTAATATGCCATATAGCAAGCCTTAATTCATTAATATATAAAGCTTGAAATATTATAAAGCATCTTTTCTGACCCTAAAGCCATAAAAGTAGAAAACAGTAACAAAAAAAGCAAGGAAAAAAAAAAAAGAAACACATGGAAAGTGAACAACAACTCGCTTAAAATCTATTGGGTCATAGAACAAATCAAGGACAGAATACAGAACTTAACAAAATCAAATGAGAATGAAAATCCATCATACCAGAACCTTTGGTACACAGCAAAAGCAGTGCTCAGAGATCAATTTATAGCAATAAATGCACACATCCAAAAAGAAGAAAGGGTGCAAATCAAAGCATTAAGCTTACAAATCAGACAAGGAGAAAGAGAACAACAAAAGAGCCCTCAGGCACCAGAAGAAAACAAATAACAAAAATTATAGCAAAACTAAATAACATAGAGAATAAAAATGTAACTGAAAGAGTTAACGAGACCAAAAGCTGACTTTTTCAAAAGATCAGCAAGATTAACACACTGTCCAAACTGACAAAAGGAAAACAAAAGAAGTAACAAATAACCTGAATAAGAAATGAGATGGGTGATATCACAACAGACCCAACTGCAATTCAAAATAATTACAAGAGAATACTATGAAAAATAGTACCTTCAAAATTTCATAACCTAGAGGAACTGGATAAATTTATAAAAACACACTATTTACAAACACTAACACAAAGCCAGAAAAACTAAATAAACTTGCAATGAGAGATGAGATAGAAAGCCAAAGCCAAGTAGGTAATCTAAAAACTCCCATCAATAACAAAAACAATCCCTGGCCTGGATGGCTCACCGAAGAATTCTATCAAACTTTCAGGGAAGAGTAAACACCACTATTACTAGTAGTTCAGAGTGGATGGAACACTTCCAAATTCGTTCTATGAAGCCAGAATAACCCTGATGCCAAAACCAGGTAAAGAAAATAGCAAAAAAGGAAATTATAGACCAACATACCTAATGATCTTAAATGCAAAAATCCTCAACAAAATTTTAGACAGTGGAATTCAATAATATATCAAACAAATAATTCACCATTGTGAAGTAGGATTTATACCAGTTATACACGGGTGATTTAACATTAGAAAAACAATCACTGTAACCAGTCACATAAATGAAACAAGATACGAACCACATGATTTTATTAATTGATGCAGAAAAGGCATTTGAAAAGTCCAACACTCATTCATGTTAAAAACTCTCAGCAAAACAGCAATAGAAGGGAAATTTCTCAACATAATAAAGGGCATTCATACAAGCCAACATCATCCTAAATGGAGCAAGTCTGGAAGCATTCCCATTTAGAATAGGAACCAGACAAGGATGTCCTTTGTCACTGCTTTTATTCAACATTGTGCTGCAGGTTCTAGACAGAGCAATTAGGCTAGAAAAAGGAACAGGGCATCCAAATAGGTAAGTAGTAAAAGGATCTCTATTTGCAGATGAAATGATCTTTTACACAGAAAATTCTCAAGAATTTACACATATGCACACAAAATAAAGGAACTAATAGAAGAATTTAGCAAAGTATCAGGCTACAACATAAATGTATGAAAAATTGGTTGGATTCCTCTATTCAAAGAGGACATCACCAAATCAATAGCATTTACAATAATGCCCAAGAAGATAAAATACTTAGGAATAAATTCAAACCAGAGCCATAAAAGACCTATAAAAGATAAACTATGGCAAGAAATCAAAAGATGTGGAGCTAAGATTGTGGACAAGCCACACATCTCCTCTGATTCCTCTAACAACTAAGGCCTTGATAAACAACTGAATGGAACCAAAAGGACATTATAGGAGCACCAAGATCAGGCAGACAGTTGTGACATTGAACTGGGTGAGAGGAAGGGGAACAACTGCCTTTGATGGAAGTGAATGAGCGAAACAGAGGGTCCCACTTCTGCTGGTGTAGGAGCAAGCAGCAGTGCAGGTGTAAAGGCCATCTTTGTTCACTGGCAGCCTAGGCCTGGGACTGTTGAACCAGACAGTGCAGATGGGCCAACTGCTACAATAAGTAGCGCTGCCAGAGAGAGACTGAGCTTAGGGTGGCCACACCTAGACAACATGGCAGTGTCTGACAGCCAAATGTAGCAGTGCCCTTCCCCCTCCTCCCTTCTCTGTTCTACACTGGAGGTTGAATTCTGGTGAACTACCTTGGCTGGAAGTGGCAAACTGTAGGTGTGCATTGTGAATTTTTCTCCTGGACTCAGACAGGGAAACAAAGGGAGAAGCAGAAGAAAAGTTCTGCTGGGTCTCCCTGAGCTGCAGAATGCTGCACTTACAGAGCACCATGTAAGTTCCACCAAACTGAACAATCTCAAGGTAAGTGCTTGTGAACACTCAGGGCCCAGTCCTTTCCTACATGCTGATTTCTTTCCCTATACTCAGCCTTTCTGACCTTCCTTCTATGCTCCATATCAGACACTAATTCTGGAGCACTACCTGGGCCAGAAGTAGGACATTTTATGTGTGTTCCCTGAGCTTTTCTCCTGGACTCAGAGAGGGAAACAAAGAGAGGGGCAGAAGACAAGCTCCACCGGCTCTTCTGAGCTGCAGTTTGCTGCTTCTGAAGAGCCACAGACGTTCACTGGAACATCACAAGCTACGTGTTCATCAACTTCCGTGACTCAAACCTTCCCTACACACTGATTTAACTCACTATATCCAGGATTTCCCATTCTCTCCTTTGTTCTACACCTAACTTTAAATTCTAGAGTGCTACCTGAGCTAGATGCGGGGCATTTTATGTATGTGCCCTGAGCTTTTCTCCCACACCTTGAGAGGGAAACAGACAGTGTTGGAAGAAGAGTTCTGTCTGCTTCCCTGAGCTGACAATTGCTGCTACCTTTCTCAGTGCAGTCATCACTCCAATCATCAGGTAACAGGCCATCAAAATTATTAAGGATCCAATAACCACTCTAGCTCCAATGTATGGCCTACTTGAACAGCTAAAACCAAATTAAAATATGAGGTCCAACAACTAAGTCCATGAACATAATTGTTCTAAGTGCTACATATCTTGTTACTGAATATCACTATGGTCACTTTTGAAGTACACCCCTTGGGAAGCTATGTACTGATGCCAGTGCTTAGTCCACCCTTCAAAACAATTTTGGAACTCTTTTTGGAATGACCATTGCTCATGGTCACAAGGTGGCAAGTATGCAAACTTAATTGTACAGTTGTCTGTGAGGGAGGTTTTAGCCAGTAAACAAATAACTGTACTGAAACACTTTACCTACTCACATCATCTGGCCCTCAGTGACTTTTTTTCTTTACCCAAAGATAAAAAGAAACCCTGAAAAGAGGACATGTTGATGGCATTGAGGACGTCAAGGGTAATATGACAATAGCTCTGATAGCCATTCCAGGAAAAGAGTTCTAAAATTGTTTTGAAGCGTGGACTAAGCACTGGCATTGGTGCATAGCCTCCCAAGGAGAGTACTTTCAAGGTGACCATAGTGATACTCAGCAATGAGATCTATAGCACTTTTTCTAGGATGAGTTCACGAACTTAAATGGCAGTCCTCATAAATATATAGATATGTTAGTTTGCAATAACCTAACAAATAAATCATAACAGCTTTCTGATGGCTTGGACACAACAATCAATTTCTAATTACTTAGAGAAGCAGATCACCATGGCTCCAGAACACTCCCAAAATACAGAATCAAGAATTTCCCAGATGAAAACGTCTTCCTGAAATTAGTGGAAGTAGAATACAAAAGAGTTATGTATAGAACGCTTCAAGAAATAAGGATGGAAATTAGACAAAGTGCAGAAGAACAACATGAAAAAATTAAATTAGCTAGAAGAATTACTAGAGCAAAAATGATCTGAAATTCAGCAGATTAAGAATAAAATCACAGAGTTAGACAATTGTCTTAGGCTGGGTTTTCTAGGGAAGCAAAACCGGTAACACGTGTAGGTACAAGGAAAGATTTATAATATAGATAGATAGATACAAATATAGGAAACAGCTCCCATAATCACAGAAGCTGAATGTCCCAAGCTCTGGCACAAGCCTCATGTGGCCACGGAAGCTGAGGAACCCAAGGTCAGCAAGTCAGAGACCAGAGTTCTAGAACTCCGGTTGTGTAGGTCAGTGGATCCCAAGCTGGTGGCGAGACGAAGCAACAGAGGCTGGCAAAACCAGGATCAGCAGGCCAGGGAGCAGGAGCAGGCAGAGGGTGGCGAACCCAGGATCGGCAGGTCAGGGAGCAGGAGTGACAGAGGCTGGTGAACCCAGGATCGGCAGATCAGGGAGCAGGACTCTCAAGTTCCAACTGTAAGGACTGATGAGCTCAACAGCTGCTAACTCAAGTCCCGGAACCAGACACTGGAAGAAGAGAGCAGGAGCTCCTGGCCACATGAGCGATCAGCAGCCATAGTCCAAGGTTGCGAGATGAGAGCCAAGGGGCAGGGAGCCACCACAAACCCCGCCCTGCCACTTAATACAGCAGCCAAATATGTAGTAGCCAAGTTGACATAATCCTGACCACCACAACAATTAAATAGAAAATCAAAGGAGTAGGATCCAAGCAATGGCATGCAGACTTAGTGAGACTGAAGATAAAGCAACTGACACCAGCATTTATGGGGGAAAATCAGACAAAAGAATTAAACATGAAGAATCATTAAGATTTATGTGGGAGTCTATCAAGAGGAATAATTTACAAATGATTGGATTATCAGAACAGGAGGGATAGCAGAAAATAGAGAGACTTGTTGAAGACTCACTGATGGAAAACTTCCCTGATATCATAAAAGATGAAAGGATATTTATCCAAGATGGTCACTGAACTCCAGACAAGGTAGATCCCAAAAGAAAGACACAAAGACATACTATAATCAAACTTAACAAAATGAAAGATAAGGAGATGCTCTTAAAAGCTACTAGGCTCAAATCAAAATTAATTTACAAAGGAGAGTAATTTAGACTTAGCACCAATTATTCAGCGGAAACCATGTTGGCAAGAAGGCAATGTGATGACATATACAAACTCTTGAAAGAAGAAAACTTCCAATCAACAATTATATATCCTGCAAAATTGTCTCTGAAACATGATGATGAAATTAGGACATTCCCAGATAAGCAGAAGTTTAGACAATCTTCAAAAAAACTAAATTACAAGAAATACTGAAGGAAGTTCTTCAATTAGAAAATCAATTGATATCAGACAGGATACAGCTTCCAGAGTCCAATTCGGCTAGGGATGTTGCAAAGTTCAATCAAAGCTAAAATATTAAAACTTGGAAAACAGATTTCAGTATGTAAGTAATGACAACATTATACTAAATGTAAATATTGACAACATGATATTAAAAAGCAGGACAAATTAATGTATTTATAGACCTTTGAGATGGGGAGGAAGTCAAGGCCATACAAAGAAATTAAAGATTGGCTTAAACTTAGAACATTGGGGGGAATAGTGGGGTAGGTGCAAAGCAAACTAATAATACTACACATCAAAACGAGAAGCACAATTTAGAAGTCTCAATAGACATAAAATCAACATTGAAAAGGATGGAAAAAAAGAAACCCATGAAGAAAAATGACTCAGAAGAGAATAGCAAGTGGAACAAAGAAACTGTGAACAACATACCAAAACAGGCACCAAAATGACAGCACCAAATCCACACCTATCAATAATTACACTGAATGTAAATGAATTAAATGCACCAATAAAGAGGCAGAGAGTAACAAGTTGGATCAAAAAACATGATCCATCTGTATGTTGCTTACAAGAAATGCACCTTGGACTCAAAGATATGAACAAACTGAAACTCAAGGGATGGAAAAATATATACCAAGCTAACAATATGCAAAAAATAGGAGTGGCAATATTAATCTCAGATGAAACAGATGTTAAAATAATATCCACCATTGTGGACAAGGATAGTCACTATTTATTGCTTAAAGAGTCAATACATAAGGAAGATATAACAATATTAAATATTTATGCACCCCAAAACAGTGCTACTAAACACACTGAACAAATGCTGACAACATTGAAAAGTGAGATAGATTATTCCACACTGAAAGTAGGAGACTTCAACATACCATTTTCAGTAATGGACAGGTCATCCAGACAGAAGCTCAATAAAGAGACAGAAGATCTTGTTGCAATGATCAACCAACTCAACCCCATAAAACATTTACAGAATTCTCCATCCAACAAAAATATACCTTCTTTTCCAATACACATAGAACATTCTCCAGAATAGACCATGTATTAGGCCATAAAGCAAGTCTCAACAAAATCCAAAGCCCTGAAATATTGCAAAGCATTTTCTCAGACCATAAAGTCACAAAAGTTTAAATCAATAGAAGAAAAAAACATGGGTAGGAACTCAAACTCATGGAAACTGAACAACATCTTGCTCAAAAAGTGCTAAGTTATAGAAGAAATCATGGATGCAATAAAGAAATTCATGGAATCAAATAAGAATGAAAATATATCATGCCAGAACCTATGAGAGACAGCAAAAGCAGGGCTCAGAGGTCAATTTATTTCAATACATACACACATCCAAAATGAAGGAAGGGCCAAATCAAAGAATTAATGCTACAACTTGAACAAGTAGAAAGAGAACAACAAAAGAACCCTTCAATCACTATAAGAAAACAGATAATAAAAATTAAAGAATAAAAAAACAATTCAAAGAATTAACAAAACTAAAAGCTGGGGTTTTTTTTTAATAGAAAAGATCAACAAAATCAATAAACTGTTGGCCAAACTCACAAATAAAAACAAGAGAGAAAACAAATAACCCAAATGAGAAATGAGATGAGCAATCTCACAACAGACTCAACCAAAATTAAAAGAATCATAACAATATTATAAAGAATTGTGCTCTAATAGATTTGAAAATGTAGCAGAAATGGACAAATTTCTAGAATCACATTACCTACCAAAACTAATACAAACAAAAGTAGAACAACTTAATAAACCCGTCACAAAAGAAGAGACTGAAAAAGTAAAAAACAAAGAAACAAAAACTACTAATCAAAAGAAGTCCTGGTTCCAGCCCACACAGCTTCCTTGGAGAATTCTACCAAAATTTTAGAGTTAATACCAATCCTACAAAGGAATTTCACAACATAGACAAAGATGGAACACTCTCTAATTCATTCTATGAAGCCATTATAACCCTGATACCAAAACCGGCTAATAGCATGAAAAAGAAAATTACAGATCAGTATCTCTCAGGAACTTAGAAGCTAAGATCTTCAACAAAATTCTAGCAAACAGAATTCAACAACATGTCAAAAAAATAATTCACCATGACCAAGTGGGATTTAAACCAGGGATGCAGTAATAGTTCAACATTAGAAAAGCCATAAATAAATAAATAAAACAAAAGATAATAAGCCAGGTCAGCACAACTGGACTACACCATAAGCTGAAAGTTTTTTCTAAATACAACCCAACATTCTAAAGGACAGAGTAGCAGGGACAGGGTTCTGGGGACTATGGTTTCAGGGGACATCAAGATCAATTGGCATATCTAGTTTTTTTTTAGAAAATAGTATCTAGAAATTGTACTGCATCCCATATTAGTGAGTGGTGCCTGGGGTCTTAAATGCTAGCAAGCTGCCACCTAAGGAACACCAGTTGGTCTCAACCTATCTGGAGCCAGTAAAAACCAAAAACATCAAAAACATTAGGCAAATATGAGCTCAGGAGACAGAAGGGTCTATATGACTGGGAAACTATGTCAGCATGAGACCAGAAAAACTAGATGGTGCCTGGCCACCACCAAAGACATCCCTATCATGGAACACAATGTAAAGTTCCTGACATGGCATGAGATAAAGTGATGTGCAGATCAAGAACTCTATTAAAAGATCAGGCTTGATGGTCAACAGCCTGGAAAGTCTGCTGAGAAAGTGGCCCCTGGACTTGTTGCTAACCCAGAGCTGAGATGAGTAATGAAGTGAACACTTCAGACAAAGATTAGACTGAACTAAGGAACATAAGAGTGATTCAGGTAGTGTGTGTACTCTAATCTTTATTGTCTCTTTTCTTCTGGTGCCTGAGAAGTTCCTCTGTTGCTCTCTTTCTACTTGTTCAAGTTGTACAGTTAATTCTTTGATTTGAGCCCTTTCTTTATGTTCTTCATGTTCTTGAGCCCTGCGTAACAATCTTGGGCTCTAGTGACTTTGACAATTGATTGCATCTGTGAATTTTAATAACATAGCTGATACTACCTGAAGGAAATTGAGGAGATGTCAACAATTAAGGCCAAACCTAACCAGCAGACTACAGGTCCTACTGGAATACTTTCTTGGGTGAGGAAATCATCCTTCGGGTGCCTTTTGCAATTCTCCTGACATATTTTCTCAGCCTAAGCCATCCTCACCATGTGGATGTCACGCTGAGAACATTGAAAAAGAGGTAATAGCAAATATTTCCCTGCAGAGCTAGATAAAAGTCAATTCATCTTATGTTCTGGCCATTCATTCACTAATACTGCATTCCTTCCAAACAACAGCTTTCAAGTGTGTTTCTGCTTGAGTTTTAGGGGTTTGTGTGTGTGTGTGAATTTTGATTTTTAAATACAATTTAATGCATCTGCCTTCTCATTTGCCCACCCTTCCCTTCCTGGTTGTTAGAGTTGGTTCTACCTCTGCAACCCTATGCACAGCAGAACAGAACATTGCCCAGTACACCATCATCACAAGCGCTGTTTGAACCTATTGTTACAGCCATTATGTCAATCCATTTCATTGTCTTCCTGTTTCTCACTGACCTCAACCAAGCATGATGTCCTTTTCATGCATTTGAACTGATGCATTTGAATTGGTTGGTGAAGAATATTGAATATATCATACAGTCCCTCCTAAGGAGATAACATGTCCAAAGTACATGAGATGAACTGTCACCATCCTCACTTCTAAGGAACATTCTGTCTGTACTGAGTCCAAGATACATGTGTTTATTCTCCAATCCGTCCACAGTATAGTAAATATTCTTCACCAACCAAAATCCAAATGCATTAATTAGTTCTTCTTTAGTCTTCCTTATTAAGGACAAACCTAACCTAAGATCTTACTAAGAAATACTAAAGTTCTTTCTTTACTAGTGCTTTATTGTACTTTGATAAGACAAACTCTGGACTACAACTCAAGGCAACCAGACATCCTAGCTCTACCACTACCTAGCTGTGCACCTCTGGACAAATCGCTTGTTCTCTTTAACCTTCAGTTTTCCTCATCTGTAAAACAGAGTAACAGTTTCTACTCTTCTATCACACATGCTGTTATAGGAGTGAAGAGAATAATAAGTATCAAAGTATCTTGATTTACTAAAGTCAATGCTATACAGAGAAGCTTACAAATGAGTATGTAAAAGAACACATACATACAGTAGTATTATTTGTAATCACAAAATACTGGAGCAATTTAATCACTGGAGGCCTGGTGGTAAATAATGATACATACAAACAACAAATTTTTCTGCAATCATTCAAACAATGATTGATTTGGAGATGATAGGGCAATAGATGACACGTAAGTGATGGATAAACAGATAAGATAGACAGGTAGACAGACAGGAATATTCCACTTTGAATTGTGGCTATATGCATACACCATCCCAGTCTTGTGGAAAGCAGGCCCTGGTCCACTTTCTTGTGTTTAATACATAGGCTGTGAACAGTCTCATTGTCTCCAGAAACAGACTGATGTGTAAAGATAATTTAAGGACCAAAGACAGATCTTCCTGAGAATAACTAATAAATAAATAACCTCAGGATCCCAAGGAAAGAAAGAAGTTAACAGATTTCTCATATGTTATCTCTGTTATCTCCTATAAAATAAATCTCATTTTTCTGATACAAAAGTAATGCATTTTCATTGATGAACTTTCAGTTGTATGAAGAACCAAAAAGAGCCCCCCTTAGTACCCCACCTAAAGGCAAACATGGTTAACATCTCAACATATTTTTACTTGAGCTTTTTCTATGCATTTTTACATAATTAATTTCATACCTTTAAATAACTGCAACTTCTATTTTAACCTAATATAAGACCATAAATGCTTTCTAGTGTTGACCCTCTCAAAAAGCATCTTTTTAAAGGCTTATAATCTGTATTCTTAACCACGTCCTCAAAGCTGCATGTTTAGATTGCTTCTTCTTTTGTATATACTGTAACTCTAGTTGCCCTCCCCACACTGTGAGAGCATAGTCATTGTTTACATTCTATATTTCCTGTGTCCATTCAACTAGCTCTTGTCTCCTCTGCTCTCTCACCTCACCTTCTGGACTGAAGGTGCCTAGTTAGTCTCATGTATCTACTTAAGCCAAGAAGCATACTTTTCACCAGTATCATTTTATGTCTCACAGTCCAGTCCAATCTTTCTCTGAAGAGTTTAGGAGTGGCTTCAGTTCTAGGCTAACAGAGAATCCAGAGGCCATGTCTTTGAGGGACCCTCCAGTCTGTCAGATCATCAAGTCTTGTCTTTTTAATAGGGTTTGAGTTGTGCACACCAATTTTTCCCCTGCTTCTTCAGAGACTCTGTTGTGTTACCTGTCAGAGCAGTCACTGGTGCTGGCCAGGCAGCATCTAATTCTTCTCATCTCAAGCTGATATAGTCTGGATTAGGTTGCCCTTTCTGTCTCTTGGGTGCATATGTTGCTTATATGTTTGATATCCTTCAGTCTCTTTTGCTCTAGGTGGGCTTAAACCAATTGACGCTTCTTAGATGTCTACTTGCTGGCTTTTAAGATCTAGATGCCACTCACCAAAGTGGGGCACAGAACCTTTTCTTAAAAAACCTTGTTATGCCAGTTGACCTAGATGTCCCCCAAAACCATGGTCCCTGGACCCCTGCCACTGTTACTCTGTTCTTTAAGTGCTGGGTTATATTTATGAAACTTCTTAGCTTTTGGTTTAGTCCATTTGTGCTGACTTTTCCTCTTTTGCATATTTTCCCTCCCTGCACCTAACTTAATTCTTATCTACTATCTAATTAATGAATACCTGTTTCCCTCCCTCCTCATTCTTGTAACTGTCAAAGATGGTTTTCTTCTGTTTTTAAACCATTTCTTGAGTACTTATAATAGTGATCTTCTATAATATCCATCCTTTTACAGTGGATTAATTTCACACAGCATAATGCCCTCCAGATTCAGAGTATTTCTTGAGAATAGATTTTCAGCAGTGAAATTGCTATATCAAAGGCTGTGGACATTTTCACAGTTTTTCATACATGCTGTCAAATTGATCTCTACTTGTCCCTATTTACTAGGTTAAAAAAATATTTATGCAATTCTGGAGTTGGGGAGAACTGCTTGAGTTTTTATGAAATGAAAGAATTTTCTCCTTTTTTATTAGTTTTGTTTAATTACACAAATATTTCATATTTGTCACAGAAGATTCATAGACGCATCCCTGAGACACTGAGTTACTGGCCTGAGGACTGGGAATCACGGCCTCAGGGGACATCTAGCTCAACTGGCATAAAATTGTCTGTAAAGAAAATGTTCTACATCCTAGTTTGGGGAGTAGCATCTGGAGTCTTAAAAGCTTGTGAATGGATATCTAACGTACTCCACTGGTTGCATTCCATCTGAAACAAGAGAGAATGAGGTAAACCATAGACGCAAGGGAAAGATCAGTCTAAACGACAAATGGACAACTACTGCAGTCCACCAGACTGAGTCCAGCACAACTGAAATGGTGCCCACTGCCACTACTGACTACTCTGACAAGGACTGCAATAGAGGGTCAAGAACAAGGCTGTAGAAAAACATAGAACAAAATTCAAACTCATAGAAAATTATCAGACTTATTGGTCTGACAGAGACTGGAGAACCCCTGAGAGTATGGCCCCTGACTCAGTATTGAAATGATCTTGAAGTCTAGCCTTCAGCCACAGGTTAGACAGTTCTATAAAGCAAACCATAACACACATAGCTCAGTCATGTATACAAGACTAAATGGACACACCAGCCCAGAGTCACGGACAAGAAGGCAGGAGGGGACAGGAAAGCTGGACGAATGGAAATAGGCATCCCAAAGTCAAAAAGAGGAGAATGTTAATACATCCCACTGTTAGCAACTAATGTCACAAAACAGTGTATTAACTGTTTAATGAGAGACTAACTTGGCTTTGTAAGCTTTCTTCTGAAGGACAACTAAAAAGAAATTCAAGAAGTAAAAAGAAATTCTTTACAGAATTAGGCTATGAGAAGAGAAAGGAGTCTATGTGACATGTAGTATCTACTCACCCCTTGGCCACAGTTTATACTGCTGCTTTCTCCTGTCTTCTGAGTGATAATATGACCTCCCTTCTTTTCCTCACAGTACCCCCCACTCCTGTTATCTCACAGCCCTTCCATTTCTTGGATGTTATCAGTTTGGTGATTTATTAAGGGGGATTCCATTTTGTACTTCCCAGTATAGGTCCCAAGTCCACATGCTGAGTTTTCTGCACTCTTGTCCGGGTCTTTGAAAAGTCAGGTATTGCAGCTAAAATAACTAATAGTGCATTCCTAATTTTCATGGACTTTGTGTTTCTCATTATTTTTCCTCGGATGTGACCACTGGCTCTTGTTCTAATGCCACACGAGGCTGGTTGTCACTTCTCACAGTGCAGGGCTAATGCTTCAGAGAAGGCAGACTCATCAGCCTTATGTATAGTCAGAGACCCCTTCTCTCTCCTTTCCAGTGTAACTCTGCTTCAGCGTCCACCGCTTTCACTGCCCACATGGTCTTTCACTGGACCTGAAGCAAGTCTCCCCACCCCCAACTTCTCTTCCCTTCTCATCTTTCTTATTATACTGCAGTAAAATCCGGTCTTCTCCAAGCAAAAGTCGTTTCATCTTACAACTTTGCTTTAACGTCTGCAGAGATTCTCTGTTACATGGAAAACAAAACAGAAATTCCTTCTAATTCTTTTTAGAATTAAACTGATATTTCCAACTTTATTTCCCATCAGTTCCCTTATGTATTCTCTACTCAAATCAAAACACATATCAGACTTGCTATTTCTTGTTCATGTGCTCAACTTTCCTTTTCACAAACTTTGCTAGTCCTATTTTTCTCTCTTTTAAATGCCTTTCATTACTCATTCATACCACCCTTACTTCCAGACTTGACTTAAATGCCTCCACATTCCTGAATCTTTCCCTGATCTTCTCAGCTAGAAACAATTTCCTGTGAGGGAGATTTTCTCACTTCTTTCCAAGTTGTATTGGGCCTATATACGTACATTCTTCTCCTTATAGATTACACATAATTTATATATTAAAAGCTTATATATTTTATCCCTCTACCCCTGTATGAAGCAAGTAGCTCAATCTCAGAGAAGAAAGTTGGACAGTTCTTTGGAAATTAAGTAGGCACAGCAAACCAAGCTGTACAAACCATGAAACTATTTTAAACTGGGGTTGGAGCAAGATATCAAGGCTCTTTGGGCAGAATACCGTGGGGATGGGGAGTCAGAGAGAAAGGTCAAAACAGCTAGCATAGAAAATATTAAGTCATTCAACAATATTTTTCAATGGATAGTAAGTATTCCATAGCAATAAGTACTGTGGAAGCTGTACAATGAGCTTTCAGCCTAGCTTGGGAACTAAAACAGATATGCAAAAAGTTAAGTAGCAAGGCTCCAGCTTCTATCTCCTTCTAATACTCTAGTCCTGCACAGTCAACTGCCAGGCTCAAATTCATTGTGTTTCAAATTAAACTCTCTCTCTTCTTGCCAGTCCTATGTTTTCTGTCTAATGATTTCACTATCCAGATTTTCAAGAAAAGACAGATACAATATAAGAATATGGGAAATCTGAGGTACAGGGGATTCCATCTTTTCAGTGCCCACGAAAATTCAGATACCTACTTTATGTATTTATGTATTTATATTCACTTTATGAGCTGGGCTCGTGAGTATAAAAGAAACAGAAGTAAATGAGACATGTGAACAAGCAGTCTAGTGGGAGAGGTGTAGAGCTTGCCAGAGGGAATGCCCTTCAGTCATTCAGTTTAGGGAAAGTAGACTATAATATCAACACACTTATTTTTGATTCTTGTGTATTTGTTTTTTACTTATTCGCAATAAGTCCAAATATTAAAACAACAACAATAGTATCTGTAAGCACTTTATGTTTGCAGAATAGTCTTCTAAATAGTACCTGATTTAATCCTCACAAACTCACAACGTATATTTTATTGCTGTCATTTTATAGATGAGGAAATAATGCTATAGGGAGGTTAAGTCACACAACCAGTTCCTTTCGGTATAGCAGATGTATACTTAATTTCTAGTATATGTCAGGCACCAGGCTAGGATCCAAGGGTAAAACAAATATTAACAAAGGACCTCAACCTTAAAGAATTTATAGCCTCAGTGAAGAGACAGACTTAATAATGGATAGTTTCCATGTAACATAGTATAAGGATGGCTTATGTAGAAGTTACTTCAAAAACTGAGAGTGGATAATATCCTGCCCAACCCTCAAATTCAGGAGGATTCAGAGAAGGCAGATGGGGGACACATTAGCTGAACTAGAACTTGAATATGGATTTAGAGTTAGCTTATAGATGGGAGAGCTGGAATTTGAACTCAAGTTTGTATGACTTTCCCACTGATGCTTTTTCTACCATCATGTTACATAGTACATTATCAGTGGATATTGAAAGAGATGAGAAGAAATGAAAGAGAGAGGCAGGGAGGGATGGTGGGAGGGGGGAAGAGGAGGGAGAGAGGCAGGGGTGTAGAGAGGGTGGGATGGAGGGAAGGGAGGAAGGAAGGGACCCATTATGCTTCTTTCAATGGAAGCAATAGCTGAAATATCAGCCCAAATGTTGACTTTGGCTTTAAAAACTCCACATTCTGACTCACTAGCTAATCATCTAACATATTTTAAAGAATTCCAGAGGACTCCCTTTCAGGATTGATTGGAGGTGAGACAAATTCTAGAACTGAGGAGAAGACTTCTCACTTATATCTAACCTACCTCCTCAAAAAAAAAAAAAAAAATCTTTTGATGTCCTGAGCTATACAGGCAGGAAGAAGAAAAATCTGAAGAAAACTAATGCTCCTAGTGCTACAGCAAATACTCTCCTAGAATCCCATACAGAATTTTCTGGCTGTAGATAATTCTGGATAAGAAAAAAGGGTCCTAATTGTCCTAAATTCATGTTCTCTGAAACTTATTGTAGAAGGAGAGGAGCCAGAATCTCTAAGACTTGAAGGTCAGGGTAGTGTGCCCACATCCTTGGGGTTATGCAGGCCACGTCTATCCTCCCATAGCCTTCCACTCCATGTGTTTGAGGAGCAGAGGCCACCGTGCTGGCCCCACTTCTGTATTTCCTGTTCCTTGGCCCCAGTAGCTGCTTTCCGTTTTGATGCGCTTGTCACACACATGCAGTTCTTCTTGGAGCTTGAGTGTGCCATAATTTTACAACTCACAAGACTCAAATAAGAAACAGGTGGAGAGATTCTCCAGGAAAATTGAAAAAAGGCCTCCAAACCCATGCTGCATGAGTTTGGCTACCCAGTGACTAGCCTAGTGGTTGGCTGGTGCTGAGGCTACCACTTCAAGTGTGAAACACAGATTTTACACTGTCGGGGGCGAAAAGAAACTGCGCCATAAAGATGGCGCCTGTTATCAGGAGCTCCTCCCCGAGACACTCCCGGTCTGATGATTAGCCTGCTGACGCAGTTCCTTGCTGGCGCGTGAACAGCTCGTGATCAGCTTTCTGACTGCTGGCCTCTAGAGCCCATAGCCACTCAGCTTCTCTTTGCAATGCTATGTTTTGCTCGTGCACTGCACATGAATCAGCTGTGCCTTATGATTGGTGGGATTGGACTATATAATGGGTGAGGGACATTGTAGTAGTTGTACAAAGAAGAACATAGGAAGTAGAATAGGTAGTAGAATAGAAAGTAGAATAGGAAGAAGAATAAAGCAAGCAACTTGCAAGGTGGCTCATATCTGTGTGTCCTGTCTTCTTTCCGTGGGCGGATAGTTAGGCAGCGACATTACACAAGCCAAATAAGGCCAGTTTTCTACCCTTTAGTCCTAAACATTTCTACTCAGAATTTCCTCTTGGCTCTTTCCAGCTCTTGGAGAACGTCAGACTTAACTGAAACAATTAATAGAATAAGTGTGTGAAGGAGGGTAACAGCTCCAAGAAATTACCACCATTTTGTTAAGGAGGGAGATAAGAAATGGGCCTTGGAAAGTAACAAGCTATGCAATGCCATTATCTAGATCAATTACAGCCTCAAGACCCTTCATTGGCTACTTGGGAATTATGATCTATGATTCAGTGTCTCCATGCATAGAGATGGATTACAATAGGCTTGAAGATGTTGCCACTGAGATAAAAGACCATGGAAAAACAAGAGATTGAGACTTTATAAAACACTGGCTCATGTCTCATGTGTGTATATTTTTAGCCTTCAAATATTTCCCTTGATAGTTTATGGCTATGATACCTTAAATCTGATTCACAAAGCCACCCACACTCAGCAAGACAGGCACTAGAAGTAAGCATCTCTAAAAGAGAAGTCATACTTCCTTCCTAGAGCATGTACCATGCAGATGCTGAGTGTCTAAGATGGCATCCAGATGTCTCAGCCCACCCAGCAGTTGGAGTTCTCTCCAGTCTGGCAGCCTCCCTCCTTCCGTTTTATATTTTACCATTCCTTTGTCTTAGCCCTCCACACCAACTAAATGGGTACTCTGTCCCAGCTCCCCACCCCACAGGCCTAATAATATTTTTCCTTATTAGATCACTCTGAGTCCTTGCTTATGATGTCAGCTCCAGCAATAAAGACTGACATATATCTTTCTCTCCCCACATTGAATTCCTGTCCATCCTTCAAGGTTTGACCCAAGTACCACACCCTCCATATTCAAGGCATTTCTTCCCTGACCATCCCAGCTACAAGTGCTCTCTCAACTCTTTGATTATTCATCACTCTCTTGACACATCCTTGCCACCTTGAGGTATATTTTTCATTTTTGTGCCTACTCTCTACTAGTAGCCCACGTGAACCTTTAGGCTGAGATTGTATCTTATTTATATTTGTTTCCCTCAAAACTACTTGCAGAGTCCGTTATACATCACAGTTACTCAATATACATTATTATTTTAGTAAGTAAATGCTCAAGTCCTTGAATCCCATGAGTGCATAAGAGCTCGTTGTTATCTCATTGATCACTTCTTTTTTTCATATTATGTAGTGTATTTCCACTTTAGACTTTTCAGAACTTTTAGGAGGTCGATTCATTCAAGATCTGCAGGTCCACGTCTGGCTCACTCTACCTTCATTTCCCTTGGAAGGCACTGTTTCCTCAATTTCTAAGTCTCTCCCTCTCCTCTGATGGTATGCTCGTAATAGCTGAGAACTCTCTGACTAGTCATTGATTCCTATTTTGCTTTTTATACATTTGTGTTGGCACAGATAAATTCCCATATCTCAGAAACTGAGGCTAATGCAGCAATGTGACAGCAGTGTCTCATTTATCTCAGCTATGTCCATCCTGTAACAAGCAGACAACCCAGGTATGTTTCTGTCACAGCCCCAACTTCCACCAGGCTCCCAATGCCACCCCACCTCCAGTACCCAAGGCTGGACTTTCTCCACAACTTATAAAATGTTTACTGCAGGATACATGACAGCAGAACCCCCAATCGAAGAGACTCATGAGAAGCAGACAATCACTAGGCTACTTGCTGTGGGAAAAAGAGAGCTTCTAAACTCACAAAGAAAAATCAAGTTTCTTTTGGAAATCCAAGCTTTTGGATTTGAGTTGGCAGAGTTGAACTTTTGAGCCGACCTCCAATATCTTTCAAGGAGGCATTCTGGGAGAGGGAATGAGAGTGATAAATTGAGAGAAAGAGAAGGAGATAGAGTTACACTTTCTCCATAGCCTCTCCAGCATTTGTTGGTTTGTGTTTTTTGGATCATGGCCAACCTTGTTGGGGTGAGATGGTATCTCATTGTAGTCTTGATTTGAATTTCTTTAATAACTAAAGATCATGAACAAGACTGCATGTGTGTTTTGGCTGCCTGGATCTCCTCTTTAGTGAAGTGTCTGTCCATCTCCTTTGCCCATCGCTTAATTGGATGATTTATCTTCTTCTTATTGATAAATGGTAGTATCTTATAGATTATGGAAATCAGGCATTGGTCTGACACAGAGTTGCCAAATTTTTTTTCCATTCTGTATGTGGCCTTTTAATTCTATTAATAAAGTCTTTGGATGAGCAAAAGTGTTTGATTCTTAATAGTTCTCATTTATCTATTTTCTCTTCTGTTGACTGTGGTTTATTTGACAGATTTTGAAGTCTGTCTACATTGTGTATTAAAACTTCCATTGTTGTTCCTACCTTTTCTTGGATGAGCTGTATCGTTTTAGGTTTGATATTTAGGTCTTTTATCCAGTTTGAGTTGGTTTTTGTATAACGTGTAAGATATGGATCTTGTTTCAATTTATTGCAGATGGATATCCAATTTTGCTAGCACCATTTGTTGAAGATACTGTTTTTACCCCAGATTAATGTCTTAGGGCCTTTGTCGAATATCAACTGTTCATAGGCAGATGGTGTCATCTCTGGGGTCTCAATACTGTTCCATTGATCCATCTGTCTGTTCTTGTACCAGCACCATGCTGTTTTGACCACTGTGGCAGTGTAGTATGTTCTAAGGTCGGGTAATGAGAGGCCTCCTAGTGTGTTCTTCTTCTTTAGTAGTACCTTACTTATCCCGGGCTTCTTTCCTTTCCAAACAAATTTTGTGATTTGTTTCTCCATCTCATTAAAAAATGACACTGGAACTTGTATTGGGATTGCATTATATAAGTATATTGCTTTGAATAAAATAGACATTTTCACACTGTTAAGTCTTCCTATCCATGAGTAGGATATGTTTCTCCATTTACCTAAGTCTTTCTTAGTTTCTTGTAGTACAGCTTGTCTTTGTAAAGGTCTGTTATTTCTCTGGTTAGATTAATTCCTAGGTACTTTATCTTCTTAGAGGCTATAGTAAATGGTATTGATTTGATGATTTCTCTGTTAACAGTCTCGTTGTTGGTATAAAGGAATCCTCCTGATTTACTTATGTTTACCTTGTATCCTGAGACTTTGCTGAGGTCTTCTATCAATTTGAGCAGCTTACTTACAGATTCTTTGGCATTCTCTACATATACAATCATATCATCTGCAAACAGGGAGATTCTGATGGGGTTGCAAAATGGTCCAGCCTCTTTGGAAAGCAGCCTAGTGCTTCCTTAAAAAAATGGATATAGATATACCATTTGACCCAGTAATTCCACTACTTGGAATATACCCTACAGAATCAAGGTCTTTCACACCAACAGACACATGCACAAGAATGTTTATCGCAGCACAGTCCACAATAGGAAAATGATGGAATCAACCCAGATGCCCAACAACAGAGGAATGGATAGGTAAACTATGGTATATATACTCAATGGAGCACTATGCAATGATAAAGAATAATGAGGATTCCAGGAAACATCTCATAACCTGGTTTCAACTGGAAGGCATTATGTTGAGTGAAAGTAGTCAGTGACAAAAGGACAAATATTGTATGAGACCCCTACAATAAGATCTCAAAAACAGACTTATGTATAGAAGAAAAGACTCTTTGATGGCTGCAAGGGAGGAGAGGGAGGGAGGGCGAGCGGGAGAGGGTTTAGATTAGATAGTTGCTAGAAATCTGGTTGGGTGAAATCGGTGATAGCACACATTAGAAACAAGAACAATATTATGTGGACTTCAGCATAATTTGAATACTCCTTCCCTCTTAACCCAATATTGCAAGGACAGAGTAGCTGGGGCAGGGGGCAGGGGGGAGGGGACCATGCTCTTAGGTGAAATGGAGGCCAACTGGCACAACTAGCGTTTTTCTAAGAGGACTCTCTCTACCTTACATTGGTGAGTGGCATCTGGGGTCTTAAAAGCTGCCAAGCTGCCATCTGAGGACACAGCAAATGGTCCCAACTCAGCAGGAATGGATGCTCACTGAGGACCAAAATGACATGGGGTAAAGGCAACCCAGAAGACAGAGAGACCCACATGAGTGGGTGCCTATATCGACTTGGGACTGGAAGAACTGGATGGTGCCTGGCCACCACCAGTGATAGCCATGATGGAGCTCACTAAGTTGAGTCTCACCGGCAATACAAGAATAAAAAGGGGTGCACCCTGAGATCTCCACTGAAAGACCTCAATTGATGGTCCAGCAGTTTTGGGGTTCCCCTGGGAGCATGGCCCCTGGCCCTGATGCTGCCCTTGCCCATAAATCAGGACAAAGGTCCACTCTTCGGACATGGATGGGTTGGACTTGGCGATGCAGACTGACGATATATTGGATGCACTTTATGGTTCTGTACATCTATAGCATATCATTCTGCTGCCTCTGGCTGGAGGAAGGAGAGTGGGTTGAGAGTTGAGGAAAGGAGACTGTTGCGAGGATGAGACATGTATGGAGCAGAGAGGAATAGTGTGCTGTCACCAGGCAGGGAAAGCAGTGGAAGTTGCGTATAGGTGACCATGTAAATTTATATGGGAATATGCATTTTCACTCAGTCATAATAAAAATAAAAAAAGAGAGGGAGAGAAAAAGATAGAGAAGATAGAATAATGGGACAGAGGCGCCAAGGGAGGAAGAAGATGAGGAAGAGAATGAGGGTCAGAAGAAGTTGGGAATGAAGGAAGAGAGGGAGGGAAAACTGGCTGACTGTACCACCGAGTTTCTTAAACTAGGGCCACAGCTCTGTGACAATCTTGACAGCTCCCCTGAGAGGGTTAACACCCACAAGGGCCAGGCTCTCCACAGCCTCATTAGAAATACCCGGAGTTATGAAACACATGCCAGAGTCCCCAGCCCCAAAACAACACCTGGGCAGAATTCAGGCAGTTTACTCTCCAAAGGCTGTTGTTAACTTTCTGTTCCAGTATCTATTAATGGTGCAACATTTTTGCACCATTACATGGATGTATAATATGTAATATAAAGGGGACTATACATCCAGACTAGACCTCATGTTTCAGAATATCTAGCAATAACTCTCCAATCCCCATACCAGCCTTCCAGTTTGGAAAATAAATTATTTGGTCTTTCTAGGAAACTGAGACTTATTAAGCCTCTACGAAGGCTGAAATACTCAGTCTCATCATTCTCCAAAAGAGTGAGCATAGCCTGGTAACCAGAAGGACATCCCCCTCGAGGAGCCAAGATACCTGAGACAGTTCCAGATATAATACCATGATGGTGATTGTAAGGGGAGGCACTCAGCTCAAGCTTCACAGACCAAAGCTATATATAGCCAAGGCTTTGGATATTGAAATAGTAGTTTCTGGAAACAGTCATTTAAGGTTGGGTGGCAGGGAAAGAAAGACCACAATGATAGTTTCTGAAAGGTAAAGCAGAATGATTCATTAATTAATAATGTTTAAAGAATCTAATGTCATAGAGAAACCTTGCAATAACTTCTAGTTAGTGGTAAACATAGCTATGAGTTAGTCATGCTAAAATATATGCCGTGAAGGCTTCAGTTAAGACCCCTTAGTTCCTCAGTACCAACAGTCTATCAAATGAAAGGAAGGATAGAAGCTGGGGACAGAGAAAGTGGTAGGAAGAAGAAAACAGCATAAGCCTCAAGGCAATACATGAACAGACAGAACCCAAGCTGTTAAACTTTGAATTATCATCACAAGGAAGCTAAGGAGTAATTGGGGTCAGGAGCTTAGATAACAAACAGAAAGGAGTACATAATCCATACAGCATTTGTCAATGAGAAGAAATGCCACTTTAATCCTTTTCCTCGTTCCTATAAATTAACACTCACTGCCAAGAACTCATAAGTCCATACCATTTACTCTATCATTCATTCATTCAACAAGTTATGGAAGCTGTGAGTGATACAGTAAACTTCATGTCAAGTCAGTGGATCCCCACAGAGCACATTCCATGTGCCAGACCCTATGCTGGGTGCAATACAGATATGGAGCATTTTTGCTTTCGATAATCTCCCATGTGGCAAGGTTTCAGACTCATGAACTCACAGTTTAAGACTCATGGATGGGATCTGAGCCCACTCAAAGATGAACTGAGAAGTACCATTCAGACCAAAATCATTTAAGCATACCATCTTTATGTGTGGAAATGCTTCCTGGTTTCCTAATAAAAGTTTTAATAGATACATAAGTAGGGTTGCCATGAGTCGGATCAGACTCGACAGCACTTGGCTGGCAAGTAAGTAGATACGGAGGGAGATATAAGACAGAGGCATTACATACATAAATATTTATTTATTATATATTATATATAATATATTTAAAAAACCCACTGCCATTGAATTGATTTCAACTCAGAGCAACCCTACAGACAGTATAGAAAATGCTTCTTAGTTTGCCTTAAGTCCCACAACAAAGTTGCTTTATGCATTTAGAATAAGCATTCCTCGGCTAGATTTTCTTGTATATGCAACTTTGTCAAATCTTCATTACGGGATTCTTTTGTTACCATGGTTTTGGTGGATCTATTAAAATTAAAATTAAATCTACTAAATGATAATTTTACTCTGAGCTACCTTAAGTTATTGCCAGAACAAAACAAAAAACAAAAAATAAAACTGACTGATGTCGAGTTGTTTCTGACTCAGCGACCCTGCAGGACAGAGAAGAACTGCCCTATAGTGTTTCCAAGGAGTACCTGGTGGATTTCAACCACTAACATTTTGGTTAGCAGCTGTAGCACTTAACCACTGCCCCACCAGAGTTTCTGCCAAAAGAAAGCTACCTATAAACATAAATCAATAAAAGTATATTAGAAGAGACCCAGATCAAGAAACTTCAGAGGTTCCAGTGGGTCTTGAAGGCATAGAGAAGGCCCAGCACCATGCCAGATATGTTGCAACACTCAGAGACAGGGAAAACATCCATAATGAGAAGACCCCAGGATTGACCTCTAATTTGGGACTGGCCAAATCCAGATAAGTTAACATGGAATCAGTCAACAATATCAGTTTTTCTATACACTCAAATACAATGTCCCCTCATTTGATACCAGCTCTAGCTTCAGAGCTCAAGTGCTGACCTTTCCCTGTGACACCAGCAGGGATAAGTTAGGGACCCAAAGGAAGCTATCCTAGGAGCAAGCAATTTCCCCTCCTGCCATACCCTCCAATCTCATGTGATGATGGAATTCCAGCATCTGGCCCTACTTACATCAAGGAGTGCAGGACATCCTTTGTGGAGCGTGATCATCAAAGACCAGCTGGCTTCAGCTTCTCGTCAATTAGTGAAGCTTCTTTGCTGTAAGCCTCAGACTTGGGGACTTTCTGGATCACTGAAACCCAAATGACTAGTAGATATTCCTTTATGAAGAGTGAAAAGAAAGAGAAAGCAATACTTTAGCACTGACTTTTACTTTGTTCACATTTTCTTTCTTGCCCGTCCTTTCCTGTGCATCACTATCCACTAGAAGCTTTCCAGCACCTCATACAATGAAGGAATTTGACATATCCTAGACTATACTTACTGATATTTATTGATTTATAAACTAAATTTTAACATATTTTAATTTAGTAAAATAATTATGCATTACATAAATAATGTTTTATGAAAACTACCTGTATTTTCAAAACATTTAATAAGAAGAACTTTAACATTTTTGCAAATCTCTTTTATATTTGACTTAATAAAGCACAGTTGGGTTCTTATGTATTCTTCTGTATTCAGTTTGCTGCATTATCAATTGTCATTTAACCTCCAAAAAACTGCATCATGCACTAATAGGAAAACAAGAGTGGAAAAGGAAAAACCACCTTAGCCCAATTGTGAAAGTGGTTGTAGTCTTGTCTTAAAGGCTTCCAAGGATCCCAGATTACAATAAGTCTCAGTTCCATCTCAGACTACCAATCCCCCACCCCAGAGGCAAGTAGCTACCAGTTACCTGAGTTGTCTTCCAGTAGCATCTTTCACATATACAAAAATATGCATGTGGGCATTTTTTATTTAAACACTTGATATTAACACACCCTTGGCTTTTCTGAGATCCATAGTGGGATAGTTCTATATCAGGATATGAAATTTCCTTCTCACTGATCTATAATATAATACTCAGTCCCCAGGTTATGAACAAGATCTATTCCTAAAGTCTATCTATAAGTCAGAATTGTAGGTAAGTCAGAACAAGTTCACACAATTCGTATTTAGCCTTAAACTAGTGTGGTACAGTGGTGAAGAGCTCATCTGCTAAAACCAAAAGGTCAGCAGTTCAAATCTAGCAGCTACTCCTTGGAAATCATCTCGAGCAATTCTACTGTGTCCTATAGGTTTGTTGTGACTTGAAATCAACTCTCAACAGCAGTGGGTTTTGTTTTGGTTTGGGGATTTAGTGCAAGATGAGTTGGAATCAACTCAGTGGTAATAGGTTTTGTTTTGGGTTGGTTTCAGTGCAAGAAAAAGCTCAAAGCCTTTTTAGTAATTTTAAAGCTACATGTATAGCAAGTGAAGATGACTGTGATTATGATTGTAATGAAGAATTCATGGTGAATAGCAATTGGTTAAACTGTTTCAAAGTGAGGGAAAATTTATATATCACTAAAGGGCAAAGTAAAGTTGTCCTTAAGTCTAACATTCATAAAGTAGGGGCTGCCTCACTCCACAGTGGTTAAGAGTTCAGCTGTTAACCAAAGGGTAGCAGTTCAAATTCAACAGCCACTCCTTGGAAACCCTGTGGGGCAATTCTGTTTTGCCTTACAGACTTTCTGTGAGTTGGATTCAAACAGAACAGACTTGATAGCAATGGGATTTTTGTTGTTGTTATTGTTGTATATAATTGTATACATCTACAAGGAAACCATGGTGGCAGAGTGGTTAAGTGCTAAGGCTGCTAAACAGAAGGTTGGCAGCTCGAATCTACCAGGTGCTCCTTGGAAACTCTATAAGTCAGTTCTGTTCTGTCCTATATGGTCTTTATGAGTTGGAATTGACTCAAGAGCAATGAGTTATTTTCACATATGTGTGCACATGTGTGTATGTGAGTATGGCTGAATGACTACTGTAAGTTTCCAGTTTCTTTCATCAGGGGAACAGACCTTAATGGAAATAAAGAGGTCACACAAAGCAAGAGCAGATGACACACATCTTAGTACAGCTTTTCCCTGACTTCTGATTCCCTAGAAAGACCTGCTTCTAAAGTCTTCTAAATTTTAGAAAATGACAAAATTTTATCATACTACTGCCTTTTACACTTGGACTTACATCACTACTCCAGGAAAACCTGCAGTAATATTCTCTGTGCTTGTGTTTATAAGAGCATCTACAAATATCAGCCTCCCTTGGTTCTTGAAACATACCCACTAGCATCAGCACCCCGTGATTGCAGGGGAAGAAAGCAAGATCCAGGGCCACGCGTCCCTAAACATATTTCTGAAAGCTATTTCCCTGCAGTAGTAAGGTGACAGAAGGTTAACCATGTCAGTTCACAATTTCACTGACACAAGTGTTACAGAAAATTGCTAATTTGGACCAATCACATCATAAGTCTCAAATGCTAAGAAGTATGCAGATAATTTGGGTTCACTTCCTCACTCTGACAATGACTAGTTGTACAGTCTTTGGTCTTCCTTGTAGGTGTATGTGTATTATCCTGTCACTGACAACATTGTACTTCAGATATTTTCAATCACTTCACAAACATGTAACAGCTGGACATTGAGAATGGGAGACTGAAGAATGATTGATACATTTGAATCATGGCAAAGAATATTGAATATACCACAGACTGAGACAATAAGAATGTCTTAGAAGACGTACAACCACAGTGCTCCTTAGAAGTAAAGATGGCAAGACTACCTCTTACATACTTGGGACTTGATATCAAGAGGGAACAACCCTTGGAGGACATCATACTTGGTAAAATAGATGGTCACTGATAAAGAAGGTGACCCTCAAAGGAATGGGATGGCACAGTGGCTGCAACAACAGGCTCAGACATACTAGTATTTATGAGGATAGCATAGGACTAGGCAATGTTCCATTTTATTACATATAAGATCACTGAGAGTCAGAAGCAACTCAAAGGCACCTGACAACAATCTTGGGCAGGTTATTTAGTGTTTATTTTCTTTACTCATAAAATAGAGAAAATTATACCTATCTGACAAAACTGTTAAGAACTATAATTATAATTATGTATCATTCTATCCAGTGATTTATGAAAAAAATGCAATCCTGATCCAAATGCCAATAACATTCTTGCTTTTTAGTTTTTTAAAAAACTTTGTATTGTGCTTTAGATCAAAGTTTACAATCTGAGTCAGTTTGTCATACAAAAACTTACATCTTTCTATGTAGCTGTAGCTGCTCTCCCCAACCTATGACAGCATGCTCCTCCTTTCCACCCTGTATTTCCCATGTCCATTCAGTTAGCTGCTGTCCCCTTCTGACATTTCATCTCACCTCTGGACAGGAGCTTTCCAGTTAGTTGCATGTATCTACTAAAGCCAAAAACAACACTCTTCTCCAGTATCATTGTATGTCTTATAGTCCAGTCCAATCTTTGTCTGAAAAGCTGTCTTCAGGAATGGTTTTAGCTCTAGGATAACAATGAGTCCACAGACCATGTCTTCCAGGAACCCTCCAGTCTGTTGGACCATCAAGTCTCATCTTTTTAATAAGGTTCGAGTTCTACACACCCATTTTTCTCCCACTCTGTCAGAGACTGCATGTTGTGTTCACTGTCAGGGCAGTCATTGGTGGTGGCCAGGCACCATCTAGTTCTTCTGGTCTCATGCCGATTTAGTCTTGGATTTTGTAGTCCCTTCTGTCTCTTGGGCTCATATGTTGCTTAGGTCTTTGATATCCTTCATTCTCCTCCACTCCAGGTAGGTTGGGACCAACTGATGCTTCTTAAATGTCTACTTGTTAGCTTTTAAGATCCAAATGCCACTCACCAAAGTGGGGTGCAGAAAATCTTCTTTAAAAACTTTATTATGGGGTACAGCGTCAAGATGGCAGACTAGACACACATCTCCTTAATTCCTTCTAAAAACTAAGGCCTGGATTGATAATTGAACAGAACTTTCTGAACACCAAGTGGGCCATAGGACATGGCTTAGGGCTGTCAGTATGGACTACATGACACTAAATGGAAAACTTCCTCTCTCTTGCTGAGCCCTATAAGCACAGATGGAAGGTGTTGGTGCTTTTAACATTTTTTCTCGTTTGGTTGGCCAGTAGGCGGGGGATGGGCCTGAGCTGGGACATATGCTGAAATGAAGTGCTGAAGTGAAGAGCATGTGCTGCAGTGGAGAGACAGTGTGTGGGATAGCCACATTTTGAGAGCCTGGTGATGGACTCAGGGTAACACAGCCCTTCTACCCTCTCTTTTCTGAGCTCCACCATAGATTCTGCTGTTTTGTGGAGGGAAGGGCAACTCAGCCAGGACACCATCTTGGCTGGCTGGGAGGTGGAATTACCCAACCAGAGGCCTCAGCATTGGTTAATTCCCAGGCTGGGAAACAGTGCCAGCCAGGGAAGTGCTTTTCCAGGAGAAAAGCTGTGTTTAGCACCATGTAGCCCAATGGGTGGGGCCTGGCAGGGAATGATGGCAGGGCAGCAGGCTGTCCCTACTTTGAACTGCATGACAGCATCTGGGGACAGCTGAACAGGTGCTTTGGTTGTCAACTACAAGTTGGGGCTTGCTACACCTGATGGCCTGACTGATTTTGGAAGCTGTGAGATAGCTTTTAGCTTTTTAAATAAGACTTCCTGGAGAAATAACTGTGGTGCAGCCCAATAGCATCTCTTCCAGCCTTTACTGACCTACATAATAGGGTCAGCCAACAACCCTCTGGTGACTATGGAGTAGGACCATGTCTTTGCCAGTTAGGAGGCAGAGCCTGCTACCCCACAGAGTCCACTAGGACCAGTCTCTGGAGTACCTAGAGGTGGCTGGTAACAAACTGCCTTCCCAGAACTGCACCTAACCTTCTGTTGAGGCAACACCAGAGAAACTATACTGTCTCTAGATGTTCCAAAAGCAACAAATCCCAGCCACATATTTAAAGAAACATCCAACCATAGCTCCAGAAAACTCCCAAACTAAACAATCAAAGAACTTCCCAGATGAAGAAGCCTTTTTGAACCTATTGGAGGCTGAGTACAAAAGAATTATATATAGAACCTTCCTAGACATGACGGCACTTGGCTGGCTTTGGCCTAGACATTATAAAAAATTCAGTAGAGCAAAAAGAAAAAGTCAGCAAGCTGTTCGAACTGATGGAACATCAGCATTCTGAAATCCAACAGATCAATAACAAAATTACAGAATTAGACAATTGAATTCAAAGCCAAAAGAGCAGAACTGAGCAGCTGGAAATTAGACATACTGACCTTGAAGACAGAGCTACTAACACCAGGATTTATAAGGAGAAACCAGAGAAAACAAATAAGCAAAATGAAGAAGCATTAAGAAACATGTGGGACTCTATCAAGAGGAATAATCTACGATTAACCTGAGCTCCTGAACAGGGAGGGATACCTGAAAACACAGAGAGTATTGCTGTCGAATTGCTGACAGAAAACTTCCCTGAAATCATGAAAGAAGAGAACATAAATATCCAAGATGTGTATTGAATGCTACAAAAAAATAGACCCCAAAAGAAAGACACCAAGACATAATATAATCAAGCTTAACAAAAGGAAACATAAGCAGAAACTCTTAAAGGCAGCGAGACTCCAAGCAAAGCTAACATTCAGAGGGAAGCCCTGTAGGCTTTTATCTGACTTCTCAGCAGAAAAGATGTTGTCATGGAGGCAGTGGGATGACACATTCAAAGCCCTGAAGGACAAAAACTTCCAACCAAGAACTGTATATCCTCCAAAACTGTCTTTCAAATATGAAGATGATACATTGACCTGGGACTGGAAGAACCGGATGGTGCCCAGCCACCACCAGTGATAGCCACGACGGAGCTCACAGAGAGGAGTCTCACTGGCAATACAAGAATAAAAAGAGGTGCATCATGAGATCTCCACTAAAAGACCTCAATTGATGGTCCAGCAGTTTTGGGGTTCCTCTGAGAGCATGGCCCCTGGCCCTGATGCTGCCCGTTCCCATAAATTATAACAAAGGTCCACTCTTTGGACAGGAATGGAATGGACTTGGCAATGCAGAGTAACCATATGTTGGAAGCACTTTATGGTTCTATACATCTATAGGATATCATCTTGCTGACCTCTGGCTGGAGGAAGGGGAGTGGACGGAGAGGAGGGGAAAGGAGACTGTTGGGAGGATGAGACATGTATGGAGCAGAGAGGAATAGTGTGCAGTCACCGGACAGGGAGAGCAGTGGAAGCTGCATATAGGGGGGCATGTAAATTTATATGTGAATGTACATTTTCACTCAGTTATGTTAAATAAAAATAAAAAAATAAAAAAAGGAGACAAATATGAAGATGAAATTAAGACATTCATAGATAAACAGAAACTTACGGACTTTGTAAAAATGAAACCAAAACTACAAGAAATATTGAAAGACGCTCTTTGCTTAGAAAAACAAAACCGTTAAGTGTATATTTAAGGCAAAGCAGGACATAACATCCAGAAACCTACTCAGTTAGAGAAGGCACAAAACTCAATCAAAGCTATAATATTAGAAGAAGGGATCCAATGATCATATCATAAAAACTCAGATACCATAACACTAAAAAGAGAGATATATACAGTAGTTATAGTCCTTCTAGATGAACAGGAAGTTAATAAGATATGTATAAGTTAAAATTGGATTTAAACTCAGATTATTAAGGAGGATCATAGGGGTAGTTGCAAAGCACAATAAAAATGTAGCATGACAAAAAAGAAATGTAATACAGGAGTGTCAACAAACACAAAACAAATGCTGAAAAAGATGAAAAATCAACCCATAAGGAAGATTCAGCCACACAACAGAAGATTAATAGCAACAGAGAAAACACCAACACAAAAATAAATACATCAAAATGACAGCACTAAACACATATCCATCAATAATTACACTGAATGTAAATGGACCAAATGCTCCAGTAAGGAGACAACGAGTGACATCTTGGATCAAAAGACACGCCCTGTCTATATGTTGATTACAAGAAACTCACCTTAGACTTAAAGAAATGAACTGAAAAGTAAAGGATGAAATAATATACACCAAGCTAACAACATACAAAGAAGAGCAGTTGTGGCAATACTAATCTCAGATAAAACAGATTTTAATGTAAAATCCACCATTGTGGACGAGGGTGGTCACTACTGGTAAAAGTTTCAATACACAGGCAGGACTTAACAATATTAAATATTTATGCACCCAATACTACAGCATCTAAACACATGGAAGAAACACTGACTACACTGAAAAATGAGATAGATCACAATAATAGTGGGAGACTCCAACACTTCACTTTCAGTATCAGACAGATCTTCTAGAAAAAAGCTTTGTAAAGACACAGATCTTATTGCTACAATTAACCAAATAGACCTCATCAACACATACAGAACTTTTCATCCATCAACAGATAACTACACCTTCTTGTTCAATTCACATGCAACATTTTCCAGAACAGACCATCTATTGGGACAGAAAGCAAATCTCAACAAAATCCAAACCATTGAAATTATTGTAAAGCATCTTCTCACACCATAAGGCCATAAAAGTCAAAATCAATAGCAGAAAAAGTAGATAGAAATTGGAACTCATAGAAGCTGAACAACACCTTGCTTAAAAAGCCAGAAGAAATCAGGATGAAATAAAGAAATTTATGGATTCAAATGAGAATGAAAACACATCCTACAAGCACTTATGGGATACAACCAAAGCAGTGCTCAGAGGTCAGTTTATCTCTATAAATGAACACATCTGGAAGGAAGAAAGGACTCAAACCAGAGAATTAACCCTACAGCTTGAACAAGAAGGAAGAGAGCAACAGAGGAACTGTTTAGGCACCAGAAGAAAACAGATCATAAAGATTAAAGCAGAACTAAATGAATTAGAGAACAGAAGAAGAATTGAAAAGCCTGATAACAATGAAAGCTGGGTTTTTTTTAAAGGATCAACAAAATTGACAAGCCATTGGCTAAACTTAATAAAGAAAAACAAGAGAGGAAACAAATAGCCCAAATAAGAAATGAGATGGGAGATGTCACAACAGATCCAACAGAAATCCAAAGTATCATAACAGAATACTAGGAAAGACTGTATTCTAACAGGTTTGAAAACCTAGAGGAAATGGACAAATTCCTAGATGCATATTATCTACCAAAATTATCACAAGGAGCAGTAGAACAGCTTAATATACTGTTCACAAAGGAAGAGACTGAAAAAGTCATTAAAAAAACTGCCAATCAAAAAAAGCCCTGGCCCAGGTGGCTTCACTGCAGTATTCTACCAAGCTTTTAGAAAAGCATAAACTCCAATACTACTGAGATTATTTCACAGCATAGACGAGAATGGAATACTCCCAAATTCATTGTGTGAAGCCAGGATAACCCTGATACTAAAGCCAGGGAAAGATTCCACAAAAAAAAGAGAATTACAGACCAATTTGATTGGCATCACTCATGAACCTAGATGCAAAAATCGTCAACAAAATCCTTGCCAAGAGAATTCAACAATATGTCAAAAAAAGTAATTCATTACGACCAAGTTGGATTCACACCAGGGATGCAAGGCTGGTTCTAACACCAGAAAAACAATTAATGTTATCAACCACACAAACACAAAAGACAAGAATCGCCTGATTTTGTCAATTGGTGCAGAAAAGGCATTTGACAAAGTCCAACACCCATTCCTGCTAAGAAAGTCTCAGAAAAATAGGAATAGAAGGCAAATTCCTCAATGCAATAAGGGCCATCTACACAAAGCCAACTGCCTTCATCATCCTGAATGGAGACTGAAAGAATTTCCCTTGAGAATGGGAACTACACAAGGATACCCACTCTCACCTCTCCTACTCAACATTGTACTAGAAGTTCTGACCAGAGCAATTAGACAAGACAAAGAAATAAAAGGCATCTGCATCAGCAAAGAAGTAAAAATCTCCCTATTTGCAGATGATATGACTGTATACACAGAGAATCCTAAAGAATCCATAAGTAAACTACTCAAACTAATAGAAGAGTTCCACAAAGTATCAGGATATGAGATAAACATAAGTAAATCAGTAGGACTCCTTTATACAAAAAAAAGACATCATTAGAGAAGAAATCACCAAATCAATTTCACTTACTATAGCCCCCAAGAAGATAAAATATCTAGGAATAAATCTAAACAGAGAAATAAGAGAACTATACACAGAGAGCTACAAGACCTTAATGCAAGAAACTAAGAGAGACTTACGTAAATGGAGAAACCTACTCTGCCCATGAATAGGAAGACTTAACATTGTGAAAACGTCTATTTTACCCAAAGGGACATACATACACAATGCAATCCCAATATAACTTCAAGTGACATTTTTTAAGGAGATGGAGAAACAAGTTACCAACTTAGTTTGGAAATGGAAGGAACCCCAGATAAGCAAAGCACTACTAAAGAAGAACACACTGGGAGGCCTATCACTACCCAAATTTAGAACCTATTACACTGTCGCAGTGGTCAAAACAGCCTGGTACTGGTACGGATAGACCAATAGATAGACCAATGGAACAGAGTTGAGACCCCAGAGATGCCACCATCCTCCTATGAATAACTCATATTCGACAAAGGCCCAAAGATTGCAAACTGGGGTTCAAAGAGTCTCTTTAACAAATGGTGCTGGCAAAATTGGATATGCATCTACAAAAAGCTGAAACAAGACCCATATCTCACACCTTACACAAAAACCAACTCAAATTGGATAAAAGACCTAAATATCAAACCTAAAATGATAAAAATCATGCAAGAAAAAATAGGATCAACAATGAAAGTTTTAATACACAACATAGACAAACTTCAAAATCTGACAAAGCACAATCAACAGAAGAGAAAATAGATAAATGGGAACTACTAAGAATAAAACACTTCTGCTCATCCAAAGACTTCATCAAAAGAATTAAAAGACCATCTACGGAATGGGAAAAAAATATTTGACAACTATATGTAACACCAATGTCTGATCTCCATAATCTACAAGATACTGCAAAATATTAACAAAAAAAAGAGTAAGTAGCCCAGTTAAGCACTGGGCAAAGAAGACGGACAGACACTTCACTAAAGAGGATATCCAGGCAGCAAAAAGATATATGATCAAATGCTCATGATCATTAGCTATTAAAGAAATCCAGATCAAAACTATGATGAGATACCATCTCACCCCAACAAGGTTGGCCATGATCCAAAAGACACAAACCAACAAATGCTGGAAAGGCTGTGAGGAAACTGGAACTCTCCTACACTGCTGTTGGTATTGCAAAATGGTATTCCAGTCTCGTTAGAAAGCAATTTGGAGCTTCCTTAAAAAGCTGGAATTATATACACTATTTGACCCAGTAACCCCACTCCTTAGAATATATCCTACAGAATCAAGGGCAGTCACACAAACAGATACTTGCACATGAGTGTTTACTGAAGCACAGTCCACAATAGCAAAAAGTTGGAATCAACCCAGATGCCCAACAACAGATGAATAGAATGGATAAACAAACTACAGTATGTGTACTCAATGGAACACTATGCAATAATAAAGAACAATGATTGTTTCAGGAAGCATCTCATAACCTGGTTTCAATTGGAAGACAATATGTTGAGTGAAATCAGTCAGTGGCACAAGGACAAATATTGTATGAGACCCCTACTATAAGGACTTAAAACAGACTCATGTACAGCAGAAAAGACTCTTTTACAGCTGCAAAGGAGGAGAGGGAGGGAGGGAGAGGGTTGTTTATAGATTAGATAGTTGATAAAAATTTGGTTGGCTGAAATCAGTGACAGCACACGTTAGAAAGAAGATCAGCTTAACTGGACTTCAACATAACCTGAAAACTTCCAATCTTAACCCAATATTGCAAGAATAGAGTAGTAGGTATAGGGGCCAGTGACCATGCTCTCAGGGGACATCGAGTCTAACTGGCATAACTAGCCTATTGCCAGTAGAGTCTTCTCCACCCTATACTGGTGAGTGGCATCTGGGGTCTTAAAATCTAGCAAGTTGCCATCTGAGGTACACCAAATGGTCCCAACTCATCCAGAACAGATGATCACCAAGGACAACAACAACATGAGGGAAAAAGAGCCCAGAAAACAGAGGGACCCATGTGAATGGGTGACTATATCAACATGTGACCGTAATAACCAGATGATGCCCGGCCACCACCAATGACAGCCATGATGGGGCTCACAATGTCGAGTCCCAGTGGCAACATGAGAAAAAGAGAAGTGCACCCTAAGAATTCCACTAAAAGACTGCAATTGATGATCTGAATGCCTGGCAGTTCCCTTTGGAGCACGGCTCCTAGGCCTAATGCTGCCCCTGATCATAAATCATTACCGAGGTCAACTTTTCAGACAGGTACAGAGTGGACTCAGGGGCACAGAGTGACCGTACAGTGTGTACACTTTATGGTTCTATGCATCTATAGGATATCATCCTACTGGCCTGTTTCTAGAAGGGAGTGGAGAAGTGGAGAGGAGGGGACAGGAGATTGTTAAGGGGATATGACATGTATAGAACGGAAAGGGGGAGTGTGCTGTCACCAGGCAGATAGGCAAGCTTGTAAATGTAAATTCGATTGTACACTTTAACTCAATCACGATTTTAAAAAACCTTTGTTATGGCAATTGACCTAGATGTCTCCTGACACCATGGTCTCCAGACCCCTGTCCATGCTACCCTGTCCTTTGAAGCGCAGGGTTACATTTAGGAAATTTCTTAACTTTTGGTTTAGTCCAACTGTGCTGACTTCGCCTCTTCTGCGTGTGGTCACTCTGTTCACCTAATTTAATTCTTATTCACTATCTAATTAAAGGACACCCTTTTTTTCTCCCCACCCTTGGAACCATCAAAGACTGTTTTCTTCTGTGTGCAGAGCATTTCTTGAGTCCCTGTCATAGCAGTCTCCTATAATGTTTGTCCTTTTGCAACTAGATTTCTCCCTGTTATGAGATGTTTCCCAAATTCATCATTGTTCTTTATCATTGTATTATATTCCATTATGTGAATATACCATAGTGTGTTGATCCATTCATCTGTTGATGGGCACTTCAGTTGATTTTATATTTTTGTTATTGTGGACCATGCTGCAATAAACATTGGTGTGCATGCATCTGTTCATGTGACAGCCTTTATTTCTGTAGGATATATTCCAAGCAGTGGAATTGCACAATCACATGGTATTTTTATTTATAGCTTTTTAAGAAAATGCCAAATCCATTTCCAAAGTGGTGGTACTGTTTTACATTCCTGGCAGAAGTCTGTATGTGTGCCTGTCTCTCCACAGCCTCTCCAGCATTTATTATTTTGTGTGTTTTGGATTAATATCAGGTTTGCTGGGATGAGATGGTGTCTCATTGTAGTTTTGACTTGGATTTCTCTAATGTCTAGTTGACTGTGAGCATTTCCTCATGTATCTATTATCTGTCTGAATAGCTTCTTTAGTCAAGTGCCTGTTCATATCCTCATTTTTTAATTGAGTTATTTGTCTTTTTGTTGTTAAGTGTTCACAGTATCTTGTACATTATGAAGATCAGACACTAACCAAAGTTGTCATAGCCACTTTTTTTTCTCAGTCTGTAGGTTTTGTTTCTACCCTTTTGATGAAGTTTTTGGAAAAACACAAGCATTTGATTTTTAGGAGTTCCCAACTGTCTGTTTATGCTTCTGGTCTTTACATTGTTAGCAATGTCTTATATTCTGTTTATGCCATACACTGGTGCTCCCAGCACTGTCTCTATTTTCTTTCATTATGTTTATCATTTTAGATTTTTATATTTAGGTCTTTGATCAATTCTGAGTTAGTTACAAAAACATTCTTTACAGAGATAGAAAAACTTATCATTAACTTTATGTGGAAAGAGAAGTAAACTTCTATTGAAGAAGTAGGACTCAAACTAATTGACCTCAGTACCTATACTATAGCTATGGTAGTGAAAACAGCCTGGTACCAGTACAGTAACAGATACATTGATCAGTAGGAACTATCTTAATCATCTAGGGCTGCTGTAACAGAAATACCACAAGTGAATGTCTTTAACAAAGATGAATTTATCTTCTTACAGAAAAGCTGGCTAAAAATTCAAATTCAAGGCTTCAGCTCCAGGGGAAGTCTTTCTCTGTTTGCTCGAGAAGAAAGTCCCTGTTGTCAGTCTTCTCCTGGACTGGGAGTTTATGGAGCACAGGGATTCTGGGTCCAAAGGATACACTTTGCTCCCAGCACTGCTTCTTTCCTGATAGTATGAAGTCCCCAACCATCTGCTTGCTTCCCTTTCCTTTATATCCCAACAGACTGCCACAAGGCATAGTACAATCTTACAGATTTGAATCCTGCCTCACTAACACAACTATTGCCCATCATCCCTCACTAACATTATAGAGGTAGGATTTATAACATAGAGGAACATCACACGAAACTGAAAATCAAGACCTAGTCACATTGCAACACATGTTTTTTGAGTGGGCACAATTCAATCCATGACAGGAATAGAATTGAGAACTAAGATGTAAATCCATCTACCTATGGTTACCTGATCTTTGACAAGAGCCCAAAGCCCATCAGACAGGAAAAAGACAGTCTTTTTAACAAACGGTGCTGGCAAAACTCAACGTCCATCTGCAAAAAATACGAAACATGATCCATACCTCACACCACCCTCAAAAATTAACTCAAAATGGATCAAAGACCTAAATATAAAGCCAAAAATGATAAACTTCAAAGAAGAAAAATAAGATCAGTGCTAAAAGCCCTAACACCAGGATCCAAACCATAACCAATAACACATGAACTCCAGAAGATAAGCTAGATAATTGGGATCTTCTAAAAATTAAACACACACACTCATCAAAACACTTTACTAAAAGAATAAAAAGAGAACCTACAGAAAAGGGGAAAATATTGGCTATTACAAATCAGACAAAGGTCCAATCTCTAAAATCGACCAAAAAATCCAACACCTCTACAACAAAAAGACAAACAATCCAATTAAAAATGGGTAAAGGAAATGAACAGGTGCTTCACCAAAAAATTCAAGCAGTGAATAGCACATAGTGAAATGCTCACTATCAGTAGCCATTACCCACAAAAAATCAGAACAAATGCACCGCCGTTGAGTCAATTCTGACTCATAGCGACCCTATAGACGGAGTATAGGGTTTATAGAGTTTCCTATAGAAACCACCTATAGAGTTTCCAAGGACTGCCTGGTGGGTTTAAACTGCCAAACTATGGGTTAGCAGATGTAGCACTTAACTACTACACCACCAGGATTTCCTCACTAGCCATTAGAAAAATTCAAATCAAAACCAAAATGAGATATCTTCTCACCCTAGCATTACTGGCAGGAATAAATAAAACAAAACAACAAAAATAGAAAATAACAAATGTTAGGCTATGGAACGATTGGAACTCCTATGTACTGCTGTTGGGAATGTAAAATGATACAAACATTTTGGAAAACAATATGGCATTTCCTTAGCAAGCAAGAAATAGAAATACATGATCCAGCAATCCCACGCCAAGACAGATATCCTAGAGAAACAAGGGTCATCGCATGAATAGACATGTGCACACTGATGTTCACTGCAGCACATTCACAGTAGAAAAAGTTGGAAATAATCCAGATGCCTATTAAGAGATTAATGTATAAACAGACTGTGATAAACACACACAATGGAGTATTATGCAACAATAAAGAACAATGATGGATCTGTGGAGCATCTTAGAATGTGGAGGCTACTAGACAGCATTATGCTGAGTGAAGTCAGTCAGTCACAAAAGAACAAATATGAGACCACTACTATAAACCTCATGAAAAGGTTTACACATAAAAAGAAACAATCTTTCATGGTTACCCAGGAGGAAATGGATGAGTATAGAGAAAACACTAAATAGATAGTAGATAAATGGTAACTACGATGCAGGGTAAGATAATACACAACACCAGGGAAATTAGCCCAACTTGTACAAGGCAAAGTCGTGGACACTCCATAGACATCCAGGCTACCTGAGTAACCTAACTGCTGAGTTACGGGCTCTGGGGGCCATGACCTTCACAAACATCTAGCTCAATTAGCATAACATATTTTATAAAGGAAGTATTTTACATTCTACATTGGTGAATAGTGTCTGGGGTCTTAAAAGCCTGTGAGTAGCCATCTAGGATACACCTATGGTCTCACTCCTATGAAAGTAAGAAACAATAAAGAGAACTAAAGATCAGTCCAAAGGACTAAAGGACCACACTGACAACAGCTCTGCAAGACTGAGTACAGTACAGCTAGGTGGAGCTTGGCAACCACCACTGACCACTCTGGTAGGGATCACAATAGAGGGTCCTGGAGAAAGCTGGAGAAAAATTTAAAACTAAATTATAACTGAGAAAGAAAAGACCAGATTTGGTGGCCTCACAAATATCAGGGGGACTCTGAGAGTATGGCCCTTGGACCCCCTTTTTTGCTCAGTAATGAAGTCACTACTGAGGTTTACACTTCAGCCAAAAATTGGACAGGTCCATAAAACAAAAGGAGACTAAAGCGGCACATGAGCCTAGGGACAAGGACTAGACAGCAGGAGAAGGCAGGAAAGCTGGTAACAGGAAATCCTAGGTTGGGAAGGGAGAGTGTTGGTATGTGCTATTGTTAACCAATATCATAACACAATATGCATACTGCTTAATAACAAACTAGTTTATTCTGTAAACTTTCATCTAAAGTGCAATAAAAAAGTAACAATTATGTATAAAACATGCCCAGCACATAGTAGATGCTCAACAGTCACTAATTGTTGGCCCCTCCCCACTTATTGTTCTACGAGTAGAAATGAGTCATGCAGCTTATCATATGTCTTTGACTGAACTGGCTTTTCAGAGAATCCCAACGGTCTACTCTTTTAGGAACTATGGAGATACATGTGTCTGGGGCAAGAAAAGATGGCAGAGGGTATTTATTCCAACAACAAAGGAATTCCCTGAGGTGTTTGTCAGGCAGTTTGGCTTTCCTCTTTCTCACTTCACCATGCCAGGAAAACAGGCACCAATAGATCCCATATTTCTGTTTCAGCTTTCTAGACAGCCTCTGAACCTACACAGCCCTATATTTTGTGTATGTGTAAGTCCAGAGGACCTAGAGGAAATGCACTAGGCTTGGCAGGGAGCTCAGAAGAGCATAAGGGAATATAAATTAGCTTTTGAATGATTCCCAGCAGCAGAACCAGCACCTGTGGGCATTACAGAGGAGGAAACTAGGTTTAGGGACACAAGTATATTACCTCAAGGAAGCAGACCAGCTAGCAAAGACAGAAACAGAATTCCAGATGGAGTTTGTCCTACCCTAAAGCCCATGTTTTCAACCACTTCCTTACACACTAGTCCAACTATGAAATAGACCACTATGTGTAGTACAGCAGGACCAGCACCTTCACAGAGGTGAAAAGATCTTACAGGGCTGGCAGACTATGCTGAACTCTAAACTAATAGTTTTACTAACCCAGTACCATAACTATACTAAAAATCAAAATGCTTTAGAAAATCATCTCTAAACTAAACACAAAAAAAGAAGAGCAAGTCACAGAAACCATGATTTTATTGGCTTGGAACCTCATTATTTCATTAATATTTGATTACTGGGTTATCTCCTGGTTAATACTAGTAGATTTTTCAATCAATAGATTATTATTTTGAGTAGATGATTGATAATTTTAATATTAATGTATTCAACAAGGTTTCTGAAGTTCTGGTTTGTGTTATATGGTATAGGTGACATAAGGATGAAGAAAACATACTCCTTGCCTTGAAAGAAGATAAACTAACAGAATACATTTGAGTTAGTGGAGTAATGAGATAGAAAAGGATAAAGAGCTGAAAGAAGGGGAAATCAAGTGAGTGTTCAGGGAAGAGTTGTTGAAGAAGTAAAGCACACTTGAGCTGACACTGGAAACACAGTTAGAACTGAGCGCTGTACAGGTTCATATGCTTGGCTGCTAAAGAAAAGACTGTAACTTTGGGTCCACCCAGAGCCCCCTTGGGAAAAAAGCCTGCTGGTCTACCCTGGCAAGTCAGCCATTGAAAACCCTATGGAGCACAATTCTACTCTGATACTCTGCAGTCAGTGATCACCATGAGTCACAGTTGACTCCATGGCAACTGGTGGCTGGTTTGGAGGTAGAAATAGTGACAATGATAGTCTAAGAAAAAGGAAGAATTGATTAGGATATTATGGGATAAGCGAGTCAATTACAAGTTGGCTGTAGAACAAAAACAGGTAGATAATTCACGATGAAGCTGGAAAGATAGCTGAGGTAAAATGTACAGATTGTGGATGCCTGAGTGATTTGAAAAAGCTTTGGAAGAGACGTGATGGCAGGCTCAGGGAAGCTTTGTAAGGCCTCACTTGACAAGTAGGAAATCTTTAGAGGAGAGAGGAGTGACAAAGTGATCAATTAGATCCTAACATAGAATGATGGCATCAGGAGGGGAGCAGGGACAGTACTGAGGTGTAACTGAAAGGATTGGCTATGAGAGGGGAGAAGAAAGCTGGAGTCAAAGAAGCCTTGATTTCAGCCTGTACGTGAACTGGGACACATTACTGTTAACAGACCAAAAACTCTTTGGTGTCAAGTTGATTCTGATTCATAGCAACCCTATAGGACAAAGTGGAACTGTACCACAGGGTTTCCAAGGAGCAACTGGTGGATTGGAACTGCTGACCTTTTGATTATCAGCTGAGCCCTTAGCCACTGTGCCACCAGAGCCCCTCTTAGACAAAAAAGTGGAGGAATTGGTTTGTAAGAGGAGATTGAGAATTTGGATTTGAACATAAAGGATTAGGTTTCCTTAGAATGGAAATATGTAGTGTACCCAGCAGAGAGAGGTAGAAATTCAAGTCTGGCTTTTAGGAGAGAGTAGAATTAGAGATACAGATTTCAGCTTCTGCTACATACAGGCAAAGACTGAAGCCTGAGACAGCTGAGGTGATCTAGAAAGGGCAAAGGGAAAAATTGGAAGACAGAGCATGCACTGAGTAGGTAGAATGTCCTAGCTTAGAGGACAACTTAAAAATAGCTCCTTCTCACAAAACATGGAAATCCCTGATCTAACTCCAACTCCTTTATTTCTCAGATCAAAAAAAACAAACAAGCAGACAAACAAACCCCCAGGCCAGGCTAACTTATCCAAAGCCTCCAAGCTACTTAGTAGCAAACCTGAGACTAGAGGACTTAAGTGACCACTGAGAATTATTATTGCACATGCGCTATACACACTGTTGGATTCAAGAGGCCTGAGAACAACCAGAAATCTCATTTATCTTGTTACATTCTGTAACACTGTAACTTGCCCAGCCATAAACACAACTCAAGGGTTCAAACAGCATCTTATTCTCACTGTCTCCTTTACCCTCATTTTCCCCACCACTGCCTCAACCACCAGCATGATAACAGAGAAGAGAAAAATACCACTGAGTCTTCTCTTTTTCGAATATGCACAGGATTACAGGCTTTTGGAGCTAAAAGGAAGTTACGAGGCAATCTTGTGTTCATAACCTCTAGAGAAACTGAAGCTCAGAGAGATTCAGTGACTTGCCCCAGATCACCAGTTAGCAGTAGAGCCCAGGCCAAAATTCCAAGCTCTTGTTTCTTCCTATTACACTGCCAGCTTTTAGTCCAGGAAACATTTTTAATGCAAACTCTCTAAATCCCTGATTACTCCACGTTATGCTGTACAGCCCTTTCCCCTCAAGGTGCTTCCTGTGAAAAGAACCTCATGGTCTAGTAAGTTTGAAGAATGTTCTAAGCTATCCCTTCCCTTGGACAGTCAAAGCATTTACTGTAATATTAAGGACTTGGGGAAATTCTGCAGTCAAGAAACCTGTTTAGTTCTGACATTGCCCGAATTTATTTAAACACCGAACTCTGCTCTTTATCCTATCCCTCTTGTTATCTATGAAAAAGCCCACAGCTTTTCAAAGATTGTAGTTGGTAAAATACCACCTTAGTTTTACTAGCAGGATTTCCTATGTAAGTCTCAAGCAGAAGTATCAATATCGAGAGGTCCTCACTGTACAAGGAGTGGGGAGCAGTGAGAAAAAAAGGAGAGAAAGGCAGCAGAAGATTCTAGCCTCTTCTAGAGTCAACCATTCTCACAAATACAAAAGAGTGAAACAGCTGTTAGAGAAATTTTTGACTTGGAAATTTTTTGATTATAAGGCAAGAGCTTCCAACTGAGAGTTCTCTTAGGAAGACGGGGTTTAGATGTTCATCTAGCGTACATGAGCTAATGTGTGAGATTTGCTTTGCTTCCATACTGCCACTCTGCCTCTTCTCCAATCTGTTTCCTCACTCCTATACCCTGATCCAAACCCAAACATCTCACATCTGGACTACTGAAGCCAGCCTGTGACAGTTCTCCCTGTCCTCTTTTTCCCCTCCAGTTAACCTGCCATGCTGTTGTCGTATTAATCTTTTAAACCACGTGCCACCCACTTGAAGAGAAAATACTCAAACCACTTCAATGTCTAAAGCTCATCTTAATGTGATAAATGAAGCACATCTGCTACAGACTGTCCCCTCAAAAAATATTTTTTGGAATCTAACTCATACCTGTGGATGCAATCCTGCCTGGGAAAAAAATGGTTATGTTAACACAATGTTACATTGTATGTTAATGAGGTTAATAGTAGCACAGGGTGTATCTGAAACCTAATTATTCCTGAGTTATGTGAAGCATCACAGACACAAGCAAGCATATTATGGGGGGAAACAGATTCTGTCTGATGATGACGGAGGCAGGTGAGTCTACAAGCCCAGAGACTGGAAGAACTGTCACTTACTAGAACCCCAATGGAGTAATTGGGTAAGTGCTCAGCTGCAAACTCAAAAGCTGGTGGGTCAAACTGACTCAGTGGCTTCATGTTAGAAAGACTTGGCAGTCTGCTACCACAAAGATACAGCCAAGAAACCCTACGGTAACTCTACTCTGTAACACGGGGTCACTATGAGTCCAAACAACAATCACAGAAGCTGAATAGAAATAGGAAGGACCTCTCTGTGGAGCCACACGTTGAATTCACTCTTCTAGCCTCATAAACTACAAGGAAATAAATTACTGTTCTTTAAAGCCCCCTGCTTGTTCTGTTTCTGTTATAGTAACACTAGGAGGGTAAGACAGCTCCTAAACAATGCTGTCTGTTTCTGCGCCTCAGTGTAAATTACCAACACTCCAAGTTCATCTTTTCAGTAACTCAACCAGCCCACAGCAGTCTGGCTGCTAAGCCTCTGTTTGCCGTCTCCTGCCTATCTAGTCCTATCTGCTTCTTACCCAACCACCAGCGTCTACCTCCCGTCCCCTGTTGCACCGGCCGTATGGACATTGTTGCAGACACTGAGCAACTAGCCCCACCTTGACTTCATTTCTCTTTTATTGTTTCCTGAATTTTCTAGTTGATAAGAAACTCAGAAAGGGAAAACATTTAGCAAATAACAAAAAAACTCTTGCTGAGTGAATGAGTGAGTCCGTGTGGACCTCAAAGAACTTCAGTTCCACAAAACACCAGGAAAATTAACCTCTTTCTCAGCCTCAAAGGCATTTAAATCTTCTCAGTTCAATGACTACGAGCTTTAAATGAGGCCTCCATTCTGGAGGGCCCAGCAAGGCTTCATTATTTTTCTTATAGACAGAGCTGTGTTTCCTGCCACCTTCTCACAGGCTCCTCGCCATGCATGACCTCCAGGAAGGAGAGTCTAGACTGAGAATATTAAGCGATATTTAAACATGTATCTCTAAATTTTCCATGGGTCTGGCCAAAAGAATGTTCTTGTCAAGAACACATTCTCTCTTGACAATTGTTCCTTCATTCAATTAATTATTTGACAAACATTTAGTGAGGTCATCACAGTGTACTGCAGGTTTGCTGAAAATGTAGTTAGTGGTGCACCTGCAGTGGAATCACCAGAGGGTGGTTGTTAAGAAATACAGGTTTCTGAGTGAAAAGAAGGGAATGTGCTGTCACCGGGTGAGGAAAGCAGATAGAGCTGCAGATAGGCAGGCATGCAAAATTGATTCAGATTATATACTTAATCACAGTTGAAAAAAAAAAAGAAGAAAGAAAACAAATACAGGTTTCCTGGACACTGCACAGAAGATGTCTTATGAAGTAATCTCAGGATGAAGCCTGGGATCTGCATGTGTAACCAGCCCTCCAGGTAATTCTGAGGTATACTAAAATTTAAAACCCAGTAATTCAGTGGAGTAACCAAAACATTGGTGATCTGAACCCACCCGGACATTCTCTGGAATAAAGCCCTGGTAATCTGCCTCCAAAAGATGAAAAGTCTATGGAACACAGTTATACTCTGACACACATAGGATCTCCGTGGTCCAAAATCAACTTGATGGTAGTGCTTTGGTTTGGTTTCTTGGTACCATGAAAAAGACAGACATTAAAGAAATAATTATAAAACAGTTATATCTACTTAAAGTGGAAGAGATGCTCACAATGTACAGTGGGAAGCATAAGAACAGTAGCCAAGTAATGAGCAATTCTGGTTCTGCACTTACTTGAAGTTACTGTCTCTTAGTCTTATGTGCCCTTATCTGTAAAACAGGGAGAAATATCCACCTCACATAACAACTATAAAGTTTAATTGAGATTGAATATGTAAAGTGCTTTAATGTCTGTGCATGACAAACACCACAGAATTTATCATGAATGCTACTCTGAATTACGAATGAAATTTAAAGAAAAGAGAGACGATCAGAAAATAAATTTTCTTGAGAACAATGGAGTCTGACTTTAATTTTAAAGCAGTGTCTTTCAAAGTATTTGTACAGTTCACAAGATTTCCAGAGGTTTTAAAATCTTGTATCTTTGAGAGTATCAGTCAAGAAATCAAACGGGCAAATTTGCTGCAGAGAACCCCCTTAAAATCATAAAAAGCAGATGTCACTTGGAGGACTAAGGTAGGCCTGACCCACACCATGGTGTTTTTAATTGTCTCATATGCATGCCAAGCTGAACAATGAATAGGGAGGCCTGAGGAAGAGTTTATATATTTGAATTACGGTGTTGGGAAAGAATACTGAATATACCATGGAAAGCCAGCAGAATAAACGAGCCTGTTTTGGAAGCAGTATAGCCAGAATTCTCCTTAGAAACAAGGATGGCAATCTAAAGAATGTGTCCATACTTTGGACATGTGACAAGAATATCAATCCCTGAAGATGGACATCGTGCTTGGAAAGGCAGAGGGTCAGCAAGAAAGAGAAAGACTCTCACAGAGATGGAGTGACACAGTGGCTGTAACAGTGGGGTCAGACAAAGCAAGGCTATGAAGATGGTGCAGGACCAGGCAGGGTTTTGATCTTGTACATAGAGTTGCCTTGAGTTGAAACTGACTCTCTAGAACCTAACAACAACATCTTTGATTCTATAATTTGAAGTTTTTTTGTATGAATGGTAAGTGTGGTGGTTAAGATTGTGTCAACTTGGCAACTCCATGTTTGGCTGCTGTATGAAGTGGCAGGAGGGGGCCTGTGGTTGCTTCCCTCCCTTCAGCTCTCATCTCTCTTCCCTCAACCACCTACTTCCTGTCTGCTCACACTGCCAGCAGCTCCTGCTCTCTTTTGTGTCTGGTTCTTGGGCCTGAACTAGCAGCTGTTGGATCCATTAACCATTACAGCTGGTGAGTGAGAGTGCTCCTCCCTGACCTGCTGATCCTGCGTTTGTCAGCTCCTGCAGTTCCATGAGTCAGCAGAGACCTCGCAGTCTTGCCGCCAGCTTGGGATCCACCAACCTACACAGCCGGTGACCTAGAAGTCTGGTCTCTGATCTGCTGACCTTGGTTCACTAGCTCATGTGGCCATGTAAGGCTTGTGCTAGGACTTGGGATGTTCAGCTCCTACAATTGCGTGAGCTATTTCCCTCATATAAATCTTTCCTTGTACATTACTGGTTTTGCTTTCCTAGAAAACCCAGCCTAAGACAGTAAGCACCCACTGTCTGCCTTTTTACTTGTGTTTACAATTGTGAAAAGCCGAATGAAAGCCAGATCAAGTCAAGAACCAATCTAGAAATAGATGACATGGTGGGAAAACTGAGTCATGACATGACACGGAGTTTAATCTTCTAACCCATAGGATCCAATACCATGTTCATGCTGCAAGCAGTTGTGTAATGTGGGCTCTCCTTTTTATATATCAACATGTACCAGTTTGCCATGGGTTGAATTGTGTCCCCCCAAAAACATGTGTAGCCATGTGACTGGGCCATGATTCCCAGTATCTTGTGCCAGCCAAGCGAAGTGCCATCGAGTTGGATCTGACTCATGGTTACGTGCTACCACTGCTAACCACAAGGTCGGCAGTTCAAATCCACCAGGTGCTCCTTGAATACTCTGGGGGTCAGTTCTACCCTGGCCCCTAGGATCACCATGAGTATCTTGTGACTGTCCTCTGTTTTGTGGTTTTCCTATGCCGTACGTTAAAGGATCAGGGTGGGACTATAAATCCCTTCATAGGATCACCTCCCTGCTCCACTGTAAAGAGAGTTTCTCTGGAGTATGGCTTGCCCCACCCTTAATCCTTTCATCCTAAAGAGATAAAAGGAAAGAGAGGCAGGCAGAGAAATGGGAACCTCACACCACCAGGAAAGCAGCACCGAGAGAAGAGAGCATCCTTTAGACCTGAGGTTCCTGTGCCAAGATGCTCCCTGGACAAAGACTGATGCAAAACTGGACTTTCCTCCAGAGCCGACAAGGGGGAAAGCCTTCCCCTTCAGATACGCTGAAGCAGACATCCTGAATTTGGACTTGTAGTCTACTTGACTGTGTAAGAATAAATTTTCCTTTGTTAAAGCCATCCACTCTGTGGTATTTCTGTTAAAGCAGCCCTAGCTGAATAAAACACAGTTTATATACAGAAACCTGTGGGGTAAATACATAGGAAAAAGTAGTTCTTTTTCTTGACTGTATTAGTAATTGGATTAGATACCCATTTGCCACAATGCTATCCTCATCTTCAAGTGAATAGCCAATATAACAAATTATCAAGTGATATCCAATTAAGACTGGCATTTGATGACTGCCTACAGCAGAGTTTTGTTTATCAGTATGAGAACTCATTTTCCTGAACTTATTAATCCTTGAGTCTACTAATAACAATTTGTTCAACATATTTATACCAACTGGTGTTCTCTGCATGTGTATTAATGATGTTTAAGTAATGAACCGAGATTAAACATAGATCAGGCCCTAAGGCTACATGGTTTCACTGTGTCTATGTTTAATACCACATTGGTGAGTTTCAAAAAAAACTATGTCATCAGCCACCTTATAATAATGTTTTGCATTTAAACTGTGTTGGATTTACAGTATGTTTTGTTTAATTTATAAATTAGCTTTAGACCTATAGTTGCATAAGAACTAGAAGCATACACTTAGTTTTATGTTTGTAAGTATTCTAATAGCATTTGTCTTACTCATCTAGTGCTACTATAACAGAAATACCACAAGTGAGTGACTTTAGCAAAGAGAAATTTATTCTCCAACAGTTTGGTACAAGCCCAACTTCAGGGTGTCATCTTCAGGGGGTGGCGCTCTCTGTTGGTCAGCTCTGGAGGAAAGTCCTTGTCATCAGTCTTCCCTTGGTTTGGGAACTTCTTGCTCTGCAGGAACTCGTGATCTAAAGGATGTGCTCTGCTCCTGACACTGCTTTCTTAGTGGCATGAGGTCCCCAGCTCTCTGCTGGGTTTCCTTTCCTTTTATCTCTTGAAAGACAAAATGCGGTGCAGGTCACACACCAGAGAAACTAACTTTACATTGGTTCAGGGATGTAACCTTATAAAGGACATTAGAGTCCCACCCTAATTCTCTTTAATGTAATCTAGTCTTGCCCCATTAACCACAGGCAGAGATTAGGATTTACAACATACACAAAAATTACAATCACAAAACAGAAGATAAACATATAACACTGGGAATCATGGTCCAGCCAAATTGCTACATTCATGAAGGAGGCATGGTTCATTCCATGATTTCATCCTAATAATTAATCATGCACAGGATCTGAAAAAAAAAATTCCCTGTGAAATAGATCAACACATTATTCAGGTCTGAGAAAAAACAAATTAGTCAAACTCAATATTCAGCTATTTGAGAGCTGAGTTTATTCTTCCATTAGCAGTTGTGTCCCCTGAGAATGTCTGTCCCTGCCTAGTTACCAGGGGTAAGCAGCAAAGAGCTCCTTAGACACTGAGCCAAGCCACCCAACAGCATGTCATCAGCCTTCCATAGTTGTCTTCCAAACTTCATTTCCCATTGCAGCCTACATTGCCATTAGCAAGGTGATTATTCTAGTGTGCTCAAGAGAATATTTTCTTTGTGGAGAATCATTTACTTTACACTGAAAGTGATGTGCACAAGACTCCTTGAGAAGTCTGGTTGGTGGTGGGGTGGAGATTACTGAGTTCTGGTAAACGGAAAAGATATGGGCCTAGATATCTAGATGCTTTGTCACCACTATTATCTATTATCTAGCTTTCATTTACTCAAAACAAAATGCTTTAGTATCCCATAATCAGTGGGCTAGATCATAGGTGGTTTCTCCTAATGCCTATCATTAAACCATTCAGGAGTAAAAATAATCACCTCATCATCATAAGAATGGGTTTGAAATTATTTTGAATAATAGTCCTTCTCCCAGTATCTCCAAGGAACTATGGCTGAGTAAATTCAGAACAAGTCCAGGGATAATGGCTTATAATCCTAGATGGGGCTAGACTAAAACCTTTAGTGGCTCCAAGCATTGAATATATTATACAGGATCTTCCCCACCCCCACCATGCACTGTTATTTAAAAACATTTTAAAAAAAATGCTAAAGGGCAACAATAAGGGTAAGAATACCCCCATATAATTACTCTTTTTCTGATCATGACTACTTCAATACTTTTTTGGACTATCAACTCATTTCTGAAAAGAATTAGAGATGCCCCTACTAGGGCCCTAAACACATGCCTTTTGTGGATAGCAATGTTCTAAGTAGCATCCCAGCAACAAAGAAGCCTCCACTGACAGTGTCTGTTTGTTGCTGTGATGCTGGAAGCTATGCCACTGGTATTTAGGTGCCAGCAGGGTCACTCATGGTAGACAGGTTTCAGCTGAGCTTCCAGACTAAGACAGACTAGGAAGAAGGACCCGGCAGTCTAATTCTGAAGAGAATTAGCCAGGGAAAACCTTATCAATAGCACCAAATGTTGTCGATATAGTACCCAAAAATGAGCTCCCCAAGTTGAAGGCACTCAGAAGACATCCGGGGAAAACCTGCTTCCTCAAAGTAGAGTCAACCTTAAAGATGTGGATGGAGTAAAGCCTTTAGGATCTTCATCTGCTGATGTGGCATGACTCAAAATGACAAGCAACAGCTTCAAACATCCATTAATAATCAGAACGCGGAGTGTACGAAATACGAATCTAGGAAAGTTGCAAATCATCAACAATGAAATGGAATGCATAAACATGAATATCCTAGGCATTAGTGAGCTGAAATGGACTGGTATTGGCCATTTTGAATCTGACAATCACTTGGTCTACTATGCTAGGAACGAAAACTTGAAGAGGAATGCTGTTGTGTTCATCTGAAAGAACACTTCAAGATCTGTCCTGAAGTACAGTGTTGTCAGTGTGAGGAAGGCCAGTTAATACGACTATTATTCGAACTCATGCATGAACCACTAAGGCCAAAGATGAAGAGATTGAAGACTTTTTACAGCTTCCACGCTCTGAAACTGATCGAACTTATAATCAGGATGCATTGATAATTACTGGTGATTGGAAAGCTGGAAACAAAGAAGGATAGGTAGTTGGAAAATACCACCTTGGTGATAGAAGTAATGCCAGAAATCACATGATAGATTTTGCAAAACTAACGACTTCTTCATTGCAAATACCTTTTGAATCCAAATAGCAACTGTACACATGGACCTCACCAGATGGAATATACAGGAACCAAATCAACCACATCTGTGGAAAAATATGATGGAAAACTCCATGTCAGCAGTCAGAACAAGACCAGGTGCTGAATGTGGCACAGATCATCAACTGCTCATATGCAAATTCAAACTGAAACTGAAGAAAATTAGAACAAGTTCACAAGAGCCAAAGTATGACCTTGAGTATATGCCTCCTGAGTTTAAAGACCATATCAAGAACAGATCTGATGTGTTGACCAGTAATGACCAAAGACCAGAAAAAATGTGGAATGACACCGAAGATATCGTCCATGAAGAGAGCAAAAGACCATTAAAAAGAAAGCAAAGAAAGAAAAGACCAAATTGGATGTCAGAAGAGATTCAAACATACAGCAGCTAAAGCAAAAGGAAGGACTGGTGAAGTAAAAGACCTAAACAGAAGATTTCCAAGGGCAGCTCAAGAAGACAAAAGAAAGTGTTATAATGACATGTGCAAAGAGCTGGAAGTGGAAAAGCAGAAGGGAAGAACATATTCTGCCTTCTTAAGCTGAAAGAACTGAAGGAAAAATTCAAGCCTCAAGTTGCAATAGTGAAGGATTTTACAGGGAAAATATTAAATGACTCAGGGAGCATCAAAAGAAGATGGAAAGAATATACAGAGTCATTATACCAGAAAGAATTGGTTGATGTTCAGCCATTTGAAGAGGTAGCATATCAGGAATCAACGGTACTGAAGGAAGAAGTCAAAGCTGCATTGAAGGCATTGTCAAAAAACAAGGCACCAGGAATTGATGGAATATCAACTGAGATATTTCAACAAACAGATGTATCACCGGAAGTGCTCACTCGTCTATGCCAAGAAATGTGCAGGACAGCTACCTGGCCAACTTCCTGGAAGAGATCCATGTTTATGCCCATTTCAAAGACAGGTGATCCAAAAGAATGCAGAAATTACCAAACAATATTATTAATATCACATGCAAGTAAAACTTTGCTCAAGATCATTCAAAAGCAACTGCAACAGTTTATTACCAAGGCTGCCAGGTATTCAAGCTGGATTCAGAAGAGGATGTGGAACCAGGGATATCATTGCTGATGTCAGACGGATCTTGGCCGAAAACAGAGAATACTACAAATATGTTCACCTGTGTTTCATTGTCTATGCTAAGGCATTCCACTGTGTGTATCATAATAAATTACAGCTAACATTGCATAAAATGGGAATTCCAGAGTACTTAATTGTCCTCTTAAGGAATCTGTATATGGATCAAGAAGCAGCTGTGTGAACAAAACAAGAGGACACTGCATTGTTTAAAGTAAGGAAAGGTGTGCATCGGGGGTTGTAGTCTTTCACCATATCTTTTCAATCTGTATGCCAAGCAAATAATCTGAGAAGCTGGATTACATGAAGAACAACGCATCAGGATTGGACGGCAACTCATTAACAGCCTGTGTTAGACAGATGACACCACCTTACTTGCTGGATGTGAAGATTTGAAACACTTACTGATGAAGATTAGGGACCATAGCCTTCAGTATGGATTGCACCTCAACATCAAGAAAACAAAAATCCTCACAACTGGACCAGTAAGCAACATTGTGAGAAATGGAGAAAGGATTAACGTTGTCAAGGACTTCATTCTACTTGGTTGCACAATCAATACCCATGGAAGCAGCAGTTAAGAAATCAAAAGATGCATTGCATTGGCAAAATCTGCTGCAAAGGATCTCTTTAAAGTATTGAAAAGTATAGATGTCACCTTGAAGACTAAAGTGAGCCTAACCCAAGCCATGGTATTTTCAGTTGCTTGATACGCATGCAAAATGTGGACAATGAACAAAGAAGACAGAAGAACTGACGCCTTTGAATTGGTGTTTGAGAATAATGTTGAATGTCAAAAGAACAAACAGATCTTCTCTGGAAGAAGTACAACCAGAGTGCTCCTTGGAAGCAAAGATGGCAAGACTGCTTATTACATAAAGTCTTTGATTTCCTCAATTTTGTGAGACATGGCAATGAGCTGTGATGGGAGGTGGGCACAAACTTGATCTAGCCTAAGACTGCCCAAATTACTCCGTTTTCCCTGAAAACTGCTTGAGACACTCATCAAGAAATGAGTGTCTTTCTTCAATACTCACAACTAATAAAGAACAGGATGTGAACCCACTATTTCTGACAGCAAACATCTGCTATTACTTGTTGAATTAGTCTTTCTCAATAACTTTAAAAGCTTCAGTCCTACTTAGTTTTATTAAATAAAATATTATTCAAGTGTGGGATGCAATGGTACCTTCATCTGAAAAACACAGCTAATCATTTTTCAATATAAAGGCTAACGATTACAACTATCATAAAATGTCTGTCTTCAAATGAAAAAGAAGCAGAAATCAGAGTGTTCAAATGCTGGGATTTGAGGGAGAAGGTTACTTTTAATTTCCACTGATGTTATTTTGACATGATCATCTCAATATAAAACCTCCACATAAGGTACACTTTCTAAAACTAGAGACAAATCTACCCAACTGTAAACTACTCGAGTGAGTTTAATTCCCAACACTCTTCTTTTGAACAATTTGTTCCCCAGAATCTTTAGAGTGCACACCTTCTTAGCAGAACAGTCTTATAACCTTCACTACTTCTTTAAGTTACATATGCCTCTTGGAAGTTACCACTACCACAAGGCATGTGAGTATAGCTCTTATGAAGACTGTCAAGTTGTAATCTCCTTTTATATAATCTGAGTAGCAATTCTTTTACTCCAGGTGAGCAATGCAAGTGGCATGTGTTGGTGTGAGTGGCACTTTAAAACTGCCAAAATATTTCCCATATAAGCATGTGTACACACATACACACACATCCCTCCATCCTTACTACTGGGGTGAGGGAGCTTGTTGCTTTTTAATGTTTGGACTTAGACATAGGATGACAGCCATGATTATAAAGCTGATTACCAAGATAGTAGCAACAAACACAATGGAATATTAAAGGATAGAATCCCAATAAAGAAGATAGGACTAGTGATCTTGACTTTCTGCCTTATTTGCCTATCCTCGTGTCTCCTTTATCAGAGCATGTGTCCTTTATTTAGAAATTCAAAAACTTCTGAAATTTTTGCTAGTCAGTCTTCTACATGTCCGTTTTTCCCATGTTTCTAAGGTCAAGAATTATGTATTACACTTCTTCTGGATATTTCATTATCATTTGTTTATATATTCACTAGATTTTACTGGACATCTCCTATGTTTCAAAAATTGTGGGGGAATGCCCTTACTCATAAATTTAATGAAGGTCCACTCTTCGGACAGGAATGGATTGGACTTGGCAATGCAGAGTGACCATATATTGGTTGCACTTTATGGTTCTATACATCTATAGGATATCATCCTGCTGACCTCTGGCTGGAGGAAGGAGAGTGGGTGGAGAGGAGCGGAAAGGAGGCTGTTGGGAGGATGAGACATGTATGGAGCAGAGAGGAATAGTGTGCTATCACCGGACAGGGAGAGCAGTGGAAGCTGCATATAGGTGGGCATGTAAATTTATATGGGAGTGTACATTTTCACTCAGTCATGTTAAATAAAAAAAAAAAAAATTGTGAGGGGGAAAAAAACCCCTAACACTGAATTAGGCAGGCACTAAGTGTACAGCCCTGGTAGCAGAGTGGTTTAGAGCTTGGCTGCTAATCAAAAGGTCGCCAGTTCAAATCTACCAGATGTTCCTTGGAAATTCCATGAGGTAGTTCTGTTCTGTCTTATAGGGTTGCTGTAAGTCAGAATAAATTCTACAGTGACGGAATTTTTTGGTTTAAGTGAACAGCAAGAAAAAGTTAATTAATGAGAGGCTGTAAGCTGTGGATATACAACATTATAACAATCTGAGAGGCAGAACTGTGACTTATTCTTTTCTATTTCCATGATAACTAGTAAAGAGTATACAATGATGGTTAACAAGGATTGACCGACAGAAACACAAAACTTTGGGTCTTACTTTTCACCTAACACCTGGTTCTGCTGTCAGTCATTATCCAAGAAATATTTTAAAACTTTTTAGTTAACTGTAAAAAGCAAGCTCTTATTAACGCAGTCTGAATTTATTTTTTCCAAATCACATTTTGGCCAGTCAAATTCATGTTCCCCTTCCCAGAATCATACCTGTGTAAATTAATGAGTGATCATAAACAATGAAACATGCAAGACACTGCCAAGCTGTGCCTGGCAGAGAGTAGACATTCAATAACTATTTGCCAAGAAATGAATGAATGAGCAAATAAACACAGCAAAAAATAAAATTACGACAGATTAAACCAGGAAGCTATTAAACTCATAATGGGTAAAAAATATATGCCTTTTGATTTTTTTTTCTTATAAGCACTGTTTGAGTGAGAAAATAATAAAATCTATGATCTTAGACATAAAAATTCACTTTGATTTTTAGTGTCTTGAATTTTGGAATTCATAGTGTGTAAAATTTAAAAATTAAAAATTTGCTGAATCCCTTGTGCAAATTGTCTTTGCTTTCAATGTCTTCCTTCTCAAGTTACTTTGGCTGCCTAAGCCATTAAGCCTGCAAGGACTATCATGCATTATAGCAAATTTTGCTTGATTAGCTACATGTGCAATGTGCTAAAATGGCCTCACCATCAACCATCTTCATAGGCAGAGAGCTTACATTTTAAGTTTCCTAAACATTACCCTACCTGAGACTAAAAGGATAGAATAAAAATTCATTAAAAAGATAAATGGGGGGGGCGGGGCGGAGTCAAGATGGCCGACTAAGCACACGTCTCCTTACATCCCTCTGGAAACCAAGTCCTGAACTGACAATCAAACAGAGCCTTGTGATCACCTAATCAGCCTCAGGACACGGCACAGAGCTGTTAATTGGGACTTCATACCACTGAGCAAAAAAAACCTCCTCTCTTTCGCTGACTCCCGCTCCTGGCTAGCCCCGGCTCTCACGGACGGAAGGTAAACGCACCAGTTTGACTTTTTTTTCCCTCTGTCTCGGCTGGTGGGCGGAGCTGGGTCTTGCCTGGCGGCTGGACTCAGACACGCTGCTGGGGGCACAGTCAGGCGAAATTCCCATATTCTGAGAGCCAGGCTCGGGACTCTGTTAATCTAGGCATTTCGAGCCTTTCGTTTTGTAGCTGCCTCAGGGGGGTTTGTGTGGAGCTTCACAGTCAGTGTGTGGAACGCCATGTTAGTACCAAGATTTTAGTGCCTGCAAACGGGACAGCACTTCTCCAACAGAAAAGTAGTGATTTTGCACAGTGCTGCCTACGTTGGGGGCCCTGCAACAGAAGCAGAGGAATCACTGCCTCTCGGCACCTTTAGCCCCTCTGTCTGCTGCCTGTGCGGAGGGTGCCATCTTGGATATGGTGGCTACAGCTGGACCTAATTCTTAGCTTAGGAGCCAGAGCCTGCCCACAGGAGAGTGCGTTTCTATCACAAAACCAGTACTCGACGAAGTGTTGGCTAAGGCTAGGCCCTGTCAGCAGAGGCCAACAGGGCAGTAGCATTGCTGTATTCTGAACTAGTTTGTTATCATCTGGGGTTGGATATAGTGGTGCTTACTTTGTCAGATGAGAGGAGGGACCTCTACACCTGAAAACCTAACTGAATTGTGAACTGGTCAGATACCTTTTGCTTTACATTTGAAGACAGCCTAGAGAAACATTTGCAATCCATCCTCACAGTACATCTTTCAGCCTCTATATACTCACATGGGACCCACAATGCAACAGACAATTGTGGCATACAAGCAATCACTCATGGCTTCAGAAGGCTCCCAAACAAAGCAACCAAGGAGTTTTCCAGATGAAGAAACTTTTATGAAAGCATCAGGAAGTGAATACAAATTGATTATATACAGAGCCCTTCTAGACCTTATACAAAATGCAGCAGAACAAAAGGAAAAATTAAGCAAGCTATTCGATCTGATGGAACACCAGTACTCTGAAATCCAACAGATCGAGAACAAAATCAAAGACATAGAAACTTCCATGCAAAGCCAAGAAAACAGAATGCAACAAATGGAAAAAAGAATTTCTGACTTGGAAGACAGAGCTACTGATGCCAGCGTCTATGAGAAGAAATCAGAAAAAAGAAACAAGAAAAATGAAGAAACATTAAGAAGCATGTGGGACTCTAGTAAGAGGAACAACCTTCGATTAATTGGAGTCCCTGAACAGAGTGAGACATCTGAGAAGACAGAGAGTATTGTTGCTGAGCTGCTGAAAGAAAACTTCCCAGAAATCATGAAGGAAGAGAATATAGACATCTCAGATGCATATTGTATGCCACCCAATATAGATCTCAAAAGAAAGACTCCAAGACATATTATAATCAAGCTTAACAAAATGAAACATAAGCAGCAACTCTTAAAGGCAGCAAGACTCAAGGCAAAGCTAACATTCAGAGGGAAACCCTGTAGGCTCTTGTCAGATTTCTCAGCAGAAACCATGCTGGCATGGAGACAGTGGCACCACACATTCAAAGTCTTGAAGGAGAAGAACTTTCAACCAAGAATTATATATCCTGCAAAACTATCTTTCAAATACGAAAATGAAATTAAGACATTCCCAGATGAACAGAAACTCAGAGACATTGTAAAAACCAAACCCAAACTACAAGAAATACTGAAAGAAGTTCTTGGCTTTGGCTTAGAAGAATGAAACCACTAACTTTATATTGTAGAATGACACACTACTAAATACTCTACTCATTTAGGGAAGGCTCCAAAGTCAATCACAGCTTTGATATGGAAAGAAGCAATCCAGTAATCATCATGAAAATTATGGTGTCATCATAATAAAAAGAGGGATGTACTACAGTCGTTATAGTCCTTCCAGATGGAGAGGAAGATGACAAGACCGGTAGTAATTAAAACTGGGTTTATAAATAGCTTATTAAGGGGGTTCATAGGGGCAGCTGTAAAGCACAACAAAGATGTATCATACCATTTCAAGAAATCTAACACACGCGTCTCAACAACTATAAAACCAGCTCTGAAAAAGGTGAAAAATCAACTCACAAAAAAGAGTGCCTCAGAACAGACTAATAAGAACAACAGAGAAAACATCAACATAAAAATAAACATATCACAATGGCAGCAGTGAACACATACCTATCAATAATTACATTGAATGTCAATGGACTGGATGCTCCAGTAAAGAGACACCGAGTGTCATCTTGGATCAAAAGACACGACCCATCCATATGTTGTCTACAAGAAACTCACTTGAGACCTAAAGACAGGAACAAACTGAAAATTAAAGGATGGAAGAATATATATCAAGCTTACAATGAACAAAGAAGAACAGGGGTGGCAATTCTAATCTCAGACAAAATCAATTTTAATGTCAAATCCACCATCGTGGACAAAGATGGACACTACTTATTGCTGAAAGGTTCAGTACACAAGCAAGACTTAACTATATTAAATATTTATGCACCTAATGTCAGAGCACCTAAATACGTCGAAGAAACACTGACTACGCTAAAAAGAGAGTTAGATGACTCCACCATAATAGTGGGAGACTTTAACACTCCACTCATCACTAGACAGATCATCTAGAAAAAAGCTCAGTAAAGATACAGAAGACCTCAGTGACACAATTAACCAACTAAACCCCATTGATATATACAGAACTTTTCACCCATCAGCAGACAACTACACCTTCTCCTCCAGTGCACATGGAACATTCTCCAGAATTGACCATGTGATAGGCCATAATGCAATACTCAACAAAATCCATACCGTTGAATTACTGCAAAGCATCTTCTCAGATCATAAAGGCTTCAAAGTTGAAATCAATAGCAGAAAAAACAGAAATAGAAAGTGGAACTCTTGGAAACTGAACAACATCTTCCTCAAAAAAACATGGGTTATAGAGGAAATCAAGGATGAATTAAAGAAATTCATGGATTCCAATGAGACCGAAAACACTTCCTACCAGAACCTATGGGATACAGCCAAAGCAATGCTCAGAGGTCTGTTTATCTCCATAAATGCACACATCTGGAAGGAAGGAAGAAAGAAACCAAATATAGGAACTAACTCTACAGCTTGAACAAGTAGAAAGAGAACAAAAGAGGAACCCCTCGGGCACCAGAAGAAATGAGATCATAAAGATTAGAGCAGAGCCAAATGAATTAGAGAATAGAAAAACAATTGAAAAAATTGAAAAGACCAAAAGCTGATTTTTTTAAAAGATCAACAAAATTGATAAACCACTGGCTAAACTTACTAAAGAAAAGCAGGAAAGGAAACAAATAACCCAAATTAGAAATGAGAGGGAAGTTGTCACCACAGATGCAACAGAAATCAAAAATATCATAACAGAATACTATGAAAGACTGTACTCTAACAAATTTGAAAACCTAGGGAAAATGGACAAATTCCTTGACTCATACCACCTACCCAAATTATCACAATGTGAAACAGAACAACTTCATAAACCCATCACAAAGGAAGAGATTGAAAAGGTCATCAAAACACTGCCAACCAAAAAAAGTCCGGGCCCAGATGGCTTCACGGCAGAATTCTACCAGGCATTTAGAGAAGAGTTATCCCCAATACTACTGAGACTATTTCACAGTACAGAAAGGGATGGAGTACTCCCAAACTCATTCTATGAAGCCAGCATAACCTTGATACCTAAGCCAGGGAAACATCTAACAAAGACAGAGAACTACAGACCGATATCACTCATGAACCTAGATGCAAAAATCTTTAACAAAAGTCTTGCCAATGGAATACAACAGCATATCAAGAAAATGATCCATCATGACCAAGTGGGATTCATACCAGGGATGCAAGGCTGGTTCAACATCAGGAAAACAATTAATGTGATTAACCACATAAATAACACAAAAGACAAAGATCACCTGATTTTGTTCACTGATGCTGAAAAGGCATTTGATAAAGTCCAACACACATTCATGCTAAAAACTCTTAGCAAAATGGGCATAGACGGCAAATTCCTCAACACAATAAGGGCCATTTATACAAAGCCAATTGCCCACATCATCCTGAATGGAGAGAGACTGAAAGACTTTCCCTTGAGATCAGGAACTAGACAAGGATGCCCACTCTCACCTCTCCTATTCAACATTGTGCTAGAAGTTCTAGCCAGAGCAATTAGACAAGACGAAGAAATAAAGGGCATCTGCATTGGCAAAGAGAAAGTTAAAATCTCCCTGTTCACAGATGATATGATTGTATATGCAGAGAACCCCAAGGAATCTATAAGTAAGCTACTCAAACTGATAGAAGAGTTCAGCAAAGTCTCAGGATACAAGATAAACATAAGTAAATCAGTAGGATTCCTTCATACCAACAACGAGACTGTTAAGGAGGAAATTATCAAATCAATACCATTTACGATAGTCCCTAAGATAAAGTACCTAGGAATTAATCTAACCAGAGAAACAACAGACCTTTACAAAGAGAACTACAAGCCCTTACTACAAGAAACTAAGAGAGACTTAGATAAATGGAAAAACCTAACCTGCTCATGGATAGGAAGACTTAACATTGTGAAAATGTCTATTTTACCCAAAGCAATTTATTTATATAATGCAATCCCAATACAAGTTCCAGCATCATTTTTTAATGAGATGGAGAAACAAATCACCAATTTTGTTTGGAAAGGATAAGTAAGGTACTACTAAAGAAGAAGAACACCCTGGGAGGCCTCTCATTACCCGACCTAAGAACATACTACACTGCCACAGTGGTCAAAACAGCCTGGTACTGGTACAAGAACAGACAGATGGATCAATGGAACAGAATTGAGACCCCAGAGATGACACCATCTGCCTATGAACAGTTGATATTCAACAAAGGCCCTAAGACATTAATCTGGGGTAAAAACAGTATCTTCAACAAATGGTGCTGGCAAAATTGGATATCCATCTGCAATAAACTGAATCAGAATCCATATCTTACACCTTATACAAAAACCAACTCCAACTGGATAAAAGACCTAAATATCAAACCTAAAACGATACAGCTCATCCAAGAAAAGGTAGGAACAACAATGGAAGTTTTAATACACAATGAGGACAGACTTCAAAATCTGTCAATGAAACCTCAATCAACAGAAGAGAAAATAGATAAATGGGAACTATTAAGAATCAAACACTTTTGCTCATCCAAAGACTTTACTAATAGAATTAAAAGAACACCCACAGAATGGGAAAAAGTTATTAAAGAAATTCAAATCAAGACAACAATGAGATACTATCTCACCCCAACAAGATTGGCCATGATCCAGAAAACACAAAACAACAAATGCTGGAGAGGTTGTGGAGAAAGTGGAACCCTCCTACACTGTTGGTGAGGTTGCAAAATGGTCCAGCCTCTTTGGAAGGCAATCTGGCGCTTCCTTAAAAAAATCGATATCGATATACAATTTGACCCGGTAATTCCACTGCTTGGAATATATCCTACAGAATCAAGGCCTTTCACACCAACGGACACATGCACTAGAATGTTTACTGCAGCACAGTCCACGATAGCAAAAAGGTGGAATCAACCCAGAGGCCCAACAATAGAAGAATGGATAGGTAAACTATGGTACATATACTCAATGGAGCACTCTGCAATGATAAAGAATAACGATGATTCCAGGAAACATCTCCTAACCTGGTTTCAACTGGAAGACATTATGTTGAGTGAAAGTAGTCAACGACAAAAGGACAAATACTGTATGAGACCTCTACGATAAGATCTCAAAAACAGACTTGTGTATAGAAGAAAAGACTCTTTGACAGCTGCAAGGGAGGGGAGGGAGGGAGGGTGAGGGGGGGAGGGCTTAGTTTAGATAGTTACTAGAAATCTAGTTCGGAGAAAGCAGTGATAGCACACATTAGAAACAAGAACAACATTAAGTGGACTTCAGCATAACTTGAGTACTCCTTCCATCTTAACTCAATACTGCAAGGATCAAGTAGCTGGGACGGGAGGTGGGGGACCACGCTTTTAGGCGAATTCCAGGCCAACTGGCACAACTAGCGTTTTGCTAAGAGAGCTCTCTGCACCCCACATTGATGAGTGGCGTCTGGGGTCTTAAAAGCTGCCAAGCTTTCATCCGAGGACACAGCAAATGGTCCCAACTCAGCAGGAACGGATGCTCACCGAGGACCAAAATGACATGCGGTAAAGACAACCGACAAGACAGAGAGACCCACATGAGTGGGTGCCTACATCAACTTGGGACCGGAAGAACCGGATGGTGCCTGGCCACCACCAGTGATAGCCATGATGGAGCTCAAAGACAGGAGTCTCACTGGCAACACAAGAATAAAAAGGGGTGCATCATGAGATCTCCACTAAAAGACCTCAACTGATGGTCCAGCAGTTTTAGGGTTCCTCTGAGAGCATGACCCCCGGCCCTGATGCTGTCCTTTCCCATAAATTATAACAAAGGTCCACTCTTTGGACAGGAATGGATTGGACTTGGCAATGCAGAGTGACCATATATTGGAAGCACTTTATGGTTCTATACAGCTATAGGATATCATCTTGCTGACCTCTGGCTTGAGGAAGAGGAGTGGACGGAGAGGAGGGGAAAGGAGGTTTTGGGGAGGATGAGACATGTATGGAGCAGAGAGGAATAGTGTGCAGTCACCGGACAGGGAGAGCAGTGGAAGCTGCATATAGGTCGGCATGTAAATTTATACGTGAATGCACATTTTCACTCAGTTATGTTAAATAAAAATAAAAAAAAGAAGCTAAATGAGGAATTTAAGGCCCAGTGAAGACTCCTTTAAGATTCAGAGATTTAAGAGAAAAAAAAAATCTAGAAAACTATGGTGCCAGGGCCAAAACCTCACTATATGTTCTTCACATTACATCATGCACATGAGGTTCTATTTATTACAATTCAAACCAAAGAGTATCCAGAGCAATATCTTCTGAGCAGTGGCCCCAAGGGACTCCCCAAAAATTCCTTAAAAAAAATGAGTCCATTAGAGACAATTTCTAGCTTCCAAGAGAAGCCCAGCTAAGCCCAGGGGTTTCAGAGTAAGTATAAACTCACTGTTAGGACTTCTATGCCTTTTCATTGCTGTCTCATTTCTAGAAGTACTTGGACCAGGTCAGATCTGACCTTCTTGGGTGCATAAAAGCCAAGTGTGTCAGAGATTCTAGGAAGCTAATAAATATGTAACTTGCCACATGCTTGGGATTCTCCATTGCTTGGAAAATTATGAAAACTTGGAAACATCTGTGACAAATGGGAAAGACAGAAGAACAGAAATCAAAAGAAGAATCGTCTCCAATCTAGTGATAGCTGAATAATGCAGGTTCAGTCATAACATATGCAAATAAAAACCAAATCAATGAAGAAAGGTTCATGACCAGCAGAGAAACAAATCAAAGGTAGGAGACACTGATGGTAAAAATTATTTTTAAAGATCGATGGAGGAAAGGAAGTAAAATGATTGTTTTCTCTCCCTGAAAACCAAAACCCATTGCCATCGATTTCAACTCATAATGACCCTACAGGACAGAGTAGAACTGCTCCACAGGGTTTTCAAGGAGCAGCTGGTAGATTTGAACTGCTGACCTTTCGGTTAGCAGTCAAGTTCTTAACCACAAACCACCACAGATCCAGCAACCTTATATGCAAAAAAAAAAAAAAATGAAATTCACTGTCTTGAAGTTGATTCTGACTCACAGAGACCCTACTAAAGGAAAAAAAAAAAAAAAAAAAAAACATTGCCATCTAGTTGATTCCAATGTACAGCAATTCCGTTGGGTTTCTGAGGCTGCAAATCTTCAGTAAGCAGCTGCCACATCTTTCTTTTGGGAGCCGCTGGTGGTTTGGAACTACCACCCTTTCATTTGGCAGTCAATCACTTTAACCATTGCACCACCACCTGACCTTAATCCACTCTGAGGAGTGGCCAGGGCACCAATTTGGAGATGTATCAGCAGAGGTACTCAACCCCGGCTCACAATGGAATGACCTTGAGAACACTTCAAAGTACTAATTACCATTCTCTGCCCCTAGACATTCTCATTTAATTCATTTGAGAGTTTTTAAGGTCTACACAGAGCTCTGAATCTACTGGCAAGAAGCTGTCACTGGGAATTCACAGAATATCCTGAGGCCTGGGGATGTTGGATACATTTCTGGACTAGGTAGTCATTGTTATGCTGGGAAGAAAAAAGCCAGCTGAAACGTTTCAGGACTCCAAACAGGGCACGAGGTATAAAGAATCCAGTGTGTGTCTGTTGCCGACAGGTCACCATTTATGGGAGCTGGCACAAGGCATTGGCACATGTCCTTGGAGGTCAATTTTTAGATGAGTATTTGCTTTTTGGATGCCTGTGAGACATGTGTTTGTGTTGTGCATTTAAGTGTGGTTGATGTAAAGTTCCAGAACATGGATCTTATGAAAGGACTTGCGGAGGATGTCTGAGAGTCAATGCTAATTTACAATGGTATGACATGCATGGGGGGGTGGCTATTCTAATTTTTTACTGTATTTATTAGAATGCAATCTTGTGGGAAGGTTTGAACTAGATTCATTGCTAGATTCAATAGGTAAGTCATGCGGCTTAAAGTCTGGAATGTGACCGTGTCAGAGGAAAAGGCAATGAGTTAGCTGAAAGGCTGAGGGTATTGGTAGGCAGAGAGGTCTTTTGAAGGATGCTTCCACTAGCTCATGGATACTGGCAGAATTTTCAATTTGAAGATTTTAAGTAAAAGATTCTGCAAACATCTTCCCCACTTCCCTTACCTTTGTTGTTTATGAAACAAAGCGATCTTAACCAAAAGTAGAGGCAGGAGCCTTCCCACTGCATGCCCGACCCTGCCAGTATCAACTGCCTTCCTTCTGATGCAAGCACAGAAGAGGGAACCTGAAATGAAGGGATGAGAGAGATACGTGGGAAGGGGAGGTGTGCAAGGCTACTGTGATGACAAGAAGCTCCAGGATAAAAGACATATCCTCAGACAGACATCAAAATCCTCAAAAGTCAAAACCCCTTTGAGGAGAAACTGGTAGACTAGCCCTGGCTAAACTTGTCTTGATTAGAGACAACAGACATTCAAGTGTGTGAGGTATAAAGTGCTCAACCATACAGTATCCTTTTGCCTCTACTGCTTTGAATGACCTACAGCTAGGTCACCACAGCAGAGTTTCAAATAGAAAACCTCAGCATATTCCCATTGAGAAGGGATCATTTCCATTCAAAGGAGACAGGCATTAAGACTAGGGTCACCCATTTCAGAGTTTCACACAAATACAACTACCCGCTAGCCAGCATCGGCAACTAAGGCCTGGTCTGTTCCATTCTGGTTCTCAGTCATCATCACAGTGATAATGGATGTTGTTTGGCCCTTTGTAGGCTTCAGCATGCATTCATGTCCAATGTGTCTTACAGGTCATAATGAAAAGCATTGCTATTACTTCCATTTAATCGACACAGAAGCAGAGATTCAAAAAGGTAAAGTAAGTTTGCCCAAGAGTAAAAAGGAGAGCCAGAACTTAAAACTTGGGTCTTCTGATTCAAAATCCTGAGATCTTTGTATAACAAAATGCTAAGTACATACAAGGCGCCTGGAAATGAACTCACATGGGGTTATGTACCTGCTGGCCACAGCTGTAGGGAGAGAATCAATGCTGCTCATGGCCCAGCACCTTCACCCCTTGCTTGTAAAGGAAAAAGACAGAATCTGACTCCCAGGGTAGCCAAGTGCATGGGTGGAGAGGAGCAAAAGCAGTATTATTATATAGTGAGTAAGAGCACAGGCTTTGGAATTAGACACACATGAGTTTCAAACTTAATAGCTGGACTTCCTTGGGTGACTCGTTTTACCCTTTTCTAAGCCTTCATTTCCTTCACTGTGGAACAGGAATAATGCCTTGAGAATAACATCATGAGAATTAAATCAGATAACATATGTAACGCTCTGAGCACAGAGCCTGGTGCATAGTAGGTACTCAAATATCAGTCTTTTTATCTCTACACACACACAAACTGTAACAACAAATACCATTAGATTCATGAACTGCCATTAGCTTCTTCTCTTCTTATTAACTAATGTCCTTACTGATTCAACTTCCTATATGGTCTCCGCCAAAATAAGCTGGAAAAGGAACATTAGAGATATGCAATGAAAAGAGCCCCAGAAAAGAGAATCTCAATTTCACTTTCTCTCAGCTATCAGTAATGTGTTGTGAGACTCTGACCAAGTTGACCTCCCTTCCTGAGTATCATTCTGACATCTGTGAAGTGAGAAATTCAGATGAGATCTTTCAGGTCCTTTTAGACTCTAGCTCTGTGCTCCTCTACAAGTAAGAACACAGAAGGCAAACAGTCAGCAAGATGGTGCTGAACGCCTGCCTGGCTTCAACAATGTCGAACTCGCATCTCAAACGTCTGGCCCAATGACATCAGCCATTCCGAAAAATTCTCTTACCCTTTGGATGGGATTCTTGAGTTGAGGCGAAGACTACAGAAAGCAGCCTCAAATCATCAGTAACAAAGGAAAGGCACCACAGAGCCAGTCGGGGCGGGTAGGGGGTGGGGGGAAATAGGGAAGGCCAGCGGCATTTCAGCGTCACCAAATGAAAAGTCCTCCATACATCTGCCTCCCAGTCTTCTGTGCACAGCTAGTCCTCATCCAAAGTAGCCCACTCACAAGTAAATACGCAACTCCCCTATAAAACTTAACGTGCCTAGCCTCTGCTCTCCTCTTCGAAACTCAGGACCCTCAAACACCAGCACTAAACTCCTAAAATCCCAGCTCCCCTGCTCTGGTTTCTCCATCCTGAAACTAACTCTGCAATCGGCCTGTCTTGCCTGCCAACAACTTCAATTCCACTAACTCTGTTTATGGTATCTTGCAGCTGCGATGGATTCATTTATTTTACTTTAGCTCTGTTTGGTCATCAGTCCTCTTTACTCGTCTCTCTGTAACATAAATTCAGACCTCCGAAAACACAGGGTCCTTGATTTCTCAAGTTCGCGTGCCCCATTCCCTTTTTGTCCTTGCCTGACTGCGAATTCCCTTCCACCTCCTTTTGAAAACTTTGCCTGAGATACCAGGAGAAGTTTAGTCAGAGCTTTCGTTTTCAGAAAAGACAAAAAAGAAGAAGAAAATAACATAACTTACTTCCATCCAAGGGTGCGCAGTTTTGGAAAGAAGAAAACAAAGCTATAACCCACTGCGTTGCCCCATCCCATGAAGAATTTGTTAAGAAACGCTTCTTTTTCCACTTTGCCTGTGAAAGATCCCGGTGGCAGGCATATATCCACAGGCTGATGCAAGATGCCTTTGAGAGAAACCTCACATTCTGAGGATTCCTGGGAAAACGCCAGGGATCCCAGCATCCAATATATTGCACATTTGGTTTCAATTAGGAAGGGGGTTGGGGAGGGAAGACGGAAAGCCACCAATCAGAGTTGCTTTCTGTTTAGAGACTATTTCTTTTGACCCGAGGGACTACAGGGAAAGCTATAATTTACAGCAAAACCCATTCATAGAAGAAAAAATATGTATAACCATAGAATGGACTTAAAGATACAGCTCCCTTCTGCCCTATCCCCACTCCCGTCCTTCTCTAAACCCTAAGACTTGTCCACCTCCGTGTGGCCCCCTCCAACATCTCTCTCTCTCTCTCTCTCTCTTTTTTTTTTTTTGCTTTAGCTGAAGCTGTGAACACAATTGAAGGTTTGGATTCTCTTCCAACTGAAGCTCCCAGGCCAGCTGGGTCACACACATGGAGTTGATCTTTAGTATTCTGGCCATGAAAGCCCAGAGCTGAGCCCTCCTTGAAAAAGATTGGATTTAATCCTTACCCCTAACTGGCTTCCTCAAAAACAACAACATAAAAAAAAAAAAAAAAAAAAGTGAAAAGAAAAAGAAAAAACTGGACAGCTCCAGAATTCAGGATTTCTATATTTTTCCACTCAATTCCCAGTTGGCGGCTGCCTCTGAGAGTCTGTTGCTGTCCCAGACTCAGGCTGCTAAATGAAAGCACAAGCACTTGCAAGAACTTTCTTAATTATTTTGAAAACTTTTTTTTCTCCTTTCCAAGCCAAGAGCAGAGATCATGTTAAAGGAGTGTGTAGGCAACAGGGGAGGAGCCCCTGTTTGCTTTCCCAATAATAGCTAATAATCCACCCATCCAGGCTCTCAGCCTTAACTCTTCAGAGCCCGGATGATTGCAGACCAAACACAAATTAGAGTTGTCCTGCAGGTCCTAATTCTTGGTGAGTATAGATGGAGTCCCTGGGTGGTGCAAATGGTTAAGGTTCAGCTACTAAGTTAAATGTTAGTGGTTTAAATCCACCCAGAGATACCTCAGAAGAAAGTCTGCTAATCTATTTCTGAAAAATAAGAGCCATTGAAAACTCCATGGAGCATAGTTCTACCCTGACAAACATTGGATCAACACGAGTTGGAATCAACTCAAAAGCATTTCTTTTTTTTTTCCCCCCTTAATAGATATTGCAGGGCAAGCAGAGTAGGAGACCTGTAGAGGAAGTTAGACAGCAAGAGGGAGGTTCAGAAGACCCAACCCATCTTTGAGAGATGTCCTCTGGGTAAGGAGATCATCCCCTCTGGGCTTCTGAGCTATTACAACTTCTCCATTTGTAACTTGGCAGATGACCATGGCCTCCAAGGTAGGGACAAGGAAGGTGGGACAAACAGGAAAAGGAAGGTGAAAAGAGATCAAAGAAAGGCATTCTCATGGTTAAGTATGGAGCAAGACATGCTTTATAAGGGGAACAGGGAGACATAGAGACTTCCAGTTGGGGTGGCCATGAAATTAAGAGCCATGCTGACAGTAGTAAGTTCTGTTGTGTTGTTGCTAGGTGCCATCAAGTCCACTTTCAACTCAGAGCAGAACCGCCCCATAGGGTTTTCTAGTCTGTGGTCTTTACAGGACTGGATAGCCAGGTCTTTCTCCCTCAAAGTTCCTAAATGGGTTTGAATTGCTAGCCTTTTGTTTAGCAGAATTTAACTGTTACACTGCCAAGATTCCTATTAAGTCCCTGAAAACCTTTTAAGCTCAGCACCAGTCTTTTGACAGTCAAAAGGTGACTTTCATATCTGTGTTCCTCAGCCTGGAGAGGGCCCGTAGAATTTGGAGACCATTCAGAGAGCAGCCAGAGGTGGGATTAAAGATAGAAAACAAGATCTAAAGGGCAGCAGGACAGTGGAGCTGTGGGAGGGAAGGGGGAGAAGGACTAGGACTAAGGTTATTTTACAAAGAGAAGAGACAGTACATAGATAACCCTATTAGTCTCTTCAGACAACTTGGGACATCTGAAGTCAGGTCTCAGGATGAGGAAGACCAAGGTATTCTATTCAACTCAATAAACATATGTAATTGAGCTTTTCTCAGGCACTTTAGTGAGGGCTTCCCTGAGGCAACAATAGTTAATTTGGTTATAGAAATAGTCCTAGGATCCTTCCTAGACATCTAGGCCTATAGTAATTCTTCTCTTCATCATGGCCATGAAGTATGCACCAATAATGTGACCTATGATTTCATTATTTAGTAAGAAAGGTCAAACATGAAAAGCAATGTAATCGCTTCATAAAACCAGAACCAAAAAAGGAGAGGTACCTACAGGGATGGAGTTCTTGTGTAGCACAAACAATTACTTTGCTCAGCTGCTAACCAAAAGATGGGAGGCACAAGTCCACTAAGAATCACCTTGCAAGAAAAGCCAAGAGAGCTACTTCCATAATAATTGAAAACCCTATGGAGCATAGCTCTACTCTGACACACGAGGGGTGGTTGTAAGTCTGAGTCTTGACCTATAGGACTAGGTATGTTTGATCAATCACCAGTATTTAAGGTCATTTTATTCCCCAGGCAGGACTGCTTGTTTGTCTGTGTACATACATAGCCAGGACTGAGCTAATGATGTTGACTCCAAAACCCGGACCACCTTGATCTGTCTGAAGAAGGATGGACAGCTGACTGCTGATTTAAAACTAGCTAAAAGAGAACCAAGGGATAAAGACAGCTCCAAAGGCAACGGAGTTGTGTCAAAGGTAAGGAGCAACTCTAAGAAAATACTGTCTCTATCATTCACATCTTCCTCAGCCAAATCTGGGGGCAAAGCTAGAAACCTAAGAAGAAAGTGAAACAAGCAAACAAACAATGTAGGAAAACTTGAAATCAGTATTTTACTAAACAATCTCAATGGTGTTAGAGCACTAGGAAGAATTATCAGATCTGAAGATTTTCTAAAAAAAAAATTTTTTGTGCTTTAAGTGAAAGTTTATAGTCCAATACAATTTACCATATAAAACCCTGCATACATACCTCTATGCAATTATAGCTGCTCTCCCAATGCTATAACAGCATGCTCCTCGTTTCCATGCTGTACTTCCCATATTCATTCAGCCAGCTCTTGTCCTCTCCTCTCAACCCTCGCATCTCACCGCTAGAGAGTAGCTTCTCCAAAAGCCTTGGGTATATGTTTAACCCAAGAAGCACACACTTCGCTAGCACCACTCGACATCTTATAGTCCAGTCCAATTTTTGTCAAGAGAGTTGTCCTTTATACTTGTTTCTGCTCTGGGCTAGGAGTGAGTCCAGGGGCCATGTTCTTAGGGGACATTCCATGATGTCAGATCATCAAGTCCGGTCTTTATTATTAATAGAGTTCTAGATCTGCATCCCCATATTTCTCCTGCTACATCAGGGACTCTACATTGTGTTTCCTGTCAGGGCAGTCATAGTGGTGGCTAGGCACCATCTACTTCTTCTCATCTCGTGTTGATGTAGTCTCTCGATCATTTGGCCCCTTCTGTCTCCTGGGCTCATGTTTTCCTCATGTCTTTGATGTCCTTTGTTCTCTTCTGCTCCGTGTGGATTGGGACCAACTGATGCTACTTAGATGGCAGCTTTTAAGACCGCAGACACCACTCCCCAAAATGGGATGTGGAAAATTATCTTTAAAAACATGACTTAGTTATGCCAGTTGAACTAGATATCCCCTAAAACCATGGTCCCCAGACCCCTGTCCTTGCAACTCTGACGTTTGAAGTGTTCAGTGGTATTTAAGAACCCTTTTAGCTTTTGATGTAGTCTGGCAGTGTTAATCTTCCTTCTACTGCATGCTGTCACTTCCTTCACCTAACCCAATTCCTATCTACTGTCTAATCTATGAATACCCCTCTCTCTCCACCCTTCCCTTGTAATCATGAAAGATCATTTTTTTCAGTGCTTAAATCTTTTCTGGAGTCCTTAAAATAGTGGTCTCATACAATATTTGTCATTTTGCAACTAATTTCACTCAGCATGGTGTCTCCCAGGAGACTCTATATTAAGAGATGTTTCTCAACATCATCATTGTTCTTTATCATTGCATAGCATACTTTTGTGTGAAAATATCATTGTTTATCCATTTGTCTGTTGATGGGCAACTAGGTTGATTCCATTCTTTTGCTATTGTGAACAGCACTGCAATAAACATTGGCGTGGCTATATCTGTTTGTGTGACAGCCCTTATTTCTCTAGGATGTATTCTAAGCAATGGGATTGCTGGATCACCTGGTATTTCTAATTCAAGCCTTTTAAGAAAGCACCAAATCAACTTCCAAAGTGGTTTTACCATTTTTATTCCCCCCGGCAGCATAGAACAGATCCAGACTCTCCACCACCTCTCCAACTTTTATTGTTTTGTGTGTTTTAGATTAATGCTAACCTTATTGGGGTGGGACAGTATCTCTGTAGTTTTGATTTGGATTTCTCTAATGACTAATAACCATGAGTATTTCCTCATGTATCTGTTAGTGTCCTGAATGTCTTCTTTGATAAAAATGCTTGTTCATTTCCTTTGCCCATTTCCTAATTGTGTTAAGTACTATGTCTATTAACCGAAAGATAGGAAATTTGAATCTGCCAGGCGCTCCTTGGAAACTATGGAGCCCCTTTACTCTGTTCTATAGGGTTGCTATGAGTTTGGATGGCCTCCACAACAGTGAGTTTTTAGAATTTTTTAGATTATAAAGATTAGACTCTGACTGAATTTGTTTCAAAATTTTTTTCCCAATCTGTGAGTAGTCTTTTTACTCTTTTGGTGAGGTCTTTAGATGAGCATAAGTGTTTGATTTTTACTAGTTTCTAGTTATCTATTATCTCTTCTGGTATTTGTGCATTGTTAGTGTTTCAGTGAGCTAGTGCTGCTTTAACAGAAATACCACAAACTGGATGGCTTTAACAAAGCAAAGTTTATTCTTACATACTCTGGTAGGCTACAAATCCAAATTTAGGGTGCCCACTCCAGGGGAAGACATTCCACCTGGATGGCTCTGGAGGAAAGACCTTGTGTTGCATCATTCTTTGTTCAGGGAGCATCTTGGCACAGGAACATCAGGACTCAAGGATGTGCTCACCTCCAGGTGCTGCTTTCTTGATGGTGTGTGGTTCCCAATTCTCTACTTGCTTCCTTTTCCTTTTATCTCTCGTAGAATGAAGGGATTAAGGGTGGGGCAAGCCATACTCCAGGGGAAACTCCCTTTACAGTGGAGCAAGGAGGTGATCCTATGAAGGGATTTACAGTACCACCCTAATCTTTAACATATAGTGTAGGAAAATTACAAAACGGAGGACACTCATAGAATACAGGGAATCACGGCCGAGGCACATAACTACACATATTTTTGGGGGGACACAATTCAATCCATGACAGTTAGTAATATTTTATGGTCTGTTTATGTAGTGTACTAGGGCTACCAGCATTGTACCTGTATTTTCTTGCATGATCTTTGTTTTAGATTTTACATTTAAGTCTTTGATGAATTTGGGTTATTTTTGTGCAAGGTGTGAGATATGGATCTTGTTTCATTTTTTGCAATTGGATATCCAGCCAGTTTTTCCAACACCATTTGTTAAAAAGACTGTTTGTTCACCAGTTCATGGACCTTGGGACTTTGTCAAATATCAGCAGCTGCTAGGTGGATGGCGTTACATTTGGATTTTCCACTCCATTCCATTGGTCTGTGTGTCTATTTTCATAGCAGTACCATGACAGTGTAATAGTCACCAAGGTTAGGTAATGTTAAGATCTCCCACTATGTTCTTCTTCTTCACTAATACTTGACTTACCAGGGCTTCTATCCTTTCCATATGAAGTTGGTGATTTGTTTCTCTATCTCATTAAAAAATGATCTTGGAGTTGATCCTGGGATTGCGTTGTACTTACAGATGACTTTAGTTAGAATAGACATTTTAATGATGTTAAGTCTTCCTATCCATGAGCAAGGTAGATTTCTCCACTTACGTAGTTCTCTTTTGCTTTCTTGCGGTAGAGTCTTATAAGAGTCTTATAATTTTCTTTGTATAGGTCTTCTACATCTCCAGTTAGATTTATTCCTAAATACAGTATCTTCCTGGGGGCTACTGTAAATGGCATTGATTTAATAATTTCCTCTTTGATGGTCTCTTTGTTAGTGTATATGAATCCCACTGATTTATTTATGTTTATTTTATATCCTGATATTTTGCTGAACTCTTCTTTTAGTTGCAGTAGGGTTTGGGCTTTTTAGTTGTTTTTTTGTTTGTTTGTTTTTTGATGGGTTCTTTTTTTTTTTATGACTGAGTGAAAATGTACATTCCCGTATAAATTTACATGCCCACCTATATGCAGCTTCTTTAGGATTTTCTAGGTATAAGATTGTATCATCTACAAATAGAGATATTCTTACTTCTTCCTTACCAATCTGGAGGCCGTTTATTTCTCTATCTTGTCTGACTGCTCTGTATAAAACCTCTAGCACGATGTTAAATGAAAGTGGTGACAACAGGCATCTTTACCTGGTTCCTGTTCTCAAGAGGAGGGCTCTCTCAAACTTTATCCATTTAGGATGAAGTAGGCTGTTGGCTTTGCATAGATGCTCCTTAGTATGTTTAGGGTTTTCTCTTATATTCCTATTCTGCTGAGAGTTTTTAACATGACTGGGTGTTGGATTTTTTCAAATGCCTTTTCTGCATCAGTTGATAAAATCAAGTGATTTTTGTCTTGTGTTCTATTCATGTAGTTGACTACATTAATTGTTTTTCTAATGTTATACCATCCCTGCATTCCTGTTTGAATCCTACTTCATCATGATGATTTTCTTTAATATGTTGTTGAATTCTATTGGGTAGAATTTTGTCAAAGGTTTTTGCATCTAGGTTCATGAGAGATATTGGTCTGTGATTTTCCTTTTTTATGCTATCTTTACCTGGTTTTGTGTCAGAGTTACTCTGGCTTCATGTAATTAATTTGGGAGTATTTCATCTTTTCCTGTGCTGTAAAATACCTTCAAGTAGTAATGGTGTTAACTGTTCTGTAAAAGTGTGGTAGAATTCTTCAGTGAAGTTGTTTGTCCAGGAAATTTTTAGTTGGGAGTTTTTAAGTTACTTTTTCAATCTCTTCTTTTATGATGAGTTTATTAAGTTGTTCTACTCTGTGTTCATTTTGGAAGGTAGTGTGTTTCTCAAAATTTGTCCATTTCCTCTAGACTTTTAAATTCATTAGAGTACAGTTTTTCATAGTATTCTGTTATAGTTCATTTAATGTCAGTTGTTTTTGTTGTGATATCACCCATTGCATTTCTTAGTTGTTTGCTTCCTCTCCTTTTGTGAGTTTGATCAGTGATTTATTGATTTTGTTGATCTTTTCAAAAAAAAACCAGCTTTTGGTCATAACTCTTTCAAATGTTTTTCTGTCCCCTAGTTCATTTAGTTCTGCTCTAATTTTTCTTATCCGTTTTCCTCTGGTGCTTGAGAGATTCTTTTGTTGCTCTCTTTATACTTGTTCAAGTTTTAAGTTAGTCTTTAATTTGGGCCCTTTCTTCTTTTTGAAAGTGTGTAATTATGGAGATAAACTGACACCTGAGCACTGCTTTTGTTGTTTCCCAAAATAGTCTGGTAGAATGTGTTTTCATTCTCATTTGATTCTATGAATTTCTTTATTCCATTCTTGATTTCTTGTATAACCCAGAAGTTTTTGAGCAAGGTGTTGTTCAGTTGCCATGTTTTTGAATGTTTATTCTTGCTTTTTCTGCTACTGACTTTGACTTTTGCGGCTTTATGTTCTGAGTAGATGTTTTGCAATACTTCAATGCTTTGGATTTTGTTAAGACTTATTTTGTAGCTTAATATGTGGTCTATTCTGGAGAATAGTCATTGTTCACTGGAAAAGAAGGTATACTTGTCTATTGTTGGGTGAAATGTTCTGTGCATGTCTGTGAGTTCAGGTTGGTTGCTTTAGATCTTCTGTGTCCTTATTGAGCTTCACACTGGGTGATTTGTTGATCACCAAAAGTGGTGTGTTAATGTCTCCTACAATTTTTGTGGAGTTGTCTACCTCACTTTTCAGTGCTGTCAAGAGTTCATTTGATGTATTTAGAAGCTCTGTCATTCAATGTGTGGCTATTTAATATGATTATGTCCTCCTGATGAATTGACACTTTAAGCAATACATAGTGATCACTTTGGTGGAATCTACTGTAAAGTCTATTTTATCTGAAATTAACATGGCCACTTCTGCTGTTTTTCTGAGTGTTGTTGGCTTGGTATATATTTTTCCATCCAACGAGTTCAGTTTGCTTGTATCTTTAATTCTAAGATGTGTGTCTTGTAAGCAGCACATAGACAAATTGTGGGTTTTGTTTCTGGTTTTTTAATCTGTTCTGCTACTCTTTGTCCCTTTATTGGTGCATTTAACCCATTTACATTCAATGTAATTATTGAGAGGTATGAATTCAGTGCTGCCATTTTGGTACCTTTTTTGGTGTGTTGTTGACAGTCCTTTGTTCCACTTAACTTTCTGCACTTAGCCATTTTTCCTTATGGGTTTCGTTTTTGCACTTTTCACTGTTGTTTGTTTTACATCTGTGGAGACTTTTTGATTTCATTTCTTGTTTTAATGTGTAGGATTATAAATTTCCTCTGTGAGTACCTTGATTTACTCCTGATGTTCTACATTTAAACCAGTCTTTAATTTCTTTGCGTAGCTTTGACTTCCTCGCTGTCTGAAAGATCTATGAATGCATGAATTTGTCCCTGTTTTGGTATAATGTTGTCATTTATATACTGAGACTTCTGTTTCCCTATTTTTAGTGTTTTAGCTTTGATTTATTTTTGTAGATTCCCTATCCACATTGATATTTGGATGCTGTGTCCTCTGTTGTATCTTTGAGCATGTATCTGATGTTACTGATTTTCTAATCAAAGAAATTCCTTCATTGTTTCTTGCAATTTGGGTTTGTTTTTTGCAAATTCTCTAAATGTCCGTTTATCTCGGAATCTCTTAATTTCACCATCATATTTGAGATACAATTTTGCAGGACATAGAATTCTTGTGTGGCAGTTTCTTTCTTTCAAGGCTTTGCATATGTCATCCCATTGCTTTCTTGCCAGCATGATTTCTGTTGAGTAATCTGAGCTCAGTCTTAATAAGTCTCCTTTTAATGTTATTTTTTATTTAGGTCTGCAAACCAAAACCCACTGATTCATAGCAACCCTATAGACAGAGTAGAACTACCCCATAGAGTTACCAAGGAGTTCCTGGTGGATTTGAACTGTTGACATTTAGGTTGGCAGCTGTAGCACTTAAACACTACACTACCAGGTTTTAAGCATCTCCTTTACTTTCAGTGTGATTATAGTACATCTTGGTGTCTTTCTTTTGGGATCTCCTTTATGTAGAGTTCCATCTTGGCTAGATATCCTCTTATATTTCATGATATCAGGGACGTTTTCTGTCGAAAAACTTTAACAATTCTGTCTGCGTTTTCTGTTATTCCCTGTGTTCTGTTACTTCAGCTACTCATAAATTATTCTTCTTGATAGAGTTACACATAACTCTTTGTGTTTCTTCATTTTTTTTAATTCTTTTATCTGATTTTTCCTCATATATGCTGATGCTTTATCTTTGCTTTATCTTTGCTTTATCTTTGGTCTCACTAATTCTATATCCCACTCTCTCAGCTGTGCTTCTTTGACCTTCCATTCAATTGTCTAATTCTGTGATATTATGGTTAATCTACTGAATTCCAGATCACTGTTGCTGAAGTATTTCTTGCAGGCTGTTTAATTTTTCATTATGCTGTGCTGCACTTTGCCTAGTTTCCTTCTTGATGTCTTGGCAAGCTCTAAACATTACTCTTTTGTATTCTACTTCCAATAATTGCAGGAAGTCTTCTTAGTCTGGAAAATTTGTTTCATTCTTTACCTGGGAATTTTTTTGAAGCCATGCTAGCCTGCTTCTTTAAATCATAAGAAATCAACTGTTGTCTCTGTGGCATCAGAAAGTGGTAATCTATTTGTTTGTTTATTGTGTTGGAACACACCCACACACATTAAATTTAGTTTTTGAGTATCCATGTAGTCTGTTCTTCAGCTAGGTTTGATTACTTCAGCCCTAAAAATTCTAATGTTCTGTCACTGGATGGTTGGAGCTGTGAGTATGCTGTGAAAAGTAGGGGATATTGCTAGCTCAGGGAAGCTTGCAGAACTTTTTTTCTTCCCCTCGCCTTGTTTGCCTCTCCACGACCAAGAGAATTGCTCAGGCCATACCTATAAGATGTCCCACTTCTGGCTCAGGTAGTGTGTTAGGGTTTAGCACCAGATGCAGAGCAGAGGACAGAGGGGAAAGGGAGAGAAATTAGTGCATGGGCACGATTCTGAATCCACAAGAGTTCACTAGCACTTAGCTTATGATGCTCAGATGAAAGTCCTCTGTGGCTCTGTAGGTGGCAGCCCTCTGAAGTTCAGCTTCCCTGCTGAGAAAGACATGCTCTGTTCATGGTGCTGCTGCTGTGCTCAGTTGCCTGCTTCTGGGCTGTTGCTCCACTTGCTGGCTGAAGCAAGTCCTTGGGGGGGGTAGACTTAAATCTGGCTAAAGAAGTTGTTTCTGGACCTGCTCTCTCCTTTCTGTCACCTGGTCCAATCTCTAAGCTTTCTGCTTGATATTCAGGGCTCATAGAGTGTCCTATGTAACCTGTTCAGTTGTTTTTCTGATTCTTTGTTGTTAGAGGGATCAGAAAATACCTGTGGCTGATCTGCTCCAACTCAGCGACACTTGGCTGGCTGCTTTTTCCATCTTAACCCAACCTCTAAAAATCAGATTTGAAGCTTTGGAAGACAGCTTTGGTTGGGAGAAACAGGGTAGGTGTCTTCAACTTTGACGAGAGCTGTTACTGCAGGAAACCAGAGATAGAAAGGATGAAAATGGCAAATGCTATTTGAAAGCAGAGAAGACAAATTCATAGGACAGGTAGAAGTTTCCTATCAACTCTCAGAATTATTTGATGAAGTTTTGGGTAGGGCTAGAATTTTTAAAATTGAAAACTAGACTTCCTGCTCTATTTAAATACCCCTCTTCTAGGCATGACACTACTGGTGAAAGATTTTGAAGATATTAGGGAAGGTTGCACTTTATATATGTGTATTTGAGTCACCCAAGGACTCCTTTCTTATAAGACTTCTTACTGTGAATTAAATTGTCCACAGTGCACAGCACTGTTGACATATGCTAAAACATGAAGTCTTAATATCTTTCAAAAACAAATATGGAGGAGACCTGATATGTAAGCAAAGTCAGTCTAGTCTTCTTAAAAGCAGAATGGTTTGAATGTCTCAACAGCTGCTTTGTAGACTGTCTTTTGGTTTCTTCCTGGATTTAGCTTGTGGGTCTCGACTTTTAGTGATCAAGAATTATTCTACGAAGTTATTTCCATAAAAGCATGAATACTTTCTTTGCAGGTGATTTAAAGGTCTTTATAAAATAATTTAATTCTAAGGAATTTTTACCTTTCTGGCAAAAATTTTAAAGAATTGACTTTACACACTACTGGATGTTTCTCTCCTGTAAGGAAATTTAGTAGGCAATAATCCATTCCAAACTGCTGCACAGAGTTATCTTGACCAAATTATTAACTTTTCTACCTATAAAATGGTGATAATGAGAACAGACAGCTCCCAGGGTTGTCGGGATCAAATGAAATGAGGAAAAAGTAGTTACCATGTGGCAAGCATCACGTTTGTAGAACATCAGCACAAAAGAGAAAGACCCTCAATGAGATGGATTGACATATTGGCTGCAAGAATGGGTTCAAGCTTAACAATGATTGTGAGGATGGCACAAGACTATGCAGTTTTGTTCTGTTGTACATGAGGTTGCTATGAGTCAGAACCAACTTGACTCCTAACAATATGTGTCAAGTACTCTTCTAAGAACTTTATGTGTGTTATTTCATTTAATTCTTACAAAAACATCATGAGGTAGTACTAATCATTTCTCCAATTTCCATGTGAGCAAACTAATGCAGAGAAAAGTTAAGAAACTCACCCAAGATCGTAGCCAGTAGAGCTAGAATACATATGTACACACACACAAACGTGTATGTGTGTGCTTTGTTGACAGTACAGTGCTGTGTGTTCAGTGATGAGAAGGAATAATTTCAGAGTATGTAGGAAATGCTGTCAATTTTTACTTTTTCAGAAATTGAAGTTTAGTTATGGAGAAACATTTAAGCCATTTTCCTTCCTTTCCTTTTTTACTTGTAAAGCCTATCTTTGACTGTGTCACTCTTTCTTAACACTTCCACCGGAGAAAGAAATGACAAGTGAAAAAAAATTTTTTTGATCTGTATTGTGACTCTCTTATAGATGAGCTGAAAAGTCAAGCTAAGCCAAATAAAGTTCTTATTCACCTGTGTTTTCAACAATATCACGTACAATATTTCACAATTTGAAGAGTGCTTTCACAGACATGCCTTCATCTGATCTACAGATAGCCACATTATGTATGAGAGAAATGAAGCTCAGAGAAGCAGCTTATCAGACGTTTTTTGCTAGTAACTGGCACAATCTGAGTTTGAAACCATCTCTTCTGATTCTTGATGTTCTTTCCACCCATTTGACATCAACAACCAACCTTCTCTGTGACTCTAGATTCATAATTTACACCTAATTCTAGAGAATTAGGTTATCTGGTTCCTCTTTCCCCTAATCTACTTGGCTATTGTTTCATTTCTTTTGTCACTGTAGAAAAGAGTTCCTTGCCTCCACAGGAATTCCAAGGCAAAAGGTGAAAAAGCAGCTACAGAAAACTCAGAACTGCAACTGAGTCTTAGATTCTCCTGCAGGGGAGTAAGGACTACAAAAAAAGTTTTTCAAACAGTTTATGTACATATCATTCTAGGAATGTAATTCTTCTCCAGACTACAATCTGGAAACCCAAAATGTTCTTGTCAGATAAGAAAGCAACCTACTTTTAAATATTTCTAGAGAGCACGATCTCTCAACAATGTTTATCAATGTTTATCAACATTCACGTCAAAAGTTCTGCTTTATATCTATCCTGAATCACCTTTGCTTCCATCTACCCATATCCTTGTATGCATTCAGTTAAAACAACCCCTAGCTAGTTGAATCATCTCCCACCACTCACATACCCTTATTTCAGGGCACAGTGTGTTCTAGCAATCTTACTATTTTTCCCTGCTCAGTTCCATTTGAAGCAGTCACCTTATACACAATGATAAGCCTTTTTACAAAACTTAGAAACATTCAACTGCCTGGCTTCTGGTCTGTTTTGTTTCTGGCATCTGTGAGAGAAACAACAGAGTCCCTGTTGACTGCTCTGTTAGGGCTCCAATAAGCTTAGAAAAATTCTTTTAGTCACTTGAACCTTACTTTCAGGGATTCATCCTACTTGTCTAGTATATCTCTGAAGGACATTGAGAAGTCAGAGAGGCTAATATCTGCATGTCCCTATTTGGAGGGGTTCACATATAAGTAGAGCCCTGGTGGTGCTCAGGCTGCTAACCAAAGGTTAGCCCTTCAAATCTACCAGCCATTTCTTGGAAACAGTATGGGGCAGTTCTACCCTGTCCTGTAAGGTCACTGTGAGTTGGAACTGACTTGATGGCAATGGGTTTGTATATAAGCAGAGCCCTGGTGGTAAAGTGTTTAGGAGGTGGTCTACTAGCCAAAAGGTTGGCAGTTTGAATCCACTAGCCACTCCTTGGAAACCCTATGCAGAAGTTCTACTATGTCCTGTATGATTGCTAGAGTTGGAATCAACTCAAGACAGTGTTTGGTTTGGCTTTTGTACGTAGGTATTAAGTAGTATTGCAACCTCCAAAACCCACTTTAAAGACTGTTTGCTTCATCTCTATTTTGGATTAAATTTTGTCCCCCCAAAATATGTGCTGTAAATCCTAACCTTTATGACTGTGGTTATCCCACGTTTGGGAATGAGTTCTTTGTGATGTTAATGAAGTGAGGTTTGTGTAAGGCTTATCTTGCATCTGTCTCTTTGGAGATATAAAGGACACTAAACAAGCAAGCAGAAGTAGGGGAAGATAGATGCCACATCACATGAAGATCAACAGGAATACAGGCACAGATTACCTAACAAGCAAGGTACTCACAAGCTTAATTGTCTTTACTTCCTCATCTGTAGTGCACAATTTTCCCTGGTTTTCAACACATCACAGATTAAAAGGATCTCAGTATCACCAAGAAAAAAGGATGGAACAGATTGTGTGCTTTGGATCCAGGTTCCCTGTGCTGAGAACTTCCTAGAATCAGGAGACACCGAAAGAGTGTTGTAACACTGGAGATGGAAGCAGAGAGACAATGGCAGTAGAACCAGGAAACTGGCACAGAGTGGTGCAGAAGCTAACCCACAGAGTGAGACAGTTGAGTACCTTCTGACAGAAGGCTTCCTGGCAGAGTGGATGCTTCTAGCACTTATCAGCAGAGCTGAAGAGCTTTGTAACACTTGCCCAATCACGGCAGAGGGCAAGGGGCCAAGGTGACTAAGAGCTCAGGGGCTCAGGGCCAGAGTGAAACCTGCCTATGGGCACAACTGAAAAGAGGCTGTCCTTATTGTTAGGGACATTGTTTTAGAGCCAAGGGAGAAAGCCTTCCCAGTGAGCTGGTGCTCTGAATTCAGACTTCTGGGCTCTAGATCAAAGATGGGGGACCTGAAACACATATGAAATTGTATATTACAGATTCATAAGTAAGCCTAATTAAGCCTGTGCATACTTTGATTACTGTAAGCTGGTGCATATCTTGTTCACTAATTAATCCACTCCTGCCAGGGAACAAATGAACAAGAACCTGCCCCCAGAGAGAAAGCCATTCCACCAGAGCCAGCACCCAGAATTCAGACTTCCAGCCTCTTAAACTGTGAGATAATAGATTTCTGTTTGTTAACGCCACACACTTTTGGTATTTCTGTTATAGTAGCACTAAGTAACTAAGACAGTGTCAAGTTTTTAACTCTCAATGCATACTGATAATTTCATCCCATTACCCTGAGATGCCCCCAAAACACCTCCTCTCTCTTTCTAATAAACAATATTATTTCAAAGCAGAAAATAATGTATGCCGTGAAGTTTATTCTTCCTCGTACAATTCTAGTTTGGGATGTCCAGCCGCACTCAAACTGCCTTTCAAGATAAAGACTAGATTCCAATTCTGTGCAATTCTTCTCTGCTTCTGGGAAGGTTCAGGAGTTAGTCTCACAGACGGGATCTGTGTTCTCTAAGGCTCTTAACATTCCATGTACTACGCCAGGCTCTGCTGAAATTCAACAGTGGTCTTCTGCCAGAGTTCTCACAATTAGCAAGGCAAGTGTCAATTCGGGGACCTTGTATAACGTAAATCAAGAGCAAACTCCTCCATCCCTGAAGCATGTGCTGGAAGAAGCCTCGGAGGGCAACCAGTCAAACTCCTTTGTGTTACAGCAGAGCCCTAAGTTAGTTAAGTGACTTGTTAAAACCATAGTAGGAAGGGAAAGCACAGAATAAAATCTACATCTCTTGAACCCTCTTACATTACTCTTTATAAAATGCCATGCAGTTGCACTAAACAATTTTACTTAAACATTTGATTTGATGCCAACAAAATCAAGAGGAAAAAAAATATGTAAAGCATCCCTGGGCCAAATGGAGGGTGGGGATGAAGGAAGAGCTTGAAGGAACGGAGTCTGGGAAAAACCACTCCTCAGAATGTCAGCAAGTCAGAAAGTCAGATCAAGCCTTGCAATCTCTCATCCTCTGTTTAGCCAACAGGGAGCTTCAATTCCTTCAATAGCATGAAGATTAGTAGTAGAATTATTTTGTTTTGAGAAATATGAAATATACTTGAGACACATCTGACAGAGGTGCATGGAGGGATGGGTCCTGAATCTAGAGTCTTGGTTCTCTCCTGGAATCTCAGTCTCACCTTCTTCCTTTCCTTCTCAGAATCAATCTGAGCCTGAGGTGGGAGGATCTGCAGTTATGGCAAGTCCATCTTGGTTTCAAGACCTACATCTAGTCCTTACCTCTATTCCAAGCTTCACCAGCATTCCTAAGGCCCAGAATAGCAGATACTTACTTATAGGTCTGTTTAGTCCTTAGTATTCTAAGATCTACTCCTGTATCAGTCAGGTTCCAATCAGGAAAATAAACACCACACTAGGCGTTTCAACAAAAGGTATCTAATGTAAGAAATTGATCATGCAGGCATTGGAGGCTTACTAGTCAAAAATAATAACTGCAGAAGGCAGCTACCAGCCTAAGACTAGGGAAACAAAAGGAGATGGGACTATGAGAACTTAGGTACTAGAAGGAGGGGACACCATGAAACTAGAGCTCAGATCTCTGAGGTGGTTTATAATTTGGCTTCTACTGGTACCACTGAGGGGACATGTTTAGGTTTACACTTTCCTTTCTCCCTCCTGTCCTTAAATCCCCATCTCCTGCCTCCTATTAGTAGAAACTAAGAGAAAGTCTGTTGGTAAACTCTGAATGTAGTTTGCACAGTCCTAGCTTGAACATTACAGAGCAGAGCATAGGAGGATGGGTTTTGAGTTGAGATACAATAGACAAATGATTACCACTACTTCCATCCATTTGTTGGATACATTCTCTCCACCCATCACCAACTTCTTGGCTAGATTGCTGTTTTAGTCATATGTTACTGCTCTAATGGAAACACCACAAGTAGATGGCTTTTGAAAAAAGTTTATTCTCACGCAGTCCAGTAGGTTATAAGTCCAAATTCAGGATGTCTGCTCCAGGAGAAGTCTTTTTGTCTTTGTTGGCTCTGGAGGAAACTACTTATGTTGTATCAGTCTTTGGTCAGGGAGCATCTTAGCACAGGAATCTCAGGTCTGAAGGACCCACTCCAAGCCCAGTGCTGCTTTCCTGATGTTATGTGGTTACCAGCTCTCTGCTTGCTTCCTTTTTATCTCTTGTATGATGAAAGGGTGAAAGGTGGTATAAGTCACACTCCAGGGAAACTCCCTTAGTAAGGGTGTTGCAGTGTACCACCCTAATCCTCTTTGAACATGATTCTGTCAACCACAGGCCGAGATGAAGATTTGTACCAATGAAGTGGGTGGGGCCAAGATGAAAGACTAGACAGACGTCTTCTTGATTCCCTCTGAGAACTAAGGCCTGGAATGATAATTGAAAGGAGCAGTGTGGGCATCTTTGGACCCCTAGGATCTAGCATAGAGTTGTCAAGTTGGAGTAGGCACCAGTTAGGGGAAAACTATCTCTCTCAAAGACTAGGCAGCAGCACATTGAGTCCTGCTTCTGCTGACTCATTGTCTGGGAGGACTGCAGGTACTGAAGCCTTCTTTGTTATCCAGGAGGCAGGGACTGGGCATGAGCCTTCTGATACGCTGAACTGCTGTGCTTAAGTAAACACTATATAGTGCAGCAGAGAGACTGTGCTTGGAATGGCCACATATTGAGAACCTGGCTGCCGACTGAGGGCACCAGTGCCCCTCCACTCTGTTTTATGAGCTGCACCATAGATTCTACTGTTTCACAGCAGAAAGGGCAGCTCAAGCAGGACGCCATCTTGGTCAGCTGGCAGGTGGATTCAGCCACTCAGAACTCTCAGCTGGAGCTAATTATCATGGTAAGCAGAAGTCCCTGTCTGAATAGAACTTCTCCAGCAGAAAAGCAGTGTTTAGGATGGTGGTGCCTAGAGTTATAAGTGGGGCCTGGCAGAAGAGTGCAGCAAGGCCCTAACTACTGCCTTCTTTGAACCATGTCATAGTGTCTGGGGATGCCCTATAAGGTGCTTTTGTTGTCAGCTGGAAGGTGGGGCCTGCCACATCAAAGGGTCTGACTGATTTGGACAGTTATTGGACAGCTCCTCACTTAGCAGTAAAGTACCTTTTTAAAATAAGACCACCTAGAAAACTGACTGCTGAGAAGCATCGTGGTGATGCACATCATAGCACTGACTGACAGCTTCCCAGTGACTCCATAAATACAGTGCAGTCTTTGCCAGCCAGGAGGCAGACACTGACAGCCCACAGAGCCCAACTGGGGCCAATCATTAGAGCACCCAGAGGCAGCTGGTGAACAAATCTAGTAGTGCCTTTACTCTCCTCTTAGAACTACATCTCAGTTTCTGCTTAGATAACACCAGAGAAACTGAACAGCTTCTAGATGGTGCAAAGACAACAATCAATAACTAATGATTTAAAGAAGGAATCCACCATGGCTCTGGAAAACTCCCAAAATAAAAATTGAGAAAACTTCCCAGATGAATAAGCCTTCCTGAAATTATCAGAGGTCAAATACAAAAGAATTATATAGAGAGCCCTCCTAGAAATTAAACAAAATGCTGCTGAACAAAATGAAAAATTAAGTAAGCTACTTGAAGTGATGGAACATCAATGATCTAAAATCCAGCAGCCAAGCCAAGTGCCGTTGAGTTGGATCCCACTCATGGCGACCCGACTCATGGCGACTCTATTTCTGGTGACAGAAAATTTCCCTGAAATTATGAAAGAAGAGAACATAGATATCCAAGATGCTTATCAAATGCCACAAAAACTAGACCCCAAAATAAAGACAACAAGACATATTATAATCAAGCTTAATAAAATAATAGATAAAAAGAGGCTCTTAAAGACAGCAAGGCTTAAAGCAAAACTGACATTCAGAGGGAAGCCCTATAGGTTTTCATCTGACTTCTCAGCAGAAATGATGTTGGCAGAATGCAGTCAGATGACGCATTCAAAGGCTTGAAGGAGAATTCCAACCAAGAGTATATATCCTGCAAAATTGTCTTTCAAATATGATGGTGAAATTAGCACGTTGTCAGACAAACGGAATCTTAGAGACTTTAAAAACACCAAACCAAAACTACAAGAAATACTGAAAGAAGCTATTTGTTTAGAAAAACAAAAACATTAAGCATATGCTAAAGGAGGCAATGCAGGACACAGCATCCAGAATCCTACTCAGTTAGGGAAGTCACAAAGCTCAATCAAATCTAAAATATTAAAGAAAAGAACCAGTAATCTTAACATAAATTATGACATCATCACACTAAAAAGAGAAATATTACAGTAGTTACAACCCTTTCAGATGGAGAGGAAATTACAAAGATATGCAGAAGTTAAAGTCTGCTTTCAACTTAGAATATTAAGGGGATCATAGAAGTAGCCACAAAGCAAAATAGCAGTGCAATATATCAGCACAAGAAACATAATTCAGCAGTCTCAACAAATACAAAACCAGCACTGAAAAAGATAAAAAGTCAACCCATAAAGAATGACCTGGAACAGAGTATTAAGAGCAACACAGAAAATAGTAACAACACAAAAATAAAGACAACAAAATTCCAGCACTGAACACATGCCTATCAGTAATTACACTGAATGTAAATGGACTGAATATTCCAATAAAGAGACAGAATGACATCCTGAATCAAAAGGACACAATCCGTCTATATGTTGCTTACAAGAAACACAACTTAGACTCAAAGATATGAACAAACTGAAAAATCAAAGAATGGAAAAATATATACCAAGATAATAATATACAAAGAAGAACAGAGTGGCAACACCAATCTTAGATAAAACAGACTTTAATGTGAAATCCACCACTGTGGACAAGGATGGTTACTGTTTATTGCTGAAATGTTCAATACATAAGCAGGACATTATAATATTAAATACTTATGCACCCAGTACTGGAACATCTAAATATATCAAACAAACACTGACAACACTGAACACTGAAGATCACTCCACAGTAGTAGTTGGAGACTTCAACACTTCACTTTCAGTAATGGACAGATCATCCAGAAAAAAGACTCGTTCAAGATATAGAAGATCTTACTGTGACATTTAACTAACTTGACCTCATCAACATATACAAATCTTCTTACACAACAACAGAAAAGTACACTTTCTTCTCCAATGCACATGGAACATTTTCCAGAGTAGACCATGTGTTAGGAAATAAGAAAATCTCAACAAACTCCAAACCACTGAATTATTGCAAAGCATCTTCTCAGACCATAAAGCCATAAAAGTTGAAATCAATAGCAGAAAAAACAGAGGTAGAAATTTGAACTCGTGGAAATTGAACAACACCTTGCTCAAATCCCATGAGTTATAGAAGAAATCAAGAAAGAAATAAAGAAATTTATGGAATCAAATGAGAATGAAAACACATCCTACCAGAGCCTATGGAATACAGTGAAAGCAGGGATCAGAGGTCAGTTCAGCTCTACAAATGCATATATCTGGAATGAAGGAAGGACCCAACCCAAAGAATTAACTCTACAGCTAGCGACCAACAAAGGAACCCCTTAGGCACTAGAAGAAAACAGATAATAAAGATTACAGCAGAAACATAAGTAAATCAATAGGATTCCTTTATACCAACAATGAAATTGTTAAGGAAGAAATCACCAAGTCAACACCATTTACTATAGCTCCTAAGAAAATAAAGTACCTAGGAATAAATCTAACCAGAGAAATAACAGACCTTTACGAAGAGAACTACAAACCCTTACTAGAAGAAACTAAGAGAGAGTTATATAAAAGGAAAAACTTACCCTACTCATGGATAGGAAGATTTAGCATTGTGGAAATATCTATTTTACCCAAAGCAATCTACTTACATAATGCAATCCCTGTACAAGTTCCAGTGACATTTTTTAATGAGATGGAGGAACAAATTACCAACTTTGTCTGGAAAGGGAAGAAGCCCTGGGTAAGTAAAGTATTAGTAAAGAAGAAGAACACATTGGGAGGCCTCTATTATCCGACCTTAGAACCGATTACACTGCCACAGTAGTCAAAACAGCCTGGTACTGATACAAAAACAAACAGATAGATCAGTGGAACAGAATCGAGACTCCAGAGATGACATCATCTGCCTATGAACAGTTGATATTCGATAAAGGCATTAAACTGGGGTAAAAACAATCTCTTCAACAAATGTTGCTGGCAAAATTGGACATCCATCTGCACTAAATTAAAACAAGACTCATATCTTACACCTTATACAAAAACCAACTCAAAATGGATAAAAGACCTAAATATCAAATCTAAAATGAAAAAGCTCATTCAACAAAAAATAGGAACAACAATGGAAGGTTTAATACACAACATAGACAGACTTCACAATCTGTCAAACAAACCACAAACAACAGAAGAGAAAATAGATTAATGGGAACTACTAAGAATCAATCACTTTTGCTCATCCAAAGACTTTACTAATATAATTAAAAGGCCACCTACAGAATGGGAAAAAATATTTGGCAACTCTAGGTCAGATTGACACCTCATCTCCATAATCTATAAGGCACTACAAAATATCAATAAGAAAAAGATAAATCACCCAATTAAGTGATGGGCAAAGGAGATGGACAGACATTTCTCTAAAGAGGAGATCCAGGCAGCCAAAAAACACATGCAGACATGCTCATGATCATTAACTATTAAAGAAATTCAAATCAAAACGGCAATGAGATACCATCTTACCCCAGCAAGGTTGGCCGTGATCAAAAAAATGCAAAATAACAAATGCTGGAGGGGCTGTGGAGAGATTGGAACTCTCCTACACTGTTGGTGGGATTGCAAAATGGTGCAACCTCTTTGGAAAGCAATCTGGTGCTACCTTAAAATAATGGCTATAGATATACTATTTGACCCAGTAATTCCACTGCTTGGAATATATCCTACAGAATCAAGGCCATTCACACCAACTGATACATGCACACAAAGGTTCATCGCAGCACAGTCCACAATAGCAAAAAGATGGAATCAACCCAGGTGCCCAACAGAAGAATGGATAGGTAAACTGTGGTATATATACTCAATGGAACACTATGCAATGATAAAGAACAATGATGATAGCGAGAATCATCTCTTAACCTGGTCTCAACTGGAGGACATTATGTTGAGTGAAAGCAGTCATCTACAGAAAGACAAATATTGTATGAGACCCCTATGATAAGAGCTTAAAAGCAGACTCATGCATAACAGAAAAGACTCTTTGACTGCTGCAAGGTGGAGCGGGGGGAGGGGGAGGGGAGGAGGGCTTAGATCAGATAGTTGTTAGAAATTTGTTTGGGTGAAATTGGTGACAGCACACATTAGTAAGAAGATCAATGTTAATGGGATTTAAACACAACTTGTGTACTCCTCCCACCTTAACCCAATATTGCAAGGACAGAGTAGCTGGGGTAGGGGGCTGGGGACCGTGCTTTCAGGGGAAATCAAGGCCAATTGGCACAACTAGCATTTAGCTAATGAGGTCTCTCCACACCCCACATTGGTGAGTGGTGTCTGGGGTGTTAAAAGCTGCCAAGCTGCCATCTGAGGGTACAGCAAATGGTCCCAACTTAGCAGGAACAGATGATCACCAAGGTCTATAATTGCCGAGGCCCGTTACCCACAAAGGCCTCTATCAGCAAAGCTATATGCCTATGTGATGGCGAGTGGACACATTTCACCCTTGACATATTTTTTTTGGCTGAATTCTCACTAATAATATTATGCACCCTAAATAAATCTTCCTCAAAAATACCCTGTTATCTCCTGGCACTAGGACCAAAGAAGACGCTTTCTGAGAAGGGTTTTACAACCCCCTCAGCTTAATGAGTTCTAGCACAGCATGTTCAGCCCGGGAACACTAAGGCTGGCCTGGCTCCACTGGCTTCCCCCAACTGCATTTCCCCCCCTCCACATGTGAAACACAAGATTGCAGAAAATCCCCTGGAAGGCTTCCAAATGACCATTCTCCACACAGCCCTTAAAGCTATACAAACATCCCACTCCCTACATCAGGAAGATGGACAGACTCCCAAGTTTATTATAATTGGTATGACAAATGAGTAAACACTAAAGAAATATCCTTCTTAGAACAGCTTAAGGTTGGGGGATGGTGGACACTGACTATCCTCACAGAGAGAGATAAAATAAGAACATAGGAGGGGCAAATAGAGACAACTAAATAATGAAGCTTTGAGTAGTCTACCGTTCTGTGCCCCTGACCTTGAGGCATGAATAGAGCCATTAAGCTCATAGCATAACTTTGTATTCACTGCTAAACTTTCTTCTCACTGTTAAACTTTGTTTTTGCTGTTAAAACATCTGCCTCGGGCCATTATCTAGAAGGCCTTGACAATTAACACGAGAAAAAGGAGAACACAAGGGGTCTGTTTCTTGCTAGCCAATAATGAGGGGTTAGTTTCTTGCTTGCCAATAGCTTACCTGATGAAAAAAATAGGGTGAAAATCACTTCACCCCAACTATAAAAAATGAAGACAGACCTTAAGGGGCTGCCATTCTCCAAAACTCTTTTCTGTCTCTGTCTCATTTCCCCGCTGACGCCGTACCCTCCCTCCGTGGGCTCGAAAAAGTTGCCGGGGCAGGCTCCCAGCACATGATGACATGGTGGAAAGAGAATCCAGAAGACAGAGAGACCCACGTGAGTAGATGTCTACATCAACTTGTGACCAGAAGAAGTGTATGGTGCCTGGCCACCACCAGTGATAACCACAATGGAGCTCATAAAGTTGAGTCTCACAGGCAGCACAAGTATAAATAGGGGTGTACCCTGAGATCTCCACTAAAAAACCACAATTGATGGTCCAGGGACTTTGGGATTCCCCTGGGAGCATGGCCCCGGGCCCTGATGCTGCCTCTGTCCATAAATCATAATGAAGTTCAACTTTCTGGACAGCAATGGATTGGACTTGGTGATGCAGAGGGACCATATTGTGTGGGTACTTTATGATTCTAGGCATCTATAGGAGGTCATCCTGTTGACCTCATACTGGAGGAAAGGGAATGGGTGGAGAGGAGAAGATAGGAGACTGTTGGGTAGATAAGACATGTATGGAGCAGAGAGGAAGTGTGTGCTGTCACTGTGGAGGTAGAGCAGTGGAAGCTGCATATTGGTCAGCATGCAAATTTATATGGGAATGCACATTTGCAGCAGAACTAAATGTATCAGAGAATAGAAGAACAATTGAAAATATTAATGAAAGCAAAAGCTGGTTCTTTGAAAAGATCAATAAAAATGATAAATCATTGGCTAAACTTACAAAAGAAAAGAGGGAGAGGAAACAAATAACCTGAACAAGAAACGAGATGGGAGATGTCACAACAGACCCAACTGAAATCAAAAGTATCATAATAGTATACTACAAAAGACTGTACTCTAACAGATTTGAAAACCTAGAGGAAATGGACAAATTCCTAGGTTCATATATCACCTACCAAAATTATCACAAGGAGAAGTAGAACAACTTAATAAACCCATCAAAAAGGAAGAGATTGAAAAAGTCATCAAAAAACCACCAATCAAAAAAAAGTCCTGGCATAGAAGGCTTCACCAGAGAATTCTACCAAATTTTTAGAGAGGAGTTAACTCAAATATTACTGAGACTATTTCACAGCAGAGAAAGGGATTGAATACTTCTAATTTCATTCTGTGAAGCCAGCATAACACACTACCAAAGCCAGGGAAAGACCCTACACAAAAAGAAAATTACAGACCAATATCACTCATGACCTAAATGCAAAAATCTTCAACAAAATTCTAGCCACTAGATTTCAACAACATATCAAAAAAATAATTCATTGTGACCAAGTTGGATTCATACCAGGGGTGAAAGGCTGGTTCAACATCAGAAAAACAATTAATGTGATCAACCACACAAATAGCACAAAAGATAAGAATCAGCTGATTTTGACAATTGATGAAGAAAAGGCATTTGACAAAGTCTAGCCCTCATTCATGTTGACAACTCTCAGCAAGTTAGAAATAGAGGGGAAATTCTTCAGCACACTAAGGGGCATATACACAAAGCCAACCACCTACATCAGTCTGAATGGGGAGTGACTGAAGGAATTCCCCTTGAGAATGGGAACTAGACAAGGACGCCCACTCTTACTACTTCTATTCAAAAACAGCCTGCAGGTTTTTCTGACTAGAGTTTCTAGTCAGAGCAATTAGACAAGACAAAGAAATAAAGGGCATCCACATCAGCAAAGAAGAAGCAAAAATATCTCTGCAGATGATATGATTGTATACACAGAGAATCCTAAAGAATCCATAATTAAACTACTGGAACTAATAGAAGAGTTCAGCAAAGTATCACGATGTAAGATACACATAAGTAAATTAGTAGGATTCCTGTATACTAACAAAGAGATCATCAAAGAAGAAATCACCAAATCAATACCATTTACTATTGCTCCCAAGAAGGTAAAATACCTAGGAATAAATCTAACCAGAGAAATAAGAGACTTATACATAGAGAATTAGAAGACCTTACAGCAAGAAACCAAAAGAGATTTATGTAAGTGGAGTAACCTACCCTGCTTGTGAATAGGAAGATTTAATATTGTGAAAATGTCTATTTTGCTCAAAGCAATCTACATATACAATGCAGTCCCAATACAAAGTCCAGTGTCATTTTTTAATGAGATGGAGAAAAAAATTACCAAATTTGTTTAGAAAGGGAAGAAACCTCAAAAATGTAAAGTACTACTGAAGAAGAGGAACACAGTGGAAGACCTCACACCTCTCAGCCTCAGAACCCATTACATTACCATGGTAGTTGTAGTGGTCAGGATTATGTCAGCTTGGCTACTCCATATTTGGCTGCTGTATTAAGTGGCAGGGCACTCAGCTCTCATCTCTCCACCTTCCACTGCTACGGCTGGTCTGCTCACATAGCCAGGAGCTCCTAATCTCTTCCAGTGACTGATTCCTGGACTTGAACTAGCAGCTGTTGGATTAATCAATCCTTACAGTCAGCACTTGAGAGTCCTGCTCCCTGACCTGCCGATACTGGGTTCACCAGCCTCTGCAGCTCTGTCTCGCCGTCACCTTGGGATCCACCAACCTACACAACCGGTGAACTAGAACTCTGGTCTCTGACCTGCTGACCTTGGGTTCCTCAGCTTCCATGGCCATGTGAGGCTTGTGACAGGACTTGGAACATTCAGCTTCTGTGATTGTGTGAGCTGTTTCCTATATCCATATCTATCTATCTGTCTGTCTGTCTGTCTGTCTATCTATCTATTTATCTACCTGTCTGTCTTTCCTTGTACTTTACATATATTATAAATCTTTCCTTGTACCTACACGTGTTACTGGTTTTGCTTCCCTAGAAAACCCAGCCTGAGACAGTAGTGAAAACAGCCTGCATTGGTACAACAAAGAGACATATAGACCAATGGAAGAGAGTTGAGACCCCAAAGATGCCACCATCCTCCTATGAACAGTTGATATTCGACAAAGGTGTTAAGATTGTAAACTGGGGTAAAACAATCTTTTTAACAAATGATATTGGAAAATTGGATATCCACCTGCAAAAAACTGAAACAAAACTGATATCTCACACCTTACACAAAAACCAACTCAAAATGGATCAAAGACCTAAATATCAAACCTAAAATGATAAAGATCATGCAAGAAAAAATAGTGTCAACAATAGAAGTTCTAATACACAACTTAGACAGACTACAAAATCTGACAAAGCTGAGGCAATAGAAAATAGATAAACGTGAACTACTAAGAATCAAACACTTTTGCTCATCCAAAGTCTTTATCAAAAGAGTTAAAAGACCATCTACAGAATGAGAAAACATATTTGGCAATTACATGTTGAACCAATGTCCGATCTCCATGATCTGCAAGTTTCTGCAAAATATCAACAAGAAAAACATACATAACCTGGTTAAGTAATGGGCAAAGGAGATGGACAGACACTTCACCAAAGAAGACATCCAGGCAGCCAAAAGATGCATGAGGAAATGCTCACAGTCATTAGTTATTACAGAAATCCAAGTCAAAACTACAATGAGATACCATCTAGCATAAACAAGGTTGGCCATAATCCAAAAAACACAAAACAACAAATGCTGGAGAAGCAGTGGAGAGGTCAGAACTTTCCTACACTGCTGGTGAGATTGCAAAATGGTACAACTTCTTTGAAAAGCAATTTGGCGCTTTCTTAAAAAGCTAGAACTAGATATACCATTTGATTCAGTAATCCCACTGTTCATAATATATCCTCCAGAAACATAGAATGTCATACAGATACATGCACAAGAATGTTGATTGCAGCACAGTCCACAATAGCAAAAAGATAGAATCAACCTAGATACCCATCAACAGATGAATGGATAAACAAATTATGTTATATTACTCAGTGGAACACTATGTAATTATAAAGAACAATAATAGTTTTAGGAAGTATCTCTTAACCTGGTTTCAATTGGAAAATACTATGCTGAATGAAATCAGTCAGTGGCAAAAGGACAGATATTGTATGAGATTCCTGCTGTAAGAAGTTATAAATAGACTTATGTACAGAAGAAAAGACTCTTTGACCACTACAAGGGGTGGAAGGGAGAGGGTTGGTCATACATTAGATAATTGATAGAAATTTGGTTTGGTGAAAGCAGTGTGACAGGACACAGTAGAAAGCAGATCAACTTAATTGGACTTCACCATAAACTGAAAGCTCTCTTCCAATCTCAACCCAATATTGCAAGGATAGAGCAGGAGGAGCAGAGTCTGGGGACCATGCTTTAGGGACATCAAGGCCAAGTGGCATAACTAGCCTATTGTTAAGAGTCTTCTGCACCCCATATTGGTAAGTGGTGTCTGGGGTCTTAAAACCTAGCAAGCTGCCATCTGAGGTACACCAAATGGTCCCAGCTCATCCAGAACAGATGATCACCAAGAATAACAGAAACCTGAGGAAAAAAAGAGCTCAGGAGTCAAAAAGACCCATGTGAATGGGATACTGTATCAACATGTGACCAGAAAAACCATATGGTATCTGGCCACCACCAAATACAGCTGTGATGGGGCACACAGTATAGAGTCCCTGTGGCAACACTAGAAAAACAGGGGTGCAGCTCAAGAACTGTACTAAAAGACCACAATTGGTGGTCCATCAGCTTGGAGGATCCCCGCGGATCATGGCCTCTAGACCGGCTGCTGTCCCTGACCAGAAAACACTACTGAGGTCAACTCTTTGAATAAAAATTGACTGGACTCCAGAACACAATGCGGCCATACGGTGTGTGGATTTTATGGTTCTATGCATTTACAGGACACTGTCCTACTGGTCTCTTTCTAGATGGGAGAGAAGTTCGTGGAGAACAGGTGACAGGAGCTTGTTAAATGGATACTGCAAGTATAGAATGAAAAGGAGGAGTGTGCTGTCACCAGGCAAGGAGAGCAGAAGGAGCTGCAGACAGGCAGGCATGCAAAATTGATTTGGTTTATATACTTTCACTTAATCACAATTTTAAAAAAAAGAAATTGAGCCAGCAGCAGTCAGTTGTAGAAGGTCTAACTGACATTGAAATATATACTGTTACATTTTGTATCTTGTTTATTACTTACAATAAAAGAAAATGAAAACTTAAAAAAAATAGATTTATAGCATAGTAAAATCACAATCATACAATGCTGGTAATCACAGCTCAGCCAAACCTCTATACATATTTTTGGGGTACACAATTCAATCCATGGTAATTACCATTCATGTTTATTCTTCTACCTTCTAATTTTCTTTCAATTGCTCTATCTTGTACGGTATTCTAGCCATCAGTTCCTCTGCACAGGATAATGTGTAATCCAAGGCAGCTCCAAATATCAGATCATAATATGATATTTTCTCCAATAAGACAACAAGCCCCTGGGTCTTCACATTTTCCATCCCCTCTGCATTGAATGATCTTCCCCCAGGTAGCCACTAGGATTGTTCCTTCACTTCTTAAAGGCCTTTACTCAAACGGAATATTCTCAGTGATCTCTGACAATTCTTTATTATATTTACCCACATTGTCATATCTTATTGCTTTTCCCATTTCAAAATTTACTGACATACCATGTACTTCTTTGCACTCACTAGAATGTAAGCACTATTTTGCTTACCACTGTATTCTCAAGTGCCTATAACTGTGTTGTTGTTAGTTGCTGTCAAGTCAGTTCTGACTTATGGCAACCCCACGTGACAGAGTCCAACTTCACTGAGTCCAACTTCTTGCCCTTCTTCCCCTCTACAGTCTCCTTAACATGCGTACAGACATACAGCCACTCCATCCTATACAGGAAAAAACTGAGGCTCAGAAAGAGTAAGTGACCGGCTGTAGTACGCAGGCTGGATGAGAACCCAGGTATTTTGACTTCCCAATCCAGTGTAGAGCAACAATCTCATAAACAATGCTGTAAAAGTAGTTCAATTACTTGATCAGAACCTGAAGTGGTTTATTATTGATGATTGTGGTTGCAGTTAAGTTAGTTCTGACTCATAGCAACCCCATGTGGGCAGAGTAGAACTACTCCATACAGTGTTCAAGGCTGTATTCTTTCAGAAGTAGTTTACTAAGCTTTACTTCTGAAGCATCCCTGGGAGGGTCTGAACCACCAGACTTTCAATTAGTAGTCCAGTGCTTAACCACCAAGGAATAAAACAGCATAAGAGGACAACTCAGAGAAGATAAAGGAGGATGATTTCTGAGGACCACTGGGACTAAAAGTCTCCTATCACAGCAATTTTCCTGAATTTTTAATTCTATTCTGGCACTACTTTAAAAGACAGTGTCACAGGAAACAGTCCACCAATATTCAAATCTGAAACACGGTATCGTGTAACCACTGTCATACCCCAAAATATACATAGGAGAATAGTGTAGAATTCTGTGCTGCCTCAAAGAAAATGAAAGAAGAAGGGACCAAACCAAAAACCTCTGTGGAATGATCAAAATAAAGCAGTGATTAAAGTTTCTAATTTTCCAATTTCACATTTTATCAAATGATATAATTTTGTGTCCCCTATTTTATGCTAAAAAGTCTCCACTGTCCAAGAAAAGTGAGATGAGAGTATTTCTCTCAAGAAAGAGATACGTTGTCTTGAGATTTAGTAAACAAGATTTTGGTTACCTAGTAGGTAGTATTATGTTTCTGATTAAACAACTTGCTGGCTAAATACAGGATTTAAACTAACAACAGATTATCAGTGGTTTGCTATTGTTCAGTTTTTCATGAAGATACAATTATTTGTGAGACAAGGGATGAGGGAAAGTAAGGCTGTTTAAGAATTATATAAAAGAAATTTCATTTGTAATTTTCAGAAGGATAGAAGAATCAAATGAAAATAAAATTGACATTCTGGGTTTGGTGACTTAAACAAGCCCAGTATAAAAATATAGAAAGACATAGATTACGGAAATGTGAAACTATCATCATAGCTTTAGTTGCATATTTGGGGGAAAATAAGGAAAAATGTCTAAAATAGAAATTCAGTTTGTCCTGCCAACTGAAAATTGATATTTTCATTATGACTTCAGTCAAGGGTTGATTTATAAATACTAGGTAGAGTTTTATTCCATGACTTAAACAGCTTTTTACTGTAGACAATCTTCTAGAAATTATGGAGTATAAAAAAAATACAGAATAGATGGGGAGATTTTCAAATGACAGCAGAGACTAGGGCCTTTAGGGCTCATTTCTCACAGTCTTACAGTGGTCAAGCAAAGTGTTGAGTCCAATTCATCACTCATTAGACTCTTTTTGGCTTGTTTAGCTAAATCAAGTAGGACAGACAAAGACTCAAAAGAGTATGATCCTCAGAGAACCACTGGTTATAAATTATTCAGTTGTCCACCAACAAAAAATAAAGCCCTGCAACAATGATTGGTGTATGTGTTTAAGAGCACTGACAAGCAAAATGTTTTTATCTTCCAAATGGTACCCTTCAAAAATAAGACATATGAGTGAATCACTATCTACCAGCTTTGGTTCTTTCCAATAATCTGAGTCATTAAATCGGTCACGAGATGTGTGCTTTCTTGAGTTTTAACTCTGTTTGGGGATTATGTCCACAAAATTTGACTCAAGATTATAAAATATTTTCTTACGTGAGATACATTGTGACAAAGTCCTATAGGAGGAAAAGTAATATGGAAATCTATTTTTAAAAAATCAGGTTAGCCATTTTAAGACAACGTACTTACAAGCACTTATCCCTCCTTCAACCTAAAGTCTCATTCAGATGTTAGCAAAGGGAAAAGTACTTTTGAAACAAGTACTTAAAGCAATGAGAACATTGAGAAGAAAAAAAAAACAACAGAAAAATCAAATTTTTCAAAACTGTGGATATTAACAGACTGCAACAATCTGAAGAATATTCTGTCAAGAAAAATGGCTGAAAACTTGGTAAGAACATGAGCTTTGCGGAATTTTAGCTCTCCCTGTTCTCACCCCCTTCTGCACAACTTTGCAGTAACCTTTAAAACCAGTGGCCTCACAGCCATGATATCTGTAAAATACAGCAAAGTGTAGTAGCTAATGTAGAGGTTCAGAGGAGTTTGGTGCTCTCCAGAAAGGCTCATTCCCAGAAAACAGACACTTTTTACCTATGGTTACCAACCAAACCATCGCCACTGAGTTGATGCAGACTCATAGTGACCCTGTGGACAAGGTAGAACTACTCTATAGCTTTTCCAAGGATCACCTGGTGTATTGGAACTGCCAGTATTTTGGTTAGCAGGTGTAGTACTTAAATATTAAACCACTAAGGTTTCCTCACCTATGGTACCTGCCTGGAAGAGCTCCAGTCTCAGGGTATCTTTTTGTTTGACCTGGCTCATTGTTCGTTAAGAAAGCCTAGCCCCGTGATGTTTATCAAAAACAATCACTGCAATGGCCCAAGTCAGCAATACCATTTGCAGCAAAGGAAACACTAGCCAAAAACCTTAAAAGGGAAAGTTGAGAAATGTTAAGGATTGTATTCCTTGGGGTTTCAAAGGACATATGAATACAGAAGGTGGTACAGATATTCACAAAAAACCTGAAAATGGCTACAAGGTCTGACAATTAGGTTCAATAACTCATCCTAGAAAAAGTGCTACATTCCTAGAAAAAGTGTTACATACCTCATTGCTGAATATCACTATGGTCACCTTGGAAGTACTCCCCTTGAGAATACCGACACCAGTGCCTAGTTCACCCTTCGAAGCAATTTTGGAACTCTTTTTCTGGACTGGCCATCAGTGCTATTGTATTACACTTGATGTCCTGGATGTCATCAAAATGTCTTCCTTTCAAAATGTCCTTTATCTTCAGGTAAAGAAAAAAGTCATCTGGGGCCAGATCAGGTGAGTAGATAAGGCATTGCAATACACTTATTTGTTTATTGGCCAAAAACTCCCTCATAGACAGTGCCATGGAAGCTGGTGCGTTGCCATGATGCAAGAGCTATGAATTGTTAGCAAAAAGTTCAGGTCATTTTCATCTAACTTTTTCATGCAGCCTTTTCAGCACTTCCAAGTAGTAAACTTAGTTAACTGTCCAGTTGGTGCAAATTCATAACAAACAATCCCTCTGATAATCAAAAAAGTTTAGCAATATTGTTTTGATTCTTAATTTGGACGGACAGAACTTTTCTGGTTGTGGAGAATTGGCTGACTCCCATTGTGCATTTTGATGCTTTGTTTCAGGGTTGTGTAGCTACATCCATGTTTCATCACCAATGATAACATAACCCAAAACATCATCTTGTCTCTCCAAAAGGTCTTGGCAAACTTTAACTTTCCTTTGTTTTTGTTCATTGGTGAGTTCCTTTGGGAGCACTTCCACACAAACTTTTCTCATGCCAAGATTTTTAATTAAGGTTTTCATAACTATTTCTCTATTGATGTTTCCTTGATCTGCTATTCTTCTTACAGTCATCTCACAATTTTGATGCACAATTCAAGGTAATTTTGCAGTGTTTTCATCAGTTCTGCTCATTACTGGTCACCATGGCCTCTCTTCATCAGAGATGCTTTCTCTCCCCTCAGAAAAACATTTAATCTGTTTGTACACTACTCTTTTCTTCATAGAGTTATCCCCATAAACTTGGACTAGCATGTCCCTGATTTCACTGTCACTCTTGCCAAGTTTAACAAGAAATTTAATGTTTGTTCTTTGCTTCAGTTCAAGCTCCAAAGTTCTAATAATTGTATGCAAAAATACACAATAGCAATAAAGAATTCCACTCAGCAAGGCCCGACCACATTTCAACAGGAACACAGCTGTGAGACACTGATGATATACCAAGGTTATGAAACCTTACTGAGTTGTTTGTACAGTGCTGCCAACATAAGTGCACAGTGGCAAGTTCACAAACTTAATTGCCAGACCTCGTAAAACTCTCACCCATAACTGACCTTGAGGGTCTATGCTAGGAAAAATTGAAAAGAAAGGAACACTTGTAAACTGTCTACCAAAGAATTGAAGGTGCACCCCAAAACACACACAAGATACCTTAGAAAAGAGTTGGAGACTTTTGGGTTCAAAATATTTCAGAAAATCTCTATTTAATCATTAAAAATAAATCATAACAGAACACTATTTTTTTTAAAAAAAAAAACTTTACTCCAAAAAATTTGAGAACCTGGAGGAAATGGATAAATTTCTAGAACACATTACCTACCTGTTTTAGTCAGCTAGGGCTGCTCTAGCAGAAATACCACAGAGTGGATGGCTTTAACAAAGGAAAGTTTGTCCTTACACAGTCCTGTAGGCTATAAGTCCATATTCATGATGTCCGCTCCAGGGGAAGGCTTTCCCCCTTGTTGGCTCTGGAGGAAAGTCCGGCGTTGTATCAGCCTTTGTCCAGGAAGCATCTTGGCGCGGGAACCTCAGATCTGAAGGACACTCTGTTCTCCCGGTGCTGTTTGCTTGATAGAATGAGGTTACCAATACTCTGCTTGCTTCTCTTTCCTTTTATCTCTTGTATGAAAGGATTAAGGGTGCTGCAAGCCATATTCCAGGGAAACTCCCTTTACAGTGGAGCAGGGAGGTGATCCAATAAAGGGATTTACAGTCCCATCCTAATTCTTTAACATACAGCATAGGAAAATCACAAAACAGAGGACAATCACAAAATATTGGGAATCATGGCCCAGCCACATGGCTATGCATAGTTTGGGGGAGACACAGTTCAATCCATGACACTACCTAGTTTAGTTTAACACAAGCTGAGACACAAAATCAGAAGACACAAGAGAACAGACCAAAGAGGTAATTAAAAAAACTTGAAAAAAAAATCACAAAAACCTGGCCCAAATGTGTTCAATGGAGAATTTTAACAAACATTCAGAAAAGAGCTCACACCAGTACCTCTCAGACTATTTCAGTGGATAGAAAAAGGAGAAATACTCTGGAATTCATTGTGAAGACAACATAAACCTGATACCAAAACCAGACAAAAGCACCGCAAAAAAAGAAAATGACCTACCAGTGTCTCCCACGAATACAGAAAAAAAAACTACTCAACAAACTTCTAGCTGATAGAATTTATCATCATAACAAAAAAATAAAACACTATTATCAAAGGTAAGGACATTTCAACATTAAAAAATCAATCAACATAATCCACTATATAAATAAACAAAAGAATCACACAATCATCCCAATCAACACAGAAAAGATATTTGATAAAGTATAACATCCAATCCTAATAAAACTCTCAATAAAAAAGGAATAGAGGAGAAATTCCTCAGCATAATGAAGAGTTGTTAAGTGCCGTCAAGTCAGTTCTGACTCACAGTGACCCTGTGCACAACAGAACGAAACAATGCCCAGTCTTGGGCCATGCTCACAATCATTTTTATGCTTATGCCCATCATTTCAGTCACTGTGTCAATTCATCTCCTTGAGGCTCTTCCTGTTTTTCACTTATCTGCCACTCTACTGCACATGATGTCCTCCTCAAGGGACTGATCCTTCTTAACATATTCAAAGTATGTAAAATGGCAGTCTCACCATCTTAGCTTCCAAGGAGCAATCTGGTTGTACTTCTTCAAGAATACTTCTGTTTGTTCTGTTTGTGTTTTGTTCTTTTAGTACATTCAATATTCTTCTCCAACACCACAGTTCAAACGTGTCAATTCTTTGTCTGTCTTACTTATTCATTGTCCAAATTTCATATGCATATGATGCAACTGAAAATATCATGGCTTGTGTCAGGCATACTTTAGTCTTCAAGGTGACATCTTTACTTTAAAGAGGGCTTTTATGCAATGTATCTTATGATTTCTTGACTGCTTCTTTCAGGACACTGATTTTAGAACCAAGTAGAATGAAATGCTTGACAACCTCAATCCTTTCTCCATTTATCATGATGTTGCTTACTGGTCCAGTTGTAAGGATTTTTGTTTTCTTGATGTTGGGAAGCAATGTACACTGAAGGCTATGGTCTTTGATCTACATCAGTAAGTGTTTCCGTGTTCTTTTCTGAATCTAGCTTGAATTTATGGCAATTCCATGTCAACATACTGTTCCAGTTGCTTTTGAATGACCTTGAGCAAAATTTGTACAAAATCAACAGCTAACATCAGTTTCAATAGAGAGAGGCTAAAAGTACAGCCACTGCTATTTAACACTGTGCTGGAAGTCTTGTTAACAAGAAAGTTGCCAGTTTGAGGCTAAGACGGAGATACTTGCTATGATCCTTCTAACAAAAAACATCTGAAAAAACAAATGATCATTATATATGACATTCTAGGATCCCTGAACCTCACGGTAAAGTTCAGAGAGTAGACTGAGCAATAGGAAGGGGGAGAGTGGGTCTAGAAGAGGACTGCCAGACTAAGCCAGTGGGAATGGGCACCCTGCTGGAGGAATTGTGGCAGCCACCACAGTGACCAAAGCAGTGGCATTTGGAGGAATGTCTTCCTCAGCAGGACAGACTGAGCAGCAGACATCCCACTTGTGCCTCTAAAATCAGTAAAAAGTGGCATTCAATCATCAAAAACTAAGTAGCTTGTGTCTAACCAGCTGCATGCAAATCTAAAGCTTTCCTCTGGGCTAACCCTCTCTCCCCTTTCCTAGCAGTGCCCCTACATGCTGTACAGAGCTCCATATTCTGATATACTACCTGAGTTGGAAGTAGGATCCCTTATGCAGTTCTTGAGCTATTCTTCCAGACTTTGAGGGTGATAAATTTAACAAACTTGGGGGGGGGGGGGAGGGAATTCTGCCAGCACATCTAAGCCATGAACTGAGCTCAGAAATATGTCCTTTGGCTAGGCACAGGTATAAGGGGTCCATGGACCTTGAAAGCCTTTCACCACTGCATGTAGAATCCAGGATGCTCATCATTCTGCAGCAAAAAATTATCTACCTACTGTATCAAGGAACAAGGACAAGCCTTCTTATAGACACTCACAGACTGCTATCAGACACCTAACTTTCTCAGTGCCTGAAGCTAATTACCAGTGCCTGCATCAGTCACCCCAACAACCTAGGACTACAGGGGGGAGCCTGAACCACATACTTGCTGACTGACTATCTGGGCACCTGAGTTGAACACATAAAAGAACAGTAAACAGATGCCTAGTAATGGCTCTAACCACCTGCTGACAGGACATTAGAACTACTAAGCACCAATAATCAAACAAGTGCATACAACCAGTCTATTTGGATAGTTCAACAACAACAACAACAAAAGTCAGAAACAAAGACATTAGAACAGAATAAGCAAAAATAAATACAATGACTTACTGATGGCCTAGAGAGAATATATCAAATCATGTAAAAAGGCAGACCAAGACGGCTTCAGAAAACTCCCAAAACAACCAACCAAGAAATTTTTTGTATGAAGAGAGCTTCCTGAAATTATTGGAGGTAGAATACAAAAGTATAATATTCAGAAATTTTCAAGAGATCAGACAAAAAGCAGCAGAGCATAATGACAAATTGAACAAGCTGCAAGAAATCCTTGACTGACAGCAATGAGAAATTCAGCAGGTTAATAATAAAACTATGGAAGTAAACAACAGAAAGTCAAAAAGCAAAACTGAAGCAATTGAATGCAGAATTAGTGAGACTAAAGATAAAGCAATTGACACTAATTATTTGAGGAAAAATCAAATAAAAAATTTTTTTTAAATGAAGAAATACTATGGCTCATGTGAGACTCCATGATTGGAGCACCAGAACGGGCAGGGATAACGGAAAATACATGAGAATTGTTGAAGATTTCTTGACAGAAAATTTCCCTCATATCATGCAAGATGAAAAGATAACTATCCAGGATTCTCCACACAAGGTAGATCCCAAAAGAAAGCCACCAAGACATACTATAATAAAACTTTTAAAACTAAAGATAAGGAGAGAGTTTTAAAAGTGGCTAGGGGTAAATTATAGATAATGTACAAATAAGAATCAGTAAGATTAAGCTCGGACTAGTTAGCAGAATCATGCAGGCAACAAGGCAGTAGGATGGCATATACAAAGCCTTGAAGGAAAAAAATTTCCAGCCAACTATTATAAATCCAGCAAAATTGTCTTCCAAGTATGACAGTGAAATTAGGACATTTCCAGATAAACAGGAATTCAGGAAAATTGCAAAACTCTAACAAAAATTACAATAAATACTAAAGGGGATCCTTAGGTGTTTTAGTCAGCTGGGGCTGCTTTAACAGAAATACCACAAATGGTTGGCTTTAAAAAGTGAAATTTTATTTTGTCACAGTCCATTAGGCTAGAAGTCCAAATTCAGGGTGTTAGCTCCAGGAAAATACTTTCTCTACTGGCTGTGGAGAAAGATCTCTGTTTTCAGTCTTCACCCAGACTGGAATCTTCCGTGATGCAAGGACCCCAGACCTTTCCAAAGGATGCACTCCACTCCAGGCACTGCTTTCTCTCTTCATAGCATGATATTCCCAAATCTCAGCTTGTCTTCCTTTCTTTCATATCCCAAGAGCCTGCTCCAAGCCACATACAATCCCACACATTAAGTTCTGCCCCACCAACTCAACTGTCACCAGTCCTGCCCCATTAAGATCACAGAGTCAGGGTTTAGAGCATATATAATACCAGGAACCAAGGTCCTGCCAAATGTTTGCACACATTTTGGGAGGAAGATAATTCCATCCATGATATTCTACCCTTTGTTCCCTAAAAAGTATCACACATGTTGGAGAGGCAACATATAAAACATATTCACCCTGTCACAGCACAAGTCTTAAGTCCAAGTCCAAAATCCTGAAATTCCTCTTTAGCTGTGAAATCTAGAACACAGTTATCTGCTTCCAAAATACAACATAACAGGCAGGCATAAAATAGGCAGCAAGCAACAAAACAAAACTCATTAAGTTAGCCCTCAAAGTTTTGAAAATGATCTTCCATTTTCTGAGACATTCTGCAATGGTCTTGCCCTCCAGACTCTAGTTATTGGTCATTTTGTCTGAATTCTGGGTGGAGACCCCTTGGCCCTGTGCTACAGCTCCTCTTTCCAGGGACACTGAGGACAGCAACCCTTGCTCCCTTGGCTTCAGCCACAGAATTTTCCAAGTGCATATGAGTGTCCACTCATATGGTGTCCACACTTAGAAACACCAGGGGCTGAAGGTCTGCCCTTAAAAATCCCTGAGGTCTTGTTCAGACTTACTGACAGTAAGCCAGCTCAGCTTCTCATGCTCCTTGTCTCTTAAACTTCTCCCTCTGTGACCTCATGGCCTGGGCCTCAGGGATGTTCCAAGGCTCTGTAGCTCCACTGCTTTAGGTGCCCAGAGACACACCACCCCACCAGAAAACCTCCCGTGAACAGACACTCAGCTGTCTTGCTCTGTGGGTCATCTCCAGTACTGTCTTACATGTTGTTCTGGTTCTGCTGCTACCCACCTACTGCTGCTGCCACTGGTTCTCTGCTCCTTGTTTCTCACCATCTGTGCCTTCTTCAGTGTTAAGAGTTCTCCTCCATTCTTTCTAAGTCTTCCATCCATTCACAGTTTCAAAACTGCTTCCACATTTTAAGTGTCTTCTAGAGCACCACTCCACTCTCTTGGCAAAATTCTGTCTTAGTCATCTGGTATTGCTGTAACAGAAATACTGTAAGTTGAAATGTCATGGGTTGAATTATGTTCCCCTAAAAATGTGTGTGGCAATTTGATTGGGCCATCATTCCTGTTATTGTGTAATGTTCTTCCATGTTGTAAATCCTGCCTCTATGATGTTAATGAGAGAGGGTGGGTGCAGCTGAGTTGGTGGTGAAGGCCTCAGTGTCTAAGATTGTTTCATGCTTTGAGGCAGTCTCTTGAGATATAAATGAAAAAGCTAGCAGAGACATTTAGGAACCTCATTCTTTAAAGAAGGTAGCAGTTGCAGGAGCTGAGCATATCATTTTGAAAGGACTTGGATCCCTGTGCCTCAGAAGCTCCCAGTCCAGGGAAAGATTGATGACAAGTGTCTTCCTACAGAGCCAACAGAGAGAATCTTCCGCTGGAACTGACAGCCTGAATTTGGAGTATTAGCTTACTGGACTGTAACAAATTTCTCTTTTTAAAGCCACCCATTCCCTGATGTCATGAAAGTTGAGAAGACATCTATCCAAGATGCTCATGTAAATCCGCACAAGGTAGATCCCAAAAGAAAGACACCAAGACTTACAATAATAAAATATACAAAAGCTAAAGATAAGGAGAGTTTCAAAAGTGGCTAGGGACAAACAAAAGATAATCTACAATGAAAATCAGTAAGATTAAGCTCAGACTACTCACTGGAAACCAGGAAGGCAATTAAGCAATGGGATGATATATACAAAGCCTTAAAGGAAAAAAATTGCCAGCCAAGAATTATATACCCAGAAAAATTGTCTTTAAAATATAACATAAAATTAGGAGATATTCGAATAAATACAAGTTTAGGGAAATCACAAAACTCAAATCAAAATTACAAGAAATACTAGAGCGAGTATTTTGGTTATAAAATCAGTAACATTAGATAATAACCCATACTAGAACACAGGACAGAGTAAACAGACAGCTACCCTCATAGGGAAACTGGACAAAAAAATAAAGCTAAAACATTGGAAATAGGGAAGCAAATGTCAATATGTAAAAGATGACTACTTTATAACAAAAAGAGGGTCTAAAACAAACATAGTCTTAGCTCTTTCATGTGGACAAGTCAGGGTGATACAAAGAAATTAAAGACTGGTTTAAATTGGTAAAAATAGGGATAAATATTAAGTTAACTTCAAAGGACATTAACAATACTACACATCAAAAAGAAAACAAGAAAAACATGGAGTCTCAGTGAATACAAAACCAACAACAATGAAAAGTGTAAAAGAAAAGATGCAAAGAAAAGTGACTCGGCTCAGAATATGAAGGAACAAACTGTTAACAGTGCACAGAAAAGACATAAAAATGACAGCACTACATTCATACCTATCAATAATTATGTTGAATGGAAATGGATTAAATATACCAATAAAGAGATAGTGGCATATTGGATTTAAGAAAAAAAAATCCTACTATGTGCTGCCTGTAAGAGACATATCATAGATTTAAAGAGGGAAAGAAACTAAAACTCAAAGCATAGGAAAAAAATATATACCAGTAAAACTACATTTAAAAAGAACAGGAATAACAATATTAATTTTTGATAAAATAGACTTTAAAGTAAAATCCACCACAACAAGTAAAGAAAGATACTGTTTAATGATTAAAGGATCAGTACTGTGGGAGGACATACCCATATTAAATATTTATATACCCAATGATAGGGCTCCAAAGCATATGAAACAAACTCTAACAGCATTGTAAAGAGAAATAGACAGCTCCACAACAACAGTAGGAAATTTCAACACACAACTTTTTGGTGAAAGGCAGAGCATCCAGAAAGAAACTCAATAAAGACATGAAAGATCTAAATGCCCAATCAGCCAACTTGACCTTATAGGCATATACAAAACACTCCACCAAACAGCAGCCAGTATGCATACTTTTCTAATGCACATGGAACATTCTTCAGAAGAAATCACATATTAGGTTGTAAAACAAGCCTTAACAAAATCCAAAGGATCAAAATTTTGCAAAGCATCTTTTCAGACCATAAAGCCATAAAAGTAGAAATAAATAACAGAAAAATCCAGGGGAAAAAAATAAACACATGGAAACCAAATACCTTGCTCGAAAATTACTGGGTTACAGAAGTAATCAAGCAATGAATAAACATACTCACAAAAACAAATGGGAATGAAAGAATATCCTACCAGAACCTTAGGGACACAGCAAAAATGGTGCTCAAAGGTCACTTTACTTCAATAAATGTATACATCCAAAAAGAATAAAGAGCCTTTTATGGATGGAATTGTGTTCCCCCCAAAATACGTGTAGCCATGTGGCTGGGCTATGATTCCCAGTATTTTATTATTGTCCTCCATTTTATGATTTTCCTATGCTGTATGTTACAGGCTCAAGGTGAGACTGTAAATCCCTTCAGAGGATCACCTCCTTGCTCCGATATAAAAGGACTTTCCCTGGAGTGTGGCTTGCAACACCCTTTATCCTTTCATCCTGTAAGAGGTGAAAGGAAAGGGAAGCAAGCAGGGAATTGGGAACCTCACACCATCAAGAAAGTAGCATCGGGAGAAGAATGTATCCTTCAGACCTGAGGTTCCTGCACCAAGATATTCACTGGGCAAAGACTCATGCAACAGAAGGACCTTCCTCCAGAGCCAACAAGGAGGAATGCCTTCCTTGGAGTGGACATCCTGAATTTGGACTTGTAGTCTACCAGACTATGTAAGAATAAACTTCCCTTTGTTAAAGCCATTCACTCTGTGGTATCTGTTAGAGCAGCACTAGCTGACTAAAACAGAGCCCAAATCAAAGCATTAACCCTACAACTTGAAAAAATAGAAAGAAAGCAGAAGTAGTTCTCAGGCACCAGAAGAAAGCAAATAATAAATATTAGAGCAGAACTAAATGAATTAGAGACCAGAAAAATGAATGAAAAAGTTAACAAAACCAAAAGCTGCTTCTTTGAAAAGATCGATAAAACTGATAAACTGCTGATGAAATTGACAAAAGAAAAATAGGAGAGGAACCAAATACCCTGAAATAGAAATGAGATGGGTGACAACAGACCCAACTGAAGTTTAAAAATAATAATGATTATTATAAATCATAACAGCATACTATGAAAAATTGTACTCAACCAATTTGAAAACCTAGAGGAAGCAGACAAATTTCTAGAAACACATAACCTACCTGTCATGGATTGAATTGTATCCCCTCAAAAATGTGTAGAAATTTGGCCAGCTCATAATTCTCACTACTGTATGGAGTTCCTATATGCTGTTAACCCTGCCTCTATGACATTAATGAGGCAAGGATGGGCAGTGGATATGTCAGTGAGGCAGGACTAGATGTTTGAGGTCTGACAAATAAGTTCATGAACTTGCCACGATGCTCTTACATTTGCAGCACTCTACAAACAACTTGGTAAGATTGCATAACCCTGGTATATTCATGTTGATGTATGCTGGTGTCTCTCTGAGTTGTGTTCATTATTGTTGTTCTGTACCATCATGAGAATGCTGGAGCTTGAATTAGAGCAACAAACATTAAATTTCTTGTTAAACTTGGCAAGAGTGGAAGTGAAATCAGAAACAAGTTAGTCCAAGTTTATGGGGATAATGCCATGAAGAAAACAGCAATCTACAATGGATTAAAATTTTTTCTGAGGGAAGAGAAAACATCACTGATGAAGAGGTTAAGGTGGCCAGTAACAGGCAGAACTGACAAAAACATTGCAAAAATTCATTGCATTGTGCATCAAAATCATCAGCTGACTGTAAGGAGCATAGCAGACAAAGGAAACATCGACAGAGAAACAGGAAAATCATAACTGAAAATCCTGTCATGAGAAAGACATTGTGCAAAACTGTTCCCAAAGGAGTTCACCAATGAACAAAAGCAAACGAGAGTCAAAGTTTGCCAAGACCTTTTGGAGACACAAGATGAAGTTTTCGGTCATGTTATCACTGGTGATGAAACATGGATGTACCAACACACTTCTGCAATAAAACAAAGTGTACAAGAAGCCGGCTAATTCTCCACAACCAAAAAATTCCTGTCAGTCCAAATCAAGAGTCACAATAATGTAGCTAACCTTTGGTATCAGAGGAACTGTTTATTATGAATTTGTACCAACTGGACAAACAGTTAACCAAGTTTACTATTTGGAAGTGCTGAAAAGGCTGTGTGAAAAAGTTAAATAAAAATGACCTGAAATTTTTGCCAGCTCATGGCTTTTGCATCACGACTATACACCAGCTCACACAGCACTAACTCTGAGGGAGATCTGGCCAATAAACTAATAACTATATTGTAACACCCTAACTATTCACCTGATCCAGCCCCCAATGACATTTTTCTTTACCCAAGGATAAAGGACATAATGAAAGGATGATGTTTTGATGACTTTCAGGACATCAAGAGTAAAAATGATGACAACTCTGAGGAACATCCCAGGTAAATAGTTCTAAAATTGCTTTGAGGGTAGACCAGGCACTGGCATCAGTGCATAGCTTCCCAAGGGCATTACTTTTAAGGCAACTGTAGTGATATTCAGCAGTGAGGTATGTAGTACTTTTTCTAGAATGAATTGGCAAATTTAGTTGCCACACCTGGTATATGATTATATTGTATGGTGCCTTGAGGCAATCTCTTGAGATATAAAGGAAAAGGAAGCAATCAGAGAGGTTGGGTCCTCGTACCACCAAGAAATGCTGGGAGAAAGTGCATCATTTGGAAAGGACCAGAGTCCCTGTTACTCAGAAGGTCCCAGTCCAGGGAAAGATGAACCACAAGGCCGTTTCTCCAGAGGCAGCAGAGAAAGCATTCCCCTGATGCTGACATCCATTGGACTTGTAGCCTAATGGACGGTGACAGAATAAAATTTCTATTTTTACAGTAATTCAATGGTATGGATTTTGTTGAGAATTACATTATGGCCTATCACATGGTCAATTCTGGAGAATGTTCCATGTGCACTGGAGAAGGTGTAATTGTCCAGTGATGGGTAGAAAGTTCTGTATATATCGATAAGGTTTAATTGGTTAATTGTGGCAATAAGGTCTTCTGTATCTTTGCTGAGCCATTTTCTAGATGTTCTGTCCAGTATTGAGGGTGGAGTGTTGAAGTCTCCCACTATTATTGAGGAGTAATCTAACTCTTTTTTGAGTGTAGCCAGTGTTCTTCGACGTATTTAGGTGTTCTGATATTAGATGTATAAATATTTAATATAGCTAAGTCTTTAAGCAACAAATAGTGTCCATCTTTGTCCACGATGGTGGATTTTGCATTAAAATTTTGTCTGAGATTAGAATTGCCAACCCTGCTTTTCTTTGGTCATTGTTAGCTTGATATATATTCTTCCATCCTTTAACTTTCAGTTTGTTCCTATCTTTAGCTCTCAAGTGAGTTTCTTGCAGACAGCATATGGATGGGTCAAGTCTTTTGATCCAAGATGTCACTCGATGTCCCTTTACTGGAGCATTCAGTCCATTCACGTTTAATGTAATTATTTATAGGTATGTGTTCAGTGCTGCCATTGCGATATGTTTATTTTTGTGTTGATGATTTCTCTGTTGTTCTCATTAGTCTGTTCTGGGATATTCTTTTTTGTGCATTGATTTTTCACCTTTTTCAGAGGTGGTTTTGTAGTTGTTGAGACTCCTGTGTTACATGTCTTGAAATGATATGTTACATCTTTGTTGTGCTTTACAGGTGTCCCTATGATCCCCCTTAATAAACTATATATAAACTCAATTTTAATTACTACCAGTCTTGTCATCTTCCTCCCCATCTGAAAGGACTATAACGACTGTGGTACATCCCTCTGTTTAATATGATGGCACCATGGTTTTCATGATAATCACTAGATTGCTTCTTTCAGTATTAAAGCTGTGATTGAATTTGGAGTCTTCCCTAACTGAGTAGAGTTCTGAGTAATGTGTCATTCTAAAATATAAAATTAGTGGTTTTGTTCTTTTAAGCCAAAACCAAGAACTCCTTTCAGTATTTCTTGTAGTTTCGGTTTGGTTTTTACAAAGTCTCTGAGTTTCTGTTTATCTGGGAATGTCTTAATTTCATCTTCATATTTGAAAGATAGCTTTGCAGGATATATAATTCTTGGTTGGAAGTTCTTCACCTTCAAGGCTTTGAATGTGTCATGTCACTGTCTCCGTGCCAGCATGGTTTCTGCTGAGAAATCTGATTAAATCGTACAGGGTTTCCCTTTGAATATTAGCTTTGCTTTGAGTCTTGCTGCCTTTAAGAGTTGCTGCTTATGTTTCATTTTGTTAAGCTTGAGTATAATATGTCTTGGAGTCTTTCTTTTGAGATCTATATTGGGTGGTGTACAATATGCCTCTTGGATATCTATATTCTCTTTCTTCATGATTTCTCGGAAGTTTTCTGTCAGCAGCTCAGCAACGATATTCTCTGTGTTCTCAGATGCCTCATCATGTTCAGGGACTCCAATTAATCAAAGGTTATTCCTTTTAATAGAGTCCCACATGCTTCTTAATGCTTCTTCGTTTTTCTTGTTTCTTTTTTCTGATTTCTGCTCATAGACGCTGGTGTCAGTAGCTCTGTCTTCCAAGTCAGAAATTCTTTTTTCCATTTGTTCCATTCTGTTTTCTTGGCTTTGAATGGAAGTTTCTATGTCTTTGATTTTGTTCTTGATCTGTTGGATTTCAGAGGACTGGTGTTCCATCACATCAAACAGCTTGCTTAATTTTCCTTTTGTTCTGCTGCATTTTGGCTCTGTATATAATCATTTTGTATGCAACTTCTCATGATTTCAGAAAAGTTGCTTCATCTGGAAAACTCCTTGGTTGTTTTGTTTGTGAGCCTTCTGAAGCCATGGAAGATTTCCTGTATGCCACAAGTGTCTGCTGCTTTTTGGGTCCCATGTGAGTAGGTAGAGACTGATAGAGATACTGTGAGTATAGACTGCAGATGTTTCTCTAGGCTGTCTTAAAATGAAAACAAAAGGTATCTGACCACTTCCCAAGTCAGTCAGGTTTTCAGGTGTAGAGGTCTCTCTTCCCAACTGGAAAAGTAAGCACCTCTATATCCAACCCCAGATGATACAAACTAGTTCAAAATACAGCAATGCTACTGCCCTGTTGGCCTCTGCTGACAGGGCCCAGCCTTAGGTAACACTTTGTAAACTACTGCTTTTCTGGTAGAAAAGCACTCTCCTGTGGGCAGGCTCTGGCTCCCAAGCTAAGAAATAGGTCCATCTGCAGCCACCATATCTAAGATGAAGCCCTCTACACAGTCAGCAGATAGAGGGGCTAAAGGTACTGAGAGGTAATGAGTCCTCCACCTCTGTTGCCAGGCCCCCACCGTAGGCAACACTGTATAAACTACTGCTTTTCTGTCAGAGAAGCACTGTCCTCTTTGCAGATGCTGGCTCCCAAGCTAGGAATTAGGTCCCACTATAATCTCCATATTCAGCATGGCATCCTGCACACAGGCACTGCGATTCCGTACTAACCGCGCTGTGGCAGTGATAAAAAGACAGGTCCAAAGTGACTACATGAACAGAGTCCTAATCCTGGCTCTCAAAGTATGGCAATTTCACCTGCTTATCCCACCAGCAGTGTGTCTGAGTCTAACTGCTAGGCAAGACCCAGCTCCGCCCACCAGCCAAGACAGAAAAAAAATGTCAAAATGGTGCATTTACCTTCAGTCCATGAGAGCCAGGGCTAGCCAGGAGTGGGAGTCAGTGAAAGAGAGGAGGTTTTTAACTCAGCGGTATGAAGTCAAAATTAACAGCCTTGTGCCGTGTCCTGGGGGCTCACTAGGTGACCAGAAGTTTCCATTTGATTATCAGTTCAGGTCTTGGTTTCCAGAGCGCTATAAGGAGAAGTGTGCTTAGTCCTCTATCTTGGCTCCACCCTCCAAAAGTGGAATCTGCCCCCCAAGACTGGAATCAAAATTTCTATTTTTAAAGATATCCACTTGTGATATTTCTGTTAGATGACTAAACACTACCTAAAATAACATAGATATTGAACAACTAAATCAACTGATAACAAAAGAGTTTTAAAAAATGTAACTAAAAAACTACTATCAGACTCACTAGTGCTGCTACAAAAGAAATATCATGAGTAGATGGAATTAACAAAGACAAATTTATTTTGTCACGGTCCGGTAGGCTACAACTCCAAACACTGGCAATCAGGCCCAGGGGGAGGCTTTGTCTATTATCTTTGAAGGATAGCCCTTGTCATCAGTCTTCCCGTGCACTGGGAGTTCTGAGACACAATGATCCTGAGTCCTTTCCAAAGGACTCACTGTTCTCACAGCACTGTTTCTTTGTGGTACAAGTTCCCCCCCTCTCTGCCTACTTACCTCTCTTTTATATCCCAAGAGATTTCCTCAAGGTACAATACAATATTCCAAATTCACTCCTGCCCCACAGACACAGCTGAAACCCATCCTACTTAGCATCATAGAGGCAGGATTTCAACACATAAAAACATCACAAGATACCGGGAATCCATAGTGAAATTCTATATACTATTTTGGGGGGATACAATTCAATCCATGAAATTTCCCAGTCAAAACAACCCTTGACCCTAAAGGTTTTACTAGAGAATTCTTCCAAACTTACAGGGAAGAATTAACACCGCTATTACTAAAGTATCTCAGAACATAGAAAAGGATGGAATGCTACCAAATTACTCTATGAAGCCATCATAATGCTGATACCGAGACCAGGTAAAGATAACACACACAAAAAAGAAAATTAGAAACCAATATCTCTCATGAACTTAGAGGCAAAAATCCTGAACAATATTCTAGCTAATAGAATTCAACAATTTGTCAAAAAAAATTATTCGAAAGAGGCGATGCCAACATGGAGAACTAGAAACATGTCTCCTCAATTTCCTCTGAGAACTGAGGCCTAGAAAAATAAGTGAATAGACCAGTGTGGACATTCTAGGGTTGTGAGATTGGACTGCGTGAAGGAAGGGGGAAACTACCTCGGTAGGAGGTGATACAGTGGCACACTGAGTCCTGCTTCCGTTGACACATTGCTTGAGGGAATTTCAGGCAGGGATGCCTTCTTTGTTAACTGGGAGGCTGGGACTGGGAGTTCCAAGCCTGTGAGCCTGGTGCTTGCTGGCTTAAGTGCAGTGCAGTGCTTAAGTAAACAGCATATCCTACAGCAGAGAGACTGTGCTTGGGACAGCCACATTTAGAGAGTCCAGCAGTGGTGGATGACTAAGGGTGCCAGTGCCACTCCACTCTCTCTTCTCAGAGCTGTGCCGTGGGTACTGCTGACTCACTGGAGCAGAGGCAGCTCAGGCCAGACACGATCTCAGCAGTTGAGAGGCAGAGTTACCATGCCTGTGGTCTCACCTTGGGCTAATTTCCATGCAGAGCAACAGTACCTGTCTGGGTAGTGCTTTTCCCAGCAGAAAAGCTGTTTTTAAGACAATCGTACCTACAGTAAATGGCGGGGGTGGTGGCCAAGTGCAGCACTGCCTTAACTCCTCCCATACTTGAGCCATGTCATAACATCTTGGGACAGCCTACAAAATGCCATCTTTGTCAGTCAGGAGATAGGGCTTGCCACCCCAGAAGGCCTGGCTACTCTTGGCTGTGGCTGGTCAATGCTTCTCTTAGCAGAAAGGCAGCATGTATGATAGGTCAGCTAGAGACAGCAGTGATCAGTGCAGTGTGTGCAATGGTGCCATTTCAACCTCTCTTCACTGAGCCACATCATGGAGTCATGGATTGATTTGTGTCCCACCAAAAATACGTGTAGCCATGTGGCTGGGCCATGATTCCCAGTATCTTGTGACTGTCCTCCATTTTATGGTTTTCCTATACTGTATGTTAAAGGATTAGAGTGGGACTGTAAATTCCTTTATAAGATCACCTCCCTGCTCCACGGTAAGGGGTTTCCCTGGAGTATGGCTGTCCCCACCCTTAGTCCTTTTGTCCTACAAGAAATAAAAGGAAAGAGAAGCAAGCAGAGATTTGGGAACCTCATACCATCAAGAAAGCAGCACCGGGAGAACAGCACATCCTTCAGACCTGAGGTTCCTGCACCAAGATGCTTCCTGGACAAAGACTGATGTAATACCGGACTTTCCTCCAGAGCCGACAAGGGGGAAAGCCTTACCCTGGAGCAGATACCCTGAATATGGACTTGTAGCACACCAGACTGTGTAAGAATAAACCTTCCTTTGTTAAAGCTGTCCACTCTGTGGTATTTCTATTAGAGCAGCCCTAGCTGACTAAAACACATAGCATTGGCTGATGGTGCCCCAGAGACTCCATAAGTAGGCTGCCGCCTTTGCCAGGCAGGAGGTAGGAACTGCTACCCCTGAGGCCTGGCCGCTCTCAGCAACTGCTGGGCAAGACCCTTCTCAGCAGAAAAGCAGTTTTTAAAACAAACACATCTAGAGAATTCAGGGGTCTCTGGCAACCAAGTGTGGTGTTGTCATTCTATCTTCCCTTCTATGAGTTATATGATAGTCTCAATGAGCATGACAACAGAGAACTGACACAAGTAGCTCACCATCTTTAGCAGCTAAAAGGAAGGGCCTGCCCCCCTAAGCTAAGCAACATTGCAGGGCTCAACAGAGTCTATATTGCCAAAGTAGCTATCCATAAGTCAGCTGCACACACAGAATGTAACAGCAGCTGGCAACCAAATCTAGAAGTACCCTTACTCATTCCCTTCTTAGATATACTATACACCACAGCTCCCACTGGTGTAACACTGGAGAAACTGAACAGCTTCTTGACCATGCAAAGACAACAATCCATATCTAATCATTTAAAGAAGCAGACCACGATGGCTCCAGGAAAACTCCCAAATAAGGAATCAAAAAAACTTCCCAAATGAAGAAGCCTTTCTAAAGTCATTGGAGGTAGAATACAAAAGAATTATGTATAGAGCCTTCCTAGAGATTAAATGAGATGTAGTAGACCAAAATAAAAAGTTAAGCAAACTATATGAAATGCTATAACATCAATGATCTGAATTCCAGCAGATCAATAATAAAATTAAAGAATTAGACAATTCATTGCAAAGCCAAAGAGCACAATGGACAAATTGAAATGCAGAATTAGTGAGCTTGAAGATAAAGCCACTGACACCAGCATTTATGAGGAAAAATCAGATAAAAGAAACAAGAAAAATGAAGAAGCATTAAGAAGTATGTGGAACTCTATTAGAGAGGAATAATCTATAAAAAATTTCAGTTCCTGAACAGAGAGGGATAGCAGAAAATTGTTGAAGAGTTGCTGACAGAAAACTCTTTGAACAGGAATGGATTGGACTCAGGGACACAGTGTGACCACATGATGTGTCAACTTTATGGCTGTATGCATCTATAGGATGCCATCCTACTGGCCTCTTAGAAGAAGGGAGAGGAGAGGGTGGAGATGAGGGGACAGGAGATTGTTAAGAAAACATGACATGTACAGAACAGAAAGGAGGAGTGTGCTGTGACCGGGCAAGGAAAGCAGAAGGAGCTGCTTTAATTTGGATTGTATACTTTCACTCAATCACAATTAAAAAAATAAAACATAAAAAATTACCAATCAAAAAGACTCCTGGCCCAGATAGCTTCACCGGAAAATTGTACCAAACTTTTAGAGAGCAGTTAACTCCAATACTACTGAGCCTATTTCACAGTGTAATAAAAGACTGGATACTCCCAAATTAATTCTATGAGGCTTACCCGATACCAAACCCAAGGAAAGATCCCTCAAAAAAGGAAAATTACAGACCAATATCATTCATGAGCCTAGATGCAAAAAAATCTTCCACAAAGTCTTAGCCAATAAATTCAACAACATATCAAAAAAATAATTCATCATGACCAAGTTGGATTCATACCAGGGATGCAGGGCTGTTTCAATCAGCAAAACAGTTAATGTGATCTACCACATAAATCACACAAAGGATAGGCATCACCCGATCTTGTCAACTGATGCAGAAAAGGCATTTTACAAACTCCAATGCCAATTCATGTTAAAAACTCTCAGTGAAATAGGAACAGAAGGGAAATTCCTCAACACCATAAGGGGTATCTAAGCAAACTCAAACACCAACATCATCCTGAATGGAGAGAGACTGAAAGAATTCCCCCTGAGAATGTTAACTAGACCAGGATACCCACTGTTACCACTTCCACTCAACATTTAGCTAGAGGTTATAGCCAGAGCAACTAGACAAGACAAAGAAACAAAGGGCATCTGTATCTGCAAAGAAGAAGTAAAAATATCCCTATTGCAGATGATATGATCGTGTACACAGAGAACCCTAAAGACTCCAGGAGTAAGCTACTGGAACTAACTGAAGAGTTTAGCAAAGTATCAGGATATAGAATAAAACACAAGTTAATCAGTAGGATTCCTTTACACCAACAAAGAGATCATCAAAGAAGAAATCGCCAAATCAATACCATTTATTGTAGCCCCCAAGAATATAAAATACCTAGGAATAAATGTAACCAGAGAAATAAAGAGACCTATACAGGGAAAATTATAAGACCTTACTGCAAGAAACCAAAAGAGACTTACATAAATGGCGAAACCCACTTTGCTCATGGACAGGAAGACTTAACATTGTGAAAATGTCTATTCTACCCAAACTGATCTACATATAAAATGCAATCTCCATACAAATTCCAAAATCTTTTTTTTTCTGTGATTAAGTGAAAGTATATAATCCAAATTAAAGTTGCATGCCCACCTTTCTGCAGCTCCTTCTGCTCTCCTTCTCAGTGACAGCACACTCCTCCTTTTCATTCTATATATGTCATATCCTCTTAACAATCTCTTGTCCCCTCCTCTCCACCCACTCCTTTACTTTCCAGTAAGAGGCCAGTAGGACAACATCCTGTAGATGCATAGAACCATAACGTACACACACCATATGGTCACATTATGTCCCCAAGTGCAGTCCATTCCTGTCTAAAGAGTTGAGCTCAATAGTGTTGAGCAGGTCAAGGGGCCATACTACCAAGGGAACCTTGAGAACTTCAAACCATGAACTGTGGTCTTTCAGTGAAATTCTTGAGGTGCACCCCTCTTTTTCTCGTGTTTTCACTGGCACTCAATATTGTGTGCCCGATTATGGCTGTCTTTGGTGGTGGCCAGGCACCAACTGGTTCTTCTGGTCACATGTTGTTACAGTCACCCACTCACATGGGTCCTTCTGTCTCCTGGGATCTTTTTCCCTCATGTCTTAGCTGTTTTTGGTGACCATCTGTTCCAGATGAGTTGGGACCATCCACTGTCATTTTTTAATGAGATGGAGAAACAAATCACCACTTTGTTTGGGAAGGGAAAAAACTCCAGATACGTAAAGCACTACTGAAGAACAGGAACACAGTGGGAGGCCTCAAACTACCTAAAATTAGAACCTATTATACTTCCACGGTAGTCGAAGTAGCCTGGTACTGGTACAAAAAGAGACATATAGCCAGTGGAACAGAATAGAGAACCCACATCACCATCATTTCATGAACAGCTGATATTCAACAAGGCCCAGAGGTCATAAACTGGGGTAAAAATAATGTTTTTAATGAATGATGTTGGCAAAATCGGATACCATCTGCAAAAAAACTGAAACAAGACCCGTATCTCACACCTTACACAAAAACTAACTCAAAATGGATCAAAGACCTAAATATCAAATCTAAAACAATAAAGATCACGCAAGAATAAATAGAGTCAACAGTGGAAGTTCTCATACTCAGCTTAGACAGACTTCAAAATCTGACTAAAAATGCATGAACAACAGAAGAGAAAATAGAGAAACTGGAATTACTAAGAATCAAACACACTCATCCAAAGACTTTATCAAGAGAGTCAAAAGACTACTTACAGAATGGAAAAACTATTTGGAAACTACATGTTGGATGGCTGTCTGATTTCCATAATCTACAAAGTATTGCAAAATGTCTACAAGAAAAAGGTAAATAACCCAGTTAAGCAATGGGCAAAGAAAATGGACAGACACTTCACCAAAGAAGACATACAGGCAGCCAAAAATACGTGGAGAAATGCTCACAATCACTAGATATTAGAGAAATTCAAATCAAGACTCAGTGAGCTACCATCTCACCCCAACAAAGTTGGCCTTAATCCAAAAAACACAAAACAGATGCTGGAGAGGCTATGGAGAGATTGGAACTCTCCTACATTGCTAGTGAGACCATATGCTGTGTGTACTTTATAGCTCTATATATTTATGACAGGCTATCCTACTGGTTTCTTTCTAGATGGGAGAGAAGAGGGTAGAGAGGAGGAGACAGGTACTCTTTAAGAGGACGCTAGAAATATGGAGTGAAATGGAGGAAGGTGCCGTCAGTGGGTAAGGAGAGCAGATTTAACTGCAGATAGGTGGGCATGCAAAATTGATTTGGGTTATATACCTTCATTTAATCACAACAGAAAAGAAAATAAAAATTATTAATATTTCCAAGTGGAATTCATACCAGGAACAGAGGGATGGTTCAGCATTAGAAAAACAATCAATATAATCAACAACATAAAGTAAAAGACAAGAACCACTTGATTTTTATCAATTGATGCAGAAAAAGCATTTGACAAAATCCAACACACATTTGTATAAACAACTTCCAGCAAAATAGGAATAGAAGGAAAATTCCTCAAGATAATAAGAGACATTTACATAAAGACAACAGCCAACATTATCCTAAATAGAGAGAAACTGAAAGCATTCCCCTTAAAATGAGGAACCAGGCAAGCATGCCCTTTCTTACCACTTTTATTCAATGTTTTGCTGGAGATTCTAGCCAGAGCAATCAGGTCAGATAAAGAAATAAAGGATATCCAGATTGGTAAGGAAGATGTAAAAGTATCTCTATTTGCAGATGAGATGATCTAATACACACAAAACCATAACAAATCTACAAAAAGCAACTGGCACTAATAGAAGAGTTCATCAAAGGATCAGGGATCAGGATACAAGATAAATATACAAAATCATTTGGATTTCTTTACAGCAACGAAGAGGACATCAAAGAAGAAATCAGAGTCAATACCACTTACAGTCACACCTAAGAAGATAAAATACTTAGGAATAAATACAACCAAATATGTAAAAGACCTATACAAAGAAAATTACAAGATCTACTGCAAGAAGCCAAAAGATACCTATGTGAATGTAGATATCTGCCTTGCTGGGAACCCTAATACATGGCTCAAACAGATTACAAAACATTACTAACAATGCACAAACACCAGAAGAGAATGCAGGTACCCAGGAACTCCTAAAAATCAAACACTTATTCTCATCTAATGACTTTACCAGAAGAGTAAGAAGACAGCCTACAGACTGTGAAAAATTTTTAGCTATTACAAATCTGATTAGCATCTAATCTCTGTATTCTATAGCATACTGTCATGGATTGACTTGAGTCCCCCCAAAATATGTGTAGCCATGTGGCTGGGCTATGACTCCCGGTGTCTTGTGACTATCATCCATTCTGTGGTTTCCCTAAACTGTATGTTAAAGGATTAGGGAGGGGTTGTAAATCCCTTCATAGGATTACCTCCCTGCTCCACTGTAAAGGCAGTATGGCTTGCCCAACTCTTCATCCTTTCATCCTACTAGAGATAAAAGGATGACAGAGAAGCAGGCAGGGAATTGGGAACCTTGTACCATCAAGAAAGCTGCACCGGGAGAAGAGGGTGTCCTACGCCAAGATGCTCCCTGGACAAAAACTAATGCAATACCAGACTTTCCTCCAGACCCAACAAGGGAGAAAGCCTTCCCCTGGAGCGGACACCCTGAATATGGACTTGTAGCCTACCAGACTGTGTAAGAATAAACCTTCCTTTGTTAAAGCCATCCACTCTGTGGTATTTCTGTTACAGCAGCCCTATTTAACTAAAACACATGCTGTGCAAGATCAACAAATAAAAGACAAATAACCCAATTAAAAAGTGGGAAAAGGACATAAAGAGGCACTTCCAAAGAAGGTACCCAGACAGCTAAAAGATAATGAAAAAAAGTGCTCATGATTGTTAGCCATTATATTACTGCAAACCAAAGTTGAGTTCTTGCTGCTTGCTGCCAATAGCCAATCTTTGAGATGGGTGAGATGAGAAGCAAGTTGTTTCATTTGGCTACCAGTAGGCAAGGAGAGTGAGGGGAAAGATTCCTCCAAAATCTGTCTCCTTGAAACGGAGACTAGCTGGAAGTTTTGCAAGAAAAGGGAATAAGGTTTTATGACTCCTGGGAATTTGTAAAAGTTTATTTCTTCTTTGAGTGGTCACGATTAATACCATCCTTGTTGGAGTGAGATGCTATCTCATTGTAGTATGTTGATGTGTTGATATCTTAGTGGGTATTTTGACCCTGAAGGTGGTCTGGCCATCATATAGGTTCCAGATCACAAAGCAGGTTATTTTGTTTTTCTCTTATGGTTTTTAGGTAATTATCACTTGTCTTTCCACAGTCCTAAAGAGAGCATAGTTTGGTCCTTAACCAAGAGAGAATATGAAGGAGACAATAGACTCATACTTGGAGATGGAATTTAAAAAACAAGATGCTGCAGGTTATGCTTATCTTATGTTGTGTTGTATTGTGATGTGATTTTACTTTGCTTGTTCCAGTTAGAGAAATCCAAATCAAAAATACACAAGGATGGTATTAATTAAAAAATAATAAGAATAATAACAATAATAAATGTTGGAGAGGCTGTGAAGAGACAGGAATATTTAAACAATACTAGTGGGAATGTAAAATGGTACAAACACTTTGGAAATCAATTTGGTACTTCATTAAAAAGCTAGAAATAGATGTACTGTACAACCAGCAACCCCACTTCTTGGAACATTTCCTAGAGAAAAAAGGGCTGTCATGTGAATAGATACATGCACACCAATGTTTATTGCAGCCTTCTCAACAATAACAGAAAGTTGGACTCAACCTTGGTGCCTATTAATGGATGAACGAATAAGCAAACTATAGTATATTTACACAATGGAATACTTCACAGTGATAAAGAATAATGATGATCTTGGCCAACATCTCATAACATGGAGGAATCAGGAAGGCATTATGCTAAGTGAAATTAGTCAGTTGCAAAAGGACAAATATTCTATGAGACTACTATTAAAAAGACTCAAGAAAAGGCTTAAACACTGAAGAAAACAGTCTCTGATGATTACAAAAATTGGGAGGGAATAACTGGGATTTTCACTGATTAGATAGTAGATAGGAATTGGATTAGGTGAAGTGAGGGACAGTGCACAGTAGAGGTGAGGTCAACATAGCTGGGCTGACCCAAAAGCTAAACCCACTAAAAACCTACTGCCATCAAGTCAGCTCTGACTTATAGGGAAGCTATAGGACAGAGTAGAACTGCTCCATAAAGTTTCCAAGGAGCATCTGGTGGTTGAACTGCCAACCTTTTGGTTACCAGACATAGTGCTTATCCACTGTGCCACCAATTTGCATGACAATTTGACTTGGGTTGTAAACTTTCACCTAAAGTACAATTTTTTTTAAAGCTGTAGCCCAGATGACTTCCCTGGAGAAGTCTACCAAGCATTAAGAGAAGAGTTAAAAACCACTGTTACCAAAGGTATTTCACAACATAGAAAAAATGGACTATTTCCAGACTTATTGATAGGGTCAAAATAACCCTGATACCAAAACTAAGTAAAAACATTACAAAAAGGAAAATTACAAGCCAATATCTCTCACAAATTTAGATGGACAAATCCTCACCAAAATTCTAGCTAACAGAATTCAACAATGTATCAAAAAAAAAAGTCTCCATGATCAAGTGGGATTCATACTAAGAATGCAATAATGGTTCAACACTAGAAAAACAATCAGTGTAATCAAACAAATAAATAAAATAAAATAAATACTTGGTTTCATCAACTGATACAGTAAAAGCATTTGACAAAGTCCAAAACTCACTTGCACTAAAAATTCCTAGCAAAAGAGGAATAGAAGGGAAGTTCTTGAATATGGGAAAGGGCTTCTATACAAAGCCAGTGGGTTTTTGTCCAAAGCCACAGTCAACATCACCCTAAACGGAGAGAGTTTGAAAGAATTTCCTCTGAGAACTGGAACCAGACAAGGATGTCCTTTGTCATCATTTTTATTCAGAATTGTTCTGTAGGTTATAGCTAGAACAATCAAACTAGAAAAGGAAACAAATGCCATGCAAGTTGTTACAAAAATAATACAAGTATCTCTGTTTGCTCATGATATGATTTTATACACAGAAAACCATGAAAAGTCTACAGAAAACTTCTGGAACTAAATAGAAAAGTTCAACAGAGTATCAGGATGCAAGATAAACATCATGGATTTCTCTACACTAACAAAGAGGATGTCAAAAGAGAAAATCACTGAATCAATACAATTTAAAATAGCCCCCAATAAGATGAAATAATTAGGAATAAATCTAACCAGTTATGTAAAAGACATATACATAGATAACTAGAGTACACTACTACAAAAAACCAAGAGACCTACAGAAGTACAGAAATACACACCTTGCTCATGGATAGGAATATTCAACATTGTGAATGTGTGTTCTACTCAAAATGATCTGTAGATATGATGTAATCCCAATACAAACTCCAATGGGAGTTTTCCGTGACATGGAAAAAGAAATCACCAACTTACTGTGGAAAGACAAGAAGCCCCAAATAAGTAAAGCATTACTGAAGAAGAAGAACAAAGTGGGAGACCTCATACTACCTGACTTGAGAAACTATTACACTTACATGGTAGACAAAATACACTGGTACTGGTACAACAGCAGACACATAGACCAATGGAGTAGAACTGAAACTCCAGGCATAAAATCATCCACCTATCAGCTGATAATATTTGTCAAAAGTCCAAAGTCCCTAAATTTAGGAAAAGACAGTCTCATTAACAAATGGTGTTGGAATAACTGATTATCCATCTCCAGAAAAATGAAACAAGACCCATGTCTCTCACCATGCACAAAAACTAATTCAAAATGGATCAAAGATCTATATAAAAACGTTTAAGGATAAAGAATATAAATCCGACTCGATGGCACTTGGCTGGCTGGCTAGGAACAACATGGGGCCCCGTAACATATGGCATAAACAGAATACAAGACATTACTAATAATGCATGAACACCAGAAGAGAAAATAGATTATTGGGAACCCCTAAAAATCAAATACTTAAATTCATCCAAAGATTTCACAACAAGAGTAAAAAGAGAACTTACTGACTGGGAAAAAATCTTTTGCTGTGACAAATCTGATCAGCATCTAATCTCTAAAATCTACATGGTACTGTAAAACTTCAACAACAAAAAGACAAATAACCCATTTTAAAAACGGACAAAGAATATGAACAGGCTCTTCACCAAAGAAGACATTCATTCACCTAACTGTATAGGAAAATGCTCATGATCATTAGCCATTAGAGAAACCCATATCAAAACTACAATGAGATACTACTTCACCCCAACAAGGCTGGCATTAATCCAAAACTCACAAACTAATAAATGCTAGAATGAAATTTGAGGGACTGGAACACCTAAGCACTTCTGATGGGATTGTAAAACAGTGAAAGCACTTCAAAAATTGATTTGGCCCTTTCTTAATAGTCTAGAAATATAAATGCCATATGATCCAGCAATTCCACTTCTTGGACTGTATCACAGAGAATTAAGAGCTGGCACGCAAATAGATACATGCACACAGTGTTCATTGCAAAACTGTTCATGATAGCAAGAAGAGAGAATCAACCTAGGTGTTCATCAATGGAAGAATGGATAAACAAACTAAGATATATTCACCTAATAGCATATCATGAAATGATAAAGAACAACAACGAACTTGGGAAACATCTCATAGCATGGAAGAATCTGAGAGAAATCAGTCAACTGCTATAGAACAAATATTGTATGAGACCACTATTATAAGGACTTAATAGTAGGTTTGAACACAGAAGAAAACATTCTTTGATCATTATGAGAGGGGATGGGAGAGTAAGGGGTATCACTAATTAGATAATAGACAACCATTGTATCAGATAAAGAGACAGATAACACTCAGTAGAGAACTCAGCACAAATTGACTAATCCTAAAGTTTACAATAATTCTAAATAAAACCAAACCCTTCTAGGGACAGAGTGCATGGTTGGAGGTCTGTGAACTATGGTTTCAAGAGACATCTAAGTCAATTGACTAACAAAGTTTTTTAAATGTTTTGTGTCCTGTTTTGGTGAGTAGCCTCTTGGTTCTTAAAAGCAGTCTGAGAAGCACAAACTGGTCTCAATCCACCTTGAACCAAGGAGAAAGGAGAACATCAAAGACACAAGGAAAGTGTGATCCCAAGAGACAGGAAGGGCCACATACACCAGAAACCACTTCAACATGAAGCCAGAAGAACTAGATGGTGCCCAGCCACCACCAAAAACTGCCTTTACAGGCAACTCAAGCAAAAGTCCCTGATGGAAGAGGAGAAATTTGGGGTGCAGAACTCAAACTCTGCTAAAGAGACCAGACTTGATGGTCTGACAAACTGGAGGGTCCCTGGTGGACCTGGCCCTGGACTCTCTGTTAGCATACACCTGAAACCATTCTAGAAGCCAATTCCTCAGACAGATTTTACTGGTATGTAAGACATAAAATGATACTGGCGAAGAGGGTTTTTCTTGACTTGGGTAGATACAGGAGATTAACTGGGAAGCTCCTGTGTAGTGGTGAGATGAGAAGACAGAATGGAACACGAGCTGGTTAAATGGATGTGAGAAATACAGGATGGAGGGGAGGAGTGTGCTGTCACAGTGTGTGGAAAGCAGCTAGGGTCACATGGTAAAATGTGTATAAGTTTTTATATGATAAACTTACTCAATTTTTAAACTTTCACTATGAAAATTTTTTTAAAGGGGGGTGTATTTCCATCAATAACAACAACAAAAAAGGTCAGCAGTACAAATCCTACAGTCACTCCTTGAAAAATCTATAGGGCAGTTATACTCTGTACCATAGCATCACTATGAGTCAGCATCAACTCAGTGGCAATAGGTACAGGCTAAACCAACTGAGCAGAAAATTCAGTGGCCACATACAATCAAGAATACAGACTCTACAGAATTAGTCCTAGAACATCACTAAACAAAGCATAACAAAGCAGAACACCAGCAACAACAACAAATAGCCTAACAGCAAACCCAGGGAAGAGAAGGGTTCTGATTCCCAGAGTTTCCACACTGTATTATTTTAAATGTCCAGACTTATCAAAAATGTTTGATGCACAGGAACAAACAGGTAATTGTGACACCAGCCTGAAGAACAAAGCAGTCAATAGAAACCAACCCTTTGGAAGTCCAGATGTTGAACTTACTTAAAAAATTTTCTAATCATCTATTACAAAGACATTTAAAGAACTAAAGGAAAATATGCCTAGAGGGCTAAGTGAAAGTCTGAGAACAATGCATCTTTCACCAAATAGATAATATTCATAAAGGTGATGAAAATATAAACAAAAATAAAAACATTTTGAAGTTGTAACATAAAATAACTGAAAAAAATTCAGTATAGTGTTTTAATAGCAGGTTAGAGCTAGCAGAAGGTAGAATCAGTAAACTGCAATGCAGGCTGATTAATAGTATCCAAGTTAAAGAACAGAGAGGAAAAATTATGAAGAAACATAAAGGAAACCTCAGGAACCTGTGGACAGCAAGAAGAATACTCTATTTGTACAGTAGAGTCAAAGAAGAGGAGAGAAACAAAAAGAACATTTGAAAAAACAGTGGACCCAAATTTCCCAAATTTGACTTAAAACATTAAAATATACATCTAAGAATTCTGTTAAAAGACATTCACATTTACGCATCACAGTCAAAGTCTAAAATCAAAGAGAGAGTACTGAAAGCAACAAATAAAAGGTAACTGATCACACACAAGGAACCTTAAACAAAATTAACAGCTAACTTTCCATCAGAAATCAAGGAAGCCAGAAGGCAGTGGGAATCATATTTATAAGGCACTGAAAGATAATTTTTTTTTTTTTTGGTGAACCCAGAAATACACATTCACCAAAACTATCCTACAAAAGTTAATGGAAAATTCCTGGCCCAGACAGCTTCACTGGAGAACTCTACCAAACTTTCAGAGAAATTAATATCAATACTACTAACAGTAGTGTTGTAGTAGTAGTGCAGTAATATAGCAGTATATTAATACAATACTAAAGGTATTTCACAGCACAGAAAAGGATGGAGCACTCCCAATTTCATTCTATGAAGCCAGCATAACCCTGATACCAAAACCTGGTAAAGATAGCCCCCAAAAAAAGAAAGAAAGAAAGAAAAGAAAATTACAAACAAGTATCTCTCATGAACTTAGATGCAAAAATCTTCAACAAAATTCTAGCCAATGGAATTCAACATATCAAAAAAATAATCCATCATGACCAAGTAGGATTCATACCAGGGATGCAAGGATGGTTCAACACCAGAAAAATAATTAATGTAGTCAACCACATAAATAACACAAAGGATAAGAATCACTTGATTTTATCAACTGGTGCAGAAAAGGCAGTTGACAAGGTCCAACACCTATTCATGTTAAAAATTCTCAGCAAAATCGAAATATAAGGGAAATTCTTCAACAAAATAAGGGGCATCTACTCAAAGCCAACAGCCAACACCATCCTCAATTGAGAGAGACTAGGAGAATTCCCCCTGAGAACTGGAAACAAACAAGGATGCCTATTGTCACCACTTTTATTCAGCATTGTGCTGGAGGTTCTAGCCAGGGCAATCAGACACGATAAAGAAATAAAAGGCTTCCACATCAGTAAAGAAGAAATAAACATATCTCTATTTGTAGACGAAGTGATCTTACACACAGAAAACCCTAAGGAATCCATAAATAAACTACTAAAACTAATAGTTCAGCAAAATATCAGGATATAAAATAAACATAAATAAAACAGTAGGATTCCTTTACACCATGAAGAGACCATCAAAAAGAAAGTCTCCAAATCAACACCATTTTCAATAACCACCAGGAAGATAAAACACCTAGGAATAAATCTAACCAGAGATGTAAGAGACCTCAGATTGGGAGGCCTCACACTACCTGACCTTAGAACCTCTTACACTGCCATGGAAGTCAGAATACCCTGGTACTGGTAAAAAAATAAAAAATAAAAAAAGATAGATGGACCAATGGAACAGGATAGAGAGTTCAGAAAAAAAAACGTTCGCCTGTGAACAACTGGTGTCTGACAAATACCCAAGGCTATGAACTGAGGAAAAAAAAAAAAACAGTCTCTTTAAGAAATGTATTGGCAAAACTGAATATCTATCTGCAAAAAAACTGAAACAAGACTTGTATCTCACAACTTGCACAAAAACTAACTCAAAATGTATCAAACACCTAAATGTCAAATCTAAAATGATAAACATTACAGAAGAGAACATAGGAACACTAGAAGCTCTAATACGTGGCTTAAACAGACTACAAAATATTACCAACAATGCACAGAAGTAAAAATAGATAAATGGGAACTACTAAAAATCAAACATTTATGCTCCTCCAAAGACTTTATAAAGACAGTAAAAACGTTGCGTACACTGAGGAAAGATATTTGGCAGCCACACATCTGGCAGACATCTAATTTCCATAATCTACAAGATACTACAAAATACCAACAAGAAAACAACAAATAACCCAATTAAACAACAGGCAAAGGATATGGACAGACACCTCTCCAAACAAGACATCCAGGCAGCCAAAAGACACATGAGGAAGTGTTCACAGTCATTAGCCATTAAGGAAATCAAATTAAAACTACAATGAGATATTATCTCACACCAGCAAGACTGGCGCTAATTCAAAAAACACAAAATAACAAATGTTGCAGAGGCTCTGGAGAGACTGGAACTCTTCTACACTGCTGGTAGGAATGTTAAATGGTGCAATCTCTTTGGAAATTGATTTAGCACATTCTTAAAAAGCTAGAGATAGAAATACCAAATGCTCAAGTAATCCCACTGCTTGGAATACATCCTAGAAAAACAAGGGCTCTCATACAAACAGATACATGCACCGCAATGTTTATTGCAGCACTGTCTACAATAGCAAAAAGATGGACTCAACCTAGATGCCCATCAACAGATGAAGGGATAAACAAATTATGGTATATTTACACAACAGAAAACTACACGGTGATAAAGAACAAAGATAATTTTATGAAACATTTCATAACCTGGATCAACTGGAAGACACTATGCTTAATGAAGTCAGCTCCAAAAGAACAAACATTGCATGAGACCCCTATTACAAGGACTTAAGAAAAGGCTCATGCACAGAAGAAAATACTCTTTGACAGCTACAAGGGAGGAGAAATATTAATATGAACTAAATTGTTTTAGGTTAAAATATTAATTATTATCTCCAAGAATTAATAAATAACTGAGAAAAGAATAGAAAAGAAACAACAAGGAAATTCAAATTATACTAGAAAATGTCTATTTAACATAAAATAAGGCAGTAATGAAGGAAAAAATAAAAAGATGAAAGACAAAAAAATAAGATGGCAATTGTAAATATCTTCTCAGTAGTTACATTAAGTTTAAATGTACTAAATATTTCACTCTAAAGTTGTGGACTGGCAGAATGGATTTTAAAAATCAATCTAAATATTTGCTGTCAGTTTGAGTCAGTTCATTATGTTTTCTAAATTGTTGTCATACAATAGTTCATAGTATCCCTTCATAGTTTTTTCTATTTGTATAAAAATGATTGTGATTCTTCTCTTTCATTCCTAACTTTAGTCATTTAAGCCTCTTTTTTTATTGGGAACTATATATAGCTAAAGATTTGACAATGTTGTTAAGTTTCAAAGAACCAAAATTTCATTTACTTATCTCTTTTTCTTTTCTCTGTATTACTTCTTATTGTCTGAATCTTTATTGCTTTCATTCTTTTGGTTGATTTGGGTTTAGTTTGCTACTTCCCTTTTGCTAGTTTTTGACAGGTCCAAAGCTAGGTTATTGATGTTGCAATATTTGGCTAGGTGCTTGTATGTTTATAATAGCTATGTGTTATTGATGAATTGGCCTTCATTTCTATTAACAATTTTTTTAAAGTTTATGCTGTCTGACATTACAGCTGCCTCATGTCTCTTTTGGTTACTATTTTCATGGTATACTATTTCCCATCCTGTAACTATTTGTGTTATAAATCCTGTCTCTATGATATTAATAGGTAGAATGGGTGGCAGTTGTGTTGGTAGGGTAGGACTCAATGTGTAAGCCAGTATTATGCCTTGAGGCTACCTCTTGGGATATAAAGGACAGGCAAGCAAGCAGAGAGTTGGGAACCTCATACTATCAGGAAAAAAGCAGTGCCAGAAGCAGAGCTGCGTCCTTTGGATCCAGTGTCCCTGAGTCTCAGAAACACCCAGTCCAAGGGAAGATTGACAGCAAGCACCTTCGTCCAAAGCCAATAAGACAGTTCCCCAGAGCTGGCACCTTGTATTTAGATTTGCAGCCTACTGGACTGTGACAGAATAAAATTTATCTTTTTAAAGTCATCTGCTTTCCAATCCATAACACTGAAAATTATAAAATACTTTTGAAAGTAATTAAGGAAAATTTAAATAATTTAAATAGACGTCCATATTCATGATCAGAACTCAGTGTTACTAAGATGTAAATAATCCTAAAATTGATCTAAAGATTCAACAAAATCACTGCAGAATCTCAGCTGCTTCTTTTTTTTTTTGGCAGAAATTAGCAAGTTAATCCTAAAATTGATATGGAAGCACAAAGGACCCAGAATAGTCAAGACAATCTTGAAAATAACAAAGCTGGAGACTCATATCAATTTCCAAAGTTATTGTAAAGGTGCAGTAATCAAAACAGTGTAATACTGGCATAGGATAGACATATACACCAATGGAATAAAATTGAGAATTCACAAATTAACTACACTTTTCTGGCAACCGGTTTTCAATAAGTGTACTGAGTGAAATCAGTGGATATAAAAGAATAAAGACAGACTTGTATGTTACATAACATGAAAATTAACTCGAATGAAGTTCTAAATGTAAGTTTTAAAACCAGAAAATTCTTAGAAGAATATATATGTGTAAATCCTCAAGAGTATGCATGGGGCAATTTTTTTTCCCTTATATGGCACCTGAAGCATAAGCCAAAGAAAAATGGATAAGTTGGACTTCATCAAAATTACTTCTGTGCTTCAAGAGAAATGATCAAGAATATGAAAAGAAACATACTACACTGCCACAGTGATCAAAACAGCCTGGTACTGGTACAAGAACAGACAGATGGATCAATGGAACAGAATTGAGACCCCAGAGATGACACCACCTGCCTATGAACAGTTGATATTCGACAAAGGCCCTAAGACATTAAACTGGGGTAAAAACAGTATCTTCAACTAATGGTGCTGGCAAAATTGGTTATCCATCTGCAATAAATTGAATCAAGATCCATATTTTACACCTTATACAAAAAACAACTCCAGCTGGATAAAAGACCTAAAGTATCACACCTAAAACAATAAAGCTCATCCAAGAAAAGGTAGGAACAACAATGGCAGTTTTAATACACAATGAGGACAGACTCCGAAATCTGTCAAAAAAGCCACAATCAACAGAAGACAAAATAGATAAATGGGAACTATTAAGAACCAAACACTTTTGATCATCCAAAGACTTTCTTAATAGAATTAAAAGAACACCCACAGAATGGGAAAAAATATTTGGCAACTCTATGTCAGACTGACGCCTGATCTCCGTAATCTATAAGATACCACAAAATATCAATAAGAAGAAGACAAACCATCCAATTAAGTGATGGGCAAAGGAGATGGACAGACATTTCACTAAAGAGGAGATCCAGGCAGCCAAAAAACACATGTGGACATGTTCACGATCTTTAGTTATTAAGGAAATTCAAATCAAGACGACAATGAGATACCATCTCACCCCAACAAGATTGGCCATGATCCAGAAAACACAAAACAACAAATGCTGGAGAGGCTGTGGAGAAAGTGGAACCCTCCTACACTGTTGGTGGGGTTGCAAAATGGTCCAGCCTCTTTGGAAGGCAATCTGGCGCTTCCTTAAAAAAATGGATATAGATATACCATTTGACCCAGTAATTCCACTGCTGGGAATATATCCTACAGAATCAAGGCCATTGACACCAACGGACACATGCACCAGAATGTTTATCACAGTACAATCCACGATAGCAAAAAGATGGAATCAACCCAGATGCCCAACAACAGAAGAATGGATAGGTAAACTATGGTACATATACTCAATGGAGCACTACGCAATGATAAAGAATAACGATGATTCCAGGAAACATCTCCTAAACTGGTTTCAACTAGAAGACATTATGTTGAGTGAAAGTAGTCAGTAACAAAAGGACAAATATTGTATGAGACCTCTACAATGAGATCTCAAAAACAGACTTGTGTACAGAAGGAAAGACTCTTTGACAGCTGCAAGCGAGGGGAGGGAGGGAGGGTGAGCAGGGAAAGGTTTAGTTTAGATAGTTGCTAGAAATCTGGTTGGGAGAAAGCAGTGATAGCACACATTAGAAACAAGAGCAGCATTACGTGGACTTCAGCATAACTTGAGTACTCCTTCCATCTTAACCCAATACTGCAAGGATAGAGTAGCTGGGGCGGGGGGGGGGGGGCAGGAAACCATGCTCTTAGGCAAAATTGAGGCCAATTGGCACAACTAGCGTTTTGCTCAGAGAGCTCTCTGCACCCTACATTGGTGAGTGGTGTCTGGGGTCTTAAAAGCTGCCAAGCTGCCATCCGAGGACACAGTAGCAAATGGTCCCAACTCAGCAGGAACAGATGCTCACCAAGGACCAAAATGACATGCGGTAAAGACAACCTAGAAGACAGAGAGACCCACAAGAGTGGGTGCCTACATCGACTTGGGACTGGAAGAACCAGATAGTGCCCAGCCACCACCAGTGATAGCCACGATGGAGCTCACAGAGAGGAGTCTCACTGGCAACACAAGAATAAAAAGGGGTGCATCCTGAGATCTCCACTGAAAGACCACAATTGATGGTCCAGCGGTTTCGGGGTTCCCTGAGAGCATAGCCCCCAGGCCCTGATACTGCCCTTACCCATAAATCAGAACGTAGATCCACTCTTTGGACAGGAATGGATTGGACTTGGCAATGCAGAGTGACCATATATTGGATGCACTTTATGGTTCTATACATCTATAGGATATCATCCTGCTGACCTCTGGCTGGAGGAAGGAGAATGGGTGGAGAGGAGGGGAAAAGAGGCTGTTGGGAGGATGAGACATGTATGTATGGAGCAGAGAGGAATAGTGTGCTGTCACTGGACAGGGAGAGCAGTGGAAGCTGCGTATAGGTGGGCATGTAAATTTATACAAGAATGTACACTTTCACTCAGTCATGTTAAATAAAAAATTTTAAAAAAAGAATATGAAAAGAAAACCCCTAGAGAACAACAATGGAAATTTTAATACACAACATAGATGGACTTCAAAATCTGTCAAACAAACCACAATAAGCAGAAGAGAAAATAGATAAATAGGAACTATTAAGAATCAAACACTTTTGCTCATCCAAAGACTTTATTAATAGAATTAAAAGGCCACCTACAGAATGGGAAAAAATATTTGGCAGCTCTATATCAGACTGAAGCCTGATCTCCATAATCTATAAGATACTACAAAAATATCAATAAGAAGAAGATAAATCATTCAATTAAGCAATGGACAAAGGAGATGGGCAGATATTTCTCTAAAGAGGAAATCCAGGCAGCCAAAAAACAGATGCAGACATGTTCACAATCTTTAGTTATTAAAGAAACTCAAACCAAAACTACAGTGAGATACCATCTCACCCCAACAAGGTTGCCATGATCCAAAAAACGCAAAACAACAAATGCTGGAGAGGCTGTGGAGAAAGTGGAGCCCTCCTACACTGTTGGTTGGATTGCAAAATGGTACAACCTCTTTGGAAAGCAATCTGGCACTTCCTTAAAAAAATGGATATAGATATACCATTTGACCCAGTAATTCCACTGCTTGGAATATATCCTACAGAATCAAGGCCATTCACACCAACGGATACATGCACAAGAATGTTTATCGCAGCACAATCCATGATAGCAAAAATATGAAATCAACCCAGATGCCCAACAACAGAAGAATGGATAGGTAAACTGTGGTATATATACTCAATGGAGCAGTATGCAATGATAAAGAACAATGATGATCCCAGGAAACATCTCATAACGTGGTTTCAACTGAAACACATTACGTTGAGTGAAAGTAGTCAGCTACAAAAGGACAAATATTGTAGGAGACACTTACGATAAGAATTCAAAAACAGGCTTATGCATCCAAGAAAAGACTCTTTGATGGCTGGAAGGGAGAGGAGGGAGAGAGAGCGAGAGGGGAGGGTTTAGATTAGATAGTTGGTAGAAATTTGGTTGGGTGAAATCGGTGATACCACACATTAGAAACAAGAACAATGTTAAGTGGACTTCAACATAACTTCAGTATTCCTTCCATCTTAACCCGATATTGTAAGGACAGAGTATCTGGGGCAGGGGGCAGAGGGCCATGCTCTTAGGCAAAATTGAGGCCAATTGGCACAACTAGCATTTTGCTAAGAGGGCTCTCTGCACCCCACATTGGTGAGTGGTGTCTGGGGTCTTAAAAGCTGCCAAGCTTCCATCCGAGGGCACAGCAAATGGCCCAACTCAGCAGGAACGGATGCTAACCAAGGACCAAAACAACATGGGGTAAAGACAACCCAGAAAACAGAGAGACCCACATGAGTGGGTGCCTACATCCACTTGGGAGTGGAAGAATCAGATGGTGCCCGCCCACTACCAGTGATAGCCACGATGGAGCTCACAAAATTGAGTCTCACTGGCAACACAAGAATAAAAAGGGGTGCACCCTGAGATCTCCACTAAAAGACTCCAACTGATGGTCCAGCGGCCTCGGGGTTCCCCTGGGAGTATGGCCCCTGGCCCTGATGCCACCCTTGCCCATAAGTCAGAACGAAGGTCCACTCTTGAGACAGGAATGGATTGGACTTGGTGATGCAGAGTGACCGTATGTTGAATGCACTTTATGGTTCTATGCATCTATAGGATATCATCCTGCTGACCTCTGGCTGGAGGAAGGAGAGTGGGTGGAGATGAGCGGAAAGGAGACTGTTAGGAGGATGAGACATGTATGGAGCAGAGAGGAATAGTGTGCTGTCACTGGGCAGGGAGAGGTGGGCACGTAAATTTATATCGGAATGTACATTTTCACTCAGTCATAATAAAAAAAAGAAAGAAAACCCCTAGAATAGAAGCAAGTATTTCCAAAATATATGTCTAATAAAAGTCTAGAATACAGAATATATAAAGAACTCTCAGAACTCAACAATAAATGATAAATAGCCCAATTTAAAATACACAAAGCTTGTAAATAAACATTTCTCCAAAGAAGATATGAAAATAGAGAATAAGTACATAAAATATGCTCACCATTACCAACCATTAGAAAAATGAAAATGAAAATCACAGTGAGATGATCCACTGGAATGACCACAATTTTATTGTTTTAAAAGGCAATAAGAAGTACTGGCAAAGTTGTGAAGGATTTGTTACCCTCATACATTGCTAGTGGGAATGTATAACGATTTGGTTGCTTTAGAAAGTAGTTTGGTATTTCCTCAAAAAGTTAAACATATATATATCCAATTCTACTACTGGTCTATGCATATCCAAGAAAAATGAAATCATATGTCCACTTAAAAATGAGCGCACAAGTGTTCATAGTAACATTTACAGAATATCCAAAAAGTGGGAACAACTCAAATGTACATCGACTAATGAATGAACAAAAAATGGTATAATCCACACAAGGGAATATTATGCAGCCTACAGATTTAATAGATATGGCGAAAGGATACAACCAGGATGCACGCCTTTCTTGACTTTAAACTATGTTGTGTCTCCTTATTCTGTTCAAATTACTGCCTTTTGATCCATGTACAGATTTCTCGTCAGCACAATTAACTGTTCTGGAATTCCCATTCTCCACAATGTTATACATAATTTGTTATGATTTACACTGTTGAATGCCTTTGCATAGTCAATAAAACACAAATAAACATCTTTCTGGTATTCTCTGATTTCAGCAATTCCGTCTGACATTATCAGTGATATTCCTGGTTTCCGTCCTCTCCTGAATCCAGCCTGAATTTCTGGCAGTTCTCAGCCAAATCTGTTTCAGCTGATTTTGAATGTTCTTCAGCAAAATTTTACCTACATATGATATTAGTAATATTGTTTGGTATTTTCTGCCTTGTGTTGGATCACTTTTCTTGGGAATAGGCAAAAATATAGATCTTTTCCAGTCACTTGGCCAGGTAGCTGCCTTCCACATTTCTTGGCTTAGATGAGTGAGCACTTTCATCACTGCATCTGTTTGTTGAAACATCTCAGTTGATATTCAGTCAATTCCTGGAGTCTTGTTCGTCATCATTCTCTTTAACGTAGCTTGGACCCCTTCCATCAGTATCATCAGTTCGTGATCATACACTACCTCTTGAAATCATTGAACACCAACCAATTATTTTTGGTGTAATTACCTTGTCTATTCCTTCTACCTTCTAATGCTTCCTGCATCATTTAATATTTGCCTCAAAGAATTCATTTTTGCAACTTGAAGCTTGACTTTTTTCCCTGTCTTTTCAACCTGAGAAATGTAGAGTGTTTTATCCCCTTTTGGTTTTCTATCTCCAGCTCTTTGTGCATATAATTATAATACTTTGTCTTCTGAAGCTGCACTTTGAAATTTTCTGTTCAGTTCTTATTTCATCATTTTTTCCCTTTTGCTTTAGATTCCTGATGTTCAAGAGCAAGTTTCAAAGTCTTTTCTGGTATCTATTTTGGTGTTTTCTTTCTTTTCTGCCTTTTTAACAATCTCTTTACTTTCTTCATGTATGTCTTTGATGTCATTCTAGAACTCATGTGGTCTTTGGTTATTAGTGTTCAATGTGTCAAATCTATTTTTTAGATGGTCTCTAAACTCAAGTGAGATATACTCAAGGGTGTACTTGGCTTCTGTGGACTTACACTAGATGTCTTCATTTTCGGTTTGAACTTGAACAATTGATGGTCTGTTTTGTAGTTTGCCCTGGCCTTGTTCTGACTGATTATATTGGTTCTCCACAGTCTCTTTCAACAGATGTAGTCAATTTGATTCCTGTCTATTCCATCTGGTTAGGTTTATGTGTATAGCTGCCATCTGTGTTGGTGAAAAAAGATTTTTGCAGTGAAGAAGTTGGTCTTGCAAAATTCTGTCATGCAATCTCCAGCATCATTTCTATCACCAAGGCCGTATTTTCCAGTTAGAAATCCTCTTCTTTGTCCAACTTTTGCATTCCAATCATCAGTAGTTATCAATGAATTGTGATTGCATTTACAATCAATATCAGACTGCAAGAGCTGGTAAAAATTTTTACCTTTTTCATCTTTGGCTTTAGTGGTTGGTATGTAAATTTCAGTAATAGCCCTATTAACTGATCTTCCTTGTAGGCCATGATATTACTCATATACTGTCACTAACAGCATTGTACGTTAGGATAGATCTTGAAACAGTCTTTTCGATGATGAGTGCAATGCCATTCCTCTTGTCATTCTCAGCATAATAGATTGTGTGATTGTCTGATTTAGAATAGCCAATACCAGTCCATTTCATCTCACTAGTGCCTAGGATATCAAAGTTTACATGTTCTATTTCATGGTTGATGATTTCTAATTTTCCTAGGATCACACTTCATACATGCCACATTCTAATTGTTAATGGATGTTTGCAGCTGTTTCTTCTCATTTTGAGTTGTGCCATATTAGCAAATGAAGGTCCCCAAAGCTTAACTCCTTCCACATCATTAAGGTTGAATGTACTTCGAGGAGGCAGCTCTTCTCCAGTCATCTTTCATACCTTCCAATCTTACAGGGCTCATCTTCTAGCACTGTGTCAGACAATGTTCTGCTGCTGTTCATAAGGTTTTCACTAACTAATTCTTTTCAGAAATAAACTACCAAGTTCTTTCTAGTCTGTCTTAGTCTGTCAGCTCAGCTGAATCTTGTCTGCTATGGGTGACCCTGCTGGTACCTCAATACTGTGGCCATAGCTTCCAGCATCACAGCAACACAGAAGCTCTCTCATGAGTTGAACTGTGTCCTCCAGAAAACACGTGTGTCCATTTGACTGGGCCATGATTGCCAGTATTGTGTGGTTTTTCCCACATGTTGTAAATTTTGCCTCTGTGATGTTGACGAGGAAAAAGGCAGCAGTTGTATTAGTGAGGCAAGACTCAATCTATAAACTCAAATTGTGGCGAGGCAGTCTCCTGAGAAATAAAAGTAGAGGGAAGCAGGCAGAGAGCTGGGACTCTCATACCACCAAGAAAGCAGTGCCTGGTGCAGGGCACATCCTTTGGAGTTGGCAGCATGGAGTTGCTGTGTGGAAAAGCTCCTCTGGATGAAAAAGCCAACTAAGGGAACCTTCCCCCGGAGATGACACCCTGAATTTGTTCTACAAGCTTACCTTTCTGTAAAGAAATAATTTCCCTTTGTTACAGTAATCTGCTTGTGCTATTTTCTGTTAGAGCAGCACTAGCTGACTGAAACACCCTGCAATCCAACAGAAAATCTAAGACTAGTCTCACATAAAAACTTTTACCGAAAAAAGATTACAGAAGACAGAAAATTTAAGCAGAGTAATTAAAATGGAAAAAGTAAAAGTAATTATCAAAAGTCTATACAACAAGATACCACACTCTAATGGTTTTAGAAGTGACTTTTCTCAAATAATTCTTATTAAATCATCTTTGTAATATACAAAAAAATATATAAAACACTCATTCTTTCCTATGAAGTTAATCAAAAACTGCTTAGTCTCTTCCTGTCTTTTTTTCAATAACGCTGACTGGATGGTACTCTCAGAAGTGTTAAATCATAGTGGTAACAATATTTGTCTTTCTCTTGTTCTTTAATGGGAATACTTCAAATTATCTCCTTAAATATGATGTTAACTTTGTTCTTATTATATTAAGAAATAAACTACATCTCTATTTCATTAAGAATCACTATCAAGAATAGATTTTAAATTTTATTAAAAATTTTCAACTCATTAAAAACGGTTATGTCATTTTTTCTTATTAACAATTAATGGTGAGAATGATATTGTAGGTTTTCCTTTATTCAGTTACCTTGTATACTTGAGACAAACATCACTTGATTATAGCACATTATTCTTTAAATGTGCTGTTGTATTCTATTTGCTAATATTTTTTATAATAAGATAATTTGTATTTTTAGTGTATGTGTGGTGTGTGCATGGTATGTGAAAGTATGTGTGTGGTGTGTGGCGTATGTGATGTGTGTGGTGTGTGTGTCAGTGTGTTTGTAGTATATGTGATGTGTGTGTGTGATGTATGTGCATATGAAAGTGTGTGGTATGTGTCAGTGTATGTGTCTGGTATATGCGAGTGTGTATAGTGTGTGTGTGTGTGCGTGTGTGTGTGTGTGTGTGTGTGTGTGTGTGTGTGTGTGGTATGTGTAGTATCTGTGTTGGGCTTTGCCATCAAGTTCATACTAGCTTCAGGCTTAGGGATAAGCTCCCACCTAAGATCATACAAGATCTCAAGTTCATTTCCTTTTGACTACTCACCTTTTTCTTTCTGCCTAGTGAGTCATCTCCAGATTGTGAAGCCCAGTGTGAAGTGATACCATACTGTAAGTGATATACCATAAGAATATTAATGTGTTAGAGGCTGCTTAGAGTGGAAAACAAAACTTGTTCACCATCTCTGTGATGAGGCTGTTATAATTAGTACTCAAAAATGAATAGAAGTGAGTAGAAGAAAAAAAAAGTAGTTCGGTTGAAAATTCTTTTTACCATTTTCTTCCCTGGTGAGCATGTTCCTATTCATCCCGACTGTGATACTGGAACTGATGTTTGACACAATTTCAAAAGGCTAAGACCCATTCTGTCTCTCCTGCCCACCCCCGTCTCCTAACTATTCTGCTACCTTCTAACTCGTGTTCTTCATGTCATCTTCACTGTGAAAGTTCTTCCTACTCAACTTCAGCCCCTTCAGATCTTCAAACTTTATGTCTTTCCTTTTCCATTTCAGAACTGACTCAATGGCATCTATCAACATGTTGTTTTCTAGGCCTTTGGACAGATTTCTTGTGCTTCCACACTAAGGACATAGATTTTGATTATTCATATTTGTACTCATGCATTTTGTTTCAGCAGAATGCTATCATAATATGTATCCATCCACTATTTTTTTAATTGTATTGAACCACAGCTTCTGACAGATTCCGCCACCTTTTTAATACCCACACCTAAATTAACATGGACAGCATAGGAAAGTATTTCCGAAAGAAGGTATGTAATCTTCCAGCCTTAGAAAGAGAAACAGGCCAAGAGGAATATTAAAACTTTCACAGACTATTACTTCGTGATCTCTAGGTCAAAGTTCTATGTATCAAAGTCCAATGCATTAAAGACATTTTCAAAGAACAAGGCTCCAGAAATTGATGGAATATCGATTGAGATATTTCAACAAATGGATGTAGCACTGGAAGTATTCACTAATCTATGCCAAGAAATCTGAAGGACAGCTGCTTAGCCAACTGACTAGATGAGATTCATATTTATGCATGTTCCCAAGAAAGGTAATCCAACTGAATGTGAAAATTGTCAAGTAATACCATTAATACTTATGTGGGCATAAGTAATATTTTGCTAAAGATCATTTGAAAGTGACTGCAACAATATTGACAAGGAACTGCCAGAAATTCAAGCCGGATTCAGAAGAGGACACGGAATCTGGGATCTCACTGCTGATGTCAGATGAATCTTGGCTGAAAGCAGAAAATATCAGAAAGATGTTTGTTTGTGTCTTATTGGCTACGCAAAGGCATTTGACTGTGTGGATCATAACAAGTTATGGCTAAGGCTGTGGAGAATAGGAATTCCAAAATACTTAATTGTGGTTTTAAAGAATCTATGTGTGGATCAAGAGGCAGTCATGCAAACAGAACAAGAGGAGACTGCATGGTTTAAAGTCAGGAAAGGTGTGCATCCAGTTTGTATCATTTCACTATACCTTCTCATGCTGTATGCTCAGCAAATAATCCAAGAAACTGGAGTATATGAAGTTGAATACCATGAGGCATCAGGATTAGAGGAAGACTCATTACCAGCCTGTGTTGCGCAGACAAAACAACCTTACTTGCTGGAAGATTTGAAACACTTACCAATAAGATCAGAAACCACAGCCTTCAGTATGGGTTCCACCTCAACATTAAGAAAACAAAAATCCTCACTACTGGACCAGGAAGCTGCATTTGTGTTAAGTGGAGAAAGGACTGAGGTTGTCAAGGATTTCACTTTACTTGTGTCCACAGTCAACATCCTGTCAAGAAATAAAAAGATGTATCACATTGGGAAAATCTGCTGCAAAGGACCTATTTAAAGTATCAAAAAGTAAAGATGTCACCTTGAAGAGTAAGGTGCGCCAAACGCAAGCCACGGTGTTTTCAGTCACATTATTTGAATGAGAAAGCTAGACAGTGAATAAGGAAGACAGAAGAACAACCGATGCCTTTGAATTGTGGTGTTGGAAAAGAACATTGAAGGCACCATGGACTGCCAAAAGAACAAACAGATCTGTTCTAGAAGAAGTACAATCAGAGTGCTCCTTGGAAGCCAAGATGGCAAAACTGTATCTTACATACTTTGGACATGTTGTCAGGAGGATCAGTCCCTGGAGAAGGATATCATGCTTCGTAGAGGGTCAAAGAAAAAGGGGAAGACCCTCAATGAGATGGATTGACACAGTGGTTGCAACGATGGGCTTAAGCATTAAAATAATTACTCTGGACATAGCACAAGACAGAGCAGTGTTTCATTCTGTTATACACAGGGTCGCTATGAGTCAGAACTGACTCAATAACACCTGACGACAACAGCAAGTCAAAGCCACTGACAATTAGCATAAAAAGTTGATCAGCATCATTAGATAGGTTGGTTTGCACAGTCACGAGGGCAGTTGTCAATGAAACCACATTCTATTGTTTTAGACTTTTCATATTTTTATAGCCTTTAGAGTCTGAAACATTCAGTTTAATGTTTCATTCAATCACTCAGTGAATGTTTACTGAGCTGGTACTGTGTGTTAACTATTGCATTCACATTCTGAGTTACAAAGTAGAATAAAACTACAAAAAGAAAAAAACCTGAACAATAACCTTAAATTGCTTATAGTCTGATGTGTGAAAAAGCGAAACAATTTGCTAATTAGAAACTGTTTTAAGTTATGGTAGATAGAATGATAGGAGGACACTGGTGGAAATCTCAAAGTAAACTTTGAGCCAGAGAAGGACTGAGCTTTACTTTGAAGAATGAGTGGACAAACTAGATGAATGTGGGGTACATTCCAAACAAAGGAAATAGTGCCCATAAAGTCAAGAGGAAAGAAAACAGTGACATACATTTGTACAACTGCAGATATATTGGACAGGGTTTCCTAGTATTCAGACTTTAAAACAGAGATGGGAATCCAGAAAGGTTACTGGATGTATTATTGGTATCCATTCCCGGGTATAGAGGGAGTAAAGGAAGCAGGACTGGAAAAGGTGAGAGTTGAATTGCCATGCAGTTTCAAAACAAGTCTCAGCTACTCCTTGTGGGAGCTCTGGAACTGGGATGGCCTTTTGGAGTTGTTCTGTTTGGGAAAGAGGGCTGGACATTAATGCTACTGAATCAACCATTCACAAATCAACCAGGTTGACTTCAGGCAGTGGGATATGATTTCAGGTAGAGTCTCTCTTTAGCTAAAAGACATCACTGAGATTTCTGTTTCCTAAACAATAAGAACCCTGTAACATTATCCATTGTAGCAAAAAGTCTTCAACTCAAGTTTAAAAATCTAGCAGCCTCCTTTAGTTGTGAATTCAGAACACAAGTTATCTGCTTTCAAAACACAGAACAGGTAGGCACACATTAGCCGTTTCCATTGTTAACAGAAGGAAAAAGGCAGAGTGGTGAACAAGACAGTGGCTCTCAAAATGTTTTTAAAAGAATTTTCTTGTCTCTAAGGCATTTTACACAATGGATCTGTCCTCTAGACTCTAGTTTTTTGGTTTTTATGAAAATCATTCTTCCTAGCCCTGTCCTATAGCCTTGCCTTTCAGGCCCACTGGGAAGGCATCTCTTGCTGCCTGGGCTTCAGGCACACAATTTTCCAAGCCCACAGAGGTGGCAACTCCACAATTAGAAATATCAGGAGTTGTGGCTTCATGTTTTTAAATCTAGAAGCGGCTCAACTCAGCTTTTTATCTCTTGTGGCTTTTGGGGCTCAAGCTTCAGCTCAAAACCACACTTTCCCCCCATAGGGGGACAAGTGCTCCAAGCCTCTGTAGCCCCCCCGGTTTAAATGTCTAAGACTTCCCAATTTCATCACATGATCACCTAGCTATGTGGTTCTGTGGATCAGCAAGCCTAATTCTGGTTTCAGTACCTATACAGACAAGCCCTCAGCTCCCCTGACTGTGGGTCAGTCCCAGAGCTTTTTTAAAGATGGCCCTGTTTTGTCACTTGATACTGTTTAGTTCCCTGTCATTTCCAGCCCAGTCAAATCACCAACTTAAAACCAAATCAAACCCATTACTGTAGGGTTGATTTTGATTTACGGCAGCCCTATAGGGCAGAGCAGACTGGGGCTGCCCCTCTATGCCTTCAGAGAGAAGCTGGCAGATTTAAACTGTAAACTTTTTGACTAACACTATCACTAGGCAACCAGGGTTTTGTCTAGTTAACGATTAAGAGACAATAATAAAATCATGATTTAATATTATGCATTTGTTGGGTAATATTAAGAAAAAAAAACATATATTTAATCCAATAAAAACTGGGCAGCCTTTGATTCCTATCTGTGCCCAGGCCTTTTTAATCTGAACTCAGGAATCTTTAACCCTAATGAGAGACCAGATTTCTGCCTTCAAGGGATAAATTGACCATTTTACTCTGAAGTCAGAAAACCTTGTTAACAAATCTTTAATGTTGATGTTTTTAAAAAAATCGTATGAACTAAGCCACTATATTGTTAGACAAACAAAACCATATTAAATAAACATTTTCCAACAAACTTTTGTAACACATTCCTTAAACAGTAAGGACAAACTCATTCATGAGGCTTTGTATAGTATACACGTATTTCTGTTTCTTGAAAAGTAAATAATACATAAATTTACATTATAGCAGATATCTATTAAGCTCAATTTAGTATCAAAATAAAAGTCCAGAGTGTCATTTTGAACCTGTAACTGAGAAGAAGGTTGTTAGAAAAAATATCCCAGACCATTTAACTTTTAAGCTTTACCAGCTGGCTTTTTCAAAGAGTTTCCCCTGAGGCTCTTTCAATCAGTAATTCCTGAGAGATATTTACATATGCTTAGGTTGGTTCAGAAAACTCAGAAGTAGCAGGCCTTATGTCCTGAGGATGTTACCTACTTGCCATTTTGCTTAAAATGAAAGAAAAATTCTAATATACAAAGAAACACTGACAAACTTTTTATGAAAACAGAAATGGTGAATGAGACAACAGAGGTTGAAGTGGGCACACTTGTGGCTCCCCCAAGCCAAACCCACAAGGCTTGCAAATCTGGAGTCCCCCCAGAATAGCCCATGTAAGCACGGACCAGTACAACAATGGAAAAATGTGTCTTCAAGGCAAACATGAAACCACACTACAAACACATCCATCAAACACACACAGGAGGCCTCTTCACATGCAGCCTGGTTAAGCAGTTCCATTCACACTCACATGCTCATGTTTGTGCACGTACGCACACACACACACACACCTGCAGGTACACACTCTCAAAGCTGGCTTTCACTCACACACTTGTGTTGGTAAATATGAGAATCTAACAAAGGTCACTCAGGTTGACCTTTGACCTTTGAGCTACATTCCATCCTCTGCCTCATTTATCATCCTCAGACCAGATTAGCAGGTACATATTCCTCTCCCTATCTCTGAGGAAGTAAAATTTATTAAGACCTCAGAAAAAGACAATGAAATTTTGGGTAATTCACACTGTTGGATAAGATGTGATGAAATCTTACGATGTAATGAAATCTTGTGACTCCCGGCTACTGTTCTGTGACAGACGGCAATCTCTTTGAATTCTGGCTATAAAAACCGCTGAAAATGTAACCCAAATGGGGACAGTTTTGGAGAAGTTGTTTTTGCTGTCTCCCAGCCAGCATGCTTGACGCTAATAAAGCATTGAACCTTTCTTCCCCTCTCTGAATTTTGGCTGTCAGTGACAGACAGAATGAACTTGCTTTAGTTCAGCAGCATTTCTGGCAACCACGGCAAGACTTCAGGGACCCCTCCAGTAAGTTCTTTCCCAGGGCAGAGTCAAACTTTTCTCCCCTCCATTTTTCTGGTACATATCTAGAAGCCCTCATTGAAAAGGTGGAGAGCTGCTGTGGCAATTGAAGAATTCTGACCAGGGCACTCCCTGGTGAGTTCTGAAGGCCTGACTGCTCATACTGCCCCAGTAACTCTGGCCGAGAAGGGTGAGGGTATCTCTCTGTTCCATTCAAAGACATAGGATAAGATCCATAAAATAATTTGTGGGCATGGGTCAGACATCTAAGAGCCAAAGGACATCTACCACTGGAAGGCTCCCATGATAAGATAAGGGGGTACACGGAGCAGACGAAGAAAGTGTCTGCCCCCTGCAAGACAAATTCCATGCAACACAAGGAATACACTAGCTCAAGCATAACTTAACATTTCCCTGGAACTTCACTGTCCCATTAGGTTAAAAAGCAGATTCTTTGGCTTCCTCTCCTTTCTTCTCTTCTTTGACTTGACCAGGGACAGAGGATATTTGGAGGAGTCCCCCTTGCCTGCCTGGATAGGCAGGTCTGGAGGTGTAGCTTCTGAATGCTCTGAGCAGTGCTGCCAAGAATCTTTCTTTCAAAGGAAAACCATCCCTCCATGCCCAGTGTTGATTCACTAATTTAAAAAGGAGTTCAAGTGCTTTATTCTGGTTGTGTACAGAGAACTGAGGTTCTCATCAGGGTTCTAACTTCTGTCTGTCTCAGTACCATCTGTCTGGTAAGAAAGGAACATCTGTCCCAACTAAGAAAGTTTTCTCTGTACCTGTATACTCCATGATGTGGGAAATAAGGCCTCTGTTCCTAACAAACACCTGATGGGGCAGATTCTTTCTGTCTGGTCTCAGTATGGGTACCCACTGTGCCTAAAGATCAAATGAAGTTTTACTATAATATGCCTGCCAGTGAACCAGCTAGACTCTGTAGAAAGTTAGTAGTTGAATGCATACATAAAATTATCTTTCCGTCCTGCACTTAGAGCTCTTTTGTCAAATCAGAAAAGTGCTCACTGAGCTAACTTTTAATTAAAGAAACTGTCTGTGTGTGTATCTGGTGACGCTGTGTGTGTGTGTGTGTGTGAGAGAGATAAAGTGTTTGAGAAGATAAATGTTTTTATAGTATGGTTTTCTATTTGCCTATGTGAGATTTTGAAAATGTCTTTGTTATTGTTGTGCTTACACAAGCTGTTTATAGGAACCTCAGATTTGTAATTTTCAAAGAAAAGGTGTCTTATGTCTTTTCAATACCAATGTATCTAACTTTAAGATATTTCTTGTTTTAATTCTTTGAGACAGACTTGGTTGGTAGATCACAGAAGGTCCAGTGCTCAGATTTCCCTTATCAGGGTTGGAGGAGAATCTTGCTTGAGCTAACATAAAATAAGAAAGCTCAATTTAAAGTAAATACAGACATAAAGTCCTTAAGCTGAAAAACAATAGCTCTACAGCCCTTTCAAGGGGATAGTTTTGTCCTAACAAAAAAAAGGAATTCCAGAACAGTAAAAGTGAAATTAAGGAGAGGGCAGGGCAAGATCACTCATAGCTCTAGGGAGGTTTTCTGGAAAACCCTTTACAATTGGGTGGAGACCTTTTTAAGACAGAAAGCAGATAAAATTGCTACTCCCTTTGATTATCAGACTACAAATGAGTAGTCTGGACAACTGTTAGACATACCTAAAGTGGCCTGGAGGTGTATACATCAGTGACTAGTTAGTTGAACAGAGACTTGTATGTTTCTAAAGGCCAGCTGATAAAACTTTAGGAGTTAATTAAAGACCTAAAATGTTTAAACAAACTTTATTTCAGCTCTGGACTTTAAGATAACTGAGTTTAATAGATATTTCATATAAGGTAAATTTATATACTGTTTATTTTTCACACAACAAAGAAAAATATATATAGTACATAGGTCTTTAATGAGTGAGTTTTTTAATGAGCAAGACTTTGGCTGTTTAAGGGATTATACCATAGAGACTTACTGAAAAATATTTATTTGGTATGGTCAAAAATATTTTTGTCTGACAATAGTTCAACGGTTTGAGATTTTTAAGAACACTTTTTTGCTGCTAAATTTCTTGATTTCTAAGTAAACAGTTAATTTATTACTTACATAATATCCCTTGAAGGCAAAGATTTGATCTCTCATTAGAATAAAATTTCCTGAGTCAGAAAATGAAGCCACAGGACTTAATAAAGGAGAAAAAGCTAAAGTTTTCTTACTTTTAGTTCTTTAGTTAAATAACTTTAGTATTGTTTCTTGTTAACCTGTAACAAACTCCAAACAACTCTGAAACTTCATGGAAGACCATGAGTATCCTCCTCTAAAGGAAAAGGTTTTGTCATCTATAGGTTTTTTTTATTGTTGTTGTTTTCTTTCTTTCTTTCTTTTTTTTTTTTTGCTGATTTTCTGAAAATATTTCACCAGAATATCTCAACAAAGATTTTAGACCTATGAAAAGGACAGTGTCTCAAGATATCCAAGGATTTTGTGCAGAACTGATGGCCTAACAAACTGAAGCTTGTCCAAAACAAGTGAAAGAAAACAATTAAAATTTAATAAGTTATATGACATGAGTTAAAATCAAGTGCCCAATTCTCATTGGGTTAAAGTTTATGTTGGTTATTTCCTCTTACATTTTAGCCTAATATTATTTAACAAATGCATAATATTAAGTCATAATTTTATTATTATTTCTTAATTGATAACTGGAGTAACCCTATTGGCATAGTAGTTAAGTGGTGTGACTGCTCTCCAAAACATCAGCAGTTTGAGTCTGCCAGGTGATCCTGGCAAGCTCTTTGGAGTTGTTCTAGGTTTGCTATGATTCAGAATTAACTCAGCAACACTGGGTTTCATTTGATTTTAACTGCTAACTTGACTATAACTGTATTATTATATTATCTAACATTGTCAAAGCCAATGCTTTGACTGGGGAATTCAGTATGAATTCAGTATAAATTCAATATAAATTTATTTTTATACTATATAGGTATTTAGAAACTTAATAATCTTGGTATATCTTGACTACGCAGTATTATGCCTCAAGATTATTATGTATGGCATCTGAATTTCTTTAAAAATATGGGTAATGATTATATTTAGAAATATTATTGTCTAAAGTTTTCTAACAGATTGAATTTTATTTGGCCTTTACATTTTTTTTTTAATTAATTGTGGTCTTACTAAGTTTTGTCATCTATAGGTTTTTTTTATTGTTGTTGTTTTCTTTCTTTCTTTTTTTTTTTTTTTTTGCTGATTTTCTGAAAATATTTCACCAGAATATCTCAACAAAGATTTTAGACCTATGAAAAGGACAGTGTCTCAAGATATCCAAGGATTTTGTGCAGAACTGATGGCCTAACAAACTGAAGCTTGTCCAAAACAAGTGAAAGAAAACAATTAAAAAAGGCTGGGTAAATTAATATACTATGGGTTTTATGTAAAAAATATTGCTCATGTCTTGACGTCCTACTTTCTAAACATAAGCTAAATTAATCTAACAGATTTCTTAACACGGAATCTGAGGTTTTATAAAATACAATTACTGCTGAGACATGAAAAATGATTACTGATGCTACTTATGTATAAATGCCTCATGTCTTGTTTAGAGACCATAGGGTCATAATTTCTTTGGATCTTTCAGACAATTGGCATGATATTGTTGGTGTTTCTATTCTACTTCATAGTTCACTGCATGATGTTTGAGATCTTGAAAATCTGATGGTATTGGGTTATATCCTTTTAAACTATGAGCTTTAGGAAAGCTGGTTCCTAAAGCCACCTAAGTCAAATAATGCTCTGGATAGACTAAGTTTGGCTTTATTACTCTGGATGTTCTGTTTTGTAAACATAAGGGAAAATGGAAAGATTCCCTATGTACAGACTTTTATGGCCCTCAATCAGAGCCTCAGACCCCACTCTCTCAATTGGTAGAGGAGGTTTTAAGCTGTGTAATAACAAGAGATTTGGTGGCAGGGAAAAAAAAATGAAACAGAAGGCCCAATAGTTGGCTATACCCCTCTGGTGCCCACCTCAAGGTAACCCAGTTGCCCCCTGAGATCAAGACTTGGATCACCTCACCACTGATCAATACTGACCCTTATCAATACAGGTACTGTCAAAAAAAAAAAAAAATGAGGCCAAGAGAGTGGAATGTCCTGAGTGCCCTAAAACAGGATGCCTAACTGACTTCTGACTTCCCACAGGCCCGGGTGGACAGGACCTCCTATAATGACCTTCAGAAGAGGGGTCTGAAGACATAGACTATGGACAGAGCCCTGAGACCCACCCGGCTCTTGGCCATACCATTGACATCTCCATGGGAAAACCAAAGGTTACACTTGATGTGGCAGGTAAGAATACTGAATTTGTCTTAGGCACAAAAGCCACCTTCTCTACCTTAAATGGGCCCACTGTCAGAACTGTGTAATTACCGGTTTGGGCTAAAAATCCAAGGTGAAAAGTTTGCTTTTGTGTTTGATTGGGTCACAGTTGTTGAGACATACACCAAACAATCTCAGTCAGTTTCCATCAAAAGTTTGAGACATTTTACCATGTGGGAAAAAATGAAGGAGAGAAGTAAAAAGGAGAGGGAAGAAACAGAGAAGGGAAAAACACAAGGAAAAAGAGCAGAAGGAAAAAAAAAACAGGGAGAAAGGAAGAAAGAATAAGAAAGTACAGAGAAGGTAAAGAAGAAGTAGAAAAATGTGAAAGGAGAAAGGAAAACTAGATAGCTCCAGCCTGGATGTCCAAAAAGACTTATATCATTCAGGTTGCAACAGTTTCAAATAAAATAATGTTTCATAGGTCCTAACTACCATTATAAATTATTAACATTGTTAATGTGCAATTTCTACTCAGACAGGCAGGCCTACACCCCTACTTAGCATGAAGCAGATACAAAAGAAGAGACATCCACCATGTTCCCATAAAAATTTTGAGTATGAAATCTCTCAGGGGAGTTAAAGTAGACAAAAATGTATTAAAAACATGCTAAAGACTGACAATTACTTTCATGGTAAATTAATCTCATAGATATAAGATATTATAATACTGACAGTGGGAAATGAAAAAGCTGATAGTTGTAAAATACCAGAAATCCTTGCCTGATCTCTCAGGCTGACGAAAACTAACCTGGAGACTGAAGGGTTTTTTTTAGATCCTGCCCAGGGGACTGAACCAGATAATGTCACCCACCTTGCCTGTGGACCTGAGAAAGCTACTGAGTCCAGATAACATTACAGTTCCTCTAGTAGTGCAAATGCTTCTTCAGGTTGGAGTTTGAAATTTTTTTCATTGTTCTCCAACCTAGGTTGGCTGCACACATTAATTATAATTGTCTGTGGACTATTTATTTGTTGCTTTATACAGTGTATAACCTGCCTCACAACTAATTGCACCTCATGTTGTAGAGTCAGCTCATAATCAGACTTGATCCTACAGTTTATGCTATAAATCAAAGCACTTATCTTCATTTAAAGCCTATTTCATAGATATGAAATTTAAAAAATAGGAGTGGGGAATGTTGGTAAATACAAGAATCTAGCAAAAGTCACTTAAGGTCATCCTTAGAGTTACCTTCCTCTGCCTCAATTATCACCCTCAGACCAGATTAGCAGGTATACATTCCTCTCCCTATCTCTGAGGAAGTAAAATTGGTAAGACCTCAGAGAGAGATAATGAAATTTTGGATAATTCATACTGTTGGATAAGATGTGATGAAATCTTATGATGTAATGAAATCTTGTGACTCCCAGCTGTTGTTCTGTGACAGATGCTAATCCCTTTGAATTCTGGCTGTAAAAACTGCTGGAAATGTAACCCAAACAGGGACAATTTTTGGAGAAGTTCTTTTTACTGTCTCCTGTCCAGCATGCTTGTCTGCTAATAAAGCATTGAGCATTTCTCCATGTCTCTGAATTTTGGCTGTCAGTGACAGGCAGAATGAACTTGCTTTAGTTTGGCAGCACCTAAAGTCTTTCTCACCAGTAACACTTGAGGACCATTTTGTAGTCCTCGGAAACTTCCAGTATGGATCACCCCCAATACGTCCCTCTCATAGAGATACAGTTCTGGGAAACCAAAGACCTGGCTTGCTGGACACACACTAGAGCTTTCTGTTCCAGAAACTTCCAGCTAAAGGACTCTTCTCAAGAAGGACTCAACCTGCCAGGAACTCTTCTGGCAGTGGTATATGCCCAAATCTCTATACCCTTGATGTCACAGGGAGGGGTATTGTGTGGAAACCTGTCCTTTTACAGGGCTGCCACCCAAAAAAATAAAAATAAAAAAGAACCATCCCCAAAGAAAAGAAAGAAGAAGTTTGGTCGCTCTGAGCCTAGATGGTGCCTATTCAGAAGCTGATGACATCCTGCAGGGAGAAAGAAGTTGACAGTGGTCCCTTGTCTTTGCAGTCACTTAGGGAGCTCAGCCAGCCCTCTTTGTCCTACAAGGAAGCGGAGACCCCACATCTTATGCCTCCTGGTGGCTCACCAAAATTGTTACAGGACAAAACTCCAGAGTCTTGTTACATGCCCACTCAAAACTATCCCTGACACAGCTGTTTGGGGTGAGTGTTCAAAAAGTTTATTAACCGTGTTCTGCCAGCAAGAACTCAGAGGACAAACGCATTCAAATTTCCAGGGCTATCTGAATTGGGCAGGCTTAGTAGGGGTTTTTATACGAGGGGCTGTGTGGGTGTGGTAGGGTCAGAGGAACAAATGAGAGCAGCGGGGAGGTGTTCATCTCCCAGGGTGTCCTCTTGTTAGAGCAGACCTCAGGGGTTGTGTAGGCACATCACAAAGTTGAGGGCTGCACCTGGCTGTCTCCAGTATCTGAGCTGGTTGGCATCTCCACTATTTGTCTCTCCCCTAGACTGACATACCTAAAAAGCTGCAAAAGGTATAAAGACTACTATCTCAGTGGCCCCTGACAGTTAATATGTGACTTTCTGGGCCAGGTAAAAAGGAAGTCAGGAATCTTAAGAAAAGAGAAAAGAAACACAAGTGAAAAGTCAATTCAAAAAGAATTAAATCTTCTCTGTCCTAACTTCCCTTCTTAAAACTGGATTGTCTAAAGCTTCTCCCCTGTTTCAATCCCCACTTTAAAAAAAAAAAAAGTTTCCAATCTTGGGAAGAGGGGAGCAAATCTCTCTGGCTATTTCATGCTGAAAAGGGACATATAAGGGGTAAAGGTTGGCAATTCAGTCCAATTTAGAGTTGGGCTCAGAAGTAAGTGGGCTACCGATTTTGGTGGTGAGGTTACCAAGAACAAACAGTCCTCTAGCCTTTAAGGTCCGGGCCATCCCTTGGCAACTGTTGTCAGGACACATGGAGAGAAAATGGCTTAGGAATTCACAGACCTGTACTATTCTAACAACTAGCTCTGCCAACCTGAGTGATAAGGAGAAACAAATTCAGGCACTTAACAAGACAATAGCTCAAAACTTTTCATGTAACCAGACTGTATTTCTAGCATATACCTCTAAACAAATAATATAACCAGTTTTGTGTTCCAATAAGTAATTTTCTTCCAGCAACTTAGGACATTCAGGGACACGTGAAAATAAATGTCTTTTTTAACTGTGGCCTCATGAGTAATTATCAGATACAAGAGCAAATTTCATTACATATGAAAGTAAAATTTTATCAGAATAGTAAAACTTAAACTTCAAACAGTCCTGCTTGGAGAGTGGGGCCCAGTGAGTAATCCAGTCATAGAGATGAGGCTTTTTTTTCCTAAGACAAGTCTAATTTTGTCATTGCAGGTCCATGTCACAGTGTAACTCTTAGCTCTCCTACGGAGGTATTGATGTGTGACCAGGAGGCATATGGGCTTCAGGGTACCTGTCAGTGGTCTGTTTCTTTAGATTGTCTTCTGAGAGAGTCCAGAAGGTTCTGTCCATCTGGGCCTTGTGGGGAGGTCCACTGAATGCCTTATTTTAAGATGCCCAGGACACTCACCTTTTAGATGGCCTCATTTCTAACAGTACCCTGTATTTATTGGAGTCCACATTTACTGGCCAGAGAGCTACTCCTAGTCCTCATTTCTGGGGATAACAGGATTACCTCGAGATGGACCTTGGACTTGGCTAGCCATAGCCAGCTACTGGGCCCTTTTATCCCTTCTTCTCTGCCACCAAAAATCTCTATTGTTAAATCACCTTAAGTCCCCACCTACAAATCGGGAGTGTAGACTGAAGCTCTACCTCAAGCTTTTATAATTTGTCTTGTGTCTGATAATGGGCCAAGATATAAACTATATCGCCATAATGGCTTTTCCTTTTCACTTTAAAAATTGCACCAATATACTTTTCAAAAGATCTTTGTGTACCCAGACAGAGTAAAACATCTGTCTCTCTCTTTCCAGGTCCACAACATCAAAAGTAACAAGCCAAACAGTTTTTTTCTTTTTAATGTTAGTGAGACACTTATCTCCCTGGCCTTCCTCCTTGATGGCGGAAGGGCCATAAAGTTGTAAACTGTGGCTCTTTCTCATTTTTTTGCTGTAAGCAAAAGATTTCAAGTGGCTTGAGGAACAAATTTTAAAAAAACAACAACAATAGCTTGTTTGGGTTTCCTCAATCTCCACAGAAACCAGAAACTTAGAGCCTAGGAGAATTTTATATATATATATATATATATATATATATATATACACACATATTATATATACATATATATATCACTGTAAGATCTTTAATCAAAGTGTTCAATAAATAGTAACTGAACACTACAGAGTTGTAAAAATCTCAGGTGCCATATATATAACAACATTTACCTGTCAAGTTTATCCACAAGAATTTTCAGTTGAAGAATTACCACAGCCCAAACCTAGCAGTTAAACAATTTTTGAAATAGAGAAATGATTTTCTATTTGTGTTTCCCCTAATTTCTGGACCAGCTGTCATCTATGAAAATATCGGCTGTGCACAGGGTTTTGGATATCTGGATCATAGTCCTTTTCACCAGTCTAAGATCTCTGTTGAGATATTCCAGTTAATTAGGGAAAAATGTACATGACAAAAAAATTTAATATGATCATGATTAATAAACAGATTATTTTATTGACAGCTCTTGGCTGGCTGGCGCATATGTCAGTTACAAAAAAAAAAAAACCAATCCTTAGGCAATAACCTTTTGAAACACAGTGATTACCCATATTTTTAAGTAACATTAAACACAATGCATAATGATCTTGAGGTATAATATCACATAGCCAGATATACTAGGATTATTATGTCTCTATTTATACAGTATATAAAAAATAAACTTACATGCTATTGCAGCGAATGTCTCAGTCAAAGCACTGCCTTTGATGATGTCAAATTAATTAAAATGTATTTGTTTTAACTTCCCTTCTTAAAATCAGGGTGTCTAAAACTTCCCTATTTTGTTACTCATCAGCTCCCATCAGTTTAGAACTAGGAAAGAGTATTTCTTTTCTTTTTTTTTACTGTGATTAGGTGAAAGTATAGAATCCAAGTCAATTTAGCATGCTCACCTATCTGCAGCGCCTTCTGCTCTCCTTGCCCAGTGACAGCATACTGCTTTTCGTTCTATACTTGTAGTATCCTTTTAACAAGCCCCTGTCCCCTCCTCTCCACCAACTACTCTCCTGTCTAGAAAGAGACCAGAGGGACAGTGTCCTATAAATGCATAGAACCATAAAGTATGCACACCACATGGTAACATTGTGTCCTAGAGTCCAGTTCACTTTCATCCAAAGAGTTGACCTCAGTAGTGTTTTCTGGTCCAGGGCAGCAGCAGGTCTATGGGCGACGCACCCAGGGGAATCTGCAGTCTGTTGGACCACCAATAGTGGTCTTTCAGCAGAGTTCCTGAGTTGCACTCCTCTTTTTCTCATGTTCCCACAGGGACACCACACGTTGTGCCCCATCAAGGCTGTCTTTGGTGGTGGCTGGGTACCATATGGTTCTTCTGCTCACGTTGATATACTCTCTCGTTCACATGGGTCCTTCGTCTCCTGAGCTGTTTTTAACTCGTGTCCTTGTTGTTCTTGGTCATCATCTGTTCCAGATGGCAGCTTGCTAGTTTTAAGACCCCAGACACCATTCACCAATATGAGATGCAGAAGACTCTCTTAGCAACAGCCTAATTATGCCAATTAGCCTCAATGTCCCCCAAAAGCTTGGTCCCCAGACTCTGCCCCTGATACTCTATCCTTACAATATTAGGCTGAAATTAGGAGAACTTTCAGTTTATGTGAAGTCCAGTTAAGTTGATCTACTTTCTACTGTATGCTGTCACTGCTTTCACCAAACCAAGTTTCTATCAACTATCTAATCTATGACCAACTCTCTCCCTCCATCACCACCCTTGTAGCTGTTAAACAGTCTTTTCTTCTGTACATATGTCTATTTTTAACTCTTTATAGCACAGATCTCATACAATATTTATCCTTTTGCCACTGGCTGATTTCACTTAATATAGTGTCTTCCAATTGAAACAAGATTGTGAGATACTCCCTAAAATCATATTGTTCCTTGTGACTCGACGGCACTTGGCTTGGCTGTACATATAACATGTTACTGGTTTTGCTTCCCTACAAAACCCAGCCTAAGACAGTCCCTCAGGGAATTCAGTGTGTCTATGAAGCTTCCATGGCTTTACCTTAGTCAAGTTGTGCTGACTTCCCCAGTACTGTGTACCATGTGACCTGTCCCCAAAGTTACCATTTATCATATTGTCTAGTTACTGCTTTTCCCTGCCCTTCCCTTTCTTGTAACAATCAAATATTGTTTTTTTCTGTGTGTAAACCTTGTCATGAGTTTTTATAATAGTGTTCTTATCCAGTATTTGACCTTTCATAATTGACTTACCTCACTCAGCATAATGCCCACCAGATGCAGCCATACTGTGAGATGTTTCACTGATGCATCATTGTTCTTTACTGTTGCAAAGTATTCCATGGTGTGTCTGTACCATAGTGTGTTTATCCATGCATCTGCTGATGGGCGTTTAGGTTGTTTCCTTCTTTTTTGCTACTGTGAATAACGCTGCACTGAACATTGGTGTGCATATGTCTGTTCATCCGACGACTTTTATTCCCAGGCATGTATCCCTCACCCACTGGTTCCTGCTATGTTTCTGCTTTTCATTATCACTCTTCTTTCTTTTCCTTCTCTCTCCCACCTAGCCCTTCACATCATACCCTCTCCCTTCCCTCTGCCTCTCTACATCACCCGCCACCTGGGTGGACCTCTGGAACCTGATTCTACCTCACCATACAGAGCAGCACACCCTTAAACTGCTCCAGAAGACCTCCAGGCCCCACCCTACCAGGCTCCCCAGCCCCAATCTGTGAACATCACAAAACCAAGGAGTGGCAGTATAGATCTGCAGATTCCCCAGACAAGGCCCTGTGCCATCCCCTGGGCCTGTCCTGCTGAATGTTGTGCCCCTGAGCAGCACCAACGTGGACCTGAAGAACCCTGAACCCATTCTGTGCCAGCCCCAGCCCCACTGTGCAGAATGCTGCACTCCTGTTTGGGACCAAGGGAGAACCCCTGACTCTGCACCACACTGCCCCAGTTCCCACCCCCTTGAGTACCACACTTGCATGCAGGGCTGGTGCAAATTCCAAGCCTGGTTCGTGCCACAGAAAACCCCACCTTTTTACTGGGCTTTAGCTCTCCTGCTGAACCACAGCTGAGTGACAGGCTCTGCTGTCACCTGTCTCACCCGGACAAATAGCATGTTAACAGAGAAGCCAGTAACAAAGCACATCCAACCCAATCACCCTGACATAACCAAATAAAACAAAAAAAAAGCATGATGAAACAAACAAATCAACAATCAGTAAGTGAAGAAAATAATTTCTGACTGTCCCAGAGACAACAGACAATTTCAAACCGTATACATTACAAAAAAAAAAAATACCACAGGACAGGATTGCTGCAGAAAGCTGCAAAGATAAAATACTAGAGAAACAACCAGCAGAAGAACAGGCACTGGAGCTAGCTAATAGGAAATTCACAATTTTAATATTCAGTGTTCTCCAAGAGAATAGGAAAGAGATCAAATAAAACATAGACAAAATTAAGGAAAAAATAAAAACAGACAAAATCAGGGAAAACAGAGAAGCAATGGGGAAATTATTCAAGAATAATACAAGAACAAAACCTTGAAGTAAAAATTGGAGATCATATGAAACAGCATAGAAGTTCAAAAGGTAAATAACAAAGTTTCAGAAAGGAGAATGCATTAGAAGGTTGTAGAAGCCAATGTGGAACAATGGAAGGTAGGACCAGCAAAATCAAAGACAAATTCCTGGACATCACTTTGAGGGCAAAGAGTCGGAGGAAAGAGTGAAGACAACCTAAGAACTATGTGAGATACAATCAAGAGCAAACATTTGTGTGTGATCAGAGTCTCGGAGCAGGGGGAGAAAATGGAAAACAGAGAGAGGATCATTGAAATACCATATGATCCAGCAACCCCGTTCTAGGGAATATAAAATAAAGTAAAATAAAATAATAAAACAAAATGAAATACTACCTGTTGCTGTCAAATCAATTCCAACTCATAGTAATCTCGCAGAAGAGAGAAGAACGACCCCATAGTGCTTTCCAGGAGCAGCACAAGGGACTGGGTGGGAAACAAATGGAAAATGAAGAAAGCAAAAGGAAAAAAAAAAAACAGTAAAAATACGGTGCTGAGGGAACCAGCTGGTGGTGGCAGGGTAAACACAGAGAGGCAGTGAGCCAGTGTGTCTGAAAGAGTGACCCTGGCCCGTTGTGAAGCGGTGGAGACAGTGTATACAGCAGAAGGATAAGAGGTGGGGAAGTGTTTTTCTGATTACCAGGTGCTCTGTTTCTTGTTGGGAACTTTATGAGGCTGCCTTCTGTATTCCTTGACCAGGGTCATTGAAGCTGTGCTCCAGGATGGTGAAGCTGTTCATCATTTGCTGTCAGGGAACTTCCATTCTGTAACTCTTCTTGTTCCCTGTTCTGTCAGTTTCTTCTTCCATTCAGCACTTCATCTAGTTCTTTCAGCTGTTGTTTAGGGTTCCGGGATTGATGTTTCTATCTGCTTTGTCTAGTTCTGCAGATTTTTGCTGCAGAGAGATGGTATGATGCTTTTGTCTACAGTATCATGTTGATTCTACCTTTTGGATATGTGCTTTTAAATGTCATACTTGAATTATTGACTGGTAAATTTTCCCATGAAGTACTCAGTTTACAGGTGATTGACTGTAATTTTGGCTTGGTTTGTCTCATACTTTAGGGAGTTTGAAATCAGAAATCCTTGTTTTACTCCCTCCCCCTAGCAAGAAAAAGAAGATAGGTGATAACTACTTGTGTCCAGATGGTGTCATGTATTCGATTTAGGGATTACTACTATAACATGGAGAATGTTACTATACGATACAATTGGTGTTTAACCAGTAACCAGTTTTAAAGGACATTTTTGGTTCTGAGACTTTTCTCTGTTTTCTGAAATATGTGAGGCATAGAGTAGATGATCATTTTATGTGTATTTTAGATCCTCGGAATCTTTAGTACAGTGGGAGTCATGAGAAGGCTAGGGATTAATTCAACTTCGAAGATGCTGAAGGAGACACACACCAGTAATGAAAGATGTTCCAGATGTTTCCTTCTAGAAAGAGCCCAGGTCCTAAAAAAGAGAGATTCCCTACCTTGGACTGAGCAAAAAGTACTGCATAAGGAAAAGATGTTTTCTATGTATTATAAAACTAATTTTTCCTTGGAAATAAGGGTAAAGAATGTTCATCTCATTAGTACACTAAATTTACCTGTAAATATTAAAGAAATTATTAATAGAAAACTGAAAAAACAAACCTATTGTTACTGAGTTGATTCTGACTCATAGCAAGTCTACAAGACAGAGTAGCACCACCCTGTGGGGTTTCCAAGGCTGAAATCTTTATAGAATCAGACTGCCACATCTTTCTCCTATGAGTTACTGGTGGATTCAATCCACTAACCTTTTGGTTAGCAACTGAACACTTACACATTGCCTCACCAGAGCTACTTAATAATGGGAAGGCTATGTTAAATTTGAAACAGTAATGGCAAATTGGAATGTAGTTTTAAATAGAAATAGACTAGGGTATGTCTTGTTGGCCAAGTTCATAAGATGGTTTTAGAATAAAATTATTAGAAATAATGTGTTGGCTTGTGCTATCTTCACTGAACCTTTCTAAAGTCCCTGGGGAATCAGTGAGGCAAGACTTCTAGAAGTGTGCAGAGATGCTTAGGTGAACATCTCCTAGAAAAGAACTTTCTAAGGAAAGAGAGTTGAGGGACACACTAGTTTATTAGTGGTGCAATGACAGAGGCAGGGGCAATTCTGTATACAGCACAGTAACTCTCTGTCAGGGATTTTCCACCAGCCTTCCCCAGACCATAAGTCATAAGCAAGGCGATAAATACGAGAACAACTAAAACTTGAAAGAACTGAAGCATTGAGAGTGTCTGGTGCAGTTACACTGGTTGGCTTCTTCAGTAAGCAGAAAATAGCTTTATGAGCCGGGAGTACATTTATTCTAGGCATAGCTATCACTTTCCTCAACATTTGGCCCTGGTGGGGTTGGCAGACATAGAAAGCTTTGGCAGTCGTGCTGCTCCTTTGAGTGGGCCCCAGTACAGACTGGAAGTCTGTTAAGCACGGACATTGGATACTCATGCTCTCAGTCTAGAAGCCTTGTATCTTCACAGTTTTGATATTTTGTTATTGTCAGAGGACTGAGATTTTTTGTGATCTGGAGATAAAAGACAAGGTAAAGACAGAACCAAGTTTATGGCTCCCTTTGAGTATTTCTAAGATTGCTTGGGAATCACCTGAGGGGAGTTTAAATTTCCTCACACAAAAAAGATTACTCTTGTAACCCTATTTCCCCCCCCAAGATAAAGTGGTATCAGAGATAAACATTCTGTGTTGTGATTTGAAACACCTGATGTTTAAGAAGTTCGTCAGATTGGCAGGGCTTCCATTTTTCCGAGCAAGAGTGACAGCAGATAGGGAGTAAATGCCAGTGACATACAGTGTATGTAAAAATCAGCAGGTTGCTTACAGAAGAATGCCAAAATAATGGACATAAATGATTCTGAAACCCCTACGTTGCTGGTCCTAGAATTCAGCATTTTGAAACATCACAGAAGTATAGATTTCCAGAACTGTGGCTATTTTAACATTCACTGAGGATTTCCAAATAAGATCTATAATGGTATGTTGCTGTTGCTGTGTGCCACTGAGTCAAGTCTGACTCATAGTGACCCTATAGAACAGAGTAGGTCTGCCCCATAGGGCTCCCTAGGCTGAAATTTTTAAAGGGGAGCAGACTGCCAAGTCTTTTTCTTCTTCATGGCTGCAGGGTGGACTCAAACCACCAATCTTTCAGTAAGTATTCAAGTTCTTAAGTACTGCACTGTCCAGACTCCTGCCATGGTAAGTAAGGAGTAATTAAAGATAAATAAAAGGGAACTTTACAGGATATAGAAGTTACAGCCAGAATGACCGCCATACTGCTCTACAGAAGACCGTTGTGAATTACTGTGAACACTGGTGACCATGTTATATATTCAAAAAAATAACAGACAGTCTAATTGGGGAACCCAATCACTGCTGTTGAGTCGATTCTGACTCTTAGCAGACCTATACCGAGAGTAGAACGGCCCCATAAAGTTTCCAAGAAGTGCCTGACCAGTTTGGGCTGCTGAGCTTCTGATTAGCAGCCATCGCACTTTACCACTATGCCACCAGTGTTTCTAATTGAACAAAGCACCTGAAATTCCTGGCTAATGCCTGTAACTCCCTTAGCTGGCACTACAGGAGAAGCAATATGTATGTTAGGCAAGTCTTGCTGCTGATTAGTTTGCAAGTTAGCTTTTAACATTAGACAAACATTGGCATCACATAACGGAGTTAGATGTGAGTTAAAGCATGCCTGTGATAAGGCAAGGGCATCAGCAAGGAGTGTGGTGATGAAATAATGTGGATATGACAATAACTTGGTGATGAAGTTGTGGTAAATAATTTGACTCCATGAAAAGAAAACCTACCTACTACCAATTGAGTCCATTCTGATTCATGGGAACTGTCCCTCCAAACATACATATAGCAATTTGACTAGTTCATGATTCCCAGTAGTGTGTGATGTTCCTGTGTGTTGTAAATCCTGTCCCTACGATGTTAGTGAGGCAGGATGGGTGGCAGTTGTGTTAGTGAAGCAGGAGTCAATGTGTAAGATTGTATTGTGCCCTGAAGCAATCTCTTGGGATATTAAAAAAAGCGGGGGGAGGCAAGCAGAGATTTGGGGACCTCCTACCACCAAGAAGCAGTGCCAGGAGCAGAGCACATCCCTGGGAAAGGAGCCAGGGTCCCTGTGCCTCAGAAGTTTCCAGTCCAAGGGAAGATTGGCAGACAACAAGAATTTTCCTCTAGAGCCAACAGAGAAAGCCCTCACTTGGAACTGATAACCTGAATTTGGACTTGTAGCCTACTGGATGGCAACAGAATAAAATTTCTCTTTTTAAAGTCGTCTTCTCACGGTATTGTTACTGGGTGGCTCAGAAGGCACAGACCCATCTGAGATTCTTGCCCTTCACTGATCAGAATGAACAGGTAAGGCACAAAGGATCTTTCCACATGAACAAAACATTATTTAAAAAGCTTGGAAGTGGAGATGGGGCGAACCTAGGCAATGCTTTCTTACCCTGTCCCTGTCTCAAGGTTTATAGAGTATTTGGGGAAGAAAAAGTCTTATATTTTATTCATATTTGGGGTAGAGATTTCTAGGTAGCACCAAGGCTAAGGAAATTAGGTTGCACACACCCCTTTGTATAAAATAGGGTTGACAGCAAAGGATTCTGGGAGGCACTGCAGGACTTACTGTGTTGTACATGCCTCATCCTTTGAGATCTCAGTTCAAATCCCAGCATCAACTTAATGCTCTCATGCTCTTCTGCTGGAAATTCATGTAGTGCCCATTCCTGGCACCACTGTGTATGCTCCTCACATTGGCACATTCTGATTCAAACTGAAAAACAAGGGAGTTCTTGTTCTTTTGGTATCTGTGGTGTGTTAATCAGTAGTCCTGGTCAAATTGTCCTCATCCTGTTTATGGCAGAATCATCTGTGGGGGTTTCTAAACTACTGACAAAGCCTCAGTGCTTTTCCTGTCTCAATGTTTCAGGATGTGATTAATTATTTTACCATTTAATCCCCACCACCACCTGTTTGTAATTCAGGTACAAGGTTTGCAGAAAGATGTATACAGAAGCTTCTAAGCTCCCTGTCTCAGTATTTCTGTTACAGCAGCACTAGATGACTAAGACAGTATTTGGTACTGGGAGAACAGAGTGCTGCTCTAACAAATATCTAAAATGTGAAATAGTTTTGAAAAATCAGATATTGAAATACTGGAGCATATTTCCACTCTGACACAATGGGGTTGTCACAAGTTTAAACTGACTGGATAGCAACTGATTTTTTAAAAAGTAATAGCAACATGTACAATATGCTAGCAAACAGTGTAACAAATTATTCTCTCAAGGTGAAGTAAAATAATGTTTCATGTTGTATGAGATCAACGATAAGCCCATATATGTATAAATATTTTACAGAAAGGAGGATAACGACTCTGTACTACTCAATTTGAGTATAGCCTAGGAGAGGGTGTTAATGTGATGTTTCATAGGGAGGTTGTAGCAGATGTTTATGCCTAGTGGGAAAATGACAGTTTTTAGCTCACACCCTAATCAGGATGTTTCTGTGACTTAATAGTTAGTCATATTATCCTGTCTTTTGGGAGAGCTGTCACATACCAAAGAGGCTGAACATATTCCACAGAGCACTTACGACTGGAGACAAAGGAGCAGCACAGAGCAAGCAAAGAAAGCTCTTCAAAGGATGATGAATAATCAGTTGCAGACACTTCTCTATGTATTGGAGGAAATAAATCTCCTCAGATACATCATTACTAGATAAACCAAATCAGATGACGTCAAGTTAATTCAGAACAGAACTGTGCTCATGGGGTTTTCAATTGCTGGTTTCAGAAACAGATTTCTGGGCCTTTTCTTTCAGTGTGTCTCAGGGTGGACTCAAAATGCTAGCTTATCGATTAGCAGCTGAGTGTATTAACCATTTGTACCACACAGGGACTTGTTATTATTTAGCAGTACCTAAAAGAAACTGGTGCAGTGGTTAAGAGTTCTGTCTGCTAACCAAAAGGTCATCGGTTCAAATCCACCAGGTGCTTTTTGGAAACTGTGGGGCAGTTCTACTTTGTCCTGTAGAGTTGCTGTTGGTCTGATTCAACTCAAGGTAACGTTTTTTGTTTTTGAAGAGGCCTAAAAGAGCTATTTTAAAAGTAGAGACTAAGAATTTATAAAGCAACAATACAGGCTTGTATGGAACAAGAGTGGGATATACAAATATTCAATGCTTCTTTGAACTCAAGCATATCTTTTAGTCTCATTTGGTTCCCTTCAGTCTCTGGAAAGTGGAAAATTATATATGATGGTAAGCATTACATAGTTCTGCAGTCATTGACTCTTCTTGCTCTCAATCCTTGCAACAGTGTGTGGCTGCCTGCCTATTCATCTGCTAAGTAAGTTCATGAGGAACTCCAGGCATGATAAGCAGGGATGCTGTCCTGTTTCATGGATTTAATATCTTCAAAATGTAGTGGAAGAATTATAATTATGAAAAGTAGAAAAATTATTCCAAATTCTACCAACCAAATTCAACAATTATTATTAACTTCTCTCTCACCTTCTTCCTCACTATTGCAGTACTGTCTGGATAAGTAGATAGATTTAACCATGGGAGAGTCATAATCAGGTTACGTATTCAATTTCTGGTTCTGTTTTTCATTTGGCACTATGTCTGAAGTTTTGCATTTTTCTAAATGATTATATTTTCATTTTAATGGTAGCATAATATTCCCAAATTTTGAAATTTTCTTTATATTATGCTATATCAATATTAAACTAATATTACAATCATCATGTTATGCTTAACTTTTTTTTTTATCTTCTCCTGAAAGATTTGTTGAAATACTCTTCATGTATTTCAGGAGTAAGGCTACTGATTTAGATGGTAAAGTAGTCATGAAAATTTGCCACTATGGTAGGAAGACTAACTGGCCAACAGCCTCGGCTATTGTTCCTGTAGATCTACTGGCGTGTTCACCAATGACATGTCTCCCACAGGATGCCGCACACCAATGACCCAGCATAGTAGGGCACACAGTTCCTCCAACATGTGACTTTAGCTTGAGGAATTCCCATCAGCCTGGACAAATCATTCATGGAACTTGCCATAGTCCAAAACTCTTCTTACCCTAATTCACCTTCCATCCTCTTCTTTCTCTTGTAAATCTCTGGTATCCCTAATCCAATTTTGTTATTTTCTTCCCTTCGGCCCAACTAATGCAAATAGGATAAATCTTCTTAGAGTTCTGGATAAATGCTGCCAGTTTGTTCTTCAGAACTGTACTAATAATAAACATTTCTTCAAAGCTTAGTCACCTAGACATCTGGGGTCTTAAAAACTATTAAGTGGCAAACTAAGTAGCATTAATTTGTCCCAACCCACCTGGAGCAGAGAAGAATGAAGAACATTAAATACAAGGGAAAGATGAAACCAAGAAACAGAAAAAAATCGCCTAATCCAGAGACCATATCAGCACAAGACCAGAGAACTAAAAGGACTAAAAGGTACCTGGCTACCACCAATAACTGCCCTGACAGGGAATGCAACAAAGAGTCTTGGACAGAGCTGGAGAAAAATGGATCTCAGAAGTCAAACTGCATCAAATAGTCCTGCCTTGATGGTCCACAGATTTGAAGGTCCCTGTAAGACATGACCCCCAGGATCTCAGTTAGCCCAGACATGAAACCATTCCCGAAGCCAACTCTTTGAACAAAGATTAGACTAGACTATAAGACATAAAATGATACTAGCAACAACTATGCTTCTGGACTTAAGTGAAAAAAAAAAAAACCCACTGCCATCAAGTTGAGTTTGACTCATAGAGACCCTACAGGTCAGGGTAGAATTGCCTCCTAGAGTTTCCAAGGAGCACCTGGTGGATTTGAACTGCTGACCTTTTAGTTACCAGACATAGCACTTAACCTACTACACCACCAGGATTTCACTAACTGGGTAGCTCCTGTCCAGAAGTGAGATGGGAGGGGGGTGGAGTCAGCATGGCGGACTAAGCACTCGTCTCCTTATATCCCTCTGGAAACCAAGCCCTGAACTGATAATCAAACGGAGCCTTCTGATCACCTAGTCAGCCTCAGGACACGGCACAGGGATGTTAATTGGGGCTTCATAGCACTGAGCGAAAAACCTCCTCTCTTTCGCTGACTCCAGCTCCTGGCTAGCCCTGGCTCTCACAGATGGAAGGTCAATGCACAATTTTGACTTTTTTTCCTCTGTGTTGGCTGGCAGGCGGAGCTGGGTCTTGCCTAGTGGTTAGACTCAGACACGCTGCTGGGGGGATAGGCAGGCGAAATTCCCATATTTTGAGAGCCAGGCTTCGGACTCTGTTAATCTAGTCACTTTGAGCCTTTCGTTTTATATCTGTGTCAGCGGGGTTTGTACAGAATTCCGCAGTCAGTGTGCGGGACGCTATGTTGGTACCAAGATTTTAGCGGGACCTCGTTCTTAGCCTGGGAGCCAGTGCCTGCAAATGGGACAGCGCTTCTCTGACAGAAAAGCAGTAATTTTCCCAGTGTCACTTACGTTGCAGGCCCTGCAACAGAAGCAGAGGAATCACTATCTCTCGGCACCTTTAGCCCCTCTATCTGTTGCCTGTGTGGAGGATGCCATCTTGGATACAGTGGCCGCAGCTGGACCTAATTCTTAGCTTGGGAGCCAGAGCCTGCCCACAAGAGAGCACTTTTCTATCATAAAAGCAGTACTCGACGCAGTGTTGCCTAAGGCTAGGCCCTGTCAGCAGAAGCCAACAGGGCAGTAGCATTGCTGTATTCTGAACTAGTTTGTTATCATCCGGGTTTGGATATAGTGGTGCTTACTTTGTCAGATGAGAAGAGGGACCTCTACACCCAAAAACCTAACTGACTTGTGAAGTGGTGAGATACCTTTTGCTTTACATTTTAAGACAGCTTAGAGAAACATTTGCAATCTATCCTCACGGTACCTCTTCCAGACTCTACATACTCACATGGGACTCAAAAAGCAACAGACAATTGTGGCATACAAGCAATCACCCATGGCTTCAGAAGGCTCCCAAACAAAGCAACCAAGGAGTTTCCCAGATGAAGAAACTTTTATGAAAGCATCAGGAAGTGGATACAAAATGATTATATACAGAGCCCTTCTAGACCTTATACAAAATGCAGCAGAACAAAAGGAAAAGTTAAGCAAGCTGTTCGATCTGATGGAACACCAGTACTCTGAAATCCAACAGATCAAGAATAAAATCAAAGACATAGAAACTTCCATGCAAAGCCAAGAAAACAGAATGGAACAAATGGAAAAAAGAATTTCTGACTTGGAAGACAGAGCTACTGACTCCAGCAGCTATGAGCAGAAATCAGAAAAAAGAAAGAAGGAAAATGAAGAAACATTAAGAAGCATGTGGGACTCTATTAAGAGGAACAACCTTCAGTTAATTGGAGTCCCTGAACAGGGTGAGACATCTGAGAACACAGAGACTATCATTGCTGAGTTGCTGAAAGAAAACTTCCCAGAAATCATGAAGGAAGAGAATATAGACATCTCAGATGCATATCATATGCCACCCAATATAGATCGCAAAAGAAGGACTCTAAGACATACTATAATCAAGCTTAACAAAATGAAACATAAGCAGCAACTCTTAAAGGCAGCAAGACTCAAAACAAAGCTAACATTCAGAGGGAAACCCTGTAGACTCTCGTCAGATTTCTCAGCAAAAACCATGCTGGCACAGAGACAGTGGCATGACACATTCAAAGCCTTGAAGGAGAAGAACTTCCAACCAAGAATTATATATCCTGCAAAACTATCTTTCAAACATGAAAATGAAATTAAGACATTCCCAGATAAACAGAAACTCAGAGACTTTGTAAAAACCAAACCCAAACTACAAAAAATACTGAAAGAAGTTCTTGGCTCTAGCTTAGAAGAACGAAACCACTAACTTTATATTTTAGAACGACACACTACTCAATACTCTACTCTTTCAGGGAAGGCTCCAAAGTCAATCACAGCTCTGAAACGGAAAGAAGCAATCCAGTGATCATCATGAAAACTATGGTGTCATCATAATAAAAGAGGGATGTACTACAGTTATTACCGTCCTTCCAGATGGAGAGGAAGATGACAAGACTGGTAGTAATTAAAATTGGGTTTATATATAGCTTATTAAGGGGGATCATAGGGGCAGCTGTTAAGCACAACAAAGATGTATCATACCATTTCAAGAAATGTAACACACAAGTCTCAACAACTACAAAACCAGCTCTGAAGAAGGTGAACAATCAACTCACAAAAAAGAATGTCCCAGAACAGACTAATAAGAACAACAGGGAAAACATCAACATAAAATAAATATATCACAATGGCGGCAGTGAACACATACCTATCAATAATTACATTGAATGTGAATGGACTGAATGTTCCACTAAAGAGACACTGAGTGTCATCTTGGATCAAAAGACATGACTCATCCATATGTTGTCTACAAAGAAAGTCACTTGAGACCTAAAGATAGGAACAAACTGAAAATTAAAGGATGGAAGAATATATATCAAGCTAACAATGAACAAAGAAGAGCAGGGGTGGCAATTCTAATCTCAGACAAAATCAATTTTAATGTCAAATCCACCATCGTGGACAAAGATAGACACTATTTATTGCTGAAAGGTTCAGTACACAAGCAAGACTTAACTATATTAAATATTTATGCACCTAATATTACAGCACCTAAATACGTCGAAGAAACAATGACTACGCTCAAAAGAGAGTTAGATGACTCCACAATAATAGTGGGAGACTTTAACAGAAGTGAGATGGGAGGGCAGAGGGGAACAAGAGGTGGTTGAATGGACATGGGAAATACAGAGTAGAAAGGATAAATGTGCTGTCATAGTGTGGGAAGAGCAACTAGAATTACATAGCAATGTGTGTGCAAGTTTTTGTACAACAACTTGACGGGTTGTAAACTTTTACTTAAAACACAATAAAACATTAAAAAGAAAAGAAAAAGCCTAGTTACCCTAAAAGAAGTACACATTTTCTTCTATTTTCTGATTTAGTAGTCTTGAAGTAATATCCCACTGTTATTTTTTTGTGGTTTTCAGTATGAGAAAAGCTCAATATTTTCCATGCTTCCATATTTATGAATTTTCTCATGTGAGAATTTTTGCATGTTCTTTCCCAGTTTATTAAGATTTTGATGATGCTTTACGTTTTATAAGCTTCTCATGATATTTTATGGTCTTTTTAAATTTTATTTTTTTATCTGTATTGTTAGAGTTGGTTTTATTGTGTCATAGGTACATATTTTGTTACTTTTCTTTGGTATGGCCTCTGGTATAAAATTCACTTTAATTGCATCTAAAAGTATGTTCATTTTTCTCTTAGTTTGTATGTTACATGACTTTTCTTTTTACCCTTTAGCTTATGACAACTTTGGTCTATGATGATTAAAGGTAATAAAAATCACATGATGTAAAACCTAAGAGAAAACTGAACATAATATTAAAGAATGGAACCCTGGCAATGCAGTAGTTAAGAGCTTGGTTGCTCACCAAAAAGCTGACAGTTTGAATCTACCAGCTTCTCCTTGGAAGCCCTATGGGGCAGTTCTACTCTGTTCTATGGATTCACTGTGAGTCAGAAACAACTGGATCCCAAAGGGCTTTGTTTTGTTGTTTTGGTTAGCTTATAATAATACAAAACCCACTGCCATCAAGTTGGATCCAACTCGTAGCGACCCTATGTGTCAGAGTAGAGCTGCTCCCCAGAGTTTCCAAGGAGCACCTGGTGGATTAGAACTGCAAACCTTTTGGTTAGCATGTGTAACACTTAATGCACTATACCACAAGGGTTTCCTAGCCTATGATAGTTATATTAATTGATGAACTAATACCATTTATCCTTCACAATTCCATTATATAGATTAGAGAACAAAAAACTATGACCAGGAGCTTACTCCTGTCTGCCTCCTGTTTTTATATAGCTTATGAGATAAGAATGGCTTTTCCTTTTCTAAATATTTAAGGGGGCAATTAAACTAGGAGTAATGTTATATGATACATGGCTATTATATGGAATTGGAACCTCAGTGTCCATAAGCAAGGTTTTATGAACATAGCCACACCTATACATTGGTGTGTTGTCTATGATTACTTTAAGGTCCCTCGGCAGTGCAAACAGTTTGGGCCTGACTGCTAACCTAAAAGGGAGCAGTTCAAACCCACCCAGTAAAATTGACTGTTAAAAGATGCAGACTAGACACACATCTCCTCATTTCCCTCTGAGAACTAAGGCCTGGAATGATACTTGTACAGAGTACTGAACATCCTAGGATGGATCATATTTGCTGATCAAACTAACGTTCTCCTCGCAAAAATGAGCCGGCAGCCACCTGACCTCTGGCTTCTGCTGTTTCACGGTGTAAGAGAACTGTAGCTTCTGAGAACGGTCAGTAATGTACTTTGATTATCAGCTGGAAGGCAGAGTCTGCTGCTCCAGACAGACTGTTTTCAGCCAGCATGTTGGACAGCTCCGCATGTTGGACAGCTCCTAGTTCAACACCTGGACAGTTCTCCACACAGAAGTGAAGTTTACTTTTAAGACTGAGAGGCCTATGTATTTGCCTGGAGATCCATCTGTTGACAGGCCTGGCACTTTTTCCTCCCATCCTTCTCTGACACACATCATAGGGTTGGCTGACAGCCCCTAGTGTCTCCATAAGTAGGACAGGCATCTTTGCCACCCGTAAGCAGAGACTTTCACACCAGAGAGTCCACCTGGGACAAATCACTAGAGTATTAGAGACAGCTAGTGACCAACAATTCTGTTAGATCTAATACCAGAGAAATCAAACTGTGTCTAGATGGCACACAGGCAGAAGACCATAATTAATCATTTGAGGAAGCAGCCTTCAGATGCTTCAGAAAACTCCCAAAATAAAGATTCAAAAAGTTTCCCAGATAAAGAAGCCTTTCTGAGTCTATCAGAGGTCAAGTACAAAAGAACACTATATACAGGGTTCTATATATAGAACACTCCTAGAGATTAAACAAAAGACCGCAGAACAAAATGAAAAATTAAGTAAGCTATTTGAACTGATGGAACATCAATAATTTGAAATACATCGGATCAATAACAAAATTACAGAATTAGATAATTCAATCCAAAGCCAGAAGAGTAGAATTGAGCAGGTAAAAATTAGATTCAGTGGCCTTGAGTACAGAGCAACCAATACCAGCATTTACAAGGAGAAGTCAGAGAAAAGAAATAAGAAAATTGAAGAAGAATTAAGAAACATGTGGGACTTCATTAAGAGGAATAATTTATGTTTAATTGGAGTTCCTGTACAAGTGGACTTAAATGACAATGTAGAGTGTATTGCTGTAGAGATGCTGACAGAAAACTTTCCTGAGATTATGAGCAAAGAGAACATAGGTATCCAAGATGTTTATTGAACACCACAAAACTTAGACCTCAAAAGAAAGACACCAAGACATATTATAATCAAGCTTAATAAAATGAAACAGATGCTTCTGAAGGCAGCAAGGCCCAAAGCAAAGCTAACACTCCGAGGGAAACCCTATAGACTTTCATCTGACTTCTCTGCAGAAACAATACTGGCTAGAAAACAGTGGGCTGACCCATTCAAAGCCCTGAAGGAGAAAAACTTCCAATCAAGAATTATTTATCCTGCAAAATAGTCTATTAAATATAATAATGAAATTAAGACTTTTGCAGATAAAGAGAAGCTTAGGGACTTCTTAAAAACTAATCCAAAACTATATGAAATATTGAAAGAAGCTCTTTTCTCAGAAAAACAAAACCATTAAACGCATATTTAAGGTGACAATGCAGGACACATTATCCAAAATTAGAACCAATTAGGAAAGTCACAAAATTTAATCAAAGCTACAATATTAAAATGAGGGAATCTGTGATCATATCATGACAACTATGACACTATCACATTAAAAGAGAGATACACTACAGTGGTTATAGTTGTTTCAGATGGAGAGGAAGTTAAAGAGTTAGTCAGTAGTTAAAATTGGGTTTACTCTTAGTAAGTTAAGAGGGATAATAGATGTAGCCATAAAGCAAATTAACAATGCATTGCATCAAAATAAGAAATACAGTACAGGAGTCCCAACTAACGCAAAACTAACACTGAAAAGACAACCCATAAAGAAAAATGGCACAGAATAGAACATTAAGAGCAATGTAGAAAACATCTACATAAAAATAAGTACATCAAAATGATGGCACTAAGCACATACTTATCAATAATTACACTGAATGTAAATGGACTGAACACTCCAGTAAAGAGATAGCAAGTGACATCTTGAATCAAAAGGCATGACCTGTCTATATGTTGCTTACAAGAAACACACCTTAGACTTAAAGATATGAACAAATTGAAAATTAACAGAAAGGATAGTATACACCGAGCTAACAACATACAAAGAAGAACAGATGTGGCAATACTAACCTCAAGTAAAATAGATTTTATGGTAAAATCCACTAGTGTGTACAAGGATGATGACTATTTATTGCTGAAAGGTTTGATACTCAAGCAGGACTCAACAATATTAAATCTTTATGCACCCAATACCAGAGCATCTAAACACATTTAACAATACTGACAACACTGAAAATGAGATAGATCATTCCACAGTAATAGTTGGAGACTTCAACACTCCCCTTTCAGTTACGGATAGATCATCCAGAAAAAAGCTCAGTAAAGATGCAGAAGATTTTATTGTAACAATCAACCAACCTGAACTTTTTGACATATACATATCTTTTCATCCATAAACGGATATGTACACCTTCTTCTACAATGCACACGGAACATTCTCCAGAAAAAAAACACATATTAGGTCATAAAGCAGTTCTCTATAAAATCCAAACCATTGATTTACTGCAAAGTATCTTCTTGGGCCACAGAGCTATAAATGTTAAAATCAATTAACAGAAACAGGTAAAAATTCAAACTTATGGAAACTGAACAACACTTTTCTCAAACCCAAAGCCTTGGATTATGTAAGAAACCAAGGACAAAATAAAGAAATTTATGAAATCAAATGAGAATGAAAACACATCCTACCAAAATCTATGGGATACAGCAAAAGCAGTGCTCAGAGGTCAGTTTATCTCTATCACTGCACACATCCAGAAAAAAGAAAGAGCCCTAATTAAAGAATTAACCTTACAGCTTGAACAAGTAGAAACAGAGCAAAAGAGGAACCCCTCAGGCACCAGACAAAAACTGATAATAACAATTAGAGCAGAACTAAATGAATTAGAGAATACAAAAACAATTGAAAAAATTAACAAAACAAAAAGCTGGTTCTCTGAAAAGATCAACAAAATTGATAAACCATTGGTGAAACTTAGAAAAGAAAAACAACAGAAGATACAAATAACTGGATTAAGAAATGAAATGGAAATGTTACAACAGACCCAGCTGAAATCAACAATATCATAACAGAATACTATGAAAGGCTGTTCTCTAACAGGTTTGAAAACCTAGAGGAAATGGACAAGTTTCTAGATTCATATCACCCACCAAGATTATCACAAGGAGAAGTAAATCAACTTAATAAATCTATCACTAAGGAAGAGATTGAAAAAGTCATCAAAATTTTACAAACTGAAAGAAGTCCTGGTTGACTTCACCAGAGAATTCTACCAAACTTTTAGAGAAGAGTTAACTCCGATACTATTGAGGCTATTTCATACCATAGAGAGGAATGGAATACTCCCACTACAGAAAATAAAATACCTAGGAATAAATCATACTAGAGAAATAAGAGACCTTTACAAAGAGAACTATAAGACCTTACTACAAGAAACTAAGAGAGACTTACATAAATAAAGTGATCCACCCTGCTCATAGATAGGAAGACTCAACATTGTGAAAATGTCTGTTTTACCCAAAGCAATCTACTTACAAATCTCAATACAAATCTCAATACAATCTCAATACAATCTCAATACAAATTCCAGTGACATTTTTTTAATGAGATGGAGAAACAAATCACCAGCTTTGTTTGGAAAGGGAAGAAATCTCGGATAAGTAAAGCACTACTGAAGAGGAAGTACACAGTGAGAAGCCCCTCACTACTGACTGTAGAACCTATTACACTACCACAGTTGTCAAAACAGCCTGGTGCTGGTACAAAAAGACATATAGACCAATGGAACAGAGCTGAGACCCCAGAGATGCCACCATCCTCCTATGAAGAGTTGATATTTGACAAAGGCCCTAAGATTTTAAGCAGGTAAAAATGGTCTCTTTAACAAACAATGCTAGCAAAATTAGATATCCATCTGCAAAAATTTGAAACAAACCCCATATCTTACATCTTTTACAAAAACCAACTCAAATTTGATGAAAGACTTACATATAAAACCATCTCATAACATGGTCTCATTTGGAAGAGAACATGCTGAGTGAAATCAATCAGTGTCAAAAAGACAAATTTTGTATGAGACACCTGTTATAAGGACTTAAAAATAGACATCCACAGAAGAAAATGACTGTGATGGCTACAAGGGTGGGCGGGGGGCTGAGGTTTTATCATAGATGAGATAAATAATAAATGTTAGAAATTTTATTATTTTACTGTAATTAAAAGCTCATTTACTGTAATTAAAGCTCATCCAAGATAAAATAGGATCAACAACAGAAGTTTTAATACATAATGTAGACTGACTTCAAAATCTTACAAACGAAACACAATCAGCAGAAGAGAAAATAGATCAATGGGAACTACTTAGAATCAAACACTTTTGCTCATCCAAAGACTTCATCAAAAGAATTAAAAGACCACCTACAGAATAAGAAAAAATACTTGGCAACTGTATCTCAGACTGACATCTGATCTCCATAATCTGTAAGGTGCTACAAAATATCAATAAGAAAAAGATAAATAATCCAATTAAGTGATGGGCAAAGGAGACAGACAGACACTTCTCTAAAGAGGATATCCAGGCAGCTGAAAGACACATGAGGAAATGCTCACGTTCAATAGCTATTACAGAAATTCAAATCAAAACTACAATGAGATATCATCTCACCCCAACAAGGTTGGCCATGTTCCAAAAAACACAAAACAATAAAAGCTGGAGAGGCTATGGAGTAATTGGAACTCTCCTATACTGCTGGTAGGATTGCAAAATGGTACAAACTCTTTGGGAAACAATCTGGCGCTACCTTGAAAAAACTGGACACAGATATACCATTTGATTCTGTAATTCCACTGCTTGGAATTTATCCTTCAGCAACAAAGGTTGTCACACGAACAGACACATGTACACAAATGTTTGTTGCAGCACAGTCCACAATAGCAAAAAGATGGAATCAACCCTGATATCCATTAACAGATGAATGGATAAACAAACTATTGTACTCAATGGAACACTATGCTATGATAAAAAAAAAAAAAACAGCGACGATTTTAGAAAACATCTCATAACATGGTCTCATTTGGAAGAGGTCATGCTGAGTTAAATCAACCAGTGTCAAAAAGACAAAATTTGTATGAGACACCTGTTATAAGGACTTAAAAGTAGACATCCACAGAAGAAAATGACTGTGTTGGCTACAAGGGTGGGCGGGGGGCTGAGGTTTTATCATAGATGAGATAAACGATAGATGTTAGAAATCTTATTATTTTACTGTAATTAATAAAAAATAAATAATTTTTTTAAAAAAAACACTCAGTAGAGGTGCAAAAGAAAGCTTTGCCATCTGCTTCTGTAAAGATCATAGCCAAGAAAACTCTATGGAACAGTTCTACTCTGAGACATATACAGGGGCTCATCCGTCAGAATCAACTTGAAGGCAAAGGGTTTTATGGTTGTTTTTGCATTACAGTGGCAGAATTGAGTCGACATAGATCATAGGACTACAGAACCCAGACGATATTTATTATCTGGACTATCTGATAAAGTTTGCTGTCTCTTGATACAGGCAATACTTGTTTCAAAATACGTTATTTCCAACAGCTAACTTAACCTTTTGAAAGTTTTTTTTTGTGTGTCAATCTGTATAATGAAATTGCTGTGAATTTAAAAAGACTCTAAACTCTTCAGTATGTTGACTATGGAGTTGAAATAAAGAACATACACATGTGATGAAACTGTATGGAACTAACCACATGCACATACAGTCATGAGCACAAATAAAACTAAGGAACTCTAAACAAGATTGGTGGATTGTATCAAAGTTAGTAATTCGGTTGTGATGCTTCGCTGTAGTTTTGCAAAATGCTACCATTCTATTTCATTGATTTAGGGTTTTACTTAATGCTGTCTTAATTCAGTGTTGTTTTGTAATAGGTTCTGTTATCTGATGGAATTATTTTGTCCTCATTTTCCTGATCTTTTTCATCAAAGTAGCCTATTGATATCCCTTCCAATTTATTTTTCCAGGTGAAAGAAATATATTTTGACATTTCTAGTGAAAATATTTTGAAATTGTGTTGGGATTTGGGTTTTAAAAATAATTTGAGGATAACTGACACTTTATAATCTTTCTGTTTATAAATATAGCCAAGCCAAGTGCTGTCGAGTCGGATCCGACTCATACCAATTCTAAAAATTGACTTCCTAATTGATATCTCCCTTGAAAGTTTGAAATACTTTTAATGTCAATTCTGAACATTTCTGCACTAATTTTTTGGTCTTTGTTGTTGTTGCTTTTTAATTTTATTTTTTGGAAAGAAATTACAACATACCGAAATTGGGATTTTTAAAAATATATACTTATCCTATATTAGGTTGAGCTTACCAGCCTTTTTTTTTTTTTTCTTTTAATAGATAATGATTTGTCCAAAACACAAGAAATCATTCCAAGACAATATTTTAAAATGTAGATACTGGACCCTTACGTTGTTCCTGTTTTTAATTTTTTTTTAGAATTCATTATTTTCTATTATCTAATCAATTCATAGGTAAAAATATATATTCATTAATAGTTTTCAGAATATTGGGCCATCCTCATATTCCAATGACAAATCATATTTGATTGTTGCATATTGTTCTTTTATTATTTGTGAAATAATTGATATAAATTTGTTAAACTTTAGACTCATAAATGAAATTGACTAATATTTTGAGGCTTCCTTGTAGTGTAACTCAATTTGGACCCAATTTTCACTCATTTTTTAATTTACAAATTCATTTGGTTTTCTGCTTTTGATGTTTGTTTATTTATTCATTATCTTTTTGTGATTTCAGTGAGCCAACAGTGATAATTTTGTCCATATTTTTTAAATAATACCTTTTTAATGTATCTTGCCTTATTGAATTAACTAGAATTTAGAAAATACTACTGAACAGAAAAAGAAATTGCAGTACAGCATGAAGATTCTGGGGTTAGATAGAGCTGGTGTATGATACCTCCCCGTAAGTCACAGACTTTGTGATCTTTTTCTTTTTCCTTTTCTTTTTAAAATTGTGATTGAGTGGAAGTGTACAATCCAGTTTAAAACTGCATGCCCACCTATCTGCGGCTTCTGCTCTCCTTGCCCAGTGACAGCACACTCCTCCTTTCTGTTCTATACATGTTATATCCTCTTAATAATCTTCTGTCCCCTCCTCTACACCCTCTCCACTCCCCTCTAGTAAAAGTCCAGTTGGATGACATCCTATAGATGCATAGAACCATAAAGTGCACATATAATATGGTTACTCTGTGTCCCCAAGTCCAATCCATTCCTGTCTGAAGAGTTGCCCTCAGTAATGATTTATGATCAGGGACAGCATCAGGTCTGGGGCCACACTCCCAGGAGAGTCCCCAGGCTTTCAGACCATCAATAGCAGCCTTTTAGTGGAGTTGTAAGGATGCACCCTTTTGTGTGTGTGTGTGTTGCCACTAGGACTCAACATTGTGAACCCCTTCACGGCTGTCATTGGTGGTGGCCGAGCACCATCTGATTCTTCTGGTCACATGTTGATGTAGTCATCTGTTCGTATGGGTTTCTCCGTCTTTTCGGTTCTCTTTCCCCCATGTCATTGTTGTCCTCGGTGATCATCTGTTCCAGCTGTGTTGGGGCCATTTGGTATAGCTCAGATGGCAACTTACTAGCTTTTAAGACCCCAGATGCCGTGCACCAATATGAGGTGCAAAAGACTGTCTCAACAATAGACTAGTTATGCCAGTTGGCCTCAATGTCCCCTGAAAGCATGTTCCCCAGACTCCTGCCCCTGCCACTCTGTCCTAGCAATATTGGGTTAAGATTGGAAGGGTATTCGGGTTATGTTGAAATCCAGTTCAGCTGATCTTCTTTCTAATGTGTACTTTCACTGATTTCACCCAACCAAATTTCTATCACTGTCTAATCTATAACCAGCCGTCTCCCTCCCTACCCTCCCTTGCAGCCATCAAAGAGTCTTTTCTTCTGTACATGAGTCTGTTTTTAAGTCCTTATAGTAGGCGTCTCATACAACATTTGTCCTTGTGCCCTGTTTTAGTCAGCTAGTGCTGTTCTAACAGTAATACTACAGAGTGGTTAACAAAAGAAAGTTTATTCTTACACAGTTCAGTAGGCTACAAGTCCAAATTCAAGATGTCTGCTCCAGGGGAAAGCTTTACCCTTTGTTGGCTATGGATAAAGTTCTGGTATTGCATCAGTCTTCCCCAGGGAGCATCTTGGTGCAGGAACCTCAGGTCTGAAGGATGTGCTGTTCTGGTGCTGCTTGCTTGATGGTGTGAAGTTCCCAGTCCTCTGCTTCCCTTTCCTTTTGTCTGTTGCAGGATGAAAGGACTAAGGGTGGGGCAAGCCGTACTCCAGGGAAACTCCCTTTGCAGTGGAGCAGGGAGGTGATATTATAAAGAGTCTTACAGTCCCATCCTAATCCTTCGACATACAGCACAGGACAATCACAAAATGGAGGACAGTCATACAGTCATAGAATACAGGGAATCATGGGCTCAGCCACATGGCTACACATATTTTGGGAGGAACACAATAAGATCCATGATATGCCCTTTGTGATTTTGATGAAATCATTTAACTTCTCTCAGCCTCAGATTTTGTAAATCAAGGGTAACAATATTATTTACCTTCTAATGCTGTTGTGAGTGTGTATTGAAATAATAATGCATGCATAACACGTAAAACACGTAGTTCCTGCTGTTAAAATTGCCTATCAGTCTTTCTTAACATCCTTTAGGAATCTAATGAAGCTTTTGGACTCTTTCCCTCAGAAAAAGACACATAGGCAGACATGAACAAAATTTTGCATGCTACTTTACAGGATTCATGAAAAGGCAGACTCTAAACTAAGATTCCCTGCTCTGTATTTGTAATTTAATTTAGTTATTACTTGGCCTACCTAAATATGTTTAGGAGCCTTGATGGCACAACGGTTAAGAGCTGTGCTGCTAACTAAAGTGGCAACACTTCAAAGCACCTACCATTCCTTGGAAATCCCATAAGACAGTTGTGTTCTATAGGATCAGTTGTTCTCACTCAGAATCAACTCTATGGCAATGAAATGAAATTTGTTTTGAAATCTCTCAGGTAATGACTTTGTTTTGTGTTTTTTGTATTTATTATACTGAAAACCAAATCCACTGCCTTCAAGTCAATGCCACCTCATAGTGACCCTGTAAGTCAGAGTAGAACTGCCCCATTGATTTTCCAAGGAGCACCTGGCAGATTTGAATTACTGACCTTTTGGTTAGCAGTCATAGGAGCACTTAACAATTACGTCGCTGGGGTTTCCTTTTATCACAGATTTTGCTTTTTATATTTAGACAAATGTTATGTGGTACAAAAGGTCTAACGTATGGTATGTTTATCTATGCATACTTATAGCAAAATCAATCATTTATTTCTGTTAAATCCATTTAAGAGTTTATTCTTTTTATTTACCAGTGTAGCCTTTCTTAACTGTCACCTTGTTTCTGCTTCCCCTTTTTCTTCTTTTTTAAATCGTTATTGAAATCTTCCAACGAGGATTGTTATACTGATTATTTCCATATTTTCTTCATTTCATGTTTTTGTTTGCTTATGCCCTTCATTTTAAAAAATATACATATTTTGTGCTTAAGTGAAAATTTACAATCCAAATAAATCTGCCATATAAAACTCCATATACAAACCACTATGCAACTCTAACTGCTGCCCCTTTCCCCCCCACCCCACCCCCATGATAGCACACTCCTCCTTTCCACCCTGTACTTTAGCATTTGTCCTGTCCCCCTCCACCCTCTCATCTTGCCTCTGGACAAGAGCTGCTCAGACAGCCTCATGTATATATTTCAATGAAGAAGCTTATTCTTTGCCAGCATCACTCTGGTTCTTATAGCCCAGTCTGGTCTTTCTCTGAAAAGTTGGCTTTGGTACTGGTTTTAGCTCTGCGCTGAGAGTAGAGGAGCCATGTCCTTAGGGGAACCTCCAGAAGTGACTGTCAACTCTGGTCTTTCAATACAATTCTAATTCTGTATATATTTTCATCTGTCTTTGATGCCCTTCATTCTCGTCTGCTGCAGATGGATTGGAACCCACTGATGCTACTTAGATGGCCACTTGCTAGCTTTTAAGACCCCAGATACCACTCACCAAAGTGGTATGCCAAGCATGTTTTTAAGACAAAATTAGTAACGTCAATTAGCCTAGACATCCCCTGAAACCATGGTCCCCGGGCCCCTATCTCAGCTAGTCTCTCCTTCGAATGTCAAGTTGTATTTTGAAAACCTTTTAGCTTTGGTGTAGTTCACTTGTGCTAATCTCCCTTCTGCTGTATGCTAGCATTCCCTTCATCTAACCCAATTCCTATCTACTATCTAATCTGTCTCTCCTTCCCTACCCTTGTAACCATCGAAGATTATTTTCTTCTGTGCTTAAACCTCTTCTTGAGTCCTTATAATAGTGGTCTCATACAATATTTGTCCTTTTGCAGCTGAATAATTTCACTCAGTATAATGTCTTCCAGATGACTCCATGTTATGAGCTGTTTCCTAATATCATCTTTGTTCTTTATCATTACATAGTATGCTATTGTGTGAAAATACTGTAATTTGTTTATCCATTCATTTGTTGTTGGGCACTTAGGTTTATTCTATCTTTTTACTATTGTGGACAGTGCTGCAATAAACACTGGTGTTCATATATCTGTTCATGTCACAGTGCTTGTTTCTCTAGGGTACATTCCAAAAATTGGAATTGATGCATTATATGATATTTCTATTCGGAGCTTTTTAAAAAAGGGCCAAATCAATTTTCAAAGTGTTCGTACCATCTTACACTCACATCGGCACTATAGAAGAGTTTCAATCTCTCACAACCTGTCCAACATTTATTATTTAGTGTTTTCAGGATTAATGCCAGCCTTCTTGGAGTGAGATGGTATCTCATGATAGTTTCGATTTGGATTTCTCTAATGACTAATGATTGTGAGCATTTTCTTTTGTATATGTTAGTGCCCTGGATGTCTTCTTTGGAGATGTGCCTGCTCATATGCTTTGCCCGTTTTTAATTGTGTTATTTGTCTTTTTTTTTTTTAAGGTTTTGCAGTACATTGTAGATTGTGGATATTATATGCCAATTGGATTCATGGCAGCCAAAAATTATTTCCCAGTCTGTAGGTAGTCTTTTTAAACTTATGGTGAAGTCTTTGGATTAGCAGAAGTGTTTGACTCTCAGGAATTCAGTTATCTATTTTTTCTTCTGGTATTTGTGCACTGTTAGTAATATTTTGTAGTCTATTTATGCCATGTATTAGGACTTCCACCATGACCCCCCACCCTTTTCTCATGATCTTTATTGTTTTAGATTCTGTATTTAGCTCTTTGATTGATTTTGAGTTAGTTTTCATGCAAGGTATGAGGTATGGATCTTGTTTTTTTTTCTTTCTGATGAATACCCAGTTATGCCAACATCATTTGTCAAAGAGACTGTCTTTCTCCCAGGTTATAGACTTTCAACCTTCGTCAAATATCAGCTGCTCATAGGTTATACTTGGATTCTCTGATTTATTCCACTGATTTAACTCCGTTTTTCTAACAGTTCCAAGCTATTTTAACTGCCATAATGGTATAACAGATACTAAAGTCAGGAAGAGTGAGGCCTCCAACTTTGTTCTTCTTCAGTAATGCTTTACTTATCCAAGGCTTCTTCTTCCTTTTCCATATGAAGCTGGTAATCTGTTTATCCACCTCATTAAAAAATGTCATTAGGAAAAAAATGACATGGAATTTGTATTGGTATTGCACTGTATCTGTAGATCACTTTGGGTAAAATAGACATTTTCGTGATGTTAAATCATTCCTATCCATGTGCAAGGTAGTTTCCTCCACTTCTGTGGGTTTCCTTTGGATTGTTGCAGTAGAGTCTTGTAATTGTAAAGTTCTTTTACATCTCTGGTTAGATTTATTTGTAACCATTTTGTCTTCTTCATGGCTATTGTAAATGACATTGATTTGTTGGTTTTCTATTTGATGATCTCTTTGTTGGTGTAAACGGATCTAACTAATTTATGTATACTTATCTTTTATTCTGACACTTTGCTGAATTCATCTATTAGTTCCAGTAGTTTTTTTGTTTTGTTTTGTTTTGCTTTTTGTTTTATTTTTGTGGATTCTTCAGAGTTTTCTGTGTATAAGATCATTTACCATCTGCAAAGGGAGATAATTTTACTTCTTTCTTACCAATATGGATGTCATTTATTTCTTTATCTTGCCTGATTGCTCTGGTTAGAACCTCCAGGAAAATGCTGAGTAAGAGTGGCAACAGTGAGCATCCTAGTCTGGTTTCTGTTCTGAAGGAAAATGCTTTCAGGCTCTCACTATTTAGGATGATGTTGGCTGTTAGCATTGCATTGATGCCTCTTGTTATTTTATGGAATTTCTCTTCTATTCCTATTTCGCTGAGAGTTTTTCACACAAATGGGTGTTGAACTTTGTCAAATGCCTTTTGTGCATCAGTTGATAAAATGAAGCAGTTCTTGTTTTTTGTTGTATTTATGTTGTTGATGACATTAACTGCTCTTTTCATGTTGAAACATCCCTGCATCCCCAATATGAATCTCACTTGGTCATGGTGAATTATGTTTTTTATATGTTTTGAATTCTATTTGCTAGAATTTTGTTGAGGCTTTTTGCTTCTAAGTTCATAACACATATTGACCTGTCATTTCACTTTTTTTGTATCCTGGTGGCACAGTAATTAAGTGTGTCTGCTAATCTTTATAAGGGTTGGCAGTTCAAATCTGCCACGTCCTCCTTGGAAACTCTAGGGGGCAGTTCTACTTAGTCCTATAGGGTCACTATGAGTTGGAATCAACTCAGCAGCAGTGCGTTTTGGGCTTTTGGGTGCTAGCTTTACCTGATTTTGTTATCAGGGCTATACTGGCTTCATAGAATCAATTTGGGAGTATTCCATCCTTTCTATGCTCTGAAATACCTTCAGTAACAGTGGTGTTAACTCTTTCCTAAAAGTTTGGCAGAATTTTCCCACTGAAGCCATCATGGCCAGGGCTTTTCTTAGTTGGAAGTTTTTAAATTATGTTTTCAATCTCTTCTTTTGTGATAAGTTTATTTAGTTGCTCTACTCCTGTTTGTGCTGGTTTTGGTTGATGATGTATTCCTAGAAATTTGTCTATATCCTCTAGGTTTTTGAATTTGTTAGAGTAAAAATTTTCATATATTGTTATAGTTCTTTTAATTTCATTTAAGTCTGTTGTGATATTGCCCATCTCATTTCCTATTTATATTATTTATGTCCTCTTCTGTTTTTCTTTTGTCAGTTAGGTCAACAGTTTATCAGTTTTGTTGATCTTTTCAAACTGCTAGCTTTCAGACTGGTTAACTCTTTTAATCATTTTTCTATTCTCTAATTCATTTAATTCTATTCTTTTCTAGAATTATTATTTGCTTTCTTCTTGTGCCCAAGGGGTTATTTTGCTGCTCTCTTTCCATACATTAGAGCTATACAGTTAATTCTTTGATTTTGGCCCTTCTCTTTGAATGTCTGCATTTATTGAGGTAAATTAGCCTCTGAGCACTGCTTTTCCTCTGTCTCATACATTGTGGTAAGATGTGTTTTCATTCTCATTTGATTCTATGATTTTCTTTTTATTCCATCCTTGATTTCTTGTATAACCCAGTTGTTTTTAAGCAAGGTATTATTCAGTTCTCATGAGTTTCGGTTTTTGTTGTTGTTGTTTTGTTTTGTTTTGTTTTCCTTCTTTTTTCTGTTGTTGTTTTCTAGTTTTATGATTTTTTGGTCTGAAAAGATGCTTTGTAATATTTCAGTACTTTGAATTTTATTAAGTGTTGCTTTGTGGCCTAATATATGGTTAGTTCTAGAGAATGTTCCACGTGCAGTGTAAAAAAAAAATGTGGTTGACTGCTGCTGGGTGGAGTGTTCTGTGTATGCCTATGAGGTCAAATTACTTGATTGTAGCATTTAGATCTCCATGTTTTCACTGAGCTTTTTTCTGGATGTTGTGTCTTTCACTAAGAGTGGTATCTTGAGGTCTACTATTATTGTGGAGCTGTCTAATTCTCTTTTCAATACAGTTCAAGTTTGTTTTATGTATTTTGGGAACCTGTAGGTGGTGCACAGTTATTTAACACAGTTGTGCCCTCCTGGAGTATTGATATTTTAACCATCATATAATGTTCTTCTATGTCCACTGTGGTGGATTTTACCTTAAAGTGTATTTTATCAAAGATTTAATATTATCACTCCTGCTGTTTTTTGAATGTTGTTAGCTTGATATATTGTTTCCAACCTTTGAGTTGTACTCTGTTGGTGTCTTTGAGTCTAAGGTGTATCTCCTGTAGGCAGCATATAAATGGGTCTTGTTTTTTTATCCAACTTGTCACACTCCATCTCTTTATTGGTGCATTTAGTCCATTTACATTCAGCATGGTTATTGACAGGTATGAGCTTAATGGTGTCACCTTGATGTCTCTTTTGTTTGTGTGTTGTAGAAAGTTTCCTTGTTCCATTTAATTTTCTGTGCTGATTTTTTTTCTTTATGTTTTCCTATTTTCAATGTTTGTGGTTCTATATTTGATGAGACTTCGTGTTTTTCTTGTTTTTTATTTTGATGCACAGAAATGATAGTTTACTTTATGGTTACTTTAATATTTACCTCTATTTTTCTAAACTTAAACCAGTCTTTACTTTCTTTGTATCTCCTTGACTTCCTCTCCAAAAGAAAAACTGTGACTATGTTTTCTTTTGGGTTCCTTTTTCTTTGTTACGATGTTTATTTAGTGACATATTTGTTTCTCTACTTTCAGTAGAGATTTATTTTTATGATTTCCCTATTTTGGTTGATATCCAGTTGCTCTGTTCTGTCCTGTGGTCTCAGGTTGTTACCTGATGTTATTGGTTTTCTAACCAAAGGACCTCATTTAGTATTTGTTGTAATTTTGGTTTGGTTTTTGGAAATTCTCCAAATTTCTGTTCATCTGGGAATATCCTAATTTCACCATAATATTTGGGAGACAGTTTACCTGGATATATAATTCTTGACTGCAAATTGTTTTCCTTCAGCCAAGCCAAAAGGCTTTGTATATGTCATTCCATGGTCTTCTTGCCTGCATGGTTTCTGCTGAGGATTCTGAAGATAATTAGAATTTTACTTTGTGTCGTATTAATATAGGCAATGTTTTCCCATAAATTCACATAGAATTTCTTCTTTAGTGTTATGAACAAAGTTCACCTCTCAGCTTTCTTCACCTTTTAAGTCTGAAGATTCTTTCGCTGTCAGCAGTTTACATGGCTTCAGAGTGACATGCTATTTTCCTAATTCTTCTTCATAACCTTGATGATTCTAGCATCTTTGGAACTGACAATAAGATCTCAGTGTATTTGGAAAGACATAATTTCCTGTTTGATCAAAGTTTAACTTTTCATTTTTCTAAACTGAAACATGCAGCCCTAGAAGCTAAACATTTTCCACTGGAGGTCTACTTGAAGCTTTTGACAGCTAGCTGTCCATTTGATTCCAACATTTCATGACTCTACTAGAGCCAATGAATGAATTAATATTCTGAGGTTTGAAAATCTGATTATTACTGAGAGATCCCATTCAGATGACACATGCCAAGCAGTAACTACTATGGTACAGCTTAACTTTCTAGATGCTTATGGGAAGGTTTCTTTTGCCACTGATTTAAAGATGCCTTCCAATATTAGAGATACTAAGATGCTGGCAATTTAATACCATGGATTACAGAAAAGGTGGCAGTAATATAGTTAAAGTACTGATAGCTGAGCATTGCTTTTGTGGGCTTGGCTAGAAATGTAACCACCCTTTGCAACAGTACGCATATGGAGAAGTAAATATATGATGATTTCTTTAAAAATCATATGCTTCACTTATTATTTCACATTGGCTATTTATATATCTCTTTAGACAGCACTTGGCTTGGCTTGGCTTGGCTTCAAATATTTAGTGGCTAAAATTTTCTTTACTTCTCCAAGGAGTAAGATTACCCCCAAAATAAAGAGACTTGTCTTTATTTGATTCACAGAGGCATCATCTTAAAAATTGGATTGGGGGTATGATATCAGTAAACGATTGAGAAGGCAAGTGTTATTAGGTAATATAAAGGTGAACCCAGTCTGGTGTAGCAGAAGATAGTAGGATGATTGGGCTAAGCTACCTTCAAATCCACTTAACAATGGGCTATGCTGTATATAGGGTCTACATGTATGCTTCTTCTGCAACAAGTCTGGAACTAGGTAATCCTGTGGACGGTTTGTCTTCATGGATACCACAGTCTGAGAAGATGGCCCAACAACTGCCCCAAATCTTATCATTTATACCCAAGACCTCACTGCATTTTAACTGCACCTGTGGAGAGTGGGGGAAACTGATATGAATAACTTATAGTCTTCAGTTTTACATTCATAAGCCTATGATGGAAACACTGGTAATGTAATGGTTCAGAGCTACAGTTGCAAACCAAAAGATCAGCAGTTCAAATCTCCCAGGTGCTTGTTGGAAACTATGGGGCAGTTGCACTCTGTCCTATAAGTTTGCTGTGAATCAGAATTGACTTGATGTCAATGCGCAAGACAGTAGTGTCAAGGGGCAGAGGCCAGGAAATTCTGGGGAAACTACATTTAACTTCCCCTACCAGGAGTATCCACTGAAGCGCCCTGGTTTCAAATTATAAATTATATCCGAGTAAAGTGCAGGACTGGCGTATACAAACGCAAGAAAAACGGGAAGGAAAACAGAATTCTGTGAAGATTGTGAGGGCTGGAACTACAGAATTGCCTTTTTTTCTGGGTCTTGCAAGTTTTCTACCTTTGACAGGGTACAATCTTACCATTTTTCTACCCTCTCTATTAGTGGAAAATATTTGAGTTTTCCTTTTCTGACAGGTTTCCACCTTATACTAACTCAAATTTTCCTAGGGTTGCTGCAGACTAAAGATCTGGCAAGCTTCTTCTGCAAAGAGTACAGCCAAGAAAACCCTAAGAAGTAAATCTGCTCTTTAACACATGGGGTTGCCATCAGTTAGAACTGACTCAACAGCAATAGGTTCAGTTTCTTTCTTGTGGGGGTGGATTTTCTCAAATTTTATCCTCATAATCTTTTATGAGGTTTCTATTATGCCACTACCTTACACATTTATTTTTCATGCTGCTATTAATAGCTTCCATTTACTGAGCATTTACTCCAGGTCAAGCATTAAACTGAATAGTTCATATGTAGGCTAACTTACTTAACCTTCAAGATAACCTTGTAAGAAAATTATTATTACTTCCATTTTGTAGATCAGGAAGTGGAAGTAGAGAGAGGATTGATAGTATGCCTTTGCTAATGAGGCACTCTAACTTACAAGCCTGTTATTTAATCTTTTTTTCTTCTACCTTCCGTTGATAAAAACTCTCCTGATACTCAAACAGAGCTGGAGCCTCAGTCTTGGAAGGGGCAGGAGCTGATCTCTCTGAGATTTAGAGACTCTTCTGCCCTAGAGAAGGAGATTTGGGGGAGTTCTGTGGGACAGGAACAAGTCAAAGGAAAGAGTTTATTTGCTCAGTCATTAACAGAAATAGACTCCAGCTGACGTCCTTAAGATGTTTGCTAGTAGTAGTTGGCGAAAGAAGCATATAGAATCTTCTTGGCCCCCTAATGTTGTAAATATATCCCTGCAACTGAAGACTTAGCACAGAGAAATAGCAATTACAGAAAAGCAGACTTAAAATTAGCCAGAACTTTCTAGGTGAACTCTCTCTCATAATGTGTCCTTCAACCATGAGCAGGAAAATTTCTGATTAATGAATCTTCAAAGGAAATTCTAGAGTAAGATGAATTTTTAGAATCAGAAAACATTTCAATTCTATTTTAAAGTTTAAAATCAGATTCTGTGATTTGAAAAAAATAGTATATTTTGAAAGGAAAAAGCTTCTGATAATCGTATAGACTCATGCTAAGCTTTTTCACGATTCCTTTGTAACTCAGTGAAAATCAGTAAATACTTGAATAGAATTAAATAAAAGTCAGGCATATTTACAGTAAATAAGGGAGTATACTAGAGTGCTTATTGTCTATTCTTTGGACATCAAAGTAGGTAAGATGTGATTTAATCTGGAACATATTTGAGAACATAGAGCTCTACACCTGAATTAATGAATTTAGAGGCTAGAAGCAAGAGAATTTGGAAAATGGAAATGCCATTGTTCTGGGACCACTCATATCTTTCATAGGACATGGCTGTGTGGATAAGTAAAGATAGTTCCTACCTGCAGGAAAGAGGCATAATGATCACAAGCGGAGTGCCAAGCTTTGCATCCCGGAATGTGAAGTTATAAGTTATAGAGTGGAATCGTGTCACCAGAATAAGTTCTGCCAAGTTGTTTTCCTCATATAGAGTCTTTTGATTACTAGATGCCTGCTTGGTATTATTGTGCTAGTAAACTGGGTGTCAGGAAAGGAATCAGTGTATACCACAATGATATGTCAGGTCAGAGAAGTGTAGGTTACGCCGTGCTTTGCACAAACAGCATGAGTGTGTTAAAAGTTTCAGCAGCTCTTTTATGGATCATAATTAATTGTATGCATTCTTCTTTCTTTCCTAAAATATACTTTTAAAGTGTCATGTATTTATTTTAAAGTTACACAATTCATCAATACTTTCATTGTAAAATATGTGATCGAGAGAGCAGAAGTCTTCAATGACTGTCTTCCTTGTCTCAATCACTTCCTTACCACATCAGAGTGGTGTGTGTCCTGCAGACCTTTCCATGTATATGCCCATGTATACATGACCACACTGAGACATATAGTCATTTTACTTAGTCTTTCTTCACTAAAGTTACATCAGTGTTTCTACACAATTCTTCAATTTGCTGTTTGTGTTGAGCAAGGTCTCTTACCAACATTTTCATGTCAATATGTATAGATTTATTTCACCCATTTGACCATAGCATATATTCCATAGTTCTTGGTATTATAATCTGTTTAACAACTCTTCAGTTGATGGGCATTGCGGTATATTTTAGATTTTTAGATTTTCCCACTTCAATCAATGTAAAAATTTGCATCTTTGAGAACATTTAAAAAAAAAGAAAGATAATGGCAAACATATGCGTAGGTTAAAGTTATGAATGCAGAATTTCCCTCCAATTTACATCCATGTCACTACTGGAGTGTTCGTTTTCCCCAGTCCTTCACAAACATGGAATATTACTGGACTTTTTGTTGATTTTTAGGTAAAGACCAAATAAATATCTCACAAGTACAGTATTTCCTGAGGTTTACTGTACTCGGAATGATATTTCCTGTCTTGTCTTAAATCTCAAACAATTATGAATGCCTGTCTCGTGGGTAGTGTATATTCTGCCTCTGCTTCACAACTCATCCTTCCTTGTAACTTTTAAACAAACCCCAAACATTGCTTATCTGAATTTTTGAGTGACCGTAGCAGCAGTTTAAAAGGATCAGAAACATTGATCTGAGATGCTACCTTACCATATCTATTTCTTACTCCTTACATTAACAGTTCCCAGACATACTGAGAAAAAAAGCCTACATTCGCTTGTTGTAGCTCTATGCCATTGAATCAATTCTGACCCATAGTAGAACTATCCCACAGTTTTTTGTTTATAACTGTTACAGGAGCAGATCACTAGGTCTTTTCTCTTATAGAGTAGTTGGTGTTCGAACCACTGACCTTTTGGTTAACAGGCAAGCATTTAATCATTATACCACCAGGGCTTTTTGATTGACCTTATAACATACCTGGGTTTTTACTATTTTCTTTAAAATCAGCTTTGAAACACAGATATGATTCACTTACATGAGGAAATACAGTCCATGGTAAGCACGCTTATGTCCTATTTCAGTGTCCAAAAGAGGAATTAAAGCTCCTGATTCTCTGGCCTGGGAAAGTAGTCTTCCTCCACTTCTAAAAATGTCTTGGATTGTCCACTGAAGTGTCTAAAGATTCATCATAGAAAATTTTGTAATTTTGAGGGTAGTTTACTACATCAGCCTGTTTTTCACACATTATCTAACACACATTACACACTCAGCAAGTATGTGGTATTTGACTAGGGGAGATATGGTGGCACAGCACTTAAGAGTTTGGCCACTAATCAAAAGATCAACTGTTCAAATCCACCAGCTGCCCTTTGGAAACCCAATGGGACCATTCAACTCTGTCCTACAGAGTTACTACAAGTCAGAATCAACTCAGTGGCAAGTGGTTGTTGTTTGTCTAGGGTTAAACATACGATTCTCTCTGGAAGACATTTTTGTGTTCATCGTCCTCTTCCTTCACATTTTTCAAATGTCTCTTTCTATTGCTGTAGCAAAGTTCATTCTCACCTGTACACAGCTTACCCCTCAACTGCAGTGGAATAAAATGTGTAAATTCGCACATGTAGCAGAAGGTTCTGAGAAGCTATTAACTGAGAGAAACTAGCTATAATGGAATTTTATTTGAGAAACCAGGAGCCAGCCAAGCCAAATGTGAGAAACCAGGAGAGGTAACCTATTTTGGTTCTGCAGTGTTCACTAAATGCCACCAAATAGAAGAATATCAGCATTTTTCAGAATATTGACATTAAAAGCTAAAGCCAACCAACTTTTCATAATTGTGGAAGCATAAAACTTCATAAAGTCACTTTCTCTCTAAAATAAGGGAACCCTTGTGGTGTGGTGGGTAGTGCTATGGCTGAGGTTGAGAGTTCGACTCCACCAGTGCTCCTTGGAAACACCATGGGGCAGTTCTACTCTATCCTATAGAGTCTGTATTTTGCACTTGACTCAATGGCAAGGGCTTTTTTCTTTAAAATAATGTCCAAGTCAGTGAAATTAGTGGGGGGTAGAGGAAATGTATAAAATAATTTTAAAAAATGAACTTTGTTGATAAATCCTGTTATAAACCTGAGCTTCTCAACGATTAGGTATGTGTATATCTCGATCTGATACACTGCAGATAATCTATGAAGATTTGTTATGTCCTTCTCTAGGTAAATATAACAATTCTCTTCACTACTCTCCACAGTCTGGGTAAAAATTTTCTTCTTCAGAAACAGTCTAGGCCTTGCAAAGTCTCAGAGACCCTCATTCTATTAAACATCCTATCATTTGTATTCTGTCAGAAATGTTTTTGAAAGTGTTAATTCTCTTTACATGACCTCTATGTCCAACTACACCCAAAGAATATTTGTCCCTTCAAGTAAACTGCTGAATTTTCAACAGACAAATAAGTATGAGCTAAATGTGTCATCTTACAGCATTAACAGAAGAGTTATATACCTAAGTTCATTCCTTTGGCACATGAAAATTTACAAAATGGGTAGAGGAGGTCCAGTGAAATATTGCAGACTACCCTGATTTCCTATCCCTCCAGAGTCCTCACAGAATGATAGCAACGGAGTATGTTAAAGGTATAAGCATGTAACAACAACAACAAAAGAAATTAATGAGGAGTTTTTAATGGGTTAGAGATATCCCCCAGCTATTCCTTTGAAACCCTATAGAGTAATTCTACTCTGTCCTACTGAGATGCTATAAACTGGAATTGACTCAAAGGCAAACAGTAGAGATGTCTAGAATACAGAGCAGAGAAAGGATCCTCCAATGAGGCTGTCCTATTTTTGACATTTCACAGTGGTGATATTTGTGAAGCTACGGCAGCCACATTTGTCACTTTTTTTGATTAGCCTCGATAAATAGCCATGAGAAGTTACACAATTCCACAACACGTAGAAATTATTAGTTTGTTTTCAAAGTGGGTGTTCCATTCTCCAAACATTGCATGTAGTATATGAAACTTACAATGTGTATAATCATCCTACTGAAAGAATAATTCCAAGTTTAGTCAAAAAAATTGAGACAATAAAGTCTTTTGTCAATCAGACAATGCCTGTGCATCCATGTACTGCACTTTCCTGTGAAAACATTGCCACCGTTCATCACAGTGTGTGTGAGAACCTATCACAAACAATTTCTTGCCAAGCACAGTGACCACAGTGTGATGGATTTTGCATCTGTACTTGAAGCTTTACCCTCCCAAATTGTTTTAACTCAAGAACTGAAGCCCAACAATAATACATTGCTCCATATATTTGCTGTTTGGGCTCTGAAGCAATTGGAAGTTGACCTTGCTTTGGCCTGAAAAATCACGTTAAGTGACAAGGCCCATTTTTGGATGATTTTGTTAACAAACAGAACTGTTACATCTGGAGCAATGAGAATCCAACGGAGAGTCAAGAATGTCCATTTCATCCTCAGAAAGTTACTGTTTGGTGTGGATTTTGGCCTGGTGGAATCATTGGCCATTATTTTTCCCAAGGTGAACAAGGAGAGGCTAAGACTGTCAGTGGTGAAAAACAAAGGGCTATGATAACTGGATACTTTTTCACCATATTTGCCAGGTAACATCATAGCCATTTACCCAAAACTTTTCCAGACATAATGCCAACAAATGTACTTCAAAATAATAAAACAATTAAAACTCTATCATTTACACAACTTGTTTTTTTCAAGTTGAAAGATAGGACACCCTTACTGGAAAATCCTTTTTTAGAAGACTACCCAGTGACCAGCTTTTGTCTGTTGATGCTGATCTATGGTGACTTCATGTACATCAGAACAGAACCACACCGCATAGGGTTTTTTGTGTGTGTTTCTGAAAACATCTTTATTTCACCTTTGTTCCTAAACCACAGTTTTAGCTGGTTGACACCTTGCCACACACCGAAGTTGTTTCACTGTTTCCAGTTTCCACTGTTGCTGTTTATTTATTTGTTATTTCTTAAATATGTTTTATTTTGAATTAAGAACAATTTTGCAGTCTGTATCATGTTGCCATATAACACCCAGAACTTTCACTGCTGTTCTATTCTGGCTGTCCCCAACCCTCATGACAGCACACTTCCCCTTTTGTTCTAAATTTCTTGTGACCTTTTGACTAAGGTCTGGCCCTTCTTGCCCAATCATCTCAGCTCCAGTGAAGAACCTCTCAGACAACCCAGTCTGCATGTTTAAAGGTTTGTTCTTCTCCAGTCTCGCTCTATGTTTTGCATAGTACGGTTCAGTCTTTGTCTAGGGAGCTGGCCCTGGTGCTAGACGCAGTTAGGGGATACAGTCCAGGGATCACACTCCCAAATAGGACCTTCCTTTCAGAAGGACCATCAAGTGTGGTCTTTTGGAAGGTTCTAGCTCTTCTCTGCTCTGACAATATAAATTTGCATGCATATAAATTTGCATGCCCACCTATATGCAGCTTCCACTGCTCCCCCTGCCCAGTGACAGCACACTCTTCCTCTTTGCTCCATACAGGTCCCATCCTCCAAACAGTCTCCTTTCTCCTCCTCTCCATCCAGTAAGAGGTCAGCAGGATGATATCCTATAGATGCATAGAACCATAAAGTGCACCCAAGATATGGTCACTCCTTGTTGCCAAGTCCAATCCGTTCCTGTCCAAAGAGTGAACCTCCATTATGATTTATGGTCAGGGGCAGCATCAGAGCCAGGGGCCATGCTCCTAGGGGGACTCCAAAGCCCCTGGACCATCAGTTGCAGTCTTTTAGTGGAGATCTCAGGGTGCACCCCTTTTCATTCTTGTGTTGCCAGTGAGACCCAACTTTGTGAGCTCCATCATGGCTATCACCGGTACCATCCAATCCTTCCGGTCATGAGTCGCTGTAGACACCTGCTCATGTAGGCCTCTCTGTCCTCTGGGGACATGGGGGAACCATGTCGTTTTGGTCCCTGGTGATCATCCATTCCTGCTGAGTTGGGACCATTTGCTGTACCCTCAGATGGCAGCTTGACAGCTTTTAAGACCCCAGACGCCACTCACCAATGTGGGGTGTGGAGAGTCCTCATTAGTAAAACACTAGTTGTGCCAATTGGCCTCAATTTCACCTGAGGGCATGGTCCCTGGCCCTCCACCCCAGCTACTCTGTCCTTGCAATACTGTGTTAAGATGGAAGGAGTACTCAAGTTATGTTGAAATCCACTTAATATTGTTCTTCTTTCTAATGTGTGCTGTCACTGATTTCACCCAACAAAATTTCTATCCATTATCTAATCTAAACCCTCCCCCTACTCACCCTTTCTCCCTTCCCTCCCTTGCAGCCGTCAAAGAGTCTTTTCTTCTATGCATAAGCCTGTTTTTGAGTTTTTATCGTAAGGGTCTCATACAATGTTTGTCCTTTTGTTGCTGACTACTTGTACTCAACATAATGTCCTCCAATTGAAGCAAGATTACGAGATGTTTCCTGAAATCATAGTTGTCCTTTATCACTGCATAGTGTTCTAGTATTTCATTGAGTGTATATACCATAGTTTACCTATCCACTCCTCTGTTGTTGGGCATCTGGGTTGATTTCATCTTTTTGCTATTGCAGACTGTGCTGCGGCAAACATTAGTGTGCTTGTATCAATTGATGTGAATGGCCTTGATTCTGTAGGATACATTCCACACAGTGAAATTACTGGATCAAATGGTATATCTATATCCATTTTTTTTTAAGGGAACCCCAGATAGCTTTCCAAAGAGGTTGCACCATTTTACAATCCCACCAACAGTGTAGCAGAGTTCCACTTTCTCCACAGCCTCTCCAGCATTTGTTGTTTTGCATTTTTTGGATCATGGCCAACCTTGTTGAGGTGAGATGGTATCTCATTGTAGTCTTGATTTGAATTTGTTTAATAGCCAATGACTATGCACATGTCCGCATGTGTTTTTTGGCTGCCTGGATCTCCTCTTTAAAGATGTGTCTGTCCATCTCCTTTGCCCATTGCTTAACTGGATGATTTATCTTCTTTTTATTGATGTATTGTAGTACCTTATCGATTATGAAGATCAGGCAATGGTCTGACATACATTTTCCAAATACTTTCTCCCATTCTGTAGGTGGCCTTTTAATTCTTTTGACGAAGTCTTTGGATGAGCAAAAGTGTTTGATTCTTAATAGCTCCCATTTATCTATTTTCTGTTGATTGTGGTTTGTTTGACACATTTTGAAGTCTGTCTACATTGTGTATTAAAACTTCCATTGTTGTCCCTCCTTTTTCTTGGATGAGCGTTATCATTTTAGGTTTGATATTTAGGTCTTTTATCCAGTTTGAGTTGGTTTTTGTATAAGGTATAAGATATGGGTCTTGTTTCAGTTTATTGCAGATGGATATCCAATTTTGCCAGCATCATTTGTTGAAGAGACTGTTTTTACCCCAGTTTAACGTCTTAGGGCCTTGGTCAAATATCAACTGTTCATAGGCAGATGGTGTCATCTCTGGGGTTTCAGTTCTGTTCCCTTGATCTGTCTCTTTTTGTACCAGTATGAGACTGTTTTGACTACTGTGGCAGTATAATATGTTCTAAAGCCAGGTAGTGAGAGGCCTCCCAGTGTGTTCTTTTTCTTTACAAGTGCTTTACTTATCCGGGGCTTCTCCCCTTTCCAAACAAAGTTGGTGATTTGTTTCTCCATCTCACTAAAAAATGTCACTGCTTGTATTGGGATTGCATTAAATAAATAGATTGCTTTAGGTAAAAAAGACATTTTCACAATGTTGAGTCTTCTCATCCATGAGCAGCATAGATTTCTCCATTTATCTAAGTCTCTCTTAGTTTCTTGTAGTAAGGATTTGTAGTTATCTTTGTAAATGTCTGCTATTTCTCTGGTTAGATTTATTCCTAGGTACTTTATCTTCTTAGGGGCTATAGTAAATGGTAATGATTTGATGATTTCTTCATTAACAGTCTTGTTGTTGATATAAAGGAATCCTACTGATTTACTTATGTTTACCTTGTATCCTGAGACTTTACTGAACTCTTCTATCAGTTTGAGTAATTTACTTCCATATTCTTTGGGATTCTCTACACGTACAAGCATATCATCTGCAAATACAGAGATTTTTACTTCTTCTTTCCCGATGCAGTTACCCTGTATTTGTTGGTCTTGTCTAATTGCTCTGGCTAGAACTTCTAGTACAGTGTTGAATAGGAGAAGTGAGAGTGGGCATCCTTGTCTAGTCCCTGTTCTCAAGGGAAACTGTTTCAGTCTCTCTCCATTCAGGATGATGTAAGCAGCTGGCTTTGTATAAATGACCCTTACTGCATTGAGGAATTTTCCATCTATCCTATTTGGCTCAGAGTTTTTAGCATGAATGGCTGTTAGACTTTATCAAATGCCTTTTCTGCATCAATGGACAAAATCAGGTGATTCTCGTCTTTCGTGATAGCTGTGTGGTTAATCAGATTGTTTTTGTAATGGTCACTATGGGTCGGATCTGAGTCTATGGCACTTGGCAATGTTGAACCAGCCTTGCATCCCTGGTATGAATCCAACTTGGTCATCATGGATTTTTTTTTAATATGTTGTTGTATTCTATTGGCAAGAATTTTGTTGAAGATTTTTGCATCTAGATTCATGAGTGATATTGGTCTGTAGTTCTCCTTTTGGGTTGGGTCTTTCCCTGGCTTTGGTATCAGGGTTATGTTGGCTTCATAGAATGAATCTGGAAATATTCCATTCCTTTCTATACTGTGAAATAGTCTCAGTAGTATTGGAGATAACTCTTCTCTAAATGCTTGGTAGAATTCTGCAGTGAAGCCATTTGGGCCCAGGCTTTTTTTTGGCTGACAGTTTTTTGATGACTTTTTCAATCTCTTCCTTCGTGATGGGTTTATTAAGTTGTTCTACTTCACCTTGTGATAATTTGGGTAGGTGGTATGAGTCAAGAAATTTGTCCATTTCCTCTAGGTTTTCAAATTTGTTGGAGTACAGTCTTTCATAGTATTCTGTCATTATAGTTTTGATTTCTGTTGGATCTGTTGTGACAATTTCCCCTCTCATTTCTAATTTGGGTTATTTGTTTCCTTTCCCGCTTTTCTTTAGTAAGTTCAGCCAGTGGTTTGTCAATTTTGTTGATCTTTTCAAAAAACCGGCTTTTGGTCTTTTCAGTTTTTTCAACTGTTTTTCTATTCACTAATCTATTTAGTTCTGTTCTAATCTTTATGATCTGGTTTCTTCTGGTGCCTGAGGGATTCCTCTGTTGTTCTCTCTTTACATGTACAAGCTGTAGGGTCAGTTCTTTGATTTGATTTCTTTCTTCCTTCCAGATGCATGTATGGAGATAAACTGACCTCTGAGCACTGCTTTGGCTGTATCCCATAGGTGCTGGTAGGAAGTGTTTTCGTTTTCATTGGAATCCGTGAATTTCTTTATTTCATCCTTGTTTTCTTCTATAACCCATGGTTTTTTGAGCAAGATGTTCAGTTTCCAAGATTTCCACTTTCTATCTATGTTTTTTCTATTGATTTTGACTTTTATGGCTTTATGATCTGAGAAGATGCTTTGCATTAATTCAGTGGTATGGATTTTGTTGAGAATTGTTTTATGTCCTAACACATGCTCTATTCTGGAGAATGTTCCATGTGCACTGGAGAAGAAGGTGTAGTTGTCCGCTGATGGATAGAAAGTTCTGTATATGTCAAAGAGGTTTAGTTGGTTAATTGTGGCAATAAGGTCTTCTGTGTTTTTATTGAGCTTTTGTCTAGATGATCTATCCAATATTGACAGTGGAGTGTTGAATTTTCCCACTATTATTGTGGAGTGATCTATTTCCTTTTTGAGTGTAGTCAGTGTTTCTTCAATGTATTTAGGTGCTCTAACGTTAGCTGCATAAATATTTTATATAGTTAACTCTTGCTTGTGTACTCAACCTTTCAGGAGTAAATAGTGTCCATCCTTGTTCATGATGGTGGATTTTACATTAAAATCAATTTTATCTGAGGTTAGAATTGCCACACCTGCTCTTCTGTGTTCATTGTTAGCTTGATATATATTCTTCTATCCTTTAATTTTTAGTTTCTTCCTATCTTTAAGTCTAGAGTGATTTCCTTGTAGGCAACATATGGATAGGTCATGTCTTTTGATCCAAGATGTCACACGATGTCTCTTTACTGGAGCATTCAGTCCATTCACATTGAATGTAATTACTGCTAAGTATGTGTTCAGTGCTGCTATCATGATTTTTTTTGTGTGTTGATATTTTCTCTGTTGTTCTTATTAATCTGTTCTGGGACATTCTTTTTTGTGAGTTGATTTTTCACCTTTTTCAGAATTGGTTTTGTGGTTTTTCAGACTCCTGTGTTACATTTCTCGATACGGTATGCTGCATCTTTGTTGTGTTTTACAGCTGCCCCTAAAATTCCCCTTAATAAACTATATATAAAGCCCATTTTAATTACTACCAGCCTTGTCGACTTCCTCTCCATCTGAAAGGACTATAACGACTGCAGTACATCCCTCTTTTTAATATGATGGCGCCGTAGTTTTCATGATAATCACTGCGTTATTTCAGTATTAAAGCTTTGGTTGAGTTTAGAGCCTCCCCTAACTGAGTAGAATTCTGGATAATGTGTCATTCTAAAATATAAAGTTAGTGGTTTTGTTCTTCCAAGCCAAAGCCAAGAGATTCTTTCAGTATTTCTTGTAGCTTTGGTTTGGTTTTTATAAAGTCTCTGAGTTTCTGTTTATCTTTGAATGTCTTCATTTCGTTTTCATATTTGAAAGATAGTTCTGCAGGATGTATAATTCCTGGTTGGAAGTTCTTCTCCTTCAAGGCTTTGAATGTGTCATGCGACTGTCTCCGTGTCTGCATTGTTTCTGCTGAGAAATCTGACAAAAGCCTACAGAGCTTCCCTCTGAATGTTAGCTTTGCTTTGAGTCTTGCTGCCTTTAAGAGTTTCTGCTTATGTTTCATTTTATTAAGCTTGATTATAATGTGTTTTGGAGTCTTTCTTTTTAGATCTATATTGAGTGGCATTTGATATGCATCCTGGATATCTATATTCTCTTCCTTCATGATTTCTGGAAAGTTTTCTATCAGCAGCTCTGCCACAATACTCTCTGTTCTCAGGTGTCTCAGCCTGTTCAGGGACTCCAGTTAATCGAAGGTTTTTCCTCTCAGTAGAGTCCCACATGCTTCTTAATGCTTCTTCATTTTTCTTGTTTCTTTTTTCTGATTTCTGCTCATAGCTGCTGGAGTCAGTAGTTCTGTCTTACAAGTCAGAAAGTCTCTATTCAGTTTGTTCCATTCTGTTTTCTTGGCTTTGAATTGAAGTTTCTATGTCTTTGATTTTGTTCTTGATCTGTTGGATCTCAGAGTACTGTTGTTCCATCAGATCAAACAGCTTGCTTAATTTTTCATTTTGCTGTGCTGCATTTTGTATAAAGTCTAGAAGGGCTCTGTATATATTCCTTTTGTATTCACCTTCCAATAATTTCAGAAAAGTTTCCACGTCCAGAAACCTCCTTGGTTGTTTCATTTGGGGGCCTTCTGTAGCCATGGGTGATCTCCTGTTTACCATTTTCTCATCAGTCTGTTACTTTTTGCACTTCATGTGAGTCGATAAAGGCTGGGAGAGATACAGGAGGGATGGAGCACAGATGTTTCTCTAGGCCATCTTAAAATGAACAATAAAACGCTTCTGACTACTTCCCAAGTCAGTCAGGTTTTCAGGTGTGAAGGTTCCTTCTCCCAACTGGCAAAGCAAGCACCCCAGATGATATAAACTAGTTCAAAATACAGCAATGCCACTGCGCTATTGGCCTCCACTGACAGGCCCCAGCCACAGGTGACACTGTGTAAACTATTGCTTTTCTGACAGAAAAGCACTGTCCTGTGGGCAGGCACTGGCTCCCAGGCAAGTATTAGGTCCAGCTAAAATCTCTGCATCCAAGATGGTGTCCCACACAAGGGCTCCGCTGCTTCCGTACAAACCACACTGTGGCAGAGGGATCCCAAAAGACAGGCCAAAAGTGGCAAGATGCACAGAGTCCTAAACCTGGCTCCCAAAATATGGCAACTTTGCCTGCCTATCCCACCAACAGTCCATCCGAGACCACCCTCTATGCAACACCCAGCTCCTCCCACCAGCTAAGACAGAGGGAAAAAAAAGTCAAAATGGTGAGTTACCTTCAGTCCATGAGAGCCAGGACTAGCCAGGAGTGTGAATGAGTGAAAGAGAGGTTTTTCGTTCAGTAGTATGAAGTCCAAATTAACAGCCCTGTGCCATGTCCTGGGGCTCGCTAGGTGACCAGAAGGCTCCATTTGATTATCAATTCTGATCTTGGTTTCCAGTGGGATTCAGGGAGGCATGTGCTTAGTCCACCAGCTTGACTCCGCCTCCCCAAATCAATTTTGATAGTGGTTGAACGGTTTTACAGACCCACCAACAGTGCAGAAGAGTTCCAATCTTTCCACATCCTCTCCAGCATTTATTATTCTGTTTTTGGATTGTTGCCAGCTTTGTTGGGGTGAGATGATGTCTCATTGTGCTTTTGATTTGGATTTCTCTGATGGCTTGTGATCACGAGCATTTCTTCACACATCTGTTGGCAACCTGTATTTTTTCTTTGGTGAAGTGCCTTTTCATGTCTTTTGCCCATATCTTGATTGGGTTATTCATCTTTTTCTTGTTGAGATTCTGCAGTATCTTGCAGGGATTAGGTGCCAATCAGAAAACTGATGAGCAAATATTTGTTTCCACTCTATAAGCAGTCTTTTTATTCTTTTCATGAAGGCTTTGGATTAGCATAAATGTGTAATTTTTAAGAGTTCACAATTAGCTATTTTCATTTCTGATGACTGGGAGTTGTTGGCGGTTTCTGGTAGACTGCTGATGCCATTGTTTGGAGCTTCCAGTATCTTCCCAATATTTTTCCAAGAATTTTATTGTTTTAACTTTTATATTTACATTTTGAATTAGCTTTTGTACATGGAGTGAAATAAGAGTCTTCTTTCATTTTTTTTGTAGATGGATAACCAGTTGTGTCATCAACATTTGTTGAAGAGACTGTCTTTTCCCCAGGTCAAAACCTTTGGGCCTTTATCAAATATCAGCTGTTCACAGGTGGGTGAAGTTATATTTGGATTCTGAATTCTTTTCCATTGGTCTATGTGTCTGTTTCTGTGCCAGTACCAGGCTATCTTGTCTGTGGCAGCATAGTAGGTTTTAAGGTCAGGAGCAGTGAGGCCTCCCACTTTGTTCCTCTTCTTGAGTTATAATTTATTTATCTGTGGCTTCCTGCCTTTCCATATGAAGTTGGCGATTTGTTTTGCCATCCCATTAAAAAGTGCTGCTGGAATTTATATTGGGATTGCATTGTATGTATAGATTGCTTTGGGCAGTAGATGTTTTCACAACGTTAAGTCTTCCTATCCATAAGGAAAGTAGGTTTCTCCACATACGGAAGTCTCTAGGCTTCTTACAGTAGGGTCTTGTAATTTTCTTGTAAGAAACGTACATTTCTGGTTAGATTTATTTCTAGGCATTTTATCTTCTTTGGGGCTATTGTAAATGCTGTTCATTTGGTGATTTCCTCTCCAGTGATCTCTTTATTGGTGTAAAGGAATCCTACTGATTTATTTATTTTTATCTTATAGCCTGATACTTTGCTGATCTCTTCTATTACTTCCAATAATTTATTTATAGATTCTTTAGGGTTTTCTGTCTATAGGATCATGTTGTTTTTGCGAAGTGCCACTGAGTCAGTTCTGACTCACAGCAACCCTATGCATAACAGAACAAAACACTGCCCATCTTGTGGCACGTCCACAATCCTTTTTATGCTTAAGCCCATTGTTACAGACACAGTGTCGATCTATCTCGTCAAGTGTCTTCCTCTTTTTCACTGACCCTCCACTCTACCAAGAATGATGTCTCCAGGGACTAATCCATCCTGACAACGTGTCGAAAGCATGTAAGATACAGTCTTACCATCTTTGCTTACAAGGAACACTCTGGTTGTACTTCTTCCAGAACAGATCTGTTTGTTCTTTCAGCAGTCCGTGGTACGTTCAACACTCTTCTCCAGCACGATAGTTCAAAGGCGTTAATTCTTCTTCTGTCTTCTTTCTTCCATGTCCAACTTTTGCATGCATATAATGTGATTGGAAATACCACGGCTTGGGTCAGGCCCACCTTAGTCTTCAAAGTGACATCTTTACTTTTCAATATTTGAAAGAGGTCTTTGGCAACGGACTTTCCCAGTGCAATGTGTCTTTTTATTTCTTGACTGCTGCTTCCATGGGCATGGACTGTGGACCGAAGTAAAATGAAATCTTTGACAACCTCAGTGTTTCTCTATTTATGACAATGTTGTTTATTGGTCCAGTTGTGAGCATTTTTGTTCTCCTGATGTTGAGGTACAATCCATACTGAAGACTGTGGTCCTTGATCTTCATCAGTAAATGTTTCAAATCCTCTTCATGTCCAGAAAGTAAGGTGGTGCCATCTCCATAACACAGGTTGTTAATGAGTCATCTTCCAATCCTGATGCCTCGTTCTTCTTTATATAATCCAGCTTCTCAGATTATTTGCTCAGCATACAGATGGAAAAGGTATGGTGAAAGGTTACAACCCTGATGCACACCTTTTCTGACTTTAAACTATGCAGTGTTCCTTTGTTCTGTTCAAATACAGATTCTGAAGAGCACAGTTAAGTGTTCTGGAATTCCCATTCTCTGCAGTGTTAGCCATAATTTTTTTTACTTGTATTTCTCTTCTCTTTTCTTAAAATTCCTGACTTCCTTTTTACCTGGCCCAGGAAGTCACACATTAAATGTCAGGGGCCACTGAGATAGCAACATTTACAGCTTTGACAGCTTTTTAGGTACATCAGTCTAGGGGAGAGACAAGCAGAGATGCTAAGGCAGAGATGCCAGCCATCTCAGGCACCAGAGACAACCAGGAGTAGACCCCAGATTTTTGATGTGTGCATACCACCACTGAGGCCTTCTCCAACCCAATACCACTCTCGGATAGGGGCCCCTCACAACTGCTGACAGGAGCCCTCGCATACTGCCGTCAGAGAGGAACAACTCCCAAATGCTCTCAGAGAGGAACTCCTTCCCACTGCTCTCACTGTGTCTCTGACCCTACCATGTGCACATAGCCCCTCATATAAAAACTCCCTGTTAAGCCTGCCCACTTCAGACAGGCCTAGAAATTTGAGTATGTCTGTGCCCCATTTTCTTGCTGGTATAACACGGTTAATAAACTTTTTGATCACTCACCCACAATATCTGTCTCAGGGATTGACTTCTGGGGGCAGATAACGAGAATCTGGAATTTGTCCAGTAACAATTTTGGTGAGCCAGCAAGGAGGCACATGGTGCCCAGGCTTCTCAGCCTCCTGGTGGGACAAAAGAGGCCAGCTGAGCTCCCTAAGCAGCCACAGTGACTTGGGGCCACTGCCTACTCCATTATTCCTGCTGGTGGTAATTGTAAGAACCTATCAAAGGTCACTTAGGTTATTAAGCTACATGCCATCTTCTGCCTCCATTGGCACCCTCAGACTGGACTAGCAGGTCTGCATTCCTCTCTCTATCTCTGAGGAGGTAGAATTGATTGAGACCTCAGAGAGAGATAATGAAATTTTAGGTAATTCACACTGTTTGATAAGATGTAATGAAACCTTATGATGTAATGAAATATTGTGAGTCCTGACTACTGTTCTGTGACAAATACCTACCCTTTTGAATTCTGGCTATGAAAACTACTTGAAATGTAACCCAGATGAGACCTTTTTTTGTTTTGTTTTGTTTTTCGAGAAATTATTCTCACTGTCCTCTGGATTTGCTGGCTATCTGCAAATAAAGCATTGATTCCCATGCAGTCTCTGATTTTTGGCTGTCAGTGACAGGCAGAATGAACTTGCTTTAGTTCGGCAGCATTTCTGATGACTGTGGCAGGACTTTGGGGACCCCACTAGTAAGTTCATTCCCAGGGAAGAGCCAACTTTTCTCTCCTCCATTTTTCTCCTACACCTCTAAAAGCCCTCATTGAAAAGGTGGAGAGCTGTTGTGGCACTTGAAGAATTCTTACCAGGGCACTCCCTGGTGAATTCTGAAGGCCTGACTGCCTATGCCACCCCAGTAACTCTGGCACAGAAGGGTGAGGGTAAATATCTGTTCCATTTGAAGGCCAAGGATAAGGCCATAAAATAATTTGTGGTCATGGGTCAGACATTTAAGAGCCAAAGGGCATCCGCTGCTTGAAGGCTCCCGTAATAGAATAAGGGGGTACATGGAGCAGATGAAGAAAATGTCAGCCCCCTGCAAGACAAATTCCGTGCAACACAATAACACACCAGTCCAATCATAATGCTACCCTTTTCCCTCTGCTGTCCCATTAGGTTAAAAAGCAGACTCTTTGGCCTCCTCTCCTTTCCTCTCTTCTTCTGCCTGACCAGGGACAGAGAGTGTTTGGAGGAGTCACCCTTGTATGCCTAGACCAGTGGGTCCAGAGATGCAGATTCCCAACACTCTGAGCACTGCTGCTGAGAATCTTATTCTTGGGAGCTTCTGAAAGCCAGCCAGCCATGCCCAGCATCAATTCACTGATTTAAAAAGGGTTCCAAGTACTTTATTCTGTCTGCATGCAGAAAACTCAGGTTTTCATCAGGGTTTGAACATCTGTCTGTGTTGGTACTGCCTGTCTGGTAAGAAAGGAACAGAATGTCTGTCGCAACTAAGAAAGCTTTCTCTGTATCTGTATACTCTGTAATATGGTAAATAAGGCCTTTGTTCCTAAGAAAGCCCATAATGCAGATTCTGTCTGGTTTCAGTATGGGTACCCACCAGTGACTAAAGATCAAATGAAGTTTTACTGTAATATGGCCTGGCCAAGGTACTAACTAGACTCCAGAGAAAGTTAACAATTGAATAGATCCATCTTGCAGTTAAAGCTCTTCTGTCAAATCAGAAAAGTTCTCACTAAGCTCAATTTTAATTAAAGAAACAGTCTGTGTGTGTATCTGGTGAAGCTGGATGTGTGTGATAAAGTGTTTGATAAATGTTTTTATAGTGTGGTTTGATATTTGCCTTTGCGAGATTTTAAAAATGTCTTCATTATTGTTGTACTCACACAAACTGTTTGTAGGGAACCCAGATTTGTAATTTTTGGTGAAAAAGTGTCTTCTGTCTTTGCCAACATACCTAATTTTTATGAGTCTTGCTTGAGCTAAATTAAAGTTGATAAAGAAGCCAAATTTCAAGTATATCCAGACATATTGTCACTGCGCTGAAGCAAACCGAACTTTACAGCCTTCCATTAAAGAGATAACTTTGTCTTAAAGAGAAAGTAACAATTCCAAAATAGTAGAAGGGAAATTAATGATCTTCTGCCCTCCAAAAAGAAGTAGAGAGCAGGGCCGAAAGTACCCTCAAGTCATAGCCACAGGGAAACTTTTGAGAAGAAAAAGAAAAAACAGATCAGGATGACTACTTTACTTTGATTATCATAAATTGGGTAAATCTAGAAAAGACTTCTCACTTTTGCAGGACCACTCTCAGACCTATTTGAGAGGTTTAGAGAGATGTCTTTATCAGGATGGGCCTTTGTGATTTCCAAACCAGCTGAACAGAGACTTGTGTAATTTCTAAAAGCCATCTGATAAAACTTTAGGAGTTAATTAGAATGTTAAGTAGAATGTTTAAACAAGCTTTGTTTCAGCCCTGGACTTTAAGATAACTGAGTTTAATAGACACCTAATATAATGTAAATTTATATGTTGTTTACCTCTCAAGCAACAAGGAAATTAAGTCTTAATGAGTAAGCTCTTTGTTATTTAAGGGATTATACTATAGAGGTCTGCTGAAAAGTGTTTGATATAGTCAAAAGTTTTGTTTGATAAAAGTTCAGTGGTTTCATTTATGAGATTTTTTAGAACATTAATGTTGGAAAGAATTGGCTTGTTCACTGCTGAATAACAATTTTTTTCTGATTGCTGAGTAAACAGCTAATTTGTTCCTTGTATAATCTCTCTTGAAGGTAAAGATTTGATCTGTCATTGAAATAAGATTTCCTGAGTTGGAAAATCATGCCACAAGACTTAATAGAGAAAAAGGGAGGGTTTTTCTTACTTTTAGATCTTTAAATAACTTGTTTCTTGTTGACACGTAACAAACTTCTGACAACTCTGAAACTTCATGGAAAGCCAGGAGTGTCCTTTTCTGAGGGAAAAGGTAGAAGGAGTCTTATCTGATAAATTATACGACATGGATTGAAATCAAGTGCCCAGTTCTCACTGGCTTGAAATTTGTGTTGGTTATTTCCTCTTATGTTTTTGCCTAATATCATTTAACAAATACATAATATTAAGTCATAATTTTATAATTATTTCTTAATTGCTAACTGGAGAAACCCTACTGACATACTGGTTAAGTGGTATGCTTGCTATACAGAAGGCCAACAGTTCGAGTCCACCAGGTGCTCCTCAGGAACTCTGTGGAGTGGTTCTTCTCTGTTCTGTAGGGTTGCTATGATTCAGAATTAATTCCACAACACTTGGTTTGGTTTTAATTGCTAACTCGACTATAACCTGGTATTATTTTAATATGACATCATCAAAGTCAATGCTTTGGAGAATTCAGATTATTTACCCATAAATCTATTTTATAGAAAATTAATAATCTTGGTATATCCTGAGTATGTGGTGTCATGCCTCAAGAGTATTATATATGGTATCTGAAGTTCTTTAATAATATGGATAATGATTATACGGAAAATTACTGCCTAAAGTTTTCTAACAGATTGAATTTTATTTGCCCCTTACATTTTGCTTATTTTTACTAATCTCAAACATATTGTTTTGTCATCTATGGTTTTTGTTGATTTTCTGAAAACATTTGACCTGAATATCTCAACAAAGATTTTATACTTATGAAAAGACCTGTGGCTCGAGATATCCAAGACTCTTGTGCAGAACTGATGGCCTCACTAGCTGCAGCTGGTCCAGAATTAAGTAAAACAGAGAACAATTACATGAGGCTGGGTAAATGAATATACTATGGGTCTTATGTAAAAAATATTGCTGATGTTTTGAGGTCTTACTTTCTACATATAAGCTAAATTAATTTAATGGATTTATTAACATAGAATCTGAGGTTTTATAAAATACAATTACTGCTGAGGTGCATGAAAAATGATTACTGATGCTATTTATGTATCAAATGTCTCATGCCTTGCTCAGAGGCCGTGTGGTCATAATTTCATTGGTTCTTTCAGATAACTGGCCTGATACTGTTGGTGTCCTGATTCTACTTCATAGTTCACTGTATGATGCTTGAGATCTTGAAAACCTGATAATATTCAATTAATATCCTTTTAACTGAGAGCTTTAGGAAAGCTGATTCCTAAAGCCACTTCAATCAAATGATAATCTAGATAGACTAAGTTTGTCTATTTTACTCTAGGTGTTCTGTTTTATAAACATAAGGGAAAATAAAAAGATCCTATGTGTACAGACATTTACAGCTCTCTATCAGAACTGCAGACCCCTCTCTCCTGATTGGTAGAGGAGGCCTTTAAACTGTATAATAACAAGAAATTTGGTGACAGAAAAATATAATATATAAATGAAAAAGGCCCAATTGTTGGCTATACCCCTCTGGTACCCACCTCAAGGTAACCCAGTTGGCCCCCAAGATCAAGACTGGGATCACCTCACTGGCTGATGAGTACTGACCCCAGTGAATGCAAGTACTGTCAAAAACTGAGGCCAGGAGAGTGGAATGTCCTGGGGACACAGAAACAGGATGCCTAGCTGACTTCCCAAGACCCAGATGGGCAGAACTTCTTCCTATAATGACTCTCAGAAGAGGGATCTGAAAAGACAGACTACAGACAGAGCCCCGAGAACCACTTAGCTCTCAGTCACAAGGTCGACATCCCCATGGGGAAACCAAGGATTACACTTGATATGGAAAGTAAAGTCTTAGACACAAAAAGCCACCTTCTCTACCTTAAACAGCCCACTCTCCAAGCAGGACTACGTAATTACTGACTTGGACTAAAAATCCAAGGTGAAAAGTTACTTTTGTGTTTGATGCAGTCACAGTTGTTGAGACAACACCACGTAGGAGAAAAATGGAAGAGACAGAGTATCAACAAAGAAGGGACAAAGACAAGGGAAAAGAAGAGAAGGAAAGAAAACAGGGAGAAAGGAAGATAGACTAAGGAAGTGAAAAGAAGATAGAAAAAGGAGAGGAGGACAAAAAAACTAGGTAACTCCAGTCTGGGTTTCCAAAAAGACTTATATCTTTCAGACTGCAACAATTCCAAATAAAATAATGTCTCATGGGTCCTCTTTGATGCTCAGCAATTGTCATCCTGGCCATTATAAATGATTAACACTGTCGAAGAGATATTTCTACTCAGATAGGCAGGCCTACACCCTTACTGCACGAAGAAGAGACCTCCACGCATATTCCCGTAAAAAAAAAAATTTTGAGCACGAAATCTCTCAGGGGAGTTAAAGTAGACAAAATATATTTAACAAAAAATGTTAAAGACCAGGACTACTACTTTCACAGTAAGTGAAAGAACTAAGAATTGTAAAATATTGATTAAAAAAATCCTTGCCTTATATCTCAGGCTGACTAAAACAAACCTGGAGACTAAAGTTTTTTTGAGAACCTCCCCAGAAGACAGAGACAGATAACATCACCCACCTTGCCCAGGGACCTGAGAAAGCTTCAGAGTCCAGATAACATCACAGTTCCTCTAGCAGCATGAAGGCTTCTTCAGCCGGAATTTGACAAACTGTTTTCGTGGTTTCCCAACCTAGGCTGGGTACACATGCTAATAATGGAAATCATAATCATAATTGTTTGTGGATTGTTTGCTGCTTTATACAATGTATGCCCTGCCTCATGACTTACTGTACCTCATATTGGTGTTAAATGTAAGAACCTAACGAAGGCCACTTAGGTTATTAAGCTACATTCCATCTTCTGCCTCAATTATCACCCTCAGACTGGACTAGCAGATCTGCATTTCTCTCCCTATCTCTGAAGAAATAAAATTGATTAAGACCTCAGAAAGAGATAATGAAGTTTTGAGTAATTCACACTGTATGATATGATGTAATGAAATATTGTGATTCCTGACTATTGTTCTGTGACAAACACCTACCCATTTCACCCCTATAAATACCACTGGAAATGTAACCCAAATGGGACAGGTGTTTTTTTTTTGTTTGGGGATTTGGGGTTTTTTTTTTTTTTTTTTTTGAGAAATTATTCTTACTGTCTTTCAGATTTGCTGGCAAGTTCAAGTCATTTTCATCTAATATTTTGATACAGCATTTTCAGCGCTTCCAAATAGTAAACTTGGTTAATTGTCCGGTTTGTACAAATTCATAATGAACAATCTCTCTTGTATCACAAAAGGTTAGTAACATAGTTTTGACTGTTTATCTGGACTGACAGAACCTCTTGGTTGTGGAGAACTGGATGACTTCCATTGTGAATTGATGTTTTGTTTCAGAGTCATATTGGTACACTTATGTTTCATCAACCAGTGATAACATGGCCCAGAACATCGTCTTGCCTCCCCAGAAGGTCTTGGCAAACTTTAACCCTCCTTTGCTTTGGTCCATCATTGAACACCTTCAGGACCATTTCTGCACACATCATTCCCATGTCAAGATTTTCAGTTAAGGTTTTCATAACTGTTTTTCTATCGATGTTTACTTGGTCTGCCATGCTTCTCACAGTCAGCCAACAATTGTGATGCACAATTTGGTGAATTCTTGCAATGTTTTCATCAGTTCCGCTTGTCACCGGCTCTGACATTCTCAGGACAGCACACAAAGACATGCAACAACAATGAACACCACTCAGCAAGATACTGCCACATGTTGACACGAACATAGTTGTAAGACACTAATATACCAAAATTATGAAACCTTGCAGAGTTGTTTACACAGTGCTGCCAACCTAAGCACATGGTAGCAAGTTTGCAAACTTAATTGTCAGACCTTGTATCATCTGCAGATTGCTAATGAGTCATCCACCAATCATGATTGCCCCTTTCTTCTTCATCCAAGTCCAGCATCTTGAATTATTTGTGCAGCATACAGATTAAACTAGTATGGTAAAAGGATATAATCCTGACACATACTTTTCCTGATTTCAAACCATTAAGTGGCCCTTTGTTCTGTTTGAATGATCACTTCTTGGTCTATGTACACATTCGTTATGAGAACAGTTAATAGTTCTAGAATGGCCATTCTTCAAAATGTTATCCATAATTTGTTATGATCCATTCGGTCAAATGCTTCTGCATAGTCAATAAAACACAGGTAAACATCTTTCTGGTATTCTCTGCTTGCAGCCAAGATCCAACTGACATCAGTACTGATATCCCTCATTCCATGTCCCTTTCTGAATCTGGCTTGAATTTCTGCCAGTCTCAGTCAAGGTATGGCTGCAACTATTTTGTATTATTTTGTGTGTGACATTATTGATATTGTTCAATAATTTCCAGCTTATGTGGGGTCACCTTTCTTTAGAATGGGCACAAATATGAAACTCTTCCAGTCAGTTGGCCAGGGAGCTGTCCTCCAAACTTGTTAGCATACATGAGGGAGCACTTCTAGCACTGCATCCATTTGTTGAAACATCTTGATATTCTGCCAATTCCCAGCGCCTTGCTTTTTGCCCATGCTTTCAATGCACCTTTGACTTCTTCCTTCAGTACCATTGCTTTTTGATCATATGCTGCCTCCTGAAATAGTTGAACATCAAGTAACAGTTTTTTGCTATAGTGACTCTATGTAGTCCTTCCATTTCCTTTTGATGCTTCCTACATCCTTCAAAACTGTAACCCTAGATTTGAATTTTTCTTCTTAAATTCTTTCAGCTTGAGAAATGCTGAGTATGTTCTTTCCTTTTGTTTTTCCATCTGTAGGTCTCTGTATACTTCATTATGGAACTGCCCTTTGAAATATTCTGTTCAATTCTTTTCATCATTTCTTCCATTCATTTTAGCTACTCTGCATTCAAGAGCAGCTTTCAGAGTCTCTTGTGACATCCATTTTGGTCTTTTCTTTCTCTGTCTTTTTAATGACCTCTTGTTCTCTTAATGTATGATGTCCTTGATGTCATTCCACAACTTGTCTATTCTTAAATTATCAGTGTCCAGTGCATCCAATCTGGTACTGAGATGGGGTCTAAATTCAGGAGGGGCTCAGAGAAACTTTAGTTTATCCAAAGTCACACAAGTGGTTAAGTCATGATCTGGGACTCATACCAGGTCTTTTGACTCCAAAACCCATATTCTTTCATAAATTACTTTCTTACCCTTAGCTAGGAATTCATGGAATTGTCTTGGAGTTGCCCTTGGCACTGTTGGCTTTCTCAACCGAAGCACAGGGAAGCATTCTGAGTGACTACATTATTGTTGTCCACCAGGGGGCATGACTTGACCAGAAAATAAAAAAAGAAAAGAAAAACCCACGTTTTGATTAAATTTCCCTAATCAGTTTATTTCTTAACTTTATTTCTTTAACTAGGAGAGAAATTAAAGGATTTTTTGATATTTCTAACAGTAAACTTCCAAGTAGTTTTAGTGCCAAGCGTAGCACTCCCAAATTCCAGAAACACTTTTCCCATAATCAGGCCACGGGTAGCAGTGGAGTTGGAACCCTTCAAGAAGAAGGGGGAAGCTCTTCAGAGTCCTTACACAGCACCCCTTTCCTGGAACGTCAAGAGAGCTTAAATTGCAAGGAGGTGGATGGGAGCTCTCTAGGACTGAGATTCCAGTGAGATCCTACATTTAAGAATAAGTTGAAGAGTAAGCTGACAGCTTCTCCAAGGCTGAGGTCAGTCACCGTTCTCATTCAGGTGATTTTCAACTCTAAGTCCAGCTTTGCAAGAATACAGATCTGCATTAGACTTCCCCCTTCTCGTTAGGCTCCATTTCTAGACTCACCCGCCCACTCCAACACATCTCCCACAAACTTTTCAAAACTGCACTGCATACTGGCTCCCAGAGATCTCCCAAATTCCAAAACTGCTTTCCTCACAAACAAACTTTCCAGTACCCTCAAAGCTAGCATTAAAAATTGTCCCCTCCTTACTGAAATGTGAGCAAAAAGGGGCTGGAGAGAAAATTTACAGAAGTGGCCATGGTATATGGAGACCCTGACTCCTGCCCTGAGTGGCCTACCTGTTTCCTGGGGTTCTGGCCCTTAGCCTTAACACAGATGGTAGCTCATCTAACATGATGTAAAGGTACAACATGTCTTTCATGGTCATTTTCACTATTTCCTTAAAGGTACTGCTAGCATTCATTCATTCACTCATTCAACAAATACTTGTTGAGTATCTAAAATGTAAAGCATGACTGACATTGGACCAGGTGTTGAGGGAGTATAACAAAATTAGGTCTTTGTTTCACAGAATTTATATTCTAGCGTCAGAGTGCTCCAAACTCCTTGCCAAGCCAACACTGAATTACTCCAAGTCAAAGAGATTGGTCTGGAGGGCAGAAGCTGAACTGACTGTACTTCAAGAAGGAAATCAACTACCTCAATCAAAAGGAAAGTTCTTGGACCTTTGACAAGATCATCCCTTAAAAAGGGTGGAAGAATGCAAGAGGGATGCTGAGACTAAGGAAAGGGGAGGGGACATTGCAAGCTGTCCTTTTGCATGAGCTTTTCAGTGAAGTTCTTGTCTGCTTAATTTGGTGACTTCCTCTGCATAGAAAGCTATGACTGACTGGCTGGAAGGACGAAAGGAAGGGCCAAATCTTACAAGGAAATGGTATTTCCTATAAAAAATATTCATAGTTACGAACTAGCCTAATTCATATGTATTTCTAACCACGTGAAGTACCGGGGAAATATTTCTGAGCAACAATGCCTCCACTGTATGCAGACATAAAGATCATCCCATCTACTGCATTTAAAATGCTCCACTTAATCTCTGTACTTCCTGCCATTATATTTTTTACAAATAACTGCTGTCTGCACTCTTTAGTAATAAACCACTCTCTGACCCATAACAGGATTTTTCAAAATGTGAGAACCACAAACCTTAGGGACACTGACAGCTTGTGAGAAAATATAAATTCCTGGGCCTTAGCCTAGTCTTGGTGAACCAAGGGGGCCAAAAATGGGAGCCAGAAATCTGTTTCTAAAAGGTTCCCAGATGACCAACTTATGCTGCTTTCACAGGCATTGATTGTGGATTCAAGTACAATGGAATCCTTGACTATCTGAATATTTTCTCCAATTATCACGATGTTGGTTATTGATCCAGTTGTGAGGATTTTTTCTTTCTTTCTTTTGTTGTGATTAAGTGAAAGTATACAATCCAAATCAATTTTGCATGCCTGCCTATCTGCATCTCCTCTGTTCTCCTTGCCCCGTGACAGTGCACTCCTCCTTTTCATTCTGTAACTTGTATCCTTTCAACAAGCTTCTATCCCCTCCTCTCTACACTCTTCTCTGCCATCTAGGAAGAGACCAGTAGGACAGCCTCCTACAAATGCATCAGTCTGACATAAAGTACACACACCGTATGGTCACATTGCGTCCCCAAGTTTAGTCCATTTTTATCTAAAGAGTCCATGTTGGTAGTGTTCTCTAGGCAGAGGCATGCTTCCAAGGGATCCCCCAGGCCATTGGACCATCAGTTCTGGTCTTTTAGTAGCGTTCTTAAGCTGCACCCCTCTTTTTCTCATGTTGTCACAGGGACTCAATGTTGTGTGCCCCATCACAGCTATCCTTGATGATAGCCAGCACCATCTGGTTCTTCTGGTCACATGTTGATAGTCTTCTGGTCACATGGGTCCTTCGGTCTCCTGGGCTCTTATTTCCTCTTGTCTTTGGTGCTTTCAGTGATTGTCTGTTATGGCTGAGTTGGGATCTACTGGTGTACCTCAGATGGCAGCTTGCTAGCTTTTAAGACCCCAAATGCCACTCACTAATATGGGGTGAAGAAGCCCTTCCCAGCAATAGGCTAATTATGCCAATTGACCTAGATGTCCCCTGAGAGCATGGTCCCCAGACCCCGCCCCTGCTACTCTACCCTTCAATATTGGGTTAACACTAGAAGAATTTTCAGTTTGTCATGAAGTCCAGTTAAGGTGACCTACTTTCTACTGTGTCCTGTCATCACTTTCATCTAACCAAATTTCTATCAACTATCTAATCTACGACCAAGCCTCACCCTCCCTCCCCACCCCTGTAGCCATCAGAGTCTTTTCTTCTGTATATAAGTCTATTTTTCTGTCCTTATAGCATGGGTCTCATACAATATTTGTCCTTTTGCTGCTGATTGATTTCACTAGCATCATGTCTTCCAGTTGAAACCAGGCTGTGAGATGTCTCCTAAAAGTATCAGTTTTTTATCATTGCATAGTGTTCCGTTGAGCATATGTACCCTAGTTTGTTTATCCATGCATCTGCTGATGGGCATCTAGGTTGATTTTTGCTATTGTGGACTGTGCTGCAATAAACATTTGTATACATGTGTCTGTTCATGTGACAGCCTTTGTTTCTGAAGGACAGATTCCAAGCAGTTGGGATTACTAGATCAAATGGTATATCTATTTCAAGCTTTTTAAGAAAGTGACAGATTGCTTTCCAAAGAGGTTGTACCATTTTGTAGGAGAGTTCCAACCTGTCCACAGACTCTCCAGTATTTGTTGTTTTGTGTTTTTGGATTACGGCCAGTCTTGTTGGAGTGAGATGGTATCTCATTGTAGTTTTGATTTGGATTGCTCTGACAGCTAATGATCGTGAGCCTTTCCTCATGTGTCTTTTGGCTGCCTGGATGTCCTGTTTAGTGAAGTATCTGCCCATCTCTTTTGTTGAACACTTGCTTGAGTTATTTACCTTTTTCTTGTTGGTATTTTCAAGTACCTTGTAGTTTATGGAATTCAGACATCAGTCTGACATGTATGGTGCCCAATATTTTTTCCCATTCTGTAGGTGGTCTTTAAATTCTTTTGATAAAGTCTTTGGATGAGCCAAAGTGTTTGATTCTTAGTAGTTTCTATTTATCTATTTTCTTTTCTGTTGTTCATGCTTTCTTTGTGAGATTTGGTAGTCTGTCTAAGCTGTGTATTAAAAATTCCATTGTCAACCCTATTTTTTCTTGCATGATCTTTATCATTTGAGGTTTGATATTTAAGTCTTTGATACATTTTGATTTAGTTTTTGTATAAGGTGTGAGGTATGGGTCTTGTTTCAGTTTTTTGTAGGTAGATATACAATTTTGCTAACACCACTTGTTAAAGAGACTGTCTTTACCCCAATTTACAATCTCAGGGGCTTTTTCAAATATCAACTGCTCATAAGAGGATGGTGATATCTCTGGGGTCTCAACTCTGTTCCATGGGTCTATATGTCTCTTTTTGTACCAGTACTAGGCTGTTTTGACTACTGTAGCAGTACAATACTTTCTAAGACCAGGTAGCATGAGGCCTCCCACTGTGTTCCCCTTCTTCAGTAGTGCTTTACTTCTCTGGAGTATCTTCCTTTTCCAAAGTTGGTGATTTGTTTCTCCATCTCATTAAAGAATGAAACTGGAATTTGTATTGGGATTGCATTGTAAATGTAGATTGCTTTGTGTAAAATAGACATTTTTCACAATGTTAAGTCTTTCTATCCATGAGCAGGGTAGGTTTCTCCATTTGTGTAAGTCTTTTTGTTTTGTTTTGTTTCTTGTAGTGAACTCTGTAGTTTGGTCTGTATATGTCTCTTATTTCTCTAGTTAGATTTATTCCTAGGTATTTAACCTCCTTGGGGGCTATCGTAAATGGTATTGATTGGTGATTTCTTCTTGGATGATTTCTTTGTTGGTATAAAGGAATCCTACTGATTTACTTATGTTTATCTTATATGCTGATACTTCACTGAACTCCTGTACTAGTTCCAGTAGCTTACTTATGGATTCCTTAGGATTCTCTGTATATACAATTGTAACATCTGCAAATAGTGAGATTTTTACTTCTTCTTTGCTGATGTGGATGCCCTTTATTTCTTTGTCTTGTCTAATTGCTCTGGCTAGAACCTCTAGTACAATGTTGAACACAAGTGGTGAGAGTGGGCACCCTTGTGTAGTTCCTGTTCTCAAGAGGAATTCTTTCAGTCTCTCACCATTCAGGATGATGTAGGCAGTTAGTTTTGTGTAGATGCCCCTACTGCACTAAAGAACTTCCTCTCTATTCCTATTCTGCTGAGAGTTTTTAGCATGAATTTGTGTTGGACTTGTCAAACTCCTTTTCTGCATCAATGACAAAATCAGGTGATTCTTAGTCTTTGTACTATTTATGTGGTCGATTACATTAAGTGTTTTTCTGATGTTGAACCAGTCTTGCATCCCTGGTATGAATACAGCTTGATCATGGTGAATTATTTTTTCGATATGTTATTGAATTCTATTGACTGGGATTTTCTTGAAGATTTTTGCATGTAGTTTCATGAGTAATAGTGGTCTGTAATTTTCTTTTCCTGATCTTTTCCTGGTTTGGGTATCAGGGTTATGCTAGCCTCATAGAATGAATTTAGGAGTATTCCGTTCTTTTCTATGCTGTGAAATAGCCCCAGTAGTATTGGAGTTAACTCGTCTCTGAAAGTTTGGTGAAATTCTCCAGTGAAGCCATCTGGGCCAGGACTTTTTTGGTTGGTAGTTTTTTTTATATTCTTTTTCAATTTCTTCCTTTGTGATGAGTTTATTAAATTGTTCTGTTTCTCTTTGTGATAGTTTTGATAGGTGATATGAATCTAGAAATATGTCCATTTCCTCTAGGTTTTCAAATCTGTTAGAGTACAGTCTTTCATAGTATGCTGTTACGATACTTTTTATTTCAGTTGGGTGTGTTGTGGCATCTCCATCTCATTTCTTATTTGAGTTATTTGTTTTCCCTCCTGTTTTTCTTTTGTTAGTTTAGCCAATTGTTTATCAATACTGTTGGTCTTTTCAGAACACCAACTTTTGGTTTGTTAAGTTTTTCAATTGTTCTTCTATTCTCTAATTCATTTAGTTTTGCTTTGATCTTTCTTATCTGTTTTCTTCTTGTGACTGAGGGGTTCCTCTGTTGCTCTCTTTCTACTTGTTCAAGATGTGGGGTTAGTTCTTTGGTTTGTGCCCCTTCTTCGTTCCAGATATGATTATTTATAGAGATAGATTAACCTCTGAGCACTGTCTTGGCTTTGTCCCATAAGTTCTATTATATAATGTATTTTCATTCTCATTTGCTTCCATAAATGTCTTTATTTTGCCCTTGATTTCTTCTATAACCCATGGCTTTTTGAGCAAGGTGTTGTTCAGTTTCCATGAATTCAAATTTCTATCTATGATTTTTCTGCTATTGATTTTGACTTTTATGCCTTTATGGTCTGAGAAGATGCTTAGCAATAATTCATTGGTTTGGATTTTGTTGAGACTTGCTTTATGTCCTGAGACATGGTCTATTCTGCAAAATGTTCCATGTGCATTGGAGAAAAAGGTGTATTTATCTGTTGATAGGTAAAAAGTCCTGTATAAATCAATAAGGTCTAGTTGGTTAATTGTCACAATAAGATCTTCTGTATCTTTGCTGAGCCTTTTACTGAATGATCTGTCCTTTACTGAAAGTGGAGTATCAAAATCTCCAGCTATTATCATGGAGTGATCTATCTCATTTTTCTATGTTATCAGTGTTTGTTCACTGTGTTTAGATGTTATTGGTTGGGTATATTTTTTTCTGTCCTTTGATTTTCAGTTTGTTCATATCTTTGAGTTTCAGGTGTGTTTCTTGTAAGCTACATATAGCTGGCTCATGTCTTTTGATCCATGATGTCACTTACTATCTCCTTATTGGAACATTCAGGCTATTTACATTCAGTGTAATTATTGACAGGTATGTATTTACTGCTGTCATTTTGATGCATTTATGTTTGTGTTGATGTTTCCTATGTTTCTCTTAATACTCTGTTCTGGGTCATTCTTTACGGGTTGACTTTTCATCTTTTTTGGCATTGGTTTGTGTTTGTGAGACTCTTGTTATTATGCTTCCTCTTTTGATATGTCACTTTGTTATTTTGCTTTGCAGCTACCCCTATGATCCCCCTTACTAGCATATATTTAAACCAGACTTTAACTTCTGCATATCTTTTTAATTTCCTCTCCATCTGAAAGGCTTATAACTACTGTAATATATCATTCTTTTTAGTGTCGTGGTGTCATAGTATTCACGTTATGATCAATGGTTCCCTTGTTTTAATTTGATTGAGCTTATTGACTTCTCTAAGTGATTAGGATTCTGGATGCTGTCTCTGCATTGCCTCCTTGAGTATACACTTAATGTTTTTGTTTTTCCAAGCAAAGATCTTCTTTCAGTATTTCTTGTACTTTGGTTTGATTTCTACACAGTCTCTAAGCTTCTGTTTATCTGCAAATGTCTTAATTTCACTGTCATACTTAAGAGATAGTTTTGCAGGATGTGTAATTCTTGGTTGGAAGTTTTTCTCCTTCAGGGCTTTGAATGTGTCATCCCACTGCTTTCTTGCCTACATCATTTCTGTGGAGAAGTCAGATGAAAGCCTACAGGGTTTCCCTCCGAATGTTAACCTTGGTTTGAGCCTCACTGCCTTCAAGAGCCTCTGTTTATGTTTCATTTTTATTAAGCTTGATTATAATGTCTTGGTATCTTTCTTTTGGGATATAATTTTTGTGGTGTCCAAGTCACATCTGGGACATCTATGTTCTCTTCTTTCAGAATTTCAGGGAAGTTTTCTGTCAGTAATTCTACCTCAATGCCGTCTGTATTTTCTTCTACCTTTCCTTGTTCAGGTACTCCAATTACATAGATTATTCCTCTTAATAGAGTCCCATATTTTTTTTAACACTTCTTCATTTTTCTTATTTCTTTTCTCTGATTTCTCCTCATAAATGTTGGTGTCAGTTGTTCTATCCTTGAGGTCACTAAGTTGAACTTCTGCCTCCTCAATTTTGCTCTTTTGGCTTTGGATTCAATTATTTAATTCCATGATTTTGTCAGTGATCTGCTGGATTTCAGATTTGTGATGTTCCATCAGTTCAAATAGCTTACTTAATTTTTCATTTTGTTCTGCTCCATTTTGTTTAGTCTTTAGAAAGGCTCTCTATATAATTCTTTTGTACTTGACCTCCAATAGATTCAGAAAGGCTTCTCCATCTTGGAAGTTTTTTGATTATTTTGAGAGTTTTCTGGACTCATGGTGGACTGCTTCTTTAAACGGTTAGCCGTGGACTGTTGTCTGCATGCCATCTAGAAGCTATTTGATTTCCCTGGTGTTACCTCAACAGGAGCTGAGGCTTAGTTCTAAAAGTGGAGTTGGTCACTAGCCACCTCCATGTACTCTAGTGGCTGGCCCCAGGTGGACTCCCTGAGGTGGCAAGCTTTGCCTTCTGGCTGGCAATGACAGCATCTAACTATGGATTCGCCAGGGGACCATCAGGCAAACCTATGATATAGATCAGTGAAGGGTGGAGGAGATGCTGCCAGGCCTCTAAGCAGTCTGTTCTTCAGGTGGTCTTATTTAAAATGGTACTTTAATTCTGAGATGGAAGCTGTCCAACAGCTGCCAAAAACAGGCCCTCAGGTGTGGCAGACCCCACTGTCAGCTAACAACAAAAGTATCTCATAGGCCATTCCCAGATGCCATGTTGTGGTTCAAAGTAGGGAGAGAGTAGGGCCTTTCTGCTGTCCTTTGTCTGGCCCCACCCATAAATCTAGACATGAATTGACTCATACCCCACTTTTCTGCTGGATGAGCACTTGCCAGGTGGGCTGCTGCTCTGCTTGAGAATCAGCCACAACTAGGGCCCCTGGCTGGGTGATCCCAGCTGACCAGGATGGCTTCTGACCCAAGCTACCCTTCCTGCTGTGAAACAGCAGAACGTATGGTGCAACTCAGAAACCAGAGTGAGGAGGGGCAATGGTGCCTTCAGTTAGCAACCATGCTCTCAATATGTGACTATCCCACACACAGTCCCTCTACCGCGCTATATGCTGTTTACTTAAGCACTGCAGTTTGGCGTATTTGCCGGCTCATGCCCAGTCCATGCCTCCCAGATAACAAACAAGGCATCAGTACCTGCAGTAATTCAAAACAGTGAATCAGCAGAGGCCACTGGCTCATCTTTGAGAGAGGTAATTTAGTTTAATCCATCACTGGTGCCTGGTCAAGTCTGACATTATGCCAGATCCTAGTGCTCCCCAGATGTCCACATTGCTCCATTCACTTATCATTCCAGGACCTAATTCTCAGACAGAATTGAGGAGACATCTGTCTAGTCTGCCATCTTGGCCCCAGCTCTCAGATTTTTGTTTTCTTTATGTTGAGATGCAACCCATACTGAAATCTGTAGTGTTTGCTCTTTATTGGTAAGTGCTTCAAGTCTTCTTTGCTTTCAGCAGGCAAGGTTGTGTTATCTGCATGTGACAGGCTGTTACTGAGTCTTCCTCTAATGCTGATGCTTCATTCTTCTTCATCTAGTCCAGCTTCTTGTATTACTTCCTCAGTATACAGATTGAGTTTTTCTCAATGTTATCCATAATTTGTTACAATCTGCACAGCTTAATACCTTTAATAGTCAATAAAATGCAAATAAACATCTTTCTCATATTCTCTGCTTTCAGCCAAGACCCATCTGACATCAGCAACTACACCACTTATTCTACATCCTCTTCTGAATTCAACCTGAAATTCTGGCAGTTCATTGCCAAGTGCTGTTGTAACCACTTTTGCATGATCTTCAGCAAAATTTTACTTGTGTATGATATTATATTGTTCATCAATTTGCACTTTCTATTGGATAACCTTTCTTTGTAATGGACACAAATACAGATTTCTTCCAGTTGGTTGGCCAGGTAACTGTCTTCCAAAATTCTTGGCATAGATGAGTGAACACCTCCAGTACTGCATTCATTTGTTGAAACATCTCAATTGGTATTCAATAAATTTCTTCAGCCTTGTTTTTTGCCAGTGCCTTCAGCTTGGACTTCGCCTTAGTTAGTTAGTGCTGCTATAAAGAAGTTCTACAAGTGGATGGCTTCAACAAAGGGAAATTTATTCTCTCACAGTTTAGGAGGTTAGAAGTCTAAATTCAGGGTGCCAGCTCCAGGGAAAGACTTTCTCTGTTTGCTCTGAGACAAAGTCCTTGTCATCAGTCTTCCCCTGGTCTAGGAAATTCTAAGCACAGGGAACGTGGTCTAGAGGATATGCTCTTCCAGCTCTTTCTTCTTGGTGGAAAAAAACATCAGGTCCCACTCCTCTCTGCCTAATTCTCTCTTTCATATCACAAAATGGGATGCATAAACATTGATGTCCTAGGCATTAGGAAGCTGAAATGGACTGGTATTGGCCATTTTGAGTCAGAAACCAAATGGTCTGCTATGCTAACAATGACAAATTAGAAAGGAATGGTGCTGTATTTATCATCAAAAAGAAAAACATTTCAAGATCTATCCTGAAGTACAACACTATTTGTTGTATTGACTCAAGATGCAACCTAATCCTGTAGATTGAATCCTGCCTTCTTAGCATTGTAGAGGTTAGGATTTACAATACTTAGGACAATTGCATCAGATCACCAAATGGTAGACAAACATATAACATAAGAATCATGGCCTAACCAAGTTGACATACATTTAGAGAGAAACACACTTCAACCTGTTACAGACTTCTTTCTTTAATATCATTGGATCTTGATCTTATGATACCTCTTGAGATAGCTACATGTCAACCAATTCTTTTTGGTGCAGTGTTTCTGTGTGTTCCTTCCATCTTTTTTTGATGTTTCCTGTATCACTAAATATTTTACCAGCAGAATTCTTCAATATTGTAACTCAAGGCTTAAATTATTTCTTCAGTTCTTTCACTCTGAGAAATGTTGAGTGTATTCCTGCCTTTTAGTTTTCTAACTCCAAGTTTTTACACATTTCATTATAATACCTTACTTTGTCTTCTCAAGCTATCCTTTGAAATCATCTGTTCAGCTATTTTACTTTATTTCTTCAATTTGCTTTAGCTACTCTATGTTCAAGGGCAACTTTTACAGTCTCTTCTGACATCCATTTTGGTTTTTCTTTCTTCCCTGTCTTTTCAGTGACCTCTTGTTTTCTTCATGTTTGATGTCCTTGAGGTCGTTCCATGATTTGTCTGGTCTTCAGTAATTAATGAGTTAAATTTATTCTGGAGATGGTGTCCAAACTCATGTGGGATACACTCAAGGTCATATTTTGGCCCTCATCTCATGGACTTGTTTTAATTCAGTTTCAGCTTGAATCTGCATATGAGCGATAAATGGTTTGTTATGTAGGTGGTCCCAGGCCTTATTTAGACTGATTACACTAAACTTCTCCCGTCAACTCTTTCCACAAGTGATGTCTGTTTGATTCCTGTGTATTTCATCTGGTGGAGTCCACATATATACTCACTGTTTATGTTGTTGAAAGAAGGTATTTCCAATGAAGAAGTGGTTAGTCTTGCAATAGTCTGTCATGCAATCTCCAGTGTCATATCTTCCAACTACTGGTCCTTGGTCTTTGTTTCTTTTACATTCCAATCACTAGTAATTATCAACGTATTTTGATTGCATGTTTGATAAATTTCAGCTAGCAAAAATCTTCAATTTCTTCACCTTGTTCTTAGCAGTTGATGTACAAATTTGAGTAATGGTCATATTAGCTGATCTTAGTAAGTGTATGAATATTACTGTCACTGACAGTGTTGTACTTTAGATCTTGAAATGTTCTTTTTGATAATCAATACAACACCATCCCTCTCTAACTTGTCATTCCCAACATAGTAGATCATATGATTTCTGACTCAAAATGGCCAATACCAGTTCATCCCAGCTCACTAATGCCTAGGATATCAATGTTTATGCATTCTATTGTATTTTTGATGACTTTCAATTTTTCTAGATACCTGCTTTGTACATGCCATGTTCCAATTATTCATGGATGTTTTGCTGCTTTTTCTTCTAATTTCAAGTCCATATCACAATGCTAAGTGAAGGCCCCAAAAGATTGACTCCATCCATGTCATTAGTTCAACCCTACTTTGAAAAGGCAGCACTTCCCCAGAAATATTTTGAGTATCTTCCAACCTGAAGGGTTCATCCACTGTTATTCATCATCCATTGTTACTCATGAGGTTGTCACTGGCCAATTTTTCAGAAGTAAACTACCAGGTCCTTTATCCTAGCCTGTCATAGTCAGGAAGTTTTACTGAAACCTGTCCATCATAGGTTACCCAGCTGGTATTTGACATACCAGTGGCATAGCTCCCAGCAGCACAACAAAATGAAAGCCACCACAGCATGTCAAACTGACAGATGAGTGGTGAACTAGGAGAATAGGGCTGCCAAAATCCGAGGGAGCCAAGTTGCTGTCCCAGTGGGCCTGGAGGGTGAGCTGAAGACCAGGGCTGAGAGAGCCTCCACCCAGAATTTAGACACAGGCAGGGCTATTGCCTAAGTGGTTTTAGAAAACAGGGGGTTTTCAAAACTTCAGAGCTAATATATTCTGCTGACCTGCCTGGTGCCTGTTATCTCTTCTTCCTCTTCAATTTCTTTCATTTGTAGTTGAAATATCTAGCTTGAACCTGTTCCATCACTGGATTTTGGCAGCCAATAACGTGTATTCTACATTTTATGAATGAAGTATTTTACCCCAGGATGGAATTTGAACTTGGTGTTGATTTAAGACTTTTGAGACAATATAATGGAGTGAAAATGTTTTACATGTGGCAAGGACATAAAATGTACAGGGGCCAAAGGGTGGTATATTATGAATTGTGTCCCCCTAAAATGTGTGTCAACTTGACTAGGCCCTGATGCTCAGTTTTGTGTGGTTGCCCTTCATTTTGTGATCTGATACAATTACTTATGTGTTATAAATCCTAACCTGTGGGATGTTAATGAAGCAGAACTACAGGCAGTTAATAACATAAGACTCAATCTACAAAATTAGGTTATATCTGGAATCAATTTCTTTTGAGATATAAAAAGAGAAAACAGCAGAGAGAAGAGCAACCTCATCACTACCAAGCAAGAAATGCCAGGAGCAGAGCACCTCCTCTGAGTCTAAGTTCCTGTGCTGAGAAGCTCCTTGACTGCAGAAGATTAATGACAAGGATCTTTCCCCAGTGCTGAAAAAGACAGAAAGCCTTCCCCTGAAGCAGGCACCCTGAATTTGGACTTCTAACTTCTTTGACCATCAGTGAATAAATTTCTTTTTGTTAGAGCCATCTTCTACTACATCTGTTACAGCAGCATAAGATACTTACGACAAAGGTGAAAACCAATAACTCTCCAAAATTCTAAAAAATCAGCCAACACAGGCCTGCAAAAGACATGAGAGAAATTTGAAGGGGGATGGGGCAATGATAGAAAACTTCTATATCATGATTACTGTGTTGTTATACAACTGTGTACATTTATCAAAAGCAGTTGAACACTTAAAATTTATTATTTTATTTTATGTAAACTATACATCAGTAAGTCTGATTTTTTTTTTAACAACTCATAAACCAAAATTCTGGCTTAATGTACTTGGTAGATACTGGTGAGAAAATACACAAGAAAATAATACTTGTTTTACAAACCATCATTTTAACAAGAACCAGGCCAAAACTAGACCATTTCATAAACATTCAAAAAGCGGACAATGAACAAGAAAGATCAAATAATTGATGCCTTTGAGTTATGGATCGGACTCAATGACACTTGGCTTTGGCTTGAGTTATGGTGTTGGCAAGGAGTACGAAATATGCCATGGATTGCCAGAAGAACAAACAAATCTGTCTTGGAAGAAGTACAGCCAAACTGCTCCTTGGAAATGAGGCTGGTGAGACTTTACCTCACATACTTTGGACATGTTATTAGGCGAGAACAGTCCACGGAGGAGGATGTTATGCTTGGTGAAGTACAGGGTCAGGAAAAAAAGAAGAAGACTTGCAACAAGATGGACTGACATAGTGGCAACAACAAGGTGGTCAGACACAGCAGTGATCATGAAGCTGGTACAAGACCATGCAGTGTTTCATTCTACTGTACATGGAGTTGCTATGAGTCAGAATCAACAGCACCTGAAAACAACGGAAAACATGTAGAAACACAAAGGATAATTCTATTGTACTTTTCTTTCGTCAGCAAACAGGAAGGAGAACATGAAATTAAGTGGATGGCAGAAGAATAAAACAAACCCATTGCTGTTGAGTTGATTCTGACTCAAAGTAACCCTAAAGAGCAGAACTGCCTCACTGGGTTTCTAAGGAGCACCTGGTGGATTTGAACTGCTAATCTTTCGGTTAGCAGCCACAGCACTTAATCCCCATGCCACCAAAGTTTCAAGTGGCTAGAAGACCCTGGAAAATATACTCAGTGAAGTAAACTAATCACAAAAGTACAAATGCTGTACAATCTTACATAAACAAAATATCTAGAGTAGGCAACAATAATATATAAAAATCTATGTTTATTAGTGATTACCACAGGTAGGTAGTAAGGAGGGGGGACTCATTGCTCAGGGGACACTGGGCTTTTGTCAAGGGTGATGAAAATATTTGCAAATAGATAATGGTGATGATTGCGCATGATGAATACAATTAATGTCACTGAACTATACAAGAAAAAAATTCAAAATGGTTAATTTTTTTTATTGTGACTAAGTGAAAGTACACAATTCAAATAAATTTTGCATTCCCACCTATCTGCACTTCTTTCTGCTCTCCTTGTCCAGTGACAGCACACTCCTCCTTTTCATTCTATACTTGTATTCTAACAGGCTCCTTTCCCTTCCTCTCCACCCTCTTCTCTCCCATCTAGAAAGACACCAGTATGGCAGCCTCCTGTAAATGCACAGAATCATAAAGTATACCCACCATATGGTCACATTGTGTCCCCGACTCCAGTCCATTTTTGTCCAAAGAGTTGACCACAGTAGTGTTTTCTGGACATGGGCAGCAGCAGGTCCAGGGGCCATGCTCCCATGGAACCCTCAAATGGTTAATTTTTGTTACATATATATTTACAATTATAAAAAGACTATTTACCATATAAAGTAAAAATAGTAACAATGTACTTGGAGTTTATAGGGTATGTAAAATACAACATCAACAGCACAAAGCCTGAGGGGAGGGTAGAGAAGAGAAGCAATCTGTGGTTAAGTTGTTATAGTCTACATAATATTACTATTCTTGTCTTCTTTGAGATAGGCACAGCCCCGTGATTTGGTTTGGCCAAAGAAATGGAAATGGAAATGACACCTACAAGTTTCTCACAGAATCTTTAAGAGGTGGATTTAAATTTCCTGTCTTAAAAAAATCACAGAAGGATGTGTTTAAATGGAACTTGAGTCAGCCAAGGTCTATTTAAGTGCCTCCAGTGAGTCCAGCCTCTCTACACACTGGTGTGGGCAGGTAGTCTGAGTGAGAGACCAACTGGTAAGTCATAGATACTTTGAGAGATGTTTGTTACTGCAGCTAATTTAGCCCACCTAACTGAATATTCCTAACAAAGTGTCCACTCACAGAGGAGGATTTTTGACACTGGAAGATAAGTTGGCACAGTAGTCTCTGAGGTCTCTTCCAATTTGAAGATATAAATTATATGTTACAGGCTTTGCCAACCTGGGTGGCCAACTGAGGCCACATTTTCAGGCCCCCTCCTGCATGTGCTGAATGTAACTCATCTTAATGTAATGTCCCAGTATTCCTTCATCTTCATATGCTCAGAAAGAACTCCCTTCAGGTTCTTCAATTCCACTACTATAGAAAGTCACTACACCACTGAAGCTGTGACCAGTGTCCTCCACCAAGCCTAGGTCTGCCAAGGATGACATGTCCCCTTCTTTCCAATGCCACTGCTCCTTGGAATCCACAATCAGGTTGATTCCCAACTTGAAGCCTTTTTAATGGCTCCCTTCCAGGAACTGTGCCACAGCTCCAGATCTGCTCCCTTTCAAAGGACTCCAGAAAACCTTTTCAGTCATTGTTCATCTGTCCCTACTGGTCCCTTCACTTACATGTTCTCACCTGTATTGTCCTCTGCCAGTGCTAGGGAACAGGAATCCTTGTGAGACTGGCAGCACCCTATGGCTCCTAGCAGTCACTGAATGTGAAGTCCTGACACATTCTTGGACATTGCCAGGCAGCGGGAAGAAAAATATTAGCTACTTGAGGAACCCAGTGACCTAGGAAAAGCAGGTAGGATCTACTTTTAGTTGGAAGAAATCTCTCTCACTTCATTTTTCCCTTATACAAATCTGCAATGTGCCTAGGCTTAAACCTCTTCTGGAAGGAAAAGACAAAATTACTGGCAAAAACATCAATTAATTTTGCATTTTATCGTCTTCCAATCAACAATACCTCAGAATCAAAGCAGTCCCTGAGAATGTTTGAATGAAATCCATTTTCCCTCGAAGTTACTGAGATGCAAAGAATCTTCTACATTTGTGTTCAAGGATATTTGGTTCCTTCAAGACACAGTTCTTTCACATTTTTTTTTCTAGTTGTGTTTTTGGCTTAACATTTGCAAAACGAAATGACTTCTTTGGGTATTTTTTCCAAAACAAACAGGCTTTCCCCAGAGACCTAAGTCTTCATTTTCCACAAAATAGAAAACTGCTCATAGATTTGTAATGACAGCTTCATTTTTCTTTCTACCAGGTGTCAGAGATCTTTCAGTCAATAATACAGGTTACAGGTATCCAGTGACTACTGTCTTATCCACGGCAGCTACTGGCAGAAAGAAAACTCCTGGCAGTCTTAGATCTAAAAAAATGGGAACTCTGTTTTCAGATGGAGATGTCTTGTTCCCACTTCCTGGATCATTCCTCTGAAACGTCTTAATCAGAATCAATCTGATAAACTCCAGAACTGAAATCAAATCTACAAGCAGAAAGCCAAACAACACAGCAACAAAGCATCAGAGCCTTCAAACAAGAAATACATTCCAGGGAATACAAAGTAGTTCTAGGAAATTACTGCTCTTAAAATATGGGGTCTTCTCTGTATCTTAGAAGCAAGAGCATTTATTTGCTATAGGATCGAAGAGAAGAATAAAATCAAGAGTCAAATAGACATGGGTAAGAGGTGAGAAAGAGCTTCAGGGAAGTCGAGCGCAAGTTGAAGTTCAAAATGGAGCCAAATGGATTCGGAAAAATGTCGGTGCTGCGGTCTTCTCACAATCCAGGTCATTTAGGAAGCTTCTGCTAAGCTTAACCGGAGAACACTTGAGCGTTCTACTCGGTCTTTGAAACAAGGTTGGGCCTTAGAGACATGGGTGTGTCCCTGGTCATACTCGGTGGACCAAACTGCCAACCAAAATTACCTTCCCAGTAAATGTTTATCTCTACATTCCCAACAAAACGGGATTACGAATTGGCTTTGCTGTTTAAACTAAATAGCCAGCCCAAGATTCTTGTAACCTTAGAAGCCCAGCCCCAGCTGGGAGGTGCTTCCTACGGATTAAGAGCGCTCCCGGGGCGCGTAATGCCGACTGTCTGCATCCTTCGGGTGGCGGCAGAACCTGTACACGTTAGACATTAGTGTTCCCTCACACTCCCTCAACCTCGCTTTCAAAGACTGGGTTTGAAAGCGCGATCTGTAGGCAGGTGAGCTTGTGTTTCTACTCACAAGCGCTGACTCAAGCCCGCAGCCACAGCTATGCTCTGGCTACACACCTGAGCCTTCTCCCTCTTACTTGCTCAATAACGAAGTTCTGCGGTTTGTAGTAACAGCGGGAAAGGAGTCTTTCACCGGCCGCGCACCTCACATGACAATGGTAAAGTCTTCCCTAAGAATGGCCAACTTGGCAAAAAGACTGTTTTCCTCCTTTCCTAAGACCTTCGCCGGCTTAGCGTAAGACGCTGCAGCTACAGCACTCTGCCAGCCCGGACCGCCCCTGTGAAGCTATCCCCTACCCGCGCGGGGCGTGCGTGCGCAAGCGCGGCTCGGGCTGGCGCCTGCGCCTCGCTCCGCAGGCGGCGGTGTGCGCCTGCGCGGAGCCCGGCTGCCCGGGCCCAGCGGCAGCCGCGGGGTGGCGGGCGGTTGCCTTGGGACCCGCCGGGCCCCTCCCTCCCGGTCCACACTGCCTGCGCCTAGGAGGCGCGACGAACGACCCCGGCCCTCTCTGCCGGCCGGACTGCCCTCGCAGCAGCCCGTGACCCGGGAAGAAGCGGCGCCGCTCCAGGATGTCGCAGACGGCCATGTCCGAGACTTACGGTAGGAGGCCCGGGCCGCCGGGGCTGCGGGTCCCGGGATCTCGGGCAGGCGCCTCTTGGGGGCGGGGTGCCTGGCCTGCTGGCTGCACTTACGTTACCCGCCGTTTGAGTTCCCTCCTGCCTCCGCCCCTCGTAGACCCTAGATTTATTCTTGCTTGATTTAACTTCATGGGCTCAAGGTTGGGGAAACCAGCTCGAAACCCGGTTCATTCTGCTGTCTTGCCCCCAGTGAGGGACCCGGAGCGCTTAGGGAGACGCCTGTATTTTAGTGTTTACTGTTTTTCAGTTCCTTCCTTTCTGTTGGGATTTCATTCTTTCTGCCGGAGGCCTCTCAGATCGTTTCTGTCTCGTAGGGGTTTTTAGCCCGATCTGGCTTGCACTGTGGATATTCAAGAATGTCTTGTCTCTTTTTGAAGGCCATAAGCGTCCTGGAAGCAAAGCCCTGCCTGATCTTTGTTCACCCTACAGCATTGAGAGCCGAGATGCTCAACAAATATTTATTTGAACAAATGAAAGCCTTTCCAGTTGCTTTGTTACAACTCTAGGTGGTAGGAATAAACGATATTGTGTATTTCTGGTTGGGATAAGGATTGAGTACATGTTTATCAGTCTGTAATCGCTCTAGGAACACTGGTGGCACAGTGGTGGGGAACTACAGCTGCAAACCAAAAGGTCAGCAGTTTGAATTCACCATCTGTGCCTTGTAAACACTTGAGGGGCAGTTCTGCCCAGTCTTGGAGGTTCGAGGTGAATCAGAATCGACTCGAGGGCATAGGTTTGGTTTTTTGAATCACTCAGATGTGTGAATTTTCAGGTTAAAGCTTTGACTGTGAGTTTTGCAGCCTTAGAGAGAGGCTCGGGTTTAAAATTATATGCTTCCACCCAGTATTTCTGGTTGGAAATACTCCATCTGTCCTGGCGTTTGACTTCTGCAGTGACTGTCATCCTATTCCACAAATGAGTGTGGAGTTTCTGTGGTGAAGCTGGGTGCTTTGCTGCTAGGTACTATACATGCAGCAGGAAGCTGAGCAAATCTGGTCTGTGGTGTCATGGTGTTTAAGTCTAGTGGGGAATACAGTGTTAATTATGACACTAATGAATGAGTATGAAAACCCAAGCAGCATTCTGAAGAAATGTAATGATCTGTAAGTGCTTTAGAAAGAAAGCTGACCCAGATTTGGGGTCAGGGAGGGTTATCAACGCAGCTCCACCGAACAGTCTGTGCCTAGTCTGTGAGGGAGATGGTGGAGGATGTGGATTGACATCCTGGAGGAAGAGTGCTGAAGAAGACACATAGAGGTAAACAAGGACTTCAGTGGGGCAGGGCTTAATGAAGGGCTTTGCTGTTTCTCCTCGGAGCAGTCTTTGATGGGTGAAGTGGTGGAGCCAGAGTGAATTTGGTCTGTCTTTGACCGTTCCTGTTCTTTGTGACAGTTGGCATATGATGCCCTATTCTTAGAAGACAGGCATAGGAAGGCCTACATGAAGTCATGGACTTTCAAAGTAGCAGTATTGTCAAGTTGTAAGTGCCAGTGTGAATCATGTCTGTGTGGTCCACTTCCCTTTGTAACTAGCTGTGTCTACACTCATGGACTTCATAAAACGTTTCTTTAACAAATGCTGATTACACTTTTACTTTCCTCTATTTTCAACTGTCCCTTTCCTCACACCTTTTTTTTCTTTAACCTAGGTTAGGTACAGTGGGGAAGAGTGGGAAGTCCAAGTGAGAATACTGGAGATAGCCAGGGAGATAAGTTTGTAAGTTCCAGTTTTCTTAATATGAAATGAGAAAACATTCTATTTCGCTTTAGACCCAGTTCACTGAAGTTTTAAGTGTTATAGATTAACTAATTAACTAATTTAAGTATCACAGATTAACATAGATTAATTAACATACAGCTAATCATAAAACTTGGAGCGTTAGTAACTTAGTTATGTAATGCTGCTCTGCCTCTAACAAACAGAAATGTATTTTCTCACACCTAAGTAGACAAAGTGTGAATTCCAGTGCTGGCTCTAGAGGAAGGCCCTTTGTCTCTTAGATCTTCTGCTCCTGGGTGGTCTTCATGTGGCTTAGGCTTTCTCTTCCCTCATGTATGTTTCTTTAGCTTACTTGTTAAATCTATTTTATATCTCAAAAGAGATTGATTCAAGTCTGATTAGCATAACAAAGACAAACCATTCCTAAATGGGATTATGATAACAGACACACAGGTTAGGATTTACAACCAGTGTTTTTGGCGGACACAGTTCACTCCATAGCAATTAGTGTTCTAATTTTATGGTATCCTCTAAGTATGTTTTCACTTTCACTAACTTTGCATTTAATCTTTTTGTCATTGGAAAATTAGTTCAGGAAATGGGGAATGTGGTACTTGAAGTTTTCAACCTGAAATAAGATCTTCACCAAATCAAATGCTAATTCTGTCACTTTCTCTTATCATTGGCCATATTTGCATTGTACTATTCCCCCTGTAAAGTAAAACTATCAAGTTCCCGCCTCAGAGACTTGCCTGTTAAATAACCAGCAAAGGAATGTTTAACTGATCCTAAATTCCTTTGTGTTCTGTACTCTTGGTCTAGTTTCTATAAAATGAATCTCTGTAGCTTCTCAGAGACACCAGAAACCAAAACCAGACTCTGCTGTCACGTCAGATGGTACTCATAGCAACCCTATGGGATAAAGTAGAACTGCTCCATAGAGTTTCAGGGAGAGTCTGGTGTATTTGAACTGCTGACCTTTTGGTTAGGGTTTCCTTTACAGGGATGTAATGTTGTCAGGGGCTGTTGAGTGGGTTCCAACTCATAGTGCCTCTATGCACAACAGAACAAAATGCTGTGCCCGATCTTGTGCCATGTCCACAGTCGTTTTCATGGTTAAGCCCAGTGTTGCGGCCACTGTGTCAATCTATCTTGCTGAGTGTCTTCTTTTTTTTTGTTGACACTCCTGTCTACCAAGCATGATGAATTTCTCCAAGGACTGATCCTTCTTGACAACATGTCCAAAGTAAATAAGATGCAGTCTTGCCATCTTTGCTTCGAAGGAATCTTCTGGTTGTACTTCTTCCACAACAGGTCTGTTTGTTCTTTTGGTGGTCCATGGTACATTCAGCATTCTTCTCCAACACTACAATTTACAGGCATTGATTCTTCTTTCTTAGTTCATTGTCCAGCTTTCACATGCCTATGATGTGATTGAAAATACCATGGCTTGGGTCAGGTGCACTTCAGTCTTCAAGGTGACATCATTGCATTTCAATACTTTAAAGAGATCCTTTGAAGCATATTTTCCCAAGGCAGTGCATCTTTTCTTTCTTGACTGCTGCTTCCATGGGTGTAGATTGTGGACCCAAGTAAAGTGAAATCCTTGACAGCCTAAATCCTGTCTTTGTTTATGACCATGTTGCTTACTGGTCCAGTTGTGAGAATTTTTATTTTCTTGATGTTGAGGTACAGTCCATTCTTAAAGCTGTGGTCCTTGATCTTCATCAGTAAGTGTTTCAAATCTTCTTCATTTCCAGCAAGTAATGCAGGTTGTTAATGAGTCATCCTGAAAGCCCGATGCCTTGTTCTTCTTCGTATAAACCAGCTTCTTGGATTATTTACTCAGCATATAGAGTGAAAAGGATACAACCCTGACACACACATTTCCTGACTTTTGTTAATTAAAGTGTCCCCTTATCCTGTTTACATGACTGCCTCTTGATCCATATACAGATTCCTTAAGAGCACAATTGAGTGTTCTGGAATTCCCATTCTCAGCAATGTTAGCTGTAATTTATTATGATCCACACAGCCAAATGCCCCTGCATAGTCAGTGAAACACAGGTAAACCTCTTTCAGGTATTGTCTGCCTCCAGCCGAGATCCATCAGACATCAGTCCTCTTCTGAGTCCAGCTTAAGTTTCTGGCAGTTCCTTGTCAATGTGCTGTTGAAGTCGCTTTTGAATGATCTTGTGCAAAATTTTACTTATGTGTGATATTAATGATATTGTTCGGTAATTTCCGCATTAGATTGGATCACCTTTCTTTGGAATGGGCATAAATTATAGATCTCTTCCAGTCAGCTGGCCTCCAAATTTCTTGGAATAGACGAGTGAGCACTTCCAGCACTGCATGTGTGTGTTGAAACATTTCAGTTGATATTCCATCAATTGCTGGAGCCTTGTTTTTTGCCAGTGCCTTCAATGCAGCTTCAGCTTCTTGCTTCAGTACCATTAGTTCCAGATCATGTGCTACCTCTTCAAATGGCTGAACTTCAACCAGTTCTTTTTCATATTATGATTCTGTGTATTCCTTCCATATTCTTTTGATGTTCCCTGAGTCGTTTAATATTTTCCCTGTAGAATCCTTCTCTGTTGCAACTCAAGGCTTGAATTTTTTCATCATTTCTTATCCTCTTATGAACAGTTGATATTCGCCAAAGGCCCAAAAGACATAGTCTCTTTAACAAATGGTGTTGGCAAAATTGAATATCCATCTCCAAAAAACTGAAACAAGACCCATAGCTCACACCTTACACAAAAACTAACTCAAATGGATCAAATACCTAAATATCAAATCTGAAACAATAAAGGCCATGCAATTAAAAAATAGCGTAAACAGTGGAAGTTCTAACACATGGCTTAGACAGACTACAAAATCTGAGTAACAATGCACAGACGACAGAAGCAATGCTACTAAGGGTCAAACACTTATGCTCATCCAAAGACTATCAAGAGAGTTAAAGACAACCTGCAGAAGGGAAACAGTGTTTGGCAACTACATGTCGGATTGACATCTAACTTTCATAATCTACAGCGTACCACAAAATATCAAGAAGACAGATAATAACCCAGTTAAGCAATGGACAGACATTTCACCAAAGACGGCATTCAGTCATCCAAAAGACACATGAGGAAATGCTCATGATCATTAGCTATTAAAGAAATTAAAATGAAAACTACAGTGAGATACCGTCTTACACTAACAAGGTTGGCAGTAATCCAAAAACCACAAAACAACAAATTTTGGAGAGACTGTGGAGAGATTGAAACTCTTCTACACTGCTGGTGGGAATGCAAAATGCTACAACCTTTTTGGAAAACAATTTGGCCACTTCCTTAAAAAGCTAGAGATAGAAATACCATATATCCAGCAACCCCACTGGTTGGAATATATCCTGCAAGAATAGAGGCAGTCACAAGAACAGATGCATGCACATAAGGGTTTATTGCAGCACTGTCCATGATAGCAAAAAAGACGGAATCAACCTAGGTGCCAATCAACAAATTAATGTATAAACAGACTATGGTACATATACACAATGGAACACTATGCAATGATACAGATGATTTCAGGAAGCATCTCATAATGTGGTTTCAACTAGAAGACATTGTGCTGAGTGAAATCAGTCAGTGGCAAAGGGACAAGTATTATGTGAGACCTTTGAAGGACTTAGAAGAATAGACTCTGATGGATACAGTGTGGGGAGGGAAGGAAGGAGAAGGTTGGTCATAAATTTATCAGATAGTTGATAGGAATTTGGTTAGGTGAAAGCAGCGATGGCACACAGTAGAGAGAAGATGAACATAACTGTACTACACCCTAAACCGAAAGATTTTCTATACTTGACCCAGTATTTCAAAGGATGGAGTAGTAGAGATGTGGATCTGGGGACCATGTTTTCAGTGGACATCAGGGTCAATTGGCATAACCAGTCTTTTGCTAATAGAGTCTTATGCATCTTATATTGGGGAGTGGTGCCTGGGGACTTAAAAGCTACCAAACTGCCATTTGAGGTACACCAGATAGACGCAACCCGTCTGGAACAGATGATGACTGAAAACATCAAAGAGATGATGAAAAATGAATCCAGGAGACAGAAAGATCCATATGAATGGAAGACTGTATTAACATGAGAACCAGAAGAACCAGATGGTGCCCGGCTACCACCAAAGGCAGTGTGATCAGGGACATACTGTAGTGGTCGTGAGACAACACGAGAAAGAGATGTAGAGCTGAAGAACGTTTTAAACGACCAGAATTGATGATCTGACAGCCTGGAGGGTTCCTAGGGAACATGGTCCCTAGACCTGTTGCTGGCTCGAACTATAAACCAGTACTGAGGTCAGGTCTTCAGACAAGAATGGACTGGACTCGAGAATACAGTGTGACCATGTGGTGTGAGTACTTTATGGTTTTATGCATTTATAGGATGCTGTCCTACAGGGTTTTTTCTGGATTGGAGAGGAGGGGACAGGTGCTGGTTAAGACGATACTAGAAGTATGGAGTGAAAAGGAGGAATGTGCTGTCACTGGAGACAGAGGCCAGATTGAGCTGCACATAGGTGGGCCTGCAAAATTGATTTGGATTGTATACTTTCACTTAATCAAAATTTAAAAGTGGGAGGAGGTTTTTGAAGGAGTGGGAGAAAATGCAGTGCAGAATTGCAGAACTCAAACCCTAGTAGAAAGACCAGACTTAATGGTCTGACAGACTAGAGGGTTTCTGGAAGATGTGGCACCCAGACTCTTTGTTAGCCCAGAACTGAAACCATTCACACAAAGATTAGACTGAACTACAAGATTTAAAAAATGATATTGGTGAAAAATGTGCTTCTTGATTCAAGCAGATACATGTGACTAAATGGGCAGCTCATTTCCAGAGGTGAGACAATTAAGTCAGAAAGGGACAGAACCTGCTTGAATGGACACACAAAATACAGAATGGAGATGAGTGTATAGTTGCAGGTTGTGGAGAGCAGCTAGGGTTGTATAACAAAGTCTGTGTACATTTTTGTATGACGTGCTGACTTGAGTTGTAAACTTTCACTTCAAGCACAATTAAAAAAATTATACACAGAAAATACAAATTAATACTTTTGATATACTAAGGATGGGAGAGGAAAGGAGGAAAATTACTAACTAAATACAGTCAAAAACCCCAAACTCATTGTCGTTAATTTGATTCTGGCTTATAGCATCCCTAATAGCACTGCCTCATAGAGTTTCCAAGGAGCAGCTGGTAGATTCAAACTGCTGAACCTTTTTAGTTAGCAGCTGTAGGTTGCTCTACCTTTTTTTTTTTCTCATTATAGTGGTTAACCACTGTGCCACCAGGGCGCCTACTAGATGGAAGACGTGGTTTAATATTGGTAAAGGAAAAGGCAATAAATAATATGGGAGAAGGCGGCACAGAATAACCAAAGCAAAGGGAGACATTGAGGGGAACACAAGAATAAAGGACAACTACAAGAACTACTACAGCATGGATAATTCTGAAACTATAGTGTAAACAAACAGTAGTTTACAAAAGATAAGCCAAAGAGGTATGGGAGGGAACACACTTACCTGCAGATACAAGTTTGGTTGTGAGTACTTCTACATACATAATTTTAAGTGCTGCATGTATGTTAATGTGACACTAGGGCACGCAAAGAACAGTCATGGTAACTTAGATTTAACCAGACACCTTGCCAGATGAAGTCCTAGGCTCAGGCAAAGGGACGTATACATCAACTGACGCAACATAGTTCAGAGAGACAGTATTCTGCATCCTGCTTTGGTGAGTAGTGTCTAGGAACTTGAAGGCATAGTTCGTAGAGACAGTGTTTTGCATCTCACTTCACTGAGTAGTGTCTGGAGTCTTAAAAAGCTTATAAGCAGCCATCAAAGATACAGCTGTTTGTCTTTTACCATCCAGAGCAGAGGAAAGTTAAGAAAACCAAAGACTCAAGAGAGCAGTTAGTCCAGAGGACTTATGGACCTCCTGAACCACATTCTACACTAGCCCAAGACCAGAAGTAGTAGATGGTCTGTGGCTACTACTACTGACTGCTCTGACCAGGATCACAACAGCAGATCTCAGACGGAACAGGAGAAAAATGTAGATCAAAAGGCAGGATTCTCTAAAAAGACCAGACTTAACTAGTCTAACAGAGACTGGAAGAGCCTCCAATGCTATCGCGCTAACACACCATTCTAACTAGAAATGAAGGCATTCCTGAAGACCACCTTCCAGCCAAATAATAAACAGGCCCATAAAATAAACAGTAGCACACAAGAAGAACATGTGCCTTAGAACAATAAATTACATGAATCAAAAGGACAGCATTTTACCAAAAGCAAAGATGAGAAGGCAGGGAAGAGTAGAAAAATCAGATGAAACAGGGAACCCAGCATGGAAATGGAGAGTGTTGACATTGTGGGGACTGCACATTGTCATAGGACATGTCATGTACAAACTATTAAATGGAAAATGAATTTGCTCTGTAAACTTGCACCTGAAGCACAGTGAAAAGAATTTTTCATTGGGAATTGAAAAGTAAATTTTTTTTCTTTAAATTAATTTCATAAAAGACAATGTCAGAAAAGAAAGCATATGACATCAGAATGAAGGACATTTATTGAAATTGAATAAATCCATCATTTTAAATATTTGTAATAGTTTTTATTTTTCTCATTCACTGAAAACTTCCACGGACCTAAGTTTGGGAACCATTACACCATTGCTTCTCAAAATGATGGGGACACAAGTCCCTGGGAAGAGTGATGGATTGCAGACTCTGACTTACCTGAGTTTAGGAAAGATGAAAACTCTGTGTTTAACCATCTCCCAAGTGGTAACAGGTTCCACTGGTCCACCTTAAGATACTGACTGTCCTGTGTAATGCCCCTATGCCAAGAAAATCAAACCTTTTGCAGTTGAGTTGATTCTGACTCATGGCGACCTCATATGTTACAGAGTAGAATTGTTCCATGGGGTTTTCTTGACTGTAATTGTTACAGGAGCAGATCATCCAGCTTTTCTTTCTGAATGCTGTTGAGTGGGTTCAGATTACCAACTTTTTTGTAAAACAGTGTATTTTTGTTGTTGAGAATATGTACACAGCCAAACATACTCCAGTTCAACAGTTTCTACATGTACAATTCAGTAACACTGATTATATTCAAATTGTGCAACTATTCTCACCTTCTCTGAGTTGTGCCTTCCTCATTAACATAAACTCACTGCCCACTAAGTTTCCTGTCTAACTTTTTGAACTGGTGTTGTAGTTTCATCCCATATAGATTTTGGAGCCTTGGTAGCTCTCGTAGATTAAATTGTGTCCCCCCAAAAATGTGTGTAATAATTTTGCTAGGCCAGGATTCCCTGTATTCTGTGATTGCCTTCCATTTTCTGATTTTCTGATGCTGTAAATCCTAATTTCTACCTGTCGTTGACAGAGTGTATTATCTTAGGATTAGCGTGGAACTGTAAAATCTCCTCCCTGCTCCATTATAAAGGAAGTTTCCCTGGAATATGGCTTTCACCACCCTTTATCCTTTCATCCTACAAGAGATTAAAGAGAAGCAAGCAGAGAATTGGGAACCTCACACCATCAAGCAAGCAGCACTGAGGACCTGAGGTTCCTGCACTATGATGCTCCCCAACCAAAGACTGATACAACACAAGGACTTTCCTTCAGAGGCAACAGAGGGAAAGCCTTCCCCTGGAACAGACACCCTAAATTCGGACTTGTAGTCTACCAGCCTGTAAGAATAAAATTTCCTTTGTTAAAGCTATCCACTTGGTGGTGTTTTCTGTTAGAGCAGCACTAGCTGACTAAAACAGTAGTGCAGTGGTTAAGAGCTCAGGCTGCTAACCAAAAGGTTGACAGGTTGAATTCACCAGCCACTATTTGGAAACCTTGTCAAGCAGTTTTACTCAGTCCTGTATAGTCCCTATGAGTCAGAATCAACTCAACACAATGGGTTACCAAAAATTCCTTTGCTGTTGTTGATGATGTTTTTATTAGATCTCTTCAGTTCTGTCACCTGCACTGATGACTTCCTTTTCTTTCTCTTCTACACCTTAAGTAGCTTTTTTTACTTTACTTCAAGCAGAAAACTACTAAAAATTTGCAATATAGGTGCTGAGTGGTATGCCACTAAGTACCTTGCTTCCCCATACCAGCCTCATGGTACTTGCAGCTGAAATGACTGCCTCATAAGTCACAGACCCTGTCAAGGACCTCAAGGCTTCATCTTTGGATAGTCTATACTGCTGATGTTTAATTGTAGTTCAGGCGAATCATCAAGCATGCAGCAGAACCATGGAGCCCCACAGTGAGCCTGCACTGTCCTTTCCACCCCTTTGCTGCTTATTTTCCTGCCCTCCACATGACAGTGTTCTCCTCTTGAAGCATTCCACCTGTCCTAAGCCAGAATTTCACCAAGATTCTTGCTGCTTCTCTCCTCCCTGACCATCGTGTTAGCTTTCTTTTCCTTTGAATTCTGTGCCACTTCATATTCCATGCTCCACTGGCTCTATCTCACTGCAGTTATCTGATGACCTCTCAATCACTCATTATTCAAAAAGGTTCGTGAGTTTATAGTCAAGTATTGCACCCCAGCTCCTCTCTGATGCTGAGTAACTGCAGTGTCTATGTACAGGGCTCAGTCAGCAGCTTAGCTTCCGAGTTCCTGGACTTCATCCTGGTCACCGTCCCTTCGTCAGCTGTTTGGAAATTGTCTGATGTCTCATTCTTATCCACTCCCACTACATCCGGTCTTCATTTTCAGAACTCCAGGCTCCTGGTTCTTCTGCTCCTGTCCTTTTTTTCAGGCCACAAGCTGTTCACTGTCCAGCTTGAATTCCTGTTTCACTGCTTCTCTGCATGTCCCGTTACACAGCTTTGTCTTTCAGCTACATGTGCCTTGTAAATCTTCGGCCCTGGCTATGTACCTGTCCTCCTCGCCTTCTGCTATCCAACAGCTGTTGAACTTTGCTGATCAAAGCTCTGTTCAGATAGAAATTACTGAAGATTTGTGGCCTTTGGTTCCCTCTGAGTACTCACTACTTAGCACGTTATTTTTCTTTTCTTTGTCAGCCCTCCTTTTCTCTCCATCAGCTAGTTGAAACCGTCCTTAATTTTTCTTTAAACACAGTGTCTTGTCTACAGTAGATGACATGGAGGAAAAAAGATGCCGTGATACAAAACTGTCTCTCCCTTCCCTTTCCCAAACCTATAAACTCATTTACCTTCACATTTATCCTTAACCATGTTTGGTTGTCTCAGAAAGAGGCTGGTGTTTCTTACTGAAGGCTGAGTCCTCCCTTAGACCCCGTCGTTAAGTTTTCATCATCTCTTCCCACCTTTGTTTTTACAGTGACCACTTCCTGCCTTTTTTTTTTCCAAGAGCCTTTTCACTTCTTTTTTTTCTTTTTTCTTTTTAATTTTTTTTTATTAAATAAAAAATGAAAGTGTACATACTCTCTGCTTACAATATTGGGTTAAGATAGGAGGAGTACACAAGTTGTGTCGAAGTCCCATTAATATTGATCTTCTTACTAATGTGTATTGTCACGAATTTCACCCAACCAAATTTCTAATGACTATCTAAACCCTCGCCCCTTGCCCTCCCGTCCTCACACTCTCCCCACCCTTGTAGCCGTCAAAGAGTCTTTTCTGTTATGTATGAGTGTGCTTTTAAGTTTTTATTGTAGGGTTTTCATATCATAATTGTCCTTCTGTTGCTGACAAGATTCACTCAGCATAATGTCCTCCAGTTGAGACCAAATTGAGAGATGTTTCCTGCTATCATCGTTGTTCTTCATCAATGTATAATACTCCATTGAGTACATGTACTAGAGTTTATCCATCCATTCTTCTGTTGTTGGGCATCATCTGGGTTGATTCCAATTTTTTGCTATCGTGGACTGTGCTGCAATGAACATTCGTGTGTATGTATCAGTTGGTGTGAATGGCCTTGATTTTGTAGGATGTATTCCAAGCAGAAGAATCACTGGGTCAAGTGGTATATCTATATCCATTATTTTAAGGTAACGCCCAATTGCTTTCCAAAGAGGTTGCACCATTCTGCAATCCCACCAAGATTGTAGGAGAGTTCCAGTCTCTCCCTCTCCAACATTTATTGTTTTGTGTTTTTTGGATCATGGCCAGTCTTGTTGGGGTGAGATGGTACCTCATTGTCATTTTGAATTTCTTTTTTTTCTCTCTTTTTTTTATTATGGAATTGAATTTCTTTAATAATTAATGATCATGAGCATGTCCGCATGTGTTTTTTGGCTGCCTGGATCTCCTCTTTAGAGAAGTGTCTGTCCATCTCCTTTACCCATCACTTAATTGGATGATTTGTCTTTTTCTTATTGATATTTTGTAGAACCTTATAGATTATGGAGATCAGGCACCGGTCTGACATAGAGTTGCCAAATATTTTTTCCCATTCTGTAGGTGGTCTTTTAATTCTTTTGATGAAATTTGTGGATGAGCAGAAGTGTTTGATTCTTATTAATTCCCATTTATCTATTTTTTCTTCTGATGAATGTGTTTTGTCTGTCAGATTTTGAAGTCTGCCTATATTGTGTATTAAAACATCCATTGTTGACCCTGTTTTATCTTGGATGAGGTTTATTGTTTTAGCTTTTATATTTAGGTCTTTTATCCAATTTGAGTGGATTTTTGTATAAGGTGTGAGATATGGGTCTTGTTTCAATTTATTGCAGATGGATATCCAATTATGCCAGCACCATTTGTTAAAGAGACTGTTCTTACCCCAGTTCAGAATCTTAGGACCTTTGTCAAATATCAGCCGTTCATAGGAGGATGGTGGCATCTTTGTTCCATTGGTCTGTATGCCTCTTTTTGTACCAGTACCAGGCTGTTTTGACTACTGTGGCAGTGTAATAGGTTTTAATGTAAGGTAGTGAGAGGCCTCCCAGTATGTTCTTTTTCAGTAGTGCTTTACTTACTCGGGGCTTCTTCCCTGATAATTTGTTTCTCCATCTCATTAAAAAATGTCACTGAAATTTATATTGGGATTGCATTATATAAGTAGACTGCTTTGGGCAAAATAGACATTTTCACAATGTTGAGTCTTCCTATCCATGAGCAGGGCATCTTCTTTACACGTATCTTTTTCTGACACAGCCAAGTTTCTTCTGTTTTTTTAATTTTACTGTTTTTGAAACTGTACTCAATAAAACAACACCAGTTCACCAGTTTGTGCATGTATAGTTCACAGTTCAGTGACACTGATTACATTCTTCAAATTTGCAACCATTCTCACACTTTTTTCTGAGTTATGCCTCTCTCCTTAACAGAAACATGGCCCCTGTTTCCTAGCTAGTGTTTTGAATTGCTGTGTCAGTTTGATCCCATATACATCGATCTTGAAATAGCACAGTGCTCAAGATAAACATTCTTTACTAGGTAAGCTAAACTATTGTTTGGCTTGAAGAAGGCTTTTGGGGATATTTTTATTTAAGATTTAAAGATTATCTCAGGGCAGTAGTTGCAGGGGTTCATCCAGCCTCCATGGCTCCAGAAAGTCTGTTCTGTATTTTCCTCCCTGTAATCAGGAATCTTCTAGAGAGTCTTTGATCAAAATGTTAGCCTGGCACCATCTAGAGCTCGTCACATGGCAAATGGAGGGAGTTAACCCCATATTCTATATTCTCACCTATTCCTGGCTCACCCTCTTCCTCTGTTGTTCTGGGTGAATAGAGAGTAATTGTGCCTTGGATGGCCACTTGCAATCTTTAAAGACCCTGGGGACTACACACTGTAGTTGAGGTAGAACAGAAGGCCTAAAACATTATTATCAGGTCAGTTAATTGGAATGTCCCATGAAACCGTGAAACCGGCAAACCAGGGAACAAAATCCCATGTAGTTTTTTGGTTGTACAGAACTATCCTTGGCATCTTTTTTTTTGGTTGTTGTAAGTATATTTATCCCACAACATTTGCCAGTGCAGCTTTTACACATTTACACTTATTAACAGCAATTAGAATAATTGATAACCATCTTTGACTGTAATTTGTAATTAGGCTTTGGCCTCTCTTCAAGTGAGGTTGATTTCACCGTGGTTGCAGATGGCCAGATGCCGTAGATACTGTCCAGTCTTTGCTTTACTTAGGTTCTCTTTCCATGATCAACTCTATGAGAGCTGCTGCCCAAATCTTCACCTAGTTGACTCACAGATATTTTAAGTTTAGTCTCTCTGAATCTGTGCTTACTGTTTGGCCTCAAAATGTGTTTCTCCTTGAAACCTTCAATATTCCTCTCAGTTCTTCGTTGATCACAAACCAGAAACAAGGAATTACTCTCGGAATGACTCCACCCTATCTAAACGCTAATGGGCATCTCCACATTCGTTACCTTTTGTAGGAAGTAAAACATGTTAAATCAGCAGTGTAGTCAAAGGCACCGTTGATTTCTGCTCTTTGGAAATCATAAAAAGCAAAACTGGTGCTTAGGGTGAGATTAGAAAGGCAAAGATCATGTATGACCTACTCAATATGATTTTAATTTTTGTGAAGACTCAACATTGCCATTGAGTATCAGCTGTTGAGCATGGTGTGCTGGCCTACATTGTGCAGTCATTTCTCTGGCTCCTGTCAGCAGTTGATTGTCATTGTGGCTATAGCTCACCAAAACCAAACCAAACCCGTTGCTGTTGAGTTGACTCTGACACAGTCTGCCTCAATTTGTGCTTTCTAATCTGCTCAGGTCTGAGAAAGTAGATAATAGAGGTTGTTGAATGTAAAAAGAAATCAGTGAGGTACAAAGTACAGGACAGTCTCTTAACAAAGCACATTAGCAACCTTTAACTGTTTGGCTTTACTTTCAGTGTTTCAGTGACTTGGAGACCATTTTTTCCCCAGTCTCTATTTTGTGTGTCTTCTGAGTAGTTAACGTTTACCCATGACTGATTTCTAGTTATTTGGTACCTCTCCTGTGACCTACGTTAACAGTTCTATGAAAAATTAGAAGTACACCAATAGAACATACTCACTTTGGATTAATCTTGTTTTGGAATATGTTCTTTCCTGTTCCTTGAAGCTTAATTCATTCCTGAGGAAACACCTACTAGGTGAGTGTATGAAAACAAAATGTTATATAATTCTGAGCTTCCAAATTAATGTGCCGAAAACCAAAAACATCCCACTGCCATCGAGTCAGGTCCAGCTCATAGTGACCCTAGAGGTCAAAGTAGAACTGCCCCGTAGAGTTTCCAAGGAGTGCTTGGCAGGTTTGAACTGCCAGCCTTTTGGTTAGCAGATGTAGCATTTAACCCACTAGAATTTCCAGATTAATATGCAGTTATAATAAAACAACACCACAGAAATAGATATAATTCCTTGACTAGTCACAGTTACCTTAGTACAACCTAACCAGGCAATTTTGCTTTGTTAATTACTCTAAATCTGACTACTTAACTGCTCTTGAAATTTTTTTATAGTTCTTAAGCACTATACACTTAATGTACGAAACATATACATGATACTCAGTGTGCGTATCATTCATGTTAAAGCAAGGAAAAGGAAGAAAAAAACAAACCTCAAAGATAATAAAATCAATCAGTGTGCCCAGTCAGGTTCTGTCATATTACTCACTGTTTTAGTTATCTGGTACTGCTCTAACAGAAATATCAAAAAGCAAATGGCTTTAGAAAGGAAAAGTTTGTTCTTACACAGTCCAATAGTCTACAAGTCTGAATTCAGGGTCTCTGCTCCAAGAGAAGGCTTTCCCTCTGTGGGCTCTGGAGGAAAGTCTTTGGTTGGGGAGAATCTTGGTACAGGAACCTCAGCTCTGAAGGATGCACTATACTCCTGATTCTGCTTTCTTCATGGTGTGAGGTTCCCAACTCTCTAATTGTTTCTCTTTCTTTTTGTGCTGTGTAGGATAAAAAGATAAAAGGTGTTGCAAGTCAAACTCCAAGAAATTCCCTTTACAATGGAGCCGTGAGGTGACCTTAGGAAAGGTTTTACAGTCCCACCCTAATCCTGTCTAACATAATCCACTCTGTTAATCACAAGCAGAGGTTAGAATTTGCAGCCTTAAAAAATCATAAAATGGAGGGCAATCATAGATTACGGGGAATCCTGACACAGCCAAATTACCACACGTATTCTTCGGGGGCGGGAACACAATTCAGTCTGTGATGCTTGCTGATACAGGGGCATGGTGTGGGTGTGTGAGACCATCATTGCAGAAGAGGGGTGCTGTGACACAGATGGGTGGTGCTACCTCCCACCAGTATGGAGCTTGCAGTGTGAGCACCTGGCTTTGCTTAGCAACCTGGTCTGTAATAATTCATTCAGCCTTATAAACAGGAGTATCAGTTGAAACTCCTCATAAAGCTGAGTTCTTGTTGCCTAAAGGGGTATAACTCAGGTCTGACTGTGTTTATATTATGCCTCTACGTGTCTAATAATTGGTTGCTTAGTATGATGCTTGGTTTATATGTGTCAGCCAGAACACATGTGTCTTCAGACAGAAGATAGTACAGTGGATGGCTTTGCTTCTTACCCTTCCTTCTGGGTACTGTTTCTTTAAACTGCATCCTTTGGTAATTCTTTTGGTTGAGGTTGTGTGTAATTCACAGTTGTGTCTGATTATGACACTTCTTTTTTAAGTTAAACTTTTATTTTGAGATAATTGTAAATTCATGTGTAGTTTTAAGAAGTATGGGGATCCTGTGTACCCTTTACCCGGTTTTCCCTGCTAGTAACATCTTATAAAACTGATGTACAAGTATCACAATAAGAGGCATGACAGTGACACAGTCAAGATACTGAGCATTCCATCACTCCAAGGATCCCTTAGTTTTCTCTTTTATAGCCACACCCACACCCTCCCTTAAAGCCTGGCAACCACTAATCTGTTGTCCATATTTGTATTTTTTCATTTCAAGAATGTTACATAAATTGAACCAGACAGTGGGTACTCTTTGGGATTCATTTTTTTCATCCAGTATAATTCTCTGGAAATTCATTCCAATTGTTGCATGTTTCAATAGTTTATTTCTTTTTATTGTCAAGTATTCCGTGGTATGAGTGTATGTAGCAGAATTTGTTTGACCATTCACCTGTTGAAGGAAATCTAGATTGTTTTCCTTTGGGCTTATGAATAAAGCTGTTATAAACATTTGTGGACAGGTTTTTATGGGAACATACCAGTTGCCATCCAGTCAGCCCCATGTAGAACTGTGTTTTCTAGAGTTTTCAATGGCTGATTTTTCAAAACAGATTGTCAGGTCTCCTCAGGTGCCTCTGGGTGGACTCAGACGCCAACATTTCAGTTAGCAGCTTGGGAACATTAACTGTTTGCATGCACTACCCAGGAACTTCTTATTAGGAAAGCAAGTTTCCATTTCTCTGAAATAAGTGTCCAGGAATACTGTTGCTAGGCATATGGTAGTTGCATACTTAGAATGGCTACTCCATTTTGCATCTAACACAGCAATTTATAAGAGTGCCAGTTGCTCTGCATCCTCAGCAGCACTTAACTATTGTCAGTGTTTCTCATTTAGTCATCCTAATGGGTTTGTAGTGGGATGTCGTTGTGATTTTCACATAGCTAATGATGTTCAACGTGTTTTCATACATTTACTTGCTGTCTCCTAGTAAATGTTTATTCAAGTGCTAGTGGCATTGTTAGGTGCCGTTGAGTCAGTCCTGACTCATAGTGGCACTGTAAACATAACAAAACACTGCACAGTCTTTTGCCATGACCACAGTCATTTTTATCAAGCGTGTTGTTGCACCCACTGTGTCAGTGTATCTCGTTGAGGGTCTTCTCCTTTTTCACTGACCCTCTACTTTGCCAGGCATCATATTCTTCTCCAAGGACTGATTCCTCCTGACAGCATATCCAAAGTATGTAAGATGCAGTCTCACTATCCTTGCTTCCATGCATTTCTCTGGTTGCACTTCTTCCAGAACAGATTTGTTTATTCTTTTGGCATTCCATGGTATGTTTAATATTCTTCTCCAACACCGTAATTTAGAGACGTCAATTCTGCTGTCTTCCTTATTCACTGTCCAGCTTTTGCATGTATGTGATGCAATTGAAAATACCATGACTTGGGTCAGGTGCACCTTAGTCTTCAAAGGGACATCTTTTTTAATGCTTTAAAGCTTTCATTTGTAGCAGTTTTCTATCATGCAGTGCATCTTTTAGTTTCTTGACTTGTGCTTCCACGGGCACTGATTGTGAACTAAGTAAAATGAAATCCTTGACTATCTTTATCATGTCTCCATGGAGTTGCTTGCTGGTCCAGTTGTGAGGATTTTTGTTTTCTTGATGTTGAGGTGCAATCCATACTGAAGGCTGTGGTCTTTGATCTTCATCAGTGAGTGTTTCAAATCTTCTTCACTTTCAGAATCAAGTACTTCACCCAACTTTTAATTGGGTTATTTTCTTACTGTTTAGTTTTGAAAATGCTTTATATATTTTAGATAAAAGTGTCTTTGTGGCATAGTGATTTGCATATATTTTTCCTCAGTGTGTAGCTTGTCATTTCATCCTCTTGAGTCTTCTGTAGAGCAAGTTTTTAATTTTGATGAAGTCCAGTTGCCTTTTTTTTCTTTAATGACTCATACTTTGGGGGCCAAGTCTAAGAGCTCTTTGCTTACTCCTTGGTCCTAGAATTTTTCTCATATTTGTGGTAGTTTTATAACTTTATCTCGTACATTTAGGTCTGTGTTAGTCAGCTAGTGCTGCTTTAACAGAAATACCACAAGTGGATGGCTTTAACAAGAGAAAATATTGTCGCAGTCCAGTAAGCTAAAAGTCCAAAAGCAGGGTGTCAGCTTCAGGAGAAGGTTTTCCCTGCTGGCTATGAGGAATGTTCTGATCGCCAGTCTTCTCCTCGACAGGAAGTTTCTGAGACACAGGGACCCCAGGCTTTTCCAAAGGATGCACTCGGCTCCCAGCACTGCTTTCTTTCTCGATGGTTTGAGGTCGCCAAATCTGTCTGCTAGCTTCTTTCCTTTATATCTCAAGAGACTGCATCGAGGCACCAAACTTACACATTGGTCCTGCACCACCAACATAACTACCACCCATTGTCCCTTGTTAACATCACAGGGACAGGCTTTACCACAAAAGGAGCATGACACATTACTGGGAATCACAGCCCAGCCAAACGACCAGACGTGTTTTTTGAGGAACATGATTGTCTTAGGCTGGTTCCTCTAGGGAAGCAAAACTAGCAACTAGTGTAAGTATATATAGAAAGAGATTTATATAAAGGAAACAGCTGACACAGTTGTAGAAGCTGAAATGTCCCGAGTCCTGGATCATGATACAAGCCCTCAGGCAGCCGCAGAAGCTAGTGGAACCAAAGCTGGCAAATCAGAGGTCAGAGTTCCCACTCATGGGCTGTGAAGTTTGATGAATTACAAGTCCTAAGAACTAGAAGTAAGAAGACAAGATGGTGGCAGCTGCTGAGTGTGCAACAAGCCAAAACCTTGCAAGGTAGGTAGACAGTAAGTAGGTGATGGAAGGCAGCGAGATGAAGACTGAGAGGGGTGGTAAGCTACCACGGACCCCACCCCTACCAGTATCAGAGCACATTCAGACCCTGGGTGACCAATGTATGCAGCTGCCAAAACACTGCGCCAAGTTGACACACAATCTTAACCATCACAAAGTCCACAATCCATTTTGAGTTCGTTTCTGTATAAAGTCAAGGTTCATTTTTTGGCTTGTGGATCTCCATTTGCTACAGTACCGGTGTTGAAAAAGCTTGTTGTTCCTCTGTTGAATTGCTTTTTCACCTTTGTTAAAATGGAATTGGGCATATTTTTTGTCAGTCTGTTTCTAACTAGTCTGTTCTGCACCATTTACCTGTGTATTTCCCTCCATTAATACCACATGTTTGTGATTACTGTAGCTGTAGAGTAAGTCTTGAAATTATGTAGACTGATTCCCTTCCACATTATTCTTTTTCAGAATTGCTTCTGCTAGTCTAGTTCCTTTGCCTTTTAAAATTGTCTGTAGTTTAAAACATCTTGCTGGAATTTTGATAGTAATCACATTAAATCTATATATCTGGTTGGAGAGAACTGACATGTTTACTGTGTTACATGTTTCAATTCATGAACCTAGTATGTCTGTTTGTTTGTTTATTTTTTCCCCAGTAGGTAGCTGTTGCATACAAGTCCTGTATGGGTTTTATTGGATTTATGTCTAAGTATTTCTTTGAGTTATTGTTGCCAAACCGAAAGCAAATTTGTTCCACCTGTCACTGCAGCTAGCTTCAGACACAGAAAAAGATTCAAGTATGCTTTATTAATAGACAAGCATGCGAGTGTGGGAAACAGTGAGAATAATTTCTCCAAGATTGTCCCACTTGGGTTACAATTCCAGCGGCTTTTATAAACAGAGTATAAAGGGACTTGCATCTAGAAAATGTCGGACCTTGTCACAGGATAGAACAGGGAGTCACAAGATTCCTGTACATCTTAACTGAACAAGATCATTACCTCCCTGAAGATCTGAATACTTGATATACTACCCCAGAGACAGGTAGAGGAATGTAAGTCTTGATCCAATTTTAGCAGTATAGTGACCTTAAGTCCCAGCTACTAACATTCCCCACTCTTTATTTTTTTATTGTGATTGAGTGCAAGTTTACAATCCAGTTTAAATTCACGTGCCTGCCTATGTGCAGCTCCTACTGCTCTCCTTGCGTGGTGACAGCACACTCCTCCTTTTTGTTCTATACAAGTCATGTCCTCTTAACAATCTCGTGTCCCCTCTTCTCCATTCTTTCCACTCCCCTCTAGTAAGAGGCCAGTAGGACAATATCCTATAAATGCTTAGAACCATAAAGTGCACACACAGTATGATCACTCTGTGTCATCAAGTCCATTCCATTCCTGTCCGAGGGGTTGATCTCAGTAATGATTTATGATCAGGGACAGCATCAGGTGTAGCAGGCCATCAATTGCAGTCTTTTAGTGAAGTTCTCAGGGTGCCCCCTTATTTATTCTTATATTGCCAGTGGGACTCAACTGTGTGAGCCCCATCATGGCTGCCACTGGAGGTGGCCAAGCACCGTCTGGTTCTTCTGGTCACATATTGATGTACTCACCTATTCACATGGGTCTTTCTGTCTTCTGGGTTCTCTTTGCCCCATGTCGTTTTGGTCCATGGTGATCATCTGTTCCTGCTGAGTTGGGACCATTTGGTGTACCTCAGATGGCAGCTTGCTAGCTTTTAAAACCCCAGATACCACTCACCAATATGGGGTGGAGAAGACTTACTTAGAAATAGGCTAGTTATGCCTGTTGGCTTTGAGATCCCTTGAGAGCATGGTCTCCAGACCCCCGCCCCTGCTTCTCTGTCCTTGCCATATTGGGTTAAGATTGGAAGAGTGTTCACATTATGTTGAAGTCCAGTTAAATTGATCTTCTTTCTAACATGTACTGTCACTGATTTCACCCCACCAAATTTCTATCAACTATCTAATCTGTAACCAGCCCTCTCCCTTCTTCCTTCCCCTCACTTGCAGCTGTCAAAGAGTCTTCTGTACATGAGTCTGTTTTCAAGTCCTTACAGTAGCAACATTCCCCATTCTTAATCACCAATTTCATATCTATGAAATAGCTTTTAAATGAAAATAATTGCTTTGATTTATAGCATCAACCCTTGGACTGTGGGCTAGGTCTCTATAGTATGAGGTATATGCAGTCGTGAGGCAGGTGCACGTTGCATACAGCAGCAAACAAATAATGATTCTGATTACTGTTATTAGTGTGTAAAATCCACATATTTTGGGGAACTGTGAGAATGATTTCTCAAACTCTGACCTGAAGAAGCCTTCATAGTGTTTGATGGCATTCACAATATTCTTCACCATTTTTAATTTATTCTGTATCAGTTGGGATTTACCAGACAAGTTGAGCAATACATCCCTTTAAAATCTTTACATTCATGATTTATGTCTGAAGAATGAATAGTCTATAGTTGCCTAGTTTTGTAGAACTGCCTCTCTGACTTGTCCCGGTTCAGCATGTCATTTCAGCACCTAAAGCATTTATAGCCTGGAAAGTAGCATTTAAGGCTTTAACCGTGGCGCAGACTGGCCTCTTAATTTCAATATTTAAACCTATTGCCATAAGCGGCGTGGCAAAAAGGGTCAAGGATATGTAGTCAGCCGGACTGAACAGATATACATCACTATAGCAATCTCCAGGAAGTTTAATCTCTTTTATAGTTCTGGTATGGTTAGGTCAGACATCTTTAATCTGGGGCTGGAACAGGGTGAGCCTTCCCAAGGATCAAGGTCCCTCCATGGCCTTGGTGGGGACATATGGAAAGGCCCAATTTTCACACAGCAAGAACCATCCTTTAGGTAGCTTCATGTGTCCATCAGTGTAGGACAGCATTATATTTCGGTTACATTTGAGGCTGGAGTTACTAAGATTGTAACAGAAGGAAGGGCACCTTGAAAATTTGACAGCTTTCATTAGGGATCATAGTGTCAAGCTGCATCAGGAACATGTCTCCATCCTTTTCTTTCTTAACTGATCCCCAATTTTATATATCCCCATAAGTGATACTCTTTTGAACATGTCTTGAACAAATTAAAATTTCTAATCAATTCTAGAGATGTGCATACACCAGTCAAACATGAGGTAAAAATGTGTTCAACATAAGTACCTCCTGCTAAACAGAAATCAGAAACATTCATTACATTTTGTGTAAGGTAAGTCCATACACTTTCATTTCTTTGGAAAGGGAAAATGTCTTGTGAAAGTCCTAGAGCTAAGTTGAGTCCTAGGAAGAGAGAGGATTCTGGGAGACATATATTGAACCTTATCTTGGTTTCCCCTCTGGGAGTGGAGGTCCACCTCTTTTGTTTGGATTTGTCGAGGAGGCATTCATGTCCGTTTCTGCTGAAGCGTACGGTTTCACTCAGGTATAACGTGTCCAGGCCTTCAGACCAGCCAATTTCACGGCAGTGCGATAGTCAGGAGGGTTTTCCATGGGCCAGTCCACTCCTCTTCCAGCTGTTCTTCAGGCCACTCTCTCCAAGTTTTTATCTGAGGGAGAGAGTGAAGGCCTGGGGAGAGAAAACTGGTGAATTCTGAACTTTCAGATTATTTTCTGCCCATGGGGAAAGCTATACTGAGGCAGTCTGAAAGGGTCTCTGATACACAGTTTATTGGGCTCAGTTTGAGCCTGCTTTCTGGGGGCTACCCAAATTCCGATTAAGGCAGTGGGCAAGACCTTATCCCAGTGTAAATGAATCTCTTGACTTAGCTTGGAGATCTGTCTCTTTTAAAGTATGGTTCATCTTCTCAGCTTTTCCTGATGACTCTGGTTTCCAGGCTGTGTGTAGTCTCCTGTCGGATGTCCAGGAATTTGCTACCTTCTGATCATCAATTTCTTGGTCAGTCAGGCTCTCCCTGTGCGTGCTGAATCAGGAGCTGCCAGGCATTTTCATGAGGTACTTCACTCTGGAGGCTCTTCTCAGGGGAGAAGGTGATCTGGGCATTAAGTTTAGACAGTAAGTCTTTTCCTAATAATGGGACAGGACATTCTGGCATGTATAGAAACTGGGAGTCATCTGCTTTTCTGCAGTCTGACAGTCAAGAGGCTGTAGGAAAGACTTACATTCTAATTGCCCCGTTATTCTTGTCACCAGGACTGACTGAGTTGTTAGTCCTGAAAGAGGGTTATTGAGGACCAAATACATGGCCCCAGTGTCTACTAGGAAATCCACCATTTGTCCCTCTATTCTTAATTCTGTCCAAGGCTGCTGGCTGAGGGGAGAATGGGACAGTTACAATGCCAGTAGTTAATTCTGACTAGTCTCAGGCCTCTTTAGTCATCTTCCATTGCTGACAGCTCAGCCATTGGGTGGCTTGTTCTACCAGTGTTGGCAGCCTCTTTCCTAAGGCAGTCATTTTTCCAATGGCCTCTGTCCTTGCAGTATGCACACTGATTCTCCATGGTCAGGGCTCGCCATCCCTGAGTTCCCTTTTGGGCACCTTTGCGTCTCTTACCATACATTGCCTCCAAAAGTATGGTGGTAGCTTGGGTCTTCCTGAATTTCCTGTTATTAAAATATCTTGAATGCAGCTTCTCCCAGCGGGGCAGGATTCATTCCCAAAGCTCCATCCAGCTTTCGTAGCTTTTTTCCAGATGTGATAAAAGTCATGTTTATCATTCTCTGATTTTCAGGTACTTGGAGGTCCGTATCAGTGTACTTACACAGTAGGCATCATAGATTCTTTCTAGGAACTCAGATGGATCCTCACTAGCCTTTTGCCATACTTCTTGCAACGTGTGGAAACTTCTCTACCTTTTCTGCCCCACTTTGGAGAACTGCTCAAATACACCTTGAGAGAGGCCAACCCTCGTCATTAGGATCCCATTTAAGCTCAGTTGCTGGGATGGCTGTTGATTGGTTGGTTAGGTGTGTCATTCAGGCTTTCAGAGTGAAGCCTTTCTGCTGCTTTCTTTTTTTATCCAGGACCAGGCACCTTTCATCACTAGTGAGAAGTACATTTAAACAAAGCCTGAATGTTGGCCCAGTCTGGGTTATGAGTGGCAAAGATGGTGGCTAATTCTGTTACCTTGTTACAGTCCTCTCTGTATGAGGGATTTGAACTCCTCCAATTTAATAAATGAGAGGTGGTAAATGGTGTGTGTGCCCAGTAGTATCTAACTGATTGCCCTTGTTGATTTACTCTGATCAGGAGTTGTCGAGGAGGTATTGCTTGTTAGGTATTGTGCCTTGTTATCGCAGATCCTCTGGCCGAATTGAGGTCCCTGCCAGATATGTGATGGCGAGACTACATCTGAGCTGCCTTTAGCAGAATAAGAGGGCGCTGTTCCTCAGGAGAGGAGAGGGCGGTTGGTGTTCAAATTTTAACAGTGTTCATAATAATCTGACTGACTAACATCTCCAGTGTGGGGGAAAAAAAACAAAAACAAAAACATTTTCATTACAAATGGGAGAAGCCACAGGGGAAAACACATCACATTTTACACAACAGCCCTGTCCTCTAGACTCTAGGTATCACCCCATTCTCTAGATTTTTGAGTAGAAGCCCACCCACACAGCCCTGTCCTGTACCCCTGCCTTCCTGGCTCATTGGGACAGTGCTTCCTGTTCCTTGGGCTTCAGGCACACAATTTTTCAAGCCCACAGGAATGGCAACTCCATAATTGGAAACATCAGGGAGCATGGCTCCGTTTTTCAAACCCTTGAGGTACACTTTTGAAGCTGAGGTGGTTCAGTTTCCAAGCTCAGCTTTTGTTTCCCAGCCAGGTCAAATTGACAGTTTAAAACTGAGTTAAACCCACTATTGTGAAACTGATTTTAATTCACAGCAGATATGTAAGGTGGACTAGAACTGCCCCACTGAGCAGCTGGCAGATCTGAACTGCAGACTTTCTGATCAGTAAAACAAAGCATGCAAATCACTATGTAACCAAGGTTTTCTCCAGTTCCATTAATAAAATCATACTTAATATTATACATTTGTTAGATAACATTAAGAAGGAAAAAAAAATAGAAAATACACTTTAACCCAATAAGAACCAGGCACCCTTTTGATTCCAGTCTGTGCCAAAACCTTCTTCCACACTTTGTGGCTTAGTTTTCATAGTAGAATCTTTGCCTCCAGGGGATAAATTAACCGTTTCACTCAGAAGTCAGAAAATTTTGTTACTTAGCAGCAGAAAACCCAGTTTTTCTTTTTATTTACTTTTTATTGTGTTTAAGTGAAAATATACAGTCCAAATTAAATTTGCATGCCCGCCTGTCTAGCTCCTTCTGTTCTCCTTGCCCGGTGACAGCACAGTCCTCCTTTTCATTCTATGTATGTCATATTCTCTTGACAATCTCTTATCCTCTCCTCTTCACCGTCTCCTGTCCCTTCTAGTAAGAGAGCAGTAGGACAGCATCCTGTAGATGCATGTAACCATAAAGTATACGCACCATGTGGTCACATTGTGTCCCTGATTCCAGTCCATTCCTGTCCAAAGAGTTGACCTCAATAATGTTTTCTGGTCAGAAGCAACAGCAGGTCTAGGGGCCATGATCCCAGGGAAACCTCCAGGCCACTGGACCATTAATTACAGTCTTTTTATGGAGTTCCTGAGGTGCACCCCTCTTTTTCTTGTGTTGCCACTGGGAATGAACATTGTGTACCCCATCACAGCTGTCTTTGGTAGCAGTGGGGCACCACCGTCTGATTCTTCTGGTCACATTTTGATACAGTCATCCATTCACATGTGTCCTTTTGTCTCCTGAGCTCTTTTTAACTCATGTCTTTGTTGTTCTTAGTGATCATCTGTTCTGAATGAGTTGGGACCATTTTGGTGTACCTCAGATGGCGGTTTGCTAGCCTTTAAGACCCCAGATGCCGCTCACCAATATAGGGTGGAGAAGACTCTCTTAGCAATAGGCTGGTTATGCCAATTAGCTTTGATGTCCCTTGAGAGCATAGTCCCCAGACCCCTGCCCCTGCTACTCTGCCCTTGCAATATTGGGTTAAGATTAAAAGAGTAGAAAACTCAGTTTTTCTAAAGTTAATATTATTAGAGATCTCATGGATCAAACCACTAAATTATTCCCCAGCTGTACCATGTACCCTTACCCTGGCATAGGAGTCTTCTAGTGGTAGGCGCCACATTGCCTCTTAAATGCCTGACACATGCCCTCACATATTTTATAGGCCTTATCCTCAGCCTTTGAATGGAGAAGATAGATATCCTCACCCATCCTGGCCAGAGATACTGGGGCATCATGAGCAGCTGGGCCTTTGGAAAAAAGTTCAAGTATGCTTTGTTAACAGACAGACATGCAAGTCTGGGAAACAATGAGAATAATTTCTCAAAGACATTCCTGCTTGGGTTACAGTTCCAAAGGCTTTTATAGTCAGATTACAAAGGGACTTGTATCTGGAAAACATCAAACCTTGTCACAGGATAAAACAGGGAGTTAGAAGATTCCTGTACAACTTATTGAACAATGTCATTAGCTCCCTGAGCATTGAATAATTGATTTACCATCCCAGAGACAGGTAAAAGGAATATAGGTCTGTTGATATGGTTTTAACAGTCTGGGTGACCTTGATTAATTCCCAGCTACTAACATTATTGTTCTTTTTTTTTTTAATTTTAGATTGATGCTTTTTAAGTCATACATAAAAACATGCTGTTAAAACCAAACTCATAGTGACCTATAGGTGCCATCTAGTCAGTTCTGACTTACAGTGACCCTGTGTGCAACAGAACTAAATGCTGCCTCATCTTTATGGTCATTGTTACACTTGAGCTCATTGTTGCAGCCACTGTGTCAATACATCTCCTTGAAGGTCCTCTTTTTTTTTCACCAACTCTCTGCTTTACCAAGCATGATGTCCTTCTCCGGGGCAGACTGTTCATATTGATAATATGTCCAAAATACATGAGACAAAAATCTCACCATCCTTGCTTTTGAGTATTCTTGGTTGTGCATGTTCCTTCTTTTGACAGTCTATGGTCTGTTCAGTGTTACCAGCACCACAGTCAAAGGCATCCGTTTGTTTTTGGTCTTCTCGTTCACTGTCAGCTTTCATATTCATATGAGACAATTGAAAACACCTTACCTCTTATCAGGCACACCTTAGTCTTTAAAGCAATATATCTCCTTTTTCACATTTTAAAGAGGTCTTTTGCAGCAGATTTGTATAATGCAGTGTGACTTCTTATTTCTTGACTGCTTTGTCCAAGTGAAATGAAATCTTTGACAACTAGATCTCTTACAGTCAGTTAGCCAGGATGCTGTCTTCCAGATTTCTTAGCATAGATCACGGATCACTTCCAGCACTGCATCCATTTGTTGAAACATCTAAATTGACATTCTGTTAGTTCCTGGAGGCTTGTTTTTCACCAGTGCCTTCAGTGCAGATTGGACTTCTCCCTTCAGTACTGTTGGTTTCCGAGAATATAACCAGTTCTTTTCAGTATAGTAAATCTGTGCATTTCTTCCATCTTCTTTTGATGCTTCCGTCATCATTCAGTATTTTACCCATAGAATCCTTCACTGTTGCAACTCAGGGCTTGATTTTTTTCTAAAATTCTTTCAGCTTGAGAAATGCTGAGCATGTTCTTTATGGTTTTCTAACTCTAAGTCTGCAGATATCGTTATAGTATTTTACTTTGTCCTCTCACGCAGCCCTTTGAAATCTTCTGGTCATTTCTTTTACTTCATCATTTCTTCTGTTCACTTTACCCCGCATTCAAGAAGAAGTTTCAGAGTCTTTTGTTACATCCATTTTGGTCTTTTCTTTCGTTTCTGTCTTTTTAATGATCTCTTGCTTTCTTCATGACAGTATCCTTCTTGTCATTCCACAACTCTTCTGGTCTTTGGACATTATTGTTCAATGCCCATATCTATTCCTGAGATGGTCTCTAAATTTGGGTAGCATACACTCAAGATCATACTTTGGCTTTCATGGACGTATTTTCTTTAGCTTCAACTTGAACTTGAATATGAACAATTGATGGTCTTTTCCACAGTCAGAGACTGTGGGCCTTGTTCTGACTGATGATATTGCACTTTTCCATTGTCAGAGGGCCGAGTGAATCTGACCTGCAGCCTTTTGTTAAAAGTTAACATAGCAGTTAACCACTGCACACCAAGGTTTCCAATCACCGGTAATTATTAATGCATCTTGATTGCATGTTCTGTCCATTTCAGACTTCAGAAGCTGATAAAAAAAAAAAAAAATCCGGTTTCTTCATCTTTGGCCTTAGTGGTTGATGTGTAAATTTGTAAAGTAGTCCTGTTAACTGATTTTCCTAGTAGATGTATGAATATTACCGTATCTCTGACAGCATAGTACTTCAGGATACATCTTGAAGTGTTCTTTTGATAATGAGTGCAATGCCATTGCTCAGCAGTTTGTTGTCTTGATTCAGAATAGTCAATACCATTTTGTTTCAGCTCACTAATGCCTAGGATATTGATGTTCATGCATTCCATTTCATTTTGGCAATTTCCAGATTCATTAGTCATACTTTGTACTTTCCATATTCCAACTTTTAATGGATATTTTGTAGCTGTTCCTTCTCATTCTGAGTTATGTCACATCAGCAAATAAAGGTCCTGAAAACTTGACTGCATTTGCATCGTTGACATTGACTCTACTTTGAAGAGGCATCTCTTTCCCAATTGCTTTTGAGTGCCTTCCAATCTGAGGGACTCATCTGTCACTATATCAGGCAGTATTCAACTGCTGTTAATAACGTTTTCGCTGACTAATATGTTTTAGAAGTAGATTGCCAGGTCCTTCTTTCTAGTCTATCTCAGTCTAGAAGCTCAGCTGAAACCTGTCTATGATGAATGACCCTGCTGGTATTTGAATAGCATCTGGGCCTGGCATAAAAGATACTGTCATTGTCAGCCAGGGGGCAGGGCCTGCCACTCCTGCGGGCCCAGCTGCTTTGACTACTGGACAGTGCCTCTGTCAGCAGTAAAGCAGCTTTTAAAATAAGACCAGCTGGAGAATGCAGTGGTGATTGGCAACTGAGTGGGTTGGGAGCATTTCCACAACCCTTCATTGAGCCACATCATAGCGTGAGCTGATGGCCTCCCAGAGACTCCATAGGTAGGGTGCTGCCTTTCCCAGGCAGGAGGCCTGTGGGCCCAGCTGCTTTTGGCAGCTCCTGCACAGTACCCCTCTTAGCAGAAAAGCAGTTTTTAAGTTAAATGAATCTAGAGAGCACAGGAGTCCTGGGCAGCTGAATGTGGTGCCATTCTTCTTGCCTTCCTCCCCTGAGCTGTACTGTAGGCTTGACTGACATAACAATGGAAAGTCACTGCAAGTAACTTGCCACCTTTAGTAGCCAAAAGGTGGGGCTTGCCACCCCCGAGAGCCTAGCTGGGCCAGCCACTAGAGAATGCACGGGTGGCTGGTAACCAAATCGAGCAGTGCCCTTATTACCATCTTAGAACTGCACCACAGCTCCTGTTGGTATACCACTAGAAAAATGAAACAGCTTATCGATGGTGTAGAGACAACAGTCAGTATCTAACCATTTAGAGAAGCAGGCCACCATGGCTCTTCAGAACTCCTGAAGTAAATAATCAAAAAACTTCCCAGATGAAGAAACCTTTCTGAAATATTAGAGGTAGAATACAAAAGAGTTATGTGTAGAGCCCTCCTAGATATTAAACAAAATGCAGCAGAACAAAATGGAAAATACAAGTAAGCTATACAAACTGCTGGAACATCAACGAACTGAAACCCCGCAGATCAGTAATAAAATTACAGATGTAAACAATTCAGTGCAAAACCAGAAAAGAAGGATTGAGGAGTTAGAAGGCAAAATTAGCAAGCTTGAAGATATAGCAACTGACACCAGAGTTTTGAGGAGAAATCAGAGAAAAGCAATAAGAAAAATGAAGAAGCATTAAGAAACATGTGGGACCCTATCAAGAGAAATAATCTACAAATAATTGGAATTCTTGAACAGGGAGGGATAGCTGAAAACACAGAATTGCTGAAGAGTTGCTGACAGAAAACTTCCCTGAAATTATGAAGGAAGAGAACATAGATATCCAAGATATTTATCAAATGACACAAAAACTGGACCCCAAGGGAAAGACACCAAGATACATTATAATCAGACTTAATAAAATGAAACATAAAGAGAGACTCTTAAAAGCAGCAAAACGTAAAACAGTTCTAATGTACAAAGGGAAGCCTTGTAGGCTTTTGTCTGACTTCTCAGGAGAAACCATGTTGGCAAGAAGACAGTGGGATGATGCATACAAAGCCTTGAAGGAGGAAACTTCCAGGTAAGAATTATGTATCCTCAAAAACTGTTTCTCAAATATGATGGTGAAATTAAGACATTCTCTCATAAAGAGAAGCTTAAAGACTGTAAAAACCAAACTGGAAATGCAAGAAATAATGAAAGAAGCTCTTTGTTTAGAAAAACAAAGACAACAAGTGTATACTTAAGAATGCAATGCAGGACATAGCATCCAGAATCCAGTTCAGCAAGGGAACTAACAAAGCTCAATCAAAGCTAAAATATTAAAAGAGGGAACCAGTGATCTTAACATGAAAACTATGACATAATCACAGTATAAAGAGGAATGTATTAGGTTAGTTATAAGCCTTTTGGATGGAGATGAAATTAAGAAGATACACAGAAATTAAAAATTGGTTTAAGCTTAGAACATAAAGGAATCAAAGGGTTAGCTGCAAAGGAGACTAGTAGTGCAGTGTATCAAAATGAGAAACATAATACAGGAGTCTCAACAAACACAAAACAATGCTGAAAAACATGAGAAGTAAACCCACAAGGAAAAACAACCCAGAACAGAATATTAAGAGAAACAAAACATCAACAAAACTAAAGGCATCAAAATGGCAGCACTGAACACATACCTATCAATAATTACACTGAGTGTAAATGGATTGAATGCTCCAATAAAGAGGCAGAGAGTGATATTCTGGATCAAAAGACATAATCCCTCTATATGTTGCTTACAAGATACACACCACAGACTCAAAGACATGAACAAACTGAAAATCAAAGGATGTAAGAATACATACCAAGCTAACAACACACAAAGAAGAGCAAGAGTGGCAATGCTAATCTCGGATAAAATAGATTCTAGTGTAAAATCTACCATCATGGACAAGGGTGGTCACTATTCATTGCTGAAAGACTCAGTACATAAGGAGGATGTAACAGTATTAAGTATTTATGCACCCAGTACCAGAGCATTGAAATACATTGAACAAATGCTGACGACACTGAAAAATGAGATAGACACTCCACATTAGAAGGAGACGTCAACACTCCACTTTCAGTAATGGAACAGATCATACAGAGAGAATCTCAGTAAGGATACAGAAGATCTTATTGTGACAGTCAGCCAACTAGACCTGATCAACATATATAGAACATTTTACCCAGCAACAGATAAGTATACCTTTTTTTCCAGTGCACAGGGAACATTCTCTGGAATAGACCATATATTAGGTCATAAAGCCAGTCTCAGCAAAATCCAAACTATTGAATTATTGCAAAACATCTTCTTGGACCATAAAACCGTAGAAGTTGAAATCAATAGCAGGAAAAGCATAGGTGGAAATTCAGACTCATGGAAACTGCACAACACTTTGTGGAAATCAACGACACACTGAAGAGATTTATGGACTCAAATGAGAATGAAAACATATCCTACCAGAACCTGTGGGATACAGCAAAAGCAATGCTCAGAGGCCAATTTACAAATGCACACATTGGAATGAAGAAGGGGCCCAAACCAAATAATTAACCCTATATTGAACAAGTAGAAAGAGAATAACAAAGAAGCCCTTCAGGCACCAGAAAAAATTAGATAACAAGGATCAGAGCAGAACTAAATGAGTTAGAGACTAGAAAAACAATTCGGAAAAAATTAAAAAATTTAATAAGATGGATAAACAAAGCTGGTTTTTTGAAAAGATCAGCAAAATTGGTAAACAATTGGCTAAACTTAGAAAAGAAAACAGGAGGAAACAACCTGAGTAAGAAATGAGATGGAGATGTCACAACAGACCCAACTGAAATTGAAAGTATCGTAACAGAATACTATGAAAGTGTGTACTGTAACAGATTTGAAAACCTAGAAGAAATGGACAAATTTCTAGATTCAGATCACCTACCAAAATTATCACAAGGAGAAATAGAACAACTTAATAAGCCCATCACAAAGGAAGAGATTGAAAAAGTAATCCAAAACTACCAACCAAAACCAGCCCTGGCACAGATGGCTTCACTGCAGAATTCCACCAAACTTTTAGAGAGAAGTTAAATTCCTATACTATAGAGGCTATTTCACAGCCTAGGAAAGGGCAGAATGCTCCCAAACTCATTCTATGAAGCCAGGATATCTCTGATACCAAAGCAGGGGAAAGAGCCCACAAAAAAAGAAAGTTACAGACCAGTATCACTCATGAACCTAGATGCAAAAATTTTCAACAAAATCCTAGCCAGTAGAATTCAGCAACCTATCAAAAAAGTAATTTATCATGACCAAGTAGGATTCATATCAGGGATGCAAGACTGGTTCACCATTGGAAAAACAAGTAGTGTGATCAACCACATAAATAACTTAAAAGATAAAAGTCACCTGATTTTGTCAATTGATGCAGAAAAGGCATTTGACAAAGTCCATCGTCATTAAAACTCTCAAAGTCCATCATTAAAAACTCTCAGCAAAATAGCAATAGAGGCGAAATTCCTTGATGAAACAAGGGGCATGTATGGAAAGCCAGCCACCTGCATCATCCTGAATGGAGAGAGACTGAAAGAACTCCCCCTGAGAACAGAAAGTAGACAAAGATGCCCACTGTTACCACTTCGATCCAGCATTGTTGTAGTGGTTCTAGTCAGAGCAATTAGACAAGACAAAGATAAAAGGCATTGACATCAGCAAATAAGAAGTAAAAATCTCTCTGCTTGTGGATGATATGTTCGTATACTCAGAATCTTAAAGAATCCATAAGTAAACTACTGGAACTAGTAAGGGAGTTCAGCAGAGTATCAGTATACAAGATAAATATAAGTAAATCAGTAGGATTCTTTTACACCAACAAAGAAATCATTAAAGAGGAAATTGCCAAATCAATACCATTTACTATAGCCCCAAGAAGATAACATAGCTAGAAATAAAACTAACCGAAGAAACAAAATCTATACAGAGAGAATTACAAAACCTTACTGGAAGAAACCAAAAGAGACTTACATTTAAGTGGAGAAACCTACCCTGCTGATAGATAGGAAAACTTAACATTACCCAAAGTGATCTGCATATACAGTGCAATCCCAATACAAATTCCAGTGTCATTTTTAATAAGATGGAGAAACAAATCACCAACTTTGTTTGGAAAGGGAAAAAAAAAAACAGATAAGTAAAGCACTACTGAAGCAGAGAAACACAGGGGGAGGGGCTTCACACTACCTACCTTAGAACCTGTTGCACTACCACAGTTGTCAAAATAGCGTGTTACTGGTACAAAAAGAGACACGTAGACCAATGGAACAGAATTGAGACCCCAGAAATATCATCATTCTCTTATGAACTGCTGATATTCAACAAAGGCCCAAAGGTTTTAAACTGGGGTAAAAACAGCCTCTTTAACAGATGATGTTGGCAAAATTGGATATCCATTTGCAAAAAACTGAAACAAGACCTGTATCTCACACCTTACACAAAAACTAGCTGAAAATCAATCAAAGACCTAAATATGAAACCTATAGCAATAAAGATCATGCAAGAAAAAATGTGATCAGCAATGGAAGTGCTATTTGATGGCTTAGACAGACTTCAAAATCGGACTAACAATGCACAAACAACAGAAAATAGATAAATGGTAAATACTAAGTATCAGATACTCTTGCTCATCCAAAGACTTTCACTGCAAGAGTTAAGAGACTACCTACAGAACAGGAAAAATTATTTGACAACTACATGTTGGACTGACGTTTGATTTCCATAGTCTACAAGGTACTACAAAATATGAACAAGAAAAAGGTAAATAAACCAACTAAGCATGAGTGAAGGAGATGGACAGACATTTCACCAAGGAAGACATCCAGGCAGCCAAAAGACACATGAGGAAATGTTCAATGATCATTACCTATTAGAGAAATCCAAAACACAGCTACAACGAGATACCATCTCACCCCAACAAGGTTGGCCATAATCCAAAAAACGTAAAACAACAGATACTAGAAAGGCTGTGGCGAGACTGGAACTCTCTTACACTGCTGGTGAGATTGCAAAGTGGTGCACCTTCTTTGGAAAGTAATTTGGCGCTTCCTTAAAAAGCTAGAAATAGAAATACCATTTGATCCAGTAATCTCACTGCTCAGAACATATCCTACAGAAACAAAGACTGTCACATGAATGGACATGCACACGAATGTTCATTGCAGCACAGTCCACAATAGCAAAAAGATGGAATCAACCTAGAAGCCCATCAACAGATGATTGGATAAATAAACTGTGGTACATATACTCAGTGAAACTTATGCAATGATAAAGAACAGTTATGGTTTTGGGAAGTATCTCATAACCTGGTTTCGACTGGAAGACATAATGCTGAGTGAAATCAGTCAGCAGCAAAAGGACAAATATGGTATGAGACACCTAGTATAAGGACTTAAAAATAGACTAATGCACAGAAGAAAAGACTGACAGCTACAAGGCTGGAGAGGGAAGGTGAAGGTGGATTATATATTAGATAGTCAATAGAAACTTCGTTAAGTAAAAGCAGTGATGTCACACAGAAAAGAGCAGAACGACTTAACTGGACTTCACCATAAACTGAAAGGTTTTCTGAACTCAACCCAGTTTTTCAAAGGATAGGGTAGCAGGGAGTAGGGTTTCGGGACCATGTTTTCAGGGGACATCGAGCCAATTGGCATAACTAGTCTGTTGCTCAGAGAGTCTTCTGCACCCCATATTGGTGAGTGGCATCTGGGGCCTTAAAAGCTAGCAAGCTGCCATCTGAGGTACAAAAAATGCTGCTAACTCCTCTGGAACATGTGATGAACAAGAACAACAAAGATAGAAGGAAAAAAGAACCCAGGAGACAAGAAGGACCCATATGAATGGGAGGCTATATCAGCATGAGACTACAAGAACCAGATGGTGCCCAGCCACCTCCAAAGACAGCCATGGTGGGGGACACAGTGTAGAGTACCTGAGGCAACACTAGAAAAAGAGATGTACAGCCCAAGAACTCTATTAAAAGAACAGAATTGATGGTCCAACCACCTGGAGGATCCCCTGGGAGCATGGCCCCTAGATCTGCTGCTGCCCCTGACCAGAAACCAGTAAAACTCATCCCCTAAAAGCATAATCAATCACAAAAATGTCTGAAGTGAACTACGCAATTAGAATTCATTCTAAATGAAGTTAGAAGCTTACTGCTTGTTTTAAAAATAATTGTGTCATGTTTGAAACCTTTCATATTCCCTTTAGGACAGTTTGTGTACATAGTAAAAACACTACCCTTAAAGGACTCTTTGGAGGTAGTGGAAAGTGCCTTTCACTCAAAAATTCTCTTCCACTACTGCGTTGTATACCTGATACTTTTCTCATTGGAGTGTAATTTTTTTAATTAAGGTATTATTGCCATGAAGCCCTATAAAGTTGTAAGAAAGCAGTTGTCAGACAAGAGGCTTATGGTAAGGCTTGAGGAGAAACCTAGAAGCTTTGTCCATTATAGTGTTCAGCCTTTGGTTTGTCCTGTTCCGGGAATCAGAAACCCGACTCTGAACTAAAGGATTTTAACTGTTGTAATTCCTCCCGCTTGCTGTGAGTCACTTCTGACTCATGGCAACCTCATGTAGAACTGTCGTCTGTAGGGTTTTCAGTGGCTGATATTTCAGAAGTGAATCTTCAGGTCTTTATTCTGAGGAACCTCTAGGTGGACTTAAACTGCCAGTCTTTCAGTTAGCAACCAAATGCATTAACCATTTGCATCACCTGGGGGACTCCTTTTTGGTTCCTATTTCCTGATTTTTTTCATGCTCTGGTTCTTCATTTAAAGTTCATATCTTCAAAATGAGGAACCCAAGGTCAAAAATGGGAGAGAATTGACATATCCCAGTGTCACAAAGCAGTATGTGTATTGTTTATTGAGAAACTAGTTTGCTCTGTAAATCTTCATCTAAAACAGAAAAAAAAGAGAAAGAAATTTGCTCTCTTCATGCTCCTTTTATATTTTGGAAAAACTATAGGATGAGCTCTATAGATGAACTGAGGTAATAAATTTGCTAATAAGTTTTTATTCCTGAGGTATTGTGCACAGACTGTTTACACAGCCAAGCTCTTAACCACAGTACCACCACGGTTTCATTAAGGGAATACTAGCTTCATGAAGACAGAGTCCCTGGATGGCATATATGCTACTTGACTGTTAGCTGAGAAGTTGACAGTTCAAGCCAACTGTCTTAGGCTGGGTTCTCTAGAGAAGCAAAATCAGTAAAGGGCATAATTATACACATACATTTATTTCAGGGAGCTGGCATATGCAGTTGTAGAAACTGAGATGTCCCAAGTCTGTGGATCAGGATAGAGACTTCTGATTCATATAGCCACAGACACTGGCAAACCCAGGATCAACAGGTCAGAAAGAATGACTTTTGCTCACAGACTGTGAAAATCAGTGAATCCCACGATTGGCATGCAAGACTACACATAAGCTGCTAACCTAAGTCCCAAGAACTAAAGGTTGGATGAACAGGAGCCAACTGTAGGATCTGGCAGAAGCCGGAACATGTGCTTATATTTGAATGCAGACCACATGCCCAAGGAAACTCTCTTTCAGCTAACTGGCTGCTCACAGTAGATCCCATTGTGGGGGTTACCACATATCAGACCTCAACAGGAAAGTGATCTTATGACTGCCAAAACACAGAGAATCATGGCCCAGCCAAGTTGACACACAATCTTTTTTTTTTTTCTTTTTCTTTTTTTTTTGATACACAATCTTAACCATCACACCCACCTGGAGTTGCCTCAGAAGACAGCCCTGGTGATCTGAAAAATCACAGCTTTGCAAATCCTGTGTAGCACTATTCTACTCTAATACATTTGGGGTAGCCGTAAGTTAGTTGCTCAACAGCAACTAATAACAGTAACAGTTCATAAAATGAGTTGGAAATTGTTCCTACCTCTTCTGTTTTCTGGAAGAGGGATTGTGTAGAATTGATATTAATGCAGGAGAGTTTTAAAATTACAAATTCAGTTTCTTTTTTCTGTTGTGTTGTAAGTGAAAGTAGGCAATTAAATCAGCTCCTCATACAAAAGTTTGCACTTTATTGTGTAACCCTAGCCGCTCTTGTCACCTCACCTCTGAACTGGGGCTGCCCAAGTAGTCTTGTATCTGCCAGGAAGCACAGTCTTCATCAATGTCATTTTATGTCTTAAATACCAGTTCAGCTTTGGCTGAGGCATTGGCTTCTGGAATGGTTTCAGTTCTGGGCCCATGGAAGCCAGGTCCATGTCTTCTGGGGACCCTCCAGACTGTCAGACTGTCAAATGTGTTCTTTTTATCACAGTTCAAGTTCTGCAGTCTGCATGTCTCCTACTCCATCAGGGATGCTTTGTTGAGTTTCCTGTAAGGGAAGACTTTGATGGTGGCCAAGCAGCATCTAGTTCTTCCAGTTTCATATTCATGTAGTCTCTGGTTTACATGGCCCTTTCTGTCTCTTTGGCTCATATTTTCCTCATGTCTTTGATGCTCTTCTTTCTCCTTTGCTCCAGTGGGTTCAGACCAATTGATGCTTCTTAGATGACTGCTTGGTAGCTTTTACGATCTCCGATGCCACTCACCAAAGTAGGATGGAGAACATTTTAATAAACTTACAAATTCAATTTATTTAGTAGTTATAAATCAAAAACGAAACACACTGCCATCAAGTTGATATCAACCCGTAGCAACCCTGTATGACAGAATAGAACTGCCTCATGGAATTTCCAAGGAGCTGCCAGCCTTTTGGTTAGCAGACAAGCTTTTAAACACTGTGCCACCAGGGCTTCTTAGAAGTTACAGGGCTCTTATAACTTATATTAGGTGAGTTGTAGTAGTTTGTATTTTCAAAGGAGTTGGTCCATTTCATCTGAGTTGTCAAGTCTATGCATGTAGAGTTATTCATGGTGTCCACTTATTTCCTTTTGGTGTCCACAGGGATTGTGATATCCTTTAATTCCTGATATCGGTAATGGTGTCTTTTCTTTATTTTCTTTGTCAGTCTTGCTACAAGTTTGTTGATTCTATTGGTCTTGTTAATGGAACCAACTCTTTATTTTGTTGATATTCTCTTTTTGTTTTTATGCTTTCAGTTTTATTATTTCCTTCCTTACTTCTTACTGATTCTCTTCTTCTAGGTTCTTGAGGGTAAGAACTTAGGTAAGTGATTTGAGACATTTCCTCTTATATAATATATGCGTTTAGTGATATAAATTTTCTTCTCAGTACTGTTTTAACTCTGTACCATAAAATTTTCTGTTTTGTTTTTGTTTTCATTCTATTTATTTTCATTTTGAGAATGCCTCTCCCAACCGTGGATTATTTAAGTGTATGTTATTGAATTTCCAAATCATTGAAGATTTGCCTGTTGTCCTTGTCTTGATTTCTATTTTGATTCCATTGTGATTAGAGAGCATATTCAGTATAAGTTTAATTCTTTAAAATTTGTCGACGTTTGTTTTGTGTCCAAGATATGTTCAATCTTGATATATGTGCCATGGACACTTGAAAAAAATATATATTCTGTTGTTGTTTAGTTGAATGTTTTATAGATGTCAGTTACATCATGTTGGTTGGTTAGTTGAATTTTTCTCTGTCCTTGTGGATTTTCTGTCCTGCTGTTGTGTCAGTTTTTGAGAGAGGGGCATTGAAATCTCTGACTATACTTGTGGAATTTTTTTATTGCTCCTTTCAGTTTAGTTCTTGCTTGATGTATTTTCTAGTCTTTTATTGAGTATACAGTTAGGATCCCTATGTCTTTTCAATGATTGTCCTTTTTTATTATGTCGCTATCTAAATTTTTTTTATCTGAAGTCTATTTGATATTAAAATAGTCAGTTCTACTGTACTTTGTCTTTTGTCATTGTTTTACTTGCAACCTTAGAATATTATGTTTAAAGTGAGTCTCTTACAGAGAGCATATAGTTGGGCCATGTTTTAATCTCTGTCCTTTAATTGGTATATTTAGACCATTTATATTTAATGTCATTATTAATGTTTGATTTTATGTATGCCATTTTTCTTTTTGTTTTCAGGTGGTTATCTGTTTTCCCTATCCCTCTTTTCTTCTTTCTGCTTCCCTGAGACAGAATTTACAGTGTTTTTTGTTTGTTTGTTTCTTTCTTTTTGAGTGAATCTTTTAATAATATTTTTAGTGGTTGGTCCAAATATTGTGGGGGGGGGGATGTAAGTCATCAGTCTGCTGTTTTCATCATTTTACCAGTTTGAGTAAAATATAGAAATCTTACTTCCCTTCATATTCCCTCACCTTTCTCTGTTTATAAGTTGTCTTAAATATTTCCTCTGCAGACATTGAGAACCGTATTAGAAAATGTTATACATTCTTGTTTCCACAGTCAAACATAGTGTAGAAAACTCAAGAAGGAAAATCTAGTATTTACCCATATTTTTGATATTCTCTTCTTCCTGATAGTCCATGATTTCTTCCTTAATCATTTTCTTTCAGTTTAGAGAACTTCTTTGGTTCATTACTTTAAGGTACCTCTGCCATTGGCAAAGTCTCTTAGCTTTTTGTTTTTGGGTTTTTTTTTCCATCTGAAAATGTCTTAGTCTCCACCTGTTATCATGAAGGATGCTTTCACTGAATATTAGATTCTGGGTTGACGGTTCTTTTCTGTCAATGTTTGGAAAATATGGTGCCCCTTTCTTTTTACCTGCATTGTTTCTAGTGAGAAATCTGTTGTTTGTTTTCTGAGTGTAGATAAGGTATCATTTTTCTCGGTCTGCTTTCAAGATTTTTTTTTCTTTTTCACCAGTTTAATTTTTGTATGTTTTGGCATGGATTTCTTTGTTTTCCATGTTTGTGCTCCACTTAGCTTTTTGAATTTGTAGATATATACCTCTTGCCAACTTGAGGAAGTTTTCAGCCATTATCTCTTCAAATGCTTTTCAACTTTATCCACTTTGTTTCTTTTCATGGGTGCCCCCCCCCCCAGTGACATAATTTAGCTGTTTTTTTATAATCCCACAAGTCCCTGAGACTGTTTGTGTTTTTTCTAGACTGTTCTGTCTGTTGTTCAGATTGTGGATTTTTTTTCCATTGTTCTGTTTTCTGATTCAGTGATTCTTCCACTTCCCTTCATTCTGCTGTTGAACCCATCGCACTGAGCTTTTTGTTTCAGTTTTTATATTTTTTAGTTCTGAAATTTCCATGTAGCTGTTTTTTTTTTAATGAGAATTTCTATTTGTCTGTTTACCTGAGCATGTTTGCTCTTGCTTGTTGAAGTAGTTTTATGATGACTGCTTTAAATCTTTGTCGGGTAATTCTGATACCTGTCAATGTTGACATTGATTGGTTTTTTTTGTTGTTGAGTGTCTGATCTTTTGATTCTTAGTGTGATTTCAGGGATTTTCAGTTGAAAACAGAAATTTTTGTATTATGTTATAAAACTATCTTACTTAAACCTTTTTAACTAGCTTCTGTAACACCACTCTAGCAAGGAGGGCAGAGTAGGTGCAGGCAGAAATACAGATTCCCGCCTCAGCTGCTTTTGACACTTAGGAAGAAATCAGATGTCAATTGCTTATTTAGAATGGGAATTCTAGCTCTCCACATGGTCTGTACTGACACCACAGTGAGAGGAAAAGTTCATTATTAGCCAGGAGGAATTGAAATCCCTGCTTTCTGCTTGGTTTCTATGACCCCATCCCTTTGGGGATACCATCGTACTCATTATAGACTCCCAGAGGTGAAAGTGTAGGTTGCCCACTCAGCCTTAGCTGCTCTGGGTAGGGTGATGAAGAGTCAGCTTTTTCTCTGGTGTTTGGCCAGAGTAAGGTGGTTATTGTCTAAAATTTTTTCTTGGCTTTCTTGGTCTCTGGAAACTGGTAGTAGTTAAATGTTACGACTGCTAACCAAAAGGTCTAGAGTTCAAATTCACCAGGCATTCCTTGGAAACTCTGAGGCAGGTCTTCCCTGTCCTGTAGGATTGCTGTGAGCTGCAGTCAACTTGATGACAATGGATTTGTTTGTTTTGGGGGGTCCCCCCCGCCATCTTTTGGCCAAGAAGAGCAGAATCTTTTAATTGGTGCTTTTTTAATCTGTGCTCATTGGTGTTTCCAGGTTCCTGGTTTCTTCAGCTCCAAATCTGGGATACATGAGGCAAACAAAACACAGGAATTTCACCACCATGTCATTCCTCAAATCCTCAGTCTTAGTCTGCCTTCTTTTTTCACCTTCAGAGGCTTTTATTTATTTTATTTATAACATTTATGCTTTATTTATTATTTATTTATTTACAGAGGACAAAAGTATGTCTCCTCTTACTTTTCCTTAGTAGAAATCCACCTGTAAGATTTGGTTTTTTTTTTCACAAAAAAATCCTACAGCATTGTTGAGGGGTCTTATTGTTACTTTTCCCTGTCTCTCCCCTCCTTCCAACACTGTAGAGATAGTATTCTGTTGCCTTCCAAACTCTATTGCTGGAGTTGAAAAGCTTAGTTTCTTTGTAGGGTATTTTTTCTTTCTTTCTGATTGCTTTGATAGTCTTTGTTCTCAAGTTTCACTACAATGTGACAAGAATAAATTTATTATTATTTACCATGCTCAGAGATCATTGTTATTCTTTAATCTGACCATTATTTTTAATTCTGGAAAATCCTCACTCATTTTTTTTCTTTTAATATTGTCTCTTCCATTCTCTAGAGAATATTTGCCATAATTTGTTATGGTCCACACAATTGAATGCTTTTTCACAGTCAATAAAACACAGGTAAACATCTTTCTGCAATTCTCTGCTTTCAGCCAAGATCCATCTGACATCAGAAGGAATATCCTTCATTCCATGTCCTCTTGTGAATCCACCATTAAAGTCCAGGCAATTTACTGTTGATGTACTCCTGCAACTGCTTTTCAATGACCTTCAGCAAGATTTTACTTAAGCCAAGCCAAGTGCCGTCGAGTCGGATCCGACTCATGGCGACCCTAGGGGCCAGGGTAGAACTGACTGTGATATTAATGGTATTGTTGGATAATTTCTGCATTTTATTGGATCACCTTTCCTTGGAATAGGCTCAAATACAGATCTCTTCCAGTCACAAGGTTGCTGTTTTCCAGATGTCTTGGCATAGACAGATGAGAGCTTCCAGAGTTTCATTTGTTCATTAAAACATCTCAACTGGTTTCTGTCAATTCCTGAAACCTTATTTTTTTGCCAGTGCTTCAGTGAGTCTTGGACTTCATCCTTCAGTACCATCAGGTTTTGATCAAATGCAGCCTTCTGAAATAGTTGAACATTGACCTTTTCTTTTTAGAAGAGTGACTATATTCCTTCCATCTTCATTTTGTTCTGTGCATTATTCAATATTTTGCACATCGACTCCTTCAGTATTGCAACTCAGACCCTGGAGTTTTTCTTCAGTTCTTTTGGCTTGAGAATTGCCAAACGTGTTCTTGGCTTTTGGTTTTACAATGCTAAGTCTGTCATTATAATGCTTTGTCTTCTCAAGCAATCCTTTGAAACCTTCTGTTCAGCTGTTTTGCTTCATCCTTTCTACTGTTCACTTTAGCTACTCTGCATTGGTCAACCAGTTTCAGAGTCTTTTTTAACATCCATTTTGGTCTTTTCTTTCAGTTTAATGACCTTTTGCTGTCTTCATGTTGGTCTTTCTTGTCATTCCAGAGCTCATCTGGTCTTTAGTCACTGGTATGCAGTGTTTCAAATCTGTTCTTTAGATGGTCTCTTTATATCTCTCAGGTAGGATATACTCAAAGGCATACTTTGCCTCTCATGAACCTGTTTTAATTTTCTTCAGCTTCAGCTTGAACTTGAATGTGAGCAATTGATGGTCTGTTCTACAGTTGCCACCTGGCCTTATTCTCAGTGATGATGCTGAGCTGCTGCATCATCTCTTTCCAGGGATGTAATCAATTGGATTGCTGTTTCATCCAGTGAGATTACTGTATATAGTCACCTTTATGTTGTTGAATAAAGTAGTTGTAATGAAGAAGGCATTAGTTGTGCAAAATTCTGTCATGCTGTCTCTGGTGTCATTTCTGTCAACCAAGGCCTTATTTCCCAACTACTGATCCCTCCGCTTTGTTTCTTTTGCATTCCAGTCACCACTAATTGTCAGTACTCTTTAATTGCATGTTTGATCAATTTCAGACTGTAGACGTTGGTAAAAATCTTCAGTTTCTTCATTTCTGACCTTAGTAGTTGATGCATAAATTTGAATAATAGTCATATTAACTCATCTGCCTTGTAGGCGTATGGATATTATCCTGTCACTGACAGCATTGTGCTTCAGGATACATCTTAAAACATTCTTTTTGACAATGAATAGAATGTTGTTCCTCTTCAATTTGCCATTCCTGGCATAGTAAACTATATGATTGTCCAATTCAAAGTAGTCAGTACCAGTCCATTTTAGCTTGCTAATGCTTTAAAATGTCAGTCTTGAAGGGTAACATTTAATTATGACAGCTTCTAATTTTTCTAGATTCATATTCTGTACACTTCTTGTTCCTTTTACTAATGAATGTTTTCAGCTGTTCTCATTTTGCAGCATACCACATAATCAAATGAAAGTCTCGGAAGCTTTATTCCATTCATGTCATTAAGTTTGATTCTACTTTTAGAGAGTACTTCTTCCCTAGTTGTAATTTTTTGTACCTTCCAACCTGAAAGTCTCATCTTCCAGCACTGTATCAGACAGTGTTCTGATGTTTTGCATAAGGGTTTCACTGACCACTTGTTTCAAAAGTAGATCACCAGGTTCTTCTTTCTGGTCTGTCTTAGTTTGGAAGTTCTGCTGTAACCTGTACACCATAGGTTACCTTGCTGATATTTGAAATACCATTGGCATAACTTCCAATTTACGAGTCCCACAGTATGAAAAACAGACAAGTTGTGGTTATAATTTTAATGCGTAAAATTTTTATTTCTGGATATTTTGCAAATCTGCCTCTCTTTTACATAGCATTGTATTGTTTCACTTTCCATTTTATTAGTCACTTGAGGATACTCTGTCATGATAGTTGCTTTTTCTCCCCCATTTTAAAAAAAATAATAAATGTTTTCAGTGCAGGTTTATACAGCATTTTAGGTTAAATGCTAAAATGTTGTATGATGTATAAAATGTTAAGTTCTCATTCAGCAATTTCTGTGTATCAGTCAGTGACGTTCATTACATTCTTCACAATGCATGAACATTCTCAGTATTTCTCTTTTGGTTGTGCAGTTCTGTTAATCTAGTTTCCCTGTAGCCTTACATTCTCATCTCTGTTTTAGTGCAGCTTTTTACTACTTGGTCTCATATAGGTGATTTTTATTTATTTATTTATTGTTTTTGAGTGGAAGTGTACAATCCAGTTTAAATTTGCATGCCCACCTATGTGCAGCTTCTATTGCTCTCCTTGCCTGGTGACAGCACACTCTCCCTATCTGTTCTATACATGTCATATCCTTGTGTCAATCTCCTGTCCCATCTTCTCTACCCTTTCTACTCCCTTCTAGTAAGAGGCCAGTAGGATGACATCCTATAGATGCATAGAATCATAAAGTACATACATTATAGGTGATTTTTTTTTTTTAGAGGCATGCAGTATTTATAAGTGATAGTCTTTATTTTGGTTCATCTAGGACAGTAGTCCCAGAGAGTCCTCCTGTGAACCTGTCCAGTGAATCTACTTTTTTGTTTGATTGGTTTTTTTAGGAATTTCAGGTTTCATGTTTTTCTCCCATTCTGTCAGAGTCCATCTACTGTAGCCTAATTAGAATGATGATAGTGGTAGCCAGGTACCATCTCATTCTTCTGGTCTCAGGGTAGATGAGGCTATGATACCTGTAGACTGGTTACTCCTCTATACTAATTTTTTTCTTAAGAGTCTTTGGTTTCCTTCTTTCTCTTGTACTTTGGACAAGTGAGACAGTAGTTTTACCTTTGGTGGCTACTTGCAAGATTTTAAGCCCTTTTGAAAAAAATTTTTTAAATCAGATTTCTTAAAATCTACTGATTGATTCCATGAGTGTTTTGGATTTTTACGTTGTAAGCTAGTTTTCAGATAACTTGTATATGTGACAATCTTGTGCATTTTGTGTTGTAGGTGCTGTTTTTTCCAGGCATTCCAATATCATTGTCCAGAGCCATTTGTATTTTAGCTGCAGTATTTTGCCTTGAAGGTTCATTGTCCACATAGTTATTTAAGCTTGAATGCCAAGCTTATCTGTGGTATTAGCCCAAGATTAATTTTTAAGGGGAAATGTGTTTAAAAAGCTGGAAGTATAAACCTTTTGGTATTTTTAAGTGTGAACATAATTCTAATAGTACTCTTGTATAAGCTTAGTTGTGTATTATCATTTGGAAATGGTGGGAGGTTGAGTAGTCCTTTTTTTAATTTTTAATTACATATTTTAACTCAATATATATAAAGTATTATAATTTTTTTTTGGTACTCTTTAAAAAAGATTTTATTCTGCTTTAATTGAAAACCTCATGGTATGACTGCTAACCAGAGGGTTGGCATTAAAAATCTGTCAGGCACTCCTCGGAAACTCTGTGGGGTAGACCTGCTCTATCTATAGGGTCACTATGAGTTGGAATTGACTCAGTGGTACTGGGTTTGGTTTTTTGGTTTTAATTGAGAGTTTACGATGTAAGTCAATTAGAACTAGAAGGTTGACGGTTAAGACCACAAAAATTAATTGTTCTAAGTGTTACATACCTCATTGCTGAATATGCCTATGGTTACCTTTGAAATACTCTCCTTGGGAAGCTATACACTGATGCCAGCACCTAGTCTACCCTTCAAAGCAGTTTTGGAATTCTTTCTCTGGAATGGCCATTGCACACAGTGGCAAGGTGGCAGGTTTACGAACTTAATTGTGTAGTTCTCTCTGAGGGAGTTTTTAGCCAGTAAGCAAATAACTGTATTGGAACACCCTCCCTACTCACCTGTTGTGGCCCCCCAGTGACTTTTTTCTTTACTCAGAGATAAAGGAAATATTGAAAGGAAGAAATCTTGATGACATTCAAGAAGACATCAAAGGTAATAAGATGACAGCTCTCAGGAGCATTCTGGAAAAGGAGTTCCAGAAACTTTGCTTTGAAGGGTGAACTGGGCGCTGGTGTCAGTGCATAGCTTCCCAAGGGGAGTACTTCGAAGGTGACCATAGTGATATTTAGCAATGAGATGTGTAGTGCTTTTTCTAGGATGATTTTGTGAACTTAATTGGCAGTCCTCATACAAACCCCCCCCCCACTGCTATACAACTCTAGCTGTTCTCCTACCCTATGATAACACATTTCTCTTTTCTACCCTGTACTTCCCATATCCATTCAACTAACTCCTGTCCCTGTTTCACCTCTAGACAGGAGCTGATCCAGCAGCCTCATGTATATGTTTAAGCTAAGTGGCACACTGTTTACCGGCAACACTCTATGTCTTATAATTGAGTACAAGTCTGTGGAGAATTCACTATGGTACTGGTTTTAGCCCTGGGCCAGCAGAGAGTCAGGGGGTCTATCATCAAGTCAGATCTTTTAATAGTGTTCTAGTTTAGCACACCCATTTTTCTTCTAGTATGTCAGGAACTTGAGATTGAGAGTGTCAGGGCACTCATTGGTGGTGGCCAGGCACCATCTAGTTCTTCTGGTCTCATGCTGAGGTAGTCTCTGGATTATATGGCACTTTCTGTCTCCTGAGCTCATATTTTCCTCAAGTTTTTGATGTCTTTCATTTGCCTCTGTTGTTGGTGGACTGGCACCAATTGATGCTTCTTGCTAGCTTTAAGATTCAGGCACCACTTAGCAAAACAAGATGCAGAACATTTTCTTTAAAAAAACTTACTTATGCCAGGTGACCTAGATGTTCCCTCAAACCATGGTCCATAGACCACCCTGTAGTGTCTTGGAAATGTTGGGTTGTATTTAGAAAACGTCTTAGCTTTTGGTTTAGTCTAGCAGTGTTAATCTCCCTTCTACTTTGTGCTGTCACTCTCTTCACCTAACCCAATTGCTATCTATTGTCTAATCTATGAATATCTTCCTCCCTCCCGTCTCTCGTAACCGTGAAAGATTATTCTGTTCTTAAACCTTTACTTGAGTCTTTATAATAGTGCTCTTATATATATATTTGTCCTTTTGTGATTAATTTCACACAGCATAGTGTCTTCCAAGTGACTCCATGTTATTAGATGTTTCCCAAGATTATCATTGTTCTTTGTCATTGCATAGTATTCCATTGTGTGACTGTGCCATAGTTTGTTTAACCATTCATCTGTTGATGGGCACTAGGTTGACTGCATCTTTTTGCTATTGTGGACAGTGCTGCATTAAACATTGGTGTGCATGTATCTGTTCTTGTGACAGCCTTTATTTTTCTGGGATATATTTCAAGCATTGAGATTGCTGGATCATATGGTATTTCTATTTTTAGCTTTTTAAGAATGCACCAAATCTATTTCCAAAGTGGTTGTACCACTTTATATTTCCACTAGTATTATAGAAAAGTCCTAACCTCTCCACAGTCTCTCAAACATTTATTATTTTGTATTTTTTGGAGTAATACCAAGGTTGAATTGTCTTAATCTTTGAATAATGATTATTGTAATCCTTAAAGTATAGTTAGGCCAACGGTCAGCAAAGAAATAGACTATTAGGACTTAATTGGAGGAGGAAAGGTAACTAGGGACAGGGAATACTTGATCTGCATGCTTTCAGAGATACATACAAAAGAACAAGGTAGTTGGTCAGTAAGAGTGTGAAGCAGGGTTTTTGAGGAAGCATGTGGATTAGGAGGTGGTGGGTCAAGATCAAAGGGTGATGGTATGAACTCAAAGCATTGGGAGTGAAATGTGAGAGAGTTAGTGTACAACAGCTCCTAGTTAAGCAGAACTAACATCCGTGACTTACAGAAAAAACAAAGTAAATCACCAAGGACAGTGTGGAGTTACTTATGCTTCAGTATGCTAATTGACAGATTCCATTTAGGAATTCTTTTATTTTTACTTTATGAAAAATAATATCCCAAATTAAGTATGTTGCTATGTATAAAGAAGAAATGTAAAGTTTTTTTCTGCACTAAATCAGTCAAAGTGCACACTTGGTATTCCGACCCAAACTTAGCTTAAATAGCTCTTCCACCAGTCATAGGTGGAAGAAATAGAAGTAAAAATGCAAAAATCTGCAAGTGTGGAGGAAACTTAATCATAATTTCATAAAGAAGATATAAGATTTCTGAAAGCCCATAACTGTATGGGCTTAAAGTTCAACTGTAAGTCTGCCAGAGTTTTTTCTTTGGTACAGAAAATGCTTTAAATTTCAAGGCTGTTTTTGCTTGTCATCAGGTATGTGTATTTCTTTGGATAAAACACAAAGAACCTGTTGCCATCAAGTAGCTTCTGACTCAAGCAATCCCATAGGGTTTTCTTGACTGTAATCTGTAGAGAAGTAGATCACCAAGTCTTCCGTGACACCAGCGGATGGGTTGGAACTACCAACCTTTCAGTTAGTAGCCAAGACCAAACCATTTGTGCCACCCAGAAGCCATATTCCTTTAAATAAAAACCCAAACCAAACCCATTGCAGTGGAGTCGGTCTGTCATAGCAACCCTAGAGATCAGAGTAGAACTGCCCCATAGAGTTTCCAAGGATTGCGTGGTGGATTTGTACTGCTGACCTTTTGGTTAGCACATGTACCACATAATCCACAACATCTCCAGGGTTTCCCCTCATAGTAGCTAGAAAATTGACATGTGTTATTTATTAGAAGAACAGTTTTCAGACTTTCAACTTCAAAGTAAATTGTTCCACTAGCATAGTTTGAAAACCTCTGAATTTGAATGTAAGCCAAGTAATTAAAAAAAAAAAAAAAGAAAAGAAACAACTTAACTGTGGGAAGATAATTTAACATGTTTATTGTTGTTTTCAGAGTTCCTGAGTGGCACAAATGGTTAAACTCTGGACTACTAGCCAAAAGGTTGGTGGTTCAAACCTATCCAGAAGCACTTCAGAAGACAGGCCTGGACATCTGCTTCCAAAAGGTCACATCCATGAAAACCCTATGGAGCAGTTCTGCTCTGCACACATGGGGTAACTGTGAGTCAGAATCGACTCGATGGCAACTGATAACAACACTGGTTATCATTTTCACAAAATATTTGGTTACCTCTTTTTTTCTGTTATTATATTAATAGCTAAGATTGCCTTAAATTTTATGATGGTAGTTTAAGAATAAATTCACAGCAACTGTTTTGGAATTATTTTGCACAATCTCTTTTTATCTTTCAGATTTCTTGTTTAAATTCTTGGTTATTGGAAATGCAGGAACTGGCAAGTCTTGCTTACTTCATCAGTTTATTGAAAAAAAATGTAAGTGACATTAAATGATCGGTGTTTTTTGCATGTTTTGTTCTGAGAATGCTCTCACTCAGACTTGTTTACAGCAAAGCTTCCGAATATGTTTTTCAGGAAAAAAAGTCACATTTAGAAGTATTTTTAAATAACATAAAAGGTGTATGCTATTATATTTTTGGTAGTAAGGTTGAGGTTTTTTTAAGTTAGCATTTTAATATTAAAGTGGTTCAATTTTTGACATGTAGTTAATAATACTGCACATTTTGCAGTTACTAAAAGATACTACGTTTATAGTGAAGATAGTAGAGGAGTTCTTTGACAAGCATAGAGAGACCAGAGAAACATTTTGGATAAAATATTTTGATCCTCATAGTAGTCATGTACTGTAGGTAAGGCAGTTATTGCTACCGGTTCTAATTTCACGCCTTAGAAAATAGGCCTAGAGAAATTGGTTATGTGCTCTTAGATAGTTACCCAGTAATTGGTAGGTTGACACTTAGGCCGTTTGGCTGTAGAAGCCATCTTTTGCCATTGACTTGCGCTGTTTTGGTACAGAAGGTTGAATTTTTTATTCCAGATTATGTGACCAAAAAAAAAACACTACTGTTGACTCATAGCAACCCTACAGAACAGAGTAGAACTGCCCTACAGAGTTTCCAAGGAGTACCTGGCAGATTTAAACCGCTGACTTTTTGATTAGCAGGATTTCCAAACTGTGTGAGGCCTTCGTAAAATGGGAAGGACTGTATGTTTGAAAGGCCCTTAAAATAAACAGTACCTTTATAATAATGGAAAGAATTATAGAGGATGATTTGTTTATTTAGTAGGAGTTAGATGAAGTCTCAAAACCAGAATCAATTTGATTTAACTCAGTATGCGTAAAATACCTTACCAGAAGACCAACCCACTGCCATTGAGTCATTGTCAGTTCATAGCAAACAGCATAGAACTGCCCCATCGAGTTTCCAAGGCTGTAATCTTAACAGAAGCAGACTGCTACATCTTTCTCCCTTGGAGTGGCTGATTGGTTCAAACTGCCAAACTTTGAGTGAGTAGCTAAGTGCTTAACCATTGGGCAATCAGGGCTTAGGTGCTGAGTAAAAAGGAAAAAGAGACAGTCTGAAATAGGTTAACAAAGAGCTTTTAAAGAATAGAATTCTAGAAATGTATTCTGCTACTTCCATTTTCATCAACAAAGTCTTGTTGAAGCCTGTTTCATGAGATGGACCCAGCACAGGTTGGTGAAAGAACCTGGCCTGAGTCAGCTTAGCAAGTATTCATTCACTGGGTGGCTCCAGTTTCTCTACAAGTTGTCATGACTGTACGTTGTACAGTCTCAGGAAATAATGCCCTTTGATGTTATTGTGTGCTGTCAGATCGACTCTTAACTCCATTATGACAGAGTAGAACTTAATATTTATGAAGCAGATCGCCAGATCTTTTCTCCCTCAGAGCTGCTGGTGGGTGAAACTGCTGACCTTTCAAGTAGCAGCTTAGTGCATAACTGCTGTGCCACCAGTGTTCCATCACCTTTAATAGCCTCCCCGAATTCCTCGTGATGGGGCCTGATGTGTGTGTGCCAGGTAGTCCTCGTGTATGTGCTGTTGCCATGCAGTATTCAACATGCCTGTGGCCTGTATATGTCTCTTTTTGAAGATTTATTCCGTGGTTGCCTGGTAGCTTACTTCAGTTGGAATGTACATACTAACTCTGTACCTGCCATCTGGGAATGAGTCAGACTGGCGTATTAATCTTACATCACCTTCAACAGCAGTCATTTGCTGTTGACTCAGTTCCAAATCATGGCAATCCCATGTGTGTTAGAGTGAAACTAGGTTTCATAGAGTTTTCAGTGGCTAATATTTTTCAGAAGCAGATTATCAGGCTTTTCTTCCAAGGACCTCTGGTTAGACTCAAACCTGTTGGTTACCAGCCAAGCATATTAACCACTTTCACTACCCAGGGATTCCTTCATCCCCCTTCACTCCCCCAGAAAACAATAAATAGAGTTGTCAGATGGCATCCTTAATTTCTGCTAGATTTAAATTTTGTTCTACAGTTATAAAGTAGAAGAAACTAGTCAGTAGGTTGTATAACTGTATTTTATTTGTCTATCATAGAAATTTAATTACAGAAATTTCCTTTTCAGAAAGCTTAGTTTATTATAGGACATATTTTTCCTGCCTCCCTGCTCATTCAGACAGTATTGATTTCTCTAAAGTCATTCAGAATTACTGCCATGCAACACTAACATTTATGAAGATTCAACATAGAGTTTTTCTTTCTCTGGCTCCATCTTTTCCCTTAGTCCATCAAATTTCTTTTGTAGACCTCCTTCTATTTCTTTAGAATATTTATCCATTCAAGTAGTTTCAGTATCATAGCCTCATTATTGACAGAGTTGCAGATCTATTACTGGACAGTTAGTGCTTTTATGATGGTCTACAAGTATGTTACACACTTAACATTTGTGAATGCCTGAAGAATGGACAGTTACATTCGGTTCTAACATGGCATGGCCACATTTAAGCCTAAGTCGTAAAATGTGTGATTCATCTTTAGGAACAGTTTCATTGCCTCTGTTAAGAGTTAGGGACTGGGTGTATTCTGTTTGAAACAGGAGTGCTTTTGTTATCAGCTGACTGTCCAAACAGGTAACTAAATTAAGTTTCCCTCGACGTAACTCTTGGTTTTAGTTTTACTTGTTTAAGTCTGTACGCATGTTTCCGTAATGTTCTAAAATTAAGTGTCCTATTCTTGTTTTTCTTTTTTAGTCAAAGATGACTCAAATCATACAATAGGAGTGGAATTTGGTTCAAAGATAATAAATGTTGGCGGTAAATATGTAAAGTTACAGATATGGGATACAGCAGGACAAGAGCGATTCAGGTAGCTTTTTCTCTAACTTAATAAAAGTGTTTGAAAATTGGATTGAAATGAGTGATATACTCTCAGTATATAGTTCTCCCACTGTAGCTGTCATTGATTTCAGAAACTTTACCTCTAGAAGCTGTAATTAAAAGATGGCTAAAATTCTGTTAAGCTTAGGCAGCCTTGATTTACAAGTGAATACATAAGAAGGCACACAGTGAACACACTCCAATTTCGAGGCTAACTTGTTCTCAATTAAGTGGGAGAACGTAGCCCTGGATTGTACTGTATGCTTTTAGATTAAAAAATATACAGGTTCATAGTGCAGATAATTTGTACGTGCCACTTTTTGAAAAACATTTTAATATCTGTTATGGGAACTTTGTTTTGTGAAAGTTTTTGGTATGTTTGTTTTACATTAACTTGAGCATATTCTGAAGATTTATATACATCCCATGAAAGTATTCTCTCCTCCAACAGTACAATCATGATTAATGTTTGGTATGATGACACTACATCTCTGCAAGTTCTAAAACAGCAAAAATGAGATACATGTTTACATGTTTAGTGTTCTGTAACTACTAAGACAAGAAATTAGTTTTTTAGTTGTGCATTTTGTCCATATGTAAATATTCTCATCTTCAAAATTAAGTAAAACTCACCACTGCTACAAAGCATTTCGCTTAATTATGTAAATGTTTGTGTCTGCAATGCTCAATAATGATTTGCTTTGAAAATATCACACTCATCTTTAATCACAGTCACTCTTAAAGTGTTGATTCAGTTCACACATTTGTACCTTCTCCCTCCAGACTCCACTGAAATGGCTATACAGTATTAGAAACAGCATTGACTCAAAAAGACAAAGATGGGGAAATACAGTATTATGATTGAGAAATTCCAAAAATAAAATTTAAAGGTGAGAAGTAGCAATAGTTGCAACTGAGTAGAAGCAGAGAGTGCTACATGTTAATGCTTGTAATGGAAGATGACCAGTGATTGGGAAACCATTGCTGAGCCCAGAAGTGGTCAGGGTTAGAAGCATCAGTTCTATGGGAGGAAGAGGCTGAAATGTTACACATGCCAAGTGGGAGATGTAGCCTCTAAATTGAAACAGTGTCTAGACTCAAGGTTGTGGGCACAGCAGGGGTCAGGGTGGGTCAAGGCCTGAAAAGAGGGAAACTAAGCCAAAGTCTGTGTGCCCAGTGGCTGGGACCTCAGCCCTTTCTCCCACTTCTTCCCTACTTCTGGCAGCCAGATTTAGGCATCCCAGGCAGGAGAAAGGACTCTTCTGGGGAAAACTGAATAGCCAAAAAGAAAAGGCTTAAAGATGCTAACATTTGGTTTCTGCAGTAAAACAGCCCAATTTTTATTCAGCTGTCTTACAGGAAGCCCATCAGTCGGGCCCTGTCTGTCAACACATACTGAGTTTCTTTCAGACCTTTTAATTCCTTGCTCTTAAATATAAGTGGTCAACCAAATATCACCAGGCATTTGAAGGGAGTTTCTAAAAGGAAAGAATCTAAAATAAAATAAAATAAAAATAGGAACTCAGAGACAAAAGCAAATAAAAAAAAACTAAGCCTGCAGTATCTGTGGAAATTAGAACAGATATTACATTCCAGTAATAAGAATAAAATGGTATACAAAGAAAATAGTCAAAATGTTAAATAGAGTAGGAGGACGAAGCAATCTCCCAAAACATACAAACTCAAAAGGGAAAATGGCAAAGGCAACATAAGGAATCATATAGGATTAATCTAGGAAGTCCAGTAACTATTAGACTTCTAGAACAGAGAGGAGCAGAGAAAACAAAAGAAACAATAGCACATTGTCCACTGAAGGAAGGAAATTCCAGATCATGTGAAACTTCAGAACAGCAGGATCAAGATCCAAAAAGGTTCCAAGGATTTAAAAAGTTACAAAGAATTAGACATCGGAATAGCATTGGACTGCTCAACAGCAACATTGTAGGCTAGAAGAAATCAGAGCATTACCTTTAAAACTCAGAGTGAGTTTTTTAATGTAGAATTCTAATTTAGCTAAGCTGTCGTTTCAGTGTAACAGTAAACTAAGAATACACTCATACATGCAGTAGTGAGGGCACTACCTTCCATATCCCCTTTCTTAAGCTTTATTGGTACAAGGGAGTAAGGCCAGAAAGAGAAATAGCAAGCCAGCCAAGGCATTCCACACATAAGGAGTCCTGCGGGTGCTATGGTTAAGCACTTCGCTGTCAACCCAGAGTTCTGTAGTTGGAACCCATCCAGGTAATCAGAGGTAGATAAGACTTAGTGATTTGCTTCCGTAAAGATTACAGCCTAGGAAACCATATGGGGCAGTTCTACTTTGTTTTATAGGATCACTCTGAGTCAGAATCTGCTCATTGGCAAACAACAGCAACATGTGGAGAAGAGAGGCCTCCTACCTCGGCTGTAAGCAACCCTAGGAAGAACCAAAGCTCGCATCTTTATCATTCCACCACCCATCTTTGGTTTCATTTTGTGCCTCTCAGCAGTAGCAATCTAAAGATAGAAAGGGGAAACTGCAAGCTATAGTGACCACCTTTGGGGTGTAAGAGCTGAAAAGTGTATTTTAAAATACCTGTCCTTTTCCAAGTAGCAAAGCTATGATGAATAGTTTTGTTTTTTTGGGGGGGTGTGGGGGTTGAGTTCGACACAGTTTTCTTTGTAGCTACAGGGAAGGCACTAATTATTGTTTTTTTAATATTTTCACTGAAGGTTTATACAGCAGTTTACATTTCCATTCACAAGTTTGCCAGTGACATTGGTTATGTTCTTTACAATGCTTGAATATTCTCATTATTTCTGTTCTGGTTGTTCCATATCCATTAATCTAGTCTCCGAGCTCCCTTATGTTCTTGTCTTTGTTTTAAAGTAATCGTTGACTGTCAGTCTAATAGAGGTGATTTTTTTAAAGGAACACAGAACTTAGAAATGATGTTATTTGTGAGACAATTTGTTATTTAGCCACAAGGTAAACTCAGGGCTTAGTTTCAGATGAGAGTTTAAAGAATATCTCAGGGCAGTGGTCTTGAGGGGTACTCCATCCTCAACAAGTCTAGTAGGTCTGGTTTGGGATTTTGTTTGTTTGGGGTTTTGTTTTCCTTTTTTTTATTTTTTTCCTTTTTTACAAATTTGAGGTTCTGTTGCATATTTTTCTTCCATTCTAGGCACTATTGATGTTATTCCACAAATGTTCATTGATTGCCTTAGCAGTACCCCAGACACTGTGCTGGGTACCAGAGCGCACTGGTGTCCAAGAACACAGGACCCTGTCACATGGAGGGGAGAAAGACAGCAAGTAAACAGATACAGACATGGTGTAATTACCAAATGAGATCAGTGCAGAAAGGAGACGGTTTGCTCATCTCACTGGTGGGGTTGGAGTGGAAGGAAGGTATCCTACTTGAATGAGGGTGGTTAGGGAATCCCTTTCTGAGGAGATGTTTAATAAACTCTGAAGGATGGAAAGTATAAATTTAAAAGTCAGCCTTGTAGCAAGTCCAAATGGGTAGGAGGGAGCTTGGTGTGGTGAAGAACAGAAATGAGAAAAAACAATGTGATTGAAACATGGCAAGTGGTCTTATAGACACCAGAAGGAGTTTGAGTGTGAAGTGAGCTGGAAACTACTGAAGGATTTTCAGTAGGATAGGGACCCGATCTGATCTGTGTTCTTACACAGCCACTCAGACTACTCCTTGGCTCAAATTTGTTTCTCCAGGTCAGATGATTTCTAAGACTGACTTATAAATCCAATTGTCCAACAAGTGTCTCCAGATGATTGCCTAACATGTCACACTTAACATTGATAAACCAGAACTCTTTTTCGTTTTCGGTTACAAGTCCATCCTAGCACAGGGCACTTGTGCATGGAGCAGGTAAACCGAGTATGCAGTTACTGCAGTAGGCCAGGCAGAAATGTGGTGGTGTTGGTTTGGATTAGGGCTGTGGCAGGGAAGATGGAAAGAAGTGCACCGTGACGGAGATGCTGAAGTTGCAAGCAGGGCTTGGTTGGTGGTTTGAATGTGGAGATGGATACAAAAGAGAAGTCAAGGACACACTCGGAAATTTCTAGCTTTAGAAACTGAGTGGGTGATGATACGATCTCCTGTGCTAGGATGGACTTGTAACCGAAAACGAAAAAGAGTTCTGTTTTATCAGTGTTAAGTGTGACATGTTAGGCAGTCATCTGGAGACACTTGTTGGACAATTGGATTTATAAGTAAGTCTTAGAAATCATCTGACCTGGAGAAACAAATTTGAGCCAAGAGTGTTACTCAGAAAGAAAATCCTGAGAAACTCCACTGCTAAGGGGACAGATTAAGAAGAATGATTCAGCATTTGAGAGGACGACCGAGTGCTTGGTCAACGAGAGAGGGGGAAGATCAGGAGAGAGTGGTGGAGGCCAAAAGGTGAAGAAATGGCGCCGTTGTTACAGACGCCGCTTCTGAGAAGTTTGGATGTAGAGAAGAGCAAGCAGTGGGGTGCTAGCTAAAAGAACTGTAAAGTGTATTTCGTTTTTGTTTTGTAAGAAGAAAGAGAAATGGGGCAAATTTTATTTCACTGAGAAAAATCTAGGAAAAAAGGAAAGATTGATAATATCTGAAGAAAGTGAGAGAGAAAGCCTTCGAGAATGAGAGAATGGATAAGATGTGCTTCAGAGGTTAGTTGAAATAGATAAAACAATGTTTCCTTCTTAGTAATGATGAGCACAGGTGCGGTGATGGTGGTGGATTAGTGGTAGGCAGATGAAGATGCACCTACCTGACAACGTCTCTTTTCCAGGGGTAGAGGGTGGAGGAAGCTGCTCAGAAGGGAGGATATGGAACTCAGAAGGATGAGAATAGGATTGCCGAGTGCCCATTTAGGCTTTGTGATGTAGCTCTCTTTACCACACACCTCTTCATAAATTCCCACAGGTTTCTTACGTCCTATGAAGAATGTGTGCATCTTTAAAAGAAGATCATCCCTCACCTAACAGCCCTACCACCCTACTAGTCTGTCAGTTTGACATAACTGTGGTAGTTTCCGTGTTGCTGTGATGTGATGCTGAAAACTATGCCACCAGTGTTTCAGATACCATCGTGGTCACCTGTGGTAGACAGGATTCAGTGCAGCTTAGACTAAGACAAGGAAGAAAGGCCTGATGATTTACTTTCAAAAATTAGCCAATGAAAATCTTAACAGATGGCAACAAAACAGTGTCTGACTTGCATACTTTGAACACATAATCAGAAGAGATCAGTTGTTAGAGGAAGGTATGTTTTGTGAAGCAGAGTGTCAGCAAAGGCGAGGAGGACCCTTGGGTAGGGGAATTGGCATGGTAGCCACAACAGTGGACTCAGACATGATGGCATGAGACCAGGCATCATCTCATTCTGTTGTACAGAGGGTGTCACCATGCGTCTGAGTCAGCTCGACAGTAGCTATCTCATTCTGTGTAACAACTTGACCTCCTTATTGTTAGTGCAGCATATTTCAGATAGAATAACTTCTCTAATGTATGTCCGGATATTGGTAAATTGTTTCTTTTAAAAACGGTGGTAGTCCCTGTGTCACAGTTTATAAAGCAAAACTAGGTGATTGTGTGTGGGAAAGTACTGTTCAGTGGTAAAGATCTTGACTTTAATTCTTTCAGGTCTGTGACAAGAAGTTATTACAGAGGTGCAGCTGGGGCTCTCCTTGTCTATGACATTACCAGGTAATGCACATCTTATCCTGGAAGGTGCCACTCAGCACTCAGCTTCTTGAAGCCTGTGCCTGGGTTTTATGATGCTTGAACTCCATGTCTGTCTTCAGGCAGCTTATGCATGTGCTCTGTGTGGACAGCATTACTAGTATTCACAAGATCACTGGACCCTTTTATTTTTAAACCAGCACCTCCCTTCTCTCCCATGTGAAGAAATAGGGCTAGATGGTTTAAATAGCTAAAGTAGATCCTTAGTGTTTCACTACGTTTCTTAACATGATATTTTCACCCTGTCCTTCAAGTTCAAAGAGTGAAGCTTATGTTTGATGAGCTTTCAAAAGTGTGTTGGTACAGGTTCGGGTCATAGACTGAACCAGGACTGTCTGGGTTCAAAACCCAGCTCCACCAGTTACAAGCTGTATGACCTCCTTAAGCAACTGACTTGACCTGTCTAGGCCAAAGTTTCATTTTTGCAGAATGAGGGTGATCTTTATTATAGAATCCTTGTGAGGCTATTGAGAGGTTTAAATTAGTTACTATGAGAGACTTAGTACATTATAAGCATCTAAGTCTGCCCTGTCCAGTTATGGTAGCTGTTAGCCATGTAAGTGAATTAAATTTAAATGAAATAAATCCAGTTCCTTGGTCACACATTTTAAGCACAAAGTGACCATGTGGCTGCTTGCTACCATATTAGATAGCAGATTAGGGAACAGTCCTATCCTGACAGAGATTCTGACAGACAATGCTGATCTGAGTATCTTTAATCACATCTTAGAAACATAGAAACTTGAATAAGAGTCCTTTCTACATTGGAACTGGTACAGTGAGGTGAGGTTGCCTCTGCTGCTCCTCCTGTAGACTGTGTCTAGAGCTAGGCACTCTGACAGGGGAAGGGCAGCTTACCTCAGCCACTTAGCCAAACACTGAGAAGCTGAGCAGAGTTCCTTCTTAAGTGTTTAGAGGGGCAGAAAATAGCAGACACCGAGAGTTGGTCTTGAGACAGGAAGACCTGGTCAAATCCGGGCTCTGCCACTGGCCACTGTGTGACTTTGAGTCACTTACTACTTTCTGGTCTTTGGGTTTCTCATTTAAGAGGGAATCTCTGTAAAGAATCAGTGTGATAAAGTCTTATAAAACAAAGTGCCAGGCACAATGCAAGGGTAGGTTAAATGGCGGCAATGATCTGGTAAATCCTGCTTACCCACAGTCAGCACCACCGTGCATACACTGAGACTTTGTAAATATTTATAAAACAAGTGAAGGAGCTTCAATTTATTTTTGCACCCTGACTGTGCAAGCAAATAACAAAACACCTGACTCACCCTCTCACTTTTCTGGAAAAAAAGCAAATTTTATGGGGGTGGTATAGACTTGGTGCATTCTGGTTACTAGGTTACTACAAAGGTGCTGTTGGCATTACCCTGACATGTCTCAAAGTAGGGTGCGTAGAGTGATTGACTGGAAAGGATTGATAGTTTTATAAAATACATATATTATTTTCACAATCTTATATTATGCAGCCGAGAAACCTACAATGCGCTTACTAATTGGTTAACAGATGCCAGAATGCTAGCAAGTCAAAATATTGTGATCATCCTCTGTGGAAACAAGAAGGATCTGGATGCAGATCGTGAAGTTACTTTCTTAGAAGCCTCCAGATTCGCTCAAGAAAATGGCAAGTGACCTTTAACCTCTCATTTCTTTTTAAATGACAGTTTTTGGGGTAATAACATTTCTTTGCATTTTAAACATACTGGAGTTTCAAAGATTAAGTTTCATTTGCAACATGTGGAACTTGCAGTTACCTTTACTAGAAATTTAGATTTATTTAGCATACCTCTTCAGTATATTTGCATTGTGTCGATAAAAGTTACTACAGTGATAGAAACAAAATACAGTACCATTCTTTATTGACTTTCTGGAAACCCTGGTGGCGTAGTGGCTAAGTGTTGTGTCTGGTTAGCTGTTCAAATCACTCGCTGCTCCTTGGAAACTATGGGGCAGGTCTGCTCTGTCCTATAGAGTCTCTATGAGTTGAAATCAACTTGACAGCAACAGGTTTGATTTTTCTTTTTTTTTTAATGACTTTCCAGTTCAGGACCTTTGAATAGTGGTTAAAGTGAAATTCATAACATTAATTTTAAAAGGCTCAAACCAGATGATGTTATCTTTTTTGTTTGTTTATAATGTGAATCAAAGTTGGTGAAATTTTTAGCTTATTTGCTTTATTTTACTTACATTAAATTTAAGTCATTTGATTATAGGTGCCTTTGAAACTACTCTGAATTTTCATATAGAATAGAATACATAAGAATACCACAAAGTTAATGGTAACTTATAGATAACAGAATGATAAAAATTCAGACATTTTAAATAGCTTTAATTTTTAGAACCAATAAAGAACTAGCATATCCTGGTATCAGTCAGTCACTAGTACTACAAAAATATATTTTTACAAGTTGTCTAGTTTTCTGCTATGAAATAAATGTGAAAGAAAAACAGGTCTTATGAGAGTTTATAAAGAAGCTGTTTAGAAATGTAAAAAAGCATAGAATGTTGAAGCTGCAAAGGAAGTTAGATATCATTAATGGAACCTCATTTTTGCAAGCAGGAGAAAAACAGGCTAGGGAGATTGCCTAAGATAGCAAGCAGAATAGGCTGTTCTTCTAGGATTAGTAACCACACATTGGATAAGGAAAGTATTAACTCATAGAACACTTCTGCAAGATCTAAATGACCAGCAGACGAATAAATGAAGCCCCAATGTGTATATACTTTTAGTTATGTTTGTGGTGGTATACAGATTATTTGGACAAGGAAATTGCTATTGCATCTGAGATCAGTAGCTTGGCTGTTTTCGTGAGGTAACTCAGATTTGTGTTACTCATTCAGTTTCTCGAACAGATATAAGTGCTAGCATAAGATAATAATTACTTTCAGAAAAGGTTAGAATTCTTCTAACATTTAAAAAATGTTGACATACATTCATTTCATGCTCACAGAAATATGTGGTTTTCGGTTATAAATCTCATTTAACTTGCTATTTTAAGAAAATACTAGGCAGATTTTTAGTAGTTCAAAACTTGTGATCCTCTTATAAATATGACTGCTTTGTTTGATGTCAATTTTAGAGCTGATGTTTCTGGAAACGAGTGCCCTAACAGGAGAGAACGTAGAAGAAGCCTTTGTGCAGTGTGCAAGAAAAATACTTAATAAAATTGAGTCAGGTAAAAGGCTTTCCATCACTTTTTCTCATTTTCAGAAGTGATTTTGGTCAAGAAATATCCTCTCTATGTCTGCCAACTTGAAATACCCATTTATTGGTTTGATGGGCATGGTCATATAATTGTAGTGAAAACCTGCCTCTCCTATCATGTAATAACCACAACTGCAGCAATGAAAAGGGATAAATAAAGTGGTTAAATTGTGGGAGGGTCATCAAAGTTTCAGATAGTGTTTGTTTTTAGAACCACCACCTTTTCTGGATTCGTCTCTTAAACAGAGAAAAAATTTGACTTTGTCCACTGTCTTTCAACAGCATGCTTACTCTAGTGAACTAGCTGTCATATGCAGTGCCTGGGGGATCATTTATATGATGTTGAAGCAATTATGGATAGATTTTGTAATGTTGGTAGATGGAAGTTTGGGCCATCATAGAGCTGTCCAATCCAGGGTAACTTTTAGTTTTGAAGCTACCAGTCATGGCTAACTCATAATCTGTATTGCTATGGTTGTAATTGTTGCTTCCGTAAAATTGAAGAAACTCTTAATTTAGGCAGCTGACAAAGTGCTGCATAGTTGTCATTTATTAAAGTTGATTTTTCTTTAAGTATCAAAATTACAGGTTAACATTTTAATTAATTTGAATATCTGAATGCCTGTTATTCATTAAGCACTAAGACACCAAAAAGAATAAATCACTGCCCTTTCCCTGAAAGAAATGTCTTTTATGGGAGACAGTCACAAAATAATTATAATGTGGTATGATTCAGTAATTGAGAAATGCACAGGATCTTAGATGCCCAGAGAAGAGGAAGCTGGCCGTAGCCATGAGGGCAGAAAGGGTGTTGAGGAGGACTTTTAGGAAGGGGTGATGACTGAGCTTGAGCCTTTAAAATATAAGGTAGAGTAAGCAGGCCAAGGGCATGGGGAAGAGAGCATGTGAGCAGAGGGGATAGCATGAGTTAAGCAAAGATGAGTGAAAGTTTGATGTTTTTAGGATAGGAAAGATAAGGCAGAGAATAGCAGGAAAAAGAAAAGCTTAAAGACAGGAAAGAGACCAGTCACATTCGTTATCTAGGAGCTGAAACTTCATCTTGTCTGTTACTGATCCTCAGACATGAGGTCCCCTGGGATACAGTAAAACACTCCACCATTGGAGATTAAAAATTAATTGATGTGGAGTATGCCCTACACATCAACCTTTATAAAAGCTTTTCCGTGTGATTCTGATGGTCCTCCAAGATTGAGAACCACTGCTTGAGGAGGTAGGATACCATTCAGGGGTGATAAGCAGGGGAGTGATGTGGTCAGGTTGCGACTTAAGATGAAACATGTATGTCAGTTTCTATGTCTAAATGAGTCAGCATCAACTCAACAGCAGTGGGCTGGGTTTATGTCTGAAGAGAGACTAGGGCTGCAGTCCAGATACCAATTAACGAGTTTTTTGGGTAAACCAAGTAAGAGATGACTGTTAAAAAATTTAACAAGGATGTATACATACAGATGAAGATACATAGATGAATGTAGGAAATGGATAGTAATGTCAGTAGGAAAGGACAGTTGATTGAGGTGCAGGGGATGTGGTGACAGGAAAAGAGAAGGAGCCATGGACAACCTATAGGTGTCACACTGGGTAACTGAGTAACGAGACACTACTGAGCCAGAGGGTACAGAAGGAAAAGCAGGTCTAAGGTGTATTGTCTTTTTGGTAGCACTGGCACATCCATACGCAGTTATCCAAAACTTGGGGGGAAATAGTGGACTGACGGTATAAATATGGCATTCATCAGTGTATCAGAATAGTTGACCCTATGAGTAGGAATGTGATCACCCAGATTTTAGACGGAGAAGAGCAATGGATCAAGGACAGAAACCCAGAGAAGACCACCATTATGGGAGACAGAGGAAGAGAAGCCTACAAAAGAGACAGAGAAGGAAATGATCAGAGGTGTATAAAGAGAACCAAGAGGAAAACAGGTGTCATTCAAGCCAAAGTTTTAAGAGCATCACAGGAGAGAGTTCATTATCAAATGCAGCACAAATGTAATAAGCTAAAAACTGAGCCGTAAAGTATCTACTGACATGGACAGCAGCACATCATTGGTCATCTTTGTCAGGTACAAATCCAGTAGAATTATGAGGGTAGAATACAGATTGCTGTTAGCTAAGAAACAAGTTGTTATTGGAGTCAAGTCCAGCTTCTGGTGACCTTATGTATAATGGAGTGAAACATGGTCATTATTTGTTAGTTGTTTGAGTCCATGGTTGCAGCTATTGTGTCGTTTCAACCCATAAAAACTTCCGTTGTTTTCACTGACCTTCTGCTTTCTCAAACATAATATCCCTTTGTAGCAGTCAGACTTGACTGCTAACATGTCTGAAGTGATAAGGGAGTTGAAGTGTTGCCATCCTCACTTCTAGGGGGCATTCTCATTGTATTTTTTCTAAAGACTTAATTTTTTTACTCTTTTTGGAAGTCCATAGTATATTTAATCTTCAATAACACTGCAGTTGAAGTTGATAAGTTTTTCATTATAACAAGGTTAATTTAAAGAACTATATGGAGGATGAAAGAAATTTTAGCATGTTTAAATGTTGAAGGACAGAGGGAAAAGTCAGGAGAGAAGGATCAAGGGGAGAAGACAGAAAATGGGGTACTGGGTGAGGTAGGAGGGAAGTGGGTCAGGGCCCAGGTGAAAGGATTGGAGCCATACAAGAGGATACAGCCTTATGTAGTTTTTCAGTCTGAAAACAAAAATAAATTTATTGAACTTGCAGGCAGGGCCAAGATGGCAGACTGGACACACATCTCCTCAGTTCCTTCTGACAACTAAGGCCTGGAATGATAACTGAGGAGTGGACATCCAGGGAGTCCTAGGATCTGGCGTAGTATTGTCAGATTTGACTAGACACTAGTAACAGACTAAACTACCCCTCTCAAAGCTGAGTCATTGGGTGCTGACCCATACTCTTGTTTACTCACCATTTTGGAGGACTCCAGGTGCAAACACCTTCCGTGTTATCCAGGAAGCAGGGACTGGGCTTGAGTCAGCAAATGCATGGAACTGCAGCATGTAAATAAACAGCATGTAGCGCAGCAGAGAGACAGTGCATGGGATAGCTGCATATTGGAAGCCCACCTGCTGACTGAGGGCACCACTGCCCCTCCACCTTCTCTTTTCTGAGCTGTACAATATACACTCTGCAGTTTCATGGCAAGAAAGGGAGTTTGGCCAGGACATCATCTTGGTAAACTGGGAGACGAAGTCACCTTGCCAGGGGCCTTAGTTGCAGCTGATTCTCAGGCAGAGCAGCAGCCTGTCTGGCAAGTGCTTCTCTAGCAGAAAAGTGATATTTGAGACAATTTGTATCTAAATCCACAGGTGGAGCCTAGGACAGGATGGCTGGAAGGCCCTAACCACTCCCTGCTGTACATCACTGTATAGCATTTGGGTATGGCGTATGAGTTACTTTCATTGTCAGCTAGAAGGCAGGGCCTGCCACACCTGAGTGCCTGACTGTTTTTGGTAGCAGTTAGACAGCTCTCCACTTAGAAGTAAAGTTCCTTTTTAAATAAGACCACTGGAGAACTTCACCCTTCATTGATCCACATCATAGGGTCAGCTGACACCTTCCATTGACTTCATAAATAGGGTGCCATCTTTGCCAGCCAGGAGGCAGAGCCTGCCACCCCAGAGAATCCACCTGGGGCTAGTCACTAGAGTATGTAGAGATGGGAGGTGACCAACTCTGCTCTTAGAATTACACCCCAGCTCCTGTTGAGGTAACACCAGAGAAATCAAACAGCTTCTAGATGGTGTGCAGACAATAATCCATAGCTAACCATTAAAAGAAGTAGTTTACTATGGCTCCAGAAAACTCCCAAAATAAAGAATCAAAAAACCTCCCAGATGAAGAAGCCTTTCGGAAACAATTGGAGGTCAAATACAAAAGAGTTATATAGAGAGCTCTACTAGAGATTAACAGAATGCAGAACAAAATGAAAAATTAAGCTGAAATTCAGCAGATCAGTAACAAAATTACAAAATTAGACAATTCAATGCAAAGCCAAAAGAGCAGAGTTGAAATGGAAGTAAGACTTAGTGACATTGAGGATAGAGCAACTGACAGCAACATTTATGAGGAGAAATCAGAGAAAAGAAATAAGAAAAATGAATAAGCATTAAGAAACATGTGGCACTCTATTAAGAGGAATAATCTATGAATAATTGGAGTTGCTGTACAGGGAGCACTGGCGCAGAGTTGCTAACAGAAAACTTCCCTGAAATTATGAAAGAGAACAGTGATATGCAAGGTGTGTATCAAATGCCACTACACCCCAAAAGAAAGACACCAAGACATATTATAATCAAGCTTATTAGTAAAATGAAACAAAGGCTCTTAAGCCAGTGAGGCTCAAAGGAAAGCTAACATTCAGAGCAAAACCCTGTAGGCTTTTATCTGACATCTCTACAGAAACAATGTTATTTCTAGAAAGCAGTGGGATGACATATTCAAAGCCCCGAAGAAGTTCCAACCAAGAATTACATGTCCTGCAAAATTGTCTGTCAAATATGATGGTGAAATTAAGACATTCACAGACAAACAGAAGCTAAGAGACTTTGTAAAACCCAAACGCAAACCACAAGAAATACTGAAAGAAGCTCTTGGCTTAGAAAAGCAAAAACATTAAGTGTGTACTACAGGAGGCAATGCAGGAGACATCATCCAGAATTTTACTCACTTAGGGAGGTCAGTAAGCTCAATCAAAACTACATTATTGAAAGAAGGGAACCAGTGATCATAACATGAAAACTATGACATCACCACACTAACAAGAGCAATATATTGCAGTAGTTGTAACCCTTTCAGATGGAGAGGAAATTAAAGCAATATACAGAAGTTAAAAGTCTGGTTTAAACTTAGAAGAGTAAGGGGGATCATAGGGGCAACCACAAAGCAGAATAATAATGAAACATATCACAACAAGAAACATAATACAGGAGTCTCAACAAACACAAAACCCAACACTGAAAAAGATGAAAAGTCAACCCAGAACAGAGTACTAAGGAAAACATAGGAAACATCAACAACACAAAAATAAATGCATCAAAATGACAGCACTAAACACATATCTATCAGTAATTACACTGAATGTAAATGGCTTGGCTGCTCCAATAAGGAGACAGCAAGTTACATGCTGGATCAAAAGACACGACGCATCTATGTGTTGCTTACAAGAAACACACCTAAGATTCAAAGGTATAAAAAAACTAAAGGATGGGAAAATGTATACCAAGCCAACAACATACAAAGAACAGCAGGTGTGGCAATACTAGTCTCAGATAAAATAGACTTTAATGTAAGATCCACCATCATGGACAAGCATGGTCTCAATTTATTGCTGAAAGTTTCAATACATTGAACAAACACTGACAACATTGAAAAATGAGATAGATCACTCCACAATAATAGCTGGAGACTTCAACACTCCACTTTCAGTAATGGACAGATTATCCAGAAAAATGCTCAGTAAAGATACAGAAGATCTTACTGCCAACAACCAACCAACTAGACCTTTTCAACATATAGAAAATTTTTCACCCATTAACAGATAAGTACACCTTCTCCAATGCACATGGAACATTTTCCAGAGTAGACCATGTATTAGGACATAAAGCAAGTCTTCACAAAACCCAAACCATTCAATTATTGCAAAGCATCTTCTTGGACCATAAAGCCATAAAGTTGAAATCAGTAACAGAAAAATCATATGTAGAAATTCGAACTGATGGAAACTAAACAACACCTTGCTTGAAAATCCATCGGTTATACCATAAATCAGACACTAAATAAATAAATTTATGGTATCAAATAAGAATGAAAACATCCTATGAGAACCTATAGGAAACAGCAGAAGCAGTGCTGACAGGTCAGCTTATCTCTATAAATACACACATCTGGAATGAAGAAAGGATCCAAACCAAACAAAACTACAGCTTGAACAGAAAGAGAGCAGCAGAAGAAGAATCCCTTAGGCATCAGAAGAAAACAGATAATAGAGATTAGAACAGAAGTAAATGAATTAAGGAGCAGAAAAACAACTGAAGGAATTAACAAAACCAAAAGCTGGTTCTTTGAAAAGATCAACAAAATTGATAAACCACTGCTAAACTTACAAAAGAAAAACAGGAGAGGAAACAACATGAATGAGAAATGAGATGGGAGAAGTCACAACAGACCCAACAGAAATCAAAAATATCATAACAGAATAATGTGAAAGTCAGTACTCTAACAGATTTGAAAACCTAGAGGAAATGGACAAATTTATAGATTCCTATCACCTACCAAAACTATCACTAGCAGAACTAGAACAACTGAAACCCATCACAAAGGAAGAGATTGAAAAATTAATAAAAATAAAACTACCAACCAAGGAAAGTGCTGACCCAGATGGCTTCACCAGAGCAGTATATCAAAGTTTTAGAGAAGAGTTAATTCCAATACTACTGAGACTATTTCACAGCATAGAAAGGGATGGAGTACTCCCAAATTCATTCTGTGAAGCCAGCATAACCCTGATAACAAAGCCAGGGGAAGATCCCACTAAAAAAGAAAATTACAGACCAGTATCACTTAGGAACTTAGATACAAAAGTCTTCCACAAAATCCTAGCCAAGCGAGTTCAACAGCATATCAAAACATTAATTTACCATAACAAAGTGGGATTCATGGCAGGTATGCAAGGCTGGTTCAATATCAGAAAAACAATGTGATCATCCACATAAAGAGCACAAAGGCTAAGTATCGCCTGATTTTGCCAATTGATGCAGAAAAGGCATTTGACAAGTCCAACACTCATTCGTGTTAAAAACTCTCAGCAAAATAGGAATAGAAGGGAAATCCTCAACACAGTAAGGGGCACCTATGCAGTGCCAACTGCCTGCATCATCCTGGTGAGAGACTGAAAGAATTCCCCCCTGAGAATGGGAACTAGACAAGGATGCCCACTGTCACCACTTGTATTCAACATTGTTCTAGGGGTTCTAGCCAGAGCAGTCAGACAAGATAAAGAAATAAAGGACATCCATATCAGCAAAGAAGAAGTAAAAATCTTTGTGTTCACAAATGACACAATTGTATATACTGAGAATCCTAAAGAATCCATAAGTAAACTACTGGAAGTAATAGAAGAGTTCAACAGAGTATCAGGATATAAGATAAACATAAGTGAATCAGTAGGATTCTTTTATACTGACAAAGAGATCATCAAAGAAGAAATCCCCATATCAATACCTTTTACTGTAACTCCTAAGAAGATAAAATACATAGGAATAAATCTAACTGGAAAAGTAGACCTATACAGAGAGAACTATGAGACCTTACTTCAGGAAGCCAAAAGGGACTTAAAGAAATGGAAAAACCTACCCTGCTGATGGATAGGAAGACTAAACATTGTGAAAATGCCTGTTTTCCCCAAAGTGATCTATATATACAGTGCAACACCAATACAAATTCCAGTGTCATTTTTTAACGAGAGAAATACTTGACCAACTCTGTTTGGAAAGGAAAGAAACCCCAGATAAGTAAAACACTTTTGAAGAAGAGAAACACAGTGGGAGGCCATCTTAGAACCTGTTACATTGCCACACTAGTCAGAACAGCCGGGTACTGGTATAAAAAAAGAGACACATAGACCAATGGAATGGAGTTGAGATCTCAGAGATGCCACTGTCCTCTTGTGAACAGCTGATATTCAACAAAGGCCCTAAGTCTGTAAACTGGGGTAAAAAGAGTCTCTTTTAACAAATGGTGTTGGCAAAATGGGATATCCTGCAAAAAGCTGAAATAAGATCCATATCTCACAGCTTACACAAATAACTAACTGAAAATGAATCAAAGACCTAAATATCAAACCTAAAATGATAAAGATCACGCACGAAAAAATAGGGTCAACAATGGAAGTTCTAATACACAGCTTAAAAAGACTTTGAAATCTGACACACAAAACACGATCAACAGAAAAGAAAATAGGTAAATGGGAACTGTTAAGAATCAAACACTTATGCTCATCCAAAGCCTTTTATCAAGAAAATTAAAAGACCACCTACAGGATGGGAAAAAATATTTGGCAACTACATGTTGGACCAACACCTGATCTCCATAATCTACAAGGTACTACAAACAAGATAAAGGTAAATAACTCAGTTAAGCAATGGGCAAAGGAAATGGGCAGACGCTTCACTAGAGAAGACATCGAGGCAACCAAAAGACTCATGAGCAAATGCTCATGATCCTTAGCAGTCAGAGAAATCCAAATCAAAACTACAGTGAGATACCATCTCACCCAAAAAGGTTGGCTATAATCCAAAAACACAAAACAAGTGCTGGAGAGGCTGTGGAGAGACTGGAACTCTCCTCCACTGCTAGTGGGATTGCAAAATGGTATAACCTCTTTGGAAAGCAATCTGGTGCTTCCTTAAAAAGCTGGAAATAGATACACCATTTGATCCAGTAATCCCACTGCTCAGAATTAATCCTACAAAGCAAAAGGCTGTCACACGAACAGATAAATGCACACGAATGTTCATTGCAGCATAGTCCACAATACCAAAAAGATAGAGTCAACCTAGATGCCCATTAGCAGATGAATACAAACTATGGTACATATACTCAATTGAACATTATGCAATGATAGAAAAACAATGATGATTTTAGGAAACGTAACTTGGTTTCAGTTGGAAGGCATTATGCTGAGTGAAATCAGTCAGTGGCAAAAAGAAATACTGTATGACACCCCTACTGTAAGGACTTAAAAATAGAGTTATATACAGAAGAAAAGACTCTTTGACAGCTACAAGAGCAGGGAAAGGGCTGAGGGTTGATCATAGATTAGATGGTTGATAACAGATTTGGTTAGGTGAAAGCAGTGACAGCACACAGTAGAAAGAAGATCAGCTTAACTGGACGGTGCCATAAGCTGAAAGCTCTTCTAACCTCAACCCAATATTGCAAGGATAGAGTAGTAGAGGTGGGGTCTGGGGACCATGCTGTTGGGGAACATTGAGGTCAATTGGCATAATTAGCCTCCTGCTATGAGTCTTCCACACCCCATATTGGTGAGCGGTGTTTGGGGTCTTAAAAGCTAGCAAGCTGCCATCTGACGTACACCAAATGGTCCCAGTCAGAACAGATAATCACCGAGAACACCAAAGACAAGAGGGAAAAAGAGCCCAAGGGACAGAAGGACCCATGTAAATGGGAGACTGTATCAACATGTGACCAGAAGGACCAGATGGTACCCAGCCTCCACCAAAGATAGCCATGATGGGGCATGCAATGTTGAGTCCCTGTGGCAACATGAGAAAAAGAGGGGAACAGATCAAGAACTCTACTAGAAGACTGCAGTTGATGGTCTGACGGCCCAGGGAATCCCCTGGGAGCATGGCTTCTAGGCCTGCTGCTGTTCCTGTCTAGGAAGCACTACTGAGGTCAACTCTATACAAAAATGGACTAGGCTTGGAGACACGGTTTGACCATGTGGTGTGTGTACTTCATAGTTGTGTGCATTTGTAGGATGCTGTCCTGCTGGTCTCTTTGTAGATAAAAGAGGTTGGAGAAGAGGGAGCAGGAGCTTGTTAAGAGGATACGACAAGTAGAAAATGAAAAGGAGGGGTGTGCTGTCACGGCACAAGGAGAGCAGAAGAGCTGTAGCTAGGCGGGCATGCAAAATTGATTTGGATTATATACTATCACTTAATCACAATAAAAAAAATTTACTGAACTTGGTACTACCACTGTTATTTTGTGGTTGGCTTAGTGTTGACTGTTATTAAGTTCAACCTGGGGTTTTTAAATTACCTTCCTGCTTTACTCTTGAGTCTGAATACACATATAAACTGATTCCTGTTAAAATATTTCAAGATGTATTTCTTCGGAGATAATCAAAATCATAATCACATACTAAGTGAGAAAATATGAGTATAGATTAGGGTTCCTAAATAGTACTTTTTTGTTCAAGATTTTTAGATAGGCAGTACATTCACATGATTCAGAAACTGGTAGTTCTCCTCCTAGTGTGTGTGAGTTTGTGTGTATGAAGTGTATACTGTTGTGATGGCCTGCTGTATGTATACCATCATTGATTTAACCAGTTTACACATTCGGTTTACTGCCAGTGTTTTGCTGTTACAAGCAGTGCTTCAATAAATGATGCAGCATTTCACGTATATGCAAGTCTCTGTAGGATAAATTGTCAGAAGTGGGACAGCTGGCTCAAAAAACACACATGACTGAATTTAGTGTGTCAGACTGCCTCCTGTCAGGACTATAGCAGTTTATGGTCAAACTACTGAAGAATGAGAATGCCCATTCATTAGAGCCATGCCCACGGAGTGTATTCTCAGACTTGGATTCTTGCTAGTCTGATAAGTGAGAAGTGATGTCCTTGTAGTTTTAATTAATTTTAAATTGGTTTTGTATATATAATATATTCACATAATTCCAGTTATAAAACAGTACAAAAGCAGATACAGGGAAAAGTTACCCTTAGTCTCCATACCTCTTGGAGCCCTCTAAGAGCCATCCAAAACCCTCAAAGTCAACCATGGTCATCAGTTCATTAGGTATCCTCCCGTGAGGCAGATGTGGGAATATATACTGTTTTCTCTTTTTCAAAGCAATGGCAAAACACAGGGCTCTGTGCCTTATGTTTCTTTCACTTCATATGTCCTGGAGATTACAACAACCAGTACTCGATTGGTCCACAGGTGAACTGGATCCGGAAAGAATGGGCTCAGGTATTCAGTACGGAGATGCAGCCCTGAGACAACTCCGGTCCCCGCGCCGAGGGCAGGCCCAGAGTGCTCAGGAATGTGGCTGTTAAAACTCAGCACTGGGCAGACAAGGTGGGTGCTGGCAGTTTTCAATGTTTGCCTTTGTGATGTCCTCTCTTTTCTTTTTTGAATACACCAATTCCTCACATAGATAAAGAAGCAATATTATAGCTTTTTCTAAGTATATTATGAAAACTAGGCATGGTAATGTGTATGTTCTAATCAAAAGTATTTAAATTACATAGAAAATTCTTACACTTTTGTTCAGAAAGAAAAGAAGGGCAATTAGTGATGGGAGTGGTTGAGATGGAGATTGTTTCGCTGTTATTACACTTTGTGGATTAATTAAGGTCTAAATGGATGTGCCTTTTCTAAAATAGAAGGCTCATTTATAAATTTGCAAAGGGAGGTTTTTAATTTTTTAAATCTCCTTTTTTCCCCTTGACTACAGTCAACTTGTTATTTGTAGCCAACGTTATTTAAATAAAAGATGCTCATACTGTCTAATTCCCATTTGGTCTGTAAACTATACTTATTTTTGTATTTGTAATTCTGCATATTTCTAAATTTGTTCTTATTTTTTTTTAGGTGTACATACAGTGGTATTTGGGACACAGTTGTTGGAGCTTGAAGATTCTGAAGTGTTTTTACCGTCATCTTTTTCTGCTCTACACAGAAGTAGATCTTTGTGGAAAATAAATAAATAAATGGGGTATTACGGAGGCTGGTAGTCATGACACAGCAAACTATAATAAACCTAACTCAATGGACAGTACCACTAAGTATATACATTATGTAAAAATTTTGTCCCACATTTTCCCCTTCACCTTTAGCTTGAAATATGGCTCTGTATTGTATATAGTCTAGCCACAGCATGTCTCCACAGCATGTTATATAATAGAATATTGCATTAAATGTAGTTTAATATTTTTGTTAATCAGACCATAAAATATATTAATTGTGAGTTGTACTTTTATCATCATGTCAGTTATATTGCACAATTGGTTATTCTTATGACCTGATATTCAAAGATTCTGGCATTAATGGCCAGTGCATTTCTTATTGAACTGTTTACCACATTCTACATGGTGTTTACTTGAAGTAGTAGATCAGTAGTTAGTCACTAACATACCAAAATAAAATGAAAAATTGAAGTTTTTTCGGTTAACTTTACGTTGTCCAGCTCTCACTTGCTTTCAAAGTATCTTTACTCAGGTCAGTTCAGGAAGTACATATTGAGTACCTGCCCTGTTCTAGACCCTGCGGTCAGTGCTGAGGACTCTGACATCTTTAACAAATCTGAGTCTGAAACCTCAGCTGCTGATGAAATACGATAGACCACTGCAGCGCAGGGCTGCATAGCTGTTTCCAGTTTGCTGATCTATCCAGCTGCCTACTAGAAAATAACGTTGTCTGCTGTTACGCTTTTTCTGGTATTCAGTTTCATGGCATCACCACCTCTTTTTCAAGTCTTCTGTTGTTTTATGTTCATTTTAAAGAAAGCCACTAAATCAAATTAAAATTTTAAAAAGACATCAGTCATTAAGGAATTCTGTATAGGTTTTGGTGAATCCTTAAATACTATACTGCACTCATCCAGGTGACATGTTTTTAATTCACACCGGGTATACTGAAATATGGAGCCCTGGTGGCGTAGTGGTTTTAAGTGCAGCTGCAAACCAAAAGATCAGAAGTTTGAATCCACCAGCTGCTCCTCAGAAACTGTGGAACAGTTCTGCTGGTTCTGGTAGGGTTGGTAGGGTCGCTGTGAGTCAGAACAAGACTCGATGGCAACAGGTTATATTGAAATATATTACAAACACTTGTTCTAATATTTTAAAAACAGTAATACAAAAAATATATAGTGTTATTGTCCTTTAGAGTTGAAATGCAGTGTTACCTAAATCCAAAAGATTAAAAAGTATTTCTCTTCATATTATGTGTGTTCTTCCACTGTGGCTTTCTCTTAAATATAGCTGCAGACTGATGGGTAAATTTACTTAACTTTGAGTTAGAGGCTGTCTACTGCTTTTGTTATTTTCTTTTAATCAGCACAGCACAGAGCCTTTATAAACTCTGAGATGGGACTTTGATAAAAATATCAGTATGTAAGTTCTGCTTTATTTATGCCGTGAATGTTTTATTTTGAAAAGTCAAAATCTGAAGCATATTCTCTGGCCAGACTACTTCTTGACGTCACTGGAAGATTATTTAATGTTGTATCTATAATAGATTTGCCAGCTACTCAGTTCTGAACAGATGTTGCATGAAATGGGAGTATGTTATTCTAACAAAATTAATAATTTTTAAACATGAGATAAATTTAAATCTGCTTTGTAAATGAGCTTATTAGTTAATCCACAAGTACCACATACCATTCTATATCCTTTGACCAGTGAAAGTTGCAGGAGAACCAAACCATGAGGGTTATGAATCAGGGCTCTTAGGGACAATGAAAAGGCAAGACAATTTGGTCTTAGTCTGATAGCAAATGTTATGTATACATTTCCCATTACTTATTAAATTTCAGGAAGCTCTTAGTTTACATTTCTAGAAAAGTAATTTTTCAGTCTTCTCAGAAAAAGATTATGAAGTCCATTCAAACTTGAAATTATAGTGTATTCATTTTTGACAGTCCAGCATTTAAATGAAAATGAGAACATTGCAATTGGGATTCTGTAATGGTCTTGTAAGGAGCCCTTGATGTTAACCAAAAGGTCAGTAATTCAACTGCACCAGGTGTTCTTTAAGAAAAAGAGCAGTCTGCTTCCGTGAAAATTACAGCCTTAGAAACCCTTCGGGCCAGTTTGTTCTGTCCTGTAGGGTCACTATGAGTTGGAATCAACTCATGCAACTTTTTTTAAAATACTTTTGTTGAAAGCATACTATTTGGTTTATTAAAATGTTTATTCCTAAGTTGGAATCTTGAAGAACATTAATTCCTAGCTGAGGAATACTATTTTTCAGAGTAAAGAACCTGATGCTAAAACTAGAAACCTACATGGTTTGTTAATCCATACTGTGACACAATAAATAATGATTCTTCAGTTTTCTGTCATTTTTGCCCTCTGTTTGGAGGAGGATATTGGACACAGGTTTAAACACCTGTGATTTTTAATACTTTTGTGCTAATTGTGAGTCTCTTTACCAGTGGAACTATTCATGTACATATAATCTCAGCTTGTCCTCCTTGTTAATTCTCAATTAACTTCCTTAAAATTGTTTTAAGAATTTATCTGAGAACAGTAGACTTACCAGTTTCAGTAACGGAAATAAGGCTGAGCCATCACTTTTTAATACTGCTTACTGGTAGAAAGTCATGTGTCTAAGAAATTTTTTTCCTTTTGAAAGAGCATTTATGTGCTTTTATATTTTGTATTATGGGAATTTTCAAACAGAGAAAATGCTAGTATGATAAATCACTGTATCAGCTAGCTACACCAACTACCAACACCATGTTGATCTTGCTCTGGCTTCACCTCTCATGTTTTATGCTGTAGTATTTGACGGTGTCTAAGACATCTGTCATTTTACTCCAGAATTGTTCAGTGTGCATTTCCAACTGATAAGACTTCTTTTTTTTACATAATCACCATATTTTTATTCCAAGACATTGTTACAAAGTGAAGAATGGTTGTGTTTTATCTTACAGTCACATAAAGTTGGCTTTCTGATATGTATTTAAAAAGCGAAGTGAACGTCTCTGATATAGCACTAGAGGAGCTGGGTTGCTAGCATGTGGCTAGTTACCTGCCCGGGGCTGCCTTCAGCAGGACTCATGGAGCTAGCCTGTCAGCCACAGCCAGCCAGCTTTGGGGGTTGGTGCCCATCTCCCTGGTAGTTTTAAATGTTCTGGTATCTATCCCCCCTGCCAGTGCAAGAACACATGGTCTGCTTAATTTAAATAATCTCAACATGTCTGTATTCTGTTACAAAGAATTTATTTTTTTGTTTAAAAAAAGTACATGCTGGCACCCTGGACCCTTCAGTAACTAGGTGTACCACATTGGCTTGCCAACCGCAGTATGCTTCTTCCTACTGGAGGATGTCACTAGACTGCTGGAGGAAACTGAACAAAAAGCAACATAAGCTTGTGCTCTACCAATGCCTTTTCTCTGACTTCTTGATGTAATTTTTGTTTGAAAGAAAACTAGAAGAAAAAAAAACTTGCTAAATTTCTGAGGATTTTACATTCCAAAAATAGCATGGAAACAACATTTACTGAATATTAAGGGTCACTTAATTATGTGCAAGTGTAAAATGCTAAGTTCTGTATGTGGTGGGAAGCCCTCAAATAACTTTATATTGAACGGGAAATTTTATGTGTATTTCAGGGTAGTTTACCACATTTTTCTCTTTTCTTGAAAGATCATTGTAATGTTTCTCTGGCCCTAAATGTATGTACCAAGCTCTCGTACTATCCCATTTCCTGAAGAAAATGGTGCTTTTATAGGACACTTACATGCAGTTCTCCAAATGCTCCCTTGCTTTTTTGTTGCCTCTGTGCCTTTGCACGGACTGTGCTTCCTTCTCCTGCAGTGCACCCAGCCGGCTCCCAAGTCTGGTAGGCTGAAGTCCTGGTGTCCAGTAGGTGCATGTAAAGCTTGTTTGCTATGGAATCGTTCTAACCACCCCCACTGCCAGCATACATCATACAAGTACACTGCTCCCTGAGCTTGCTGTATGAATTCACTTTAATAATTGATCACATTGATCTATGCATTGTTCTTATGTTGATAGGACTTCTATACTAGACTGAGACCTATGCCCACTGTCTAGAACAACGTAGGAGGGGTTGAGATGGTTATAGGAAGGATAGATGATCTCAGAGGCTCAGGTCCCAAGACTAATTAGAAGAGGAGTTTAAACGATGATAGAAAGGACAAATGATCACAGAACCTGTTGTCACCAAGTTATTCTAAATAGAATCAGAGTCTTGGAACTGGAACATTACCCAGATAACGTCAGCCCAGCTATCCACTGCAAGATCCTCGTGTGCAAAATCCCCAAGAGATTGACTTACGATCCTGCTAAAAGCCTTTGTTCCTATGGAGGAGGTTTGGTAACTCACAGAGTAGCATGCTCTGTTTTTGAATATTGCCTAGAGTACACAGTTAACCACTCGGGTTATTTCCAGGGTTGAGAACTTTTAATGTTTAGTCTGCAAGTTCTTGAGTATTTCTAAGGAATTCTGTATGTTCTTAGTTGACCCCTTTTTACCCTTCACAATAAGGCCTGTGAGTAAGGAAATAGGCAGACTGCTGCATAATTTGCCATCGTAAAATTAGGAGGCTAAGGCTTATTCAAGAATATTGGATATACCACGGACTGCCAGAAGAAAGAACAAAAATGTCTCGGAAGAAGCATAGCCAAGAGTGCCCCTGGGAAGCGAGGATGACAAGACCTTTCATAACTTGGGACCTATTTTCAGGAGGGACCAATCCTTGGAGAAAGACAGTGTTTGATAAAGTATAGGGTCAGCAAAAAAGAGAAAGATCCTTGACGAGATGGACTGTCCAACGATGGCTGCAACAGTGGGCTCAAGCATAACAGCTGTGAGGGTGGCACAGTACCCGGTATGTTTCCCTCTGTTGCACATAGGGCCACTAAGAGAGATGACTGGATGCCACCTAACAAGGGCTGTCAAAAGCAGCTGAGGATTAAATTGTCTCTGCAGCTCCACCTGAAGCCCTGGGCATGTGTCGGATGTTCTGTGGTTGGATGAGTTATACCTACCTGGCATGAAATACGTCATCAGTTTTGTTAATCACACATGTGCAGTGACAACTGACCAGGCATATGTGGGAGCAGAAGCCAGAGAGCTCTAATCATGTCTTGGAAATTTGGTATATCGACCAGGTTTTGAAAGGAGTATAGACAAGGCAAATAATAGGTTTCCTACCCTAATTTTAAAACTGATTACATGTGGAAGTCTTAAGTTTTGCAGTCTGCATAGATCTTCCAAAGTGTAAATGTCTGAGCAATGATAATCACACTTTTGTTTCTAGAAACACCCTGCTCCGAGGATCTTTCCAGCCCATCAAGCCTCTGTTTCTGACTTCTTTTCCTCTTCTAAAACATTTTCTAGAAGAAATTACTAAACAGTTTTTAATTTATTAAACACCTCATTAATACTGTCAGTTGAAAGTTCTACAATAATAAAATTTTGAAGGGACATGATTTTTTATAGCTTAAAATGTTCTCGCATTTAGCCTCTTATTCAACCTTTAAAACAATCCATTGGTAACATGCAAAGTCTATCACATATTGTGTCATTTGCACAGCTGAGTGCCATGAGGTGGAGACCCCCAGCCTCAGACTCCAGCAGGATGTAGTGTGGGCCCTCTGTACCTCATAGTGAACCGCGGCTAGGTGCTTGGGTTTCTATTTATCAACATCTTTTTCCTCAACATGAAAATCTTGAACACGTTTATTGGAGTTTTTAAAGAGCTATAAGTGGTTCTCATGGAACTATTAAGTGTTCCATTTTACAATTACTTTTAGTGCTAGGTTGTTAGAGGTAGGAATAAGTTGATTTCATCACTGTAAAGCCGTTTGTTTTTTAAAATTGTGAGTTTAATAGCTTGCTATTTTGACCCTGCCTTCAGTAGATTGAAAACATTACACATTTAAAGTGCATGAATAAAAACGCATGTTAATTGGTTTGCAGAATGCTTGTCAGAATCTGCCCGCTGCATTCAAAGCTGTCCAATACTGAAGTTATAGTGTGAGTTAAATATTTCTGTTGTGAAGGTAAGGATTTGCTGAGGCTCTGTGTACGTGAGGCTATTACAAGTGCCAGTGCGAAGGTGGTTCCCTCGCCCACCACATCTGATGTATTTTGGCCATGTTCCTGTACTCTATGCCAATAAACTATTGAACCAGGTTAGCACTTGCCTATGCTGCTTCTCTAAAATTTATTTACGTTCTTGAGCAAGAGTAGCAGTTAAAATTCATTTAGTCAGGATTTTTCCCTTATCTGTAACTATCTGGCTATTTCACTATGGCTATCCTCTTCCTCTTTTTATCTTCAGGACTAGTTTCAGCTTTAGCTAAACTGGTGCTTCAGACTTTCACCATATGTAGTTTCATTTTAGGAACCACTTGAAATTCATACAAAATCTGATGTTTGTAGGATTTTCCATTGAGATGATGTTCTCCTGTGGTGGTTTGTTTCATAACAGTGTGTCAGACCTCCAGTAGGAAGCATGTATCACAGGCCCGAGGCCACTATGAAGAGTGTTTAGCTGACCCAGGTTGCATGCCCTTGCCCTGGGAAGAGATGGTTGTGTCTAAGGGAACCCCGCGAGAGGAGCCCCTCCCAGAGGCTATGAGCAGGAAGTACTTGGTTTGCACTTCCTAAGACTCACTCTTCAGAGACCAAAAAGGCTCCAGGAGTCAGAGGGACTCGTCCAGTTACTTGAAGTCCTGAAGCTCTAAAGTAATGAAAGACTGATGGAGTAGTTGTCACAGAAGCTTGCCAACACCTAAGTCGCAAGAATAATAAAATACAAATGTCCATGTCAATCTTTACAAGTTACTGTTATCTCGTAAAACTATCTTTCAGAGTAAACAAAATTAGCTTTAATTGGCAACTTAACGTGCACTGTGTAACCTCCTAAATCCCCCCTTATACCGGCAACAGTTATCTGAGATTCTGTTCATCTATAAAACCCCGACTCATTGCAGCCCTATAGACAGAATAGACTGCCTCCTAAAGTTTACAAGGAGCTCCTGGTGAATTTATAAGCATATATTTAAAAAAAAGCAATGGAAGCATAGTATTGTTCCATTGGTGTTTTAAGTAGGCTGTAAGACTCACACATTTCCACTGTCCAAAGAGCTCCCCCTGTAGGTCTAGCTCATTCACAGGCATGGTGACAAGGCTTTACCTCAATTTAATCATTGCCTTATGAGGTTGTGAACATTTATGCAGTACTTCTGCACACGTGAATATGTCTGAAAGATTTTAGAATTGCTAAGTCAGAGAAACTCCTTTTTAATACTGATAAAGCCAAATTGTCTTCCAAAAGAACTTGTACCAATTTATACTCCCACTGATAGAATAAGATGGAGCCCTGGTGGCACAAAGTTTAATCACTCAACTGCTCACCAAAAGGTTGGTGGTTTAAACCTACCCAGCGGCTCCACAGGCAAAAGATTTGGCAATTTGCCTCCATAAAGATTACAGCCAGTTATACTCTAAAGAACTATCTATATGGGATCAAATTGACAGCAACTTGATAGAAACCTTAGGTATCGGTGAATTTATGTTAATGAAGGAGGAACAATTCAAAACAGGAAGGTGGGAATGGTTACACAACTCTAAGGATGTAATACATGACAAAATGGTTACAAGTAAAAACTTGGTGTATGTTTTGCTGTATATATTCTCAACAACAAAATACATATTAAAAAGACTAGAGCTAGAAAACCATACAGCACAGTTCAACTCCATCACATGGGGTTGCTATGAGGTGAAAGCAACTTGTGGCACCCAGCTACAACAGAGTAAAAGGCCTAACTACTTAAATTCACAACATTGTTTAAATAATCATTAAAGATTCATATTTCATCTTTGTTAAATTCTAACTTTAGCCCTAAACATTGTGGCAGTCATAAAAAGAAATTCACAATTGGTAATCACACACTGGCTACTCCTCATCATTAATATAAAGTGAATCACCACCAGAAATCCCTGGTCTGGGAGAAAATGCACAAGAGAACAAGTAGAAAAAGCCAGTAGCCCTGACACACTTAAATTAAGAACTAGTCCTTTCAGAAAAGATTGGATGAGTTTCAGCTACTATCTACAACTGCTGTCATCTGTATTTTATTATTGGTGTAACAATTATGCTAAAATTAGTTTTATTCCTTGAAAAAGGCCAGTCTTTTTCCTCCATCATTCATTAATTGACCATCAAAGAGTTATTTGTAATAAACAGTCAGGATTTACATCTTACTATCCAAAAATCTCGAGAGTTTGAAATAGCATGATATTAAAGGTATTCCCCCAGCAACCCACTTCCCTGGGGATCAGCCCTCTGAGTAGTAATCCCCTAGCGCGACTCTAAGAATATCAATATCAGCCTGGTTTAGGAATCACACATCTTAGAATTTTGGGGAGGGGTGTATATCTTAAGAGGGTGGGCTTTTATTCTGTTCTCTCCAATATTTTCTTAAAATAGCAAGTACATTCTTTTGGCCCAAAAATTAAAACAATATAAACAGCTTATTGTTGGTGAAGTCTCACTTCTTCACCATACACATTAGTTTATGTGTCCTTCCAGTGTTTCTTGATGTACGTAGATTTTTTTCTCCTCCCCTTATTAGGCAGAAAGTTCACACATTACGTGCGCTGTATTTTTTTATGCTTAAATGATACCTTCTACATGTCAGTATACTGAGAGCCTTCTCACTTTTACTAAGGCTGCATGATGTTCCATGGTGCGAATATACTATGTTTGTTTAACCACTTCCTTATTGATGAACGTATTTTGAGTTAATTCCAAGATAATTTGATAAATGATAGCATTTTTCTTTTATCATCAGGAAAATAACCTTCCATTTGGAAAATTTGAGGGAATAAAAAAATAGAAGTGTGCAGGAATTTTTTGTTTAAAGCTACTGAAATAAATACAAGACCAACATCAGTGGACACACACTATGTTTGTATATAGATTCAGTTTTACAGAGCTGTCAGTCCTCCACAAATCAGTAAATTCGATACAATTTAATAGAAGTCACAATTTTGAACAGATGACTCATTAAATGTAATAACTCATTCTGTCATACAGGAAATAGACAAGGAAAGTGAAGAACAAAGGTGTGGGTGGCAAGGACTTCACCTTCAACAGATACTAAAACACAAAATTTTAATAAACAAACTGCCATAAATTTATGTGTGGACAAATTAACCATAGAAGAATAGCATCTAGAAACCTTCCCATATATCAATGGAATTTATGAAACAAACCTTACTTTAAGGATTCTTTAAGGAGCCCTGGTGGCACAGTGATTAAAGCACTCAGCTGTGAACCAAACGGTCAGCTGTGGGAACCTACCAACTGCTGGCAGAAGAAAGATACGGCAGTCTGCTTCTGTAAATATTAAAAACCCACTGCCATTATGTCCATCCCAACTCACAGTGACCCTGTAAGTCAGAGTAGAACTGCCCCCACTAGGTTTTCAAGGAGCTCCCAGTGGGTTTGAACTGCCAACCTTTTGGCTAGCAGCCTGAGCTGTTAACCACTATGCCACCAGGGTTCTTGGTCAAGATGATAGCCTTGGAAACCCTACTGGGCAGTTCTGCTGTGTACATAGGGCTGCTGTGAGCCAGAATCAGCTCCGTAGCAATGCACTTGGGTTTGTGTGTGTGGGTGTGGGTGTGTGGGTGTGTTTTGGAGTTTAAGGGTACTTTGATGAATAACTCAGTTTGCTACCCATACAATTTTTAAAATTTTTTTTCTTGCAATTAAGTGAAAGTTTACAATTCAATTTTCCATATAGTTTCCTCACGTCTTTGATGTTCTTGGTCATTATCTGTTCCAGGTGGATCAGGACCAGTTGATGTTCTTCAGATGGCAGCTTGCTAGCTTTTAAGACCCCAGATGCCACTCACCAATATGGAGTACAGAAGACTCTCTTAGGAAAAGACTAGTCATGCCAACTGACCTCGATGTCCCTTGAAAACATGGTCCCCAGACCCTTGTTCCTGTTACTCTGTCCTTTGAAATGTTGAGTTGAATTTAGAAAACTTTTGAGTTCATAGTGTAGTCCAGTTATGCTGACCTGCCTTCTACCTAACCGAATTCACATCAACTATCTAATCTTTGAATACCCTCACCCTCCCTTCCCATCCTTGTAGCCATCAAAGAGTCTTTTCTTCTGTGCATAAGTCCTTCTTAAGTCCTTATAATAATGGTCTCATACAATATCTGTCTTTTTGCAACTGACTGATTTCACTGAGCATGTCTTCCAGTTGATTCCAAGTTATGAGATGTTTCATAAAATCATCGTTGTTCTTTAACACTGCATGATGTTCCATTGTGTATATATACCATAGTTTATCCATTCAATCTGTTAATGGGCACCTAGATTGGTCCCATCTTTTTGCTATGGTGGACAGTGCTGCAATAAACATTTGTGTGCATGTATCTGTATGTGTGACAGCCTTTATTTCCTTAGGATAAATTCCAAGCAGTGGGATTGCTGGATCATATAATATTTCTATTTCCAACTTTTTAAGAAAGCACCCAATTGCTTTCCAAAACTGTGGTACCATTTTACATTCCCACAAGCAGTGTAGAAGAGTTCCAATCTCTCCATAGCCTCTCCAACATTTGTTGTTTGGTGTTTTTTGGATTAGTGCCAACCTTGTTGGGGTGAGATGGTAACTACCCATATAATTTTTAACAGAGACTGGATGCCTACTGCATATTCACAGACACACAGAAAATAATAATCCTCATTGATTAAAGAGCTAAAAGCAAAAAGCAATCTATAGAAGCATCAGAAGATACACAGTTTTGTTTTTTATGATCTCGTAGTGAGTCATTCTAAGTGACACAAAATCAAAAATCTGTAAAGAAAAAAGTTTCTAGTTACTATGAAAATCAATACTTTCTCATGACAAAAGAAGTTACACAAAGGGCTATGAGAAAGTATTTGCAACATATTTAATAGATTACTACCAAAAACATATAGAAGTCTCAAGAAGTCAGTAGAAAAAAAGAAAAGGCATTGTGCTTTCCTAGATTTACTTATTCAAAACAGTTTTCAAAGCAAAAGATGGGATAAGCACTAACAGGTCATTCATAGAATAAATAAAGATGACTGATAATGAAAAAGATGTTTACCAAATAACTAGAGAAATATAAATTAAGATAATCACATTTTACTCTTGGTATTTGTAATATATTTCTTGCTAGAGAGTTATTTAAAAAAAAGTTTTCAAAGAACCAGATTTCAGTTTTGTTAATTTTCCCTAATTTTGTTTTCAGTTTTGATTTCTGCTCTACTTTTTCTTTCATTCTGCTTGATTTGGGTTTATTTTCATCACCCTTTCATAGTTTCTTAAATCAGAAACTTAGATTATTGATCTGAGAACTTTGTTCTGAATATAAGCATTCAACATTATAAATTTCCCCCTAAGCACTGCTTTAGCTGTGCCCACAAACTGACTGTGGTTTTATTTCTCTTCAGTTTAAAATACTAGTTTGAGACTTGCTTATTGACTGGTACATTATTTAATTTCAAAGTAATTTGACACTTTCCTGTTGTCTTTCTCTTACTAATTTCTAATTTAATACATTATGGTCAGACAACATACTTTGTATGATTTCAGTTATTTTACATTTTTCATGGTTTATTTTGTAAACCAGTATGTATTGCTCTTGAAAGAATACATATACTGTTGTTGTTGGGTGATCCTTGTCATGAGGTGCCATTGAGTCAGTTTCTATTCATAGCAACACTATGCACAACAGAACAAAACACTACCAGTCTTGCTGGATGAGTCTTCTATGTCAATTACAGCCATTTAGTTGATTGTACTCTTCATTTCCTCTGTATCCTTGCCCATTTTCTGCCTACTAGCTCTGATTTTGGAAACCCTGGTGGTGTAGTGGTTAAGTGCTATGTCTGCTAACCAAAAGGTCAGCAGTTCAAATCCATCAGCTATGCCTTGGAATTGACAGCAATGGGTTGCTTGGCTGGTTGGTCTAGTTCAGATTTTGTTCTGTATATTTTGAAGCTCTGTTGCTAGATACATATACATTTGAAAATGTATGTTTTCTTGGTGAGTTCCACTTTTTGTTCCATACTTCTTTTTGAATTATTTAGCCATGCACTGTATTTTGTAATTTTCAGAATAAGATATTAGAGAGAAGACTAAGAAAAATTATAGTTCATATATAGTCTACCTACAGAAAGCACCTTTTCCTGGATATATTTAATGTACCTTGCCAGATTTTGTAATGAAAAATCTATTCAGGAGTCAGTGTGATCCTGTATTAATTCACACCATTTATATACTAATCAGAATTGTTCCCAACAAAATATAAGGCTCAGTGTATAATATTAACTTTATTCACTTTTTTAAAAAAAACTGTGATACTTAAAAACTAATACACAGTTCTTAGAAAACACAGTGCAAAAATCCAATGGCCTAAGCTTTGTGAATGTTGGTGCCTAGCCTGTATTCCTTCAGAATTTAAAGTGAATCTAGTGCTCAGGAAAAAAGACATTACCATGAATATGGGGAGATTTTTTCCTAAATATAGTTCTGCTCATTGCAAAAGAAACTCAAAAAGATGCCACCAATGTCCTCACTCAGATGTCCAGAATTTCAAAATGGAAACATTAAAAGATCAATTTTTTTTCATCTCACACTTGTAGGCTTGAAGGGGACAAATTGGAGCCAAATAACCAAGTATTCCTTGGAAACTCTGGGCATTTCTACTTTGTCCTATAGGGTCAGTATGCACTGGAATCAACCAAATGGCAACAGGTTGTCTAGCCATAGCTCCTTGCATAGGATTTGGTACTAAGCAGACACTTACACTCAGTAATTCCCTATTCATCTTATTGTACAACAATCCAATTTCAAGTGCAAACATTTTGGAATGACCACTTATCTGTCAGTGGAGGCTCATTTGTTGTTGCTGTGATGCTGGAAGCTATGCCACTGGTATTTGGGTACCAGCAGGGTGACCCATGGCAGATAGGTTTCAGCTGAGCTTCCAGCAGTCTATTTTTAAAAAGAATTAACCAGGGAAAACCTTATGAATAGCAGTGGAACACTGTCAGATATGGTGCCAGAAAATGATCCCCTCAGGTTGGAGAGCACTCAGAAGATGACTGGGGAAGAGCTGCCTCCCCAAGTAGAGTCAATCTGAATGACGCAGATAGAATAAAGCCTTCGGGATCTTTGTTCGCTGATGTGGCATGACTCAAAATGAGAAGAAACAGCCGCAAACACCCATTAATAATCAGAACATGGAATGTACAAAGTATGAATCTAGGATGATTGGAAATCATCCAAAAGGAAACGGAACACATGAACATCAATAACACCCTAGGCATCAGGGAGCGAGATGGATGGGTCTTGGCCTCCTGAATCCAACAATCACATGGTCTACTATGCTGGGAACGAAAACTTGAAGAGGAACAGTGTTGTGTTCATCATCAAAAACAGCATTTAAAAATCCACCCTGAAGTACAACGCTGTCAGTGACAGGATAATATTCATATGCCTACAAGGAAGGCCAGTTAATACAACTATTATTCAAATTTACACACCAACCACTACGGTCAAAGATGAAGAGACTGAAGATTTTTACCAGGTCTGCAGTCTGAAATTGATCGAACATGCAATCAGGATGTGTTGAAAATTACTGGTGATCAGAATGCAAAAGTTATAAACAAAGAAGAAGGGTTATTAGCTGGAAAATACAGCTAATTATTTCTGGTGACAGAAATAATGCTGGAGATTGCATGATAGAATTTTGCAAGACTAACAACTTCTTCATTGCAATTAACCAACACAAACAGTGACTGTACACATGAACCTCACCAGATGGAATACATAAGAACCAAATCAACTACATCTGTGGAAAAAGATGATGGAAAAGTTCCATACCAGCAGTCAGAAAAAGACCAGGTGCTCGCTGTGCCACAGATCATCAATTGCTCATATGAAAATTCAAATTGAAACTCAGGAAAATTAGAACAAGTTCACAAGAGCCAAAGTAGGACCTTGAGTATATCCCTCCTGAGTTTAGAAACCATCTCAAGACAAAATTTGATGTGTTGACCACTAATGACTGAAGACCAGATGAACTGTAAAATGACATCAAAGGCATCATCCATGAAGAGAGCAAGAGGTCATTAAAAAGGCAGGAAAGAAAGAAAAGACCAAACTGGGTGTCAGAAGGGACTCTGAAACTTGCTGTCAAATGAAGAGCAGCTAAAGCAAAAGGAAGGAATGGTGAAGTAAAAAACCTAAACAGAAGATTTCAAAGAGCATCTCAAGAAGACAAAATAAAGTATTATAATAACATATGCAAAGAGTTAGAAATAGAAAACCAGAAGAGACAAACATGTTCTGCATTTCTCAAGCTGAAGGAACTGAAGAAAAAATTCAAGCCTTGAGTTGCATTAGTGAAGGATTCTACAAGGAAAATATTAAATGAATCACAGAGCATCAAAAGGAGGTGGAAGGAATATACAGAGTCATTATATCAAAAAGAACTGGTCAATGTTCAGCTGTTTAAAGAGGTAGCATATTATCAGGAACCGATGGTACTGAAGGAAGAAGTCAAAGCTATACTGAAGTCACTGGCAAAAAACAAGGCTCCAGGAACTGATGGAATATCAACTGAGATTTTTCAACAAACAGATGCAGTGCTGGAAGTGCTCACTCATCTATGCAAAACATTTGGAGGACAGCTACCTGGCCAACTGACTGGAAGAGATCCATATATATGCTCAATCCAAAGAAAGGTGATCCAACTGAATGTGAAAATTATCAAATATTGTTAATATCACACACAAGTAAAATTTTGTTCAAGATCATTCAAAAGTGACCACAACAGTATGTGCAAAAAATTCAAGCTGGATTCAAAAGAGCACATGGAACCAGAGATATCACTGCTGATGTCAGATGGATCTTGGCTGAAAGCAGACAACACCAAAAAGATGTTTATCTGGGTTTGATTGACTATGCAAAGGCATTCATCTGTGTGGATCATAATAAATTATGGCTAACACTGCGAAAAATGGGAATTTCAGAACACTTACTGGTGCTCTTAAGGAATCTTATCAAGAAGCAGTCATGAGAAGAGAACAAGGAGACACTACATGGTTTAAAGTCAGGAAAGGTGTGTGTTGGGATTGATCCTTTCTCCATACCTTCTCAATCTGTATGCTGAGCAAATAATCTGAGAAGCTGGATTATACTAAGAAGAACAAGGCATCACGATTGGAGGATGACTCGTTAACAACCTGTGTTACACAGACGACACCACCTTACTTGCTGGAAGTGAAGATTTGAAACACTGACTGATGAAGCTCAAGGACCACAGCCTTCAGTATGGATTGTAGCTTTTGAGCCTGTGAAACTTCTAAGGTTTAACAACTCTATAGTCTTACATTTTTCCTTCTCATTCTAGAAAACAAAAATCCTCACAACTGGACCAGTAAACAACATCATGATAAATGGAGAAAGGATTGAGGTTGTCAAAGACTTCATTTCACTTGGCTCCACAATGAATGCCCATGGAAGCAGCAGTCAAGAAGTCAAAAGACACACTGCAGTGGGAAAATCTTCTGCCAAGAATCTCTTTAAAGTAGCAAGAAGTAAAGAGGTCATCTTGAAGATAGAAGTGTGCCTGACCCAAGCCATGGTATTTTCAGTCGCATCATATACATGTGAAAGCTGGGCAGTGAACCAAGAAGACAGAAGAAGAATTAATGCCTTTGAACTGTGATGTTGGAGAAGAATGTTGAAGGTGCCATGGACCACCAACGGAACAAACAGGTCTTATGTGGAAGAAGTACAACTGGAGTGCTCCTTGGAAGCAAAGATGACAAGACTGCATCTTACACACTTTGGACATGTTGTCAGAAAGATCAGTTCCTGGAGTAGGACATCATGCTTGGTAGAGTGGAGAATCAGCAAAAAAGAGGAAGACCCTTGATGAGATGGACTGACACAGTGGCCACAACAATGGGCTTAAGCATAAAAATGATTGTGGACATGGTGCAACAACAGGCAGTGTTTCATTCAGTCATACAGAGGGTCGCTATGAGTTGGAACCGACTCAATGGCACCTAACAACAACAACAGGTCATTTTTAGGATTCTTTTTTAAATATTATTTAACTGGTCACAGGACTATAATAAAGTCTGTATGTGGGTCAGGCATTAGCCATTTGATACCAAACTATAGAATTAGGATGCATATTCTTAGTACCACTCTTTATCTAGTCCAGCAAAACGTAATACTTTTCACTTAACTGTTTCTTTAGGAAGCAACCAACTTAATAAGAAATTGTGTTTTTATTTCTAATACATACTTTGCCTCCCCACCCCTTCTTGCCAGTAAAAATGTTCTAAATATCAAGTACTACTGCATTTCATTTACAAAGCTTAGGCCTAGTACACTACCAATTTAAATCAGATACAGAATACCTTAAAGATTTAAAATGAAACATCTATAAATTCTGCAGAATTCTCTTTGGAAGTTACAGCTTCCAAGCAGCCACTATGCTTGACCTGTGGTGGTGGTGTTCACCGAGGAAGTGCTAAGTGACTAAGCAAGCCTACCTTTCAAGTCAGTAGCACTCAATCTTTAAAGAAACACACAATGAAGCCATGAAATGGCATAATACATGCCTTATCTATACCCTATTATACCGTTAGTAAACTTTTTTAAAAAGTATAAATCTGCTTACAAATTTTACAAGGCAGAAAAAGTATACCTATAACCAGAGGTACCAAGTATTTTGATACCTCCTTAATAAAAAGCAGTCTCTGGGGCTTTAAAAGAAGGAATAGATTCTATTCTGATTCACTGTGGTCCAACAGAAGTTACTATTTCAATATTCTACTACTGCTTTTACTGAAAAAGTAACACACACACACGCAAAAAACAAAAAGCATACTTAGGGCAAATTGTTTTAATTAACTTAAAACCAAACTTAAAAAAATCTTACATAGAAATTACTTTATTCTACATGTCAAATATGACTGGACTCCCAAACAGTTTCAAAGCTTTTCAACATGAAATATAATTTTAAACTGTCTCACTGTCTTGGAAGTTGTCCCAAGAATTACAAACATGATTTAGTTTCTAGAATGAGAAGGAAAAACGTAGGACTGTTGAGTTGTTAAACCTTAGAAGTTTCACAGCCTCCAAAGGTACTTTTCACTCCTAAAGAAACCCTAACCAACAATAGAGCAGAACTCATAATTTATACTGATTCCTTAGTTACTTATGAATATCAAAAGTACTCTCAAAATCTTGTTAATTTCTCCTGTACTTAAAAAGAAGAGAAAAAAAATCTGACCAAAGTTGCTTTCTGGGTTTTCTCTATTCCTGTGTGGGGTTTTTAGTAGTATGCACATTAAATATGAATCTGTTTCCTAAACTACAGAAAGGCTGGCTTGTTGAAAGCATAAGAGAAAATCAGGTCTCAAAGGCGGTCCATGAGTGCACAGCCTGAATTACTCCTCGAGGCCATCTTTCCTAAGACTGTCAGATGCAACATGAAAAGCATGAGTTTAATGGCTAAAACCTAACATGCAAGAAGTGGCTTAATGCAATGGTTTCACAGTCAGTCACATCAGTGCAAAGTGCCACATTAATTTGACTTTTAGGTACCTGTTTAAAGACTTTAATAGCAGTTAACACCAAAATCACTAGAAAGCTATTCTGGATGACACATAGAATTAAGATTTCCTCTTACAAAATCCAAACCTCAATGATTAAGAGAGGTCACTATCTAGAAGAATTCATCTCAATACAGTGCAAATATTTTAAAAGGTTAAAAAAATTCATTGTTCTTCAGTATTAATTCTCAAACTTAATACATTCATATAAGAAGACAATATGTGAAAATTTTATATCTAAAAACTGACCATAGTACTTCAAGGACTCAGAGTAAAGTATCAAGGAAACGTTCAGTCTTACACTTAACACTAAATTTTCAGAGCTTCAGGTACTTAGCACTCACTCACCTTGGAGAGTCCATAGCTTGTCTCTGCTAGGTGGAGAAAACTTGACTCATTTGATAGGAACCAGTATTTTCAAAACCATTTATCAACCTCAAAACCAAACATGATGAAGAGAAGGCACCCTCCACTGAAGTTTTTACATTTGTGCCTCTACACATACCACTATTCTCTCATGAAGTTCTTTCTATATGACATCTGTTGTCTAAGAATCAAATGGTAATGTATTTCAACCCAAACTATGAATACTGTACATCATCAGGACTTCGCTATAAAGTAAAACAGAAAGTAGGGGTGGGAAACATCTCTACAGGGTATCTTAGTATTTTTCCTACATGCCTAATGACAATCTCAACTTACACATTAAATAAAATTTCAAGGTATAAATTCTCAATGTCACTGCCAGCTCCTATGTAAGAGGCAAAAGTCCACAGTGGGTGTATGCCAAGAGGCAAGTCTGAAGCAACTAATTAAGTCCTATTGTGTTCTTTAAAAAAAATAAAAATAAAAACTTGCTATTTAAAAAAGAAAAAGCTAGTAATCTGACAGTCTTTGACTCAAACAACAACAACAAAAAAACTTTCAGTAATGCTCCACATACATAGTGCACTAATGCTTCATTTAATGGAAGGTATTTGAACTATTAAATAATAAGTGACTAGTCTTTAAAGAGAAAAGGTGACCTAGCTAAAATAAGTCTTAAAATCATGTTGTACAATACGAAATGATGCTGAACTAAGATACAAGTTTAATTACAAGTTAAATTTTCTGAGAACTACCAAAGTTCTGGTTTTATTATATATGAAGTCATACTACTGTTGAAGCTGTTTTTACTTGATAGTTAGCAATTCTTTTGCAATGAAAACTGCACAAAGTGGAAATGAGTTTCATGCTGCAAGAGGAATGACGTGACTAGCCATGGAGTCTGAGCAGTTCACGTGGAATTGGCTGAACTTAAGAAAGGAATACTGAATGTTAAGCATCCATAGCCATTTAAAGGCATTTGGTGTCAGTATCTCAAAAGATTATGACGCTTTAAAGCAAACCCTTAAAAGAGTATCAAAGATTTAGGGAATCATCTTCATGAATAATTTTAAATGTCTATGGCTTCAACTGTGTGCCCTACTGTTGAGGTAGTGGCCAAGGTTCATCAAAATATAACAATCTTTTGGAAATTCTCTAAGGAAAAACCCTGCATAATCAGTTGGTTTCTTACACTTTTTCTTTCTCTCCTTTACACTTTTTTAAAAGAGGCTGTCCAAGCAGCTGTGTCTTTATGCTCTCGCTGAATAGCACCTCATGTACTCTGTCATCCATGGGTTATCTGAGGAGGAAGGCTTTAGCTTTCTGTTTTTCTCAACATCCACAGAGTGGGCACGCTGCCTCTGAGCAAGCAGTTTCCTTTTTTCTACCTGTCTTCTGTTCTTGGCACGTAATGCTGATTCATGAATCTACAAAGAGTTAAAAAAAATAATAATAATAATTAAGCAGCTTTTGTACTAATTTTCAAGAATATTCACAATGAACTACCCTCAGATTTTTTTCTGAAGCAAGAAAGAGTCACACCCAGTCTTTTTTATCTACAACTGTCCTTTATAGAAAAGCTTCTAGAAAAGACATTCCCACTAGATCTGATGGCATACTCAGTATAAGAGACAATGAAACCAAACAAGAGGCAATGCATGTCTACCAGACTATAAATTTCAGATGTAGTCATAGGCAGCTCATTTTCACATGCTTCTAGAAATTGACTCTGGAAAACTGTCAGAACTGCTTATTAGCACGAGCAGGGCTAGTATTCCTTGGTGAAGTAGAGGGTCAGCAAAAAAGAGGAAGAGCCTCGACAGGGTGCATTGACACAGTGGCTGCAACAATGGCCTTAAGCATAAAAGCAATTGTGGGCATGGTGCAGGACTGGGCAGTGCTTCCTTCTGTTGCACATACGGTGGCTGTGAGTTGGAACTGATTCGGTGGCACCCAGCAACAACAACTGTAGTTCATTAAAGAATTTTAAATGTTTTATAGCAGTATACTAAAAAAAATTCTCAAGGGATTTTACCACCTACAACACTTCACATTATAGATGATCCCATTACAATTAATCCCATGCAACTGTCAGAAGTCTTTTGTTAAAACAGAACTTGGATGTCTCAAATATCACTCAAAATAACACCATTTGTTAGGGTTCAAGATTCTGCTGTTTCAGCAAATTTTTCATTATAGTATATTTAATCAGAAATCAAACTGCCATTTCTTTCAGCTACTTTGAATGTATTCTTCACTGTAGGCTTTAGTAAGAGTATCAGCACTAGTGCTAATCGTTGTTTTGTGACCATTCACATGAGGATCTTCTCATCTGAAAGGTTTTCAGGACTTGATCCAGGGTGACAGCAACACTAAAGCAGAGAAGAACTAACACTAACAGGAATAAAAAGTTATGGATGAGCAGAAGAAAACATATAATGTAAACTGAATCAGAAAAGCACATGGCCTTCTACGGGAATTTTGGAACCGCAGGAGAAGCCATCCAATAGACAAATAACAAAGGGTCAAGCAAATTCTAGGTTATCAAAGCCCAAGGAAACAGATACCTCTCCAGAGGCCAGTCACAACCCTCCCACCTTCTACCTCCCACCCTCTACGCTGCTCCTCCCTTGCTCTTCACGGTCTTATAGAAACTTAAGAACCCTGACTCATCTATTCATTACTAGCTTGGTGCCAGTAAACTCTTCTGGGTGGCCATTAACTCCAAGCCAAGACCTCTTGCCTATCTGGTAACCAGCACCCAGAATCCTCCTGTTTGTTAATCAGATTCCAGTGCTGACCCAGTATGCCATCACCTAAGACATACCAGGATCTCAAAGTATCCTATGCCTTGGGATATGAAACAGTACAGTCACACATTGCTTAACACCCATGATATCATTTGTGAAAAAAGATGTTAATGCGATTTGGAGTTGTGTTAACATGTCTAAATCAAGAGACATGGCATTTGCCTTCATGTTATTTAATAACCTTTGCTTCACTTCTAATTCTATACTTTGCCTTTGCCTTTTGCTGCTGCTATTATTAGCATGGTTTGCTGCATTTGGGAGCCATTACAAACTTTATGTTCATCTTTTGAAACAAAATTAAAGAGATAATGTTACAACACTCAGGAGAGGCGTGATACATGAGATTGGACGCTGCTGCCTACAAGTCTAAGTACACACTGCTATACAGTAACCTTTATTTGTAAGTGGGGAACATTCACATCAAAATGACGACACACAAAATAACTGTACAGTATATACATAAGCCAGTGACATATTGAAGATTATATGTGTATTGCACCATCATACACCTGGCAGTACAATTGCTTTATACAGTGGAGGCATAACATACACATGTTGTGTGCATGAAGCTATTGAGTTCGCTATATCCATTTACATCTGCCATGTGCTGGTCTCCAAACGGGACTTCTGAACTCGATATAACTTTCTGGAAACCCTGGTGGTATACGGGTTAAGGGCTATGGCTGTAAACCAAAATGATGGCAGTCTGAATCCACCAGGCCCTCCTTGGAAACACTATGGGGGAGTTCTACTCTGTCCTGTATGATCACTATGACAACAGGATAGCAACAAGCTTGTTATAACTTTACAGATGTCATGTGGCACATGCCTGTAATTGGATTATAATCCAACCTTTGTTTAAGCCTCAAAGGAAAAGCAGAAAGATAAACAAACAGAGGCTCACCTCATGTACAGAGGCAGAAGCACAGACATTATGAGTTTTTTGGCTTCCTGTGTCTGTCTGTTTTTCTCCCCAGCCATACAGAGCAAATGGATGCTTGTTTTCTCTTATTTTACTTGACAATCTTTGAGGACTTCTGGCTGTTTTCCTGTTTCCTCTAGCAAACAAGGCACTTGGTTGTTGTCGAGGTTCAACCCTGCTGGGTAGTTTATCAGTTTCCTTTGTTTTGATTTCTTGTTCTGGTTTTCCTTCTACTTCTCTCACTGGCCGTTCTTTCAAAAACAAACAAACAAAAGGAGCAAGAACAACGTCAGGCTTGCATATCACTACTTGAAATATTTGAAAATTGTATAAAGCTTAATTAAGTCAGTAATACATTCACTCTTATAGCTCAGCTGACAAGTTTCACTTTTTCAAACCAGAAACAGAGAATAAAGTTAGCACAATAATTTTCAAACAGTTATTCCAATAAAAAACGAACAACAAAGTGAAACCAAACTATGCAAAAGTAATTGTCTTCCCTGATAGTCTGACATTTAACCTCTCAATTAAATGTTAAGAGCTACAAAACACCACAGCCTTACAGGCTTTCTCCCTGATGCCTAGTAGCTCCCCTGGAGACAGGCCCAATCGTCTTAATGTCTTGCTCTGGGGAAAGCTTTCAATTTGTGGCAATCACTCAACAGCTTCAAGGGGTTAGTTTTTAAGTTACTCAACTCAAGTTACAGAGTTCCACTTCTTTTTGATGTTCCATGATGACCAAAAGTGCTCCTTGTGGCTGTCACATACTGCTGGTAAGAGCTAGGTGGCGCCCTTGGTTTTAAAGGGTCAAGTCACAATAGGGAGTAGTTTCCATAGTTACTAACCTAGATGCACAGCTCTGCAAGCCCAGTAGAAAGAGCAAGAAATGAGGGAGAGCTCCGGCCTCACATTGCAACAGAGATGCCTGAGTGAAGCAGACTCACAGCCCACATAGCTCTAGGTTTTGTCAGCAGGGAAGCTGAGGGAGTGGGATCATTAGGTTTTATAAACTCCTTGTCAGCCTGCTTAATTTCAGCCTGAACTGGCACTTGAATAAAATTCCTTACACATTTAGGGCTCCATTTCATTTATCCTAGAAGTTCAGGCCTTAAGGAGATCCCCTTATTCCATATGCTCCACAGTTGGTCTCAGGTGATGATTCTGTAGATTTCTCTACAATTAAACCTCATCTCTATTACAACTATTACTTTAAATTGCTAGTCTTTTCTTGTCAGTTTCCATGCTCTCTTTAGGGTATAGAGACCCCTGTACAAGACAGACCAGACTCAGCAGCACATGTTTGGAAGAAACCTTTACACATCATCGGTCATTCCTGCCTTCAGAAGTGACTTCAGCTATCCCAGATGGACTAGTTTACTACTAAAGAGCAGACAGTCCACCCCTGGCCCTGGCACAGCACTCCTCACCATCGTGCACTGTGTCCTTAGACCCCACACGTGACCTGTTTGGGGGCAAGGTGGGGTGCCAACCTTCCACTTCAGCATGAGGTCCTAAATCTTTGTGTTGTTCCAATGTGGCTTTGAGTAATGGGTCCACATCGTTTTCTTTTCTCCTCTCTGGATCTATAAAGAAGAGGACAGGAAGGGCAATCAGAAAGAAGAATGGGAAACAATATTTATGAGCAACATTTTTATACTAGTTATAATACTGGCTGGGAAAGAGTGAAACAACAACTCAAACCCATCTTCCCTGATTCCATTCCCTTCTCCTTTTCCATTCCATGTGCGTCTGGCCCATATCTTTCAGAGAAGCTTTCCCAGAGAAGGTAATAATAGTTTAATGGGCAAGCTAGAGCTAGCCAGGAAGAGACAAGGAAAGAGAATTCTGGGAAGAGTGAAGGGAATGGCTTCCTCAAAGGCATGGAGGTAAGAGACAAGAAAGAATTGGAACTACTATAGTTTAAAATGACAAGTACACAGAGTTTATAGATGAAGACTTGGAGCCCAGAGGGTAGATAAAGACTTTCTAGGCCAAACTAACAATGTTTGTTTTCTCCTAAAAGTAATAGTGTAGGTCTCTGATGGTTAAGGTTATGTGCCAACTTGTCTTGGCCATGATTCTCAGTGGTTTGGCAGATACCTTCCATTTTATGATCTGATGTGAGCAACCAATCAGATGGAAGGGGAATTTCCTTGGGGGTATGGCCTGCATGATATTAATAGTGTGTAAGTAGAGAAAGTAGAGAAAAATAAGGATATTTATTAACAACAGACTTTGATAAGGATGCACATTATAGCTCCTAAGGACAACTATTAAAAGAAGAGAGACAGAGTATAACTTCCAAACCAGAAGGAGGAAAATGGAACAACAAAAATAAGTTAGTTCAAAAGAAGTCAAGAAAAGGAAACAGATGAACCAAATACAAAGCACAGAATTACTTGAGAGATATAAATCAAACATTAAATTAATTAACATAAACTGATTAAACACTCCAGTTAAAGATTTTAAGACTGTATTCACACACATACATACACACAAAATTCCAACCATACACTGTTCAAAACAGGTAAAATATTGAACTAAAGTATGAAAAAGTTATACCTTGTAAATAGTAACTAAAAGAAAAGTACTATAGCAAAATACATATTGAGGCAAAAGTTATTATAACTTATAATTATTACAAAATTACTACTACTGAAAACAAAGAAATCAATAATGATAAAAGTCTCAAGAGAAATCTAGAACAGTTCTAAATTTTCAGCCACCCAATAACCAAACCAAACCCAATGCCATCAAACCAACTCATAGCAACCCTATAGGACAGAGTAGAACTGCCCTGTAGAGTTTTCAAGCAGCACTTGGCAGATTGGAACTGTTGACTTTCCAGTTAGCAGATGTAGCAATTAACCACTATACCACCAATACATAGTGAAAAACATATAAAGCAAAAATTAAGAGAATTACATGGAGAAACAGAAAATTCACAATTATACAGCTAAAGATTGCAAACATCTTTCTCAGTAGTCAACAGAACAGTCACAGTTATACAAAAATATATACTGAATCTTGACTTAGAACTGTGCTATTCAATACAATAGCTACTAATCATATGTGACTACTTAAATACAAGTTTAAATTAGTTAAAATTAACTAAAATTAAATCTCACCTTCACAGTTGCTCTAGTCATGTGTCAAGTGTTCAATAACCACATATGGCTAGTGGCTACCACATTTAACAATGCAAATAGAGAAAATTTCCATCATTATACAATGTTCTATTGAATGGTCTGACTTAAAAAAAAAAAAGAAGAACTTTAATAAGAGAATTAACAAAATTTACTAACAGATATATATGGCACACTGTATCCTATAACTACAGAATATACATTCTTGTCAAGTCTACATGGAATATTTTAAGAATTTACATATTCCCTAGCCACAGCAATAAGACAAGAAAAAGAAATATCCAGACTCGAAAAGAAGTAAAATAATCTTTATTCACAAATGATATTTGCGGAGGTCCGCCATCAGCCTTGTAGACAAAGTCACGAGCTCCTGCAAATGACGGGCTGAAGCATCTCACCTGTGACATGTTTTTTAGCCTACTGCCCTTGGTATTATTTGGCTTCCTAATCAAATTTTCTTCAAAAAGATAGCCCCTCCTCTCCTGGCACAAGGATCAGGGGAGATGCCTTCTGAGAGGCGCCCTTTACTACCTCCTTGGTTTATAAAATAATATTGGGAAAACCTGTACAGGAATTTCTGGGGAAAAGAGTTCAGAGGAATGATTTCTAACACAGCCAGCTTGAGAGCAGCGAGGCCGGCCCAACCTTTGCTGACTTCTCCCAGCTGCTCACCCCTCCCTTCACATGAGATAAGCAAGCTTGCAAGAAGGCCCTGAAGGGCTTTCCAGAGACAACTCCCCTTCCTCTCTTTCTCAGCTCTTAGATAGCAAACATCTTACTTCAGGAAAATAACTAGATTCCCAAGTCTATGACATTTGGTATCAGCAAACAGACAAATACTAAAGAAATGCCTTTCTTAGAGTAGTTTAAGAGAAACTTAGAATAAGGGATGGTGGACACCCATTGTCCTTACAGGAAGAGACAAGGAAGAGCAGAGAAGGAACAAATAGAGACTGTATAACTTTTAAGATGGGTTTGTCCTCTCTTCCTGCTTAGGTAAAGTTAATAGAAGTCTAAGATTAGTTTTGCTTCAGCTGTTAATTACAAATCACAAATATGCCTGTCTCAGACCATTCTTTAGAGGATCCTAATGGTTAACATGAAAAGGAATGACAAAGTGTTTACTCTTTACTAACTAATAGAGAAGACCCTAATAATCAACAAGAGAAGAAGACCACTGTCTCTAACCATTGTTTTAAAGATCTTAATAGCTAACATGAGAAGAGACACTAGTCTCGGGCCATTATTTAGAAAACTCCAGTGATTGACATGAAGAGACCACGAGGTACCTGCTTCTTGCCTAGCCAATCACCGACGTGGTCAAAGTACTACTGCCTTACCAACTATAAAAAGATAAAAATAAACTAAGACGACCCTTCTCTCTTGCTCTCTGGGTCGGGCTGCCTTAAACCAGAAAAGTCTTTCCTGTCTCCTTGATTCATTTCCCGCCGCGCCTCTCCCTCCCTCCGTGCGGGACCCTACAAAGTGTTGGGACTGGCTCCCGGCAGATATTACTCTGTATATAGAAAACCTCAGAGTTAGAAGAAAATTTTTCGAGCTAATAGAGGAATTTAACGAAGTTGCTGGATACAGGATCAATTTAAAAAAAAATCAGCTGGGTTTCTATACATACACGAGCAATCTGAAAGTGAGATTAGGGTAACAACTGCATTTACAATAGCATCTAAGAGAATAAAATACTAAGGAATAAATCTAACCAGGGACTGAAGGATTTGCACAATGAAAGCTATAATACACTGCTGAAAGAGATTAAAGAAGACTTAAATAAATGGAAAAATATCCTATGTTCACAGATTGAAAGACTTAACATTATTAAGATGTCATTACTACACAAAGCAATCTATGTATTCAAGGCAACCCTAATAAAAATTCTAACAGCCTTCTTTATCAAAATGGAAAAACCAATCTTCAACTTTATATGGCAAAGCAAGAGCCCCAAGTAGTCAGAACAATGTTGAAAGAGGAGATGAAAGTAGGCTGATTTTAAAACATACTATACAGCTACAGTAATCAAAACAGTCTGGTACTGGCATAACAGTAGGCACAAACACCAATGGAACAAAAGTGAGAGTCCAGAAATAAACCCACACACACATCTATGATCAAATGATTGTTGACAAGGGGGCTAAGTCAATTTGATGGGGGAAAGAAGAGTCTCTTCAATAAATAATGCTGGGAAAATAGTATTTCCACATGCAGAAAAATTAAGTATGATCCATGCCTCACAACACACACAGAAACAAATTCAAAATGGACTAGGAACCAAATACACAAATTAAAACCATAAAATTCTTAGAAGAATATGCAGGAGCAACCTTGTCACACTTAGCTTTCAACAATAGCTTTTATCTAATATAACAATAAAAGCCCAAACAGCAAAACACAAAATAAATAAATGGAACCTCATGAAAGTTAAAAACTTTTGTTTACTGAGATGTTAACAAGAGGTACAGCCCACATGACCTCCTAGATAGACACATCATGCCATTATTCTGCAAGCAAAGACCCAAGAGACTAGCTAAGACAGATACAAACATCAGTTCTTGAACCCTAAGCATCAAATTAAGGGATAAAAATTTGACCAGACTGATGGAAAACAGAGAACAAGGAGAGATACAGAGTGGAAGACCCCTGTCAACTAACATGACCCAGTGTCATCATCCTGGAACACAGCCAGCAATGACCCTGTTAGGGAGTAAAGGAAGGCAACATCACAGTGCCCCAAACAGAAGATAGAGTATGCGGTAACCAGAGAAACACTTTCCCATACCTCACATTTCTGGTGAGGTGAAGCAAGAACTCCCTGTTATAGACTTAATTGTATCCCCTAAAAACATGTGTCAACTGGACTAGGCCAGGATTCCCAGTATTGTGTAGTTGTCTACCATTTTGTGATCTGATGTGATTATCCTAGGGCTGTAAATCCTAACCTCTATGATGTTAATGAGGCTGACTGGAGATGGTTATATTAATGAGGCAGGACTCAATCTACATGATTAGGTTCTACTTTGAGTCAATTTCTTTTGAGATGCGGTTTGGTTTGATTTGATTTGGTATCTTTTGTGATTCCTTTTCCATTTTAGGACCTTCCCCTCCCTATTATGCATCTGTCAGTTTGTCACGTTGCGGGAGCTTGTGTGTTGCTGTGATGCCAGAAGCTATACTACTGGTATGCAAATATCATGCTCAACCATGGCAGACAGGTTTCAGCTGGGCTTCCAGACTAAGAAAGAGTAGGATGAAGGACCCAGGATTCTACTTCTGAAAATAATTAACCAGTGAAAACTTTATTAGTGCCAGCAGAACATCATCTGACACAGTGTCAGAAGATAGGTTGGGAGGCACTCAAAATACAACTGAGGGAGAGCTGCCTCCTTAAAGTCTACCTTAATGATATGGATGGAGTCAAGCTTTTAGGGCCTTCATTTGTTGAGCTGATACAACTCAAAATAAGAAGACACAGCTTCAAACATCCATTAATAATTGGAATGTAGACTGCATGAACTATAAATCTAGGAAAACTGGAAACCATCAAAAATGAAATAGAACACATAAATATCAATATCCTGGGCATTAGTGACCTGATAATAGACTGGCACTGGTCATTCTAACCTGGACATCACATGGTCTACTATGCTAGGATGGCAACTTGAAGAAGAATGGTATTGCATTTATCATCAACAACAAATATTTCAAAATCTATCCTGAAGTACAGTACTGTCCTGAGAGGATAGTATCTAGTCACTTACAAGGAAAACTAGTTTATATGACTGTTATTCAAACTCACCTATCAATCATTAAGGCCAAAGTTGAGGAAATTGAAGATTTTTACCAACTTCTACAGTCTAAAATTGAATGAGCATACGATCAGGATACATTGATAATTACAGGTGGCTGGAATATGAAAGCTGGAAACAAAGACTAGTAGTTGGAAAATACGGTCTTTGGGATAGAAACAACACCAGGGATCACATGATAGAACTTTGCAAGACCAATGACTTCTTCATTGCATTATCTTTTTTCCAGTAAGTAAATGGAGTGTACACACCAACCTCACCAGACAGATTACAGAGGAATCGAATTGACTGCAACTATGTCAAGAGATGCTGTAAGAATTCAATATCATCAGTTAGAACAAAGCCAGAAGTTCACTGCAGAACAGACCACCAGTTGCTAGTAAGTTTAAATTGAAGCTGAAGAAAATCAGAACACGTTCAAGAGAGCCAAAATCCAATGCTGAGTATATCCCACCTGAATTTAGAGGCCATTTCAAGAACAGATTTGATGCACTGATCACTAATACATGAAGACCAGACAAACTGTGGAAAGACATCAAGAACATCATGCATGAACAAAACAAAAAGATCATTAAAAACAGAGGAAACAAACAAAGATCTAAACAGATTTCAGAAGAGACTGACACTTGCTCTTGAACATCAAGTAACTTAAGTAAATAGAAGAAATGATGAAGGAAAAGAGCTGAAGAGAAGACTTCAAAGAGTGGCTCCAGGAGAGAAAGTAAAGTATTATGACAGCATGTACATAGAGTTAGAAAACCAAAGGGGAACAGTACTCCTGACATTTCTCAAGCTGAATAACTGAAGAAAAAATTCAAACTTCAAGTTATAATATTGAAGGATTCTATGGGGAAAATGGTAAACAATGCAGGAAGCCTCAAAAGAAGATGGAAGGAATACACAAAGTCAAAAAGATTACGTCTATGTTCAACCAATCAGGAGGTAGCATCTGAGCAGGAACCAATGGTACTGAAGGAAGAAGTCCAAGCTGCACTGGTCCAAGCTGAAGGCACTGATGACAAACAAGTTTCCAGGGGCCAATGGAACTCCAATTGAAACATTTACACAAACAGATGCAGCACTAGAAGTACTCACTAGTCTATGCTAAGAAATCTGAAAGAGCAATCTTACCTACCAACTGTGATTCATATTTACGCCTATTCCCAAGAAAGTTGATCCTGTGGAATATAGAAATTATTGAACAATAACATTAATATCACATACAAGTAAAATTTTGCTGAAGATAATTCCAAAGTGGTCACAACAGTACCCTGACAGGCAACCACCAGGTATTCAAGCCAGATTCAGAAGAGGAAATGGAAACAGGGATATCATTGCTGATGGCAGATAGATCTTAGCTAAAAGCAGAGAATATCAGAAAGATATCTGCCTATGTTTTATTGACTATGCCAAGGTGCTCAACTTTATGGATCGTAACAATTTATGGATAGCACTGCAGAGAATGGGAATTCCAGAACACTTATTTGTGGCTTAACCGGTAGTCACTCAAACAGTACAAGGGAATACTGCATGTTTCAAAGTCAGGAAAGGTGTGTGTCAGGGTTGTATCCTTTCACCATATATATTCAATAAGGATGCAGAGCAAATAATTCAAAAAGCTCAACTACATGAAGAAGAACGGGACATCAGGATTGGAGGAAGACTTAATAACAACCAGCATTATGCAGATAACAGAACCTTGCTTGCTGAAACTGAAGAGGACTGGAAACACTTACTGACGAAGATCAAAGATCACAGCCTTCTACATGGATTATACTTTAACATAAAGAAAACAAAAATTCTCACAAATGGATCAATGAGCATCAATAACCATGATAAATGGAGAAAAGATTGAGGTTGTCAAGGATTTCATTTTATTTGGATCCACAATCAACAGCCATGGAAGCTGTCAAGTAATCAAAGAAGCATTACACCAGGCAAATCAGCTTCAAGAGATCTCTTTAAAGTGCTAAAAAGCAGTAATGTCATTTTGAGGACTAAGATGTGCCAGACCCAAGCCATGGTGTTTTTGATTGTTTCATATGCATGCAAAAGCTGGACAGTGAGTAAGTAAGACAGAAGACTTGAGGGTGGTGTTGGTGAGAATACTGAATATAACATGGACTGCCAAAACAACAAACCAATCTGTCTTGGAAGAAGTGTGACCAGACGCTCCTTGAAAGCACTGATGGCAGGACTGTGTCCGACATACTTTGGCCATATTATCAGGAGAGATCAGTACCTGGAGAAGGACATCATGCCTGGCAGAGTGGAGGGTCAGTGGAAAAGAGGAAGATCATCAATGAAATAGATGGACACAGTAGCTGCAACAATGGCTCAAGCATAACAATTGTGAGGAAGGCAAAGGACCAGGTAACATTCCATTCTCTTGTCTATAGGGTCACTATGAATTGGAACTGACTCCACAGCACCTAACGACAGCAACATGATCACTATGGAGCCTGGTGGCAGAGTAGTTAAGAGCTCACACTGCTAACCAAAAGGTTGGCAATTCGCGTCCACTCCTTAGAAATCCTATGGAGTTCTACCCTGTCCTATAGGATTGCTATGAGTCACAATCAACTGAACAGCACACAACATGGTTGCTCTGAGCTGGAATTGACTCAATGGCAGTGTGTTTCTGTCTTGATTTTGATGATTAATATGCAATACAAACCAATGCAAAAAGAGGACAACATGAAAAAGCAGATGGGCAATGTAAACACAGAAAAAGAAACTAAGAAAAAAACAAAAGGCAATGACAGAAATAAAAAATGAAGAATGGCTTTGACAGACTCAACAACAGACATAGACATGGCTGAAAAGAATCTGTGAGCTTGAAGATATGTCACTAGAAACTTCTCAAAATAAAAATTAAAGCCAAAAAAAAGATGAAAAATGGAACAGACTATCCAAGAATTTTGCAACACTTATAAAAGATATACATATAATGGGAATACAAGAAAGACGGGAACTGAAGAAATATTTGAAGTAATAATGGCTCAGAACTTTACAAAATTATTGACAGATGTTGTTGTTAGGCACTGTCAAGTTGGCTCCAGCCTTACAACAGAAGGAAACACACTGCCTTGTCGTGCACTATACCCACGATCAGTGGTATGCTACAGCCCATTGTTACAGCCACTGTGTCAATCCATCTCATTGAGAGTTTTCCTTTTCCTTACTGATCCTCTACTCTGCCAAGCATGATGTCCTTCTCCAGGGACCCATCTCTTCTGATAACACGTCCAAAGAATGAATGATGTAATCTCATCATGCTTGCTTCTAAAGAGCACTCTGGTTCTTCCAAAACAGATCTTTTTGTCTTTTAGGAGTCCACAGTATATTCAGTATTCGTCGCCAACATCACAATTCAAAGGTGTCAGTTCTTCTGCCTTCCTTATTCATTGTCCAGCTTTCAGATACATATGCAATTGAAAATACTATAGCTTCGGTCAGGTGCACCTGAGTCTTCAAAATGCCATCTTTGCTTTTCAACACTTTATTAAATAAAGAGGCCTTTTGCAGCAAATGTGCCCAATGTAATGCATCTTTTCATTTCTTGACTGCTGTTACCATGAATGTTGATTGCAGATCCAAGTAAAATGAAATCCTTGACAACCTTAATCTTTTCTGCATTTATCATGATGTTGCTTACTGATCCAATTGTGAGGATGTTTGTTTTCTTTATATTAAGGTATAATCCATATAGAAGGCTGTGGTCTTTGATGGTCATCAGAAAGCATTTCAAGTCCTCTTCACTTTCAGCTATCAAGGTTGTATCATCCACATAACACAGGTGTTGTTAATGAGTCTTCCTCCAATTCTGATGCCCTATTCTTCTTCATATAGTCCAATTATCTCAATTATCTGCTCAGCATACAAAGTAAATTGATATGGTGAAAGGGCACAAGGCTGATGCACAAATTTCCTGACTTTAAACCACGCAGTTTCCCTCTGCACTGTATGAACGACTGCCTTTTAATTATAGAGATTCTTCATGAGCACAATTAAGTGTTCTGGAATTCCCATTTTCTACACTGTTATCCATAATTGGTTATGTTCCACACAGTCAAATGCCTTTACATAGTAAATAAACACAGGTAAATATCTTTCTAGTATTCTCTGCTTTCAGCCAAGATCCATCTGACATCAGTGTGATATCCCTCATTCCAAACCACAAATTCAAGAAGCTCAGAAAAAAATTTACTTAGATAAATCATAACCAAGCTGTAGAAAATCAAAGAGAAAAAATCCTGAAAGAAGCAAGACTTTTAAAATACTTTTCCTATACATGAACAAGGATAAGACAGACATCAGACTTCTCTTCATAAAACATGCAAACAAGAAAAAAACTAAAGTAAAATATTTAAAAGAAAAAAATTACCAAGATAAAATTCTACAACCATTAAAATTATCCTTCAAAAGTGAAAGGGAAATCGACTTTCCAAGACAAACCAAAATTGAGAAAATTTGTTGCCACTAGATCTGCCTTGCAAAAAAAAAAAAGTCAAAAGACAGTCTTCAAGAAGAAGGAAAATTATATGGTCAGAAACTCAGACCTACATTAGAAAAAGGAAGACAGTCTTAGAAGGAGTAAGTGAAGGTATAAGAAAATATTTTATTTTTGTTCTTAATTGATCTAAGAGATAACAATTTATACAAAATAGTAACAGCAACAATATATTGGAAGATTATAGTTTATAGATAAGTGAAATGTAGCCCAGCAATAGTATAAGGGACCAAAACCAAACCACTGACGCCGATGGCACAGTGGTTAAGAGCTCAGGCTGCCAGCCAAATGGTCAGCAATTCAGATCCACCAGTCCTGCTTGGAAACCCTATAGGGCAGTTCTACTGTGTCCTTTAGGGTCTCTATGAGTCATAATCAACTGGAAAGCAAAGGGTTTGATTTGTTTTTTTTTACAGGCAAAAAATGTAATGAGGCAGAAAGCTTCAAAAGAAGACAGAAGGAATAACACAGAATCACTGTACCAAAAAGGACTGGTTGACACTGAACCATTTCAGGACATAGCATACGATCAAGAACCACTGATACGAAAGGAGAAATATGAGCTGCACTGAAGCTAATGGTGGAAAGCAAGACTCCAAGAGCGATGGAACATCAATTGCGATATTTCAACAAACAGATGCGATACTGGCAGTGCTTACTCATCTGCATTAAGAAATGTGGAAGACAAGTCTCTGGCCAACAGACTAAAAGAGATTCACACCTGTACCCATTTCAAAGAACGAAAATACAGAAATTACTGAACAGTGTCATTAATGCCACATCCTAGTACGTCATCTATTATCTTTTAGCTATCTGCTGATATGCAAGATCTCAAAAACTTAACCTCTCAGATATCCTGTCTCAGGAAGCTACTAAAAGATGAGCTCCACAAGAGGGAGTAAACCAAGAAATACAACAAAATAAGAGTAGCAAAACCGAGGCTCCTACCCAAGAGAAAAGCAAATAAATCCCCAGGTGATGATGAAGGGATCTCCTAGGATCCCAGCCAGGCAGTGGGCCTACTGAACAGCAACCAATCCAGATTGAAGTAGGGCAGAAACCCAGGGAAGGATGTCTCTGGTGTTGTTAGGTATCACTGAGCCATTTTCTAATCTTAGAGACCCCACTGTATAGAGCAGAACTGCCCCATAGCATTTTCTGGGCTGTAATCTTTACAGAAGCAGATCACCAGGTCTTTCTCTTGTGGCATCACTAGGTGGGTTTGAACCACCAACCTTCTGATTAGCAGCTGACCACTTACCCATGTGTACCACCAGGGCTCCTGTGATACCTCTAAGATACCTCTAAGATGTGCCCACTGTGCTGGCTGTGTTACAAAACAAAGAGGGGTAATGGTAAGCACTATGGATCAGCTCTGAGTATCATTTGTTTCATAGTTACAATATTATGCTTTAACACAAAATACTAATTTTTAATCTAACAAAACACTATGATAATTGTACAAGAAACCACAGGGATGGAAAATGTGCATGGGTCAGGAAAGTGGTAAAAAAATAAATAAACTTAATAAATAATGCTGAAAAATGGAAAAGAAATCAAGAAGTTTCAAACAAAAGCCATGTTATATGGAAATGTAGACATAAATATCAAAGGAAACAATCAGAAGAGGTGCAAGTGGTTACTTATGGAACATGTGGGTATGCATGCATGTGAAACTGGAAGCCTGAAAGGCATAGTTCTTCTGGCAACAGGGGGAAACTGAGGCTGAGTGCCTGAGAAGCTTTGCTACAAAGCAACTGCACCAACCCCACCTTGGGAAACATAACACTCACATCCCATGGGGCCCAGATGGTGACACGAAGAGGAGAACTCACAGCCTTTGAAAAACACTGGAAGAATAAAGCAACTTCACTGCGGGTGCAGGTAGTACCTCCTGCACTGGTAATTGGGCTCTAGGCCGGTAACTGGTGATCTGGACAAGAAAACTAGGGAGGGCATGACAAATAATTTGTTCTGAGTTTTCCCTTCCAGGTAGCTGAAAGGCACACAAACCAGATGCTCATGGCCCTGAAGACCAATAACGGCCTCCAAGACTGCAGGTCCAGCTGGTGCCTGGTATCTTATTGCTTGAACAGGCTAGGAAGATCAAAAGAATTGAAGAAACCCCAATTCCTCTTCAAAGCATATTCCCTAACCCCTTGAATTTCCTACCACTGATCTTAGCACATAGCCTCACCCTTTAAAAACCTTTGCACAATACAATGGGATGGGCAGATTTTCAGAGGAGCTATCCCCTCTGCCACTTCGTATAAGCTAGCACACAAATAAAACCTTTGATTTAATTCGCCCTAATCTCCTGTCTCAGTGACTGGCCTTGTGGCAGGTGGCAAAAACTCTGGTGTTTCTCCAATAACACATGTAGGGTGTGGAAGAGAAGGTGTCACACTTCCATCATAAATCATGTAGCACTATGTGATTCTATACGCATATGGCTTCAGTAAAAATAAGAACAATTTTTGTGTTTTACAGAAACTCAACGGTATACATCACTCAAGTATATAATAAAGTCATTCATCCTAAAAACAAGGATTTGTAGTCCTGCCCAACAGACAAAGCCACAGGGACTCTAACAGATAGGGATTCTAACAAGCTCCTGAGTTTGTGAGTCCTAGAATCAGTAAACATATTTTTTCTTCTTCCTGAGGCCTAAGCCAATTGTTGTTAGCTGCTGCTGAGTCAGCTCTGACTCATGGCAACCCTCTGTATAACAGAAAGAAACAGCACCCATTCCTGTACCATCCACACAATTGCTGCTATGTGTGAGCCCAGTGTTGCAGCCACTGCGTTAATCCACTTGTTGAGTTACCATCGGAGAAGAAAATAACTGACCCAGGCCACTAGGAAGATCCCATATGGCTAACAAAACCCAAATAACCATAATCTCAGAGCATACCTGAACAGGTAAACACAGGTACAACTATACTACCCGTACCAAACCAAAGCCATTGACATTGAGTCAATTCCAACTCATAGTGACCCTACAAGACAGCACAGAACTGCCCCTAGAGTTTCCAATGAGCTAGCAGCAGGTAGTTTCAAACTGCCAGTGTTTAGGTTAGGAGCCAAGTTCTTAACCACTGAGCCACTGGGGCTCCAATTATACTACTGTGTTGTCTAAAAACCACTTACATACTCATGCAAATATTTGACAGCTCCATAACAATGAAAGGGAAGAGAGAGGAAGAGAGAGAAGTCCATTCAGCCTGACTGAGCACGTCTCATAATTTAGCTAGAAGATCAGTGCCCACAAGAATTATTTGGAAGGCATACTCCCCTACACATTCTGTTATTTGAATTTCCAGCAGTTGATCACCAAAGCACGAGATTTGTGGGTATTCACAAGCATCATATGAGAATGGGAAGGCACCACTGCAGCAGATAATAAATTGAGAATAGCCGAAAGCTGAGAATAGCAGAAGACAGTATAAACAAGAACAAAGTAGCTTGGTTCACATTATAAATTTCCCCTCCTCACACTCTCAGAGTGACCGAGATAAGAATCTGATCTACTCACAAATGGTGTAAACAGAGTTACCAATTATTTATCCTGAGCTTCCAATTTTCCATCTATAACCTGAGATAAACAATGGTATTTACCTCTTTTGATTGTTTTCAATGTTAAATGAGTAAATACATATTCTTTAGGTCAGTGACTGGATGTATAATTAGCTCTCAATACATTTTAGTGATTACCCTTAGCAGAGCCTCTTTAAAACTGGAGTGGCATTGGCACCACCAAGGACAGCTGTGACGGGGCTCACAAGGTCGAGTCCCATGGACAACACGAGAATAAAAGAGGTATACCCTAAGAACTCCACTAAAAGACCACAATTGATGGCCTGAAGGCCTGAGAGTTCCCCTGGAAGCATGGCCCCTAGACCTGATGCTGCCCCTGATTATAAATCATTACTGAAGTCAACTCTTCAGACAGGAATGGATTGGACTCAGGCACACAGAGTGACCATATCATATGTGCATTTTATGGTTCTATGCATCCATAGGATGTAGTCCTACTGGCCTCTTACTAGAGGGGAGTGGAGAGGGTGGAGAGTAGGGGATAGGAGATCACTAAGAGGATATGACGTGTATAGAATGGAAAGGGACTCAGCAAGGAAAGCAGAAGTTGCTGCACATATGCAGGCATGCAAATTAAATTGGACTGTACTCTTTCTCTCAATCACAATTAAATAAAGAAAAAAATACTGGAGTGGCACTGGGGCAGTGCTGGCCCATGAGGTGTAGTAGCAGGATGAAACCAGTCATTATCCTAGGCTGTTTCTGCAGAATTCAGCTCAGCTCTTAGTGACAGCATCCACTCAGCTTCACACGCTGAGGGTCTCCAGCTATGCAACCCTCTGCAGGAAGGAGTAAGGCCAGGCTCTGCAGAAAAAGAGATGCAAGGCATCTTCCAGCTCCAGCTCCTCTGCCTCACCAAAGACTTCTGATACTGCAAGAGGAAGGACGCGATGGACAAGAAGCAGACGGGACCCATCTTTTACAAGGAACGTTCTCCCACCAATAGTTTCTGGTAACAGTTTTGTTAAACAAATGCAAAGGTTTCTTAGGGACAACCGGAAAGGTCAGTGAGTTCATAGGGAAACAACCGCCCCATTCATTCATAAGACAGAAAGCTTACCTCACGTGTTCTTAACCTGTGGGGTAACTTTTGAGAATCTGATAAAAGCCGAGGCTCCTCTTACTAAAAATGGGAACTTACAAAACGTTCAATGGCTCACGGCCTTGGTAAAAACCCCAGGTTCTGAGAGGGGCACTCTCCTAAGTTCACAGCTGGCCAGCCCAGAAGGAGGCAAGCATGAAAACATAGGGAGTGGACTGAGGCGAGAGAGCACCAACTTTACCTTGTCAAAGATAGGATTCCTAGCCTACAAAACAAAAAACAATGGAAAAGCTTCCCGTGAACACTGCAAGACATACCGAGGTGGAAATGTAAGATCCCAGAGCAATGCAGTCACTCGGAGCAGGTCCCTCTCGGAGGTCAGCGATCCAGCCCCGATCCAGACCAGATGCCCGACCCTCCCTCCCCGGGTTCGGTACCTGAAAGACCCGAGGCGCCGGCGTCCGCGTCCTGCGAGGCCTCCGGCTCCCGCGCCGTGGGTCTGGGCGGAGAGGGCAGCGTGGACGAGGCCGGGACTCCCTGGGGCGCGGGGCACGGGGAGCCACCGCCGCCCGACGACAACGACGAGTCGTCCGATGAGCTGGCCTGGCCCCAGTCGTCCCAAAACCAGGGGTTGTGCGCCTGCTCCAGCAATCGGCGGCTTAGGCGGTAGTGCAGCAGCTCACGGTAGCAGGGCCCGTACATGTCCCACCTGGGGTCCTTGTAACGCTTCATGTACTCGCTCTTCACCTTGTTCCCGGGGGACATGGTCCCGGGCCGGGCTGCTCCGACAGCCCACCTAGCGTCCAAGCGCGCTCTGCTAGCCCTCGCCCAGCTGTGCCGCAGCACAAGCCGCCGCCACCGCCACCTAAAGGATGAGAACACGAAACAGAGGACCGGCAGTGCAACCCCACCCCTGCCCCCAGCCCCTGCGGGCTCCCGCCGCGACTTTTAAAACTGGTGCCCCGCCCGGCGGGGGAGAGCCTGGGGGGCGGAACCGCGGCGGGGCGGGGAGGGTCCGGGAGCGGGGTTGGGGCCGGTCGAGGCGGGGCCGGCCCGGAGGCGGGACCAACGCCGGCCGGGGGCGGGGTCTCGCGGGCCGGCCCCGCCCACGTCCCCCTGCCCACCAGGAGAAGTGCTGCGGCCGGGGTCCGGAAAGGTGTAATTCGACGCCCGGCACCCAGGGCGCGAGCGGGGCCCGCCCCTCCGGCACGCGGGGTTCCTGCGTAGCTGCAGAGGTCGGAGGCCCAGGCGGCCAGAGGAGAGTGGGGTCCTGCGGCGCGGGCGACCCGGGGCGGGGGCCGGCGGACTGGAGATAGTGGGGGTGAGAGGCCCAGTGAGCTGGCGTGGCGGCCCGCGGAAGGGCGCTGCGAGGAGCCCCGAGGCCTCTGTTGCGTCCTTCCGAGCTAGGGTGGGGGAAGGGCAGGGAGCCGGCGGGAACCGGGCGCCCGGCTGTTACCTCGTCTTCCTCCGGCTACGGCACAGCCCCGCGGGCGCCACGCTCGGGTCTGCAGCCCCGGCCGAGGCGCAAGGGGAGCAGCGGCTCAGCGCGGACTGCGTTTCGCCATCGCTGTCCTCCCGAGCAAGATGTCGCTGACAGCTCTGCGCGGAGGCAGATGTTCCCGCTGCTGAGAGCGAAAGCGCCGCCTAAATCCCTCTGAGAACAAACGCCTCCCTCGGAGAGCGCTTTCCTGGCCCCCACTCCGCTCCACCCTTCGCCGTGGGGGCGGCAGCAGAATCATGGCAGCTGCCTCAGTGGAGAGGTGCGTACGGTTGAATTTTAGATTGTTGGGCCTGGGGGTCTTCAACCGAAACCCCTGGCACACGCATTCAGGGTGCCTGTACACCCTAAGTTCCAATTGGCGCTGTCCCAGCATCTGTCACACTGCTGGTATGCCAGTTTCTGAGTGATGCTCCGCTGCCCCGCCCCCACTTGGGGCTTCTTGGGATCCTCCTGTCCAGAGTAAACTGTGGAGCACCCCTCACCTCCTCCCCGCTCACAAGCTTCGGCAGTGAGCAGCACTGTCGCTGTCTTCTTTTGACAGGTTTGCTGCTGGTCGAGTTTCACAGAAGCTATTTGGAGGCTACTCTCTGTTCATACAGCTGTTACTCTGACTTCAATGCCTTTTCCTGCTTCAGTGCAACTCCTTTCTTGTCTACATCCCACATGTATTTTAAAATGTTGATTAAAACTGCAGTGCCGCTCACTTGGAGGTGCAGTTGCACCGAAACTATTTCAGTTGGGCTGCGTGGAAGTCAACAACGTTGTACTGCGTTGTTACAGTTTCAAAAGTGGCCGCTTAATAATTCTTTCCCCTTATTAAATGGCATCTTGACACAGTATCTCTAAAAAACATATGAGAGGAACAAAGTATTAAAACACATTTAAGCCATTAGAAAACAGGCCTAGGGCGTGAGATACCTTGTTTCTGCCTTCTACGCTGGGATTTCCACTGCTTCAGTTACTTTTTTCTCTGCTGTCTCTGTGGCTCTACCTCCCGACACGCGCCACTTATTAAATGGTGCTGAGTTGGACATTCGCCCAGGTTGGACAGGTCAGATGTTCTTTCTGTTCTGAGAACTTGAAGTTGGCAGTCCAGAAACAATCCAGACATCCTTGGCCCTCTAAAGTGGTAAGGTTTTCTGGAGATAACTGCCTGGCACTGCTGCTGACAGCCCCACAGCAACCCTGGTGATCAGCCTGTCCCTCCTCCAGCTTTGCCTTCTGTTCCTTGAGAAGTCCCAGGAACATTCAAATGTGTTTCCCTTTTGTTGAAGCTGTCCAGGGTTAGTTTCTGGTGCTTGTAATCTAAAGAAGCTTGCTCTTTTTGTTATTAGCATTGAATCTGCTCGTACTCATAGTGACCCCATGCACAACAGAAGTAAATATTGCCAGTCCCCAGCCGTCCCCAGGGTCATTTGTGTGTTAGAGTCCATTATGGCAGTCACTGTGCGTTCTGAGGGCCTTCCAGCCAACGAGGTTCATCTTCCATCAGTCTGCTGGACAGTATTTTACTGTGATCCATAAGATTTTCATCAGCTAATTTTCAGAAAGTAGCTCACCAGGCCTTTCTTCTTAGTCTGTCTTAGTCCAAAACCTCCACTGGAAACTTTTCCACATAGGTCACACTGCTGGTATTTGAAACACTGGTGACATAGCTTCTGGCATCCAAGCAACATGCTAACCACATACTAACCACAAATGGGGTGGTGAAAGAACAAGAGTAAGTACTTAATATCATGGGGGGACGGTGATATGCAATTTAAATGAAAAATGCAGAGCATGGTCTTTTTCAGTGAGCTCTTGATGCATAATTAACTACCTCAAAACTTAGTGGTTTAAAACAACTAAAATTTATTTATATAAAGAAAATGATTCACACAGTTGTAAAGGCTGAAATATCCCAAATCCATGGGCCAGGATAGAAGCCTCTCCTGATTCATGCAGCAGCAAGGAGTGTTGAATCCAAGATCAGCAGGTTGGAGAGCAGGGCTCTTGCTCACAGGCCGTGATGATCGACCATCCCAAGGTAAACAGGTAAGACTGCAGGTAAACTGCCAGCTCAAATCCTGAGAACAGAAGTCAGATACACAGGAGCCAGCTGCAGGATCCAAAACAAGCAAAAGCCTACAAGAAGAGCCTACAAGCTTCACTAAAATGTGTAGACATATTAAATGTAGGCCATACACTCGAGGAAACTCCCTCTCAACTGATTGGGTTATCACGGCAGATCCCATAAGAGAGGTGATCCCAACGTCTTATGACTGCTGAACCACTGAAAATCATGGCCCAGTTAAGGTGACACACAACCTTAGCCATCACAGTTGATTTGATTAGCTAGGCAGTCTGTAGCTGATTTCCTTTGAGCTCATTTAGGCAGTTGTATTCAGCTGGAGGGAGAGCTGGGTCCTTCAGGATGACCTCACTCACATGCCTGGCGGTGGGGATCTCCTCCACAATGCTAGACTGGCTTTACTACATGACTCTGTCATGTATTGAATTGTGTCACCACAAAGTATACATAGACTTTAGGCCATTATTCCCAGTACTGCGTGGTTGTTTGTGATTGGTATAATTTTCCTTTGTGTTGTAAATCCTGATCTCTGCCTGTGGTTAATGAAGCAGGATTAGATTATGTTAAAAAAGATGGAGATACAACACCCTTGCTCAGGTCACATCCCTGATCCAATGTAAAGGGAGTTTCCCTGGGTTGTGGCCTAACATCACTTTTTATCTTACAAGAGATAAGAGGAAAGGGAATTGAGCAGATAGCAGAGGACTTTATAACACCAAGAAAGCAGCACAGTGAACAGAGTGTGTCCTTTGGACCCAGAGTTCCTGCATTAGGAAGTTTCCAGTTCAGGGGAAAATTGATGACAAGGACCTTCCTCCAGAGCTGACAGAGAAAGGCTTCTGCCAGAGCTGACACTGAATTGGAACTTCTAGCCTCCTAGACCGTGAGAGCATAAATTTCTCTTTGTTAAAAAGAAACATCCACTTGGTGGTATTTGTTAAAGCAGCACTGGAGGACTAGGAAGACTGCCAAGTAAGTTCACTAACTGATCCTAGAAAAAGTGCTATACACCTCATTGCTAAATATCACTACTGTCGTCTTCAAAGTATGGTCACTCAGGAAGCTATGTGCTGATGCCAGAACCTAGGCCACCCTTCAAAGCAATTTTGGAACTTTTCTTCTAGGATGGCCATTAGAGCTGTCTTCTTATTACACCTGATGCCCTGAATGTAATCAAAATGTCTTCCTTTCTATATTTCCTTTGTCTTCTGGTAAAGAAAAAGTCACTGAGGGCAGATCAGGTGAGTAGGGAGGATGTTCCAATACACTTATTTGTTTACTGGCTTAAAATTCCCTCACAGACAACTATACAACTAAATTTGCAATCTTGCCACTGTGTCACCATGCACAATGGCCATTCCAGAAAGAGTTCCAAAATTGCTATGAAGGGTGGACTAGGCACTGGCATTGGTGCATAGCTTCCCAAAGGGAGTACTTCAAAGGTGACCATAGTGATATTCAGCAACGAAGTGTATAGCACTTAAAACAAGTAAGTTCGTGAACCTAATTGTCAGACCTCGTAAAGACACTCTCCTCCAAGAGGCCCAGCACTGGAAGTCATATAGATATCTCCTGCTGCATTCTAATGCTCAAAAGAAGTTAAGAGACAAGCTCAGATTCAAGGGGCAGAGAAATAAACTCTACCTCCTCAGGAGAAGAGCAGCAAATGAACATTGCAAAAAAGGATGCATACTAGATGGAGAAACTTGTGGCCATATTTCAGAATCTACCACACAACCACAAAGGAAAAAAGACATTAAGGTATAATACTGTCTTTATATAACTTAACAGTGTGATTAGGGATGATTTGTTTATCTGTTTTTCACTTTTCCCTATTTTCACAATTAAAATGTACTGCTTTTATTCTAATTTTGTAGAGGGGTATTGTCAGTGTCAGGACTTGGCCATTTGAAAATGGCAAAAAAAAAAAAAAGAAAAACCTAACCAAAACAAAGGATATTTATTAGCTCTGGCGGAGCTGGATTCAGAGTTGAGTGTCATTGGTATTCAGTTTCTTCTTACACTGATGTCACATCTGCTTTCCAATTAGGGACTGGCTTCTGCAAATGGGCTTTCTCCATGCAGCTGGAGAAAGTTCCTCTTGTAGCTCTAAGCACACATTTTTGTAGTTGAAGACAATCAGCAAAAGCAGATTTGTTATTATTCAATTACAGAAAAAGATTCTTTGACCTTATGCTTAGCTGTTGCCAGGGATACAGGCTGATATGATTCATCAAGGCTGGCTCACGTGTCCATCAATGTAGAGAAGACAGGGCAAGATACTGAGGTTGATAGCCCCACCAGAACCACATGTAATGTGGAAAGAGTGGCTTCCCAAAAGAAAGATCAGTGGGCAGAGAAAAATAACATATGTTTATATATTTGGTTTTGTGTTTAGGTAACAGGATAAAGACCTAATTGCAAGGCAGGGAGGAAGACTCCAGAATCTAATTGACCGTGAACAGGGTGTATGTATACCCATTGCTGTTGAGTCAATTTTGACTCATAGCAACTCTATGGGACAGAGTAGCAGTTAAGAAATCTAACATGAACAAAAGCAGTATCTATAACATTGTGTTTCTAGAGCTGTTGTTGTTAGATGTTATTGGGTTATTTTGACTCATAGTGATCCTATGCACAACAGAAAGAAATGTTGCCCAGTCCTGTGTCATTCTCACAGTTGGTATGTTTGAACACATAAGTGCAGCCACTGTGTCGATTCATTTCATTCCTCTGTTTCGTTGAACCTCTGTTTGCCTAATATGATGTCCTTCCAGGAACTCATCTCTTCTGACAACATGTCTCAAGTAAGTGAGACAAAATCTCACTGTCCTTGCTTTGAAGTAGTATTCTGGCTGATTTGTTCATTCTTCTGGCAGTCAATGACATATTCAATATTCTTCACCAATACCATAATTCAAAAGCATCAATTCTCTTTGATCTTCCTTATTCATTGTCCAGCCTTCACATGCATATGAAGTAATTGAAAACACTATGACGTGTCAGAGGCACATTAGTCCTCAGAGTCACACCTCTACTTTTTAATACCTTGAAGAGGTCTTTTGCAGTAGATTTGGTTAATGTAATATGGCATTTGATTTCCTGACTGCTGCTTCCGTAAGTGTTGATTGTGGATCCAAGTAAAATGAAATTCTTGAAACCTCAATCATTTCTCCATTTATGTTGATGTTGCTTATTGTTCCAGTTGTGAGGGTTTCTGTCTTTTTCTTTTTTTTATGTTGAGGCATAAACCATACTGAAGGCTGTGGTCTTTGATTTCCATCAATAAGTGCTTCAAATCCTTTTCACTATCAGCAAGCATTGGTTGTATCATCTGTATAACACTAGCTGTTAATGAGTCTTCCTCCTATCCTGATACTGCATTTTTCTTCATATAGTCAAGCTTTTCAGATTACTTATACTCAACATTCAGATTGAATAAGTGTGAAGAAAAGATACAACACTGATACACACTTTTTCCCATTGTAAACCAATTTCTAGAATAAGGGATGTTAAAGTCCTTCTAAATAACCCACTATTTATACAGTGCTGAAAGGCAGCCAATGTGGGTGATGATGTAGGTTTTTTCTGCATAATGGCAAATAGAATTACAACCAATGAGCGGAAATTACAAGCTATGATGTTGGCAAATTACACAGACTTGGAACTCGTTTCTTAAGACAAAGTTTAGGGGAGGCCTAAAGGGTACCCAGAAGAAATGGAGATGTTAAAATTTGCAGGAATGCAGAGGGTTCCACAGTACTAGCCTGGGCAGGAAAAGGAAGACCTGTCCCTCAATCTGAGTGGGGGAACCATCAGTCAGGAAGCCCTGGGAATTACTTGTGTGGAAACCACCCCACAGGGAGATTAGGGTGCCAACAGAAAAGACTCTAAAAGGGTCTAGGGCTGGACTACTAAAAGATAACAGACATTTGCTATCCAGGGATACAGATTCAATATAAGAAACACTGCTAAGAGCTAAATCTGGCCCACAGTGCACTGGGCAGCCTCATGAAGATGTGAACTCCACAGACTCCACTTCTGGAACTTGCCACACTTTTTGCCTCTCAGAACCCTTTCACCTTAGTTTCACCTCACCCTGTCTCAGTCATCTTGGCATTGTAAGACTGGGGAGGCCACCCTCCGAGAACTTTCTGGGCTTCACACTTCCTCCCTCCCTGCATCTGAGAAATGTGTTCTTTCAATGTCCTGTGTCTCCACCTCTCCTCATTCTACCCAGCCACTATTCCCTTCTCAGTTATCTTCTTATTTAGTCTCGGAACTGCTCTTAACTCTATCTACAGACTCAGGCATCCTCTATCTCTTCGTCCCTCTTTGTAAACCCACTTCACCAAATAGAAACTAAAAATCCTAGATATTTTTCTCAGCCTCCCTTGCAGCTAGGGAGTAATCATGCAACTTAGATGCTGCTAATCAGACATTCCTTCCCCAGATTTTGATACAGGGCCTGATGCATAGAAGCAATGACCACGATGTCCTTTCTTTGGTTGAAATGCTGATTTCAAGATTAAGTTCTTATGGCAGCGACACTACAGTGCTGAGGGAAGCACTGGCTCCCAGAGCAGAAGGTATCAGTGATACAAGCTGCAGTATCTAGTGCCCCATGGGAGTGGCAGTCTCTGTTGGTGCTCTTTCTATCAGAGCTCCAAAACTGATTTTCTAGTCCTTCCAGAGACTCTAGAAGCCACTCAGACATCTTTACAATATGTTTCTTTACTCCTGTAATTGTGATTTGCTATTAAGCACTTTGCTGAATACCCTGGACTCTCTTGACTCCCCATCCTCCTGGCTGATTAAAAAAAGAAAAACCAAATCACTGTGGTGAAGTAAATTCCAACTCATGGTGACCCTATCAGACAAAGTAGAACTGCCCCATAGGGTTTCCAAGGAATGCCTGGTGGATGTGAACTGCTAACCTTTTGGTTAACAACCATAGCTCTTGACCACGGCACCACCAAGGTTTCCTGTCTGATAGCCTTCCAAATTTCCTTGTCAGATTCCTATTCCTTTTACTGCATTTAAAACTAAGGATTCTCCATTCTGCTGTCACCTCTCTTCTCTCATCAACTCTGTACAAGTGATCAAGGACAGGTTGGTGATCAACTCTGTACCCACAACTCCCATGTCAGTATCTCAGCGCCTGACTCCTCACTAGAAAGTCAGAGCACCCATCTAACCTATTGGCTTACATTCACAACTTGCCATCCTGACACATGATGTTCATAACTATGCTTATTGTTTTCTGTCTCTACCAGCTAGTCCTCTCTCCTGCATCCCCAGTTTCTGTCAGTGGCATTTTCATCCTCCCAGTCATGGAGATCAATAAGTGAGATTTATCTCTGAGACTGTTACCCTTACAATCACATGTTAAGGTGAGTCAGTCTACCAATGTCTCTCCTACCCATCCCTCACCTTATCACCCATGGTGAGACACACAGTCACAAGTATCAAGCACCCTAGTGGCCCTGGAGAGCACAAGAACCAAATCCACATGAAGGGTGTACAGCACAGGGCAGGTCAACCTGGACCACCAAACTCACAGGGTCTCCCACAAGAAGCCAAAGTTGTGAGAGCCACCAGGCCGACCTGCACTGCTTAATGAGAGCAAATAACTCTTTTAAAAACCCTCAGCTACAATTCAGTACTGTTTAACTACCCGCTCTCCCTTCTAGTCTACAACATCAGTCAGGAGCCACCATATAGGAATATGCATATGTTGCATGACTTTGACATGGATGAGATCTAGATTAAGTGTTTGCTTTACAGAATTATTCCCAGTGGTCTTACCTGAGCTCTCAAGGTTATGTTGGCAACAGGAGGAACCAAGGCTATGTGGCATCAAAAACAAAACAGTATTTAGCTTGAATTTCTACCAAGAAGCCTGGGGAAATAGCCCCACTAGATAACTTGAAGAGGATAACACCATCAGGCAAGAGGGATAACAGCATCAGGAAAGAGGGTAACAGCATTAGATGAGGTGGGTAATAGCATTAGTAAGGAGAGTAACACCATCAGGTAAGGAGGTTAGAGTAGTCCCTACTTGTTTGTCAGTGGAGGCTTGCTTGTTGCTGTGGTGCAAGAAGCTATGCCACTGGTATTTAGGTATCAGTAGGGTCAACCATGGTAGGCAGGTTTCTGCTGAGCTTCCAGACTAAGACCGACTAGGAAGAAGGAACTGGCAGTCTACTTCTCAAAGGAATTAACCAGGGAAAAAGTTATGAATAGCAGCCAAACATTGTCAGATATGGTGCTGGAAAGTAAGCCTCTCCAGGTTGGAAGGCACTCAGAAGATGACCAGGGAAGAGCTGCCTCCTTAAAGTAGAGTCAACCTTAATAACATGGATGGAGTAAGGCCTCTGAGATCTTCGTTGACTGATGTGGCACAACTCAAAATGAGAAGAAGCAACTGCAAACATCCATTAATAATTAGGACATGGAATGTACAAAGTATGAATCTAGGAAAATTGGAAATCGTCAAAAAGGAAATGGAATCCATAAATATTGACATTAGTAAGCTGAGGTGGACCAGTTTGGGCCATTTTGAATCTGACAATCATATAGTCGACTATGCTGGCAACGACAAATTGAAGAGCAACGATGCTGCATTCATCATCAAAAAGAACACTTCAAGATCTTCCTGAAGTACAATGTTGTCAGAGATAGGACAATATCCATATGCTTACGAGAAAGGCTAGTTAACACGACTACTTTTCAAATTTACACACCAACCACTAAGGCCAAAGATGAAGAGACTGAAGATTTTTACCTGCTTCTGCAGTCTGAAATGGATCAAACATGCAATCAGGATGTGTTGATAATTACTGAAGACCGGAATGCAAAAGTTGGGAACAAAGAAGGGTCGGTGGTTGGTAAATACAGCCTTGGTGATAGAAATAATGCCAGAAATCACATGATAGAATTTTGCAAGACTAATGACGTTTTCATTGAAAATACCTTTTTTAACCAGCATAAACAATGACTGTACACAAAGACTTCACCAGATGGAATACACAGAAACAAAATTGACTATATCTGTGGAAAAAGACAATGGAAAAGCTCCTATCAGCAGTCAGAACAAGACCAGGTACTGACTGTGGCATACATCGTCAATTCCTCATATGCAAACTCAAGTTGAAACTGAAGAAAATTGGAACAGAGCCATGAGAGCCAAAGTATGACCTTAGGTATATCCCTCCTGAGTTTAAAGACCATCTCAAGAACAGACTTGATGTGTTGATCACTAATGACCGAAGACCAGATAAACTGTGGAATGATATCAAAGACATCATCCATGAACAGAGCAAAGGTCATTAAAAAGACAAGAAGAAAAGACTACATTGGATGTCAGAAGAGACTCTGAAACTTGCTCTTGAATGCTGAGCAGCTAAAACAAAAGGAAGGAGTGGTGAAATAAAAGATCTAAACAGAAGATTTCAAAGAGCAACTCGAGAAAAGAATCATAATGATGTGTGCAAACAGCTGGAAATGCAAAGCCAGAAGGGAAGAACACGTTCTGCATTTCTCAAGCAAAAAGAACTGAGGAAAAATTCAAACCTCAAGTTGCAATAGTGAGGGATTCTACAGGGAAAATATTAAATGACTCAGGGAGCATCAAAAGAAAATGCAAGGAAAATACAGAGTCATTATATCAGAAAGAACTAGTCAATCAATGTTCAGCCATTTGAAGAGGTAGCATATGATCAGGAACCAATGTCACTGAAGAAAGAAGCTGAAGCTGCATTGAAAGCAATGACAAAAACAAGGCTCCAGGAATTGGTGGAATATCAATTGAGATATTTCAACAAAAAGATGCAGCACTGGAAGTGCTCATTCATGTATGCCAAGACATTTGGAGATCAGCTACCTGGCCAACTGACTGGAAGAGATCTATATTTATGCCCATTCCAAAGAAAGGTGAACCAACTGAATGTGGAAATTATCAAACAATATCTTTTATATCACACGAAAGTAAAATTTTGCTCAAGATCATTTAACTGCAACAGCATATTGACAAGGAACTGCCATAAATTCAAACTGGATTCAGAAGAGATGTGGAACCAGAGGTATCATTGCTGATGTCAGATAGATTTTGGCTGAAAGCAAAGAATACCAGAAAGATGTTTACTTGTGTTTGATTGACTATGCAAAAACATTCAAATATGTGGATTATACTAAATTATGGCTATCCTTGCAGAGAACAGCAATTCCAGAACACCTAATTGTGCTCTTAAGCAATCTGTATATGGATCAAGAGGCAGTCAGGCGAACAGAACAAGGGGACACTACATAGCTGAAAGTCAAGAAAGTTGTGCATCAGGGTTGTACCCATTCACCATAACTTTTTAATCTGTATGCCAAGCAAATAACCAAAACACTGGATTATACAAAGAACAAGGCTTCAGGATTGGTGGACGACTCGTTAACAACCTGCATTACATAGACGATGCCACCTTACTTGCTGGAAATGAAGATTTCAAACACTTACTGATGAAGATCAAGGACCACAGCCTTCAGTATAGATTGCACCTCAACATCAAGGAAACAAAAATCCTCACAATTGGATTAGTAAGTGATGTCATCATAAATGGAAAAAAGATTTAAGATTGCCAATGAACTCATTTTACTTGGGTGCACAATCAATGTCCATGGAAGCAGCAGTCAAGAAACCAAAAGACACATTGCATTAGGAAAATCTGCTGCAAAGATCCTCTTCAAAGTATTCAAAAGTAAGAATGTCACCTTGAAGACTAAAATGTGCCATGGTATTTTCAGTCACATCATATGCATGCAAAAGCTGGACCATGAACAAGGAAGTCAGAAGAATGGATGCCTTTGAATTGTGGTGTTGGATAAGAATGTTGAACGCAGCATGGACTGCCAAAAGAACAAACAGATCTGTCCGAGAAGAAGTACTACCAGGATGCTCCTTGGAAGCAAAGGTGGCAAGACTGCATCTTATATACTCTGGAAATGTTGTCAGGAAGGATCAGTCCCTGGACAAGTACATCATGCTTGGTAGAGCGGAGGGCCAGCGAAAAAGAAGACCTTCAATGAGATGGATTGACACTGTAGCTGCAACAATGGGATTAAACATAAAAACAACTGTGGACATGGAGCAGACAGGGCAGTGTTTTGTTTTGTTGTTCACAGGGTGACTATGAGTCAGAATCAACTCTACGGCACCTAACAACAGATAGCTTGAATGCCTCCCCTCGTAAGTACTCCTCATACACTGTTAATGGGAAGGTTAGGGGAAAGAAAACAACATCTGTGCCAGTCTTTGTGCGGAAGTCTCCCACTATGACCTGAGTCTGTCACTTACTAGGAAGAGGCACAGTGAGGTGCTATCTGCCAGAATCCACTGACACTGGCCAAGATCCTGACCTTGATCACCAGTCAGCACAGGAACCAATTCTGTACCACATTTCCTCCTCAACTGCCACATTTGCCTACCACTGCCTGCCCTCAGTGTCCCTGGGTGGTACAAATAGTTAATGTGCTCAGCTGCTAACCAAAAGTTTGGAGGTTAGAGTCCATCCAGACATCCCTTGGAAGAAAGATCCGGCAAACTACTTCAGAAAAAGCAGCCATTGAAACCCTATCAAGTGTAGGTTTACTGTGATACACATGAAGTCACTGTGAGTTGAAAAGGATTCGAGGGCAGTTAGCTAAATGACCTTCCCTGACCAGTCAATCAAGCACTCTCCCTCTCCCCTCCCCCTCCTCCTCCCCTTCACCTTCACCCTAGTCCTCACTCTCTCTCTCCATCTCTTGCCCTCTTTCTGTCTCAGACAATCCTCTCCTTAAACTGTCTCCTACCATTTCCTCTCCGTCTCACAGGACAATGTCTCTGTCTCCCTCCAGAACAATCCCTTCTCTGATGTGCCCTACTCTTGGACTTACCTAAGAAAGCAAAAATTCCCCTGAATTACCTACCTTGTATTACTAGATAATAAGCCATCATATCTAGAAAAACAGTGTGATCACCATGGCAATTTTTCAGACCACAGCATTACATGTGCAATTTCATTTGACTGCAGTTGGTAACACCTGATTTGAAAAATTGTCCATACTAAAATCACAGCTGCCCTGCTCCATGGAGTAGAACGTGGGGCCCATGCTTGCCTGCTTGTTTGTGTTTTTGAGTAATTCTTGGGCCTACTTACCTATTCTCCAGCAGTTTTGTCTCCACATTAGTCAGGGTGCTGCTCTTTTTGTGAGGCCTTTTGATTTTCAAGATAGGAAGGCCATTCTACTGCCTGCTTAGTCAAGCAGCATAGAATATCTATACTCCAGCTTTTCCCCAGGGAATAGAGCTTCCAACTCTGTTAGAATGGGAAGCAATATAATGTTTTCCAAGTGGGATTGCCTAATGGATATGCAATCAGGCCATCTTTTTAGATAATTCAAATTCTAATTTTCCTTGCATCCTCTCATATTAGAGAGCAGCACACTTCAGCATCACTCTAGCCCTGACAGAATGGCCTTGCTGAATTGCATCTGGTGCTGGAGTACCAGCTTCCCTGAGGCACCATACACGCAATAGGCAGCCTGAACTGTCAGATCTATGCCAAGCAAGTGCTATTACCAAGTCCACTGCTTTGCTTTTCGGCTCCTGTAAAAACCTAGAGAAGAGGGGGCGGAGTCAAGATGGCGGACTAAGCACACGTCTCCTTACATCCCTCTGGAAACCAAGACCTGAACTGACAATCAAACAGAGCCCTCTGATCACCTCATCAGCCTCAGGACACGGCACAGAGCTGTTAATTGGGACTTCATACCACTCAGCGAAAAACCTCCTCTCTTTCGCTGACTCTCGCTCCTGGCTAGCCCCGGCTCTCACTGAAGGTAAACGCACCAGTCTGACTTTTTTTTTCCTGTCTCGGCTGGCGGGCGGAGCTGAGTCTTGCCTGGTGGCTGGACTCAGACGCGCTGCTGGGGGGATAGGCCTGCAAAATTCCCATATTCTGAGAGCCAGGCTCAGGACTCTGTTAATCTAGACACTTTGAGCCTTTTGTATTATAGCTGCCTCAGTGGGGTTTGTGCGGAACTCCACGGTCAGGGTGCGGGATGCCATGTTGGTACCGAGATTTTAGTGGGACCTCGTTCTTAGCCTGGGAGCCAGTGCCTTCAAATGGGACAGCGCTTCTCCGTCAGAAAAGTAGTGATTTTGCACAGTGCTGCCTGCATTGGGGGCCCTGCAACAGAAGAAGAGGAATCACTACCTCTTGGCACCTTTGGCCCCTCTGTCTCCTGTCTGTGTGGAAGACGCCATCTTGGATACGGTGGCCGCAGCTGGACCTAACTCTTAGCTTGGGAGCCAGAGCCTGCCCACAGGAGAGCACTTTTCTATCACAAAACCAGTACTCGACGCAGTGTTGGCTAAGGCTAGGCCCTGTCAGCAGAGGCCAACAGGGCAGTACCATTGCTGTATTTTGAACTAGTTTGTTATCATCTGGGGTTGGATATAGTGGTGCTTACTTTTGGCTTGGCACTTTGTCAGATGAGAAGAGGGACCTCTACACCTGAAAACCTAACTGACTTGTGAACTGGTCAGATACCCTTGCTTTACATTCGAAGACAGCCTAGAGAAACATTTGCAATCCATCCTCACAGTACCTCTTCCAGCCTCTATATACTCACATGGGACCCAAAAAGCAACAGACAATTCTGGCATACAAGCAATCACTCATGGCTTCAGAAGGCTCCCAAACAAAGCAACCAAGGAGTTTTCCAGATGAAGAAACTTTTATGAAAGCATCAGGAAGTGAATACAAATTGATTATATACAGAGCCCTTCTAGACCTTATACAAAATGCAGCAGAACAAAAGGAAAAATTAAGGAAGCTGTTCGATCTGATGGAACTCCAGTACTCTGAAATCCAACAGATCAAGAAGAAAATCAAAGACATAGAAACTTCCTTGCAAAACCAAGAAAACAGAACGGAACAAATGGAAAAAAGAATTTCTGACTTAGAAGACAGAGCTACTGATGCCAGCATCTATGGGCAGAAATCAGAAAAAAGAAACAAGAAAAATGAAGAAACATTAAAAAGCATGTGGGACTCTATTAAGTGGAACAACCTTCAATTAATTGGAGTCCCTGAACAGGGTGAGACATCTGAGAACACAGAGTATTGTTGCTGAGCTGCTGAAAGAAAACTTCCCAGAAATCATGAAGGAAGAGAATATAGACATCTCAGATGCATATCATACGCCACCCAATATAGATCTCAAAAGAAAGACTCCAAGACATATTATAAACAAGCTTAACAAAATGAAACATAAGCAGCAACTCTTAAAGTCAGCAAGACTCAAGGCAAAGCTAACATTCAGAGGGAAACCCTGTAGGCTCTCGTCAGATTTCTCAGCAGAAACCATGTTGGCACGGAGACAGTGGCACGACACATTCAAAGTCTTGAAGGAGAAGAACTTCCAACCAAGAATTATATATCCTGCAAAACTATCTTTCAAATACGAAAATGAAATTAAGACATTCCCAGATAAACAGAAACTCAGAGACTTTGTAAAAACCAAACCCAAACTACAAGAAATACTGAAAGAAGTTCTTGGCTTTGGCTTAGAAGAACGAAACCACTAACTTTATATTTTAGAACGACACACTACTCAATACTCTACGCATTTAGGGAAGGCTCCAAAGTAAATCACAGCTTTGATTTGGAAAGAAGCAATCTGGTGATCATCATGAAAACTATGGTGTCATCATAATAAAAAGAGGGATGTACTACAGTCGTTATAGTCCTTCCAGATGGAGAGGAAGATGACAAGACTGGTAGTAATTAAAATTGGGTTTATAAATAGTTTATTAAGGGGGTTCATAGGGGCAGCTGTAAAGCACAACAAAGATGTATCATACCATTTCAAGAAATCTAACACACGAGTCTCAACAACTGTAAAACCAGCTCTGAAAAAGGTGAAAAATCAATTCACAAAAAAGAGTGTCCCAGAACAGACTAATAAGAACAACAGAGAAAACATCAGCATAAAAATAAATATATCACAATGGCAGCAGTGAACACATACCTATCAATAATTACATTGAATGTGAATGGACTAAATGCTCCAGTAAAGAGACACCGAGTGTCATCTTGGATCAAAAGACACGACCCATCCATATGTTGTCTACAAGAAACTCACTTGAGACCTAAAGACAGGAACAAACTGAAAATTAAAGGATGGAAGAATATATATCAAGCTAACAATGAACAAAGAAGAACAGGGGTGGCAATTCTAATCTCAGACAAAATCAATTTTAATGTCAAATCCACCATCGTGGACAAAGATAGACACTATTTATTACTGAAAGGTTCAGTACACAAGCAAGACTTAACTATATTAAATATTTATGCACCTAATGTCAGAGCACCTAAATATGTCGAAGAAACACTGACTACGCTCAAAAGAGAGTTAGATGAATCCACAATAATAGTGGGAGACTTTAACACTCCACTCTCATTACTAGACAGATCATCTAGAAAAAAGCTCATTAAGGATACAGAAGACCTCACTGACACAATTAACCAACTAAACCTCATTGACATATACAGAACTTTCCACCCATCAGCAGACAACTACACCTTCTTCTCCAGTGCACATGGAACATTCTCCAGAATTGACCACGTGATAGGCCATAATGCAATGCTCAACAAAATCCATACCATTGAATTACTGCAAAGCATCTTCTCGGATCATAAAGCCATCAAAGTTGAAATCAATAGCAGAAAAAACATAGATAGAAAGTGGAACTCTTGGAAACTGAACAACATCTTGCTCAAAAAAAACATGGGTTATAGAGGAAATCAAGGATGAATTAAAGAAATTCATGGACTCCAGTGAGAACGATAACACTTCCTACCAGAACCTGTGGGATACAGCCAAAGCAGTGCTCAGAGGTCTGTTTATCTCTGTAAATGCACACATCTGGAAGGAAGAAAGAAACCAAATCAAGGAACTAACTCTACAGCTTGAACAAGTAGAAAGAGAACAAAAGAGGAACCTCTCGGGCACTGGAAGAAATGAGATCATAAAGATTGGAGCAGAGCTAAATGAATTGGAGAATAGAAAAACAATTGAAGAAATTGAAAAGACCAAAAGCTGGTTTTTTGAAAAGATCAACAAAATTGATAAACCACTGGCTAAACTTACTAAAGAAAAGCAGGAAAGGAAACAAATAACCCAAATTAGAAATGAGAGGGGAGTTGTCACCACAGATGCAACAGAAATCAAAAATATCATGACAGAATACTATGAAAGACGGTACTCTAACAAATTTGAAAACCTAGGGGAAATGGACCAATTCCTTGACTCATACCACCTACCCAAATTATCACAACGTGAAGCAGAACAACTTAATAAACCCATCACAAAGGAAGAGATTGAAAAGGTCATCAAAACACTGCCAACCAAAAAAGGTCCCGGCCCAGATGGCTTCATTGCAGAATTCTATCAATCATTTAGAGAAGAGTTATCCCCAATACTATTGACACTATTTCACAGTATAGAAAGGGATGGAGTACTCCCAAACTCATTCTGTGAAGCTAGCATAACCCTGATACCTAAGCCAGGGAAAGATCCAACAAAGACAGAGAACTACAGACCAATATCACTCATGAACCTAGATGCAAAAATCTTCAACAAAATTCTTGCCAACAGAATACAACAACATATCAAGAAAATAATCCATCATGGCCAAGTGGGACTCATACCAGGGATGCAAGGCTGGTTCAACATCAGGAACACAATTAATGTGATTAACCACATAAATAACACAAAAGACAAAGATCACCTGATTTTGTCCATTGATGCAGAAAAGGCATTTGATAAAGTCCAGCACCCATTCATGCTAAAAACTCTTAGCCAAATGGGCATAGACGGCAAATTCCTCAACACAATAAGGGCCATTTATACAAAGCCAATTGCCCACATCATCCTGAATGGAGAGAGATTGAAAGACTTTCCCCTGAGATCAGGAACTAGACAAGGATGCCCACTGTCACCTCTCCTATTCAACATTGTGCTAGAAGTTCTAGCCAGAGCAATTCGACAAGTTGAAGAAATAAAGCGCATCTGCATCGGCAAAGAGGAAGTTAAAATCTCCCTGTTCGCAGATGATATGATTGTATATGCAGAGAACCCCAAGGAATCTATAAGTAAGCTACTCAAACTGATAGAAGAGTTCAGCAAAGTCTCAGGATACAAGATAAACATAAGTAAATCAGTAGGATTCCTTTATACCATCAACGAGACTGTTGAGGAGGAAATTATTAAATCAATACCATTTATGATAGCCCCTAAGAAGATAAAGTACCTAGGAATTAATCTGACCAGAGAAACGACAGACCTTTACAAAGAGAACTACAAGCCCTTACTACAAGAAACTAAGAGAGACTTAGATAAATGGAAAAACCTACCCTGCTCATGAATAGGAAGACTTAACATTGTGAAAATGTCTATTTTACCCAAAGCAATTTATTTATATAATGCAATCCCAATACAAGTTCCAGCATCATTTTTTAATGAGATGGAGAAACAAATCATCAATTTTGTTTGGAAAGGATAAGTAAGGTACTACTAAAGAAGAAGAACACACTGGGAGGCCTCTCATTACCCGACCTAAGAACATACTACACTGCCACAGTGGTCAAAACAGCCTGGTACTGGTACAAGAACAGACAGATTGATCAAGGGAACAGAATTGAGACCTCAGAGATGACACCATCTGCCTATGAACAGTTGATATTCGACAAAGGCCCTAAGACATTAAACTGGGGTAAAAACAGTATCTTCAACAAATGGTGCTGGCAAAATTGGTTATCCATCTGCAATAAACTGAATCAAGATCCATATCTTACACCTTATACAAAACCCAACTCCAACTGGATAAAAGACCTAAATATCAAACCTAAAACGATAAAGCTCACCCAAGAAAAGGTAGGAACAACAATGCAAGTTTTAATACACAATGAGGACAGACTCCAAAATCTGTCAAAGAAACCTCAATCAACAGAAGAGAAAATAGATAAATGGGAACTATTAAGAATCAAACACTTTTGCTCATCCGAAGACTTTATTAATAGAATTAAAAGAACACCCACAGAATGAGAAAAAATATTTGGCAACTCTATGTCAGACCAACGCCTGATCTCCATAATCTATAAGATACTACAAAATATCAAGAAGAAGAAGATAAACCATCCAATTAAGCGATGGGCAAAGGAAATGGACAGACACTTCACTAAAGAGGAGATCCAGGCAGCCAAAAAACACATGCGGATATGTTCACGATCTTTAGTTATTAAAGAAATTCAAATCAAGACAACAATGAGATACCATCTCACCCCAACAAGATTGGCCATGATCCAGAAAACACAAACAACAAATGCTGGAGAGGCTGTGGAGAAAGTGGAACCCTCCTACACTGTTGTTGCGGTTGCAAAATGGTCCAGCCTCTTTGGAAGGCAATCTGGCACTTCCTTAAAAAAATGGATATTGATATACCATTTGACCCAGTAATTCCACTACTTGGAATATGTCCTACAGATTCAAGGCCTTTCACACCAATGAACACATGCACCAGAATGTTTATCGCAGCACAGTCCACAATAGCAAAAAGATGGAATCAACCCAGATGCCCAACAATAGAAGAATGGATAGGTAAACTGTGGTACATATGCTCAATGGAGCACTACGCAATGATAAAGAATAACGATGATTCCAGGAAACATCTCCTAACCTGGTTTCAACTGGAAGACATTATGTTGAGTGAAAGTAGTCAGCGACAAAAGGACAAATACTGTATGAGACCTCTATGATAAGATCTCAAAAACAGACTGTGTATAGAAGAAAAGACTCTTTGACAGCTGCAAGGGAGGGGAAGGAGGGAGGGGGAGGGGGGGAGGGTTTAGTTTAGATAGTTACTAGAAATCTAGTTGGGAGAAAGCGGTGACAGCACACATTAGGAACAAGAACAACATTAAGTGGACTTCAGCATAACTTGAGTACTCCTTCCATCTTAACTCAATACTGCAAGGATAGAGTAGCTGGGGCGAGGGGTGGGGGACCATGCTCTTAGGCGAATTCCAGGCCAATTGGCACAACTAGCGTTTTGCTAAGAGAGCTCTCTGCACCCCACATTAGTGAGTGGCATCTGGGGTCTTAAAAGCTGCCAAGCTGCCATCCGAGGACACAGCAAATGGTCCCAACTCAACAGGAACGGATGCTCACTGAGGACCAAAATGACATGCGGTAAAGACAACCGAGAAGACAGAGAGATCCACAAGAGTGGGTGCCTACATTGACTTGGGACCGGAAGAACCGGATGGTGCCCGGCCACCACCAGTGATAGCCACGATGGAGCTCACAGAGAGGAGTCTCACTGGCAACACAAGAATAAAGAGGTGCATCATGAGATCTCCACTAAAAGACCTCAATTGATGGTCCAGCAGTTTTGGGGTTCCTCTGAGAGCGTGGCCCCCTGCCCTGATGCTGCCCTTTCCCATAAATTATAACAAAGGTCCACTCTTTGGACAGGAATGGATTGGACTTGGCAAGGCAGAGTGACCATATATTGGAAGCACTTTATGGTTCTATACATCTATAGGATATCATCTTGCTGACCTCGGGCTGGAGGAAGGGGAGTGGACAGACAGGAGGGGAAAGGAGACTATTGGGAGGATGAGACATGTATGGAGCAGAGAGGAATAGTGTGCAGTCACTGGACAGGGAGAGCAGTGGAAGCTGCATATAGGTGGGCATGTAAATTTATATGTGAATGTACATTTTCACTCAGTTATATTAAATAAAAAAAAAAACCTAGAGAAAAAATTTGCCTCAGACCTGTATTGAAAACAATGTGAATTCTGTATTTTTCCTTTGCTTTGGGTGCTAGAAGGCTTAGAGCCAAATCTGTAGCTCACTTTTGAGCACTCTCCTGCCTATGGCTGTGTTCTATATTCCACTCTTATCTTTTTCTTGCCCTGATTTCCTTTTTACTGATTTTATCCTCTTGTATGTCACATATTTGGGGAAACTTACTTAAATCATTTTTAAACTGTTTGAAAATAAGTGTTATTAATTCTCCCGAATGAATGTATAATGTAAATATTTTTAAAATTAAATAAGAGTTGCAATAGTTTGTAACACAAAACTATAGATCTCACATGGGAAGACAAAATATATGAACTATCTGAATTGGAAATCAGTATCTAGAAGCACTTAAATCCTTTTTGAATTAATGGGGGTATAAGCAGACCCGGAATCCCTAAGTGGTGCAAATAGCCAAGCGCTTGGCTATTAGCCAAAAGGTGAGTGGCTTCAAGCCAGAGATGCCTACATCGTACCAACTTGCCACATAAAGAGTTACCTACCCTCCTCCAGTGGAGAATAGAGCAAGCTGTAGGTTTCAAGGGTGTAACCAGCATCCTTTTCCAATGTGCCATTTGGAATATCAGTTTTGAAATACTGTTATCGGACAAAAGAAGTAATTGTGGAGATCTTTTCTGAGTGAACATCTTTGTGAATGATGTGGCTAACAACAGACTGGCAACCTCAGGGATCCTGCCGCTTCAAGATGATGACGTAGCTGCTAAAGTCCAGTGGGAATTCATCTCCACACCCATATACAGAGCTCTTGCTATCTGCCCAGCACTATGCTCAAAGAAGAAAATGTCAAATACACAGGTTTCAACCTATTTCACTTATCTTCTTAAGGTTTAGTGGTTTCAGTGGTTCCCAGCTTTGGCGGGGGGAAGGGCTCATGCTCTCTTAACAATGTGATAAGATCTATGGATTCTCTCAGAGAAGAGTATACACGTACAGAAATGCCTGTCTGTTACCTGCCCACCTCCTTGGTATATGGGCCCCAGGAAAACATACCATATCCTCACAATGTATGAGATGCCTAGTAGGACTAGTACTGAGTGCCCACCATCCGTCAGGCATTGCATTCACCCTGTCTCAGTTCTTACAACTCTACAAGGTAGAAGCTCTCATTATGCCCATTTTTCAATTGAAGATTGAAAGGATAAATCATCTGAGATGACACAGCTAGTAAGAAGTAGAGAAAGAATTGGAACCCAAGTACATCTGACTCCAGAGTTAGTTAACACATTGCTTAAAAGGATAATAAAGACAAAAGACCCTGGACCAGGAGTAAGTAGTGAGGCAAAGAAAAGAGAGAGCAGGAGACAGATCTGTGTCAGAGTTAAGCATGCCAGGCAGTGGAGCCAGCTGGACTCAGTGTGAATCTTGACTTGGGTCAAGTAACTTCTCTGTGCTTCATTGGCCCTAAGCATAAAATGGACATGATGATAGTTCTTGTGATTATTGAATAAAACTACAGCTTATGAAGTAGTCAGAACTGTGTCTGTATTTAAGTAATTCATAAATATGGTAGTTACTTCCAGAAAGCAGTGCCTCATGGATGTCTCTAAGCTGGAGGAAGAACAACACAGAGTCCAGATGGCCAGAGAGGCAAGCAGAGTATCAACTCAGTGCATCCAAGTTGCAGATTAATAGTAGTTACTCTTAGTGGTGGTATAGTGGTTAAGTGCTATCTATGTCTGCTAACCAAAAGGTGGGCAGTTCAAATCTACCAGGCGCTCTTTGGAAACCCTATGGGACAGTTCTACTCTGACCTATAAGGTTGCTATGAGTCTGAATCAACTCAAGAGCAATGGATTTGGTTTGGTTTTTAGTACTGTGTAACTTAGGACAATGAAGGATAAAAATTTTTTTTTTTTTTTTGGATTTGTAAGAGTTTAGTGGTGAGCTGCCAGAATGTGTCAGTATAGTGATGGAATTAAGGCAAAACATTGGGAAGTTAAGCAGGGAGTGTGTGAGTAGTGAGGAAACAAACAACGTTGATACAACTGCTAATTTTAAAAGTTTAACAGAGGAACCAGCTTTAGCATCACACTGCTTATCTCAATGGTTCATTAAATAAATCTGCGCGTCCAGCACCCCAGCGACCAACACTGGGAAAAGCTCATGTCCAAGGGAGACAGGAAAGTCTCATTCACACAAAAAACACACCACACAAGAAACACATCACACAAGATAAAAGTTGGGGCCAGGTGAGAGCAAGATCTCTGAGAACTCTGGACCCTGATTCTTTTTCACAAGCTTTATTTATATGCTTGACAGGTAGGAAGGCAACAGGGCAGCACACACTGCCAAAGATGGTCACGATCTTTGTAGGAAGTATTTGGATTGGTTACAGAACACACAGAAGTTTTGTCTTCAGACAAAGGACAGGAACATGCAAATAGTTTAACCTAAGTTAATTATCCTGCAAACAGTTTCAAGGAAATAGTTTAGCCTGAGTTTCAAATAGTTTAGCCTGGGCTTATTATTCTGCAAATAGTCTCAAGGCCCCAAGTAGAGGGGTTCAAACAAGGGGAGAGCGAAGAGGAAAAGAAGTCTAGGACACAGTAGCTTCCAGCCCACAGCATAAATCTTTGATATGTGTTCTTCCTATATTTGCAAGACAGAAATGTCTTTCAATGAGAATTATACTTTGACCTTTTAGAAGTCTTCTTGAGGTATCCAAGAAGGCTCAGTTTGTAAAAAAAAAACCTCCTTATGCCCTTCCCCAGCTAGTTAAACTCAAAGACATCTTTTCTTGGCTTCTAGAACAAATTCCAAGTGACAATAGAGATTGTCTTCTATGACTCTCCTCTTTTCTCTTTTTCCTCTGTGATGTCATGATTTCATTTCTGTTTCTAGTCTTGAACTAGTTTGTTTCTGATTCTGACTTGCACACTGTCGATCATTTGTTCCTCATTGGTGCCCGTAATGACTAGGAATCTGCTTTTATAGTCTAATCATTTTGTGATCTCTAGCAGGATGAGGGAAGTTTGTTGTGTCCTGTGAGATACAACAAAGAATCAAGCTAGTGATCTTTTTTGTTTGTCTGTTTATGAGCTCAAAACAACAAAGAGACAATTCATTCCCGCTGGAAAAGAGAACAGTTCTTTGAGATGTAGGCTGACTCTGCTGTAGGCTGTAAGCTAGAAGCTAGCAGTTGGGTCTAAAACAAATGAGAGCATGCTCAATGTGTTGGCAAAAGGACTGTACCAGTTACTTCTAATTATTGATACTCAAGGAATGGATTCATAGATGTAGGCTTTCAAGCTAATGCTGCTTAGACAGCTGTCAGTATCAGGCAACTGAGTTAACATTTCCAGAATTCATATTAGTCTAGAATAGTAAACAACTTAGGAAGCAATTTCGGTCCTGCAGGGGAAAGTGGACCTTCTCAGGAGACTATTTTATTTTGTTTATTTATTTTTTCTTCTTTTTTTTTTTATTATGACTGAGTGAAAATGTACATTCCCATATAAATTTACCCACCTATATGCAGCTTCCACTGCTCTCCCTGTCTGGTGACAGCACACTATTCCTCTCTGCTCCATACATGTCTCATCCTCCCAACAGTCTCCTTTTCCCTCCTCTCCACCCACTCTCCTTCCTCCAGCCAGAGGTCAGCAGGATGATATCCTATAGATGTATAGAACCATAAAGTGCTTCCAATATATGGTCACTCTGCATTGCCAAGTCCAATCCATTCGTGTCCGAAGAGTGGACCCTCATTATGATTTATGGGCAAGGGCAGCATCAGGGCCAGGGGTCATGCTCACAGGGAACCCCAAAACCGCTGGACCATCAATTGTGGTCTTTTAGTGGACATCTCAGGTACACCCCTTTTCATTCTTGTGTTGCCAAGTGAGACTCAACTTTGTGAGTTACATCGCAACTGTCACAGGTGGTGGCCGGGCACCATCCGGTCCTGCTGGTCCCAAGTCAACATAGGCACCCACTCATATGGGTCTCTCTGTCTTCTGAGTTCTTTCCTCCGTGTCGTTTGGTCCTCAGAGAGCATCCTTTCCTGCTGAGTTGGGACCATTAGCTGTGCCCTAGGGTGGCAACTAGGCAGCTTTTAAGACCCCAGACGTCACTCACCACTGTGGGTGCAGAGAGCCCTCTTAGCAATGCGCTAGTTGTGCCAATTGGCCTCGATTTTGCCTAAGAGCATGGTCCTCAGGAGACTAGTTGTCTAACTAAGAGGGGGAGGGCTGCGGGAATGGTGCTGGCATCTAGTGAGCAGAGGCTGTGGGTGCTTCCAAACATCCTAAAATACACATGACAGCCCACCCTCGAAAGAATGACCTGACTCAAAACGTTAGTAGTGCTGGGGTTCAGAAATTCTTCGTTTGGCTATTATCTAGGAAATTTTCAACTCCATAAATGTTACCGTTAATTTGTAAAAGTGCAAATTATTTTTGACCAGTAGCAATTCAAAGAATTTATTCTAAAGAAATGCAATGCTTTAAGTCTTTTAGAAAGGGAACCCCGGGGTTATCATACTCCTGTTGTTGCTGTTAGTTTAATAATGACATAAATAAGTTTTTAATCTATGTTTAATCTAAAAAAGTCTAACAAAACTGATACATCACTGGATCCTCCCCCCCCCCCGAAAAAGAAGGCTATCAACAACCAGAGTAATTTGCACATTTTGGAGGATGAGGAAGAATCTGAGCAGAAAAGAGGGTAAAGATAAGGTAAATAGAACTCCATGTACAGGTCAAGGACTCAGCCTGGGGAACCTGACAGTTATCTCTTCTCTGAGCTGCAAGAGAAATGAGACAGTGGGTATATGGAGGGAAATTGAGCAGTAACATGAACAGTGCAGCTTTTGAGGCTCTTGTGTTTCATACATCACCATGCTTTCCCTTCAGAATCTGGGAATGAACATGACAGAAATATCAGCTCTGGTCAGAAGCCAGGGGAGAACTTTTGCACCTGAGTGGTTCAAGGGGGACCACACTTTATATCTCCCCAGTCTGTGGATGCTGGCGCATACAAGCAAGCCATACTCCAACAGCCTTATGCCAAAGAGAAGACCTGGCTGGGACAATATAGGGTAAAATATGTCAACAATTAACAGAGGACTTTTCCAGCACAATTGTGGATACCCGAACCGATTATTCAGCTCACTTTTTGTTTTGCCTTAAATAGAAAACAAAACACAAAGGGCTGGTCTTGTCAAGTTCATTTAAAGAACTTTTCTACTAGAGGTTAAAGATAACTACACGATTTATCAAGGTATCAGTAGTAGAGAGAAAAGATCTGAGCTTTCTGATAAGGGCCACAAAATTAAATTACAAACACTATTAGGGGTAAGATGGAGTGGATATAACACATCTCCTTTCACAGACCTCCTGAAATTCAGACACTGTTGTTAACTGCTATCAAGTCTGCACTGATTCTTGGCAGATTCCATACACAACAAAACAAAACACTGCCTAGTCCTGTGCCATCACCATGATCAATGACAGACCAGACCATTATGTTTCATAGGATTTTCATTGGGTGATTTTCAGATGTGGGTCACCAGACCTTTCTTCCTAGTCTTAGTCTAGAACTCCATTAAAACCTGTTCAGCACCCTAACAACATGCAAGTCTCCACTGGCAGAGCAATAGTGGCTGCATGTTAGGTGCATTGGCTAAGAACCCCTAGGTCTCCTGCATGAAGGATGAAAATTCTACCCCTGAATCATCAATGCCCGCATTTCAGAGACTGCTTAGATCTTGAAATCTGTAAACACAGACCTTGAAATCTGTGAAGACCTCTTTAATCTTGAAATTTGTGAACACATTTATAATCTTCCAATGAAGGTACACAACTTTTCCAACAGCAGATGCTTATTGATAGAACTGAGACTAGAATTTATGCCTTTATTTGACTTACTCACATAGGAAGAAAATATATCATATTATGAGACAGCACACCTGATACAGGTCTCTAAAGGGATTCAGAAAAACGCTTACAGTCCATGCATGATTCACAACAAGGATGTTTTAAAGATACAATTTAGACTTATTGTTATGTGCCATCAAATCAGCTCTGACTCATGGTGACCTCTTGACGAAATGAAATACTGCCATCTTCATCAGTAGTGTTATGTTTGAGTCTGTTGTTTTGGCTATTGCATCAGCTCATCTCCGTGAGGATTTCTCTCATTTTTGCGGATTAATTTAGACTTTATCAAAAGATGTTAAAATAGTAACAAAAGTACAGCACAAGGGGACTTTAGGTCTTGAAACCCATGGCTAACACCACATTTTCTGTAATAATCACTGCTGTTGTATAATACCTGCTTCAACAGTGGAAGGCCCCTGTTAGCACTGAATCAATTCTCAGCAGAGTAGAACTGCTCCACGTGGTTTCAAGACTGCAGTCTTGACAGAAACAGGCTACCACATCTTTCTTCCACAGAGCAGCTAGAGAATTCTAACTGTCAGCCTTTCAGTTAGCCACCAAGTGCTTCACCACGGTGACACCTGAGCTCCTTTCAATGGGAGGCTAGCTGGAACCACTTCCATAGCTTTTTTCTTTTCCTGTACAGATCATTTGTCTTCTTAAAATGGGATGGTGCATACATAATATAGCAGTTCTAGTGTAAGAAGACATTGGTAACTTAATTCATTACCACCTCTTTGTAGGCCTAGGAAGCAGATTTTAACCCAGAATAAAGAACTTTCTCTTTAAAACGAATTCAAACTTAAGGGCAGAGTCCTAAACACAGTCAAACAACTCACAGGGTTGGTTTACTGGGTTAAAGGGCTTGGGACCATAGTCTTTTGGGACAACTCAGTCAATTGGCATAACACAGTTCACAAAGACAATGTTCTACATCCTAGTTTGGTGAGTTGCATCTGAGGTCTTAAAAGCTTGCAAGTGGCCATCTAAGACACAACTATTGGTCACTTCCTAGCAAAAGAGAATGAAGGAAACCAAAGACTCAAAGAACAAACTAGTCCACAGGACTAATAGCACACATGAACCACAGACTCTTCTGGCCTGAGATCAGAAGAACTAGATGGTACCCAGCCACCGCTACAAACCATCTGACAAGGGACATGACAGAAGGTCTTGGGCAGAATGAGAGGAAAACTGTAGAACAAAACTTAAGTTTCTTAAAGATAAACAGGCTTACTGGGCCGCAAGATTATTGCCCCAAGGTGCCCTTTAACTTGGAACTGCAATTACTCCCAGAGGCTTCATTTTAGACAAGTGATAGACGGGCTTATAAAATAAACATTAACACCCGTGAAGAAATGTGCTATCTTAAACAATCAGCTACACAGGTCCAAATGGTCAACATTTACCCCAAAGCAGAGATGGAAGGCAAGGAGAGGTAGGAAAGCTAGATAAATGAAAACAGAACAAAGAGAACGGAAACAAGGAGAATGCGGACACATTGCGAAAACTGTAACCAACGTCATGTAACAATTTGTACAAAAACTGTTAAACAGGAACCTAACTTACTATGTAACTTTTTCCTAAAACACAATAAAATATTAGAAAGAAAGAAATGAGGTTGGCTGCCATACTAGGTAGACTGGAGTCACTGGGTGGTATAAACAGATCATGTGCTCGGCTGCTAACCAAAAAAGTTGGAGATTTGAATCCACCCAGAAGCACTATAGAAGAAAGTTCTGATAATCTACTTCAAAACAAAAACGCAATGAGTAGGTGTTGACTCCACGATCACCAGTTACCGAGCAGAAACTGAATGAGCTTTGTTGGGGATTCAGGCTTCAGAGGAGGCCAGGATTAGACCCATGGTATAATTTAGCTGCTCAGATCAAACGCTCTGCGGTCAAGTGAGACCTCACCACTTACTCCCACTGTGACCTTAGTCTAGCTATGTACCTCTATAAGCCTTGATTTTCAGAACTGAAGAATATAAGCAATAACAATGCCCACAAATGCTGCAACTCTCTAGGACAAAGTGGAACTGCCCACAGTGCTTCTAACACTGATTTTTTACCGAAGCACACTGTTACATCTTCCTCCAGTGGAGCAGCTGGTAGGCTCAAACCACCTCCCTTTCATTTAGCAGCCTAGCACTTAATGATTTCACCACCAATGTTCCTCCTATGAATTCCAATTAATTTTAATTTTGTGCCTTAAAACAAACAATGGAAGTTTTTTGTCAAAGGGAACCTGATCGGCAAAGCTTGAACAGGTAAAATAGACGGAGAGTTTCCTCTAGAAACATAGGGAAGTCTGCATGAGGGTTTCACCTCCTGCTCCTCTCGTTTGGATAAGAGTAATAGTTCATGTGAGCATTTCCTACTTGGTTAGTGTATTAGACTGGGTAAGTAACCACCAGTCTCTGTGATAGATATATTCCAAAATCTCAGTATGTGAAAACAATAGAAGTTTATTTCTCACACAAAGAGGGGCCTGTCTTCCCAGCAGTGAGTCAGAGATCCATGATCCTTTCGTCTTGTAACATAGCCATGACCACAATGGCAGTGAGCAAGGGACAGAAGAAGCACCAGCTCTTAAATTAACAGGCTTGGCCAGTTAATTTAGTCCCTTGACTATCACTTTCGCTCACAGTCAGTTGGCCAGATCTAGTCGTATGGTCTCAACCCGACTAAAAAGGATGCTGCAAAATGTAGCAGCACACATAAGTATCACTGAGCACTATGTCTGCCAAAGTCAGTAATTGGGATCTTCAAATACAGGTCTTTCCTCATGTCTGAGATTCTGCTGAACACATTGTTCCATCTAGAGCACACTCTTCTGTTGTCACATGGGCAAGCTTCAGCTTGTCCTTAAAATCAGTTTAAACATTCCACCTTTGTGACCACCGCAAGACTTTCACAGGAAACACTAAGTGATTCTTCTTCTGGACTCTTTTTAAGCACACTTGCATTTGAGGAATCATCATATTGAATCACAGTTGTTCGGCTCTCCCTAGCAGACTATGACGTCTTTGAGGCAGAAGCCAAACACATTCATTCAGCAAACATTGACTGAGCTCCTCCTGCCTGCCTAGCACCAACGTAGGGATGAAGGTTATAACATGAGCAAATTGTGACCTCAGGAGCTTGCTTTATGGTATAGAAGACGGGGGGAGGGGGGCGGAAAGCAAGGGGAAAATAAATAGAATGAATTCTGGTATTAAAGAAAACAAATTGAGAAGAAAGGCTTCTCCAAAAAGATGTCATTTCAGAAGGAATTGAATGATGCCAAAATGTCGAGGAAATGTGACAAGCAGAGGGGATGGGAATTGACAGGACTGAGGGGAAACAGATCAGCAGAGTGTCTGGGTGAAGGAGAAACAGGTAAGATCAGATTCTGATCTGGCTAGATAGTGAAGTCTTTGAGGGCAGGAAGCCAACAGGCCCACTTAATTCCTCTGTTCTCCGCAACTTCATCTAAAAAGTCTAACCCTGTAGCTATACCAGAGTTGTCAACGTAAATCACTACCTTACATCTTACAGTATATTAAAATACTCTAAATTGTCCTATTACTGTAAAGGTAAAGGCAGAAAGGAGGAAGCAGTAAAAAGGCCAAAAGGGGGGAAAGACAAATTGTAAAAAATTTTCAACTAAAGTTTTTAAAGAGCTATATTTTCCTGGATGGTAATACAACCAATTAACATGTATCCAGGTACAGCTAACTATATGATCAATATAACCACATTTTCAGAGTTAGACCAAATTACGCAATGATATGCTGTAGAAACCAATTATATCATAACACATTCATTGATAGCTAGGCCAGGAATTTGAAAGTATGTGGCAAAGATGTTCATTTTATTGAGCTCTACCTTTGGAAAACTATTTTTGAGAACTTCTTCCTTTTTTGTATTCTGGATTATGAAAATGCAGAAGACATTATTTCAAAATTACTAGTCATTGTGAATTTCCTTTCTTAATAAATGCAATTTCTTAGTAATAGGGTCAGAATTAAGGAGGCATTTTTGGAGGTTTGGAATCATGGAATTTAGAGCTGAAAGAAATTTTAGAAGTTTCCTCTTCACTGTACTGAAGCCCCTTCATAAAACACCTGATAAGAATCCAGTATACCCCAAAGAACAGTGGTCAGTATTTGATCAGTTCTCTACTTTTCAAATAATAATTCTACTTGTTAGTGCTTGATTACTTTAGCGACTAAAGAACACCTGACCTAAGCCATGGTCTTTTCAATCAACTCATGCATTTGAATGCTGAACAATGAAAAAGGAAGGCAAAATGCACTGGAATTGCAGCATTCACAAAGAATGCTGCCTATGGACTATCAGAAGAACTAACAAATGAGTCTTAGAAGAAATACAACCAGAATACTCCTTAGGAACAAGCATGGCAAGACTTAATCTTGCTTGCATTGGACATGTCCTCAGGAAACACCAGTTGCTAGAGGATATCATATTTGGTGAAGGATCAGTGAAAAGGAGGGAAGCCCTCAGTGATGTGGGCTGACACAATAACCTCAACAATAGGTTCAAACATACTAAAAGTCACGGCAATGGCAAAGAACTGGGCTACATTTTGTCCTGTTATATATAAGGTCAAAGCTGACTCAACAGGAACTAATAACTTTTTTTTTTGTAAAGTTCATAGTTTACCTAACTGTAACTCCACCTGTTGATTCTGGTTTCATATTCTAGAATCTGAAACAACATTGAAGAAGTCCACTCTTTTTTATTACCTTATAGCCTTTCGACTATTCGAAGAGAATTGTATCCCATTATTAAATTTCTTATAGGCTTAGAAGTGGTTTGAAGAATCACCTACTCCAGCTCTGTCTCAGTCATCTAGTGCTCTGTAATATCACAAGTATTATAGAAATACCACAGTAGAAGGCTTTAGCAAACAGAAATTTATTCTGTCACAGACCAGCAGGCTGCCTGTCCAAATTCAAAGTGTCAGCTCTAGGGGAAGATTTTTTGCTCTGTAGTTTCTGTATGAAGGTCCTCATCGTCAGTTTTCTCTTGGTCTGTGTCATGGATTGAACAGTGTTTCCCCAAAAATATGTGTAGCCATTTGGCTGAGCCATGATTTCTAATATTTTATGATTGCCCTCCATTTTGTGATGTTCTTGAGCTGTGTGTTAAAGGGGATTAGGGTGGGACTGTAAATCCCTTCATAGGATCACCTCCCTGCTCCACTGTAAAGAAAGTTTCCCTGGACTGTGGCTTGTACCACCATTTATCCTTTCATCCTACAAGAGATAAAAGGAAAGGGAAGCAAGCAGAGTTAGGAACCTTATACCATCAAGAAAGCAGCACCAGGAGTACAGTGCATCCTTCAGATCCGAGGTTCCTGCACCAAGATGCTCCTTGACCAAAGACTGATATAACACAAGGATCTTCCTTCAGAGCCGACAAGCAGGAAAAGCTTTGCCTTGGAGCAAACATCCTGAATTTGGACTTGTAGTCTACTGGGCTGTGTAAGAGTTAACTTTTCTTTGTTAAAGCTATCCACTCGTGCTATTTCTGTTAGAGCAGCACCAGGTAACTGCAACTGTCTGGGAGCGTCTCACCTCAGGAACCAGGTCCAAAGATGCTCCCTGTTCCTACTGGTGCTTTTTTGGTGGTATTAGGTCCCTATGTCTCTCTGCTGTCTTCTCTTCTTTATATCTCAAAGAGATTGGCTTAAGATACTATCTAATCTTGTAGACATCATCAGTATAACTGCCACTAATCCATCTTATAAAATCACAGTGATAGAATTTACAACACATAAGAAAATTCCATTAAATGACAAAATGGTGGACAATCCCACAATATGGGAATCACGACCCAGCAGAATCGATACACACACTTTGTGGTGTGAGGGATGGGCATAATTCAGTCTATCACAAGCCTTTTATTTTGGTAGTGAGAAAACTGAACCTCAGATGCCGAGTCACGCTTCCTTAATTCCTAACCACGCTTTCTCCTCTCTCCCCTCAGTCTCATTTCTTCCTATTTCAAAAGACTAGTCCTTGGTAGGGAGTGTGTACTTTTCTATCCATTGCTTTTTTTCTCCCCAAATTTATGTATATATTTCTGGGTTTTTAAGTGAAAAGCTAAATGCATGCATGTATTTTAAACATTAAAAAGTTTTTTTAATGACTGCCCTGACAGAGAATACAACATAGAATCCCTGACATAGCAGGGGAAACATGGGTGTTCAGAACTCAAATTCTGTTAAAAAGACCAGACTTGATGGCCCCCAGACTAGAGGGTCCACAGAAGACATGGCCCCCAGACTCTATTAGCCCTGAACAGAAACCCATTCCTGCGGCCGACTCATCAGACAAAAGTTGGATTGGACTGTAAGACATAAAATGATACCAGTGAAGAGTGTACTTCTTGGTTTAAGTACCTACATGAGGCTAACTGAGCAGCTGCTGTCCAGAGACAAGATGAGAGGGCAGAGGAACAGGAGTTGGTTATATGGACATGGGAAATACAGAGTGAAAGGGAGGAGTGTGCTGTCACAGTATGTAGAAAGCAGCTAGGGTCACATAACAAAGTGTAAGTTTTTGTATGAGAAACTGCCTTGATTTGTAAACTTTCACTTAAAGCACAATAATTTTTTTTTTTAAGTTTCTTTAATTTAACTTAAGTCTCTAACTTCTTTATGATATGCAGTGGTACAGTTCTACTCTGTCCTATAGGGTGACTATGACTTGGAATTGTCTTGACAACAATGAGTTTGGTTTACTTGTTTGTTTTTTGTATGAGATGCTTTCAGACAGCTCACTTCTTTGGACACCCTCTGTTAATGTTCTCTGGTTTGCCACTTTCCCTGGATCTTAAAATGTGGATCCCAGACTCAACCTGTTATTGTTGTTAGGTGCCATCAAGTCATGCTGTTGTTGTTGTTAGGTGCTATTGAGTCCGTTCTGGCAGTTCCATTCTGACGCTATGTCTTAGCCACCTGGTACTGCGCTAACAGAAAATATAAGGAGTCGAAGGCTTCACAAGGAGAAGCTTTTATTGTCACAGTCCGGTACACCGCAAATCCATTAACAAGTTACAAGTCCATTGTGTAGGAGAAATCATCACAGCCCGGTAGGATAAGTCCAAATCCAGTGACAGTGTCTCAGCACAGGAAACTCAGGTCCAAAGGACGCACTGTGCTCTCGGTGCTTCTCTCTCAGGGCCATGAGGTTCCCAGCTTCCTCACCTCTCTTCTCTCCCTTATATTCCACAAGCTTGTAGCTTGAGACCTGCCTCAGTAACACAACTGTTACCCATTCTCCATCATCAGTCTCACAGACACAGGATTCACAAAACATGGGATGAAGGACACCATATTGGACTCACAGCCAAATCAACACATACATTTTTGGGGGGACACAATTCAATCCATGACACCCTATAAGTCAGACTAGAATTGCCCTCATAGAGTTTCCAAGGAGCACGTGGTGTATTCAAACTGCCAAAATCTTGGTTAGCAGGCATAGAGCTTCATCACTATACCACCAGCTTTCATAACAGCGCTATGTACAACAGAATGAAACACTGCCTGTTCCTGAGCCATGCCCCAAATTATTGTTATGCTTAAGCCCATCGTTACAGATATTATGTCAATCCATCTCATTAAAGGTCTTCCTCTTCCTCGTTGGCCCTCTATTTTATCAAGTGTCGTGGACTGAATTGTGGTCTCCAAAAAATGTGTGTGATGGTCTGGCTGGAACATGATTTCTGGCATTGTGTGAAGTTTCTCAGTGTTGTAAATCCTGCCTCTATGGTGTTAATTAGGGTGGATGGGCAGCAGTTGTGCTCGTGCAACAGGACTCGGTGTAAGATTGCTTTGTACCTTGAGGCAGTCTCTTCAAATGTAAAGGAAAGAAGCTGGTAGAGAGATTTGAGAAACTCATAGCATCAAGAAGGCAGCATTGGGGAGCAGTTCATGTCCTTCAGACCTGAGGTTACTGTGCCAAGATGCTCTCAGACCAAAGGCTAATGCAACACAAGGATCTCCTTCCAGAACAGACAGAGAGTGCATTCTTCTGGAGCCAGCCCCCTAAATTTGAACTTCTAGCCTACTGGACTGTGTGAGAATAAACTTTTCTTTTTTAAAGCCATTCACTCTTGGTATTTCTGCTACAACAGTACCAGATAACTAAGACACCAAGCATGTTGTCCTTCTTCAAGGAATAGACCCTCTTGACAACATGTCCAAAGTATGTAAGTCATCCTTGTTTCTAAGGAGCACTCTGGTTGTATTTCATTGAAGACAGAGCTGTTCATTCTTTGGAAGACCATGGTATATTCAGTATTCTTTTCCAACACCACAATTCAAAGGCATCAATAATTCTTCTGTCTTCCTTACTCACTGTCCAGCCTTTGCATGCCTATGATATGATTAAAAATACTATGGCTTCAGGCAGCCCTTAGCTGGTCTTCAAGGTAACATCTTTGCCTTTCAATACTTTACAAGGTCTTTTGCAAAAAATCTGCCCAATACAATACATCTTTTGACTTCTTTTTTCTTTTTTTTAAATTAATGTATTTATTTCTTTATTATTATCATGATTGAATGAAAATGTACCTTCCCATATAAATTTGCATGCCCACCTATATGCAGCTTCCACTGCTCTCCTTGCCCGGTGACAGCACACTCTTCCTCTCTGTTCCATGCATGTCCTATCCTCCCAACAATCTCCTATCCCCTCCTCTCCACCCACTTCCCTTCCTCCAGTAAGGGGTCAGCCAGATGACATCATATAGATGCATAGAACCATGAAGTGCACACACAATGTGGTCACTCAAGTCGCCAAGTCCAATCCATTGCTATCTGAAGAGTTGAACCTCATTATGATTTATGGACAGTGGCAGCATCAGGGTCAGTGGCCATGCTCCCAGGGGAATCCCGAAGCCCCAGGACCACCAACTGCAGTCTTTTAGTGGAGATCTTAGGGAGCACCCCTTTTTATTCTTGTGATGCCAGTGGAACTCAACTTTGTGAGCTCCATCATGGCCATCACTGGTGGTGGCCAGGCACCATCCAGTTCTTCTAGTCACAAGCCGATGTAGTCACCCACTCACATGGGTGTCCCTGTCTTCTGGGTTCTCTTTCTCACATGTCGTTTTGGAGCTTGGTGATCATCCGTTCCTGTTGAATTGGGACCATTTGTTGTACCCTCAGAGGGCAGCCTGGCAGCTTTTAAGACCCCAGATGCCATTCTCCAATGCAGGGTGCAAACGGCCCTCTTAGTAAAATGCTAGTTGTGCCAACTGGCCTCGATTTCCCCTGACAGCATGGTCCCCAGCCCCCGACACCAACTACTCTGTCCTTGCAATATTGGGTTAAGATGGGAGAAGTACTCATGTTATGTTGAAGTCTAGTTAATATTGATCTTCTTTTTAATGTGTGCTGTCACAGATTTTACCCAACCAAGTTTCTATCAACTGTCTAATCTTTGCCCTCCCTCCCTCCCCACCCCTGCAGCCACCAAAGAGTCTTTTCTTCTATCATGAGTCTGTTTCTAAGTTCTTATTGCAGGGGTCTCATACAATATTTGTTCTTTTGTTGCTGACAACTTTCACTCAACATAATGTCCTCCAACTGAAACCAGGTTAGGAGATGTTTCCTGAAATCATCTTTGTTCTTTGTCATTGCATAGTGTTCCATTGAGTATATATACCATAGTTTACCTATCCATTCCTCTGTCGTTGGGCATCTGGGTTGATTTCATCTTTTTGCTGTTGTGGACTGCGCTGCAACGAACATTCGTGTGTACGTATCTGTTGGTGTGAATGGCCTTGATTCTGTAGAATATATTCCAAGCATTGGAATTACAGGGTCAAATGGTATATCTAGATCCAGCTTTTTGAGGAAGCACCAGATTGCTTTGCAAAGAGGTTGCACCAGTTTGCAACCCCACCAACAGTGTAGGAGAGTTCCAATTTCTCCACAGCCTCTCCAGCATTTGTCATTTTGTGTTTTTTGGATCACTGCCAACCTTGGTGGGGTGAGATGGTATCTCATTGTAGTTTTGATTTGAATTTCTTTAATAGCTAATGATCGTGAGCATGTCCGCGTGTGTTTTTTGGCTGCCTGGATCTCCTCTTTAGAGAAGTCTGTCCATCTCTTTTGCCCATCGCTTAATTGGATGATTTATCTTTTTCTTATTGACCTTTTGTAGTACCTTATAGATTATGGTGATTAGGCGTCAAGCTGACATAGAGTTGCCAAATATTTTTTTCCATTCTGTAGATGGCCCTTTAACTCTTGTGATAAAGTCTTTGGATGAGCGAAAGTGTTTGGTTCTTAACAGTTCCCATTTATCTATTTTCTCTTCTGTTGTTTGTTTGACAGATTTTGAAGTCTGTCTACATTGTGTATTAAAACTTCCATTGTTGTTCCTACTTTTTCTTGGATGAGCTTTATTGTTTTAGATTTGATATTTAGGTCTTTTATCCAGTTTGAATTGGTTTTTGTATAAGGTGTAAGATATGGATCTTGTTTCAATTTACTTATGTTTATCTTGTATCCTGAGAATTTGCTGAACTTTTGTATCAGTTTGAGTAGTTCACTTATGGATTCTTTAGGATTCTCTGAGTACACAATCATATTATCTGCAAATAGGGAAATTTTTACTTCTGTGTTGATGCAGATGCCCTTAATTTCTTGGTCTTGTCTAATTGCTCTGGCTAGAACTTCTACTACAATGCTGAATAGGAGAGATGAGAGTGGACATCCTTATCTAGTTCCTGTTCTTGAGGGGAACTATTTCTGTCTCCACTCAGGATGATGTAGGCAGTTGGCTTTGTATAAGTGGCCCTTATTGCATTGAGGAATTGGCTGTCTTCCTATTTTGCTGAGAATTTTTAGCAAGAATGGGCATTGGACTTTATCAAATGCCTTTTCTGCATCAATAGACAAAATCAGGTGATTCTTGTCTTTTGTGTTATTTATGTGCTTGATCACATTGGTTGTTTTTCTGATGTTGAACCACTCTTGCCTCTGATATGAATCCAACTTGGTCATGATGGATTATATTTTTGATATGTTGTTGTATTTTATTGGCAAGAATTTTGTTGAAGAGTTTTGCATCTAGATTCATGGATGATATTGGTCTGTAGTTCTCCTTTTCTGTTAGGTCTTTCACTGGCTTTGGTATCAGGATTATGCTGGCTTCACAGAATGAATTTGGAAGTATTACATCCCTTTCTATACTGTGAAATAGTCTCAGTAGTATTGGAGGTAAATCTTCTCTAAAAGCTTGGTAGAATTCTGTGGTGAAGCCATCTGGGACAGGGCTTTTTTTTTGGTTGGTAGTTTTTTGACAACTTTTTCAATCTCTTCCTTTGTGATGGGCTTATTAAGTTGTTCTGCTTCACCTTGTGATAATTTTGGAAGGTGATATGAGTCAAGAAATTTGTCCATTTCCTCTAGATTTTCAAATTTGTTAGAGTACAGTCTTTTGTAGTATTCCATTATGATATTTTTTATTTCTGTCGTATCTGTTGTGACAACTCCCCTCTCATTTCTTATTTGGGTTATTTGTTTCCTTTCCTGTTTTTGTTTAGTAAGTTTAGCCAGTGGTTTGTCAATTTTGTTGATATTTTCCTAAAATCAGCTTTTGGTCTTTTCAGTTTTTTCAGTTGTTCTTCTATTCTCTAACCGTTTAGTTCTCCTCTACTCTTTAAGATCTGTTTTCTTCTGGTGCCTGAGGGGTTCCTTTGTTGTTGTTCTCTCTCTACTTGTTCAAGCGGTCGGGTTAGTTCTTTGGTTTGGTTTCTTTCTTTCTTCCAGATGTGTTCACTTATGGAGACAAACTGACCTCTGAGTACTGCTTTGGCTGTATCCCATAGATTCTGTAGGAAGTGTCTTCATTCTCATTGGAATCCATAAATTTCTTTATTTCATCCTTGACTTCTTCTATAAGCCATGGGTTTTTGAGCAAGATGTTCTTCAGTTTCCATAAGTTCCACTTTCTATGTTTCTTCTGCCATTGATTTTGACTTCTTTGGCTTTATGATCCAAGAAGATGCTTTGTGTTAATTCAGTGGTATGGATTTTGTTGAGAACTGCATTATTTCCTAACACGTGGTCTTTTTGGGATAATGTTCCATGCACATTGGAGAAGGTATAGTTGTCCCCTGATGGATAGAAAGTTCTGTATATGTCGATGAGGCCTAGTTGTTTAATTGTGGCAATAAGATCTCCTGTGTCTTTATTGCCATGAGTCGGATCCGACTCAACGGCACTTGGCTTGGCTTGGTGTCTTTATTGAGCTTTTTTCTATATGATCTGTCCACTATTGAGAGTAGAATATTGAAGTCTCCCACTATTATTGTAGAGTGATCTATCTCATTTTTGAGTGTAGTCAGTGTTTCTTCAATGTATTTAGGTTCTCTAATACTAGGTGCAAAAATATTTAATATTGTTAAGTTCCACTTGTGTATTGAACCTTTCAGCAGTAGTGTCCATCCTTGTCCATGATGGTGGATTTTACATTAAAATCTATTTTATCTGAGATTAGAATTGCCACTTTTGCTCTTCTTTGTGTATTGTTAGCTTGATATATATTTTTCCATCCTTTAATTTTCAGTTTGTTTCTATCTTTAATTCTAGAGTAAGTTTCCTGTAGGCAAGCTATGGATGGGTCATTTCTTTGATCCAAGAAATCGCTTGATGTCTCTTTACTTGAGTGTTAAGTCCATTCATACTGAATGTAACTATTGATAGATATGTGTTCCATGCTACCACTGTGATGTTTTTATTTTTGTGTTGATGTTTTCTTTGTTGTCCTTATTAATGTGTTCTAGGACATTCTTCTTTGTAAGCCGATGTTTCACCTTTTTCAGGGTTGGTTTTGTGGTTATTGAGACTTCTGTATTACACTTCTTGATTTGATATGTTGCATCTTTATTGTGCTTTACAGCTTAATAAAATATATATAAACCCAATTTTAATTACTACCATTCTTATCAACTTCCTCTCCATCTGGAAGGACTATATCAACTGTAGTACATCCCTCTTTTTAATATGATGACATCATAGTTTTCAAGATATGATCACTGGGTTATTTCTTTCACTATTATAGCTTTGAGTTTGGAGCCTTCCCCAACTGAGTAGGATTCTGGGTCCTGTGCCCTGTATTTGCTTTTAGAGTGTAAAGTTAGTGATTTTGTTCTTCTAAGCTGAGAGATTCTTTCAGTATTTCTTGTAGCTTTGGTTTGGTTTTTACAACATCTCTGAGTTTCTCTTCATCTGCTAATGTCTTCATTTCATTTACATATTTGAAAGATAGTTTTGCAGGATATATAATTCTTGGTTGGAAGTTCTTCTCCTTCAAGGCTTTGAATGTATCATGTCACTGTCTCTGTGCCAGCATTGTTTCTGCTGAGAAATCTGATGAAGACCTACAGGGTTTCCCACTGAATGTTAGCTTTGCTTTGAGTCTTGCTGCCTTTAAGAGTTTCTGCTTATGCTTCATTTTGTTAAGCTTGATTATAATATGTCTTGGAGCCTTTCTTTTGAGATGTATACTGAGTGGCATTTGATATACATCTTGGATATCTATATTCTCTTCTTTCATAATTTCTGGGAAGTTTTCTGTCAGCAGCTCTGCAACTATACTCTCTGTGTTCTCAGGTGTCTCACCCTGTTCAGGAACTCCAGTTAATCACAGATTGTTCCTCTTAATAGAGCTCCACATGCTTCCTAATGCTTCTTCCTGTTTTTTATTTCTTTTTCCTGATTTCTCCTTGTAGATGCTGGAATCAGTAGCTCTGTCTTCCAAATCACAAAGTCTGTTTTCCATTTGTTCTATTCTGTTTTCTTGGCTTTGAAGTGAAGTTTCTCTCTCTTTGATTTTGTTCTTGGTCTGTTGGATTTCAGAATACTAGTGTTCTACCAGATCAAACAGCTTGCTTAATTTTTCATTTTGCTCTGCTGCATTTTGTGTAAGGTCTAAGAGGGCTCTATACATAATCCTTTTTTTTTATTATTAAATAAAAAAATGAAGTGTACATACTCTGTGCTTACAAATTGGGTTAAGAGAGGAGGAGTACACAGGTTGTGTCGAAGTCCCATTAATATTGATCTTCTTACTAATGTGAATTGTGACCAATTTCACCCTACCAAATTTCTAACAATTATCTGATCTAAACCCTTGCCCCTTGCCTTCCCGCCCACCCACCTTCCCCACCCTTGTAGCCATCAAAGAGTCTTTTTTATTATGTATGAGTATGCTTTTAAGTTTTTATCATAGGGGTCTCATATAATAATTGTCCTTCTGTCGCTGACTAGTTTCATTCAATATAATTTCCTCCAGTTGAGACCAAATTGTGAGATGTTTCCTGCTATCATCGTTGTTCCTTATCAGTGTATAGTACTCCATGGAGTATATATACCAAAGTTTACTTATCCATTCTTCTGTTGTTGGGCATCTGGATTGATTCCAACTTTTTGCTATCATGGACTGTGCTGCAATGAACATTCATGTGCATGTAGCAGTCGGTGCAAATGGCCTTGATTTTGTAGGATATATTCCGAGCAGAGAAATAACTGAGTCAAATGGTATATCTATATTCATTATTTTAAGGTAACGACAAATTGCTTTCCAAAGAGATTGCACCATTCTGCAATCCCACCAATAGTGAAGGAGAGTTCCAATCTCTCCACACCCTCTCCAACATTTATTGTTTTGCATTTTTTGGATCACGGCCAATCTTGTTGGGGTGAGGTGGTATCTCATTGTCGTTTTGATTTGAATTTCTTTAATAATTAATTATCGTGAGCATGTCTGCATGTGTTTTTTGACTGCCTGGATCTCCTCTTTAGAGAAGTGTCTGTCCATCTCCTTTGCCCATCGTTTAATTGGATGACTTGTCTCTTTCTTATTGATATTTTGTAGAACCTTATAGATTACAGAGATCAGGCGTCAGTCTGACATACAGTTGCCAGATATTTTTTCCCATTCTGTAGGTGGTCTTTTAATTCTTTGGATGAAGTCTTTGGACAGAAGTGTTTGATTCTTACTAATTCCCATTTATCTATTTTTTCTTCTGATGAATGTGTTTTGTTTGTCAGATTTTGAAGTCTGTCTATATCGCATATTAAAACGTCCATTGTTGATTCTATCTTATCTTGGATGAGCTTTATCATTTTAGCTTTTATATTCAGGTCTTTTATCCAATTTGAGTTGATTTTTGTATAAGATGTGAGATGTGGGTCTTGTTTCAATTTTTTGCAGATGGATATCCAATTATGCCAGCACCATTTGTTAAAGAGACTGTTCTTACCGCAGTTCAAAATCTTAGGACCTTTGTCAAATATCAGCTGTTCATAAGAGGATGATGCATCTCTGGGGTCTCTACTTTGTTCCATTGATCTATATTTCTCCTTTTGTACCAATACCAGGCTGTTTTGACTACTGTGGCAGTGTAATAGGTTCTAAAGCCAGGTAGTGAGAGGCCTCCCAGCATGTTCTTCTTTTTCAGTAGTGCTTTACTTATTCGAGGTTTCTTCCCTTTCCAAATAAAGCTGATAATTTGTTTCTCCATCTCATTAAAAAATGTTGTAATTTGTATTGGGATTGCATTATATAAGTAGAGTGCTTTGAGCAAAATAGACATTTTCACAATATTGAGTCTTCCTGTCCATGAACAGAGCAGATTATTCCACTTATGTACGTCCCTCCTAGTTTCTTGTAGCAATGTCTTGTAGTTTTCTCTGTAAAGATCTCTTATTTCTTTAGTTAGATTTATTCCTAGGTATTTTATCTTCTTGGAGGCTCTAGTAAATGGAATTGATTTGGTGATGTCTTCGTTAATAATTTCATTGTTGGTATAAATGAATCCCACTGATTTAGTTATGTTTATCTTGGATCCCAATACTTTGCTAAATTCTTCTATTAGCTCTAATAGTTTACTTATGGATTTCTTTGGATTCTCTGTATAAACAATCATATCATCTGCAAAGAGGAAGATCTTTACTTCTTCAGTGCCAATACGGAAGCCCTTTATTTCTTTGTCTTGCCTAATTGCTCTGGCTAGAACTTCTAGGACAATGTTGAATAGAAGTTGTGAGAGTGGGCATCCTTGTCTAGTTCCTGTTCACAAAGGGAATTCTTTCAGTCTTTCACCATTCAGGATGATGAAAGCAGTTGGCTTTGCATAGATGCTATTGATTATATTGAGGAATTTCCCTTTTATTCCTATTTTTCTGAGAGTTTTAAGCATGAATGGATGTTGAACTTTGTCAAATGCCTTTTCTGCATCAATTGACAAAATCAGGTGATTTTTATCTTTTGTGTTACTAATATGGTTGATTACATTAATTGTTTTCCTGATGTTGAACCAACCTTGCATCTCTGGAATGAAATCAACTTGATCATGATGAATGATTGTTTTTATATGCTGTTGAATTCTGTTGGCTAGAATTTTGTTGAAGATTTTTGCATCTAGATTCATCAGTGATATTGGTCTGTAATTTTCCTTTTTGTGGGATCTTTCCCTGGTTTTGGTATCAGGGTTACACTGGCTTCATAGAATGAATTTGGAAGTATTTCATCTATTTCTATAGTGTGAAATAGTCTCATTAGTATTGGAGTTAATTCTTCTCTAAAAGTTTGGTAGAATCCTCCAATGAAGCCGTCTGTGCCAGGAGTTCTTTTGGTTGGTAGACTTTTGATGACTTCCTCAATCTCTTCCTTTGTGATAGATTTATTAAATTGATCTATTTCTCCTTGTGATAGTCTTGGTGAGTCATATGAATCTAGAAATTTGTCCACTTCCCCCAGGTTTTCAGACCTGTCAGAGTATAGCTTTTCACAGTTGTCATGGTTGGAATTGTGTCCCCCCCAAAAATGTGTGCAGCCACGTGGCTAGGATATGGTTCCCAGTATCTTGGGACTGTCCTCCATTGTGTGGTTTTGCTAACCTGTATGTTAAATGATTAGGGTGGGGCTGTAAATTCCTGCTGTAGGGGGAGTTTCCCTGGCGTATGGCTTGCCCCACCCTTCATGCTTTTAGCTTGCAAAGAATAAAAGGAAAAAGAAACAAAGGACAATTTGAGAACCTCGCTACCATCAAGCAAGCAGCACCGGGAGCAGAGCGCGTCCTTCAGAGCAGAGGTTCTTGTGTCAGGACACTCCCTGGACAAAGACTGATGCAATACCGGACTTTCCTCCAGAGCCGACAAGGGGAAAGCCTTCCCCTGGAGTGGACACCCTGAATATGGACTTGCAACCTACCGGACTGTGTAAGAATAAATCTTTCTTTGTTAAAGTCATCCACTCTGTGGTATTTCTGTTAGAGCAGCCCTAGCTGACTAAAACAATAGTATTCTGTTATGATATGTTTTATTTCAGATGGGTCTGTTGTAACATCTCCAAACTCATTTCTTAATCGGGTTATTTGTATCTTCTGTTGTTTTTCTTTTGTAAGTTTAGCCAATGGTTTGTCAATTTTGTTGATCTTTTCGAAGAACCAACTTTTGGTTTTGTTAATTTTTTCAATTGTTTTTCTATTCTCTAATTCATTCAGTTCTGCTCTAATTTTTATAATCTGTTTCCTTCTGGTGCCTGAGGGGTTTCTTTGTTGCTCTCTTTCTACTTGTTCAAGCTGTGAAGTTAATTCTTTAATTTGTTCTCTTTCTTCTTTCCAGAAGTGTGTATTTATAGAGATAAACTGACCTCTGAGCACTGCTTTTGCTGTATCCCATAAATTCTGGTAGGATGTGTTTTCATTCTCATTTGAATCCATAAATTTCTTTAATGTGTCTTTAATTTCTTTTGTAACCCAAGGCTTTATGAGTAAAGTGTTGTTCAGTTCCCACAAGTTGGAGTTTTTACCTATGATTTTCTGTTACTGATTTCAATTTTTATAGCTCTGTGGTCCAAGAAGGTACTTTGCAATAAATCAATGTTTTGGATTTTATGGAGAATACTTTTATGACCTAACATTGGCTTGGCACATGGTCTATTCTGGAGAATGTTCTGTGTGCTTTGGAGAAGAAGGTATATTTATCTGTTGATGGATGAAAAGATCTGTATATGTCAATAAGGTCAAGTTGGTTGATTGTTGTAATAAGATCTTCTGTATCTTTACTGAGCTTTTTTCTAGATGATCTATCCTTAACTGAAAGGGGAGTGTTAAAGTCCCCAACTGTTATTGTGGAATGATCAATCTCATTTTTCAATGTTTAGTTTTTATGAAGTCTTTAAATTTCTTTTTATTTTCAAAAGTCTTAATTTCACCATTATATTTGATAGACAATTTAGCGGGATAGACTATTCTGGGATGGAGGTTTTTCTCACTCAGGACTTTGAACGTGTCTGCCCATTGTTTCCTGGCCAGCATTGTTTCAGCAGAAAAGTCAGATGAAAGTCTACAGAGTTTTCCTCGGAATGTTAGTTTTGACTTGAGCCTTGCTGTCTTCAGAAGCATCTCTTTGTGTTTTAGTTTATTAAGTTTAATTATAATATGCCTCAGCATTCTTCTTTTTGGATCTAACTTCTGCAGTGTTTGATAAACATCTTGGATATCTATGTTTTCTTTGTTCATAATCTCAGGAAAACTTTCTGTCAGCATCTTTACAGCAATACTCTCTATGTTGTCATTAATCCTCCCTTGTTCAGGAACTCCCACTAAACGTAAATTATTCCTCTTCATGGAGTCCCATATATTTCTTAATGTTTCTTCATTTTCTTATTTCTTTTCTATGATTTTACCTCATAAATGTTGGCATTAGTTACTTTGTCTTCTAGGTCATTGATTCTAACTTCCATCTGTTCAATCCTACTCTTTTGGCTTTGGATAGAAGCCCGTCACCCACAAAGACCTCTGTGAGAAAAGCTACAAGCCTATGTGATGGTGGGTGGACGCATCTCACCCCTAACGTATTTCTGGCCATATATTTTTCATCCTAATTAAACTCTCCTCAAAAATACCCCCTCATCTCCCGACACAAGGACAAATGCTGAGCCTGGGAATGCCCAGCCCGGGAATGCCAAGGCTGGCCTAGCCCTGCTGGCTTCCCCCAACTGCACACCCCCCCACTTGTGAAAAGAAATATCCTTCTTAGAACAGCTTAAGAAAGGCATAGGGTGGGGGACGGTAGGTGTTTACTGTCCCCACAGAAAAAGATAAAATAAAGAGCAAAGTAGGAACAAGTAGAGATTATAACCTTTAGAGCCCTCCTCCTGTACCTTTTAACCTTGAGGTATAGGTAGGGCTGATTGAGCTCAGGGCATAACTTTGTTTTCACTGTTAATTATCACCACAGTATACTTGCCTCAGGCCATTATCTAGAAGATAAGATGGATGGAAGATAAGATCATGGAAAGAGACCATGAGGTATCAACTTCTTTCTAACCAACAGCTTACATGGCCAAAGACCAGGGTGAAATTACATCACCTCATTGATTATAAAAAATAAAGGAAGACAGACCTTGATGGGCTGCCATTCTTCTTCAAAACTCTTTCCCGTCTCAGTCTCATTTCCTCCACCGATGCCGTACCCTCCCTTCGTGGTGCCCCGAAAAAGCTGTCAGGGCTGGCTCCCAGCATTTCTTCATCTGGGACATTTTGTGGTGCTTTCTTCTGGGTGCTTTCTGAAGCCATGGGTGATTTCTTGGTTATGGTTTTCTCCAGAGTTTGTTGCTTTTTGGACATCATGTGAGTCAACAGAGGCTGGGAGAGATGCTGTGAGGATGGACCACATCTTAAAATGAAAGGTGAAAGGTTTCTGACAACTTCCAAAGTCAGTCAGGTTTTCAGGTGTATGGATCCCTCTTCCCAGTTGACAAAGTAAGCACCTCTATATTGAAACTCAGATGTTATAAACTAGCTCAAAATACAGAAAGGCTACTGCCCTGTGGCCTCTGCTGTCAGGCCCCAGCTGTAGGTGACACTGTATAGAATACTGCTTTTCTGCTGGAGAAGCACTCAGTTCCAGGCAGGCACCGCCTCCTAGCCCTGGAATTAGGTGTGGCTGAGACCTCCACATGGACATCTCTGCCTCCCAGTGGAACTAGATGGTGTCCCACACAAGTTTGTCTCTGCCTTGGCACAGGCTACTCTATGTCACAGGTGGAAAGAGAGGCCAAAGGTGCTGAGATGCACAGAGTCCACAGCCTCTGTTGCTTGGCCCAAGCTGTAGGTGACACTTTGTAAAATACTGCTTTTCTGCCAGTAAAGTGCTCTCCTCCAGGCAGGCACTGCCTCACAGCCTAGGACCTAGGTCCAGCTGGAACCTCTGTATGAGTTTATCCACCTCGCAGTGGAACCCCACAAACTTAGTGCCTGTCTCAGTACAAGCTACTCAGAAAAAGAGGTCAAAGGTGTCGAGATGCACAGAGTCCAAAGCCAGGCTCTCAAAATACGGCAATTTTGTCTGCCAATCCCACCAGCAGTGCATCTGAAGTTAGCTGCTAGTTAAGTCCCAGCACCACCCGCTGCCTAAGACAGAGGAAAAAAATTAAAAATGGTGAGTTACCTTCTGTCTGTGAAAGCCAGCACTCAAGAAGAGCAGAGTCAGCAAAAGACAGGAGATTTCTGTTCAGTGGTATGAAGTTCAAATTAGCAGCCTTATGCTGTGTCCTAGGGCTCACTAGGTGTCCAGAAGGCTCCGTTTAATTACCAATTCAGGTCTTGGTTTCCAGAGGGATTTAGGGGACATATGTTTAATCTGTCGTATTGACTCTCCCCCCCGCCAATAATCTCATCTTTTGATTTCTTGACTGCTGCTTCCATGGGTGTTGATTATGGATGCAAGCAAAATGAAATCCTTAACAACTTCATTTATTTCTGCTTATCACAATGTTGCTTATCAGTCCCATTGTAAGAATATTTGTTTTCTTGATGTTAAGACATAATCTATACTGAAGGCTGTGGTCTTTTACCTTCATCACTAAGTGTTTCAAATCTTCACTTTCAACAAGCAAGGTTGTGTCATCTGCATAACTGAGATTGTTAATGAGTTTTCTTCCAATCTTGATGCCCCGTTCTTTATGAAGTCCAGCTTATCATGTTATTTGTTTAGCATATGGACTGAATGTGTTTTAGTCAGCTAGTGCTGCTCTAACAGAAATACTGTAAGTGAATGGCTCCCCCAAAACCACACCTTTGACACATGTAACACATTTGTCCCATCATAGCAAAAATCATATCCATCTCATACAATAGAAGTCTTAAATCAGTTCCAGGTCCAAAATTCAAAAATTCATTTACATCTGTGAAACCTAGAATACAAGCTGCCTCTTTCCAAAAGTACGATGGCAGAACAGGCACAACTTAGACATTGCATTACATGCGGGAGAAATTGCAGGGAAAGAAGGCAGTAACAGTCAACATGTGAGTCAGTAGAACATGTTACATTAGCCCTCAAAGATCTGAAAATAATCATCCATTTTCTGAGACATTTTACACAGTAGCTTTGCCCTCCAGACTCTAGGTATTGGCCAAACTCTCTGGATTCTGAGTGGAGACCCCTGGCCTTATGCTACAACTCTGCCTCCCAGTCTGACTTGAACTCTGCCCCATCAGCTTTAGGTGCACTGAGTGGCATCTCCACCCTTAGAAATACAGAAAGCCCTGGCTCCTCCCTTTCAAACCTCTGAGGTCATGGCCATACCTTTTGAGACTGAGGCAGCTCAGCTTCTCATGCTATCTATTTCTTCAGCTTCTGCTTCTTATGGCTGCATGGCCTGGGCCTCAGGCCCATATATGCCCTGCTGAGGCAAGTGCTGCAGAGCTCTGTAGTTCCACTGATTCAAGTGTCACGAGGCACTCCACTCTGCTAGGAAGCCTCCTGCACAAAGGCACTCAGCTCTTTGCCCCGTGGGTCAGCAAGGCTAACTTCACCAATTCAAATGCCCAGAGGCACCCCGCTCCACAAAGAAAACTCTGTGCCCAGGCACTTAGCTCTCTTGCTCCATGGGTCAGTTGCAGCTCTGTCTCTGGTCCTGCTGCTGCTGCTGCCAGTCCTCTGCTGCTTGTCCATCTGCACCTTCTTTGATTCCTTCTGAATCTTTTATCCATATACAGTTCCTAAATGGCTCCCACATTTTAGGTATCTGCTACAGCAGCACCCCACAGTCTTGATACTAAATTTTGTTTTTGTCAGCTAGTGCTGTCCTAACAGAAAATATCATGAGTGAATGGCTTTAACAAAGGAAAGACTAAGGGAAGGCATTCCCCCTTGACAGCTCTGGAGGAAAGTCCTTGTGTTGCATCAGTCTGTGTTCAGGGAGCATCTTGGCACAGGAACCTCAGGTCTGAAGGACGTGGTCTTCTTCTGGTGCTGCTTTCTTGATGGTGTGAGGTTCCCAGTTCTCTGCTTGCTTCTCTTTCCTTTTATCTCTTGTAGGATGAAAGGATCAAGGGTGGTGCAAGCCGTATTCCAGGGAAACTCTCTTTACAGTGGAGTAAGGAGGTGATCTTATCAAGGGATATCCAGTCCCATCCTAGTCCTTTCACATGCAGCATTGCAAAATTATAAAATTGAGGAGAATCAAAATATTGGGAATAATGGCCCAGCCACATGGCCACACATATTTTTGGGGGGACACATTCAATCCATGACAAATAGATATGATGAAAGGATACAACCCCGATGAATACCTTTCCTGACTTTAAATCATGCCATATCCCCTCATTCTGTACATATGGCTACCTCTTGATCCACGTACAGATTCCTTAAGAGTACAATTAAGTGTTCTGGAATTCCCATTCTGAAGATGTAGCTTAACAGGAATAAACTGTGAAATAATTTTACGTATAATGACCTACATATACTCTCTACATAAAAGTTCCTGTAAGGTCACTGGAGACTATGTACACTGTTTTAAAAATAGTATTTTATTGTACTTTTGGTGGAAGTTCCCAAAGCATTTTAAGATTCCTGTTCAACAATTTCTACATAAGCTACTCAGTAACATCAGTTACATTCTTTACAATGTGTGAATATTCTCATTATTTCTTTTATTTTATTGTGATTAAGTGAAAGTATACAATCCAAATTAAATTTGCATGCCTACCTATCTGCAACTCCTTCTGCTCTCCTTGCCCTGTGACACCATGCTCCTCTCTTTGTTCTATATATGTCATATTCTCTTAACAATCTCTTGTCCTCTCCTCTACATCCTCTCCTCTCCCTTCTAGTAAGAGGCCAGTAGGACAGCATCCTATAGACACATAGAACCATAAATACACACACCATATGGTCACATCATGTCCCTGAGTCCAGTCCATTCCTGTCCAAAGAGTTGATCTCAGTATTGTTTTCTGGACAGGGGCAGCAGCAGGTCTAGAGGCCGTGCTCTTAGGGGAACCCCAAGCTGCCATACCATCAATTGTAGTCTTTTAGTAGATTTCTTGAGGTGCACCCCTCTTTTGCTCATGTTGTCACTGAGACTCAACATTGTGTGCCCCATCATGGCTGTCTTTGGTGGTAGCCCAGCATCATCTGGATCCACTAGTCACGTGTTGATGCAGTCTCCCATTCACATGTTTCCTTCTGTTTCCTGGGCTCTTTTTGCCTTTTGTCTTTGCTGTTCCTGGTGATTATCTGTTCTAGATGAGTTAGGACCCTTTGGTGTACCTCAGAGGGCAGTTTGTTAGTGTTTAAGACCCCAGACACCACTCACCAATGTGGGATGCAGAAGACTTTCTTAGTAATAGGCTAATTATGCAAACTGACCTCGATGTCCGCCAAGAGCGTGGTCCCAGGCCCTGCCCCTGCTACTCTGTCCTTGCAGTACTGGGTTGAGATTAGAAGAGTTTTCAGTTTATGTTGAAGTTCAGTTAAGTTGATCTTTCTACTGCGTGCTGTCACTGTTTTCACCCAACCAAATTTCTATCAACTACCTAATCTATGGAAACCCTGGTGGGTTAAATGCTATGTCTGCTAACCAAAAGATTGGCAGTTCAAATCTGCCAGGCAGTCCTTGGAAACTCTATAGAGCAGTTCTACTCTGACCTCTAGGGTCACTATGAGTCAGACCTAACTTGCCAAGTGGATTTACTTTGTTTTTTTACCTAATCTATGACCAGCCCACTTCTACTCTCCCCTCCATTGCAGCCATCAAAGAGTCTTTTCTTCTGTGCGTAAGTCTATGTTTAGGTCCTTGTAGTAGGGGTCTCCTACAACATTTATTTGTCCTTTTTCCACTGACTGATTTCACTCAGTGTAATGTCTTCCAATTGAAACTAGGTTATGAGATGCTTCCTAAAATCATCATTGTCCTTTATCATGGCACAGTATTCCATTGCATATATTTACCATATTTGTTTATCCATTCATCTGTTTCTGGGCATCTGGGTTGATTCTATCTTTTTGCTATTGTAGACTGTGCTGAAATAAACATTTGTGTGCATGTATCTGTTCATGTGGCTGCCCTTGATTCCATAGGATATATTCTGAGCAGTGGAGTTACTGGATCATACAGTATATCTATTTCCATCTTTTTAAGGAAGCACCAAATTGCTTTCCATAGAGTTCGTACCATTTTGCAATCCCACCAGCAGTGTTGGAGAGTTCCAGTCTCTCCTGCATTTGTTATTTTGTTTTTGGATCATGGTCAACCTTGTTGTGGTGAGATGGTATCTCATACTTTTGATTTGGATTTCTTTAATAGCTAATTATCACGAGCATTTCTTGGCTGCCTGAATGTCCTCTTTGGTGAAGTGTCTGGCCCACCACTTAATTGGGTTGTTTACATTTTTTCTGTTGCTATTTGGTAGTACCTTGTATATTATGGAGATCAGACATAGGTCTTACATGTAGTTATCAAATATTGTGGCCTTTAATTCTTTTGATAAAGTCTTTGGATGAACAAAAGAGTTTGAGTCTTAGTAGTTCCCATTTGTCTATTTCTCTTCTGTTTTTTGTGCTTTGTTTGTCAGGTTTTGAAGTCTGTCTAAGCTGTGTATTAAAACCCCCATTGTTGACTCTATTTTTTTCTTGTATGATTTTTATCATTTTAAGTTTGATATTTATGTCTTTGATCCAGTTTGAATTAGTTTCTGTGTAAGGTGTGAGATAAGGGTCTTACTTCAATATTTTGCAGATGGATATCTAATTTTGCCATCACCATTTGTTAAAAAGACTGTTTTTACTCCAGTTTACAATCTTACAGCTTTTGTTGAATATAACCTTGAACATTCTTGTTATTTCTGTTCTAGTCATTCTGTTTCCATTAATCCAGTTTCCCTGCCCAATTACATTTCTATCTTTGTTTTAAAGTAATTGTTAGCTGTTTGGTCTCAAACAGTTGATTTTTTAAAAGAGCACAATACTTATGAGTGATAGTTTGTTATTCTCCTACAAGGTAACATCAGGTTAGTTTCAGCTCAAAGACTGTATCTTTGTGAACTATCTCCTCTTTGTGAACTATCTCCTCAAATCTTTTTCACATAATTCTCAAGATATTCCTCCATTTTAAAAATCCAAACCTACAATTTGACATTTATTCTGGTGGGCATTGCACTCATCAGTTGGAGCCCAGTATTCCAGGCTGTATGGCTTCTAGTTTGAGGTTGTTTATCTATTACCAACTTTCCCCATCAGTTTTGCACCATCTATAAATTTAACAAGCAAGTTTTCTGTTTCTAAACACTGAGAAGGCAAAACAGAATACTCTACTCATTTTTAAAATGCAATTTTCACCCAACTTCTCTCTCTCCTATTTAACTGAGTTACTACTCAGCCCACATCTTTTACCTTATGTGTAATGATTTTAGCCCACATCTTTCTATCTTCTGAAAAGGATGCTACCCGTGGAATTTCTCCTGTGTACAACTGATGGCACCATCTACGCAAAAGCCCTAAAATTTTGTGAGTTGGCATAACATGCTCTTCCTGAGTAGCACAGACTCCCAGTAGTTCCTGTCTTCTTCCATGGATGGTCACAAATCATATATTCAACTCTCAGTCCCAGTGGTTTTCTAGGAAGCAATATCAAACAAATCTCCAAACCAAAAAACCAAACCATTGAGTCAATTGTGTCTCATAGCAAACCTGTAGGACAGAGTAGAACCATCCCATAGAGTTTCCAAGGACTGCCTGGTAGATTAGAACTGCTGACAATTTTGGTTAGCGGCTGAGCTCTTAACTACTACCGCCAGTTTCTTAAAATCTACTATTGTGCCAAGCCAAAGCAAATTTGTTCCATCTGTCACTGTAGCTGGAATTCATAGATGGGGAAATAGATTCAAGTACACCTTATTAACAGACAAGCCAGCAAACCTGGGGGACAATGAGAATAGCTTCTCCAAGACTGTCCCACTTGGGTTACATTTCGAATGGTTTTTATAAGCAGATTTCAAAGGGATGGGCATCTGAGAATTGTCAACAGAACAATAACAGGGAGTCACAGGATTCCATTCCATCTTATCGACAGTGCAAATTATCCAAAACTTCATTACCTCCCTGAATTCTTTGGAATAATTGACTTATTACCCCAGAAATAGGGAGAGGAAAGCAGGCCTGCTAATCTGGTTTGGGTAATAACCGGGGCAGGGGATGGAATGTAGTTTAATAACCTAAGTGACTTTTACCAGATTCTTACATACATGAAGACTGTTATATTCCTTTTTAAAAAAATGTAGAAGTGCCTAATTCCAACCTTTTGATACTTCCATTATACTCCATGACTCCTCAAAAATCACCATAAAGGCATTCCAAATTATATCCAAGAGCATCTTCAGAATTCCCAGTTGTGGACTGTCTAGGTCTAGAGTCTTAAACTCAGTTAAAGGTTTTGGTCTACACTTAACTAAGGAAAAGGGGAAACTCTAATTTCTATTGTAAATGCAATAAAACTTATGCCCAGGGCATAAGTTGACAAAGAAAATCAAGTACTTTGTGCTTTCTTCTCTAATCTTACAGCAAGTGGTAGATTCAGACATTCCTCAGGGCCTAGACTTTCTGTCCATGGCCACACGCGCTTCTCCAGGCTTTGAACCATGTAGATTATGGGGCAAATGATTCATGGCTAGAATCAGGCTTGAGTATCTGTTTCCTCCTCCTGAAATTCCCAGTTCTGTGTTACCCACTTGCCAGGGCCTCAGCAGTCACTTACCATGTTTGCAAATTGTGCTGAGCTTCTCTGATAGGATCCAGATAGTCCCTGCAAAGAGGAGAAAGGAAAATTTTTTTCCATTTTTTCTTCAACAGTTGGTTTACATGAAATGAAAGCATCAAATCAAGTCCATTATAGATCCAGAGGTCTTCAGGTTGATTTCCTTTTGAAGTTTCATTTGAAGGGTTATAATAACAATAACTTGGTCAACTCTTAGCTGGAAAATTCTTTAGAAGCTGGTAAACTAAATTTGAGCAAAAGCGATTGAGATGCTTAAAAGAAAATAAGACTAAGTTCCCGAATGAGCTGATGACCCAATATAGTTGAGTACTTGTAGACATGTCTTAGCTTTGAATTTGGCTCTGCCATCAAGCCAGACAATGGTGAAGCACCACACAGAGGACAGACCCAGCTCCTTCTCAATGACCAATGACTGCAGCTATAAGTGTAGCACCTGAGAAGAGGGAGGGGAGTTTATTAGGGAACTTATTTGAAGAGTTGTAAGCAGAATTGATGCTGACACAAAGCCAGACCTCACTCAGTGTTATTATACACAAACCCAGACAATGACTTCACTTGTCACTCTATAGCACCAGGAAACAAGATGGACTACCAAGTCTGAGGTCTGAGATGTGGAGGAAACAGACTGACCCACTGCTCTGCTGGGCTGGGCTTGGGAGCTAAGCAGGAAGTAGCCATTAGTATCTATTTTAATCCTCAAAACAGCATTGCTTTGGCAGAAATGTGGCCAGGGTAGGGCCCAAGGGCAATCTCTAAGTTTGCATCCCCTGGACTAGGGTTAGGGGTGAGAGGTGTGATTTGCCACCCTCCCACACACGCACCTCAACAGCACCTCCCCCCCCTTAGATTTGCACTCCTCTGTGCTTCTACCTCCCTCCTATCAATACTGTTAGCTACAAGTTTCTGAGTTACTTTATTGCTGAGCAGCAGGCACTGTCAGCTGCCTGCAGATAAACTGAATCAGAATCTACATTTTAACAAGAGCCCCAGGCTAGTCTTAGTCCTGGGAATTTGTAGGAAATGCAAATTCTCAGCAACTTGTTAAAAATGAAGGTTCTCAGCAGGGTTTCAAACTGGAACTAATTGGAAGCCAAGGATAATACTAAACAGCCGGCTGCTAAACAAGTATGCAAGATATGAAACAGAGGAAAGCAGACTGCAGGGTATGTTGACTTTCATCTCCTAGGCTGGCTCTCACATTATTTACTCCCTCGTCCTCTACCCTAGCTGCAATTTTAATCATGATCACCAGTTGCCACCCATGTGTCAAAGTAGAACTGTGCTCCACATAGGAAGTAGATCGCCAGATCTTTCTTCCAAGTCACCTATGGGTAGTCTCAAACCTCCAAACTCCAGTGTTTTGGTTAACAGTTAAGCATGTTAACTGTCTGCATTATGCAGGGACAATCATGATTACCATCTACTTAATGACTTTGGTTCCCAGCACTCCCAAGTATCCATGAAAACACTGACAGTGCCCACCACCTCCAGCTAGCTTAATCATTTAAACCTGCAGACTTCTTGGGAGCCAAGTCACCTGCGTAAACCTGCTGCCTCTATCTCACCTTCCAGCTGCCACACTGCTGGGGAGAATATGAGTAAGTATCCTAATGTCAACAGCAGCCCCAGCCACAAATCTTTTGGCCAAAGTTTTTGAGATGTAAGTGTTGAGGTTGTTGCTGAACTGAAGCAAGTTCGTTCCGCCTGTCCCTGTAGCCAAAAATTCAGAGACACCGTGGGGTTCAAGGAATATTTTATTTGCAGACTTGCTAGCAATCTGGGACACAGTTAGCGAAAAACTTTCCCAGTGAGCCAAAAACATTTCCAGCAGTTTTTATAGCCAGAATTCAAAGGGGTGTTTGTTGCAGAACAATAGTCAGGAGTCACAAGATTTCATTACATCTTATCAAACAGTGCAAGTTACCCAAATTTTCATTATCTCTCTCTGAGATCTATTTCCTCAGGGATAGTGAGAGGAATGAAGATCCGCTAGTCTGGTCTGAGGGTGGTAACTGAGACAGAAGATGGAATGTAGCTTGATAACCTAAGTGACCTTTGTTAGGTTCTTACATTTACCTCTAAGGTCATGTAACTGATTAGACCCCAAGTGACCTGATTTGGGTTCTGGAGATCGAACTATCAAGTTTGGTCTCCCAACTGGTGGCAAATTGAGGCTCCCCCTCCCCTAAAGCACACAAGGATGGATCCTTTTTAGTAGCAAATGATGGAAAAGTTTATTAAGGGAAAGTATGTTCCAAAGAGGGAATGGGTCATTCTCCATGAATGGAAAAAGAGCCAGCATCGATTTGGGGGGTACTTTTTGTTAAAAGCAGGGTGCAATGAGAGGCAGAGGTACTAACTTGGCTTTTGATTGTGTTTGAGTCTCCTGTCACCGCTTCACAACTGCTGGGAGGAATTGTATTTGCATCACAACTGCCAGGAAGAATTTATACTTGCATCACAAACTGCCAGGGAGAGGTGGGGTCAAGATAGCAAACTAGACACATGTCTTCTTAATACCCTCTGAAAACTAAGGCCTGGATTGATAATTAAACAGAGACTTCTAGACACCCAGTGAGCCCTAGGACATGGCATAGGGCTGTCAATCTGGACTACATGCCACTGAACAGGAAACTTCTTCTCTTTCACTGGCCCTCACCCTTGTTGAATGGCTGGCTCTTCAGGACTGAAGGTAACTGGCATTTTTAACTTTTTTCTTTTTTGTGTTAGCCAGCAGGCAGGAATTGGGCTTAACTGGCGGCAAAGCTCAGCTGCAGTACTGAAGTGATCAGAGGGTGAAATAGCCACATTTTGAGAGCCCAGCTCTGGACTCAGAGCACCACAGCCCCTCCACCCTCTGTTTCCAAACCTCCACCATTGATTCAGCCATTTCACAGTGGGCACAACAGCTTGTGTGGGATGCCATCTTGTTAGACTAGGAGGCAGATTACCCAAACAGAGGTCTCAGCAGGGGCTAATTCCATACTTTGAATTAGAGTACAGCATCTGGGGATGGATATAGAGGTGTCCTCATTGCCAGCTGGAAAGAGGGGCTTGCACACCTGACAGCCTGACTGATTTTGGAAGACATCAGATAGCTTTTACCTTTCAAAATAAGACTACCTAGAGAAATAACTGCAGTGCAGCCTGACAGCATCTCTTCTAGCCTTTACTCACCCACATCATATGGTCAGCTGATGGCCCCCAGTGACTCCATAATCAGGGCCATGTCTTTGCTGGCAAGGAGGTGGACCTTGCTACCCTAGAGATTTCACTGGGCCCAGTCAATGGAGTACATAGAGGTGACTGGTAATCAACTTCCTTCTCAGAGTGCGCCTCAGCTCCTGCTAAGGCAACATCAGAGAGACTAAACAACCTCTAGATGCCCCAAAAGCAACAAACCCTGGCCAGACACTTAAAGAAAAATCCACCCACAATTCCAGAAAGTTCCCGAAAGAAAGAACAAAAGAATTTCCCAGATGAGGAGACCCTTCTGAAACTATCAGAGGTTGAGTGCAAAAGAATTATATCTAGGTCCCTCCTAGACATTATACAAAATTCAACAGAACAAAGTGAAAAATTCAGCAATCTGTTTGAACTGACAGAACACAGGCATTCTGATATCTGACAGATCAATAACAAAATTAAATAATTAAAAAATTCAAAAAAATTCAATTCAAATCCATGAGAACAGAACTGAACAACTGGGAAATAGATTTTCTGACTTTGAAGACAGAGCTACTGCCACCAGCATTTATGAAGAGAAAGCAGAGAAAAGAAACGAGAAAAATGAAGAAGCATTAAGAAACATGTAGGACTCTATCAACAGAAACAATCTATGATTAATTGGAATTCCTGAACAGGGAAGGACATCTGAAAACACAGAGTATTATTGTTGAGTTGCTGACAGAAAACTTCCTTGAAATCATGAAAGAAGAGAACACAGATAGCCAAGATGCATATCGAATGCCACACAATGTAGACCCTAAACGAAAGACACAAACTGCCAAGTAGAACTGTAGGTATGTGGCAGTTTGGGTTCCCTTGATAAACTTATCAATACTATGTGTGTTCTGTGATGTAAACCATGACCTTTGCTATCCCTAGAAAATGTTAGCTTCTGGAGTGAAATATGTTAGTATGTGGCAGCAAAGATCTGGTTCCCTAACTAACCTTGACATAAGTGCTAAGACTGCACTTGGAGTTAGACTCTGCAATGATAATGAAAAGCACCTGAGGTGAGTACTATCTGACTTTCTGAATGACTGCCCCAAGCCCTGATCACTCCAACCTGTCAGATCAGTTCTAGGGTTCCCCATAGCACAAGTGATCCCAGTTAGCTCAGGAATTCAGCTTCAGACAAGACATAGTGGTACACACAAGTCTGGGTGGCTGCATTAAAATGTGCGGTCTTCAGGAGCCATGCCTTTACTCAGTTCAAAAATCACTACTCACAGAGGTGGCTTTGAGGAAAGGCTGATGAGGTTTCAGGGACCCTCTTGTTGGGGAGAGGGTGGCCTGAAACACAGATAAAGGCACACTGGTCCAAGGGTCCAGTGAAGTTTATTTGAAGACAAAGACAGTTGGGTCTGAGCTAAGGATGGCTGAGCCCACCTTTCCCCATTACAGCAATTTTTTTATAGTTTTAAAGTTTCAGTGAGGTAGTGTGGGGTGAGGGAGTTTATGGTTTGATAAGGAAGGAAAGAGGAGTAGCAAGAAATTCTGGTTAAGGGATTTAGGGTCTGATAAGGAAGAAGTGTTGATTAGAAGGGGAAGGGGTAAGGTTTGTTTACAGTCAAGCTTTTGGTAAAGGAAGAGCTTTCAATTATGAGGGTAGGGAAAGCAGGCATAAAGTTATTTACAGTTTTATGTCTATGTTGGGTGGGGCATACCAGGCTGTTTTTGGTCATCTCTGTGGGGCATGTGTACCAGGCTGTTTCCAGCTAATGGTGAGATCTGATCATTGGATAAGAGAACCTCCCTGAATTTCAGAGACAGAGTCCTCTCAATGACCTCCCTGAATTTCAGGGAGAAGAGTTCCCTCACCTCTCTTGCAGAGGTCCCTTTCAAAACTGGACAGAACCCTAGGAAAGTTTTTATAAGGTCATATGTTTTAGTAAAAATTGCAAAAGTGCGATATTTTAACTACAACTTTCCCTCCATCACATTACCCTTCAGGGGGTCTGGTAGCTGCAGGTGACTGAAGACCTGGCCAAAGGGATGGTAAGATTGAGTCACTTTAGTTTGGATTTAGTAAAACATGTTGATGCAGTCACAGTCACTTCCACACACAGCTGAGTTACACAAACCCTCTCAGGAGTGGCGTCCTTGGTTGCTTCTGCCCACGGTGCCAACCCATGGGATTCCAGGACCCAGAGACGAAGGCCTGGGCACCACAACCCATGTGTTCTACGGAGCCCAGCCAAGAAATACATGAGCATTACCAGGTGCCATGGTGTCTCCTGTGTCTGTCAGAGAACTGTGCTTCAAAGGGTTTTTAATAACTAATTTTTCAGAAGTATATTGCCAGATCTCTCTTCTGAGGTACTTCTGGTTGGACTTGAACCTCTGACCTTTTGTGTAGTAGGTAAGTGTGTTAATTGTTTGCACCATTCAGTGTAAGCATAAAATTATGTCAGTCAGCTAGTTGATTTTAAAAATTAGGTCATTTTCCTATATTGTTTGATACATATATATTGGATTTTAAGAAAACCCATAATTTGTTATAATTTTCATCCTAAAGAAAACATTTTACTTTGAACTTGATTTTAACATTTTGTATTCGTTTTCTGAAAGAGGCCCAACAAAATCATATAAGCTTCAGATCTGTAAAACCTGGTTCTGCTCCTGAGAGTATGCCTACTCTGTGGCAGACATTCTTGTAGATGCTAAGGATGTGGCCAGAAACAGAAGAGACAAACCCCTGCCCTGTAGATACTCCCAGAGCCTGGGACAGTGCTTAACACTCAGCAAATATGTAAAGCAAACCTCAGCCAAATTTGAAATGTAGAAGAAGTCAGCATGTTAAGGAAACCCAGAGATTCCCCAGGCTTGTGCATTGTGGCCCAGAATAGCAGTTACCTGGACAGCACTCTGGGATCACTCAAGCAGATCTGCAGAATGATTCCCAAGGCCTTCGGTAGGGCACTTTTTATAAGGTCATTTGTTTTAGTAAAAATCACAAAAGTGTGATATTTTAACTACAACTTTCCTTCCACCACATTTCCCTTCAGGGGTTCCGATAGCTGCAGGTGACTGAAGATCTGGCCAAGGGGATGGTAAGATAGAGCCACTTTAGTTTGGGTTTAGTAAGATATGTTGATGCAGTCACAGTCACTTCCACACAAAGTTGAGTTACACGAACCCTCTCCGGAGTGGTATCCTGGTCAGCTGTGGCGTGCCTCGCCCCAAATCCCCCAGGGCAGGAAACTAAAGAAGTGCCTGACATCAGGTCTCACCAGCAGGTGGCCAGATCATATCCTGTATTCCTACACTCCTAAATCGCTCCCTGTTCATCTGTTCCATGGCCTGAAATACTTCCATAAAGACTACTTCTTCTTTTGAAAACATTCAGCTTTAGAGTACAGTGATGCCTGGCTTAGCAGAGGCCATCTCTAGCCACTCGTGTCTCAGTGTGCGTTTGCACAGAGAGTTGTCTTTTCTTGGTAATTAAACATTAGGATCAGCCCACTGGGCCAAGTGGCATACCATCGTGGAGGTTGCTGATTTGTAGGTAACACAGTGAGCATCCCAAAGGCCCATATGTGGCAGTATGAGAGTCAGGGGTAAGGACAGTGAAGGAGAACAGGAGCACTTCAGAGCACCTTACCTGTTCTTCCCAGTCACACTGAGTCCCTGCATTCCTCTTCAGAGAGAAAAGGGAAGCCTCTCTTTTACCCCAGCAGCCACAAAGCAGCCACCCATAGTCAGGTCCTTCTCAAGGCAGACTGGGCAGCCCACACAGAATCCTCACAGCCCAAGGCCACCTACTACTCCATCTGCCCAGCACACTGAAGTGTCAGCACCAACATGCTGCTCATTCACAGGTGTTGCAGGGTTATTTAAAACCACTGTAAACAAGCAACAAAGTCCAGGGAGACACAGAAAATACATTTAAAAAATACTTACCATCTCCTCATTTGGATGCATTTCTTTCCAGTATTTATTTAGGTATATACTCCTACACATTTTTAAACATACAGGTGGGAACATGTTGATTTTATAGTTTAAAATATTGCTTTTTTTATTATATCATAATTATTTCCCATATAATTTAAAAATCAGGGTACTTTCAATGACTGAACAATTGGTCATCTTATATCATGTGCCAGGACTTGTTAAACTCTGTTATTACCATAATCATTGGTGATTCAGTGGTAGAATTCTCACACTTCATGCAAGAGAACCAAAACCTGTTGCCATCAAGTCAATTACAACTGATAGCAAGCTTATAGGACAGATTAGAACCACCACATAGAGTTTCCAAGGAGCAACTGGTGGATTTGAATTGCCAACTTTTTGGGGAGCACCCGTTGCATCACCAGGGCTCCTTCATATGTGAGACCTAGGTTCAAATCCCAGTCAATTCACCTCAAGTGCAACCACAACTCATCCATCTGTGGGAGCTCACCTGTTGCTATGATGCTGAATAGGTTTCAGTGAAGCTTCTAGACTAAAACAGAGTAGGGAGAAAGGCCTAGTGATCTACTTCTGAAAATCAGCCAGTGAAAACCCTGTGGATCACAATGGTCCAATCTGCAACCGGTTCCAGGGATGGCACGGGACCAGGTGGTGTTTTGTACACCAGTGTTCACTATAGTATTATTTACAACAGCCAGAAAGTGGAAACAACCTAAACAGATGAATATATAAACAAAATGTGATACATACATACAATGGAATCCTAATCAGCTAATAGCAGAAACGAAGGCTTGATATATGGATGGAGCTGACATTATGCTGAGTGAAATAAGTCACCACAAAAGGACAGAAAGTGTACGACTTTATTTATATAAAAATACAAGAAAAGGCAAATACATACAGACCAAACTTTATTACTAGTTATCAGGGCAGGATGGAAGGGTAAAATGGAGTGGTTATTGGTTATGGAGTACTGAGTTTTGGTTTGTGGTGATGGAAAAATTGCATTCATTAAGGGAAGTGTTGTACAGCCAATTGCTTGAAGTGTTGTCAATAAGTGGTACACCTGTAAAATTAAATTGGCAAAACTTATGTGATAGATATAACAAGACCAAAAAAATGGTTGCTGAATCTGCTTATGTACAATCAAACACTGCATGGGATTTGCTTTCTTAACTCAGAGGTTTAGGATCATAGTTTCAGGGCATATCTCAGTTAATTGGTCTAATAACGTGTTTAGTGATTCTGTACTACCTGCTAGTTCTAGTTCCTTGGGTAGTGTCTAGAGTCTTCAAAGCTCACAAGCATCCAAGACACAACAATTACCTTCTATTCACCTGAAGCAACAGAGGGAAAAAGGAAGTCAGGAATAGGAGGAAAAGGGATGTGTGGGAAATTGCTTCCCTGAATAACTGCCTCCTTCGACATGAGACAGAAACCCTCGTGGTGTGGTGGGAACTGCTGCATCTGTTAACCAAAAGGTCAACGGTTCAAATCCACCAGGCTCTCCTTAGAAACTCTATGGAGTCATTCTACTCTGTTCTATAGGGTTGCTATGAGTCAGAATCAACTTGATGGCACTGGGTTTCGTTTTTTTTGGTTTTTGCCATAGACCAGACCTGCTCAGCTACCATTGCTAAACAATTATATCAAAGATTCTATAGATGGTTCCTGATGAAAATGAGAAAAATATAGAACAGGATTGTAAAGTTTCATGGAGTCTAGGTGAATCCCTGAAACTACTTCCCTAAGCCAATCTTTAAACTTTAAACCAAAAAATACCTCCTGAAGTCTTTTTAAAATCAAATAACAGTTCAGCTTAATTAGTAAAAAAAAAAAATGTCTGCCTTGATCGAAACTGAGGCCAACTGGCACAACTAGTGCTTTGCTAAGAGAGCTGTCTGCACCCCACATTGGTGAGTGGCGTCTGGAGTCTTAAAAGTTGCCAAGCTGCCATCCAAGGGCACAGCAAATGGTCCCAACTCAGCAGGAATGGATGCTCACTGAGGACCAAAATAACATGGGGTAAAGACAACCCAGAAGATAGAGAGACCCACATGAGTGGGTGCCTACATCGACTTGGGACCAGAAGAACCGGATGGTGTCCAGCCACCACTAGTGATAGTCACGATGGAGCTCACTAAGTTGAGTCTCACTGGCAACACAAGAATAAAAAGGGGTGCATCCTGAGATCTCCACTAAAGGACCTTAGTTGATGGTCCAGCGGTTTTGGGGTTCCCCTGGGAGCACGGCCCCTGGACCTGATGCTGCCCTTGCCCATAAATCGTAACGAAGATCCACTCTTTGGACTCAAATTGATTGGACTTGGCAATGCAGAGTGATCATATATTGTATGCACTTTATGGTTCTATACATCTATAGGATATCAGCCTGCTGACTTCTGGTTGGAGGAAGGAGAGTGGTTGGAGACGAGGGGCAAGGAGACTGCTGGGAGGATGAGACATGTATGGAGCAGAGAGGAATAGTGTGCTGTCACCAGACAGGGAGAGCAGTGGAAGCTGCATATAGGTGGGCATGTAAATTCATACAGGAATGTACACTTTCACTCAATCATATCAAATAAAAAAAAAAATGTCTGCCTTGAGCACTATGCTCTGTCAGTACTATCCATATGGGATCCAAATGACAATAGCATCTCAAAGGATTAGATAGGAACCTCAGAAGACAGTGAAGAACAATTGCAGAAAAGGAGGATGAAAATGGTTACACAACTCGAAGAATGTAATCAGTGTCACTAAATGGTACATGCAGAAACTGCTGAACTGGTGTATCCCTTGCTGTGGATATTATCATCAAGAACAAAATAAAAATTTAAAAAAATAAAAACCAGTAACTTTATCATTAGGCCTATCCCCAACTCCTTCAGTCCATCTTCACAGCTGCTACCACAGAGACCTTATTAAATGCATTGTTAGACCAACTAACTGAGGTCCCATGAAACTATGATCCTAAACCTGGGGCCAAGCAACCAAATCCCACGAGGTGTTTGATTGTGCATAAGCAGATTCAGCAACCATTCCTTTTTTTTTTTTTGTCATTGTTGCATGTCACACAACTTTTGCCAATTCAATTTTATAGATGTACCACTTACTGACAACACTTTGAGTAATTGGCTGTGCAGCCCTACCCTTAATCAACACAATTTTTTCATCACCACAAACTAAAATTCATCTTAATATATTACAATGGCTCCTTGGCGGTAAAAATCATATCCTTAGGCCTTTCGTGACCTGCCCTTGCCTGCCTTTCTGTCTTCCTCTTACCTTAAGCTCCAAGCATATCCTATGAACATGCACCTGAGTTTCCCAGGCTCCAGCAGGCAGGCCTTCTCCTGGCAATTGCCCCTGCCCACTCCCAGTCCCTCTTCACCTCCCCCGCTGCCTCAGCACACTGCTGTAACAACTGGCTTGTTTTTGTCTCTGTTGGCTATCTCCCTTGGTCCTGGGAGCTGTGTCTTTCTCTGCACTAACTGTAAGGCACACAGTAGACACACAGTGCGTGTTCAGGGGAACGTGGAAGACTGGACAGGACAGCCGGGTCCATGTCTCTGTAGACTGGGGTGTTACAGAAAGGTGCTTTGTGAAGTATGTTTTGCCACATGAAGGGTATCATTACTTCTGTGGAAAAAGTAGTAACAGTGGAGCCCTGAAGGCACAGTGGTTAAAAGCTCAGCTGCTAACCAAAAGGTTGGTAGTTTGAATTCATCAGCCGTAGACTGGATATTCTATGGGGCTGTTCTATCTGTCCCATAGGGCCACTGTGAATTGGAATTGACAGCAATGTGTTTGGTTTGGTTTATTATCATATATGTTAAAAGATAATATCAGAAGCACTCTGTAAAGGCTGACACTGAGCTGGCAGATAAACACAACCCTGGTGGAAAATCAAATCACCCCTGAAGGGTGAATCTCTCACTTGTCAAATAAATCAACATGTGAACAAGGCTGGTTTATTTTCTAGTTACACCCTCTTTCTAGGGTTTCAGCAGCCCCCAGGTGTAATTATCAAAGCGCTATACCATCTGCTCTACAATTCACCAGGATTATGCCCTTGGATTTGTATAGGACATGTATTCATGCCAAGAACAATTCCTGCAAGTATGTGAACATCTGTTGGGTTAAACCACATTTCTCACCAGGCACAATCATGGATCTCCTGGGTACCATTAAAGTGGTTGAAGTCAAGCTGGTGAGTCATATTTTGCTGGCCCACCACCACCGAGCATCTGCAGGGTCTCTCTGCCTGCTGCACTCTGGGGCCACCAGCCATGCCAGGACCAAGTGATTTCTCTTTGCCCAGTACTGGAGGGCTTTGCACAAGAAAAGTGAGGGGAGAGATTCTTACCAGCTTTTCTCCTCTTCCCAATAACCCCCATGTTATTTTTCTTCAGAATGACAGTCCTCTCTAAGGCTTATTTATGATAAGAACTGAAGTATTAATTATTCTAGCCATCCTAGGAGGCTGATCTACTTCTGGGTGTCAGCAGGCCAGAGACTTGGAGGCCATGCAGACCGAAGCAGGAAAAGCCCGTGGCCATAATAACCAAGGCTGGGTCACGGGTATATGTAAGACCACCATTAGTCTACATAAGATCCCAGGCGTTGTCCCTTACCTTTTGTTTCAGTAAGCCTGAGTCAGAGCCCAGTAATTTGCACATTATGTGCATCTCAGGGGATCTGATGCAGGTGATGTAAGACCACACACTGAGAACCACTGCCCTCTCGGGGCTGAGCGGGTCATGCTGGCATCTGGAGCCTCCACAGACCAGTAACCCTGGCCTTATGTGGGAACTGCTTAGACATGCTGACACTCAGGCCTCCCCAAGACCTAGTGAATAAGAATCTGCATTTTAACAGACCCCTGAAGGTCTTGCATTTCGACTTGGCTGGCTATAACAGAAATACCCCAATTGAGTGACTTTAACAAACAGAAGTCTATTTTTTCATAGTTTGGAAGGGCAGAAGTCTCAGTTCCAGGTACTGGCTCTGGCAGAAGGTTGTCTCTGTCACTCTGGGGGAAAATCCTCTGTCTCAATTTCTCTAGAACTCTTTGTAGTGTTCCTTGGAGACTGACACAAGGTATCTGTATTTCCCCCATTCCTGTTCCTTGCTTTTGGGTTAATCTGCTAATTTGGCCTCATTAACATGACAAAGAAAACCCTTTTCCCAAAGGCAGTTCACCCACAGGTGTAAGGGTTAGGGCTCTAACACGTGTACTGGGGGACACAATTCAGCCCAAGCGATTCCTGCGCGCCTTCATGTCCAAGGTGCACTCACCTGACCATAGACGAGGAAATACGGAGAGAAGGCGAAAAAGAGATCCCACAAGATTTGTTAGGAAGCACAAGGCATCCAGTAAAAAGTTTGAAGTGTTTGGAGGTGTGATGTGCTTACTCTCCAAGCGTGTGAATTCTCTCCATCAAGGATAAAGATTATATTCAGTTTGCCATAGATAAGAATGCACGTGGTCCAGATTCATGAGGGTAAGGAAGGAATGGGTGACACTCTGAAGTCATATAAAAGGAAAATGCTGATGGATTTTTTTTTTTCATTTCAACATTGCCTCCTTAGTTGTGTCAGAACCCAGATGTCAGCTGAAATCCCATTGCCCCCACAAGTGTCTGAGTTTGTTTAGCTAAGACCCACACCCAGACCCCACCATCAAGCCCAAGGCCTCTTCAAGATTCTCTTAATACCCTGTACACAGATTCTCAGGGCCCCTCTGTCTCCAGCCCCTGCGTGAGAGTGGGCTGCATGTGCCTGGCCTGTGTAAAATGTCAGCCGTCCTCCAGATGTCCAGTCACCCTGGCATTCTGTACAGTTAGCCACCTTGACTGAAGATTCGGGGATCATAAAGAGGGCTCACCACTTCACTGGCCCCATCCCTCTATTCCTTTCTTGCTCCCGGTTACTCACTCATCAAACAAACGACATGCTTTCATCTCTTATCAATTTTGAAACCCCCTTCCAAGGTTCGACCATACCCTTGTGATGTTACTGCCCGGACCAAGTAGCTTCTGTAAAAACAAAACACCTCTGTCAAGTTGATTCAGACTCACAGTGACCCTACAGAGTTTCCAAGAAGCACCTGTTGGATTTCAACTGCTGCCCTTTTGATTAGCAGCCACAGCAATTAACTGCTAGTCACCAGGGTTTCCAGCTTCTGTAAGTGGGCTCCCAACTAGCAGGGCTAAAATGAAGATGAGGTGCACTAAAGAAGCCTACTTTCTCTTTCCACCTCCCTCCACTTAGACAAGGTTTTTCATAGGGTAAGTGGGTACAGAAGGAAAAAAGTACAGGGGCTAATGGAAACCCAGATGAGCTGTGTCTGTCGGATCTCTTTCTTTTTCAGACTCATATATTTACTTTCTCTTTTCCATTTTATTTTTTGGGAGACACTCTGAATTGCACCAGGCACACAGTAACAAAGCGTGTGCCAGGAAACCAGCTTCTATCATACCAGGCAATGCCTCCTTCTGGGTCAGAATAGACACACATCCGTCCCTCAACATCTACCGGGTGGCTGCGCCCCCGGGCCACATTAGAGAACAGTTCAAATCAGAATGTTGACAGCACTGACTGACCCGTTATGTAATAAACACCAGCCTAATTGCAACACGAGTCAAATTCATTCCCGAAAAGAGGAGCCACTTACCGTCTCCTCTGAGGGGCTCAGAAGAGGACGGGGACCTTCTGTATCTTCTGACTTAGGCAGGGGCTACTCCCTGAGGCATCCCCCCGCCCCCATGAGTGTTCCCCAAAATGACAATGCTCTGTGGCCGTCCGACCTCTACTATTAGGGAAAGGTGCCGTCTCCCTCGGCGGCCTGCGGGCACGCGCGGCGACACTGAGCTCCTAAGGAGGCCCAGGAGGAAGCGGGGGAGCCGGGCCGTGTTCGGCAGCTGGGCCAGGAGCCGGGCCTGAGCTCGCCTGCGTGTGGGCCCAGCGGCCGCGGTCCGGGGAGCGGCGTGGACGTCCTGAACGCGGCCAGCGGCTGGGGCCACGGCGGCCTCCGCGCCTCCTGCGCGCTGCACCGCGGTCCTCAGCTCCCTGTGACACGGTGGACCCAGACTGCCAGCCCTGGGTACCAGAGCGCTCCCCGTCCCAGGTGGGGGTCCTTTGGAAGAGAATGGAGAAGGACAGCGCTTCCCTGAGCCACCCAACTATCTGCCTTTTCCCCGCAAGTGAAGGTCCACTAGTGGGGAACTTGAGCGCCGAGGTTGTCTCTTTCCGGCCAAACAGCAGCGGCAGCAGGGCGCACTCTCTGCTAGAAAAGCCTCGCCTTTGGGCGCTACATTTTTTTTTTTTTTTATGACTGAGTGAAACTGTACATTCCCGTATAAATTTACATGCCCACCTATATGTGTAACTTACCATAAAGCAGGGGTCTAGGCCACCTGCCGCAAAAGAAAAGACTGAGACAGCGCTAAGTAAATGATCAAGAAGTTTACTGCATGCCGGCACGTAAATGACCGGGGGAATTCGGGTCCTCAGAGCCTGACACCATCGAGCAAGGTCGGGGTGTTTGCAGGGGAAGCTACGTGCTGTGCCAGCACCGGAGCGGGAGTCCGCGGAACAGTCAGGGTGATCTGGGACGGGCATCCGTCCGCAGCAGGCCCAGGGGTCCTGCGTGCTGGTCGAAAGCCGGGGTCGGAGGCTCTCGGCTGTTAACCGGGGGCCGTCTCCGACCGGTGCCTGGCGCGCCTGGCGCTTCCACTAGGTGTCTCCATTCGCCTCCTTACTCCTTTGATGTTTCCAAAGACGGTCAATATATTATCCCGGTGGCTCCTGTCAGTTAACGTGCATCTCCTGCCCGAGCCAGGTAACGGAAGTCAGGAATTTTAAGAAAAACAGGTAAAACTTAAGTTCTATAAAACAGGCGAAGAATTAGTCCCGACTCTCTATTTTAATTTCCCCCTTTGAAATCAAGTCCCCAAGGCTCCTGCCTGCTTCATAACAAGGGCAAAATAAGGACGACAACTAGGTGATGAAAACCCTGGTGGTGTAGTAGTTAAGAGCTATGGCTGCTAACCTGGTGGCAGTTTGAATCCACCAGGCAGTCCTTGGAGACCTTGTGGAGCAGTCCTACTCTGTCCTTTAAACCAAAAACCAAACTCACTGCTGGGGAGGTCGGTCCAACTCATAGCGACCCAAGAGGTCAGAGTAGAACTGCCCCATAGAGTTTCCGAGGAGCACCTGGTGGATTTGAACTGCTTAACTTTTGGTTAGCAGACATAGCACTTAACCCACTACACCACCAGGGTTTCCACTGTGTTCATTAAGGTCTCTGTTAAGTTCCAATGACTATAAATTGGTATGACCAGAGGGCAGTGGGGTTTATTATTGCAGGGGCAGTGGTGGGCATGTAGGAAGGGCCATTAGAATTCCAGAGCTTTCATATTTAAAAAGAATGCATTAATAGGACAGCACCCTATTGTAGATAAGATCCCTGCCAGTACTGTTTCAGCAGGCCCAGGTAGAAATAAGGACCCACACTTTGTAATCACCACAAGCCCTGGATTTGCACAGGGTACTTTGGAGTATGTTATGGTCATTCCAGATTTTGGAATTCTGGTGGCACTGTGATTAAGAGTTCAATTGTCAACCAAAAGGTTGGCAGTTCCAGTCCTGTGGGGTCACACTATGAGTCAGAATCCAAGTGAATGGATTCAGTTTTGTTCTGGTTGGTCCCGATATCAGTCCAAGCATCCCAATATTTTGTCCCAAATACAAAGAAGCCATACATATAGCTCTACATCATGAAACTTGATTGGAGGGTCAAAAAGTCCTCAGGAACCACAACATCTCCTTGCCTCTACCGTGCCCAGGTAGATTAACACAGTACCCTCAAGGTTAAAGTACAAAGTGTCTGGTGTTCCCCTGCTCTGATGAAGACAGATCTGCCTCTTGGGTCTGGGCAGACAGCCCTGAGCACATTGTACAAGGAAGGAGGCAAGAGACTGGGTGTGAGCTGGAGCAAAGCAGCTACTGAGTGCATCTAAGGACACTTTAACCTTCTCCATTGCCATGTCTCTAGCAGAGAGATCCATGTACATACTGCTGCTTTAGGATTATGAAATCAGATTCATTTACTGTGTTTGTCAAGGGAAATTTCAAAGACAAAAGGCATTTCAAAAAGAAAGTTTATTTGGAAAAAAGAACAAGAAAATTAGGCTTCACAAAGAGTAGTTCACCCCCCCAAAAAACATACAGCCTGTAAGTTAAAAAAAAAAAAGTATAAGATTACAATGTTTACATTATCTTTTCATGGTGAAAAGCATCAGCTTCTTGCATGTTTATCCACAATGCTGTTGTCCTTCCTCAAACTTGAACCCTGCAGAATTTGAGAAACAGGAAATGCTCCCGATTTTCTTATTTAAGGGCAAAAATCAGACAGTGTGACCCTTTTATTTTTGTTTCATATCAAGTGTCTTATTTTTCCCCTGACTGTGCTCTGTAATATACATACTTGTAAAAAGTGGTGGCAGTTTTGCTTCTACATAATGAATAATTTATTTATACTTTTATCTATTTCTCTCCTCCTTACGCTATCACTTCAGGTCCTTCAAAGACATGATCACTTTCTCCTAAAATGACACTTTTTGTCTTTTCAGATCAGGAAGTTCACAAGGGCCATAATGCAAAGCAGCTTGAACAAAAATGAGGTTATTCCAAGTTAAAGAAGTTAAGATCCTTTCAGCTTTTTTAAAAATTCCCTGACATACATATGAATAATTAGATATGTTGATCTTAATGAAGCAGAAAATATCTTGAAATATTATGGTTGCTTCATTTCTACTCTGTAACTCTTTCATCATTAAAGAGACTAAGGTGTGTTGTCTGTGAAGGCTGAGACTGGAAAGAGTAGATTCCAATAATTGGCTTTAACACCTAAACTGTGGTCTTGAAACCCACACCAGGAACAGAGTTTTTAAAGTCAGAACTTTTATTTAAGAATACGTGATTTTTCTGGGAAGGAAAATAAGGACAACTGAGTCTCAAAGGGCTCACAGCAAAAGGATTGCCACCACGACCTCCACCATTACCACCACCACCACACCACCGCAAATACGTTTGCAAGAGCACATGAGAGAGAAACTTTCTGGGTTGGGGACTTGGGCTTGTTCTACATGAAAGTTCCTTTACTCCTTACCTGTAGCCCCTAAGAAGTCTCTTGGTTTTTTGTTTGTTTCATAAATTCATTGAACAAAGAGCCATCAAGCATCTATTTCATGCCTTCCAAAATGGAGACTGTTGACTTTAGATCTCTGACAAACATGGAAAATTCAAGGACATGTTTTGAGCATTTTGAGGGTAATGCCGATGGGGATCCCACACTTCATACAAACTGGACCTCATTCCACCACATAATTTGGAGGAAGATGCAGAGTGGAACCAAGCGGATCTCTTCAAATCCTTCATCTCATGACACAGATTTTCCCAGAGCATACTTCAGCCCATTCCCACTTTCACATTCATGGATCACGAAAGACCTCATGCATCCTATTAGTCTTTTCACTGCAGGTAAAGAGGGCACTGCAGTGGTGGAGTACATAGGGCCTGGGGCCTTGGACTTCTGATTGCTGAGCCACCTTTTCCATTAGTTCTTCTGCGGATTATCTGTTGGGGTGTGTGCCCAGCCCATAAGACAATGATCATTTTCTTTGGGTAATTTTCTCTCTTTCTCCTCCCTCTATCCATGAGAATAAGCTTTCATTGGCCATGTTAATACCAAGAGGACTCTTTCCTCCAGGCATCACTGATTGGACCATGAGTGAGACCTTGATTTAAGTAGGCTAATCCAATTTCTCTATTCCTGGAATTTTCAGTTAGAACTAAAAGTCTGAGCCTTTGCCTATCAGTAATCCACCGGACGCTCCTTGAATACCCTAGGGGGCAGGTCTGCTCTGGCCTCTAGGGTTGCCATGAGTCGGATTCGACTAGAGGGCACTGGGTTTTTTTTCCGTTTAGGCCCAGAAGTGTAAATTTGAAGCTTAAAGGTGTTCCTTCTCTTAGGCAGTTCAGGTGAACAGGAAAAGCCACCTGTGGAAACGGAGCAGCAAAGCAGGTACTCAGAAAGGTGGAGCACTGAGTCATGGGCAGAGGTCCCAAGGTCCTCCTAGCTCTCTGGCTCAGTCCTCTGCTGAGGCCTGGCTCATGACACCCTCTCCCTCACTTTGCTTAAGCTAGTTGGGCAAATTGCTTTATATCTTCTGCCAAAAGCCAGCCAAGTGCCGTTGAGTTGGATCTAACTCATGGCGACCCTAGATGCCAGAGTAGAACTGCCCTCTATATACCTCTTTCTTTTAATGGAAATAAATACCCCAAGCACTAATTTTATGGCTGAAAAAAATCCTCATAGCTCAAAAACATCAAACTATTTCTTGTACAAGTACAGGAATGCTAACTTCTTTTTGCTTATAAACAAATATAATTAAGTGTGTGCACTTTCGATTAAGTTTTAAGAATTAAGGCAGGATAGAGACTTGAATTCAAGTCTCTATTCTACCATTTACTATGTGATATTGGGTGAGTTTATTCAACTCTCTCAGCCTTAGTCTCCCCATCTATAAAATGGGGATGATACCAGTGTTTACCACAATAGGTTGCTGTGAAAAACAAGTTTCATACACTGTATAGTAAATATGCATCTAGTTACACAGCCATCTAGTCAAAAGAAAATACTGATAAAGTTACAAAAGTATAATACCATTTGTTTATTTACAGATATTTGAACTCAAAAAAAAAAATCTAAGACTAAATATAGCAAAGTTGGATCTCTGGGTGATTTTAACTTTTGTCTTTTGACCTCTATTTTCTCTTTTTCAAAAAAATGAAACATATTTTACTGACATAAAAAAATTAAGAGACAATTCGTTTCTCAAGGTGGGCCTGAAATTTGTTAGAGACATTTCTGAAAGAATGCCATATGTTTAACCTGTGAGATCAAGTATAACTGTAAGCATGTTTTCATTTAATCACTTCAAAATGAGAAAACTAAAAAGCTAGCTACAAAAATATTTAATGAATACATCTCCACAACTTACTTGGGAATGCAAGGAATTGATGGGTGGATAGAGGGGTACACAGATGAATGGACATGTGATGGAACAAGTATAGCAAATGAAATGCTAAGGGTAGATTCTAAGTAATGCATATGAGCCTTCATGTAGAATTCATGCAACATTTTTGTATATTTGAATTTTTTTCATAATAAAATATTGGATAAATGCATAATAATGCAGGTTATAAAAAACTGAAGTAGTACAGAGGCATACAGAGGAAGAAGGGAACATTCCCTTTGATATCCACTTCACACCTCCACTTCTCTCCTTACAGGTAACCATGTAAAAGTTGAAGTGTACCCCCTAAACATCACATCTAAATCATCTAAAAACATATCCTTAATGAGGACACTAGATTCCAGAGAAACTCCATTTCTTGCCAAGATCTCTTTGCCATTGAGGAAGCTCTGCCTCCCGGTGTAAATTCTCAGCATTCATTCTTGCCATCACCTAGGGCTTTGAACTGCCTGATACTTGTCTCTTCTCACCCAACCAGTAAGGGTGTTGTAAGACCTGCTAAAGCCCCTTTTAATGAGAGACATTTGAGGAAAGCATATTTGTCTTGCCTACTGACAGGAGTTTTTCTTGCCAGGATGAAATTCAAAAATAAGCTCCAACCAGAAAAATACACACCTTCACAAATGAATAATGTGTAAACAACTGTAAATCCATCTCAACTTTGCCATTCAAAGAGAAGCTGCTTCTCAATGACAAATCACTACACACACACACACACACACACACACACACACAGTGTACAACATCTAGACCAGCTCAGAACAAGAAAAGTCAAAAGCTCTTACAAGCCCGTAACAAAAATGGACATGCCATTCAAAAAACGGACAAGGGATATAAACAGGCAAGCCACAAGAAAAAAAAAAAAAAAATGAATTTGGTCAATGAACATATTCTACACACTCATGAAAATAAAGTCCAGTGTCACCAGTAACCAAAGTAATACAAAGAAAGTCTTTTTTTCATCTATTAAGTTCCTTTAAAAAAATAATAATCAGTGTTGGGGGGTGCTGAAGGAATATTTGAATTTAAATGATCCTACTTGTTCACATACCTACTGTCCCACTGTCATCTGTCCTTTCACAGGCTTTAAGTTTTCATACCTGGAGCAATGTCTCATGTCTGTGATAACCGTAGTTTTCGTGTGTCTTTTTAAAAAACAAGTTTGCCAAGGATCTAACAAAAAAAAAGGTGAGTACAGTTGTCTCTTCTTTGACATACCAATCACATACTTGTCTAGAAAGCTCCCTGCAGTTGCCTCTAGGCTAGGATGAAAAATACTTTCCTTCCCTTACAATTCCTCACTCCACACTCTAGAGAGCAGTCAGGAGCCTGGGAATAGAATTTCTCTGTTGTTTCCTTCACCTGTGTACCTGAGATTACTCTAGGCCCTTAAATAAACACCAAACCCACTGCCATGTGTCGAATGGAAATGCCCCATAGAGTCTCCAAGGAGCGCCTGGTGGATTTGAACTGCCACCTTTTTGATTAGCAGGCACTGCACTTAACCCCTGTGACACCAGTGTTTCCTAAAGATCACCTAATTAAATATTGGTTACTCTAAGGAAACTTCGAAGTATTAAACAAAGGTAAAACCAAACCCACTGCCATAGAGTCAGTTGAGTAGAACTGTCCCGTAGTTTCCAAGGAGCACCTGACAGATTTGAACTGCAGACCCTACAGTTCGCAGACGTAGCCCTTAACCCGCTATGCCACCAGGGTTTCCGAACAAAGGTAAAGCAAGTCAAAATGAGAAGAGAGAATGAGTAAGGCTTCTTCTACAAGGGTTCAGGTTTTACTCTGCTTCCACTGGAGGAAAATGAGCCTGTTCTGTCCCCTCCCATTTTCACACAGCTCTACCCACCACTTCGCTTTTTTATTCCTTTCTTCTATGTTCTGAGTGAGGGGTTAGCAGCTTATTCAAGACATAGTTTGAGTAATTGTCTTCTTTGGAACCCAGAAGACACAGGCTTGGCTCCACAGCCTGTTGAGCCAAATGGGCATTCACCCACATTTGGGGAAAACAGCACCTTCAAGGTAGGCCAGTTTGGATAATTCTGTGGCCAGGGAGTTAATTATGAAGGAATTAGCACAAGCGTTATTTCCCCGTAGAGAAATGGTCTAGAAAAGAATTCAGCAGGATGACACATCCTTTTAGTAAAAATCCAATCTCCCTACTTCCAATTACTTTCAAAACAAACAAACAAAAAAAATACCAATTAAAAAGGAAGTGGTAGGAAAACAGGATGTGGGTACAGACGCACCTACTCACCTTTCCACACATGTACCCCAGTTAGAGCTTTTGTTAAGAGACCTAACACTGCAGTGTTTGCAAAGCAAACAGTTTTACTTATTTATTCTTTCATTCCCCAGGCAGCTACCAAGTTCTAGAAATTCTCTAGACACAGGATACAGGTGCAGCCTTGGTAACCAAGTGATGCTATCTTTCTCCTCATAAAAAAGAAAAATTAGAGTGGACTGTTAGAACTAATGTTTTGTCCTTTTTCTTAAATTCCTGGTTTCTTTCCTCTAGGATCTGGCAGGAAGTTATGGATAGGCTGCCAGGAGCCATGGAGATAATGTCTTTGCAGTTTTATAGCTCTAATTTAGAGACATCAACTTTGGATGTCAGGTGCCAGGTTGGAACCTACCCCTGCTTTGGATAGCAACTAAAAGCGGTCCAGATTCTGGCCCCTGATACATACTTCCAAGCCAAGGACCCCTTGTTTACTCTTTTCACCCCCAATCAACTATGCTGTTTCCCTGTCTCGGTGCCAGTGCCTATACCAGAAGGTGGCTTCCTCTCCCATATATACCCCATCCGGCACCCATTAATTCCAAGCAAGCTTTTGACAAAGATATTCCTTGCTGCTCCCTGTTTGCTAGCATATGGATATAAAGCTTTTTGATGACTCACCAAATATCTGCCTCCAAAACTGACTTCTTGGGGCAGATAACAAGAACCCAGAGGTTTGTCCTGTATAATCCCCTCCTCTAGAGCTTGTATTCTAGTGGAAGAAACAGCAAAACTGAAGAAAAGGCAGAAAATCCAATCAATGTCATAATAGTAGAGAGGTGCAGTGCTGCCTAGAGGATGGCATTCCAGGAAGGCCTCAATGCAGAGGTGGTGTTGAAGCCAATTTCTGAAGGATAAGAAGGAAGGAACCGGCCAAACCCAGACATAGGGATGGGAAGCGTCTGGGCCACAGGCAAAAGGCACAGCACGCGCAAAGGCTTTAGGTAGAAAAGAGATGGCTTGTTTGCAGGCCTGGAAGAGCTTCCGTGGAGCCAGTTCCGATATATGGTGACCCCTTACTAAATCTGCTTTTGATGCTGGGGTAGTCACAGCATAAGCCTCAATGTTAATTATCCTGGGGTGACATATTTTTAATACAGATCCCAAGGAAAGACATGTCCCCTTAACACAATGGTCTCTACCACTTCTGTAGAGAAAAGCCAGAAGAGGGAAGTCAGTGCAGCTAACAGTCCATCTCCAAAAGACACTTGAGTCTGTTTCTTACAGCTACTGTAATGAATTACCACAAATTTATTATCTTACGCTTCTGGGGATCTGAAATAAGTCTCAAGAGTCTTTCAAAGGCTGCAGGAGAGAATCTGTTCCTTTTCAAACTTCTGGAGTCAGCTCACATTCCTTGGTTCTCGATCTCCTTCCAGCTGTTACATCACTCGGACCTCTGCTTCCATCTTCACACTGAGACAGGAGGGAGCTTTTGACACCCTGGATTGTAAAAAGGGGAAGTTAAAACAGGCAGCAAAGATTTAATGTTCTCTATTCTGTAAATGGGCTTGTCTTTTCTCCTGTCTTAAAAATTCCTGGCTCTAGCAGGAAGTCGCTGACAGGGGCTATGGAAATAATGTCTTTACAGTTTTGCACGGCTTTTTAGAAACATCAAAACAGATAAGGAGCCAGTGGAAGACCCAGGTGCCACTTGGGACCTCCAGCCCAAAGCAGTCTGGATCTCTGTTTCTGATTCATATCTTCAAGGGCTCCTGGGCTCCCGAAATGGAAATCTCTCTTTATCCTTAATCAGTCACATTTTTCTGTGGCACTGGGACCAAGATATGTATTTACGTTTTGCATGCAATCCCCACTCCCTTATAAATATACCCCAATCACGTGATGATTCCTCGAGTAAGATCTGATGGAGAGAATCCACCCTGCCTCCTGCGTCTGCTAGGCACATTAAAACTTGTCTTTCCATCACTAACTCTGAAACCTGTCTCAGAGAGTGACTTTTGGTGGCAGGGAATGAGAACCTGGAGGTTTGCCCAGTAATTATATCTCCTAGTACTACTCCAGTTTGCCTGCTCCCCTCTTATAAGGACCATGTGGTTACATTGGGCTCACCAGTTAGTCCAGCATGATCTCCCATGTCAAGACCATTGATTTAATCACATTTGCAAAGTCCCTTTCCCATGTGAGATAATGTATGCTCAAAGTGGCAAGATCAGGGTGTGAACATCTTTAGGGGCCATCATTCTGTCTACCATAACACTGTAGCTTTTCTTCCTTCAAAGGTGAGGGGTAAAGAGGCCTATTGGCTACAGTTTGAGGCAAGAACAGCAGAACAGTGGGATCAAGCTTGTGTTCTTACAGTGTCTGGGGAATGTCTGTCTCAGCTGGTTGGCACAGAGCCTTCAGGCTTGCACTCTACTCCTCTGGCCTGCAAAGTCCAAGGAGGCAGTTCACCACATGGCTGTGAAGACCCAAATTGCTGGTGAGACAAAGACAGAAGCTGGTTCCTTCCTGTAATGGAATGGCAATCTAAGACTGGCAGACACCCACTGAGGTTTATAGAGATACCATTATTTTGAATTTTTAGCATAGTCTTGCAAATAGTTCAGTCCCTTCTCCTTTAATACTCAAGGAAGAGGAAGCTTGGAGAGGTGCGGTAAACTACCCCAAGATCACCCATTTCGAAGATACAGCCAGGAGTCACCTCGTGCCCGCTGTCTCCAGACAGCCACTGATGTTCTGGGTGGGCTGCACGGTCTTGCTACAGACACCCAGCAGCTTCCTGTCTCGGTGTCCTCCCCCAGGAACTATGCACCTCTCAAGGTGGGGCTGTGTCCTCCCCGCTTCTGTCTTCCCAGTGACCAGCAGAGGTTCGGGTACACAGCGACTTCTCAGTAAGTGCCTGTTATCTTTCTTTAGCAGCTTCAAATTTGTACACTGGCTCCACCGCCAACGGTTGGGTTTGGTTCTCTCCCAAGAGAGCAGCACAGTTAGCTCCCTGCAGGAGGTGGAGGTGTGAACTACTCATGGAGCTTTAGAACTGCCAAGCCTAAGACTCCCAGCTGCTGTTCATCCCCCAGGCTGCTTCCAAGCCAAGGTTTTTTTCCTTTTAATCCAGAAGCTTCTGGGACCTGTGGACCCTGAGTGCCTCTCAGAAACATGCCCTGCCCCCTCTATTTAAAGAGCAAGACCGACTGCTCGGTAAGGACAGCCCTTCTGTCCTGATACAGATGGAGGAAGGTGCCAGCAGGAGGAACAGGGCCACTGCTGTAACCACTGGCCCACAAAGACCCCTAATTAATAGGTCGTGGTCACCGGCGGCCAGTCACTGCTGTTTGCCCCATAAGGTAAGGGCAGAGCTCTAGCAAGACTCTCAAGTCCCGGCCACCTTCAGACCCCAGGACCACAAAAGCTGAGCAGCAGACCTAGAACGGACCGGATGGTGCTGGAAAGGACGTGTATAAATAACTGGAATGGCATTTTCTTCTAGGAGCAAAGATCAAGTTTCTGGAAGCTGTGGGCACCCAGACACTCCTGAGTAGACAGCTGGCTGAAGGTGTGGTGTCAGGTTGCAGTATTTGACATTTACCCAGACACTGCAGGCTGTAGTGAAGGGGAGAGGGTGGTCAGAGACGAAGAGGGAAATCCTGTAGAATAGGAAACCAAGGACCGCTACCTTCCTTCCCTCAATATCTGACTTCAGAATGAGCACAGATACACCACTGTGATGTGTTTCCGTCTGCACGATGGCAGACACTGGGAGCCATTGGATATTTTCCCAATCCAAAAGTTAACTGGGGTCCCTTGGCCATATAAGACTTAAACACCATAAACTCAGACCTTCGTTACATTCTGTGAAAAATCCAGCGTCCTTCTCCCACACCTCAGTAATGGATACTTTATCCTTTTGTGTTCATTTTAGCTCTTTGATTAAGTAGCACTGGTGGTTAAGCAACATAGCTGCTAACCAAAAAAGTCAGCAGTTCAAATCCACCAACCAGCCACTCTTCGGAAGCCCTATGGGAGCAGTCCTACCCTCTCCTTCAGGGCCACTGTGAGTTGGTTATCCACTTGACAACAGTGGGTTGTGTTTGCATTCGAATAGTTTATAGATCCTTTTAAAAATGTATTCAACAAAACCCTGTTGTACTGAATCAGTGTCCATAGTGATGGCTGCTACTACTAATGTAAATAAATAATCAGTTGGAAAGACACAAATCTTACAAAAGCATTCCAAATAGTATATACAAACACTGCCCCCTCCAGGAGGTGAGGCTTAATTTCCTCTCCCCAAATCGAGAGTTGTTGGGGAAGGACAAGGACTTGCAGTGGAGACACCAGCCAACACTACTGCACTGAGTGATGGAGGTGAACATCACCAGTGATGTCAGGTGGCTGTCCCACAGCACCGAGACAATATGATATAAAGGGGGACCCTCTATAATATTCTTTCCCCAAACCCAAACCCCCAGTCTCAGCATGAGGAAAATATCAGAGAAATCCTAATTGAGTGACATGCTACAAATACTTCTCAAAACTGTCAAGGTCATAAAAACCAAGGAAAGCCAGACGCTGCTGCAGACCTGGGGAGACTAAGAACACATGACCACTAAAAGTCAGGTGGGGCTGTAGATGGGACCCTAGAACAGAAAGAGGACATTGATGAAAAATTGATGAAATGCAAAGAACAATGATGCACCAACATGGGTTTCTTAGTTGTGATGAATGTAGCAGGGCAATGCAAGAAGTTAACCATAGGGCAAGTTGGGTGCAGAGTATGTGGGAGTTCTCTGTAGTACATCTACAACTTTTCTGTAGATCTAAAATGTTTCCCAAATAAAAACGTTATTTTAAAAAGCTGACTTTTTTAAATTAAAAAGAAAAAAATGCATTCAACAAACACACACATAGCACTATTTTAGTTGGCTGGTGCTGCTATAACAGACATCTGGCAAACGAGTGGCTTTAAAGAAGAGAAATTTCTTTCTAACGGTTCAGGGTGCTAGAAGTTCAAATTCAAGGCATTGGCTCTATGGGAATATCCTTATCTGTTTCAGCTTCTGAAGCCCCAGTATTCCTAGGTTCCTTGGCAATCTTCACATGGCCTCTGTCCTCCTTTTGTAAATGCTCATCCTGTGTCTATACTGCTTTCTGAATACATCAGAGGGGTCAGTGGTTAGAGTCCACCCTACACCAGTTGACTGGCTGATTATATTATATTAAATTTGATTATATCTGCAGATATAGTAGGTAGGAGTCTAGTACATATTTGGGGGAACACAATTCAGTCTGCAACAAGCACTTAATCTGTTCAAGGCAAGACACTAAGTGCAGTACAAATATTTAACTCCTCATGATAATGTCATTGTTATTATCACATCAATGAATGGCTCTAGTCCTACGTTCTAGTAGACTCAACAGCACTTGGCTTGGCTTGGCTAATGCTGCTGTAACAGAAATACCACAAGTAGACAGCTTTAACAAAGAGAAGTTTGTTCTCTCACAGTCCAGTAGGTGAGAAATTCAAGGTGCCAGCTTCAGGGGGAAGGCTTTCTCTGTCTGCTCTGGAGGAAGGTCTTTGTCATCAATCTTCCTTTGGTCTGGGAGCATCTCAGGATAGGAACCTCAGATCCAAAGGACTCGCTCTGCTCCCAGAGCTGCTTTCTTAGTAGTATGAGGTCCCAGCTCTGTTTGCTTCCCTTTCCTTTTATTTCTTGTAGGATAAAAGGTGGTACAAGCCAAGTTCCAGGAAAACTCGCTTTACATTGGATCAGGGAGGTGACCTCAGTAATAGTGTTACAGTCCCATCCTAATCCTCTTTAACATAATCCAGAGGTTAGGATTTACAATTTAGAGAAATCATAAAAGGGAGCACAACCATACAATACTGAGAATCATAACCCAGCCAACTTCCTGCACATATTTTTGGGGGACACAAAACTGAATCCATGGCACTATACATTTCTTATAATTATTACTATTCTTGTGATAAATATATTTTTAGAAAATCATTGCTTTCTAGCTAATTCCAACTCACGGCAACCCCCTGGGTTACAGAATAGAACTGTTCCCTGGGGTTTTCTTGACTGTAATCTTTATGAAAGGAGATCTCTAGGCCTTTCTTCTGTGAGGCCACTGGGTGGTTTTGAACTGCCAACCTCTGGGTTAGTAATTGAGAGCAGACCATTTTTGCCACCTACCCAGTGATCTCTGGTAAATATATATATAAAAAAATGTTTTGTCATTTTAGCCATTTGTACATGTGCAATTCAGTGACATCAGTTATAACCACCATGTATAATCAATGTCCTTCAATAACCGTGCCAAGGGCAGGTGTAACTCTCATCACTACCTATATCCAAGTTTTCCATTACCCTAAACAGAAACTCTGTAGCCTTTACACAATAACTCACCACTCCCCCAACCCCTAGCCCTGGTAACTACTAATAATCCTTTGTTTCCATACATTTGTCTATTCTAGATATTCCATAAGTGGGAGCATACAATATTTTTCCTCTCGTGTCTGGCTTGTTTCACTCTGCATAATGTTTTCAAGGTTAGTTGTAGCACATATAAGAACTTTATTTGTCCCTGTGCTTGATAATATTCTACTGGACGGATGTTACTGTTAGTTGCTGTCACGTCACCTGACTCGCAGAGACCTTAAGTATAACAACAACAAAAAGTTGCTCTGTTCACCTCCTTCTCGTTGATCATTTGTATGTTTGTGTTAATCCATTTGGTTGAGGGTTTCCTTCATGTTTGCTAACCTTCTGATTTAGCAAACACGATTTTCTTTTCTAGCACCTGGTCTTTAATAATGATGTCGCTAAAGTCAGAGAATCAAAGTCTAGTCATCCTCACTTTTAAGGAACATTCTGCTTGTATTTCCTCTAAGACTGGTGTTTTAGTCAGCTAGGGCTGCTCTAACAGAAATACCACAGAGTGGATGGCTTTAACAAAGGAAGATTTATTCTTACACAGTCCAGTAGGCTACAAGTCTAATTCAGGATGCCCACTCCAGAGGAAGGCTTTCCCCCTTGTTGGCTGTGGAGGAAAGTCCGGTATCGCATCAGTCTTTGTCCAGGGAGCGTCCTGGCACAGGAACCTCAGGTCTGAAGGATGTGCTCTTCTCCCGGTACTGCTTTCTTGATGGTGTGAGGTTCCCAGTTCTCTGCTTGTTTCTCTTTCCTTTTATCTCTGCAGGCTGAAAGGATTAAGAGTGGGGCAAGCCATACTCCAGGGAAACTCCCTTTACAGTGGAGCAGGGAGGTGATCTTATAAATCCCTAATCCTTTAACATACAGCATAGGAAAACCACAAAATGGAGGACAGTTACAGGATACTGGGAATCATGGCCCAGCCACATGGCTACACATATTTTTTGGGGGACACAATTTGATCCATGACAACTGGTATGTTCATTCTTTTGGCAGGCCACAGTGTATTCTGTCTTCCCACCAGGGGTTCCTTGAATACCCTGGGGATCAGTTCCACCCTGGCCCCTAGGGTCACCAAGAGTCAGATCCTACTCTACGGCACTTGGCTTGGCTTGGCTCCCTAAGACCACAGTTTGAATGCATCAATTCTTCTGTCTTCCTTTTTTAATTATCCTATGTTTGAATACATATGAGAAGATTGAAAAGATCATGGTGTGAGTCAGATGCATGCTTCGCTAAAAAGATTTGTTTTTTAGATCCCTTGCTGCAGATTTTCCTGAAGCAGTATGTCATTTGACATCTTGACTGCTGCTTGCATGAACACTGATTGTTGATGCAAGTAGAATGAAATCATCGACAACTTAAATTTCTTCTCCTCTTATCACAACATTGTCTATCAGTTCGGTTGCTAGAATTTTTGTTGTCTTCATGTTCAGATGTAATCCTTACTGAAGGCTATAGTTTTTGACCTTCATCAGTGTTTCAGTCATCTGGTGCTGCTCTAACAGACATATCACAAAGTGGATGGCTTTAGCAAAGAAAAGTTTATTGTTAAGCTGTGCAATAGGTTACAAGTACAAATTCAGGAACCCAGGGAAAGGCTTTCCCTCAAGCTTGTCAACTCTGGAAGAAGGTCCTTGCATTGCGTCAGTCTTCGTTCAGGGAGCATCTTGGTGCAGGAACCTCAGGCCTGAAGGTCATCTCTACTCCCAGTGCTGCTTTCTTAATGGTATGAGGTTCCCAAACCTCCATGCTGGCTTCTGTTCCTTGTATCTTAAGAGACTGCCTCGAGGACATAAAACACAATCCTACACATGGAGTCCTGGCCCCCAACACAAGTGCTCCCATCTACTCTCACTAACATCATAAAAGCAGGATTTTCAACATGGAGCTGGAACATCACACACTATCAGGAATTCTGGCTCAGCCGAATTTCTACACATACTTTTGGGGGAAAACTAATCAATGCACAAGAACCAGCAAGGGCTTCAAGTCATCGTCGTTTTTGGCAAGCAAGGTTGTATCATCTACATATCACAAATTGTTAATGAGTCTTCTTCAAGCCCGATGCTGTGTTCTTCTTCAAATAGTCTGCTTTCTCAGATTATTTGTTCGACATACACATTGAATAATAGGGTAAAATTTTGTTGCACATCTGTGGGTAAAAAAATTGAATGATACAGGAAGCATCAAACAAAGATAGAAGGAATATACGGAGTCACTGCACCGAAAAGAGTTAGTTGACCTTCAATCATTTCCAAAGGTAGTTTATGATCAAGAACTGATAGTAGTGAAGGAAGAAGCTCAAGCTGCACTGCAGTGGCTAGCAGAAAACAAGGCTCCAGGCACTGACAATGAGGTGCTTCAATAAACTGCTTCCTCATCTGTGTCAAGAAATTTGGAAGACAACTACTTCGCTTTGAGTCCATTTTGACTTACAGCAACCCCAAAAACAATTGCAGCCATACACCAACAGGGAATTGCCAGAAGTTCAAGTTAGATTCAGGAGAGGATGTGGAACAAGGGATATCATTGCTGTTGTCAGAGGATCTTGGCCAAAAGTAGAAATACTTGAAAGATATTTAACTGTGCTGAGTACACAAAGGCATTCAACTGTATGGATCATAACAAATTCTTGGTAATATTAGGAAGAATGGAGCATACTTACTTGTGCTCACACAGAACCTGTACATGGATCAAGATGCAGTTTGTTTGAACAGAACAAGAAGGTACTGCATGGTTCGGAATTGGAAAAGGTGTGCATCCGAGTTGGGTCCTGTCACCATTGATGTATAGATCACTTTTTTTTTTATTCCAGTAATCTACTGATGGACAAGTACGATGATTTCAGCTTTTGGCTATTGTAAATCATGCTGCAATGAACATGTACACAAACACCTGTTTGTGTGTCAGCTTTCAAACCTTTTGAGTATATGCCTAAGGGTGGAATTGCTGGAACAGGTGGCAATTCTATACTTAACTTTTTAAGGAACCAACATACTCCTTTTCACAGTGGTTGCACCAATTTGCATTCCCACCACGAGTGAATGTTGCTATTGTTTCAAGTGCGGTAAAGCCAGTTCCAAATGAAGTGGTATCCCATTGTGGTCCCCAGTAATCTTCAGTGTTCTCTTGTGTGCTTACTCGTCATTTGTATGCCTTCTTTGGAGATACGTCTGTTCACTTTTTCAGTGGGTTGTTTGCCTTTTTGTTGTTGAGTTGTAGGAGTTCTTCAACTGTAGCCCTGCATTCTTGATCACACACTCCACAACCTGTCACCTCAGTTTGCTCTCCTTGTTCTACAGCATGTTAGCTGAAGCTGTCTCAGCTCCTACCTGATTGCCACCAAAACAAAACAAAACTCATTCACACAAAACCTTTGTGTGTGTAGCAGACTTCATTAAAGGTCTGCAGAAATGAAAAGGTTTTATTTAACATTAAAGAGATCCCACTTCAAATTCCATTTCAGATATCTCTTAGCTTTCAAAAGCAGTTCCTTGGCCTTTTCCACTGTGTAGCTCTTCCTGTCTCTGTCTTCCTTTCTCTCCTCCTTCTCTCTTGCCCCTTCCTCTCTCCTTCCCTCCCCTTCTACTCAGTTTTTGGTTGCATCTCATGCTGCAGGGTTTAGCTGCTATTTTCATTTACTGTCTTCTAGTCTTTTAGGGGGACACCCTGGTGGCATAATGGTTAAGAGCTGCAGCTTAGCAGTTAGAATTCACTGGGCGCTCACTGGAAACTTTGTGCAGCAGTTCTTCTCTGTCCCAAGGGGTCACTGTGAATCAGAACTGACTTGACAGCAGTGAGTTTGGGATTTTTTTTTAACCTTACAGGGCTACTATGAGTCTGAATTGACTCAATGGCAATGGAAATTTTGTTTGTTTGTTTGGCTTTTAACCAGTCCAGTGGTTAAGCATTCTGCTGCTGACCCAAAAGTTGGTAGTTTATATTCACCAGTCACTCCTTGGAAACCCTATGGAGCAGTTCTACTCTATCCTGTTATGTGTCAAAGCCAACTCAACAACAATGAATTTGGTTTTTGTGGTAATGAGTCCATGAAGAACTCTGGTGGTGCAGTGATTAAAGTGCTTGGCTGCTAACCAAAAGGTCAGCAGTTCAACTCCACCAGCTACTCTGTGGAAGAAAGATGCGGCAGTGAGTGTCTGTAAAGACTTGTAGCTTTGGAAACCCTATGGGGCAGCTGTATTATGTCCCATAGGGTCCCTATGAGTTGGAATACATAGATGCAACAGCAGTGGGTTTGGTTTGTTTTAACCAGTCCATGTGCCAGGGGAGATGTTCAGAAGTTGAATTTCCACAGCCTGTAAACATGACCTGAGACTGAGCCCCTCGCCTGGCAAAGAACAGTGTGCAGGCCTGAAGGCCTAGCTGGCCCAGCACAAAAGAATGGATGAATGCCACTGTAAGAGGCTGAAGCCCTGCCTGGCAAGTCAAGGACACAGAACATTCTCTCCATGCATTTGAGTATCTACCAGAATTGCCATAGGCTAGAGTGGCATTGCAAAGCCGTATTTCTTCCAGAGCTGTAGAATGGCAGTTTAAGCAGGACTTTAGAACTTTAGGATCCCTGTCAGTGAGGTGGTTAAGTGCTAAGCTGTTAACCAAAATGTCAGAAGTTCGAATCTACCAATTGCTCCTTGGAAACACTACAGGGCAGCAGTTCTGCTCTGTCCTATAGGGTTGCTGTGAGTCAGAATCAACTCAATAGCAAAGGGTTTCATTTTGGGATTTTTTAGAACTTCAGGTTGAGGAGGAGCCCTAGAGATTACTATTTTGCTCCTTAATTACAGATGTGGAAAATAAGAGGCCACTTAGGGCCATAGAGGTGGTCTCCTGGGGCCAAAGCTAGGATGGAAAGATGCCAACCCTGGCCCTGAGCACACCACAGAGCTCAGGTGAGGGGCCAGCAAGAATTAGGGGCTGATGGAAGAGATGGGGGACTGTAAGTGCCTTTATGCTTCTCCAGTTTGAGTGACAGGTCACTGGGGAAAAGACTTCTGCCCCTGCAGACAGACAGACAGACCAACCAGCTGTTCACTGACCACAAGGAGGAGGGCTCTTCACAGCAGACTCCCTTCAGCACAGCCTGGCACATGGACTGTTCTTGGCTTCTCATGCAGCTGGTCAGGGATCTTCTCTGTGTTCTGCTCTCACAGCAGTAATCAAACCAACCAGATCTGTTCTACCTAGGAAGGATAGGGGAGGTGTGTTGGAGGACTGAGGAGACAGAGACCCACTCCATGACAGGAGCTCTGTGGGCAGTGCCTTTGGTCAGCTTTGGCTCTAGCCAGCCAGGCCAGGCTGGAGCCCATGTGGAGTGCATTAGCTACCTGGGCCCACAACCTCTTCCCCACTTCCCTAACCATGGCTTATTTCCTCCACCTAGCTCCTAAGCTGCACTGCCTGTCTCATCCCCTTAGCCATTGTCTAATTGTCAGAGGAAGGTGAAGGAAACAGAGTGTGTATTCCTCTTATTCCAAAGTTCAGATGACTAGGGACTGTCTGTGGGAGGCAATGTTGGCTTTGCCTAACCCCTTCCTGATGATAAAGAGCCATACTTGTCAATATTAGCTGCCTTGTTGAGTGGTGGCTTTAACAGCCCAGCTGCTGTCAGCCTGGGATTCACAGACTGCAGTAAGCCCTGGGCAGTGGGTACAGGGGGGGTCACTTTGGGAAACAGTGAAAGAAGGCACCAGAAGCAAACATCACTCCCTTCCCTATCCATTTTGCCTAAAGCAGGTAGTGGGCTAGATGCACCACTCAGGGCTCAGGCTCTAGTGGTTCAGAGACAAGGCCCTTTCACAGCCCAGGGCACCCACTGGGTCAAAAGCATCCAGGGACCTAATAATACACACAAATCAGAAGGCAGGTTGCGGGTGCTGGCCATTCAAGGAGAGGAAGAAAGTGGATACCGGCCTAGCCTGTCCTGTTGGCCTTACCCTAAAGCAGCAGGGTGCCCTGCACCAGGCATGCCAGCAGCACCCTATATTGAGAAGATGAGCCGTGCAGAGGGAATGGTAGGCATGAGGCCCAGCTGTCCTAGGGAGCCAGCCTGGTGGCCACAGCTCACACCCTCTCTCCTGTTCTCAGGCCCTGGAGCCTCAGAGGAGCTTTTGATCTCATGGGAAAGACAAGACAGGCTGGATGTGAGGGGGACGCACAGACCCAGGTGTTAATGAACAGAGGAAAACAGAATAGGAGAAGCACAGAGTGCAGGGAGACCACATACAGGAGAGAAAAGTTACAGACCTGCTCCAGGAAGGCCACTACTGACCTCAGCTCAGAGGACATTTACAGGATCTTGGGTAGAAATATCCCCTTCACCATTCACTCAGGCTCCCAAAGCCCCCACTCACCCATTTATCCTAAGTCTCCATGACTCTGAAGAACAGTAACAGGCTGGAGACACAGGCTTCTGGGTGTAACAAGAGCCAGTGATTTACAACCACCCACTAGCCTTGTTTTTCAAATCTGCCACAGAAAGACAATTCCTTCAACCTAGTTTATGATGACGGTGGTACTGGGCGATTTGCTTCAAAGCCACAGGCCCTCCCGAGCAAGCCCGGGCCTGAGGAACTGTGGGGGCCCTCAGTTCACATCGTAAGGGAAGACTGGACACCACTGTCCAGGACCACCTGAGACAAAAAAGACCCAGGTCAGGGACTGGAGCAATGAAAGGCAGTTTGGCTTCTCCACCAGGGACTGGGACACTGCCACCTGCCCAGGGTCATGGGCAGGCACCTACCAGCTCTCTGCATGTGCTCAGTACAGGTAGAAAGTAAAAAAATACCTGATAAGAAAGAATAGAGGTCCACTATGAAGTCACTCCCTGGCACTTTCCAAGGCAATGCCCAGGGGAGAGGGTCTAGACCCTGCTACACGTTCAGAGAAGCCAAGCAGCATTGTCAGGGAGAGAGGACTGGAAGTGTGCTGGAGGAAAGGACAGGCTGTGGAATGCACGGGGTTACTCCAAGTCCTCCTAGTACTGGGTCTGGGTGCTCCTGTCTCTCCCATGTCATGAAATCGCTATCGCCACAGCCCTATTCCCTGTTTAGAGACCTACCATAACCATTCTCAGCTCAGAGGTTGAATTCTCTTCCCAGGGGCTGTGCTTATTTGTCCAGGAAGAAAAAGAAGAAGAATTTTAAAAAGAACAGGACCCTTGTCAATGTCTTTCTGCTTCCTTCTAGGGTCAGGCAAAGTGTGTGAAGGAGAGAATAGCTGCTTGTCCAGAGAGTCTCCAGAAGGAAAAGGCCTGTGCCAGTGGCTAGCAGCCTGCATCTACAGATGTGATCCTTGGAGTGCTTGGAGCTGTGCTGGGGCTCAGTGCCCGAGCCTGGCTCTGCAATCTTGGCGCCTGGGGTCTTGTTCTAAGCTGAGGATCAGATGCGGCTTGGCAGGGACACCCCAGAGCTGTTCACTCTCTTTCTTCACCCAGCCCAGGAACTGGGAAGAAACTGCAGGGTGAGTGTTTACCCTGGTGACACACAGGAGCAATCAAACAAGCTATGGATCCAGCTCTCTATCCTTTGGCAAAGCATGTGAAGGAGGGGGGTACACTGGTCCCTTTTAATCCTGAGTGCCTCCCAGAGAGAGTGAACCTTAATTGTTCTCTTTCTAGCACCTCTGACATAATGAATATCCACCTTCTGACTTGGTAAAACAAGTCAAGGTCAGGCACCAGGGTTCAGACCCTCAGTGGTGGCCTGGAATCTTTGAGAGCAACTACCGTCTTTTTTTGGTGAGAACTGGCCCCAGAGGGGCTGAAAGCCTTGACCAAGGCACCTGGAAGAACGTCTCTTGCCCTTGACCCTTGTGAGTGAGCTGGCCAAGGCTTACCTGCAGATCACAGACCAAGAAAAAGCAACATAAAGTGCTGCCAGGCAGAGCTCAACTTCAGATACACCAAGCTAGATTATGCCTCCTCTTGACACAACCAACATTCACCCCAAGTATCTGTCTAAGTTTGCAGCTACTATAATCCTTTAATAGGCTGTTGGAGTTGGCCTTTTTACACATGAGGAACTTGAGGCTCAAAGATGTGGAATGATTTGCACAAGGTAACATGGCTTATAAAATGGGAGAGCAAGAGCCCAGGGCACCTGGCTGCAAGCTTGTCGTATTATATTTATTTCTGGTCTTGAATCACAGGGACTGTGAAGAACTGCATCCTCCAGCTGTCCCTTTCAGAGCCCTGTTACACCGAATGACATATTTCTGGGTCTTTTAGCACAGCTTCCCACCCCCTGCCCTCCCCCTAGCTGCCTTCATCTCTAATGTCGAAGCCCCGGCTGTTATTCTCGTGCCTCTTTATTCTTGTTCCCAGGATCATTATTGCTGCCAGGGGCTGGCAACTCTTCACACTCCACTAGGCAGCAGCTGAAAAAGCCTGGTTATTAGAAAGACAAAGATCTCATAATAAGGGAGTGCGACTCTGCATAATACCTATTTAGACTTCTAAATTATTCCCTGTCCTCATCCTCTGCCATCAGACTCCCATCCACCATTTGGAAGGCTTATTTAACGAATCAGACACAAGCAGGCGCTGGTATTAAAAATAGAGAGCAGGCTGCGGGGTGCTGGCACCGTGACTCACAGTGCGGCAGCGGGCGGGCGACAGGGGCCGGGAGAGAGCTGTAGGCCCTCCTTCTCCACCCTCATCTGCTTTCCCTCCCGCTTATTCTTCCAGCCCACCCCCAGCTCGCTGAGACCGGCTCCGGGCAGACACACGTGAGACACAGCGTGGTTTTAGGCAGAGTTCTCCCAGGCTTGATTTCCTGTGTTAGGGCACGAGACGGGAGCAAGTGCCGACGTGGTGCCCGTTGTCTGTCTCCTGTGGCCAGTGAAGCTCGGACAGAGGACGTTCTAGTTCTGTCCCTCGCCGGCCGGCCGCGAGGAGGGAGGACGCTCAGAGAGAGATCCGGCGGGCACAGCGCGGCTCCATTAAGGGGCCGGGGGCGTGCGTCTCGGAGCGCCAGCGCCACCTCCGCTTCCCACGGCTTCCCCACCGTGCCAGCCTACGCCTTTCCCGGAAAGACAGCCTCTTCCCAGCCCTCATTCCCTGGACATCCAGAGGGGCAAGCCAGGGACCGCCGCTTCCCGCACGCTTCTCTCTGCCTCTCCATCTGCGTCTCTCCCTCTCTGTCTCAGTCCCTCTCTCTCTTCCTGCTTAAAACTGTTCAACAATTTTCTATTGCTCTTAGAATAAAGACGCAGGTACACACGCAACGGAGGTTCCTTCCCCGGCCCCGCTTTCCCTCCCCTAGCCTCTGTCCTTCTCTCCCTTCAGCCCCTCCCCAGGGCTGTGCTCCAGCGTTCCGTTTCCCCGTTCTGCTGTGGTTAGTCATTTCTGAATTCCCACTGGCTCTTCTCCTTAATTCTCTGTGGTCAGCGACGACATCTCAACTTCTGGCAGCCCTCCCTGCCCCTTCTGGGTGAGGTCCTTATCTGGGCTCTTTAGACTCCGTGTCTCTCTTTTGTAGGAAGTGTCCTATTGCAAGCTTACAATGATTTGTGTCATTGATTAAAAATCTGTCTTGCACACTAAGCTGTGAGCACGCTGAAGGCTGAACCCTAGTTATTTTTGCTCCCCCCTTTTCTCTCCCATGCTAGCATAGCACCTGGTCACAGGCACTCAGTAAATGTTTCTTAAACAAGTGGTGACTTGATGACTGGGGCGGTGCAACAAGGAGGGTGATGGTGGAATGAATAGGCTCTGCAGAATGATAGGAACTAGGTTATGGCCGTGTTGACTATAACATCCAGTTGGAATTGACTGGACAGCAATATTTTACTTACTAGGCTGAGAAGAATGGCAGCAGCCATACCAAGTACTTGAATAGAAGAAAAAACAGATTAACAGGCACCTCCTTTGGCAGGAATTATAAAGTTTGTGTTCTCTTATGGCTTGGAATGCACAGTGCCTTACTGTGCCTCTTTCCACTTGGAGAAGTTGTAGCCACCCCGTCTGAGTCTGGGGCTAGGGTGCAGCCAGTGAAGCACCCATGCAAGTACTCTCTCTAAAGTGGTTCAAGCACCAACCTCCCTGGCTTCCTTCTACTCCAGTCCCTGACCCCAGGTCTGCCTTGTCCACAGGTAGAGTCAGAGATCTGGGAATTACATGGGAGTTCCATGTAATTTCAGAGGTGCTAAGGCCCCTAGGTTTCAAGTTCCTAGCCTGAGTGGCCAGCCAAGACACAGGAGAAAATGCCCAGCTCTTCATAAGGGTACCAGAGACCCAAACTAGTAGAATTGCTGCAGTCTCTAGGGATCTCTACTTTTCCATCTGTCTGCCCTGTATTGAGCATGACAGCCCTGACCAAAATTTACAGGGAAATCTGGGGGCTACAGAAACTTCTCAGTTAAGCATTTATTTGAAGGAGTAAATTCAGTATAGCCAAGATAATTCCATAAGGTGCCTTTCTGTGCCGGCAACAGAGGAGATACTCAATAACCATTTGTCCACGAGTAGAAGAGGCAGGAGAGTGGAGAACTGTGTCTACTTTGGCTTAGGAAGAGGACAGTGTAAAACAGAGCCTGTTCAGAACTGAGCAACAAGCATTGCTGGGAGAAGTTTGTTAGTAGGAGCTGAGTCTTCCCCTTTCCTAGCTCACACCTTTGTCCTCCAATCCTGACACGAGGAAGGCCTCCTCCTAGGCTTAACATGAGGTTGTCACAGTCCAGACAAGGACTCGGTCTCTGAAGTCCCATGTTGTTCTCCTCCCACTGATGTCTGCTGAGTTCACCCAGCTCCTCAGGAATGAGAACAACAGTGAGCCACAGGGTTGGTGCCCTGTTGGGGCCATGGACAATGCACCTCACCCTAAGCCACTGACCAGCCCTCTCCCCTACCTCCTCCAAGTGTCTTGTAAACCAAGTCACTGGTCATTTTGGAGTCTTAAGTTGATCTACTCAAATCATCTTACCACCAAAGAAAACATTTGGGCTGCTAGACTAAGAGCACCTATTTCTTTTCTTTTTATTTAATTTTTAATTTTTATCTGATGTTTTGAATAGTGACATAACATGCATTTATGGTAAGGAAAAAAGTTGCACGACACACTGAAGGGTCAAAAAGGCAGGAAAAATAAAGACATTCATAATCTCACTCCAGAGTCTGTCATAGTGATTTATCGCTTTGCCCTACCTATTTTCTTTGTTCCTCTTGCCCTTCATTCTCTGCCTCCCTTCCCCGCACAGCTCAGTTGGTTCCTGTTGACATGTGGCAGATTAACATTGGACTGTAAGTGTTCTAGGCACTTTGGTCTCTCAGCTGGTACCTTGTCACCTTGGGATAATTTTCAGGCCCAAGCAAACCAGGGAAAAAATGAGAGCTTTCAAAAAGCTAGCCAAGTTTGCGAAAAACTGATTAATCTTATGCATGAGAGTTGGACTGTTTTTCAGGAAAGGCTAAAAGACAAATCTAAGAAGGGGGATATGGTTGAGTTCTACATTTAGGTCAAATCCCCTGGACCAACTCTCCTGATGAAAACAACTAAAAATGCTGGATAAAATATTTTAAAAACCTTCTTACAGCTACTAAAGAGTTGAAACAGTGCAGAGATCCTGGAAACAGCTCTTGGCCTGAGAGTGTTTACCTCAACCAACTTGCACTTGGGTTGTAACAGCCATGTATAGTGAGGGCCACAGAAGTCCAACCTGGAGGGCTGTCGACGTGAAGCTAGAGCCCTGAAGTCTGCATCCCAGGGTAAGAGTGAAACAGTGACACAGTGACACTGAGGAGCTGTAAGGTAAGTTGCCTTGGCACTGAGCGTGCGGTGGAAGTAAAGGTGTTGGAGGTGGTAGTCGTGATGATGGTGATAGTAGAGAGAGCTGGGGTAGATACCTCTGGGAAATTGTGCACGTAAGATGAGTCCTCCTGTGTATTTGCAACCTAAATTCACATCACTTGAGGGACCAAGGACCTCAGACAACGATTTAGTTTAACAAGATCTCAAATTATTAGTGTCCTAGGAGATCCCTGCTATTCACAAGATTTTCACTGGTTAATTCTTTTCAGAAGTAAACTGTCAGGTCCTTCTTCCTAGTTTGTCTTAGTCTGGAAATTCAGCTGAAACCTGTCCACTATGAGTGACCCTGCTGCAATCTGAATACTAGTGCCATAGCTTCCAGCATCACAGTAAAATGCAAGCCCCCACGGTATGACGAACTGACAGACTAGAATCATTGCATTGGGAAAATCTGCTGCAAAGGACTTCTTTAAAGTGTTAAAAGTAAAGATGTCACCTTGAAGACCAAGGTGCACCTGACCCAAGCCATGGTGTTTTCAATCACACCATGTGCATGTGAAAGCTAGACAATGAATAAGGAAGACAGAAGAAGAATTGTGATGTTGGAGAAGACTATTGATTGTACCATGGACTGCCGAAAGAACAAACAGATCTGTACTGGAAAAAGTACAGCCAGAGTGCTCCTTGGAAGCAAAGACAGCGAGACTGAATCTTTCACATTTTGGACAAGTTGTCAGGAGGTCTCAGTCTCTGGAGAAGGACATCATGCTTTGTAAAGTACAGGGTCTGTGAAAAAGAGGAATACCCTCAACGAGATGGATAGACACAGCAGATGCAACAATGGGCTTAAGCATAAAAACAATTGTGGACATGGTGCAAGATGGGGCAGTGTTTTGCTCTGTTGTGCATAGGGTCAGCATGAATGTGAAGTGACTCAGTAGCACCTATCAACACAGGAGATCCATGGCAGAAGAAAACATGCATCCGCCCTGGAGAAAGTCTCCTTTATTCTGGGTTTCCAAGTGCATCGTAAGTAGAATTCTTCTAGGACTATGATCAGCACACTATCAAGTATACAAGGAAATAAAATAGCATGACTTGAAAGCAAGACAACAGATAACAAACAAATGAAAAGACTTCAGCTATTGGAATCATTGCATCTGTACTACCAAAAAAAAATTATGCTTGCTCTCTTAAAAGAAGAGACAATGGAATAAATATTTTCAGGGAGCAGAAAACATTTTTAAAATGTAAAATAGTGGATTTGAAAAAGAACAAAAAGGATTTCTAAAAATGAAAAAATTCAGTAACAGAAACATCAAACTCAATTAATGAATTTAATGCTAGATTAAGGACAACTAAAGGAAGAATTGTTAAACTGGAAGATCAGTTAGAAGAAATCACCCATAATGTAATTCAATGGAAAACACAGAAAATAAACTTAAAGATGTGGAGGATGTCAGGAGAAGTTCTATCATTCTATTTTCTCCTTACAATTTATTTCTTTAATTAAAATGTGCATAAAATAAAATGCACAAATCTTAAGGATGTCCTTACTTGATCTGACCTATTTAACTCAATACTTTAACAAGGTAGAGAATATTCCCATCATCCTGGAGAGTTTCACTTAGTCATTCTCTGCTCCCTTCCCTCAAGGCAACCACTGTTCTGACTTTTTGTTCTAACCTGAAGTAGTTTTGCCTGTTTTACAATTTCACGAGAATTGAATACTATAGTGTAGACTCTTTTCTATAAGTTTTGTTCACACAGCATATTCTTTAGATTCATTTATGTTGTTGTGGGTATCCGTAGTTTATTCTTTTTACTGCTGAGTAGTATTCCATTGTATCGTTATACCCCTTTGTTTATCCAATTTTTCTGCTGATGAAATCTGTGTAGTTTCCAGTTTTTACTGTTAGAACTAAAGCTGATCTTAATGTTCTTGTGTTAGTCCTTTTGTAAACATTCAGTTTTAGTCCTTGTGAGTAAGCTCCTGGGAGTAGAATTATTGGATGTTAGCGTAAGTGTTCCCATACATTTGTCAGTTTGTTGTACTGTAATAGTTTGTGTGTTGTGTGATGCTGGAAACCATGCCTTGGGTATTTCAAGTACCAAGCGGGTCACCCATGGTGGATAGGTTTCTGATGAACTTCCAGACTAAGATAGATAAACAAGAAGGACCTGGCAGTCTGCTGAAAAAAATTGGTCAGTGAAAACCTTATGAATAGCAGCAGAATGCTGTCTGGCTTTAGTGCCAGAGGTGAGCCCTTCAGGTTGAAAGGCACTTGAAAGACAACTGTGGAAGAGCTTTCTTCTCAAAGTAGAGTCAACTCAAGTAATATAAATGTAGAAAAGCTCTGGGGACCATTATTTGCTGTGATGGCACTACTCAAACTGAGAAGAAACAACTACAAACATCCATTAATAATCTGAACACGAAATATACAGAGTATGACTCCAAGAAACTTGAAAGTCATAAAAAATGAAATGGTCCACCTAAATATCAATATCTTAGGCACTGATCGGCAGACAAGCACTGATATTGGCCACTTTGAATCAGATACTCATCTGGTCTTTTACTGCAGGAATGACAAATTGAAGAGGAATGGTGTTACAGTCATCAAAAAGAACATGTCAAGATCTATCCTGAAAGACACAATCAATGATAGGATAATATACACCTACAAGAAAAACCAGTTAATGTGATTATTATTTAAATTATGTACCAACCACTAAAGCCATGCACGAGGAAATTGAAGATTTTTACCAACTTTGGCAGACTGAAACTGATAAAACGTGCAACCAGGAAGCATTGATAAGTATTGGTGATTGGAATATGAAAGTTGGAAACAAAGGAAAAGAATTGGTTTTAGAAAATATGGACTTGGTGATAGAATTCTGCAAGACCAATGACTTCTTCATTGCAAATGGTTTCCAGCATCACACAACACACGAACTATCACAGTACAACAACTTGACAAATGTATGGGAACACTTACGCTAACATCCAATAATTCTACTCCCAGGAGCTTACTCACAAGGAGTAAAACTGCCCCATGGGGTGCCTATGAGTTGGAATCGATTCACTAGCAAGAGCTTTTATACACATGGACTTAACAGAATGAAAAACGCAGAAATCAAACTGATCACATCTGCAGCAAGACACAGTGAAGAAGCTCAACATGAACAGTAAGAACAAGACCAGCAGCCAGTTGCAGAAAGACTGTCAATTGCTCATATGCAAGTTCAAGGACAAGCTGCAGAAAATTACAGCAAGTCCATAACAGCCCAAATATGACCTTGAGTGTATCCCACCTGAATTTAGAGACCATTTCTAGAATAGATTTGATGCATTGAACACTAATGACCAACAGATTGCAGAAATTATTCAATAGCATTAAAATCACACACAAGTAAAATTTTGCTAAAGATCATTCAAAAGTGCTTGCTGCAGTATAGCAAGAAGGAACAACTGGAGTCCAAGCTGGACTAAAAAGAGAACATGAAACCAGGGATATGACTGCGGATATCAAATGGATCTTGACTGGAAGCAGAGAATATCAGAAAGATGTTTACTTGTGATTTACTGACTTTGCAAAGGTATTCGACCAGGTGGATCATAACAAATTGTAAGTAACGTTGTAAAGAAAGAGAATTCCAGAATACTTAGTTGTGCTTACAGGGAACCTGTACATAGTATAAGAGGCAGTCATTTGAACAGAACAAGGGGATACTTTGTGGTTTAAAGTCAAGAAAAGTGTACAAGATCTGACAAGTCCACAAAGTTACTTGTTTTAAGTGCTATAGCCTCATTGCTGTCACTACAGTCACCTTCGAAGTATTCTCCTTGGGAAGCTATGCACAAATGCCAGTGCTTAGTCCACCCTTCAAAGCAACATTGGAACTCTCTCAGATGGCCATTGAACATGGTGGCATGGTGGCATAGCGCAAGTTCATGAACTTAATTCATAGTTGTCTGCGAGGGAAATTTTAGCTAGTCAACAAATAACTGTATTGGAATACCCTACCTACTCACCTGATCTGGCCCCCAAAGACTTTCTCTTTACCAGGAGAAAAAGGAAATAATTGAAAGGAAGACATTTTGATGACATCAGGGGTAATACGATGAGAGCTCTGATTATAATGTGGACTAGGCGGTGGCATCAGTGCATAGCTTCGCAAAGGGAGTACTTCAAGGGTGACTATAGCGGTATTCAGCAATGAAGTATGTAGCATTTTTTCTAGAATGAGTTTGCAGACATAATTGGCAGTCCTCATATGTCAGGGCTGCATCTTTTTTTTTTTTTTACTGTGACTGAGTGAAAATATACATTCCCATATAAATTCACATGCTCACCTATATGCAGCTTCCACTGTTCTCCCTGCCTGATAGCAGCACACTATTCCTCTCCGCTGCATACATGTCTCATCCTCCAACAGTCTCCTTTCCCCTCCTGTCCATCCACTCCCCTTCCTCCAGTCAGACGTCAGCAGAATGATAACCTATAGATGCATAGAACCGTAAAATGCGTCCAATATATAGTCACTTTGCATCACCAAGTCAAATCCCTTGCTGTTGGAAGAGTGGACCTTCATTATGATCCATTGGCAAGGGCAGCATCAGGGTAAGGGGCCATGCTCCCAGGGGAACCCCAAAGCCTCTGGACCATCAATTGCAGTCTTTCAGTGGAGATCTCAGGGTGCACCGCTTTTTATTTTTGTGTTGCCAGTGAGACTCAACTTTGTGAGCTCGATCATAGCTATCACTGGTGGTGGCTGGAAACCATCCAGTTCTTCCAGGCCCAAGTCGATGTAGGCACCCACTCGTGTGGGTCTCTCTGTCTTCTGGATTGTCATTTTGGTCCTTGGTGAGCATCCTCTCCTGCTGAGTTGGGACCATTTGCTGTGCCCTCGGATGGCAGCTTGGCAGTTTTTAAGACCCTAGACACCACTCACCAATGTGGGGTGCAGAAAGTCCTCTTAGCAAAATGCTAGTTGTGCCAGTTGGCCTCGATTTCGCCTAAGAGCATGGTCCCCTGCCCCCTTCCCCAGCTACTCTGTCCTTGCATTATTGAGTTAAGACAGGAGGAGTACTAAAGTTATGTTGAAGTCCACTTAATATTGTTCTCGTTTCTAATGTGTGCTGTCACCAATTTCACCCAACCAAATTTCTACCAACTGTCTAATCTAAACCTTCCCTCCTCCCCCCCTCCCTTTCCTCCCTTCCAGCCTTCAAAGAGTCTTTTCTTCTGTGCATAAGTCTGTATTTGAGTTCTTATCATAGAGGTCTCATATAATATTTGTCCTTTTGCCGCTGACTACTTTCACTCAATATAATATCTTCCAGTTGAAATCAGGTTGTGAGATGTTACCAGGAATCATCATTATTCTTTATCACTGCATAGTGCTCTAGTGAGTATATGTACCATAGTTTACCTATCCATTCTTTTGTGTTGAGCATCTGGGTTGATTCCATCTTTTTGCTGTCATGGACTGTGCTGCGATAAACATTCTCGTGCATGTGTCCATTGGTGTGAAAGGCCTTGATTCTGTAGGATATATTCCAAGCAATGGAATTACTGGGTCAAATGGTATATCTATATCCATTTTTTTAAAGGAAACGCCAGATTGCTTTCCAAAGAGGCTAGACCAGTTTGCAACCCCACCAACAGTGTAAGAGAGTTCCACTTTCTCCACAGCCTCTCCAGCATTTGTTGTTTTGTGTTTTTCGGGTCATAGCCAACCTTGTTGGAATGAAATGGTATCTCATTGTAGCTTTGATTTGAATTTCTTTAATAACTAAAGATTGTGAACATGTCCGGCTGTGTTTTTTGGCTGCCTGGATCTACTTTTTAGAGAAATGTCTGTCCATCTCCTTTGCCCATCACTTAATTGGATGATATATCTTCTTCTTATTGACATTTTGTAGTACCCTATAGATTATGGAGATCCAGCGTCAGTCTGATATAGAGTTGCCAACTTTTTTTCCCATTCTGTAGGTGGCCTTCTAACTCTTGTGATAAAGTCTTTGGATGAGGAAAAGTGTTTGATTCTTAACAGTTCCCAATTATCTATTTTCTCTTCTGTTGATTGTGGCTTGACAGATTTTGAAGTCTGTCTACGGTGTGTATTAAAACTTTCATTGTTGTTCCTACTTGCCTGTTGTTCCTACTTGTTCTTGGATGAGCTTTATTGTTTCAGATTTGATATTTAGGTCTTTTATCAAATTTGAGTTGGTTTTTGTATAAGGTGTGAGATATGGGTCTTGTTTCAATTTATTGGAGATGGATATCCAATTTTGCCAGCACCATTTGTTGAAGAGATTGTTTTTACCCCAGTTTAATGTCTTAGGGCCTTTGTCAAATATCAATTGTTCATAGGCAGATGGTGTCATCTCTGGGGTCTTGATTCTGTTCCATTGATCGATCTCTCTGTTCTTGTACCAGTACCAGGCTGTTTTGACTACTGTGGCAGTGTAACAAGTTCTGAAGTCGGGTAATGAGAGTCCTCCCAGTGTGTTCTTCTTCTTTAGTAGCACTTTACTTATCCAGGGTTTCTTCCCTTTCCAAACAAAACTGATGATTTGTTTCTCGATCTCATTAAAAAATGACGCTGGAACTTGTATTGGGATTACATTATATAAGTAGATTGCTTTGGGTAAAATAGACATTTTCACAATGTTAAGTCTTCCTATCCATGAGCAGGGTAGGCTTCTCCATTTATCTAAGTCTCTCTTAGTTTTTTATAGTAAGGCTTGTAGTTCTCTTTGTAAAGGTCTGTTATTTCTCTAGTTAGATTAATTCCTAGGTACTGTATCTCCTTGGGGGCTATAATAAATGGTATTGATTTGATGATTTCTTTATTAACAGTCTCACTGTCCATGTAAAGGAATCCTACTGATTTTCTTATGTTTATCTTGTCTCCTGAGACTTCGCTGAACTCTTCTATCAGTCTGAGTAGTTTACTTACAGATTCTTCAGGATTCTCTGCATATGTAATCATATGATTAGCAAACAGAGATTTTGACTGCTTCTTTGCTGATGCAGATGCCCTTTATTTCTTGGTCCTGTCTAATTGCTCTGGCTAGAACTTCTAGTACAATGTTGAACAGGATAGGTGAGAGTGGGCATCCTTGTCCAGTTCCTGTTCTCAAGGGAAACTCCTTCAGTCTTTCTTCATTGGATGACATAGGCAATTGGTTTTGTGTGAATGGCCTTTATTGCATTGAGGAATTTTCCATCTATGCCTATTTTGCTAAGAGTTCTTAGCATGAATGGGTGTTGGACTTTATCAAATGCCTTTTCTGCATCAATGGACAAAATCAGGTGATTTTTGTCTTTTGTGATATTTATGTGGTTAATCACATTAATTGTTTTTCTGATGTCGAACCAACCTTGCATCCCTGGTATGAATCCAACTTGGTCATGATGGATTATGTTTTTAATATGTTGTTGTATTCTATTGTCAAGAATTTTGTTGAAGACTTTTGCAACTAGATTCATGAGTGATATCGGTCTGTAGTTCTCCTTTTTTGTTGGGTCTTTCCCTGGCTTTGGTATCAGGGTTATGCTGGCTTCATAGAATAAGTTTGGGAGTACTCCATCCCTTTCTATACTGTGAAATAGTCTCAGTAGTACTGGAGATAACTCTTCTCTAAAAGCTTGGTAGAATTATGCAGTGAAGCCATCTGGGCCCAGACTGTTTTTGCTTGGCAGTTTTTTGATGACTTTTTCAATCTCTTCCTTTGTGATGGGTTTATTACGTTGTTCTGCTTCACGCTGTGATAATTTGGGTAGGTGATATGAATCAAGGAATTTGTCCATTTTCTCTAGGTTTTCAAATTTTACAGTCTTTCATAGTATTCTGTTATGATATCTTTGATTTCTGTTGGATCTGTTGTGACCACTCCCCTCTCATTTCTAATGTGGTTTATTTGTTTCCTTTCCTGTTTTTCTTTAGTAAGTTTAGCCAGTGGTTTGTCAATTTTGTTGACCTTTCAAAAAACTAGCTTTTGGTCTTTTAGGTTTTTTCAACTGTTTTTCTGTTCTCTGATTCATTTAGTCCTTCTCTAATCTTTATGATCTGTTTTCTTCTGTTGCCTGAGGGGTTTCTCTGTTGTTTCCTCTCTACTTATTCAAGCTGTAGGGTTAGTTCCTTGATTTGGTTTCTTTCTTCCTTCCAGACGTGTGCATTTATGGGGATAAACAGACCTCTGAGCACTGCTTTGGCTGTATCCCATAGGTTCTGGTAGGAAGTGTTTTCCTTCTCATTGGAATCCATGAATTTCTTTATTTCATCCTTGATGTCTTCTATAACCCATGGTTTTTGGAGCAAGATGTTGTTCAGTTTCCAAGAGTTCCACTTTCTATCTATGCTTTTTCTGCTATTGATTTTGACTTTTATGGCTTTATGATCTGAGAAGATGCTTTGCAGTAATTCAACGGTGTGGATTTTGTTGAAGATTGCATTATGTCCTAACACATGGTCAATTCTGAAGAATGTTCCATGTTCACTGGAGAAGAAGGTGTAGTTGTCTGCTGATGGGTGGAAAGTTCTGTATATATCGATGAGTTTTAATTGGTAATTGTGGCAATGAGGCCTTCTATATCTTTACTGAGCTTTTTTCTAGATGTTCTTTCCAGTATTGAGAGTGGAGTGTTGAAGTCTCCCACTATTACTGTGGAGTAATCTAACTCTTTTTTGAGTGTAGTCAGTGTTTTTTTGACATATTCGGTTCTCTGATATTAGGTGCATAAGTATTTAATATAGTTAAGTCTTGCTTGTGTACTGAACCTTTCAGCAATAAATAGATTTTACATTAAAATTGATTTTGTCTGCAGTTAGAATTGCCATACTTGCTCTTCTTTGCTCATTGTTAGCTTGATATATATTCTTCCATCCTGTAATTTTCAGTTTGTTCCTATCTTTGAGTCTCAAGTGAGTTTCTTGTAGACAACATATAGATGGGTCATGTCTTTTGATTCAAGATGTCACTCGATGTCTCTTTACTGGAGCATTCAGTCCACTCACATTCATTATAATTATTGATAGATATGTGTTCAGTGCTGCCATTGTGATATGTTTATTTTTATGTTGATATTTTCTCTGTTGTTCTTATTAGTGTGCTCTGGGACATTCTTTTTTGTGAGTTGATTTTTCACCTTTTTCAGAGCTGTTTTTGTAGTTGTTGAGACTCCTGTGTTACATTACTTGATGTGGTATGCTGCAACTTTGTTGTGCTTTACGACTGCCCCTCGGATCCCCCTTAATAAACTATATATAAACCCAATTTTAATTACTACCAGTCTTTTCGACTTCCTCTCCATCTGGAAGGACTATAACGACTATGGTACATCCCTCTTTTTAATATGATGGCACCGTATTTGTCATGATAATCACTGGATTGTTTCTTTCAGTATTAAAGCTGTGATTGAGTTTGGAGCCTTCTCTAACTGAGTAGAATTCTGGATAATGTGTCATTCTAAAATATAAGGTTAGTGGTTTTGTTCTTCTAAGCCCAATCCAAGAGATTTTTTCAGTATTTCTTGTAGTTTTGGTTTTTGGTTTTTACAAAGTCTCTGAGTTTCTGTTTATCTGGGAATGTCTTCATTTCATTTTTGTATTTGAAAGATAGTTTTGCAGGATATATAATTCTTGGTTGGAAGTTCTTCTCCTTCAAGGCTTTGAATGTGTCATGCCACTGTCTCTGTGCCAGGATCATTTCTGCTGAGAAATCTGACGAAAGCCTACAGGGCTTCCCTCTGACTTTTAGCTTTGCTTTGAGTCTTGCTGCCTTTAAGAGTTGCTACTTATGTTTCACTTTGTTAAGCTTGATTATAATATGTCTTGGAGTCTTTCTTTTGAGATCTATATTGGGTGGTGTACGATATGCATCTGGGATATCTATATTCTCTTCTTTCATGACTTCTGGGAAATTTTTTGTCAGCAGCTCACCAGTGATACTCTCTGAGTTCTCAGGTGTTTCATCCTGTTCAGGGACTCCAATTAATCAAAGGTTGTTCCTCTTAATAGAGTCCCACATGCTTCTTAATGCTTCTTCATTTTTCTTGTTTCTTTTTTGTGATTTGACCTCATAGATGCTGGCATCAGTAGCTCTGTCTTCCAAGTCAGAAATTCTTTTTTCCATTTGTTGCATTCTGTTTTCTTGGCTTTGAATGGAAGTTTCTATGTCTTTGATTTTGTTCTTGATGTGTTGGATTTCAGAGTACTGGTGTTCCATTGGATCGAACAGCTTGCTTAATTTTTCCTTTTGTTCTGCTGCATTTGTTCTGATGATTTCAGAAAAATTTCTTCATCTGGAAAATTCCTTGGCTGTTTTGTTTCAGAGCCTTCTGAAGCCATGGGTGATTTCTTGTATGCCATAAGTGTCTGTTGCTTTTTAGGTCCCATATGAGAAAGTAGAAGCTGGGAGAGATATTGTGAGAATGGACTGCAGATGTTTCTCTAGGCAGTCTTAAAATGTGAAACAAAAGGTATCTGACCACTTCCTAAGTCAGTCAGGTTTTTAGGTGTAGAGGTCCCTCTACCTGGCTGGCAAAGTAAGCACCTCTATATCCAACCCCAGATGATACGAACTAGTTCAAGATACAGGAATGCTACTGCCCTGTCAGCCTCTGCTGACAGGTTCCAGCCTTAGGCGACACTGTAAACTACTGCTTTTCTATAGGAGAAGCACTGTCCTGTTTGCAGGTGCTGTCTCCCAGGCTAAGAAGTAGTTCCCGCTAAAATCTCCATATCCAACATGGCGTCCTGCACATAGGCCCTGTGGTTCCGTACAAACCATGCTGTGACAGAGATAAAAAGAGATGCCCAAATTGGCTAGGTGTACAGAGTCCTAAACCTGGCTCTCAAAATATGGCAATTTCACCTGCCTATCCCAACAGCAGGGCATCTGAGACTAGCCGCTAGGCAAGACCCAGCTCCACCCACTGGCTAAGACAGAGAAAAAAAGTCACAATAGTGCGTTACCTTCAGTCCGTGAGAGCCAGAGCTGGCCAGGAATGGAAGTCAGCGAAAGAGAGGTGATTTTTTTGTTCAGTGGTATGAAGTCCAAATTAACAGCCTTGTGCCATGTCCTGGGGCTCACTACGTGATCAGAAGGCTCCATTTGATTATCAATTCAGGTCTTGGTTTCCAGAGGGATATAAGGAGATGTGTGCTTGGTCTGCCATGTTGACTTTGCCCCCAGAAACCACATCTTTTCACTATACTTATTCAATCTATATGCTGAGCAAATAATCCAAAGTTTGGACTATATGAAGAAAAACATTGCATCATGATTACAGGAAGACTCATTAACAACATGTGTTATGCAGATGATACAACTTTGTTTGCTGAAAATGAAGACTTGAAGCATTTTCTGATGAGGATCAAAGACTGCAGCCTATCAATTGAAACTTAACATAAGGAAAACAAAAATCCTTGTAAATGGATCAATAAACAACATCACGGTAAATGGAGAAAATACTGATGTTTTCAAGGATTTCATTTAGTCAGACCCACAATCAATACCTGTGGAGGCAGCAGTCAAGAAATCAAATGACCTCAGGGACCATATAGCTCCTCTGGTATAACTTAGTTTATAAAGAAAAAGCTCTAAGAATGAAGAAAACCAAAGGCACAAGGGAAAGATAAGTTCAAAGGACTAGTGGATCACAAGTAGTATAGACTCCACCACAATGAGGACAGAACGACTAGATGGCTACAACCACCATCTGCTCTGACAGGGATCACAACAGAGGGTTCCAGACAGAGCTGGAGAAAAAAATGTAGGACAAAACCCTAACCAGACTTACTGATCTGACACAGACTGGAGAAAAACCCTAGGAGCATGGTCCCTATACACCCTTTTACTTAATACTGAAGTCACTCTGGAAGTTCACCCTTCAGCCAAAGATTAGACAGGCCTATAAAGCAAAATCAGACTAAAGGGGCATATCAGTTTAGGGGCAGGGATGAAAAGACAAGAGGTGACAGAAAAGCTGGTAATGGAGAACCCAAGGTCAAGAAGGAGAGATTGTTAACATGTGGGGTTGGCAACCAATGTCACAAAATAATATATACATTAATAGCTTAATGAGAAACCAGTTTGCTTTGTAAATCTTCATCTAAAGTGCAAAAAAAAAGAGAAAGGATTGTATTTGCATTTCGCAAATTTACTTCAAAAGACCTCTTTAAGTGTTAAAAAGCAAAGACAATTTTGAGTACTAAGGTGCACCTGACCCAATCATGACATTCTCAATTGCCTCATATGTGTGCAAAAGCTGGAGAAATAATAACATAAAGAAATGAAGCCTTATAGTTACAGTGTTGGTAAAGTTCAGAAGAACAAATCTGTCTTGGATGAAGTGCAGCTAGAATGCTCTTTAGAAGCAAGGATAGCAAGACATTATTTACATACTTTGGACACGCTATCAGGAGCAACCAGTCCCTAGAGAATGACATTGCACTTGGTGAACTAGAGGATCAGTGAGAAAGAGGAAGACCCTCAATGAGATGAACTGACGTAGTGGCTACAAAAGTGGGCTCAAACACAGTAATAATTGCGAGAATGGTGCAGTAAAGGGCACTGTTTTGTTCTGTTGTACATAGGGTTATTATAAGTCAGAAACAACTCAACAGCATCTAACAATAACAACAAGATAGGTGTACGTTAAGTTTTATAAGAAACTGACATTTTTCCAAAGTTGTACCACTTTACTTTCTCACTCACAAAATACGAGAGCTTCAGTTGCTCTGTATTCTTGCTAACGTGTGGTGTTGTCTGTCTTTTTAATTTATCCATTCTAGAGGCTATGTAGCAGCATTGTATTGTTTTTATATTTTGTATCTGCCTGATGATTAAAGATCCAGAGCAATTTTTTGTGTATTTATTGGCTGTTTGTATATTTTCTTTTGCAAAATGTTTGTTCAGAATCTTTCACCCACTGTATTGGATTTTAAACTCTTACTGAGTTGGAAAAGTGTGGAGGGCGGACCCCCTCCTCTCCGACATGAGGATCAAGGAAGATGCCTTCTAAGACGGGCTTTACAACCCCCTTGGCTTATGAAATTATATTGGGAAAATCTGGCCAGAAACTTCTAGGGAAAAGAGCTTGGAGGAATGGATTTCAATACAGCATGCCTGAAAGCACCAAGGCCAGCCCAGCCCCGCTGACTTCCCCCAACTGCATTTCTCCCCCATGTGAAAAGAATTAATCCTTTTTAGAACAGTTTAAGAAAGGCATAAGGTGGGGGATGGTAGGTGTTTACTGTCCCTGCAGGAGGAGATAAAATAAAGAGCACTGTAGGAACAAATAGAGATTATAACCTATAGACCCTTCCTCCTGTACCTCTTAACCTTGAGGTATAAGTAGGACTGATTGACCTCGGGGCATAACTTTGTTTTCACTGTCAATTATCACCACAACACACCTGCTTCAGGCCATTATCTAGAAAGCCTTGACAATTAAAAAGAGCACAAGGTTTCAGTTTCAAGTTAGCTAATAGCTTATGTGGTCAGGGGGCAGGGTAAAAATCATGTCACCTCAAGATCACGAGGTCTCTATTTCAAATTAGCCGATCGCGAGGTTTCAGTTTCAAATTAGCCAATAGATTGCGTGTTCAGTGGGCAGGGTGAAACTCACGTCACTTTGACTATAAAAATAAAGAAAGACAGTCCTTTTCGGGCTGCCATTCTCCAAAACTCTTTCCTGTCTCTCTCAATTCATTTCTCCACCAACGCCACTCCCTCTTCCCAGCGTGACCCCAAAAAGTTGCCGGGGCTGGCTCCCGGCATCTGGCTCCCAAAAGTGGGGCACAGAGGGTAATCTCGCTGATGCCACACCCCTCTTAACGGGGTGGTGGATAAGATTCCGTCTTGTAACTGTAGGGACGGATAATCAATCGGGAAGGCTATGACCCTACACCAAAGTGACGGGGTAGGAAGCAAAGAACCCCCGACACCACACATCTCTCGGCAGGAATGAGGGTAGGCATTCTCCGACACCAATCAAGGCTAGGATCTTGCCTCAGAAGTGAAGAGGCAAAGAGGTTATTACCGGAGTGGTTAGGATCTCGCCCTGGGATACTGCAGGTCCCCCATTCGTTAAAATGGGAATAAGAGAAGGGGCGAGTAATCAGAACTTGAGAAGTTTATGAGCCATAAAGAGTTCACAAAAAAGAGGACTCTTTACAGTTACTGAAGACAAAGATTATGTGCCATAGAAGGTCTAAAGAAAGAGAGGACTCTTTATAGTTAACACCCCTGTAAATGTCTTTTCTTACTGGAATCTACTCTTTACTCTCTGACTGGTATGGGAGAGTCTCTTTCCGAGTCTTCTTTCTTTTCTTCCTAAACAGCTGCGGCTCCTTTAAGAGATTTGACTAGGGATGACTCTAATCCAGAGTGAAAACCTAAAAAGCCTGATAAGATTTAACCAGGGATGACTCTGGCTCAGAGTCAAAACCTGAGAAACCTGTTGAGCCAGTCTCTGTAGCTGCCGGAGAATTTAAAGGAACAGGCTACCTATTTTGCTGCCACGCCACCGCCATGGAGAATTTAAAGGAACAAGCTACATATTTTCTTTCTGCTTTCAGCCTAGCCCCTAAGACTTCTGTGTCAGCCTCCCCAGAGGACTTAAAGGAACAGGCTTCCTATTCTCTTTCTGCTGTCAGTCTTGTAGGTTCTCTCGGTGCCCTCTGCCAGGCGTCTCTCCAGGAGGATACCTCTTTTCTGTGCTGTCCGGTATTAAGGGACGATTCTAACCCAGAGTCAAAACCTGAAGCTGTTTGGGAACCCCTTCTTTTCAAGTTTCTTAAGGAAATCAAACAAGTGGCTATTTCCCCTTATACCTTAACATTGGTGGAAGATCTTAGTGGTAAATGGATGACTATTTATCAATTGTTTCTCAAACATACGTTCTACAAATATTTTCTCAAAGTATATGGCGTGTCTACTGATTTTCTTAACAGTTTGTCTGGTGAGCAACTATTCTAATTTTGGTGAAATCTATTTTGTTAAGTCTTCAGAATGAGAAAAGAGTAAAAATGGGACTGAAAGCAACATTTAGGGGAGGGAAAATACCTGATAATTTTCCAAATCTGTTAAAAGACACCAATGCACATATTCAAGAAGCCCAAAGTGGATAAATAAAAAGAAATCCACAAACAGACACTATAGAGAAATTGCAATGTATTAAATATATGGAAAATCTTACTTCAAAACTAAACTGCTCCCTAAATGGAGCCCACCTCTTTGAAAAAAAAAAAGAGTAACAGGGTCTGGGCCAAGGTGGCCATGCTTTCAGGGCATGTCCAGATTAATTGGCATACCCAAGCTTCCCTTTATTTTTCTCTTAAGAAAATGCTCTGCATGTCACCTGTGTGAGTGGCATCTGTGGTCTTAAAGCTACCAAGCTGCCTTTTAAGTAACATCAATTGGTCCCAATCCACCTGGACCCGAGGTAAACAGTGGACATCAAGGACAGGAGGAAAATATGAGCCCATCAGGTGGAAGGGTCCATATGAGCCAGTGTCTGCTTCAGCAAGGGACCAGAAGAACTAGATGGTGCCTGGCCACCACCAATAACTGCCCAAAGTGAGAACATTGTACGAAACACAGCAGAACAAAGATTAGAGGGTAGATCTAGAACTCTAACAAAAGACCACACTTGATGGTCTGTCAGATTAGAGGGACCCTGGGAGCATGCCCTCTGGACTTTCTAACACTAAACCACATCCAACACTGCAGCCAGCTCTCCTGACAAAGACTAAACTGGACTATACAAAACAAGAAGTGCAGCTGGTGTCAAACAAACTGTTGGACTTTAGTATATACATGGGGCTGTTTTAGAGGCTCATTGTAGGAGCTAATGGAGATCTCAATCAAAGGGTCATGGGAATTTCTGGATAAAAGGGAAAGTGTGATGTTGGGGGTTGGGGGGAGCAGTTAGAATAGAGTAGCGGGGAAAGTTTGGGGAGTCACATGGCAAATTGATACAGATTGCTAATTTGTTCTTTTTCTTATTTTTGTTATTTATTAATTACAGTAAATGGATAAAATTTCTAACATCTGTCAGTTATCTATGATAGACCCTCACCACCTCTTACCCTTGTAGCCAACACAGTTATTTTCTTCTGTAGATAATTCTATTTTTAAGTCCTTATAACAGGGGTCTTACACAATATCTGTCCTTTTGACACTGACTGATTTCACTCAGCATGTTATCTTCCAGTTGAAACCATGTTATGAGATGTTTTCTAAAATCTACATTTTTTTATCATAGCATATGTTCCACTGAATACATGTACCATAGTTTGTTTATCCATTAATCGGTTCATGGGCATCTGGATTGATTCCATCTTTTAGCTACTGTGGACTGTACTGCAGTAAACATTCGTGTACATATGTCTGTTCATGTGACAACCTTTGTTTCTGAAGGATAAATTCCAAGCAGTGGAATTACAGGATCAAATGGTATATCTATTTTCAACTTTTTAAGGAAGCACCAGATTGCTTTCCAAAGACGTTGTACCAACTTGCAATCCCACCAGCAATGTAGGAGAGTTCCAGTCTCTCCACAGTCTCTCTAGCATTTGTTGTTCTGTGTTTTTTTGGATCATGGCCAACCTTGTTGGGGTGAGATGGCATCTCATCATAGTTTGGATTTGGATTTCTCTGATAGCGAATGATCCTGAGTGTATTCTCATAAGTCTTTTGGCTGCCTGGATGTCCTCTTTAGTGAAGTGTCTGTGCATCTCCTTTGCCCATCACTTAATTGGGTTATTTACCTTTCTCTTGTTGATATTTTGCAGAACCTTGTGGATTATGGAGATCAGATGATGGTCTGACATGTAGTTGCCAAATAATTTTCCTCATTCTGTAAGTGGTCTTTTAACTCTTGATAAAGTTTTTGGATGAACAAAAGTGTTTGATTCCTAGTAGTTCCCATTTGTCTATTTCCTCTTATGTTAATCATTCTTTGTTTGTCAGATTTTGAAGTCCACCTAAACTGTGTATTGGGACATCCATCATTGATCTTATTTTTTCTTGCATGCTCTTTATTGTTTTAGGTTTGATATTTAGGTCCTTGATCCATTAAGAGTTAGTTTTTGTGTAAGATGTGAGATATAGGTCTTGTTTCAGTTTTTTTGCAGATGGATATCCAATTTTGCCAGCACCATTTGCTAAAGAGACTGCTTTTACCCAAGTTTACAATCCTAGGGCCTTTGTCAAATATCAACTGTTCATAAGAGTATGGTGGCATCTCTGGGGTCTCCAGTCTGTTCCATTGGTCTACGTGCTTCTTTCTGTACCAGTACCAGCCTGTTTTGACTACTGTGGCAGTATAATGGTTTCTGAGGTGGGGTAGTTTGAGGCCTCCCATTGTGTTCCTCTTCTTCAGTAGTATTTTACTGAGCTGGGGTTTGTTTCCTTTCCAAACAAAGTAGGTGATACGTTTCTCCATCTCAATAAAAAATGACACTGGAATTTGTATTGGGACTGCATCGTATAAGTAGATTGCTTCAGGTGAAATAGACATCTTCACAATGTTAAGTCTTCCTATCCATGAGCAGGGTAGGTTTCTCCAATTTTGTAAGTGTTTTATGGTTTCTTGCAGTAAGGCCTTGTAGTTCTCTCTGTATAGGTCTCTTATTTCCCTAGTTAGATTTATTCTTAGATATGTTATCTTATTGGGGGCTATAGTAAATGGTATTGATTTGGTGATTTTGTCTTTCATGAACTCTTTGTTGATATAAAGGAATCCTACTGATTTACTTATGTTTATCTTGTATCCCAACATTTTGCTAAATTCCTCTATTAATTCCAGTAGTTTACTCATAGATTCCCGTGGATTCTCTGTATGTACAACCATATCATCCGTGAATAGGGAGATTTTTACTTCTTCATTGCCCTTTATTTCTTTGTTTTCTTTAATTGCTCTGGCTAGAACTTATAGCACAATGTTGAAAAGAAGGTGGTGAGAGTGGGCATCCTTGTCTAGTTCCCATTCTCAAAGGGAATTCTTTGTCTTTCACCATTCAGGACAATGAAGACAGTTGGCTTTGCATAGGCACCAGTAATTGCATTGAGGAATTTCCCCTTTATTCCTATTTTTCTGAGTTTTAGCCTGAATGGATGTTGGGCTTTCTGCTAAATTGTTCTTAATCACAATAAAATGTTTTTGTTTTTTTTTGAATTAAAACACCAGAACTAATGGCCTGACAGTTTGGAGGGCCCCCAAAGAACATGGTCCCTAGACTTATTGCTAGTCCATATGTGTAACCAGTACTAAAGCCAACACTTCAGATAAAAAATGGATTGCACTTGGGGACACAGAGTGTTTCATGTTGTGTGTACTTTATGGTTATATATGTATGTATTATGTATACACACACACACATATATATACATACAGATATATATAGAGAGGCTGCCCTTCTGGTTTCTTTCTAGAGGGGAGAGGAGAGGATGGAGAGGAGGAGACAAATGTTGATTGAGTGGATACTGGATGTAAAGAGTGAAAAAGAAGAGTCTGCTGTCACAGCGTGAGGAAAGCAAATAGAGTTGCAGCAGACAGGCAGGTGTGTAAAATTGACTTGGATTGTAAACTTTCACTTGAACCCAAACAATTTAAAAGAAGAAAATGTTTTTAAAAGAAAGAAAAGCTTAGGGGTTCAGAGAGGGAAATTCAGACTGACTTCAGAGAGATAACAGTTAAGTTTATCCTTGACTTATCAATAGAAACAACAATGGCAGGAGGCAGAGGAATATTACCCTTGATGCATTAGAAGAAAAAACTGTTGTTGTGAAGTGCTGTCAAGCAGGTTCCTACTCCTAGTGACCCTATGTAAAACAGAATGAAATAGTGGCCTTTCCTGTGCCATGCCCACCATCATTTTTGTGCTTAAGTCCATTTTTTCAGTCACTGTGTCATCCATCTCATTGAGGGCCTTCCTCTTTTTCAGGGACTTCTACTTAATCAAGCGTGATGTCCTTCTCCAGGGATTGAGCCCTCCTGACAATAAGAATTAACTGCCAAACCAGGATTCTGTATCTAAAGAAAACATTATTCTAAAATGACTTTAAATAAAGACACATGGGTAAACATAAACTGAGAGACTTTGCCACTAACAGACCCTCACTAAAGGCAAATCTAAAGACTATACTTCATGTGGAAACCCTGGTGCTGATGCCTTAGTCATCTAGTGATGCTGTAACTGAAATACTACAAGCATATGGCTTTAAAAAAGAGATGCTTGTTCTGTCGCAATCTAGTAGGCTACAAGTCTTTGTCATAAGTCTTCCCTTGGCTGCAACCATCTCAGCCCAGGAACCTCACGTCCAAGGATGTACTCTTTTCCCAGTGCCTCTTTCTTGGTGACAGGAAGTCCCAGTTCTCTGCTTCCTTCCCTTTCCTTTTGTCTCTTGTAGGATAAAAGGTTGTGCAAGTCATATGCTATGGAAACTTCCTTTACATAGGATCAGGAAATTAGGTAAGTGTATTACAGTCCCACCCTAACCTTTTTAAACATAATCCAATCTTGACCCATTAACCACAGGCAGAGATTAGGATTTAAAACATATGTGAAAATTAAAGGCACAAAAATAGAGGACAACCCCACAACACTGGGAATCACAGCCCAGCCAAACTGCTGCACACATTTTTTGAGGGACATAGTTCAAGCCATGATAGCTGCTAACCAAAAGGTTGGCAGTTCCGATCTACCAGCTGCTCTTTGGGAACTCTATAGAACAGTTCTACTCTCTCTTACAGGGTCGTTATGAGTTGAAATTGACTCAAAGATCATGGAGTTATTTATTTATTTATTTAAATATACTTCAAGCAGAAGAACAGGAAAAAGAGTACTTAAAACAGGAAATATATAGGTAACTGTTGACGGCACTTGGCTTGGCAAACTATATAAACAATTGTAGTATCTTAAGAAGGCTAAAACCATAATTGATGTATAACAAATAATGTCTGGTGGTTTGAAAGAGAATTAAAATACATGACAACTCAAGAGGAAAGTAAATGGTGTTAAAGCCCTCAGAGGTTCTTATATTGTCCAGAAGGAGAATAAAAGTATGGATTAAATTCAGACTTTGAACAATTTGAACTAATAGCACAAAATGATAGATCTAAACATATGGGTCAGAATAGACTTGACAGCAGTGGGTTTGGTTTTGATTTAGATGGTACTCAGAAACCCTGGTGGCATAGTGGGTAAGTGCTATGGCTGCTAACAAAAGGTTGGCAGTTTGTATTCACCAGGCTCAGCTTCGAAACTCAACGGGGCAGTTGTACTCTGTCCTACAGGATCGCTGTGAGTCGGAATCGACTCCGCTGCAATCAGTTTGGGTTTTCGAGTAGATGATGCCCAGCTATTATTATTGACTGCTCTGACAGGGACCACAATAGAGGGTCCTGGACAGAGCTGAAGAAAAATTTAGAACAAAATTCAAACACAAAAATATGACCAGACTTACTGGTCTGACAGAGACTGGAGAAAGACAAAGAGTATGACCCCTGGATACGCTTTTAATTCAGCACTGAAGTCAACTCCTGAGGTTCACCCTTCAGCCAAAGATTAGACAGGCCGATAAAACAAATAATAATGCATGTAGCTCAATCATATGTGTGTGTGTGTATGTATATATATATATATATATATATATATATATATGACTAAGTGGGCATACGAGATGAGGAAAGCTGGATGGGTGGAAATGGGGAACCCAACACGGAGAAGGGGAGATTATTTACATGTTGCAGTGTTGGTACTCAATGTTGCAAAAACAATATGTGTATTAATTTTTTTTTATTATGACTGAGTGAAAATGTACATTTCCATATAAATTTACATGCCCACCTAATGCAGCTTCCACTGCTGTCCCTGCCCAGTGACAGCACAATGTTCCTCTCTGCTCCATACATGTTCATCCTCCTAACAGTCTCCTTTCCCCTCCTCTCCGTCCACTCCCCTTCCTCCAGCCAGAGGTCAGCAGGATGATATCCTATAGATGCATGGAACCATAAAGTGCATCCAATACATAGTCATTCTGTATCGCCAAGTCTAACCCATTTGTGTCCAAAGAGTGGACCTTCGTTATGATTCATGGATAAGGGCAGCATCAGGGCTAGAGGCCATGCTCCCAGGGAACCCTGAAGCCGCTGGACCATCAATTGTGGTCTTTTAGTGGAGATCTCAGGGTGCACCCCTTTTTATTCTTGTGTTGCCAGTGAGACTCAACTTAGTGAGCTCCATCGCGGCTATCACTGGTGGTGGCCGTGCACCATTCGGTTCTTCCAGTCCCAAACCTATGTAGGCACCCACTCATGTGGGTCTGCCTATCTTCTGGGTTGTATTAACTATTTAATGAGAAATTAATTTGCTCTGTAAACCTTCACCTAAAGCATAATTTTAAAAAAGATAGATTTAAATTCAATTGAATCAGTAGTCATATTAAATATAAAAGGATCAAGCATCTAATTAAAAGTCAAAGAGTGCAGACTAGAAAAACTATTAAATGTGTACTATTTAAAGAATAGAATCAAGTTCCAAGCTCAGACCTTTGTCCCACTATTCTTACTATTTCAAAAAACTTAAGCAAGTCACTCAGTCTTAAGGTTTCACTTTTTAAAATTTAAATAATATAGTGGTTTTGGTGAAGGTTTACACCACAGTTTAGGGATCCATTCAACAATTTCTATACAAGTTGCTCAGTGACACTACAATCTTCACAACGTCTGGACATTCTTATTGTCTCATTCTGGTGGTTCTACTTGTATTCATCAAGTTTCCTTACCTAGCTACATCCTCATCTTTATTTTAAAGTAATTGTTGACCATTTGGTCTCATACAGGTGATTTTTTTTTTAATTGTGATTGAGTGGAAGTATACAATCCAAATTAAATTTGCATGCCTGCCTGTCTGCAGCTACTTCTGTTCTCCTTGCCTTGTGACAGCACACTCCTTTCTATTCTATACATGTCATATCCTCTTAACAATCTCCTGTCCCCTCCTCTTGAACCTCTCTTCTCTCTACTAGTAAAAGGCCAGTAGGACAGCATCCCGTTGATGCATGGAACCATCAAATACACAGACCATCACATAGATGATTTTTTTTAAAGGAGCACAGCAGTTACAGGTAATATTCATTATTTTGTGATCTAATCTGTTATATAGCTACGAAGTGACCTCAAGTTTTCAAAAGTATCAACGGGAGTCCTCCAGTCTGAAACAGTTGAGTTGGTTTGGGTTTTCTGTTTTGTTTTTAAGGAATTTGAAGTTTTCTTCCACATTTGTCTCCCAGTCTCATATTTCCTCCACTGGGGCCCTAATTCAAATGGTTGGTTCTTCTGGTCTCAGGGTAGATGAGGCCATGGTTCATGTAGACTATCCCATAGGCTGGTTTCTTCTGAGTCTTTGGTTTCCTTCCTACTCTTTCGCTCTGTGTTAATAGTGAGCAATAGCTGTATATTAGATGGCTGCTCATAAGCTTTTCAGAGCTCAGACACTACTCACAAAACTAGGATGCAGACTGTAATTTTATTAACTGTATTATGCCATTTAACTGAGATGTCCCACAAGACTATGGCTCTAACCTTGAAGCCCCACTTTTATCATTTATAAAAATGAATTAGTAATACCCTAGCTGCCTTGTAAGATGAAATAAGTTCATGTATGTGACAGTGCTTTATAAAGCATAAGGTACAATGTTAATGTCACAGATTTATGACTTACTGGAATGAATTGTTAATGATGGCCCCTTGCATAACTTGCAGCAAATTAGAGAATACCAATAAAACAAAAAATACAAATAAAAAAATATTCCTGTTGAGTCAATTCTGACTCACGGCAACACTATAGGACAGAACTGAACTGCCCCATTGGGTTTCCAAGGAGTGCCTGGTGGATTCAGACTGCCAACCAGAGAAGATAGTGTGGAATAAAGATCAAAAGTCTTTATGACTGCCCCTTGGTCATAATGTATAGGGAACCACACTATTCCTGAAGCCAACCTTGGTACCAGCAAGCTAATGCTTAGAAGCTCTCTGAGGGAAGGAACTGCACCTTTTGGCCTCTTTAGAGCAATGCAGTTCAAGAAACCTCAGATTATTATCATGCCAAAGGCGATCCTAATTCTATTCAACACTTACGGAACTATGAAAGTCATGTTCATACATTTCTAAATTTTCCTTTCTCTAACTCATCATCCTCAGAATCTGTTCACCACTGGGATAACACATTAAGCAACTCATAAGGAAGAGAAGAATCAATAAGAAGGTTCAGGGATCTGCCACACAAGTGATGGGCCTTCCAGTGTCCTGCAAGGCAGGGCAGGCCTTAGTGAAACCTCCCACATTCCTCATTCATGTTCCTAATTCTTAAACTCAAGCTGCCTTCTACGTCCCATCCCCACTTTTGTTAAGTTGCTGTCTGTGGACCGCTTGGGTGAGTTGTTCTGGCCATGGGTTACAAGGTACACATTGAACCCCTATGGCCCAACCATGTGCCTATCTAAACAGTGCCATTAAAGCCAGATTTTCTTGGTTTTTTTCTGAAAGCCACAGGTGAAGCACAGATCCTCAGCTTTGTGGTAGCCACTCAGATGGACTGTGACACATCAGTTCTCCAATGCCTTAGAAACGAAGGCTGCAACGGTAGCACAGAAAGGGATTGTGACACAAAGAAGGCAGGCAGGCAGACTAGCAGCTGACCAAGAAACTCCCCTATAAGGACAGAGCTGGCCTGTGGCACAGTGCCACTGTCACCATTTCCTCCACTAATCCTCAGGCCTAAGTCACCTCAGGTGAGCAGCAATGCCGCTGTCTGTGTCCTCCCCTTAAGGCCAGGGACATGAACAGACCTTCTTGAATACAATAAGGGGATGTGTTTTTCCAAACAAGAACCAATACCTGGAAACCATTCAGCCTTGTCAGAAAGCAATGTTGTGCAGTTAGAAAGCCAGTCTTACGGTAACAAGTGGCTAAACAAATCAAGAAACAGCCACAACATTCACAGAATCTGAATGGTGCGTTGTCCAGGGTGTGCCTCCTGCCTGCCACACAGCCAGCAGCCACCTCTAATAAGCTTACTGGTAATAACAGAATTGAGGCATAAAACAGCTCATGATGGTGGGGACTGTGATAGTAAGCTCCTAAGGACGGTGCCATCATATCTTAGCCTTCTCTGTACCCCTAGCCACCTAGTAGGCAAGGAATAAAATATTTAATTTTATTCTATCACATCTGGGCTGACATGCATGTACAGTTAGGGGAACCTGTGACCTTCCATGGTCAGACTCTCATTTCCAAAGACTGAAATTACAGAGCCAAGGGTGTCCTTGCCCCAGGTCTTTCCATGCTCCCTAGTCAAACTCAGCTGCTATTTTTAACCCTAACATATTTTGTCTTCCCACTTTCTCTGTTGTTCTGTTTTCCTTACACTGGACACTAGTAATGCATATTTAGTGCAAAGAAAATGGTGGCAATTTAATGGGCATTTTTGAGAAGGAAATAACTCCAGTCAAGTAGCCAGTCCTGCAAAGCCCAGATGATCAGATTAATTTCCATACCCGAGGTTTTTCTGTCTCCCTCCCTCAAGATACTGCTCCACATACCACCTGGGTGAATGGCGACTGGGGTCTTAAAAGCTAGCAAGTTGACTTCTAAACAGCACCAAATTGTCCCAATCCATCTGGACCTGAAGCAAATGGAAAACATCAAAGACAGGAGCAAAATGTGAGCCCACCAGATGGAAGGGGCCATATGAGCCACAGTCTGCTTCAACATGGGACCAGAAGAAATAGATGGTGCCTGGCCACCGCCAATGACCACCCAAATGGTGTACGCACAGTGGAGCTCCACACACAGCAAGAGACTGAGTAGAAGGCAGAGCTGGAACTCCACCAAAAGATTACCCTTGATGATCCTTCTGAACAGAAGGCCCCTTGGGAGCATGGCCCCTGGATTCTCTAACCCCAAACTGCATCCAGCTCCAGGACTAGCTCCCCAGACAAAGATCGACTTGGACCATACAAAACACACACTGATAGTGGAGATGAACAAACCTTTAAAAATGTACATGTGTTTGTCTGAGGGGCACTTTCCTGGAGCCGAGTTGATTGGTTGAGGAGGGCTAGACCTTGGTCAAAAGATCACAGGAAATTCTGAACAAAAGAAGTGTGCTGTCATGTAGGAAGAAGGGTACAGCTAGACTAGATTAGAGGTGAAAGCTCTGGGTGTTATATATACGGCAGCATGATATAGACTGTAAAATTATTCTTAATTCACAATTAAAAACAAAAAAAGCCTAGATGCTGAGTTTAAGGAAACAATGCACCCATGTTATTCACACTATAAGCAATTGGTGGGTGTCTCAGCCACCTAGTGTTACTGTAATAGAAATGCCACAAAGAGATGGCTTTAACAAAGAGAAATTTATTTTCTCACACAAAAGCAGACTAAAAGTCTGAATTCAAGGCATCAGCTACTGAAATGTTTCTCTGCTGGCTCTGGAGGAGGTCTTTGTCATCCTTCTTCCCCTGGACTGGGAACTTCTGAAGTTCAGGGAACCCAGGTCCTTTCCAAAGGACTTGCCTTGCTCCCAGCGCTGCTTCTTGTTGGTATGAGGTTCCCTACGCTGTGCTTGGTTCCATTTGCTCTATATCCCTAAAGAATGCCTCAAGCTGCGATGCAATCTTATACACTGAATCCTGTCCCACCAACACAACTGCTGCCCTTCCTCCCTCATTAGTATTACAGAGGCAGGATTTACAATATAAATTCACACAGTAATGGGAATCATGGACCAGCCAAATTGCTAAACACATTTCTGGAGGAACACAATTCAATCCCCGACAGTAGTGAAATCTTCTTTTTTCAATTACCTCACAGCTCAAAAGAATAAAAAGAACACTAATAACATACTTGATGCTTGCTTCTCTCCAGAGAAGAGTCAAAAAAGGAAAGGTAATTTTTGACTTGGTGCATTTCCAGTCAAATTAGAAAATTCATAATTTTGCATTCACATTTCAGTAGCAGAATAGTGTCAAAGATGGGCTTTAAAAATTAATTGCAACTTGAAGAAATTATATTGAAAACTTTGACAGTTCTAAAATATCACTAGTCATTTATTATGATGATGGAAGAAATGGGTTATTACCTCATTACACACAAAAAAACAAAACCCATTGCTGTCAAGTCTATACCCACAGGATAGAGTGGAACTGCCCATATCATTTTCAAGGAACAGCTGGTTCCTGATTCAATCTGTGGAAGTCTTGGTCAACAGCTTAATGTCAACCACTGCATCACTTCCTTACATGTCTTACTTAAATCTGAATGAAACGATTTGGGGTTCTGGTAAAAATGACCGTTAACTAATTAGTGTAATTCTGACATTTTCCAGGCTGCTGGCTGCATGTGGCATGAAGCAAAGAAATTCCAGATATGGAAGATAAAGCAATTGTATTCACTTACAGATTAAACCTGGGTTATGGAATTCAGACTCTGTATTTGTGAATGTCTGCATTATTTACTCATCTATTCCTATGTAAGCTTATTATGATCATTAAAAGTCAGCTTTCCCTGAAAGACTACAATTTGGCTGGTTTTTAATTTTATCCAACCTGGATCAGGAAATAATACATCATTTTCAGTGGATGTGGAACTATATACTTGTTTTATGAAATCAAACTTTATTTTTAAATTGTGTGTGAGTTAAGTAAAAGTTTACTATTTAGGACTGTTTCTCATACAGAAACTTATACACACATTGCTATGTGACTCTAGTTTTTCTCCCTACTGAAATCTCAAACTCGACTGAATCTCCCAGCGTTTGGATTTGGCAGTCTTACTGCCTTAGAGATTCCTGAAACATTTCAATAGGCCAGAAGACGGGGCATAAACATGGCTTGGGCCGTGCAAGTCAATGTTATATTGCGAACGCTACCTGGAAGTGTATTTCTGAATGATTTTTATTACTTTTGAGGTCCACTGTTCTTGGGAGTCTTGCCTGTGAAACTGTAACCTCCTTTTAAGAAACAGATATTTGCTTTCCTATTGAAGCTCAGGACACCTTGTTGGCTAGTAGTGGATAAGAGCTACAGCTACGACGCAGTTCGAATCCACCAGGTCCTTCTTGGAAACTAAGGGACAGTTCTACCCTGTCCTGTAGGGTCGCTATGAGTGTTTATTGACTCAACAGCACTGGGTTTGGCTTTTTTGGTTTTTGTGGAAGTTCAGACTTGGAAGCATTGTTCCTTCTCTCTTTGCTTGAGTCCTCTTCTTCAAGCATGGGTCTCAATTTTCCTCCCGTCAGACATTTCTCCATACCCGACATCAAGAACTTCCCCACAGCAGCACACACAGTCCTTCCTGAAGCTATCTCTTGCGCCCTCTTTCTCCTCCGTGTGTTGCAGCTCCCCAGCCCCAGACTGGAAGGGGCAGCTCTTTATATCACTGGCATGCGGCTGGAAGCATAGGAATTCCAGATATGGAAGACAAAACGATTGTATTCACTTACAGATTAAAACTGGATTACGGAATGCAGCTGTTTCCACTGGATCTCGAGATTTAGTACGGAACTAGTAGTTGAAACACGTTCTGCAGGACGGCGTGCGAGAGCACAGCAGCGTGGTCAGCGCTCAGCGGTTGCACAGCACTCCAAGACCGCGGGTTCGCAGTCACCTCCAGCAACGAGTAGCAGTTCAACCACTGGACGTAGAGAAGGATAAGAATGCTCATACTGAGGTCAAATAAGGAACTCCGGTAGCCAAGTGGTCAAGAGCATGGCTGCTATCCCAGATGTTGGCAGTTCGAATTCACCAGCATTTCCTTGGAAACTCTATGGGACAGCTCTAATCTGTCCTATACGGTCACTATGAGTTGAAATCGACTGGATGGCAACGGGTTTTGTTTTGGTTTTGTTTTTTAAAAGGACGCCATGAGGCTATAGGTGTTTTGGGATGGATCCGATTAAGAGGGTGAAACCCTGAGTTTTGTCTCGAAAAGCGCGTATATCTTTTAAAAGTACCTTTTAGAAATATCGTCAAAAGTTCTTTTTTCTTCTCTCCTCCGACCCACCATTCCCAACTCCCTCTTCCCCACTACCCTCGGTACATAAGCACAACAAACAACTTCACGCAGCAGAACAGAATGACTGAGTTTAATGCTTCTTCAAGTTTTCCATTTCCTTCCACAGGGTTTTGTTTTTAAAAATAACAAAATGAGGTAAAATAAATTAATGTATGTACATTTTATAAACACTGTGTCAGTTTGCAGCAGTACCAAAGGAAGTTGTTATGAGAAAAAGATACTTGGCTGTAGCTCAAGTTTAGCCAACTGAAACTTGAGCAGATTTGTCATCCTGAGAAGAATTGGCACATGGGAGGGGTAACTGTGTTTAGAAGCATTTGCGGTGGACGATGGAGGGGCCGGCCTCGTCGTACTCCTGTTTGGTGATCCACATCTGCTGGAAGGTGGACAGCGAGGCCAGAATGGAGCCACCGATCCAGACAGAGTACTTGCGCTCTGGCGGGGCAATGATCTGGAAGACAGGGTGCGCTCAGTGAGTAGCAGCCTTAAGGGCAGAGGCAAGTCCCAGGGGGTGGGAGGGGATCAGAGGAGGAGCACAGAGGGACAGCGCCGGACCGTTCAGCCCACCTTGATCTTCATGGTGCTGGGCGCCAGCGCGGTTATCTCCTTCTGCATACGGTCAGCGATCCCAGGGTACATGGTGGTACCGCCAGACATGACGTTGTTGGCATACAGGTCCTTCCTTATGTCAATGTCACACTTCATGATGCTGTTGTAGGTGGTCTCATGAATGCCAGCCGACTCCATGCCTGTGGGTGGGCAGGGGAAGTGTGAGACAGGGCACCAGGGGTGAGGGAAAGGGCAGGGACAGGCCGTCCCTCCACGTGGCCCGGCTGGAGGCGCTTACCGATGAAGGAGGGCTGGAAGAGCGTCTCCGGACAGCGGAAGCGCTCGTTGCCAATGGTGATGACCTGCCCATCTGGCAGCTCGTAGCTCTTCTCCAGAGAGGATGAGGAGGCGGCAGTCGCCATCTCATTCTCGAAGTCCAGGGCCACGTAGCACAGCTTCTCCTTGATGTCGCGCACGATCTCGCGCTCAGCTGCGGGAGGCAGAGCTAGCAGTGAGTCCTGCGCAGAGGAGCGCGCGGTCCCGCACACCCACCCTCAGGAGGCCCAGGGCGCTGCACACCTGTGGTCACGAAAGAGTAGCCACGCTCAGTGAGGATCTTCATCAGGTAGTCAGTGAGGTCACGCCCGGCGAGGTCCAAACGCATGATAGCGTGCGGCAGGGCGTAGCCCTCATAAATTGGCACGTTGTGAGTGACTCCGTCTCCAGAGTCGAGCACGATGCCTGCGCGAGGAAGAGCGAGCGGGGATCAGCATCAAGGAAATGGCTACCAGCCAACCGAGGCTGGCTGAGGTGGCCGCAGAGAGGGCAGGCCTTCGGTCCCCAGGTCTGAGAAACTGGGTACCAGCGCGTGTTGGCTCTGGGGCCCTTCTGGGTGGGCGCCAGGGAGCAACTGCGGCGGCCTTGGCGTGGTTGGTTTCGCCAGTGCTGGGGGCTTGGGGGCTAGGTGACGCGTCGGGGAAAAAGGAGCCCTCTGCGCCGACCGGGCCACAGGCCTTGGGCACTCACCGGTGGTACGGCCGGAAGCGTAGAGGGACAGCACGGCCTGGATGGCCACGTACATGGCGGGCACGTTGAAGGTCTCAAACATGATCTGGGTCATCTTCTCGCGGTTGGCCTTGGGGTTGAGGGGGGCCTCGGTGAGCAGGGTGGGGTGCTCCTCAGGGGCCACGCGGAGCTCATTGTAGAAGGTGTGGTGCCAGATCTTTTCCATGTCGTCCCAGTTGGTGATGATGCCGTGCTCGATGGGGTACTTCAGTGTCAGGATACCACGCTTGCTCTGTGCCTCATCACCTACGTAGGAATCTTTCTGGCCCATACCTACCATGACGCCCTGTGGAGTAGAGAGATGAAGCTAGCTTTACTGCGGAGAGCCGCACCAACCCAGCGCGGGGAGCTCAGGGCCGCGCCGGCACTCGGGGTCTGGTGGGGCGGCTGACCTGATGGCGGGGGCGACCCACGATGGAAGGGAACACAGCCCTAGGGGCGTCGTCGCCGGCAAAGCCAGCTTTCACCAGGCCAGAGCCATTGTCGCACACGAGGGCGGTGGTCTCGTCTTCGTCACACATGGTGTCTGGTTTCTGCAAGGATGGGGAGGCCACGAAGACGCATGGCGCGTTAGCCCAGAAGCCTCCGCCAAGAGACGAATCCCTACCTGCCTAAGCATCCGTCCTACCCTAGACCTAGGCACACCCCCATCCATGAGCCTTGCAGGGCTTGCCTCTGTCCTAGGGACTTAGGGCTGAGATGGAGAAACAGACCAGAGTCTGTGGAGGCGATCAGGAATTCTGTCACTGGGTACCTAGGAGGGCAACCGCTGTGAGACTTCTCTGTCTTCCCCACTCCAAGAGCAACCACTTGGCACCGTCTAACTTCTCTGCGCCTTGGTTGCCACCTCGGTCAAGCAGAGTGCTGTAAGGGCCGACCTGCCTGCCCACTGGGTGAGTGTGAGGATAGAAGGAAATGAGGAGAAGGCTCTCAGCCTTCATCCGAAGAGGAGTGGCCAATTACAAACACCCACGGCCTTCCAAACGCAGAGAGGCCTTCTCTTCCAGTTGATGAGGCCAGGCAGAGCTACCCTGGTTGCCTTTTGGCTTTGGCACTCCACTGGGTCGGAATTACCCTCGAGAGACTAAAGCAAAACATTTAATCTACCTCAGCACATCCCAAATGCAAGGTCGAGCAGCCAAAAGGTGTTGAGGATAAATCTGGAGAGGTTTCCAAAGGCCCATTGTCTAATCTTTAAAATGCATGTGAATGTAGGGAGGAGCCTCAGGGCGCAGTGCGCAAGCTTGGCCCTCAGATGAGCCATTTAAGCTAATTCTTCGGCCTCCCTCTGTAGTGCCCCGTCCACTTCTCCTCACCCACTCCTCCCGCCCTACCTGGGCGGTGGCTACAAATGCCGCTGTCTGGCTCCTGCCCTGGGTCGCCGCAGGAGGGAGGCGAGAGTTCTCCGGGCGCTGTCCGCTGTGGTGGGCAGCAGGGCTGCTCAGGTCTTATATAGCCCGCAGGTGCTCCCCCCGCGCAGTCCCCAGCCGGCCCGTAGGAATGTCGCTCCCCTTCTAAAGCCATATTTGGGTGTTGGGCACGAGAGCCCCCTCCTCCGGCCAGATCCCGGCCTGGGTCCCAGCCCGGGTCCCCTGCGCTGACCAAAAAAGGAACGGCCTGGCCCGGGCCCAGGTAACACGGGCCGGGCCGTATATGGAATGTCTCCCTTGCTGGTTTGCCCCACCCTCCCCAGCCTAGTTGTCTGCAGGAGGGAATGGGTGGGCCAGGGTCACCGAGAGCCCTGTGGGTGCTGTGGGCGCCTGCTTTTCCCAAGCGCTGCACCTGTCCGAACAAATTCCCCACCCCTGTCCACTCTGGTTGCAGCAGGAGCTCGGTAAGGAGCCTGCTCCCTAGGCTTGTTTCTTCCCTTCTTGGGTCCTTTATTCAGATCCGTAGTCCGCCCCTCACCTAGAGCGGGGCTCCCTGGAGGAGGCGGCAGGTGAAGTGGCGGAGTGGGAGGACTGACATAGCGGTTTCTGCCGGTATTTCAGGCAGGGAAGAAAAGACTCTCTCCAGTGAAGTCCTCCCCACCCCTGATCTCCTCACATTAAAAGGACGTCCCTGTCTCCCACCTCAGAGACAGGGCAACGGCCCGCAGCTGTCTCGGACCGACAACTGGCAGCCGGGAGGAGGCGGCTTCCCTGGAACCGCTCAGGCTGGGTGCGGCTCGGACAACGCTGGGCGCAGTCAGGGTTCGCAGAGCCTTCTGCCTGGGTAGTAAGCGAAGCACTCTCGCGTTCCTAAAGGGAGTGGGTTTGGGGTGTGTATTCCCTTCCTCTGGTATTGACTTGCCCCAGGTGCTGGTAGACTGAACTGAGACCGCTCCCGACTTCCTCGGCGCCTCACTGGAACGGAATCTGCCAGCCCTAGACCTGCATGTGGTGGAGGTGGAAACAGGGGTGAGGGGGTCTCACTAGATGAAGTTTTTTGCTCATCCTTTCTCTCAGTAAAGAGGACAAGGACATTACAGTGTAGTGTGGGTAGCTGCCCCCCCCCCATGCAAAGGCTGAACAAACTCATCTTTATATTTAGAGGATGAGACCTTGGCAACACCGAGCTACTTTCCAGTCCCTTTGGAGAGGCACCATATACCAGACTGAGAAGCAATTCTATTTATACCACTGATAGATGGAGAGATGTCTTTTAATTTTCTAGGATTTGGATCTACTTATGGTAAGGCGATGTGAGGGTCAGAGGTTATCCACTTGGTGCCCATCTCACATTTTTTTGGATAAGGGTACTTCTAACCTTGCTGTAGGCACAAGGAGAAACAATTTTCTATGATGAACTCAGTGGCATGCTTCAAGTGGGTACATCAGTGATCTGGTCTGAGCCAGAATAGAATCATTCATTTTTCTGATGTGCTTAAGTGTTCCCAAAATAGTTGCATTTCCCATTTGGTGATAGAACTCGGCAACCGAACAGGTGTGGATTCTCTTGATGAGGGCTACACTAGGATACATAAGCCATTCTCTCACCCATGCCATGGAAGCTCTTCCTAAAAATGACCAAAATCAATTAAAAAAAAAAAAAAGAATTTGGTTTGGTTGGGCCTATATAAGTGAGAGCAAAGGGTCAATGATTAACAGCTGTGGTGTTTTCACATAAATAAGAAACTTTTCCAGTTATGGTGAATGTGTGAACAGAACACTTCATTTTTAATACCTTATGTCTTCCCATGTCAGTAGGCAGTGGATGCTAGAAAACTCAACCTGGCAAATAATCTGCGTGGGCAACTGGAAGGGAACAGCTTACATTTTGACCTTGAAGGTAGGAAGAAATGTGCTGTTTTTCACGGGATATCTAAGAATTTGTTCACATTTTAAAGAGGAACAGACTTGTCAATATCTTTCAACTCTTTGCTCAGTGCACCTCTTCTATAGCAAGATTTGCTAAGCTCAGTGTGTAATGGACTCACGGATACATTAAGAACTATGAATAAAACATTCCCAAGCTAATGGAAATCTAATAGAGAGCACCTTGGAGAGGCAGACTCTAGACTCTGATAAGGCCCGTTCAGACATTTGTTTTCTGCCCCACATGATCGATGTCAGTTTAAACAGTCTCCCGTGTATCATTCTGGCCTCTTTGAATTCCAGTTGGCTTAGGGAACAGAACTAATGAGTATGTAGGAAAGCTGCATCTCCATACATGCACTCTTTTGGGGAGCACACCAGCTCCTGCTCTTGCCTGAGTAAGCTGGTTGCTGCCTGAATCCCCTTTTGAGAACTACCAGTAGGGAAAGGTCAGCCATGTAGGGTATGCTTGACAGAGAGCTCAAGCTTCTAAATTTTCAGGTGCAGCCTCAGCTCTTGATATTCTTACATAGCCCTCATGCTAAAACTAAACCAGGGTATTCACACTTCCCTTCTCTTCAACTTTGTCCTCTAAACTCCTCACATATCTGCACCCGAGACTTACTCAGTCTAAGCTTTTTCCCATAGTATTTCCTATCAATTTAAACATATTTGTACTTCATACTGTTACAATACATCCTAACTATCCCAAGGTAAATAAAATAGGTACTACAACCTTATAGTCTTGGGACCCTGATGGTGCAGTGGCTAAGGCACTTGGCTAACAGGTCAAAAGTTTGAGCCACAAGTCGCTCCACGAGAGACAGATGTGGCGGTCTGCTTCTCTAGACTGCCGCTTTGGAAACCCTATAAGGCAGTTTTACTTTGTACTACAGGGTCACTATGAATAGAAACCAACTTGACCGTAATGGGCTTTACTTTGATTTTTTTAAAGACAATGGAGGGTTAATGATCTAAATATGGTCAAGATCCTGTATCCATTATGCCAAGCCAGAGTTTGTCAGCCCAGCCCAGCACTTCCACGAGGAGTGGCCAGGGTAGGGCAAGGACTGCTTTCCATCTTATTTTAATCTCAACACTTGGTACACTTTTGGAAATGTAACAGATCCTCAAGGGCTCTTTTCCAATGAAGAGCCAAAGGAATGAAAAGTCATGGTTTCCCAGGAATGATTGTGAATCATGGCAAAAAGCAAGTAAGGAGGACTGCTTGGCCCAGCTAGTCACACACATTCCAGTCACCAGTGGGTAAGGAAAAACTAATTCTCTTCACAAGCCATACATCTAAAAGGTCAGGTTAACCTCTGTAGTCAGAAAGAAGGCTTAGATTGTCTATCCATTTCCTCCTCCCGAAGCTGGTGTGGTCTTAATCCCTTATGCTTCACACCGCCCTGGCCATCTCTAAAAGCTAAATGGTTTAAATGGAACAGCATCCCCTGTCCTTCACCATTCTCAACTGCAGATACTGATTTCAGGACTAAAACTAAGTGCCTGGGACATAACAAACAAATAAGTGCTTGGAAGAGGTATGACAACTGGTGGTGTCAGATGAGTGAAGGTCATTAGAAGTTATTAGAACTGCTCTCCTATGTTCACTGACATCACAAAACTGAATAGGGAGAGGCAGTATAATTGTACGGTGCATCTGATGTGCACAAAGGTTTGTTTACACTAGCAGTATAAAAAATAGCAAAAACAGAAACAAACCAAAACACCCAATCTTGGAAACCCAAGTTATGGTACAGCAATATGGTAAAGTGTTCAGTAGTCAAACAGTCACTTTAAGAATATGTAAGACAGGTACTCTCAAACGGGGTGATGATGACCCCAAGCTGGCAAAAGTTGGGTTCTTAGGTTTGGAAAAATCTTAGATATTACAAGGCCCTTCAAAGGACACAGCACATAAAAAGATACACAGTTTTAATACCTGTGGTATTAAAATTTTACTGGCGTGGGGTGGTTAGGAATAAACTGTCCAAAAATGTTCCTTAGGAGGTGATGATGAAAAAAAGGTTGAGAAGCACTGGTTTAGGAACACAGAGAAATGCTCATAGAACTCCATGTCAAAAAACGTTATAAAACAAAAGTGTGCCATCCCAACATTCTAACACACACTCTAGTAACTGAAGTTACTCCTGGCTGGCAGGATCACAGAGGTTTATCTTCTTCCATAACCTACTTTTCTCTTAATGGGCTCCACATTTTCTACGGTATTTTTTAAATTTTAGAATTATGTATTTTTAAAATACACTTTTGTGTTTAATGTGTGGACTTTTGACACAGGAATACATAGTTATTTTGTCTTCACGCACTCTCAGGATAAAATGTCAGGAGATCAGGAAATGGGCCTGTACCAGTATTTTTATAGTCATTAACCTCAATATGGACAAATGGGTCGTAATCTAATGCCCATCATGGTGCGACTTTCTTTGCTCGATTTACTGGAGAAAATGAAACAACCTGTTTCAAAAGAGAATTGTACTACTCTATCACTAAAACAAAAGACTATAGTCTTTTATGTCACTAAGGATTTCAGCAAGTCTTAAGACCTGCCTTAATCTTTGACGCATGCACAAATTCTCCAAACAATCATATCCAATGCCGGCCGTCCATCTTCGTCTACTCATTAACAGAAGCACATCTTACTAATTTTTTTTGCTGAGGTTCCGAGCTACAACTTTCAGGGCAGCAATGAAAGACAGGAATAACCTTTTGCAAGTCAGCAAAGCTTATCTCCTCAGAGACCTGTTCCCAGTGCAACATGGTCCACAGAGCACCTTTATAATTGCTCACTATCAGTTACTCAAAAACAAATACAAATAATTCTTTCCTAAGACCATGCTATGGAATTTTATATAGTTAAGGAAAAAAAAAAAAACATTAAAAATCCTAGGACTTAATTTTCCTTTTACTGTGAATTTTTTTTCTAACAACCCACCGATTTTGGTGTCATAACTACTGACTGAGAGAGAGCTGCAACAGCAAGCCTTCCTCTCTGCCCAAGTCAGAATACGGGAGCAGCAGGTTTACACCCAGTCGGTGTATTCAAGTCATGATCACCCTGGCTCTCTTTCAGTCTTCCTGTCACTCTAAGAATAACAAGGCTTGTGGTGACACACGTTCCCAGTGCATATTATTACCTGACAGGAGCATCAAGGCAGCAACTGAGCCCTGACTGCTAATTTCTACATAAAACCAAAGCCTAGGCTTATAATACACATGTCCAATGTTTTAGTACAAGCCACCCCACAAACTACTTTTCCTAACTTTTCTTGTACTCTTTAATAGTTCCTAACCATGGCCCTGATGATGTCCTAACACAAGCTATAGACAAAGCAGGCTGCCAGTCTTTCCTTTCATTACTAATATAAATAACTCCACTAATCCATTCTTCTTAACAAATTTAAGGGTTGGGCTGTAAACCTGAGAGAAGCGGGCATGATAGGTGTACTTTTTAAAACCAGGAACTGGACTCTTCACCATAGTTAACTTATGACATTTTCAGCTGTTGGATCAAGTTGTTTAGTGAGCATCCAGCTGGGCCAAAATATGGATATGCCAGCAATTTTCCATCCATTCTAGTTTTTATTTAAAGCCAGATGAAATGTGTTTGATGTCACTGGTCAAGACAAAAAGCTTTAAAAGAACCACTGGTTTTTCAGCTAAATCTGTTGCCGTATTAGGAAAATGCATAATGGTTTCTATAATTACCTAGTAGACTGCAGTAAGACTGGAATTCAGGGTAGATCAATCTAAAGATACACAAGCCTGACTGAATGCCCAGGTTGAAAGACTACAACTAATATGAAAACACTCCAGATGTACTGACAATGGTAATTAACAGACAGGTGAAGAAGTCATGTAAACGTGTTTTATTCAGTAGGATATGTTTAATACTTACCTTAGGTAGAAAAGTTAAAAATTTCCCAACGAATTAACCAGTTATCAAAGTTCACAGGAATCACGCCCACTGTTGTGTCTTTTAGTATCATAATAAATCAGCAAACTTCGACACTATCTTACTTACCCCTTACTAACTGGATGGCAACAGGTTACCTCTAACCAAAATATATACCACACACCTCAATTCTCTCAAGTTAACAACATGCAGTCACAGAGATTTCAGAGGCACTTCAGTGCAATTTTACAGTTTCTAGAGTTCCAGAAACCAATGCCTAGACATGACCCAGGCTGCACCACACAAGCAGCCCATGGTGAAGCCAGGTCACGGACTTCCAGACTCCCGATGAAGTGAGATGGAAAGGAAGAGCAGCACAGATGGATAAAAAAAACTGACAATTTTCAGATGGAAAACAGGAGGGGGAAAAAATATTAATTTGAATTGAAAACCAAATAATAGACACAGAACTATTTTATTTTATAAAGTAAAAAAAAAACAAACCATGTAAGTAGCCATAAAAGTGAAAATTTCTAGATACTTTAAGACCTAAATTTTCTATAACTACTACACACAAACAATGACCATTTTCAGAAAGTTACATTTGACCCTGGACATAATATTCATAATTTGCTTTCAAAACAAATTCAAAGTAGGGATTGGCCTTCAAGCTTCCCAGGTGATCTGCTTGAAGTAGGTCTTTGACATCTGGCAAATATTCACTGAGCTGAATACCTGTAAAAACAGAGAGCATTTGTTCTCTTCAGCAGACCTCTCAAATGAATAAAGACGATTGGTAAAAAAAAAATCTGTGTTTGTATTTAAAATGTGTTGTTCTACTATTGGGAAATACTCTGGTCTAAATTCCTTCCATCTATCAAACATGTCTGCAAGTCTAGCAATATGATATTCTTCACTTAGGAAGATGCTACCTGAATTTGCCTCCCCGAATGGTTAAAACAGTCAATCTATTTAAAGTCTTTAGTGAGATATGAAATATTCTCACTTTCCATCATACCTTAAGACACTGCTTCAATAATCATTTTAGAAAAAATACTTCAAACAATTTTATTTTCATCTATTTGGGAAAGAATTTGGGGGAAACACTATACTGAAAACTAGCTATGCTATCTCATTGTTACAGTTTTAAGTCTAACACCAGATAGAGTAAAGAAGCTCTTCATCATAACACTATCAAGAGAGCAAGAATGCCAAGAAACACGGATTACCTGCATTCTTTAAAGTCAGATCCCTTTAATTAGAAAAAAAAAAGGATAAACGATTTTCTCATTTGATGAGACAAATTGGAGGAAATATTTTAAGTTATAAGAATATTATTTTATAATTTATTACATTATGATGAAGTTCTCAAAATCAATTTTTTAATTTTAGTACCTTCATTTTTTGCATCATTTTTTGTATTTACTGTCATACACTAAATCTGGGTTAATACATGTTATGAAGCTAAATCTGTTTACCTGTCAATCTAGTGTCACTTAGTTTAATTAACATACTGCCAATAAAAACCTTCTCTGAGTAAAAGTATTATACTTGTGAAAATACTGTATTTATAAAAGATGAATTATTCAACATTTTATTTGATTTTTTGAGCCCTGGTGTGTAGTGGTTAAGAGCTTGGCTGCTAACCAAAAGGCTGGCAGTTGGAATCCACCAGCTACTCTTTGGAAATCCTCTGAGGCAGTTCTATTCTGTCCTATAAGGTTGCTACAAGTTAGAATGGACTCAACAGCAATGTGCTTGGTTTTGTTGGTTATCTAACTTTAATTTTCAAAATGTATTCCTTCTGTTTAGACTGAGTATCTGATGATTCTTTTTTTACAGCAAATGCCTACAAAGTCCTCGCAGGTAAGAGGGTACACAGGAGTGAAGGTGGCTGTAGGGGTGGGGATCTTGGAAAACTTAAGAGCACTGACTTATTTAACGGGCAGCAATATTCAGTTCCAGCTGATTGCTGCCATGTAAATATTTCAGTCTAGTGTTTGCAAATTTAAAAACATACCATTACACATAAAAGTCATATTATTAAAAAGATTCTAAAATAAATGCCTTTGGTCTGTTAGAATAAACATATTGTTTATCTGTATATTTTTATTTATATAAAAATTTCCACTTGTTTTTGTCCAGTAAGTTTTTCACTTTTTTTCATTTGTGGTTTATAATGTACTCAAAATATACAAGAACTAAAATAGCATTAGATAGAAACCACTCAGTTCAGAGGTACTTACATGTGGAAAGCATGTTCTAATAATTTATTAAGCTCAACAGGAGAATCTAGTAAGTACAGAAGGAGCATTCATATCTAGTTATTGCCTCAGTTCCAAATATAGAAACACGAAAGCCTTAGTCAGTTCCATAAAACTTCTACAGTAGTCCCTTCATGTCATTTGGTTAAGCCACTAATTTTAAAAAGTAGAAATAGGGTTGATGGGACAGAGGTAGGAGACTCTGTTACAAAGGGCCTGGGGCTTTGAATCTGCAAACAATTCTATGCATTAAGGAATATTTAATGAACAAATACTATGTGCCAGGCACTGGGCTGGACATGTTTGGTGCAGATTAAATAATGTTATGCTGCACACACACACACACACACAGAAACTTAAATGTATGCAGATGTCAACATGATGATTACAATTTACATTCACTTAGAAGGACTACTTAATTTATAATGGCTTTGTCACTGTGTTTTTTTAATGTGATATTAAAAAGAGTGTCCTTGTACTTTCAGAGATTAGTGAACAACGGCTATGCCTATTTTATTTTACGCATTGCTAAACTGACTTCAGCATCATATATTTTGATCTAGTAATGTATAATGAACATGAGTAATACTTGTTTTATTATTTATAAAACGTACATCTTTTAGCTCTAGTGTAACATTCTTCATGTAATATGACAGTAGGTTTCTCAAGTTTATCTTCTCCCTGAGTGTTTTTTATCAATAAAACTTTCTTCACCTATCTGGGTATTTACTGGCAAATGGAATTTTTCTGTCTCAAGTGCAAAACATACTTCCTTCTTGTTTCTTTTCATTTTGTTGCCATAATGAATTTTAAAGTGTTAACATTTGAAATGGACTTGTAAAAACACTTCGTAATTTATTCTTAAGTATGCACCAAAAATTTCTATTTCAAGGTTTTAATTTTCACAAGAGACTTAATTGAAAAGGAAATACATACTTCTACCACTACAGATTCTCAGTGTCATACCAATATTTGCACCTCGCCTGGATTCTAACATATGCCCCTCCACGGATCCTGACTGGTTTGCCTTGTCCATCCTGAATCAGCATGCAGATTTCACCCACTGCAGTCACCCAGAGACAGAGGTGGATCAAGACTTCACCTTAATATGTACTTCCCCAATTGCAGAGGGAGGAAAACAATTCTTATTTCTAAACAAATCTCTCTAATTTTGAGTATGACACTATTCAGTCTTCAACCACACTGTCCTTTGAATTTTAGCAAATCCCCATTCATCTGAGGTTTCTACAACTGAGGAGTGTGATGCTGTAATTCCTAATAGTAACAAACCACTTACCATCTTTTAAAAGTTTTTGTAAGATTTTCACAAATATACTGTCTTTAGACAGTTCTATTGGATCATCTTTACCATCTGAACCGGACCAGCTAGAAAACAAAGGCACTGAGGTGAAAATGAAAGGCCACAGACAGAATTAAAGACAAAACAAAAATTCTGTTTGCTATTGTTGTTTTGTTTTGTTTTGATGGTGGGTGGAGAATCTGAGTTTTACAATTCTGTTTTACATAATTTAAACAGGGAGCTTTAAATGTTGGATACCCTCACAGAGTACTACAGAAGCCACACGGAGATATCTGTTTATTCAATATATAAGCACCATGTCTTTGATTTAAAAAACTATGTAGTGGGGTGTCTTTCCCAAGAAAATTCTGTAAGTAACAAACCTAGTATAGACCCCAAAGTATGTTTTTGCATAGCACAGTTAATAGTTACAGTATGTTACAACATACTCTGTTCTTCAATCACAATAAAGTGGCAACCAGTATCTGAATTTAGAGGCATAACATGGGAGAAGCTTGCTTTACCTAGTTCAGACTATTTACAATTAAAATACAAATACACAGAAACACTTCTTTACAGTAATAAATGTATATATCCCTCACACACTGCCTTAAAATATGTTACACAAAAAGTTAGGGGAGAAATTTCCAGTCAAACTGACAATACACTTTCTGCATGACTGAAATGGGTAAGGAATCAAAGTAAGTTAAGTCAAGCAGTAGGATTCACAAGTTGCCTCTTTAACAACAATTTGACCTATGTGGGAGCGATTAGAGCAAGAAGAAAATGCTTTAATTAAAATAGGTTTACTGTAATTTCTTAATACCAAAGGAGAAAAAACTGTGAGTAGGGGAAAGCTGCTAGTGGTCAAACCACAATCTCCTTAAAATTCTTTTCCTGGTAAGAACCCAATCCCACAACTGACTACTGTCAATCTTTCGTTGCCACTGAGTCTTAAAATTACCATCCTTGTAGACAGAAATCTTCCCCTGTATTAAGATGACTGTAAAAAGAAGTATTCAATAACTTAGAAGAGTACTGACCCTCAAGTTATAGTAATTTTTTATGCTTAAAACTGTAGCTTTGTTTCTTCTTCGGCACAACTGGTTCTACTGCTGTGACAATGAGGAAAGAATGCACGCTGTGCAAACTGACAGCTAAAATCAAAAATCCAAAGTAGTAATTTATTATGCCAGTTGTCCTAAATCCTTAATTACTGAATTAACAACTTTCAGATTATTACCAAGTAGGGAGAGCAATGGAAACTGCATATAGGTGGGCATGCAAATTTATATAGGAATGTACATTTTCATTCAATCATAATAATAATAAAAAAAGGACTTTCAGATTATTAATACAACCGTTAAAAATTTTGTAGTATACCATAAAGTTAGGTTAAAAATGATTTGATGTGTAACATAATGCTCCTCCTAAAGAGAGCCCCTTCCAAAGCCATTGCCTTTCATATGAGAACATACTTATCTCTCTGAAGAGCTCTGCAAAGGATTTCCAGTTTTAGATCATTTATATCTACATCTTCCTCCTTCAAGGCAACACAAGAAACAAATCTCATTAAATCCTAATTTTAAAAAACAAATACATGCTTAAAATCAAGTTATGTCAGCTTAAGTCTGCATAAATACTGTTGCTTTATCTTATAATTTCTTTTAAAAAAACTTATATTTATCATGTCAGTACAACTTAGAAGAATACAGTCTGAGCTTGCTCTATGATAATCTGATTTTATCAAGAACCTGGAGGGGATTAAGATTTTAAACAACATAAAAGCCAACCTATTACGTTTTTAAAATCTACCAAACCACTTTAACAGATTACTTTATTGCATTATAGATAAATTATAATGCTGTTGTTGTTAACTGCTGGGATCATTAAGGTTGTGCTTGGCTGGGCCATGATTCTCAGTGGTTTGGCAGTTATGATGTAGTTGGGCAGTTCCACAATGAGATCTGACACAATGTGATCACTTCTATAATGTGAGTCACTGTGAGTAACAAATAAGCTGAAAAGGAGTTCCCTTCAGGCCCAGCCTGCATCCAAAACAGTTGGACTCTCTGGCAAGGATTTCGGGCTTTTGCTTGCTCTGAATCCTGCAGGTGGTGCATCTGAACAGTTCCAGTTTCTGGAACTCGAGCCTAGTGATCTTGGGCAAGTGGCCTGCTGTCTGACCTGCTGAACTTGGGTTCACCAGCCCATGGCTATACGAATCAAGAAACGCCTTCAGACTGCCATATGGACTTGGGTCTACAACTATGTGAACCACTTCCTTGATATGAAGCTCTCTATACAGACATTTAAACATTTTGCTTCCCTAGAGAACCCAGCTAAAACAGGTGCTGTGGAGTCAGTTCTCACTCATGTTGACCTCATGTATAACACAAAGGAATACTGATCCTATGCCATCTACATAGTTATTGCTATGTTAGTGCCCATTGTTGGAGCCACTCTGTCAATCCATCGCACTCTTCCTCTTTTTCACTGACCCCCTACTAAATATGATGTCTTTCTCCAGGGACTGGTTCCTCCTGATAACATGGTCAAAGTATGTGAGACAAACTCTCACCATCTTTCCTTCTAAGGAGCATTCTGGCTGAACTTTTTCTAAGACAGAAGATCTGTTTATTCTTTTAGCAGTCCATGATCTATTCAATATTCTTACCAACATGATAATTCAAATGCATCAGTCTATCTTTGGTCTTACTTAACCATTATCCAGCTTTTTCATGTATTATCAGGCAACTGCAAATACCATGGCTTGGGTCAGGCAAAGTGGCATCTTTGCCCAATTAGATTACATTTGTATAAGCACGCATTAACATAATTGTATTTATATGTATTGATAATACAAAATTACTATAACAAGCAACTATAAAATTTTTTACCATACCACTTAAGGCTGAAAAGCACCTTCTTTCTTACGAATAAATCCATAAAGCAACATATCAGATCCAAGAACTCATAATCACATAAGAAAAAAAAAATTTTTAGACTTTAAAAAGCAGGGATTTTTATCTATGCACATAAAAAGACATCTAGGGGGGCGGAGTCAAGATGGTGGACTAAGCACACGTCTCCTTATATCCCTCTGGAAACCAAGACCTGAACTGATAATCAAACGGAGCCTTCTGATCACCTAATCAGCCTCAGAACACAGCACAGGACTGTTAATTGGGACTTCATTCCACTGAGCGAAAAACCTTCTCTCTTTCGCTGACTCCAGCTCCTGGCTAGCCCCGGCTTTCACGGACTGAAGGTAAATACACCATCTTGACTTTTGTTTTCTCTGTCTTGGCCGGTGGGCGGAGCTGGGTCTTGCCTGGCGGCTAGACTCACGCATGCTGCTGGAGGGATAGGCAGGCAAAATTCCCATATTGTGAGAGCCAGACTTAGGACTCTGTTAATCTAGCCATTTTGAGCCTCTCATTTTATATCTGCATCACCGGGGTTTGTACGGAATTCTGCAACCAGTGTGCACGACGCCATGTTGGTACCAAGATTTTAGCAGGACCTAATTCTTAGCCTGGGAGCCAGCGCCTGCAAACAGGACAGCGCTTCTCTGACAGAAAAGCAGTAACTTATCGAAGGCCACCTACGTCGCAGGCCATGCAACAGAAGCAAAGGAATCACTACCTCTCGGGACGTTTAGCCCCTCTGTCTGCTGCTTGTGTGGAGGACACCATCTTGGGTACGGTGGCCACAGCTGGACCTAATTCTTAGCTTGGGAGCCAGAGCCTGCCCACAAGAGAGTGCTTTTCTATCACAAAAGCAGTACTCGACGCAGTGTCGGCTAAGGCTGTCAGCAGAGGCCAACAGGGCAGTAGCATTGCTGTATTCTGAACTAGTTCGTTATCATCTGGGGTTGGATATAGTGGTGCTTACTTTGCCAGTTGGGAAGAGGGACATCTACACCTGAAAACCTAACCGACTTGTGAAGTGCTCAGATACCTTTTGCTTTACATTTGAAGACAGCCTAGAGAAACATTTGCAATCCATCCTCACAGTACCTCTTCCAGCCTCTACATACTCACATGGGACCCAAAACGCAACAGACAATTGTGGCACACAAGAAATCACCAATGACTTCAGAAGGCTCCCAAACAAAGAAATCAAGGAGTTTTCCAGATGAAGAAACTTTTAAGAAAGCATCAGGAAGTGAATACAAAATGATTGCATACAGAGCCCTTCTAGACCTTATACAAAATGCAGCAGAACAAAATGAAAAATTAAGCAAGTTGTTCGATCTGATGGAACACCAGTACTCTGAAATCCAACACATCAAGAACAAAATCAAAGACAGAAACTTCCATGCAAAGCCAAGAAAATGGAACGCAACAAATGGAAAAAAGAATTTCTGACTTGGAAGACAGAGCTACTGATGCCAGCATCTATGAGCAGAAATCAGAAAAAAGAAACAAAAAAATGAAGAAACATTAAGAAGCATGTGGGACTCTATTAAGGGAAACAACCTGTGATTAACTGGAGTCCCTAAACAGGTGAGACATCTGAGAACACAGAGAGTATTGTTGCTGAGCTGCTGAAAGAAAACTTCCCAGAAATCATGAAGGAACAGAATACAGACATCTCAGATGCAGATCGTATGCCCCCCAATATAGATCTCAAAAGAAACACTCCAAGACATATTATAATCAAGCTTAACAAAATGAAACATAAGCAGCAACTTTTAAAGGCAGCAAGACTCAAGGCAAAGCTAACATTCAGAGGGAAATCCTGTAGGCTCTCATCAGATTTCTCAGCAGAAACCATGTTGGCATGGAGGCAGTGGCATAACACATTCAAAGCCTTGAAGGAGAAGAACTTCCAACCAAGAATTATACATCCTGCAAAACTATCTTTCAAATATGAAAATGAAATTAAGACATTCCCAGATAAACAGAAACTCAGAGATTTTGTAAAAACCAAACCCAAACTACAAGAAATACTGAAAGAAGTTCTTGGCTTTGGCTTAGAAGAACAAAACAACTCACTTTATATATTAGGACGGCACACTACTCAATACTCTACTCATTTAGGGAAGGCCACAAAGTAATTCACAGCTTTGATATGGAAAGAAGTAAACCAGTGATTATCATGAAAACTATGCTGTCATCATAATAAAAAGAGGGATGTACTACAGTTGCTATAGTCCTTTCAGATGGAGAGGAAGATGACAAGACTGGTAGTAATTAAAATTGGGTTTATAAATAGTTTATTAAGGGGGTTCATAGGGGTAGCTGTAAAGCACAACAAAGATGTATCATACCATTTCAAGAAATCTAACACGCGAGTCTCAACAACTATAAAACCAGCTCTGAAAAAGGTGAAAAATCAACTCACAAAAAAGAGTGTCCCAGAACAGACTAATAAGAACAACAGAGAAAACATCAACATAAAAATAAACATATCACAATGGCAGCAGTGAACACATACCTATCAATAATCACACTGAATGTGAATGGACTGAATGCTCCAGTAAAGAGACACCGAGTGTCATCTTGGATCAAAAGACACGACCCATCCATATGTTGTCTACAAGAAACTCACTTGAGACCTAAAGACAGGAACAAACTGAAAATTAAAGGATGGAAGAATATATATCAAGCTAACAATGAACAAAGAAGAGCAGGGGTGGCAATTCTAATCTCAGACAAAATCAATTTTAATGTCAAATCCACCATTGTGGACAAAGATGGACACTATTTATTGCTGAAAGGTTCAGTATATAAGCAAGACTTAACTATATTAAATATTTATGCACCTAATATCAGAGCACCTAAATACATTGAAGAAACACGGACTACGCTCAAAAGAGAGTTAGATGACTCCACCATAATAGTGGGAGATTTTAACACTCCACTCTCATCACTAGACAGATCATCTAGAAAAAAGCTCAGTAAAGATACAGAAGACCTCACTGACACAATTAACCAAGTAAACCTCACTGATATATACAGAACTTTCCACCCATCAGCACACAACTACACCTTCTTCTCCAGTGCACATGGAACATTCTCCAGAATTGACCACCTGATAGGCCATAATGCAATGCTCAACAAAATCCATACCATTGAATTATTGCAAAGCATCTTCTCAGATCATAAAGCCATAAAAGTTGAAATTAATAGCAGAAAAAACATAGATAGAAAGCAAAACTCTGGGAAACTGAACAACATCTTGCTCAAAAAAACATGGGTTATAGAGGAAATCAAGGATGAATTAAAGAAATTCATGGATTCCAATGAGAATGAAGACACTTCCTACCAGAACCTATGGGATACAGCCAAAGCAGTGCTCAGAGGTCTGTTTATCTCCATAAATCCACACATCTGGAAGGAAGAAAGAAACTAAATCAAGGAACTGACTCTACAGCTTGAACAAGTAGAAAGAGAACAACAGAGGAACCCCTCAGGCACCACAAGAAACGAGATCATAAAGATTAGAGCAGAGCTAAATGAATTAGAGAATAGAAAAACAATTGAAGAAATTGAAAAGACCAAAAGCTGGTTTTTTGAAAAGATTAACAAAATTGATAAACCACTGGCTCAGCTTACTAAAGAAAAGCAGGAATGGAAACAAACAATCCAAATTGGAAATGAGAGGGGAGTTGTCACCACAGATGCAACAGAAATCAAAAATGTCATAACAGAATACTATGAAAAACTGTACTGTAACAAATTTGAAAACCTAGGGGAAATGGACAAACTTCTTGACTCATACCACCTACCCAAATTATCACAATGTGAAGAAGAACAACTTAATAAATCCATCACAAAGGAAGAGATTGAAAAAGTCATCAAAACACTGCCAACCAAAAAAAGTCCGGGTACAGATGGCTTCACTGCAGAATTCTACCAAGCATTTAGAGAACAGTTATCTCCAATACTATTGAGACTATTTCACAGTATAGAAAGGGATGGAGTACTCCCAAACTCATTCTATGAAGCTAGCATTACCCTGAGACCTAAGCCAGGGAAAGACCCAACAAAGAAAGAGAACTACAGACCGATATCACTCATGAATCTAGATCCAAAAATCTTCAACAAAATTCTTGCCAGTAGAATACAACAACATATCAAGAAAATAATCCATCATGACCAAGTGGGATTTATACCAGGGATGCAAGGCTGGTTCAACATCAGAAAAACAATCAATGTGATTAACCACATAAATAACACAAAAGACAAGGATCACCTGATTTTGTCCATTGACGCAGAAAAGGCATTTGATAAAGTCCAACACCCATTCATGCTAAAAACTCTTAGCAAAATGGGCATAGATGGCAAATTCCTCAAAACAATAAGGGCCACTTATACAAAGCCAATTGCCCACATCATCCTGAATGGAGAGAGACTGAAAGACTTTCCCTTGAGATCAGGAACTAGACAAGGATGCCCACACTGTCACCTCTCCTATTCAACATTGTGCTAGAAGTTCTAGCCAGAGCAATTTGACAAGACCAAGAAATAAAGGGCATCTGCATCGGCAAAGAGGAAGTTAAAATCTCCCTGTTCGCAGATGATATGATTGTATATGCAGAGAACCCCAAGGAATCTATGAGTAAGCTACTCAAACTGATAGAAGACTTCAGCAAAGTCTCAGGGTACAAGATAAACATAAGTAAATCAGTAGGATTCCTTTATACCAACAACGAGACTGTTAAGGAAGAAATTATCAAATCAATACCATTTATGATAGCCCCTAAGAAAATAAGGTACCTAGGAATTAATCTGACCAGAGAAACGACAGACCTTTACAAAGAGAACTACAAGCCCTTACTACAAGAAACTAAGAGAGACTTAGATAAATGGAAAAACCTACCCTGGTCATGGATAGGAAGACTTAACATTGTGAAAATGTCTATTTTACCCAAAGCAATTTATTTATATAATGCAATCCCAATATAAGTTCCAGCATCAATTTTTAATGAGATGGAGAAACAAATCACCAATTTTGTTTGGAAAGGGAAGAAGCCCCGGATAAGTAAGGTACTACTAAAGAAGAAGGACACACTGGGAGGCCTCTCATTACCCGACTTTAGAACATACTACACTGCCACAGTGGTCAAAACAGCCTGGTACTGGTACAAGAACAGACAGATGGATCAATGGAACAGAATTGAGACCCCAGAGATGACACCATCTGCCTATGAACAGTTGATATTTGACAAAGGCCCTAAGACATCAAACTGGGGTAAAAACAGTATCTTCAACAAATGGTGCTGGCAAAATTGGTTATTCATCTGCAATCAACTGAATCAAGATCCATGTCTTACACCTTATACAAATACCAACTCCAACTGGATAAAAGACCTAAATATCAAACCTAAAACGATAAAGCTCATCCAAGAAAAGGTAGGCACAACGATGGAAGTTCTAATACACAATGAGGAGAGACTCCAAAATCTGTCAAAGAAACCTCAATCAACAGAAGAGAAAATAGATAAATGGGAACTATTAAGAATCAAACACTTTTGCTCATCCAAAGACTTTATTAATAGAATTAAAAGAACACTCACAGAATGGGAAAAAATATTTGGCAACTCTATGTCAGACCAACGCCTAATCTCCATAATCTGTAAGATACTACAAAATATCAATAAGAAGAAGATAAACCATCCAATTAAGTGATGGGCAAAGGAGATGGACAGACACTTCACTAAAGAGGAGATCCAGGCAGCCAAAAAACACATGCGGACATGTTCACGATCTTTAGTTACTAAAGAAATTTAAATCAAGGTGACAATGAGATACCATCTCACCGCAATAAGATTGGCCATGATCCAGAAAACACAAAACAACAAATGCTGGAGAGGCTGTGGAGAAAGTGGAACCCTCCTACACTGTTGGTAGGGTTGCAAAATAGTCCAGCCTCTTCGGAAAGCAATGTGGCACTTCCTTAAAAAAATGGGTATTGATATACCATTTGACCCAGTAATTCCACTACTTGGAATATAGCCTACAGAATCAAGGCCTTTCACACCAACGGACACATGCACCAGAATGTTTATCACAGCACAGTCCACGATAGCAAAAAGATGGAATCAACCCAGATGTGCAACAACAGAAGAATGGATAGGTAAACTATGGTACATATACTCAGTCGAGTAGTACGCAATGATAAAGAACAACGATGATTCCAGGAAACATCTCCTAACCTGGTTTCAACTGGAAGACATTATGTTGAGTGAAAGTAATAAGCGACAAAGGGACAAATACTGTATGAGACCTCTACGATAAGATCTCAAAAACAGACTTGTGTATAGAAGAAAAGGCTCTTTGACAGCTGCAAGGGAGGGGAGGAAGGGAGGGTGAGGGGGGCTTAGTTTAGATAGTTGCTAGAAATCGAGTTGGGAGAAAGCGGTGACAGCACCCATTAGAAACAAGAACAACATTAGGTGGACTTTCACATAACTTGAGTACTCCTCCCATCTTAACCCAGTATTGCAAGGATAGAGTAGCTGTGGCAGGGGGCAGGGGACCACGCTCTTAGGCAAAATCCAGGCCACTGGCACAACTAGCGTTTTGCTCAGAGAGCTCTCTGCACCCCACATTGGTGAGTGGCATCTGGGGTCTTAAAAGCTGCCAAGCTGCCATCCGAGGGCACAGCAAATGGTCCCAACTCAGCAGGAACGGATGCTCACCGAGGACCAAAATGACATGTGGTAAAGACAACCTAGAAGACAGAGAGACCCACAAGAGTGGGTGCCTGCATCGACTTGGGACCGGAAGAACCGGATGGTGCCCGGCCAGCACCAGTGATAGCCACGATGGAGCTCACTAGGTTGAGTCTCACTGCCAACACAAGAGTAAAAAGGGGTGCATCCTGAGATCTCCACTAAAAGACCTCAATTGATGGTCTAGCAGTTTCGGGGTTCCCCTGAGAGCATGGCCCCCGGCCCTGATGCTGCCCTTACCCATAAATTATAACAAAGGTCCACTCTTCGGACAGGAATGGATTGGACTTGGCAATGCAGAGTGACCATATATTGGATGCACATTATGGTTCTATACATCTATAGGATATCATCCTGCTGACCTCTGGCTGGAGGAAGGAGAGTGGGTGGAGCAGAGGGGAAAGGAGGCTGTTGGGAGGACGAGACATGTATGGAGCAGAGAGGAATAGTGTGCTGTCACCGGACAGGGAGAGCAGTGGAAGCTGCATATAGGTGGGCAAGTAAATTTATATGGGAATGTACATTTTCACTTAGTTATGTTAAATAAAAAAAAAAAGACATCTAGGAATATGTGAAAATTATCAAGGAAAGATGCTATTGGCCAACATTTTTTCTGAGTGGCACAATGGCTAAGCACTCAACTACTAACTGAAAGGTTGGCAGGTGGCAACCACCCAAAAGCACCTTGAAAGACAGGTCTGGTGATTTGCTTTCAAAAGATTACAGTCTTAAAAATCCCTTGTACTACTCCTACTCTGCATATATGGTGTTGCCATGAGTCAAAATTAACTCCACAGCAACTGCTTTTTTTGGCTTATACATGATTCTGGAGTTAAGGATAGACGAACTAGTGATAAAGCCTCTTTTCTTTAACATATTTTCATGACTGGCTAAAAGAAATTCCCACCCTCCCTTTACACATGTATTCAGAAATACACGTGTACAGGTATGTGAGGGTGAAATAGGATACTACGTGACTTGAACACTGTGTGAACACATTAGATACGGTAGAGAGGCATACAAGGTGGTCACTAGGCAGGTGGGATCTGCACCACTGCCACCGTACTGAGGACAACCTGCAAATTCTGGCTCCCCAAGTTGGTCCAATGTGGTAGCCACCTCATTTGTGAAAGTCATGACACCACAGCATACACTTGCCATCCAGCCTGGCACCTTCAGGCTCACTGGCTCCCCCCCAATCCTTCCTCTCTGCCTGCCTTCCCTGCCCTCCTCCAATAGGTTTTAAATTCTTCCAGCCCTGCCTCCACCTACACCTCCTGCTCCTCCTTTCTACCACTGCCAAAGTCCCAATACTTGAACATTTGGTAGCTGCCACTGTGAAAGGGCTGCAGTCTACGCCAGGGTCATCTGCAGGGCACCCTAGCTGAGTCGCACAATGGTCTCACAGGCTTCCCCCTCACTGGCATCGGCATGGTCCCTCCCTGAGGCCAGCAGACAGGCAGCTACAGATGCCAGGACCCACACTCCCTGCTGCCCTAGTGCCAGGGCTGTTGCAGGACATGGAGAACTACTGAGAAACAGGCTTACAGTTCCTAGCAAAGTATGCCCACTAGTCCTGTTTTCCACGCAAGATTTCTGAACTCTATTATAACCTTATGAGACCACAGAGATATATGCAGCCAGACTTGCCTGAACTTAAGTTGGCTGCACATACCTGTACTGTGATACCTGTTAGAGATCATCCCAAGTGACTGTTCTTACCTCATTAATGTATTCCAGCAAGTCCAAAGCTTTCTTGAAATCATACTCATTAGCTCTTCTGTTTTCTTCACAGATATACAGCTAGGGCAAGTTAATACAGGGTGCAGAATTATTCTAAGAAATCATATAACCAATACTGGAGAAACTAACAGAGAAAAGAAGTCAGTGTGTCTTTTAAGTAAGCTGTAGGTATCTTTAAAGAACAGTGTCATGTTTCAAAACTGTACTGTACATACCTCACAACTACAGTCTTAAAAATGCATACATTAAATCAGTAATTCATTTGTATAACTTTGTATATGTACTTTTTTTGCTGGAAATACACACAGCAAAATCTGTTTCCATTTCAGTTTCTAGACATAATCAGTGACACTGGTTACAGTCTTCACACAGTGTCAATGTTCTCATTATTTCTGTTATAGTTGGAACAGAAATTTCCATTTACTTAATCTACCTGCCAACTACCTTTCTCATCGATGCTTTAAAATAGTTATTGACACTTCGATCTTATTTATTTATTTATTTTTTAAATGAAATACTCAAGGATGATAGGTATATATTGTTGTTAGGTGCCATCAAGTTGGTACCGACTCACAGAGACCTTCTGTACAACAGAACGAAAGACTGCCTGGTAGTTCACCACGTCCACAATCATTGTTATGCTTCTGCCCATGGTTGTAGACACTCTGTCAATCCATCTCACTGAGGGTCTTCTTCTTTTTCACTGACCCTCTACTTTACCAAGGATGATATCCTTCTCCAGGGACTAATCCCTCCTACCAACATGTTCAAACATAGAAGACATAGTTGCCATCCTTGCCTTTACAGAGCACTTTGGTTGTACATCCAACACAGACGCATTTGTTCTTTTGGCGTGGTAGAGTCAACATTCTTCTCCAACATCACAATTCAAAGACATCAATTTCGTTCTCCTGAATCACTGTTCTGTTTTCCCATGCATACATACAACTGAAAATACCACAGCTGGGATCAGGTGCATCATACGCTTCAAAGTGATATGTTTACTGTTCAGCACTTCCAAGACATCTTTTTTGCAGCAGATTTGTCCAGTGCAATACATCCTTTGATTTTTTGATTGCTACTGTCATGGGCTATGATTGTGGATCTAAGTAAAATGAAATCTTTGAGAATCTAAGTCTTTTCTCCGTTCATGATATTGCTTATTGATCCAGTTGTGAGGATTTTTGATTTCTTGATGTTGAGGTGTAATCCATTCTAAAGGCTGTAGTCTTTTATCTTCACCTGTATTTTAAGTCCTCTTCACTTTCAGTAAGCAAAGTTATGCCATCTGGATAAAGCATGCTGTTAAGAGTCTTCCTACAATCCTGAAGCATGTTTTTCTTCATATAGTGCAGTCTCTTAGATTATCTGCTCAGCATACAGACTAAACAGGGATGGTGAAAGAATACAATCCCGATACACACCTTTCCTGAGTTTAAACCACGCAGTGTTCCCTTGTTTTGTTCAAGTAACTGCCTCTCGATCCATGAGCATAATTAAGTATTTTGGAATTCCAGCTCTCTGCATTGTTACCCATAACATGCTATGATCCACACACTCAAATGCCCTTGTATAGCCAGTAAAACAAGGATAAACATCTTTTTGGTATTCTCTGCTTTCAGCCAAGATGCATCCAACATCAGCAATGATATCCCTGGTTCCACATGCTCTTCTGAATCCGGCTTGAATTTCTGGCAGTTCCTGCTACAGCTGCTTTTAAATGATCTTCTGTAAAACTTTACTTTCAAGTGATATTAATGGTATTGTTTAAAAAGTTCTACACTTGATTGATCATCTTTCCTGAGAATAGGCATAAATAAGGAATTCTTTACATTGGTTGACCAGGTAGCTTTCTTCTGAATTCCTTGGCATACATGACTGAGCACTTCCAGTTTTGCATCTGTTTGACGAAGCATCTCTGCTGATATTCTCTCAGTGCCTGGATCTTCGTGTTTAGCCGATGCTTTCAGATCAGCTTGAATTTCTTCCTTCTGCACCATCTGTTGCTGATCACATGCTACCTCTTGAAACGGCTGAACACTGACTAATTCTTTTTGGTATAATGACTCTGTATTCCTAATGTCATGGATTGCTTTGTGTCCCCGCAAAGATGTGTGTATCAATTTGGATGGGCCATGACTCCCAGTGTTGTGTCATGTTTTTCCCCATGTGTTGTGAATCCTGCTCCCTGGTGAGGGAGAATGGGCATCAGTTGTGTTGATGAGGGGGTGACTCAATCTCTAAGCTTGTATGAAACAAAAGACAGAAGTGAGCAGAGAGAGTTGGGAACCTCATACCACTAAGAAAGCAGTATCGAGAACAGAGCACATCCTTTGGACCTGAGGTTCCTGAGCCAAGATGCTCTCATACTAAAATTGGACTTGTAGCTTGTCGGACTGATAATAAAATGAATGTGACTTGCAGCTTACCTGACTGTGATAATAAAATTTCTCTTTTTAAAGCCATCTACTTGTGGTATTTTTGTTAGAGCAGCACTAGCTGACTATGTCATCTTCGATCTTCTTTCAATATTTCATAAGTCATTTAATATTTCCCCTACAGAATCCTTCACTGTGCAACTCAAAGTGTGGATTTTTTTCATCAGTTCAGCTTGAGAAATGCCAAGTGTGTGTTTCTCCCTTAGTTTTCTATGTCCAGCAATTTGCACCCATCATTACAATACTTTACTCTGTCTTTTCGAGCCACGCTTTGAGATCTTCTCTTCTTTTACTTCATTTTTTTCTTTTGTTTTAGCTACTCGACATGCAAGAGTAAGTTTCAGAGTCTCTTGTGACATCCAGTTTGGTCTTTTTTTCCTCTTTTTAATGACCTCTTTCCTTCATCATGTATGATATCCTTGATGTCTTTCCACAACTCATCTGGTCTTTGGTCATTAGTGTTCAACACATTAAATCTATTCTTCAGATGGTCTCTAAGCTCAGGTGTGATATACTCAGGGTCATATTTTCATTTTCCATTGACTTGTTCTAATTTTCTTCATTTTCAATTTGAACTTGGATAGGCGCAATCGGTGGTCTTTTCGGCAATCAGCCCTAGCCTTGTTCTAACTGATAACAGTGACTTTTTCCATCTGTGTATTCCATCTGGAGAGGTCCATGTATATAGTCACCATTTATGTTGATGAAAAAAGGTATTTACAATGAAGAAGTCACCAGTCTTACAAAATTCTATCATGTGATCTCCTGCATCATTTCTATCATATATTCCATATATTTCAGCTACCAATCCTTCTTTGCATTCCAATCCCAGCAATTATCAATATCAATCCATTTCAGCTCACTAATGCCTAGAATATAGATGTTTAAGCATTCCATTTCATTTTTGATGCTTCCCAATTTTCCTAGATTCATACTTTGTATAGTCCAGCTTTATGATTATTAGTGAATGTTTATAGCTGATTTTTTCATTTTGAGTAGTGCCACATCAGCATATGAAAGTTCTGAAAGCTTGACTACATCTACACTATTAAAGTGAACTCTGCTTTGAGGATACAGCTCTTCGACAGCCACCTTTTGAGTGCCTTCCAACCTGGAGGGGCTCATTTTCCAGTGCAATACTCGATAATGTTCTGCTCCTATTTATCAGGTTTTCACTGGCTCATTCTTTCTCAGAAGTAGACTGCCAGGTCCTTCTTTCTAGTCTGTCTTTGTCTGGATGCTCAGGTGAAATCTGTCTTCCATGGGTGACCCCAGTGGTATCTCAATACCAGTGGCTTAGCTTCCAGTATCACATCAACATGCAAGCCCTCACAGTACAACTAACTGACAGACAAATGGGGGAACAGGTATACATACTTTCAAAACATCAGTTTATATTCTTAGGACCAGGAAGATAGTATATACATTTCAGTATTCTTTAGAACACAGTCTTTGAAAAAAATTGCTGCCCTTGCACTTAAAAGCTATCAAGCTTTCTGAAATGTTGCCTTTTAAAACAGTTTTCGAAGTTGAAACATGTAATAAAGTATGCAGCTGGCCTACAATTCACTTCAAAGATAAGCAAAGACACAACACCATGTTAACAACAGTTATCCACTACTTAGATTTAATTAAGTACGCTCTATCAGGAGAAGAGGACTTCTGGTGGTGCAGTGGTACTAACACTCAGGTGCCAAGTGATAGGTAGGTGGTTTGAACCCACCAGCTGCTCTGCAGAAGAACAGTGTGGCAATCTGCTTCCATAAAGATTATAGCCTTGGAAACCCCATGGGGCTGTTCTATTCTGTCCGAAAGGGTCACTGTGAGTCAGAACTGACTTGATGGCAACAGGATTTTTTTTTTTGGAGGGGGATACAAGGAGAGGCTGCTTTAACCTCAATTATATGAAATCTTTTACTAATAATGGCCATTACTCTAAAGTTTTTGAATGATTTGGGTTTTTAAATTATAATTAGCAAATTCAAGGTAATTCTACAACATCATTGGTACATTTGAAATGTTTTATTGAATGGAAGAAATGTTGTAGAGTTAGGGCTAGAAGGGTACATATCACTGCACCTCTGATATCTAGGCTGCAGCCAATAATCTAGTTTTGCTCCTAGGGAAGAATGTGTTACACTGCAGAGGACAGCAAGGAATGCATTTTAGGCTATGTAAACTCAGCTTCTTATATCATTCTTAGAGAAGAGCCTTAAAAGTAATATTCTGGGAGTATAGTGACTCAGTGATGCATTTATATATACCTTTATACCCAGATAACACCTACACTAGAAAAGCAAAATACAACTAGTATCTTTTGCTCACCTGGATAAGCGACTTTAGGAATAAATGCATTTCTGTCAAGTCCATTACGACTCATAGCAACCCTACAGAACAGAGTGGAACTGCCCCATAAAGTTTACAGAGATGTCTGGTGGATATGAACAGCTGACCTTTTGGTTAGCAGCCACAGCACTTCACTGCTATGCCACCAGGATTTCCTTTAGGAATAGGGTGAGACACACGGGAGACATACGTTGATCAATTCCTTTCTGCTAATTAGCTTCCTCCTCATTTCCACGAAACCCTGGTGGTGCAGTGGTTAAGCACTACAGCTGCTAACCAAAAAGTCGGCAGTTCAACTCCACCACGTGCTCCTTGGAAACCCTATGGAGCAGTTCTACTCTGTCCTATAGAGTCACTGTGAGTCGGAATCCACTCGACGGCAGTGGGTTTGATTTGGTTTTCCCTGCTTCCAACAACTTACTCCAGGGGACAGTACTAAAGGGGGTAGAAAGAAGACAGATTAACTCCTCTTAGGAACTATACCACATGGCCCCCAACTAAACACAGAGGATGTTCAGAGACTAAGAAATGGTGCAAGAATTTGAAAAGCACATACGCTGATGAGTTGTGGTGCAGTCAACACAGGCATTGCACTCAGATTTAACTGTTTCTCTGTTAGTAGTTGTTCAGGTAGGGTCTCCTGGTGTAGCAGGAAGCGCTCTTGTTCAGCCATTTCTAGTATTCGAAATGAGAGAAACGGAATATAAATGAACCAATACCATAATTTTCACTTTTGCTCTACTAAAACAAATCTGAACTTTTTTTTAAAAAAGGAACACCTCCAAAGACAATCCTATTACTATTCAATGATCTTAGAACACTGTTAATTCTGCTATCACACATTAACAACATATTCATGGTTCAAACCAAGATATATGAATTATCACAGCAACCAGAAATAGGAGGGTAGAGAATCACTAAGGGAATACATTCTACTGCTTAAAGAAGCTACAGAAAAAATAGCTATTTCATGATTCATAAGTCCCCCAAAAATGTGTAGTCTCTCAGTTCTGTATGATAGGAAACCAGTGAAGTGTTTCCCCAGACCAGAGATTACAGCATAGTTTTGTTCACAAAACTAAAAGCCACCATGACTATATCACACAAAAAATAAAAACTGGAAGAATATACACTAAACCTATTAACTAGCAGAGGTTATCTCTACAGGATGAGATGACAGAGGCTGTTCCTTTCTGTATCATATATTGTCACCAGCTCTCCAGGCTGTAGTCCATTAACTGGTTATGTCCAAGAGACTGGGTTGAGTCACAGGGGATGAAGTGCTGAGGACTGCTATGCAGGCTCATAAATACAGAAGTCAAAGCAAAATGGAATGACCAAAACAGAAGCATCATTCCATGCGATCCCAATTCTGTAAAAATTAAACGAAGCCCTTGCATACATTTCCATACAATACACATGAAACAGTAACAGTAGTTATCTCTAGAGACATAAGATTATAAATAACTGTTTTGTTGTGTTTTTTTCTATAATTTATAAAATTTCCACAAGGAATTATTTATTAAAAAAACAGTAAAAGCAAAAAAACTTATCCCCTAACAGTAGCTACATTGTAACAACAGAAATTAGAGACCTGCAAACATCCCTATTATGTTAACAAAGCAGAAGCTAAGAAGCGATCAATGCAATATGATTACCAGTGTTCTGATATTATCTGGGGAAAAAAGAATAATATATTAAATAATATTAAATTATTAAATATTAAAATTTAAATATTAATATATTAAATAATAATATAATAAAATTCTATTTTAAAATATTTTCATGAAAAATATGGCTTCTACTTAACATTGTGAAAATGTCTATTTTACCCAAAGCAATCTATATATGCAATACAATCCAAATACAAATTACAGTTTTATTTTTCAATGAGATAGAGATTGAAGAAGTCGACCTTTTGGTTAGCAGCTGTGTTCTTCACCACTATGCCACAGGGTTTCCCGCCTTTATATATAGTTATGTTTATGAATCCCAATAACCAAAACTACTGTAACAGACATTTTGGGGACAAATGGAGAAATCTGAACATACTTAAAAGTAAGTGGTGTTAAACTAATGTTGAATTCTTTAGGTCTGAAATTGATAACTGTAGTTGACTATTCTTGTTCTTGGGAGATACATGGTAAAGTATTTAGAAATGAAATATCATAATGTATACAGCTTTCGTTTGATTTAAGGCGGAAAAGACTATCTACATATACCTATATACCTTGATATATAGATGTGTGTTATTTATAGTTACCTACATACATTTATATGTAAATGTTTTATCTATATACACCTATACATCTTTATATAGATGTTTTATCTATACTTTCGACGGCACTTGGCTGGCCATGTACCTTTATACACAGATATGTTTTATCTATAGCTACCTATACACCTTTATATACGTTTCATCTATACATACCTACATACCTTTATATATAGATGTTTTATCTATAGATATCTATATACCTTTAGATATGTTCTATCTATATAAAACCTATATACCTTTACATAGAGATTTTTTCTCCCTTGAATCACACGAACTGCACACATACTTTACTTTTAAAAATTGTAGCATGTATCTCTTGAGAACAAGAATAGTCAATCACGGTACCATCAATTTAACACTATTTACAATTTAACATCAATTTAACACTACTTACTATTATGTACTTTCAGATTTCTCTAGTTGTCCCCCCAAAAGTCTGCTAGAGTAGTTTTGGTTATTGGGGGACATCTAGAATCTAATCTAGAATCTAATCTAGAATCTCACAATGCATGACTCTTGAGGCTCTTTTCATCTAAAAAACACTTTCTTTTTTTCTTTCATGTTTCTACATTTTGAAGAGCTGAGGCCAACTGCACTGCAAAATGGCCCATGATCAGAATGTCTAATTATTTTTTTGTGATTAGATTGTATATTTTGACAAAAATACATGATGTTACAGCCAGCCACAATACACCAACCACACCAGGAAGTACACACTGTGTTTGGTATCTGTCAAATTGGGTACTTAGGAGGTAACCTCCACAACCAATAGGAAATAGGTGACTCATCCCTTCTCTCAGCCTGTCAAAGGTTTCAGCACCCTTTGATAGCCAACTATTCACTGTGGCTGCAAAATGGTGATTTCCTAATCACTAGTTGGCATTTCTGTACAGAAGCATTTCACTGCCCCCTTCCCCTCGTGGCTATCACTGTGGATTCATGGATTTTTTTATTTATTTTTTTAATAGTGGATTATAATCCTTTACCACCATTCTTTTCCATGCTCACATTAGCCCAAGTTTGGCCACTGGGAGCTGTTCAAAGCTGTGTTGTTATGACATTTTCTTTAACCTTGTTTTTTCGCCCAACAAGACTCTGCACAATCATTGTTCAATAAATTCTAGTTTCCTCTCAGCAGAGAATGGTTGTTAGAAACCAAAGTATGGGATTACATTACTCATGCTACTGGCATCTAAGTACTTTTATATCCTTTCAGTGAATAGAACCTAGAAATAAAAAATCATGATTCAAATCTGCTATCTCCAATCCAAACACAGTACCATAGGATTTTTTCTATTTTCCTCCTAGTTGTATCTCTCATCTTCTTGTTTCTCAAAAATATTAACAAATTTAATACTTTCTCTATCTACAATATATATAAAATAGTGGCAGAATTACTACATCAGAATCACTACCTATAACAAGTCTACTGAATAAATTTCAAGATTTCTTTGCAGTTCTTTTTGTCTTTAAAATGTGTAACTATGAATTTACAATCTGAATATCATTTCAAAATTATTTGAACTTGTTCTTTATAAATTTGTATTTAACATACAAATACTTGTCTCTAAAATATATTTGATACAATTAATTTTATATGGAAATTGAATTAAAAAAATTTCTCTGAAAGTAGAAGTGTCATTTTTAACAGATAGCATTACATGATAGGATGATTTATTTTTTTACGTTTTCTTGCTTAAATTCTTTCTTTTACCTTCAATTTTTTCTTGTAATGTATCTTCTGAAAAGTCTGAAGCTAATGCAGCTAATTTACTCAAGCCAAGGAGGGTTTTTTTCTTTGCAAAGTAACGAGTTTCCATATTTGCCAAACCTAGAAGTGTTACATGAGCCTACAATAAACAAAATATAAAAACTGCAGTAAGATTTTGGGTACTAATTCAAGTTGAAGTAAAGGTTACATATATCCCAAACTAGTCTCTTTCTCTAAGCAGTGACAATGAAAAATTAATTCAATAATTAGCAAACCTAACAACTTAATCAGTGTTACAACACTGAGGGTAATTACAAAAAAAAATCCCAACCGGACATTACGAAAACAGGTACATATAAGACATTTGCTCTGTAACAATTTATATATTCATTTCAACTTCCTGCCAAGAACAAACTTCAAAATTAATTTGTGTACTGTCTTTACTCATAACATAGCGATTTTTATTACATGAAAACACTCACTACAATAAATAGTCAATGGCTATTACTTACAACATTAATAAAAATTTAGGGCTTTATTTTACTGGAACAGTAGTCATACCAGAATGGACTATAAATTTGTAATTGAAATATTAGAAGTAATAAAAACATCATCATAAATTAAAAAAATGCTTTAATTACATGAGAGAACAGCAGAAAGATACACATTTAAAATCATATATAGCAGTAGTGGCAACCATGGTGGCATAGTGGTTTAGTGCCATGTCTGCTAACCAAAAGGCTGGCAGTTCAAATCCACCAGGGGCTCCTTGGAAACTCTATGGGCAGGTCTACTCTGATCTATAGGGTTACTATGAGTCAGCATCAACTTGACAGCAGTGGGCTTGATTTGTCTTTTTACAGTAGTAATATAATAACTTAAAACTAAACAAAAATTGCGTAGGTGGGCTTCATATAACTAAATTCTCCTTTACCTTTTCTAATTCTTGGCTATTAATTTCATGTAACCAGCTGAGATGTTCATGAGCTTGCAAAAAACTCGCCAACTGCCCGTGCTGAGAAACCGGCTGAGATAACAGTTTGCCTCGCTTTCCTTTCTCCAGATACCAACGGAAGAGAAAGTCTGAAAAATTCTGCAAACAACAGAGACAAGAATCCATTAATACTTAGTAATATGGTTTTAAAAATACATTTCTGATAATAAAATAGTGATTTCTTCCAAAGGTCTTAGGCTCCAAAGTCGAAATCTTGTTTTAAACACTAATTTCCTACACTGCAGAATTTAATTAGGAAGGGTTCTCAAAGATTACCTAATCCACTCACTTCGTTGACAAATGAGTAAACTCAGATTTAGAAAGGATGGCTTACTCAAGATCAACGATCACTATAGTAGCCACTGACCACATGAAGCTGCACAAATTTAAAATTAAAAATTCAGTTCCTCAGTCACAATAGCCACATTTCAATTGTTCAATTGCCACTGTGGCCAGTGGCTACATTTTAGACAGCCTATACAGAGAACCTCTCCAAGAAGTCTGAACTAGAGGATAAAATGGGACCTACAGGGGTCCTTAAAGAGGGCCCCACATGTCTGTGAATACTAGGTGGTACAGAGGCTAGTCTGGGAAGCAAGAAAAAACTGATCTTACAGCATCTGAGAAACTCTTCCATTAAAGGCAGGATTCCGCAAAAACCCTCAGTCTCTCTTTTCTAAACTTTTGAAATGAAAAAAAAAAAAGCAAAACTGCAACCAAGCTCTGGCCTACCTGTTTCTGATGGGATTGAATGATGTGCCTCTCACCTTTTCTACCTAAAAGAGGAAAAATAAAACCTTCCCAGGGAAAAAACAGCATCGATTTTCTTATGGTTCTTTTGTACATGATGCCCAAAATATGATTTAAAATAGAAGAAGCTAAAGTATAACTAACAATCAAGATAAAAAGTAAGCAAATAAAGCAGACACAGGAGTGACCATGTTTGGGGGTACTATAAAAGGACTTTGAAATAGCCATTAAGAATGCTAAAAAAAAACTTAGAAAAACAAAGAGAGAGGCAAAAACTGGATAGATAAGTGGAAAATGTCAACAGAGAGCTAAAATCTACTTTAAAAAAATTAACAATTCATGATGTGTGCAAAAGTATTTACTTCAGCAATGGTGTAAAATACTAGATACATTATGTCCAACTATCCAGCATTAATCAAATAGGGTAAGTTATATCCAGTCAGTGAAATATAACATGATTAAAAATGTTGCTATAGAATATTTAACGATACGGACAAATGTTTATGATATATTAAACGAAAAAAAACAGTTCACAAAACACGTTTATTTGTAATAACACTGGGTAAAAAAGACTAAAAGAATATAAACCAAACGTTAAAAAAGGTTATCTCAGGATAGTGGAATTCGGGTGACTTTTATCTTCCTTGTTTATAGGAATTTTCTATAAATTCCATTTAACATCACCTTTATAACAGAAAAAGAAAAGACGAGCCCTGGTAGAAAAATGGTTAGGTGCTTGCCTGCTAACTAAAACGTCAGTGGTTCAAACCCGACAGCCATCCCTTGGGAGAAAAGAGCCCCATAAAGATTACAGCCTAGGGCACTTCTATGGGGCAGTTTTATTCTGTCCCACAGAGTTGCTATGAGTTGGAATCAACTTGATGGTACTAACAAGAAAAAAAAGTTTTACGTAAAACTCAACTGCGTAAACAGGTATGACAACCAACTTAAATTTACCTATACAATGTCATAACGTGAACCTTTTTAAAACTAGGAAACAAGTCAGACCCAAGAAAATCAGGAACCTTAGATGTATGTAAATCTGAGTTCTTGAAGAGTAGTATTCCTATACTCCCAAGAATCTTCTGTTTACATCTTTCAAACTTTATCAATGTTTATGCACCTAAGTACTTTAATTTTAACTGAACGTGTAAGAACAGAAACAAAAGTTTTAACATATTTTTCAAAGGTTTAAAGAATCTTTCAGTAATACTTATATACAGCATAATGAATTGTTTTACAATTTACAAAGAAACTTAATGTACAAATCAGTAGCATTACAACTACGAAAGTATTGTATCACATTGCTGTTATGGACAAATAAATGCAAGCCCTAACTTGTATAACCCTGGTGGCTGTTAACCAAAAAGGTCGGCAGTAGACTCCACCAAGTGCTTCTTGGAAACTCTATGGGGCAGTTCTACTCTGTCCTATAGGGTCACTATGAGTCAGAAATCGACTGAAGGGCAGTAGGCTTGTTTTTTTCTTTGTATCTCTAAAGATACCACTATTTGTGAGTAGGACTTTCTTTGTTATGTTAACAAGGCCTCATTACTGTAGGGTATATCGTAAGCCAATCACCTGTGAGATATAAAAGCACAGAACAGGACAACAAAGAAGCACAGATGGAAAGGTAGATGCCACAGCATGTAAAGACAGCCAAGGAACCCAGAAACAGAAGCTGGAAAGAGATAAGGATCTTCCCTCAGAGGTGACAGAGACTTGCCCTAGAACTGGTGACTTCCAAACTGTGAGAAAATAACTTTGTTTGTTAAAGCCATCCACCTGTGGTATTTCTGTTACAGCAGCAATAAGAAATTAAAACCTCAATCATTAAGTAGAAATATTAAAAGTCTTAATACAGAATCTACAGCCTAAATATTCAATCTATGTCACCTGATCAGCAAACTGGGTCATGTATCGCTGTAGTCTAGTCTGGTTGTCAGTCTGCTCACACATCTGCACCAAAATATCAAAGTCACAGTATTTCTCTGCTAAAGAAGCAGCCCACTGGTGCTGGCCTAATGCAACTGCAGAAATGAAAACAGATGAGAAAAAAAATACTGTTAGTGAAAACTTAAACTGTCTAACAAAAAAATTAAAGTTGTAGCCTTACTTGTATCATATACTAAAAATAATGACATGAAAATCTTTTCACTTACTGGTAGTTAGGTTCACATGAGGTCTGACAACTAAGTTCGTGAACTGATCCTAGAAAAGGTGCTACATACCTCACTGTTGAGTGTCACTATTATCACCTTTCAAGTACTCCCCTTGGGAAGATACGCACTGATGCCAGCTCCCAATCCACCCTTCAAAGCAATTTTGAACTCTCTTTTGAAACGGCCATCAGAGGTGTCACTGTATTACCCTTGATGTCCTGACTGTCATCAAAATGTCTTCCTTTCAGTATTTTCTTTATCTTTGGGTAAAGAAAAAGTCATTGGGAGCCAGATCAGCTAAGTAGGGAGGATGTTTGAATATAGTTATTCGTTTACTGGCTAAAAACTCGCTCACAGACAGTGCCGTGATGCAAGAGCCATGAGTTGTCAGTGAAAAGTTCAGGTCGTTTTCGTCTAACTTTTTCATACAGTCTTTTCAGCACTTCCATATAGTACACTTGGTTAACTGCTTGTCCAGTTGGTACAAATTCATAATGCACAATCCCTCTGATATCATAAAAGTTTAGCATCATTGTTGTGACTCCTGATTTGGACTGACAGAACTCTTTTTTGGTCATGGAGCACTGGCTGACTTCCATTGTGCACTTTGATGCTTTGTTTCAGACTCACATTGGTACACCCAGGTTCCATCACCAGTGATAACACAGCCCAAAATGTTCTCTCACATCCCCAAAAGGCCTTGGCAAACTTCAACTCTCCTTTGCTTTTGTTCATTGGTGAGCTTCTTTGGGAGCATTTTCACACACACCTTCCTCAAGTCAAACTTTTCACTTAAGATTTGCCTGTTTCTCTATCAATGTTTACTTGTCTGCTACATCTCTCACAGTCAGCTGATGATTTTGACGTATAATTTAATGCATTTCTGTGATGTTTTCAGCAGTTCTGTTCATTCCTGGCCACCCTGATGCTTTCTTTCCACTCAGAAAAATGTTTAACCTGTTTGTACACTGGCATTATCCCCATAAACATGTCCCTGATTCCACTTCCACTCTTGCCAAATTTAACAAGAAATGTAATGTTTCTTTGCTGCTCTAATTTGAGCTCCAACATTTTCCTGATGGCACCCAAGAATATGTAACAATAATGAATGCCACTCAGCAAGACAGCACCACATGTCCACACAAACACAGCTGTGAGACACTGATAGACCAAAGTTATGCAACTTTACGGAGTTGTTTGTAGAGTGCTGCCAGTGTTAAGTGCATAGTGGCAAGTTTGTGAACTTAACTGTCAGCTCTCAAAACCCACATAAATTCATTAAAGATAAAAATCAATTCCTTGCTTCGCCACTGTATACCAAACACTATTTCCTTCTTTTATGTGCTAGCAAAACAAGCTGCTTTGCCTAATCCTAGCCTTGGAAATAATTCATCCTTTATTGCTCAAGGCATATTTTTCCTGTACCTCTAAAGCAGCCTTGAGCACACTCTGTTATTCATGTAAGGTCTAGTTTGCCTTTTGACATAAAGCCGTTTAAGAGCAGTCTTCATATCTTACTTTATCCATTTTTAAATCATCTTCAACATCTTCCACAACAGTCTAGCTGGTTAAATGGTACATAGGCCCAAAAAAAAGATGAATAAATGAACACTGAAAGTTGTTTGTATTTAGTTTGCCTTAAATCCTTGGTTACAGTTAGATTAATGATACAAAACTGAATAAACTTAACTATTTGAGTCCTTCATCCATTCTGCAAATTCAAAGACCTATTAGCTCCATTTACCCTCAATTCCCACTCATGCAACCCATGTGCATCAGAGTTGAACTGTACGCCACAGGGATTTTAATGGCTGAATTTTCAGGAGCAGATTGCCAGAACTTTCTTCCGAGATGCCTCTGGGTGGACTCAAACCTCCAACCCATCAGAGTCAGCTGACAAGTGTGTCACCTGTTTGCACCACCCAGAGACCTAGCAAAATAAAACTTCAACTGCTGTCCAATTCACGGCTAGGCCTCACTAAATGTCATACACTTACGAAGAGGAGATAAGAGATCTGATCTCTTCTGTATGTATTCCATTTCCAGACTGCTGTATCTTTCTTGATCATTGGATTTGTCCAGAGACTTAAGCTGAGAAACATAACCATCCAGGAAGCAATCAATCAGTGCTACCAGCTGTTCTGCCAGAATGTTTCGGAGGGTGCTGTCTGCTTGAGGATAAATCATCTTTAGGACAATTCCATGCTGGAGTACTATTGCTGTTCGAATGCCAGAGGGACCACTCGTTGCTGTGAAATCACACAAGATAATATGATAAATCAAGGTTCTATACTGGCTAGAGGAAAGAACTTTTCCCTAAAAATTATGCTACTTTATTACTGCTAGAAAAATAAATCAAATGGATGTTCAACTGGTATCTAAGTCCTGCTCATATCCCATCTTCCCTATGAAGGTGTCCTCAGCAAAGTCAGGTAAACTTGACCCTTCTTCTTTCTAAATTCCTTTCATACTACTCTATTTCTACTTTCTTGTTATTAAATCAACATAAAATGTACTTAATTACTTCCAGGGCCAGAATCTGCTTCTATGAATATTTGTACAGAACCCTAGGAGAAGCACAATAAAGTACTAACCAACTAAATAAATTACAGAGCTCTATAAATAATTCCAATGGAATCAAGTGATTTTAACAAGACATTATTTTTTGGAAATGGTATATATTTTTCATTTAACTTAGAAACTTTCATTAGGGGAGCAATACATGCATCCAAAAACAGTGGATCATTAGAAATACATCTGAAGCAGTTGCAATGCTTGCAGTTTCACCTGTCCACGGAATATACTCAGGTTCTTTTTCTAGAGGTTCTTCTCTTCTATACAAGGAACTTCTATTTTGACGATAGTGACTAGCAGCCTGCAGCATATCCTGGGGACAAAAAATGAAATGTGTCACCACATGCAGAAAAGTGGCAAATCACAGTATTTCTGAAGACAGTATGAAATATCAAAGTCTTGTTAATATGAAAAGATACTCTGCAAGGGTCTGTAAGATTCCTTTTAGGTTCTTGCTGCACTTAAAATCTGTTTTACTCCAGAATTTATGTTCAATTTTGGAAAATTAATATTAGTTTTGGAGACCAGGTGGTTAAGCACTTAGCCACTAACTGACAGGTTGATGGTTCAAATCCACCCAGTTGGTCCAAGAGAGACGCTTCCTTAAAGATTACAGCTAAGAAAATCCTATGGGGCAGTTCTACTCTGTCACATGGAGTCACATGAGCCAGAATCGACTTGATGGCACCCAACATTACTAGTTTTATTTACCAAATCAATAATATAAGCAGCAAGCTTTTAAATAATAAAAAATAGAACTGAAAAATACTTAGGCAGTTACATTAACATTAATACTTTTGTAATGATATAAACATCCTCTGTAAATAAAAAGGTTTATTCTAGCAAAAACTCAGGATTATAGTCACTTATTTACATGTACCAAAAAACACTCTAAATATTCATAAGTGATTAATAAAATGATATTTTGCTAACTTTTTGGAGTTAACAAATGGCTAAAACTTTATACATTATTGGTATCACTTTCTTCTCTATCCATACTCTAGACTTTGATTTACTGAAATCACTACTACACTTTCGTACCTTCAAGATATTATTCACATTGATCACTATCTCAGCCCATTCAACAGATTCTAATGATGTATCCTTCAAGACTTGTTCCTCGTGCTCCAGTAAACATTCGCAGATGGTATCTACCTGGGACACCTGAAAGGGTATACAGAAGTCACCTACTTAGCACACAAATTATGGTGATGGGTAAAAACTGCAACTACGTGTAATCTAAGTCAATGGATTTTATTAAGTCATATCTTGAGCTCTTTATCCACAAGAAAATTTCCTAACAGTTATGATGAAAATAATCTTACAAACCAAGAAGAGTCAGAAACTCCAAAAAGAGTACCCAAATAACTCCTATAAATAGGCAAATTCTGGACTGTCACCAAGAAGATTTTTTATTTAAATACCAAGTAACTGAAATATCTGTTTTTATTATAGCTATTAGTGCTTAGTGCAACCTTTAAATTGTATTAGATTACAAACAACTTCACTTTATAGTGTAATACAATCTAAGCCAGTCAATGCCCCCAAACTACTGAACTGGTTAAGTTCTGTCTTTGAGGATTATCCCTTCTTCAGCCACAATAGAAACATTTGAAGAATAGTAGTAGCTATGTAAGAAACCAACTAGCTAAATATTAAACTTTTAACTGTTCTGTTTTCCACAATTAATGATGCAAATATTTCCATTAGTACTGAAACTGTTGTTTCCAGTTTCAGTCACAGGATTAAGCTTTTTTCTTTTATTCTTTATTATTCATAGTTTATACAACATAGAGTACTTGGAGATAAAAGGAAGTCTATCATACTTGCTGTCACTGTTCTGAAAACTAGCCAAAGGAAAACAAACCTGGAGTTGAGTGCTACATCTGCTGACCCAAAGTTCAGAGGCTAAAGTCCACCAGGTGGTCCTTGGAAAGTCTGTGGGGCAGTTCTACGCTAACCTCTAGGGTGGCTATCAGTCAGACCCGACTCAGTGGCAGTGGGTTTTTTCGGGGGGGAGGGGGTGACAGAACTGAAGCCACTCCCAAAGTCCACCTTTCAGCTGCATGCTAATGCCAGACAGGCCTAAATGTTAGACAGGCATAAAAACAAACAACACATACGAGGAAAGTGCTTCTTAGTTCAATCAAGTATATGACATCAAACGGGCAATGCCTGCCTCAAAACCAAAGGTGAGAAGGCAGGAAGGAACAGAAAACTGGACAAATGGAACTCAGGGCCCGTGGGGAACAGGTAAGGAGGAGAGTGCTGAAGCACTGCAGTGATGATAGCTGGTGTCACAAAACCACCTGAGTGTGAATTTCTGAATGACAAACAAATCTGCACTGTATACTTTCACCTACAACACACACACACACACAAGCACAAAAAATTTCAATCTGCAAAAGCCAGGGTTCTGCCTCCTTATCTACTTAGGCTCAGAGAAGTTCCTGAACATCTTGAATTGTATTTCTTTATCTGTTAAACTAGACTCAGAGTAACACAGCATCACAGGGTTGTTGGGAAACTCAATTGACAGCACGTAATGTGAAAATACATACCATGATTGTTTTACAGAAATGTTACTTTCTCCTACTGAGGTGGTGGTTTTCCATGCAGCACCTTCTATAAAACAGTGTAGCTAAAATATCTATGTTTCAGCTCTCTCAGAAAACAATTAAACTGACTAAAAAAAGTTGCAGAATACTAGCAGTGTAATATCATTTAATATAAAATTCAAAATAGAAAAACAGTACTACAGATTGTTTGCAGACATAAGCTTGGGTAGGAAAAGTACTTAAATATGGATGACAGAACACACTAAAGTCACATCAACAGTTTCTTCTTGGGGATAAGGTGGCAATGGGACTGGGAAAGGGTACAGAGGGGACTTCAGCTATAGCTATCATCTTTGATTTCTCCAGGAAATAAATATTCAACTCCAGAGACTATGGCCCTAAGACAGCCTTTTGAGCTTGAACTGAAGCTATTTCCAGAGAATCACCTTCCAGCCAAACAACAGGTAAGCCCATAAAATAAGACCCTGCTCCCTAAAACAACCAATTAAATGAAATCAAACAGGTAGTTATCTGCTCAAAAGCAAAGATGAGAAGACAAAAAGGAATAGAAAGTCAGGATGAAAGGAAACAGGGAAACCAGGGTGAAAATGGGGAGAGTGCTGACACAGTGTAGGCCATGCAACCAATGTCATGAAATGCTTGTATACAAACTAGAAAACAGGAAACTAATTTGCTTGGTAAACCTTGAAATAATACACAATTAAAAAAATTTTTTTTTCTCATATGGCCTACCCATCAGAGATTGAAGTGGGATAACCAATTCTTCTCTTAAATGCTATTATTCTTTATTATGGACTGAATTATGTCCCCCTAAAATGTGCATAGTTATCTAGCTAAGCCATAATTTATATAGTATTACATAGTTGTCCTCCATTTTACGATTTTCCTATGCTGTAAAGCCTAATCTTTACCTGTAGTTAATAAGGTAAGTTTGCACTATATTAAAGCAGATTAGAGTGGGACCATGACACCTTTACTAGGGTCACCTCCCTGATCCAGTGTAAATGGAGTTTCCCTGAGATATGGTTTGTACCACCTTTTATTAACTTTTATGGTACAAGGGATAAAAGGAAAGGGAAGCCAACAGAGTTGGAGACCTCAAACTATAAGAAACCAGTGCTGGAGCAGAGTACTGTTTGTTTGCGTGTGTGTGTGCGTGTGTGTATGTGTGTGTTTTGGTGAGAAATGCTTCATTTTATTTATTTTCCTGGGTAGAGTTCAGACATATATTTTACTGTGCTTTAAGTGCAAGTTTATAATTCAGTTGCTCATAGTGAAAACTTACACACACACCGCTACGTAACTCTAGCTGCTTTCCATACACTGTGGCAGCACCCTCCTCCTTTCCATACTGTGTTTCCCATGATCATTCAACTAGTTCCTGTTCCCCTCTCTCCTCTTATCTCACCTCTGGACAGGAACTTCCCAGCTAGTCTCATAAGTCTACTTAAGCCAAGATGCACACTCTTTACCAGTATCATTTGTCTTATAGTCCAGTCCAATCTTTGCCTGAAGAGTTGGCTTGGAATGGTTTCAGTTATGGGCTAACACGAAGTCCAGAGGCCATATCTTCCAGGGACCCTCCAGTTTGCTGGACCATCAAGTTTGGTCTTTTTAATAGGGTTTGAGTTCTGCACCCTGTTTTTCACCTACTATACCAGGGACTCTGTTGTATGCTGTCAAAGAAGTCGTTGGTGGTGGCTGGGGTCCATCCAGTTATTTTGGTCTCATGCTGATGTAGTCTCTAGATAATGTGGCCCTTTCTGTCTCCTGGGCTCATATCTTTCTTATGTCTTCCTCTGCTCCAGGTGGGTTTGGACCAAATGATGATTCTTAGATGGCTACTTGTTAGCTTTTAAGACCCAGATGCCACTCACCAAAGTAGGATGAAGAACATTTTCTTAAAAAAAAGTTGTTAATGCCAACTGACTTCAGTGTCTCCTGAAACCATGGTCCCCAAAACCCTGCCCCTGCTATTCTGTCCATCGAAGTATTTGCTTATATGTAAGAATCTTCTGATTCAGTCCAGTTGCAGAGCATGTTCTCTGGCCCTGAGGTTCCTGAGATGAGATGTTCCTGGACCAAGGAAAGACTGATATATCACAAGGACTTTCCTACACAGTCAGCAGAGAGACAGCTTCCACCTGGAGCTGATGCCTTGAATGTGACCTTTTTGCCTACCAAAGTGTGAGAGAATAGAAACTTCCCTTTGTTTAAGTCATCTACTTGTGGTATTTCTGTTAGAGCTGCACTAGATGACTAAGACACTCTTGGAAATACAACCTGACACCCTCAAGGACAGGTAGAAAGAAACATCATTTCTTTATGTACAACAGAACAAAACACTGCCCGGTCTTGTGCCATGTCCACAATTGTTTTTATGCTTAAGTCCATCATTTCAGCCATTGTGTTAATCCATCTCATCAAGGGTCTTCCTCTTTTTCGCTGACCCTCCACTCTACCAAGCATGATGTCCTTCTACAGGGACTAATCCTTCCTGACAACATGTCCAAAGTATGTAAGATGCAATCTCACCACCTTTGCTTCCAAGGAGCACTCTGTTATACTTCTATAACAGATCTGTTTGTTCTTTTCGCGATCCATGGTACATTCAATATTCTTCTCCAACAACACAGTTCAAAGGCATCAATTCTTCTGTCTTGTTTGTTCACTGACCAGCTTTCACATGTATACATATATGTATATACACACATACATTACATATGCACACAAACTATCTGTATTTCTTTCATGCATTCCCTCTTCCCTGGTCTCCCTTTTTACTATGGTTATGCCGTATGGGAGGACCTCTAGAACTATACTCAAGGGAAGCCCAAGACCATATACTTTATTATAAATTACTATAAATGGTGATTTGAAAAGTTTCAAACATTACAGTTTGCTATATTGAGCATTCTTCTGAGGGGCCAATCATGTTTTTAGTTTTGTTCTATCATATTCTAAGCATTATTTATGAATTACGTATCCAACTGATAATATCTAGAACCTTCCTTTCCGCCCCCCCATGAACTGGAAAATGTACACACATTGAGAAGTTACTCTGATGCTTTGCCCTTTGACTCAAGTCCCCCCTGCCCTCAAAAAAGGAAACAGGCTTTTAGTTCTTTTCAAATAATCCATCATTAGCAATTTTCAAAAAAAAAATCTTTTTTTCAACTTAGGCTCATCCAAAGATTTTATGAAGGGAAAAAGACTGACTACAAACTGGGGAAAAATATCTGGCAATCATATGTCTGATCGATGTCTGATCTACATAATCTAGAAGGTACTGTGAAATATCAACAAGAAAATGCATATAACCCAATTAAATAATGGGCAAAGGATATAGACAGTCATTTCTACAAAGCAGACATCCAGGCAGCCAAAAAACACATGAGGAAATGTTCACTATCATTAGCCACCACAGAAGTCCAAATCAAAACTACAGTGAGCTACTGTCTCACACCAACAAGGCTGCCATTAATTCAAAAAACAACAAATGTTGGACATGCTGTGGAGAGACTGGAACTCTCCTATACTGCTGGTGTGATTATAAAATGATATAACCTCTTTGGAAAGCAATTTGGTGCCTTCTTAAAATGCTAGAAATGGAAATACCATATGATCCAGCAATTCTACTACTTGGAATTTATCCTACAGAAATAAGGACTGTCACACAAACAGATACACGTACATGAATGTTTATTGCAGCACTGCCCACAACAGCAAAAAGATGGAATCAATCTAGGTGCCCATCAACAGATGAACAGAGAAACAAACTATAGTATACATACACAATGGAAGACTATGCAATGATAAAGAACAATGATGATTTTACGAAACATCTCATGATCTGGAATCAATTGAAGACATTAGGCTGAGTGAAATCAGTCAGCTGCAAAGGACAAATATTGTATGAGACCACTATTACAAAGACTTAAAAAAAGACTTAGGCATGGAAGAAAATACTCTTTGATGTCTTACAAGGGTAGGGATGGAGGGAGGGAGAGAGTTATTCATTGATAGTCAGTTAGGAACAGGGATTGACAGCACACAGTAGAAAGCAGGTCAGCATAACTGAACTATACCATAAGCTAAAAGATTTTCTAAATTCAATCCAACATTTCAAAGGACAGAACAGCAGGTACAGTGGTCTAGGGACCATGTTTTTAGGGGGCCTTGAGGTCAACTGGCATAACTAGTCTTTTTCTAAGAGAGTCGTCTGCACCCCATATTGGTGAGTGGAATCTGGGGTCTTAAAAGCCAGCAAGCTGTCATCCGAGGAACATCAGTTGGTCCCAACCCACCTGGAACAGATGACAACTGAGAATATCAAAGACAAGAGGAAAAAGGAGCCCAGGAGACAGAAAGATCTTATATATTGGGAGAAAATATCAGCAAGGGACCAGAACTGGGTGGTACCTGGCCACCACCAAAGACAGCCCTGATAGGGGGCACAACATAGAGTCCCTGATATGGCAGAAGAAAAAGAGATGTGCAGACCAAGAACTCTACTAAAAGACCAGAATTGATGGCCCAACAACCTGGAGGGTCCCCTGAGAACATGGTCCCTAGACTGGCTGCTAGCCCAGAGCTAAAACCAGTACTAAAGCCAACACTTCAGACAAAGAATGGAATGGATTTGGGGACACAGAGTGATGTATGTTAGTGTGTACACCTATGGTTTAACATATACATGAGGCTGTCCTACTGGCTGCCCTACTCGAAAGGAGAGGGGAGAGAGGAAAGGACAAGTGTTGCTTGAGCAGATACTGAAAGTATAGAGTGAAAAAGAAGAGCGTGCTGTCACAGGGTGAGGAGAGTAGACTGAGTTGCAAAGGGGCAGGTACTGGGTGTTTTATATGGAAAATTGACTTGGATTGTACACTTATACTTAATCACAATAAAAAAAGTTTAAAAATTTGCTTTTCAGCCAGCTAACAGCCACCTGATAAAATGTTCTCCATCATTATCCATCAGAAAAATGCAAATTAAAACTACAATGAGATACCACCTCAACCCAACAAGACAGGTGATAATCCAAAAAATACAAAATAATAAATGTTGGAGAGGCTGCAGAGAGACTAGAACACTTCTACACCGCTAGTGGGAAATATAAAATGGTACAACACTCGGGAAATCTATATGGCACTTCCTTAAAACGCTAGAACTAGAAATACCCTAAAGTCCAGCAACCCCACTTCTTGGAGTATAAGAGCTGCCACAGCACTCTTCACAACAGCAACAAAAAGGAATTAACCTAGGTGCCCTTTGACAGAAGAGTGGATAAACAAACTCTGGTATATTTCACAATGGAATGCTATGCAATAATAAGGAAAGATGATGAATTTGGCAAAACATTTCATGAAATTGAAGCATCTGGAAGATATTACACTGAGTGAAATTAGTTAATTGTGAAAGGACAAATACTATTACAAGGATTCAAAAATTGGTTTAAACACAGAAGAAAACATTCTTTGATGGTCATAAGGGAGGGTAGGAAGGAGAGGGGTGTTTACTAATTAGATAACGCACAACAACTATTTTAGTGAAGGGAGACACAAGACATAGCAGAGAAGTCAGCGCAAATGGACTAAACCAAAGCTTACAAGTACTCTAAGTAAAACCAAATACTTCCAGGGACAAGTACCAGGGTCCAGAGAACATGGTCCCAGGGGACATCCAGGTCAATTGGCATAACAAAGTTTTTTTAGGCAAACGTTCTGCAACCTACTTTGGTGAGTGGTGTCCAGGGTCTAGAAAGCTAGCAAGTGTCCATCTAAGAAGCAGTAATTGCTCTCAGCTCACTTGGTTCAAAGGAGAAACAATAGCAACAACAAAAGGAAAGTGTGAACCCAAAAGACAGAAAGGGCAACAAACAACAGACAACATCAACACGAGACCAGAAGAACTAGATGGTGCCTGGCCACCACCAAGGACTGCCCTTATAGACAGCTCAACAAAGAGTCCCTGATGGAGCAGGAGAAATGTGAGATGCTGAATTCATCATCTTACGAGAATGTCAGACTTCATGGCATGATGGACTGGAGGGTCCCTGGAAAATATGCCTCCCCGAATTCTCTGTTGAACCAGAACTGAAACCATTCTGGAAGTGAACTCCTCAAAGATGGAACTGATATTTAAGACATGAAACGATACTGCAGAAGAGTGTGGTTCTTGGCTTGGGCACACATAGAAGAGTAACCAGATGGCTCCCGCTTGGAGGCAAGAAGGAACATCAGAGGGGTACAGGAGCTGGTCAAATGGACAGGAGAAATATGGATTGCAGGGGAGGAGGATGCTGCCACTGTCAGGAGAGTAGCCAGAGTCACATGGCAGAGTATAAATTTCTATGTGACAAACTGTTATTGTAAACTTTCACTTAAACACAATAATTTTTTAAAAAATCTATCTTTCTCACATGAAATTATATATGGATAAAAACAAAAAAGGACATAAAAAATTACAACATGAAATTTGAGGTGGATCATTTTTCTTTTTTTCATTCAGATTTCTGGTATATTTCTTGTAATACTAATGAACTCTAATTCAATTCCAATTTTATATACTTGACCAAAGAACTTCCCAAGTTAATAGTTTTAAAAAATGAAAACTGCGAAGTGATTTGCTTGTATTTCCTAGAACAAAAACAACTAACTCAAATGTATAAAAACAAAGGAATTCTTCAAACTAAACATATTTGTGGAATCAGCAGACCACCTGAGCATCATTCAAAGTCTTATTTTTAGGTTACAGTACACAAACTATTTAAAGAGACCTCTTGGCATGGTATGTTAGATGCTAGAAGGTATCTACAATATAGGAGGAAGCAAGCAAAATTTGAGGTACCAATAAAGTTAGAAGTTCCCCAAATGTAAAAACAAAAAAATCCAAATTTCACAGTGCTAGAGAAAAGCCACTGTTGTTTCCAAAATCAGGCAGTGTCCCAAAAGACAAAAGGGACTGTCCCACTTAGGACTACAAACTCCAGAAGCAATCACCAGCATGGTTAAATGAAAACAAAACCAAACTTTTTGCTACTGAGGTAACTCTGACTCACAGCAACCCTATAGGACAGAGAACTGCCCAACAGAGTTTCCAAGCACTTACTAGTGGATATGAACTGCGGACCTTTCGGTTAGCAGATACAGCACCTAATCACTATTACTAGCGGGGTTTCCAAAACAGTGAGCTTAATACTGGGCTCTGAACCCAGGTCTGTTGCCTCAGTTAAAACCCTTAACCTCTCTGAGTCTTAATGGCAACCTCTTACTGAGAGACAGCAGAATCTACCCTGCTTGTTTCACAGGGTGTGAAGCACTACGCAAACATAAGGAACTGTATTACTATGACTGTAATGTTTCTCTTCCAGCAGGTAGCCCGCACCTAAATCTTTTCTTCCTTCAAAGTCTAGAGCGGATTTTTCTTTACCACTAAAAACAAATCTGATTTCAAAAAGTGGTTTGTATCAGCAGGATCCTAGCAGGAAGCAACAAACATTCCGAAGGTATCTAAGTAGAGTCTGCTAAAGGGGCGACATGTAACAGTGAGCACCAGTTAGGGGAAACCAATAAGGAACTATGCGGTGCCCACAGCCAGACTGTGGCAAACCATTACCATCCGACAAGCCTCAAGTGGCCAGGGGAGGCAGCAGTTACTGGTAACCCAGAAACACAGGAACTGTAACAACCCAACAGTAGGGAAGCTGACAGAATACATGTTCCAGCCTCTGATCTCCTAGTAGTGTCTCAGTAAACAGTGGACTTGCAAAGAAAACTCAGCACATAAAATTGGGAGTATGACTCAACTTGCAAGCTATTAATTTACAGGGTAAGCTGTGAGTGACACTTTAACAAAAATTTTTAAGAGATACTTTATCCAGACAACAGACTAACTTAAAATTTTAGCAAGATCCTTTATAATTTAATTGGTTGTCAACCTTTCCCTGCTTGGGCGTGACCAGCAAAGGGCACAGCTCTACGAGGTCACATTACAGGTAAGGAAAAGGACTTATCTTACCTCTCTAAAAAAGACGTCTGCAGGAGTGAGGTTTGATGGAATTTCACACTCCCTTTTGTTTAAAGCAATTAATATAGCTGTGTTCACAAGGTCAGAAAGTCTGGAGTGGTGGTTCTTGAGAACAATAGCAGCTGACAATTTTTCTGCATGCTCACAGAGCAACAGACGAGTTGCCATTGGCAGTCTTCTTACTACACAAGTGCGAAGACGTCCAAATAAGCCAACCTTGTAAAAAGACAGACACAGGTTCTTAGAAAGCATTTACAGCAACATATAAAATAATATAGTCACATTTTCACTAGAAGTACATTGAGTAGAGTCTCTGGCCCTAACTCTCTCCTTAGAGAGCATTTACAATTGCCTCTTCTTTTGGCTGCAACTGTTTTCAACATACATACACACAAGTCAGTCAGTTACAAAGTTCATATTTGTAAGATAGGATTAAAGTTGCACACCAAAGTTTATCTCCACTACTGTTGTTTCTACCCATCATTATTACCAAATTATCATTTATGATTTATGATTATCAAGATGATCAAGTGGCTCTTTTTCTATCCACACTGGCACACTGGTTAACAGCTACATCTTTTAGCCAAAAGGTAGATGGTTCAAATCCACTAGCACTCCCTTGGAAACTCTATGGGGCAGTTCTACTTTGTTCTACAGGATGGCTATGAGTTGCAATCAACTCAGCTCAATGGCAATGGATTATCTATACCAACTAACAACACTATATTCCAGACCTTTTGGAACTAGAAACTCAGCAGCCACCAACTTTGATGACAGGCCCTCCAGCTCAGCTTGTCCTCTACCTACTATAGTTACATTAGTGGTCCCAGTTCCCAACAGGGTAGCCACTATACAATTACATGTCTGAATTTATTAACATACATTTAAATTTTGGAGCCCTGATAGCTCAACAGTTAAGTGTTTGTCTGCTAACGAAAAGATTAGGAGTTCAAATCCACCAGCCACTCCCTGCAAATCCTATGGGACAGCTCTATTATGTTCTAAAGGGTTGCTATAAATTGGAATTGACTCAATGGCAACGGGGCTTGTTTTGTTTTGCCTCAGTAATGGCTATTTCAATGTAAATTAATTAATTTTTTAAAAACTTAGCTCTCAAGGGCTCAATATATCACAACCTCATATTCCCTAGGAAATAAAACTAACCCAAGGAACTCTTCAAACTAAAATACATTTATGGAATCAACAGACAACCTGAGCATCACTCAAAGTCTTATTTTTAGATTACAGTACATGAACTATTTAGAGACCTATGTGCACTGTATGTTAGATGCTAGAATATATCCAGACACGTAGCTAATGATCACCAAACTGGGCACAATAGATGTAACTCATTTCCATCATCACACAGAAAGTTCTACAGGACAGCAATGACTAAATAGTGCCCACAAAACAGAAACATTACTGATTGAAAAAATAACAAAAAAAGGATTGTTGAACCATCAAGTTGGTTCAGACTAGTAACGATCCTATGTACACCAGAACAAAACATTGCCTGGTCCTGAGTCATGCTCACAACTGTTGCTATGCTTTAGCCTACTGCTTCAGGCACTGTGTCAATCCATCTCGTTGAGTGTCCTCTTTTTTCCTGACCTTCTACTTTCTCAAGCATCATGTGTTTCTACAGGGATTGATACCTGCTGACAACATGTACAAAGTATATAAGACATAGTCTCACCATTCTTGCTTCTAAAGAGCACTCTGTACTTCTTCCAAGACAGAACTGTTCATAAATTCAATACTCTTCTCCAGCACAATTCAAAGGTGTCAATTCTTCTGTCTTACTTATTCACTGCCCAGGTTTCACATGCATACAATGTAAGCGAAAATACCACAGCTTAGGTCAGGTGCACCTTCTTCTTCAAGGTGACATCTTTGTTTTCCAATACTTTAAAGAGGTCTTTTGCACAGATTTGCCAATACAATGTTTCTTTTGATTTCCTGACTACTGCTTCCACAGATTTTGATTGTGGATCCAAGTAAAATGAAACTGACAACTTAAATATCTTCTCCACTTATCATGATGTTGCTTATTGATCCATTTGTGAAGATTTTTGCTCTTGATGTTGAGGTGTAATCCATATATATGGAAAGCTATGGTCCTTGATTTTCATCATTGTCTTGAGTCCTCTTCACTTTCAGCAAAGAAAAGTTGTGTCATCTACATAATGTAGGTTGTTACTGAGTCTTCCTCCAATTCTGATGACCTGATCTTCATAGAGTCCAGATTCTCAGGTTATTTGCCTGGTATCAGACTGAACAGTTACGGTGAAAGGATACAACCCTGATGCACACCTTTCCTGACTTTAAACCATGCAGTGTCCCCTTGCTCTGTTCAAACAGCTGCTTCCTGATCCATCCACAGATTCCTCATAAGCACAATTAAGTGTTTTGGAATTCCCATTCTCTACAATGATATCCATAATTTGTTATGATCCACACAGCCAAATGTCTCTGCAGTGTCAATAAAACAGAGTATCTTTCTGGTATTCTCTGCTTTCAGCCAAGATCCATCTGCTACCAGCAGTGATATCGCTGGTTCCACATCCTCTTCTGAATCTGAACTGAATTTCTGATAGTTCCCTTCAATATACTTCTACAGCTGCTTTTGAATTATTTTCAACAAAATTCTACTTGAGTGTGATAGTAATGATATTGTTTGATAGTTTCACCATTTGTTTGGATCACCTTTCTTGGGAACAGGCATAAACATAGATCCCTTCCAGTCAGTAGACCACATAGCTGTCTTTCAAATTTCTTGGCACAATGAGTGAGTACTCCAGTACTGCGTTCATTTGTTGCAACATCTCAATTGATATTCCCTCAATCCCTAGAACCTTGTTTTCTGCCAATGCCTTCAATGCAACTTCTACTTCTTCCTTCAGTACCATTGGTACCTGATCACGTAGTACCTCTTGAGATGGTTGGATGTTGACCAATTATTTTTGTTACAATGACTGTATATTCCTTCCATCTTCTTTTGATGCTTCCCGCATCATTCGATATTTTCCCTGTAGAATTCTTCACTGTTGCAAATTGAGGCTTGCGATTTTTCCTCAGTCCTTTGAACTTGAGAAATGCAGAGCATGCTCTTCCCTTTTTGGTCTTCTACCTGCAGCTCTTTGCACATGGCATTATAATATTTTGTCTTCTCAAGCTGCTCTTTGCAAACTTCTGTTTAATTTTTACCTCTTCATTTCTTCCTTTTGCTTCAGCTATCTGATGTTAAAGAACAAGTTTCAGAGTCTCTTCTGACATTCATTTTATTCTTTTATTTTACTGTCTTTTTAATGACCTCTTGCTTTCTTCATTTATGATACCTTTGGTACCATTCCACAACTCATCTGATCCTTCAATCATTAGATTTCAACACATCAAATCTATACTTCAGATGGTCTCTAAGCTCAGCTGGGATATACCCAAGGTTGTACTTTGGTTCTCATGGACTTGCTCTAATTTTCTTCAGTTACAGTTTGAATTCGCATACAAAGCAATTGATGTTCTGTGCCACAGTCAGCACTGGCCTTGTTCTAACTGATGATACTGAGCTTTTCCATGGTCTCTCTCCACAGATGCTGTCAATTTGATTCCTGTGTGTTCTATCTGGTGAGGCTCATGTGTATAGTTATTATTTACGTTGATGATAAAAGGTATTTACAATTAAGCAGTCATTGGTCTTACAAAATTCTACCATGAGATCTCTGGCACCATTTCTATCACCAAGGCTGTATTTTCTGACTACTGATCCTTCATCTTTGTTTTCAACTTTTTCATTCCCATCACCAGTAATTATCAAGGCATCCTGATTGCATGTTAGATCAATTTCAGATTGCAGAAGCTTGGAAAAAATCTTCAATTTCTTCATCTTTGGCCTTAATGGTTGGTGCATAAATTTGAATAGCAATCACAGTAACTGGTCTTCCTTGTAGGCGTACGGATATTATTCTGTCACTTACAGCAGAGTTCTTTAGGACAGATATTGGAACGTTTTTGATGATGAATGCAATGACATTCCTCTGCAAATTGTCATTGCTGCCATAGTAGACTGTATGATTGTTTGATTCAAAATGGCTAATACCAGTCCATTTCAGTTCACTAATACCTAGGATATAGAAGTTTATGTGTTCCATTTCATTTCTGACAATTTCCAATTTTCCTAGATTCATACTTTGTATATTCCACATTCTGATTATCACTGAATGTTTGCAGCTGTTTCTTCTCATTTTGAGCCATGCCACATTAGCAAACGAAGGTCCTGAAAGCTTTACTCTAGCCACATCATTAAGATCTACTCTATTTTGAGAATGCAGCTCTTCCCTAGTCATCTTTTGAGTGCCTTCTGATCCGAGGGGGTTACCCTCCAGCACTGTACCAGACAATCTTCTGCTCCTAGTCATACAGTTTTCCCTGATTAATTCTTTTCACAAGTAGACTTCCAGGTCCCTTTTCCTACTCTAAGTTAGTCTGGAAACTTAGCTGAAATCTATCAGCCATGGGTGAACCTGCTGGGACCTAATACTGCTGGCACAGCTTCTAGCATTACAGCAACACACAAGCCCCCCAAATACGAAAAACTGACAGAACACAGGGGAAAACAGGATTATAGCCATTAATTTTGGTATGTACCTAGGCATCATTATTTATTGGCAAGGCAAGGTTGTGTAACAGTTTTGTCCAACAGCAAAAACATTTTCTAATTTAGACTCATATAAATTTTACAAATAAGAAATTGGATATTTCAATAAAGATTTGAATCTAATTGTACTGAAAATTCAAAATCCAGACATATAAATTTGTCTTTACCTTACTATTCTCACTGTTTTTCTAATACAGAATCAATTTATGAAAACTTGTTTGTAAATAAAAATACACAAGAAGTATGAATGAAAACCTACTTTTAAAAATATTTTTTCCTTAATCTTATTGCCTGTGTCGCATTTATACTGAACAATAAGCCTCCACGCAGACCTTTAAAACAAATGTTTACTGTTAAACCGGCATAGAAAATGGAAAACATTAGTTATGCTCCACCCAACAAAATGTCTCAGAGTAAGAGAAGTTTCCCCTTCTACTGAGGGAACGGTAAAGCCAGATGTCTGGCCATCCCTGGTGCTCAGCCACTGGGAGTCTTACTTGGTGAATGAAGTCCATAAGGAAAGAATGGGCTTTCATCTTATCTTCTAGCTGGTGAAGAATAATTAGTGATGTATTGCTGAAGCCAGGTGCTTCTGTTAAAACACAATAACAAAACTTAAGCATATAACATACTAGTTTTTATGATAATTATTGCTATTAAAAAACAAAGAAAACCTATACAAAGGAAAGCAACAACTTTTCAATATAATTATCTATAATCTTTACCTAAGAGTTAAAAAAAAAAAAGCTTAGAGGGAAGTTCGGGGGTTTGATACAATTCTCTGCTTGAATTCACACTGTATTTATTCAAAATGCAAAATAAGTTATTGTTAGGTTAATCTGTTAATTAAGGTCGAGAGCTGAAGAGAAAGTCAAAGAAAGAAGGTAAGCACTGATGTTTTCATCACGGATCTGTAATTAAGAGAGGAAATGTTATTTCTAACAGTTCACGGGTACTTGGGAAACCTGCAGTGTCGTTGATGCCACCTGCAGCAGGTGGGAGGATGTGATACATCCTACTTCCATATGTAGAGAAGACTCTCCAGCTCTCTGTCACTCTTAGGTAAATGTGTCATTTCTCTTAGTCAAATAAAATAATTATGCCAAAATGCCAAGAAATCTACACAGGGTCAATTAGTCTGTTTCAGCTACAACAATTAGGACTGGCTCCAATTCTCTTCAGTTTCTATTTTATTACCTAGATCTGTTCTGAGGGACCCCCACCCCATTTTTTCATTGTGTATTAGGTAAAAGATCACAGAGCAAATTATTAGCTTCTTATTAAAAAATTTATACACAAATCATTTCATGACATTGGTGGCAATCCCTGCAATATGTCAGCACTCAGCCCTTCACCTCAGGTTCCCCATTTCCACTCATCCATCCAGTCTTCCTGTCCCTTCTTGCCTTTGCCCCTTTGCTTTTGAGCAGGTGTTGCCCATTTGGACTCATACACCTGACTGATCTAAGAAGCAATTACTCACATGTATTTTTGCTTGTCCTGGAAACAAAACCTATGGCTGTCAAGTTAATTCCAACTCACAGTAACCCTATAGGACAGAGTCAAACTGCCCTATAGGGTTTACAAGGAGAGGCTGGGTAGATTCAAACTGCTGACTACTCGGTTAGCAGTCATAGCCTTAACCATTGCACTGTCACGGCTCCACAAGCCCATCTTATCTTTGGTTGAAAGGTGAACTTCAAAGTCACTTCAGTTCTGAGTTAGAAGATGAGAGGCCACATTCTCAGGGTTTCCTCTAGTCTTCGTCAGACCAGTAAGTCTAGTCTTTTTTGTGAACTGGAATTTTGTTTTACATTCCTCTCCTGCTCTGAGACAGTCTACTTTGATTCTTGTTTGAGTGGCTGGCAGTGTAGCTGAGCACCATCTAGTTCTTCTGAGCTCAGGGTGGTGAAGGCTATCCATGGTTCACATGGTCTACTAGTTCTTTGGATTAATATTTCCCCTTATATCTTATGCTTTTTTCATTCTCCTTTGCTCCACAGGAGATGTGACCAACAGATGCATCTTAGATGGCCACTTGAAAGACTTTAAGACTCCAGATAACACTTACCACAGTAGAACATTTTCTTTATAAACTATGTTATGCCAGTTGACCTAGATGTCCCCAGAGACCATCATCCCTAACCCTCAGCTCCAGTAACTCAGTCACTGAAGGTGTCAGGAGTGTCTAGAAAGCTTTTATGACTATAACCCCTTAATATTCCATTATATATATGAATATACATACTTTACATACAAATACATATAAGTAAACATACCTACAGCCAATTCTATATATATATATACAGGTATATATATTCCCATATACCTTCCTTCTTCTATTGTTGTATTTATCTGCCCATGTCACTATGATTAATTATTTATTTTTGCTGCTGTGGAACTGTAAATGCTATAGTATTTCTCATGGTTTCTCTTTTTTTTTCTTTCTTCTTGTGTTTCTTTAAGTGTCTTCCTTTGCCTTGGTTGGATTGTGCTGACTGTCCCTATATTGTGTATTATCTTTCACTTCATCAAAGTTAATACTTCTCTATAAACTAGTTAGTGATTTCCCCTCTCTACCTGTGCCCTCCCTCATAGTCATTAAAACTGTATTCTTCTGTGTATAAATCTTTTCTTGACTTTTTATAATAGTGATCTCCCACAATACTGGTCCTTTTGTGATTGACTTATTTCACTCAGCATTTAATACCCTCCAGATTCATCCATGTTGTGAGATGTTTTGCAAATTCATCGTAGTTCTTTACTGTTGGGTAGCATTCCACTGTGTGTATGTATCCATTCATCTCCTTGATGGGCACTTAGGGTGTTTCTATCTTTTTGCTATTGTAAATAACCCTGTAAAAAACATAAGTGTGAATATATCTATCCATGGGATGATTCCAATCTTTCTAGGATACACTTCTAGTAGTGGGATTGCTGAATCATATATTTCTTTTTCTAGCATTTTAAGGAAGCACCATTCGTTTTCCATAGCGTTTATACCATCTCACATCCTCACCAACTGTGTATCAGAGTTCTGATCACCCCACGACCTCACCAGCGCTTACTGTTTTCTGAAATTTTTTATCAGTGCCATTCGTGCAGATATGAGATGGTATCTCATCGTAGTCTAATTGTTAATGATCACAAGCATCTTTTCACAGATATGCCGGCTGCCTAATGTTCCTTGCCCATTTTGTGACTGGACTGCTTTTTATTGTTGAGCTGTTTTAGAGGTTAAGCCTTTATCAGATACATCATTGCCAAATATTTTTTCCCAGCCTGCAGGTTCTCTTCCCATACTTTTGGAAAAGTCTTTTGATGAGCACAAGTATTTAACTTTTAGGATGTCCCAGTTATTCAATTTATACTCCTGTTCATGCATTTTTAGCTAACCTAGATATTCTATTTATGCAATAAACTAGGGCCCCTAGTCTTGTCCATGTATTTTCTTTCATGAACTTTATAGTTTTAAATTTTTTGTTTAGGTCTTTCACCCATTTTTGAGTTACTTTTTATGTATGCGGTAAGGTATAGATCCTGTCTCATTTTTCTGAAAATGGATATCCAGTTTTGTCAGCATAATTTGTTGAAGAGAGTATCTCTTACCCTTTTAAAACTTTGTCAAAGATCAGGTGTCCATAGGGGGGTGGGTTCTCAGCTCTGTCCCACTGGTTATGTGTATGTCTTTACAACAGAACCAAGCTGCTTTGACTATTGTAGGTGTATAATAGGTTCTAAGATGGGGAAGTGAGAGGCATCCCACTTAGCTCTTCTTTTTTTTAGTAATGTCTTATTTATCTGGAGATCTTTCCATATAAAGTTGGTGATTAGTTTTTCTATCTCATTAAACTATGCTATTAGATTCCGCATTGGGACTGCAGTGTATCTACCAACTGCTTTGGGTAGCAGTGACATTTCCACAACCGTTAAGTCTTCTCATCCATGAACACGGTAAGTTTTTTCATTTATAAAGACCACTTTACGTTTCCTGCAGTAATGTTTTGTAGTTTTCTTAGTGTAACCGTTTCACATCACTAAAGAGGTTTATCCATAAGTATTTTATCTTTTGGGGGGCTACTGTAATTGGTACTGTTTTCCTGATTTCTTTTATAGAGCTCTCTGTTCTCAGCCTTTTTCACAATACACCTGTCTTAGGCTGGGTTCTCTAGAGAAGCAAAGCCAGTAAAACATATAAATATATGTATATATAGAGAGAGCTTTGTAGCAAGCAAATAGCTCACACGGTTGTAGAGGTTGTAATATTTCCAGTCCATGGGTCAAGATAGAGGCTGTTCCTGATTCACATAGCAGCAGGGGCTGGTGAACCCAAGATCAGCAGGTTAAACAGCAAGGCTGTTGCTCACAGGCTGTGAAGACCGATGAATCCTAAGGTCAGTAAACAAGACCATAGGTAAGCTGCTAGTTCAATCTCAAGAACTGGAGGTCTGACAAACAGAAGCCAGCTGCAGGACCAAAAACAAGCAAAAGCCCCTAAACCCTGCCAAAACATTAGCCCACACTTGACGTAGGTCACATGTCCAAGAAAACTCTCCTTCAACTGACTGCTACTCACAGCAAATGCCATATGGGAGTGATAATACACTAAATTTCAACAGGGAAGTAACCACAATATCACACAACCTGACAGGTTACAGTCTCTGAAAAAATACAAATTTATATTAAATTGTTTGAGAAACTAAAATATATGCTTTGACAGGTACCTTTAATAAAGAATCAGGATATTTTCCTCAAGATAGCTCACCTATTATATTAAAATTGAGATTTTTCTTACCCTCAGGAACAGATTCAGCCCATCGTGGATCAGACGCTGGATAGTCATCTACCAAGTCCACACTGATTTGGGAAATAGCTCTGTCTAGTTCAGAATCGGAATCCAAATCAGGGTGAGAAGAAAACAACTCATCAACCATCATTTGAGCATGACCTAAATCTTTTCTAAAGAAAAATGGAATATGAAAGAATTAATAGAGGCAAGACATTTTTAAAACTCACCATGAAAACAATTATGAAATTAAAGTCCTAATTAAAGGTTTTAGCCCCAAGTTAATTATTTACAATAAAATTTATCAAAGGGGAAAAAACCATTTGCATTCATTGAGTCAACAAATATATATTAAACATTTATAATAGGCAAAGCCCTAGAGATGAAATGGAAATGACAAACTAGACATAAAATATAGTCCTAAACTTTATCAAATATTCAATGTCATGGAATGGTTAAATGAGTAAACAAACAATTATACATGCAAGGTAAAAAGCAATATGACAGAGAAGAAATAGGGCTATAGAGCCCACAAGAGAGAGATCAAACTCATGAGAAGGCAGGAAAACTTCCTGAGGCCTGGCAGACAAGGCCTGGGAGAATACGGGGAAGAAATACAGTTCCATACAGGACCATATCTGCAAACAAGTGAGTCTACTGCTCAGAAAGAAACAGAGAAGTAGGCTAAAAATAAAGACACTGGTTTCCTCAGAGACCACTTAGGAAGTAGACAGACAAAAACTTTTCATGGCAGAGTCCTTAGGATAACCACAAATTAAAGGTCAACTTAGCAGTAAAAAGAATCAGATTTTTTTCAATTGATCAGAGAAAGTAGGAACTAGAACGTGACCCGATCTGGAAATAGGACCTTTGCAGATATAACTGGTTAACATGAGGTCATATTGAATTAGGGTTAAGCCCTAAATCCAAAGCGGCTGTGTGAAGATGCACAGACACAGAGATGAGGGCCACGTGAAGACCACAGCAAAGACTGGAGTGATGCAGCTACATGCTGTGGACACCTAAGCTTGTCAGCAATGCCCAGAAGAGACATGGAAGGATTCTACCCTGCATCTTTTGGAGGGAAACGGCTCTGTCAATACCTTGATTTCAAACTCCTAGCCTTCAGAATTGTGAAAGAATAAATTTCTGTTGTTTTATGTCACCAAGTTTATGGTAATTTGTCATGACCGCTCTAGGAAACAAATACAGTGACTATGGTGACTTGCTGCATTACCTTTTAAAGTTTGAGATGCCACAATTACATTAAAAAGATGAGCTCATACAAGATAAAATCATACTATTTTAATGCAAATTTTTGCAGTAAATTGAAGACCACACAACAGAATATGAGTAAAGGAATAACACTATCTAAAAAGAAAAAAAAAAAAACTTGTCTAATGTTGCCCCCTTATGGACAGAAACTAAACTCAAGTGGATCATTAGGCTAGCAAAAACCAGCCAACCAAGTCTGCTACAGTTGAGTTGATTCTGTCTCATGATGACCCTAAGGACTGAGCAGAACTGCTTCATAGTTTCCAAGGAGCGCCTGGTGGATTCCGACTGCTGACCTTTTGGTTAGCAGCAGTAGCACTTAACTACTATGCCATCAGGGTTTCCTATGATAGCATAGAATTTTTAAAATTTAGAGTCTAATTCACTGTTATCTTTTTTATGAGAGTGAGCCACAATTCAGTACCCTCAAACTTAAAGAGCACTATGTGTAGGATTATGGGATTATAAACTGAGAAAACTGGGGAAATGGAGGCGGTCAACTCTAAAAATGTCTTCAAAACAAAGATCCGCAAGGTAAACCAACAATTCCTTTGCCCATTTCAACATCCACTCTGCTCAACACTTTGCAAGTGAAGACACAGAATCTTAGAAATTTTAAGCAACTTGTCCAATGTCTCATGCAGGTAATTAGGGCACAGAGTAAGGGCTGGATGAATTTTACTGAGTTCATTCAAATAAAAATTTATTACATCTTTTAAGGAAGGTATGTAAAGGATAAACTGAAATGGCTAAAATTTGCCTTAAAATACAGAAGAGATATTAGGTCAGCAAGTGTGAAAGACTGACTACAAAACTGGCTAGCAATTATTCCCCTGTGACTGTAAAAAATGATGTGGTAGGAGTCTGACCTTGTCAAGTTAGCTTCACAAGGGGGATACAGAATCACCATCACCATCAGCCCAAGGCTGATCCCTACAAGATAAGGGTCAGATGTGCTTCCTCTTTCTGCCACCTTTACTAATTCTGAAACCAATCATCCCTCCCATGATACTCTCTCCTTCTCTACTGCATTTGGTAATTTCCTGCAATGACCACACAGAACTCAAACCACACTCATGATTACGAGGTTTATTGGGGAAGTAACAGGTTACAATTCAGGATCAAGACAACTACAAATATAGTTCTTTGGTAAGGATAGCTTCTCAACCATGCCCACAGACAGGCTTCTCCCTAGCCCTTGCTCTGGCCTCTGCGTGCTTGGGCAAGTGTTATAAAGCTTTAGCTCTGCCAGTAAGTGACTGGAGCCACCCTCCTCAGCCTGAAGGCACTCAGCTCTCTTGCTCTGTTAGCCACCAAGTGTCCACAAGCCCCCATTCCACCAGGAAGCCACCAACCTGAAGTCTCAACTTTCTCACTCCCTGTGTTGGCACACCTACTGTAACTGCCTTGCTCTTGTGGGTTGGGAAGCCCAATGTGCCATCTCATGCCAGTTTCCTGACTCTGCTTCTGCTTCTCACTGTCTCCAATGTTACAGCTCTCCGTGTATCTCCTGCGTCTAAGAAGTTCTCAGGGTAGGGATCCCAAGTCCAAAGGATGCATTTCACTCCCATCTCTTCTTGTTAGTGCTAGTGAGCCTCTCCATTCCATAATCCACCTTTGGGATGGTTCATTTGGAGCCTAGTGGAATGGCAAAATTGACCAATTCCCTTGTTAAGATTCCATACACCTTATTTGCAAAGTCCTACCCACTCCTGTGGTTAAGTACCTCGGCTGCTAACTAAAAAGTCTGCAGTTCAAATCCACCAGGCACTCCTTGCAAACTCCATGGGGCAGTTCTACTGTCCTATAGGGTCGCTATGAGTTGGAACAGACTCAATGGCAACAGGTTTTTTTTAACTCACTCAACAAGGTGTCATGTATCTTATTTGTATTATTAGGCAGCTATTCAACTCCTTTTGAAGGCCACAAAGACCTTATCTGCATAGTTCTACCCAATCATTTGGCAGGAGTTATAAGACTATGGCAAGAAAGGCCATATAAAAATGATCCGTTGCACCACAGCCTTGTTTGGCCAATCGAATATTAGCAAATATGACACAGCAGAGACTTGAAAAGTGGTATGCACTGAGACTTGCTCTTGCCACTCCTGGAATCAAGCAATAGGCAACCAAGCCCAGAGTACCCTGATGTGAGATCCTGGCAGCTGACCACAATGAGTGAGCCCATCCTCAACTAATAGCACAGCCACCTGAGCCCAGCCCCCAAAAGCCAAACTGCAGGATCATGAGCTAAACTAGATAAGCCTCTAAGTTTTGTGGTGATTTCAGCCTGACTAACAGACCAAGACCCAATTCCTTCATTGCACTGATACAACTTTGTGTACAACTTATTACCCTTAACATTATACACCACTTTTTCATACCCTCTTCACGATCACTGTTTTTAATGGCTACTCTCTGTTTTCTATTACCGGAGAGGGTAGGCTAGTCCATATTGTCTACTGTGGCTACCAAGTAAACATTACCAGTTTGCTAAAGTCATAAATCAAAAACAAAAAATAATGATTCCTCTTGATGGCATAATTTTCCCCACTTTCTCCTACCATTTAACAAATAAGTAGTATATATCATAAAACACGTCCTCAGAAAAAAAATAAACCACAATTTTAAAAACATGGAATACCTGCAGTATTGCAGAAAAGCAGCCTTTAGCAACTTGGTTTTATCTTCCTGAGCTATGGTTTCATTCTTTGCAGTGGTCTCAAACACCATACTCTGTAAAATAAAAAATTATACTTTACAGTTGAAAGTACCAGAATATTCTCAACTTATTGGACTAAAAACTGGAAGTAACCTAAGGCAGCAAACACAGGCACACACTGTCTAACTGTACTGACTACACAAATGGTTTATACAATTTAAGAGGTTCACTGAAATGCGATAAATGACATCAAATGGTCAAGCGAAGTCCTATAGAAAAGGTACAAATAATTTATGAACTACATTGTGAGTAAAATGTTTTGGGGGTTTCATCATAATGAGTACAGTCTTTTTATAAGTTTGCTTTTATATGACTGATCGTAAAGCACATTACTGAACATAATAGTTCAATGCAAATTCTAAGTTTAAACAAAGATTCAGAAAAACTTAAAGGCAATGGAATACTGCAAGATATCTTGAGAATATTCAGCAGTATTACAATATCTATATAATCAGAATCAAGGTAAAAAAATTTTCTTGAAACTGTACCAAATCACTAATTTTGAATTGCAGAAATTGTCCATATATTTGACATAGTACACAAATGCAAATTACCCCAAGCAGTGTTATTTTCAGTATGTTACCAAATGATAAAACCTGATGGACGGATGCTGTAGGGAGCTTCTGTGCGGGGCGATGTAATCCTTTTGAAAATGAACAGTGGCGATGATACCACACAACTTGGTGATGTAATACTACCACTGAACCGTACACTTAAAAATGGTTAAAATGGCACTTTGGTCATATAGATTTTAAAACAATGAAATTATTTTTAGTATTTTATTGTGCTTTAAGTGAAAGTTTAACATCTAAGTCAATTTGTCATACAAATACACACACACTGCTATGTAACTCCAGCTGCTCAACCAACCCTGGGACAGCACACTCTTCCCTTCCACTCTGTACTTGCCATGTCTATTTAAACTAGCTCCTGTCTCCTCTCTGCCCTCTCACTTCGCCTCTGGACAGGAGCTGCCCTCATATATCTACCTAAGCCAAGCAGCACACTCTTTGCCAGTATCATTGTATATCTCACAGTCCAGTCCAATCACTGTCTGAAGAATCGGCTCTGGGAATGGTTTCAGTTCTAGGCTAAGAAAGAGTCCATGGGCCACGTTGTCCAGGGACCCTCCAGTCTGTCAGGCCACCAAATCTGATCTATTTAATAGAATTTGAGTTCTGCATCCCATTTTTCTCCTTCTACATCAGGGACTTTTTGTTGTATTTCCTGTCAGGGCAGTCACTGGTGGCGACGGGGCACCATCTAGCTCTTCTGGTTTCATATTAATGTAGTCTCTCTGGATTATGCGGCCCTTTCTGTCTCCTGACCTTATACGTTTCTTATGTCTTCTCTTGCTCCAGGTGAGTTGGGACCAATTGGTGTTACTTAGATGGCCAATTGCTAGCTTTTAAGACTCAGGTGCAGAACATTTTCATAACAAACTTTGTTAGGCCAACTGACCTAGATGTCCTCTGAAATCATGGTTCCCAGTGGCCCTGCTACTCTGTCCTCTTCAGTGTTGAGTTCTATTTAGGAAACTTCTTAGCTTTCGGTTTAGTCCAGTTGTGCTGACTTCTCTACTATGTGTTCTCTCTCCCTTCACCTAATTTCTTAACTACTATCTAATTAATGATTATCCTTCTCCCCCATCCACCCTTGTAACCATCAAAGATTACTTTCTGTGTTTAAACCTTATCTTGAGTCCTTACAATAGTACCCTCATACACTATTTGCCCTTTCGCAACTCACTCATTTCACATAGCATCATACCTTCCAGATTCTTCCCTGTTATGTTTCCCAAGTTCACCATTGTCCTTTGTCATTGCATGGTATTCCACAGTGTGAATATACTACAGTTTGTTTAGACATCCATAAGTTAATGGGTATGTAGGTTGATGCCATCTTTTTGCTACTGTGGACAGCATTGCAATAAACACTGGTTACATCTATCTATTAGTGTAACAGCCCTTATTTCTCTAGTCCATTCCAAGAAGTGGGATTGCTGGATCATACAGTATTTCTATTTTCAGCTTTTTAAGAAAGCATCCAATAGATATCCAAAGTGGTTGTACCATTTTACATTCACATCAAGAGTGTATAAGTGTTCTAGCTTCTCCAATATTTTGTATTTTTTGGATGAATGACATCCTTGTTGGGTGAGATGGTAGCTTCTTGTAGTTCTGATTTGGATTCTCTAATAGCTAATGATCATGAACATTTCCTCATGTATGTTAGCCACCTGAATGTGTCCTTTGGTGAAGTGCCTCTTCATATCCTTTGCCTATTTTTTGTCTTTTTGTTGCTGAGGTTTTGGAGTACCTTGTAGATTTTGTAAATTAGACACTGATTGGATTTGTGGTGTCCAAAAATTTTTTTCCCACTCTGTAGATGGTCTTTTTACTCTTTTGGCGAAGATTCTGGATGAGCATTAAGTGTTTGATTTTTAGAACCTCCTAGTTACCTATTTTCTCTTTTGGTACTTATGCATTGCTAATAATGTTTGCTATTCTTTAATACAATAAAATTTTTTTAAAAAATCTTACGAATATTTCAGATTTCAAGATGATGAAAAAAAAAAGTTTCTTATTCTACTAGTTCTCTCAATTCACCCTAAAACAACAATAAAAGATACAACCTCCACCAAAACCTCTGTGAGTCTACCCATAACGTATGATGACGGAAACCAGAAGCAATGGTAAGTGGCAGAGCAAAGAAGAAACAAACCTACGTGTGTGGTTCAGGCTTAAACACTGATGAGAAGCCGAAGGGGAATGAAAAAGAGACGTTCCAGTGTAAGAGCTGTGCTGTTGTCAAGTTTCTTGAGAGATCTGACAAGGCGGAAAACTATACTGAGAAGCATTTAACTCAGCTATTGGAGAGTATGGGAAGAGTAAGACTAATCTTAAACAAAAAGAAGCAAACGGAAAATGAGTCAATTAACTTCAAGAATCTCAGCAAGTTGTATCATAATCAGTACGTTATATGGTTTGGTAAACCGTAAGCAATATCCACATTGTTATCATAGTTGAAAATAGCTTATATGGGTATGATGAAGGCAGAAGAAGGAGTGAAGTTATCCCAAATCCTTATCTTCTGCAATAGGAAGTCAACAGAGCTCTAAACTAATGAATCAAGAGACCCAAGTATATAGGCACTGCTTATAAAGATGAATGAAAAAATATAAGAAAAAAACAGCTAAAAGCAGTTGCTTCTAGGAAAAAAGGACAAAGAAGAGAAAGAAAAAAATCTAATACTTTTATCATCAATCTTTTAATTTTAAAACAGTTTGACTTTTTAAAACATTTGTGTGAAATACTCTGACAAAAATAAGAATTAGAAAATCGTATGGAACCATTTTACCTCATTGTTTGGGCCAGCAATTGAAGATGCTAGGGAATCTTCAAGATCTTCTGCTAATATGGACACATTCTCCCTCAACATAAGAGACATCAATCCACCATTTCTAGAAAAAATAACAGGAACACCACCACAGGAACCAGCTCCTAAAATATTATCTCCTTAAAATAAAAGAAAAAGACACTTTAAATATACATAACAAAAAGTTTTCCAGAATCTACCACCCTAAGCAGAAAATCATCTTGCTCACTTTTTTTAAGACTTCTTTTCCTTTATAGTATCACTGCCCTCTGACCTCAGTTTTTTAATCCTAAAGTCGAATGTTATCTGAAGAAGCAGGCTCTGTGTCCCTCAACTTTAAGGATAATAAAAGCTAGCCTTGCAAAAGAGTGATGACAATAAATGTAATAACACAAATAAGTCAAAAATGAAAAGTATCCATTTTGCAAAACTCAGAACAACAGGGTTTTAAATCCCCTGGAGTCCTCTTGCCCAATCTGTCTTCACCTTATCACATCAGCCAACGAAACTTAGAAAAAAATATCTGAGGTTACTCTTAAATAACTCTCACCTATGAATAGGAATCAACTCAGTAGCAATGAGTTTGGTTTGGTTACCGGACTCACAATCAAGGCTCTTATCCTAGGACTAGAAAACCCAGGCTCCATCCTGTTGCCTCACCTAGACTTTGCCCCCGTTCCCTCCTGATCAGACTTCCCCCAGCCCAAACTCTGCACCTGTTTCAGTTGCTTATATGAGTCTGCATCTGAGATTCTTCTCGTCCAGGAGTCTGGACCAATGATATTTAAAGAACATCAACTCAGAATAAACTACTCTTAGGAACTCAGAATAAGCAATTATTTCTCTTAGTGTCAGTTCTTTCTTTCCTGGCCTCTTCTCCTGGGGAACATGTCACTATTATTTGCCCCTAAATCTAACCATTTGGGAAGTCTACCATCTTTTTAGTTTTTCAGTGGCACTGTGACTTCAATTACTGTAATTATACTATCGAATGTCTCAGAAACATGTGTTGGCATCAGTTCATGCCAGAAGTAACATTTTAGGAAAGAGAATAAACACTACTAAGACTAGCTAATGAATTTAATCATCATGTTCTCTAGAACTGCTACTTTACCTTGTGTAGAAAAGCCAATTTTCTCCCGAGGAAGAGAAAGCCTCCCATTTCCTGTGGAGCACACATAGACTGCACTCTCAGTACACAGATACGCAGTCTGGTTTGAAAAGTTTGGGACTATCAATTGACACTTTATCAGATCTTCAGACTGAAAATTAAATGTAACATTATAATTAAGGAGAACTCAAACTGAAATACTGGTTTATATGATTTAATAATTCATGTTTTTTATAACACTATCTCATAAAAAGGAGTTATGGTGCTAACCAAGAGGTCGGCAGTTTGAATCTACTGCCTGAAAGCCCTTGGGGTACTTTTATTCAGCCCTATGGGGTCACTATGAGTTAGAATAAACTTGACAGCAACAGATTTTTGGGGTTAACTCATAAAAACTGAACAGACAATTCACTAGTTCTTCTTATAAAAACCTAATCTAAATACTACTCATAGGTCAATTTACACACACACACGACAGAGTAGGCTTATAAACATCAACTAAGGAATTCTTCCTTGAGTTATAATGTTGAAAATATTTGCATAGTAATGAGATTACAACCAGATGTCTAGAACAAATGTGAGAAAACAAATACATTAATTCAATATATTATTTTAGAGCTGGCAAACGCTTTATACTCTGGTTCTTATTTTCCTGTCAAGATACAAAGCACAAGCACATTAATTTGTCCAAATTGATACATAAATTCAAAGAGAAATACAGTGGCATTCTAGGGTTGTTTTTTTTCTTTTAATTAACTCTCAAATTGTTTTCTTTATATGCTACTGCATTGTTTGAAAAAAGTTTTTGTTTTTAATACTCAGCATCATAAGGCTTATTCTGCTTAAAATAAATGAACAAAACATTTTCTGACAGGATTTAAACGAGTCACAATAAAAACTTAAAAGAATTAGATCCTACTACACAAGCTTAAATGAAATGAATTTACAGCTGTTAAGGTTTTTCTCACGAATATCATCACTATTAAGCTATCTGTTAAAATGCTATGAATAGCTTAAGCCTATATTTCAATGGATTGTAAGAAATTTAATAAGTATGTAACGCTGTTGTCCACAAATACAATCCTGTTTTGGGTAAAAAAGAGATTTTTTTTCTGTAATACAGAATGCTGAAAACCAAACTCCAATTCCTATCAGGAGTACTCCTTACTTTTATCCTATAGTTCATCATCAATATTTCCTTTCTAATCACTACTACAGAAACAGTCCCTTTTTAAGAGATAGAGCAGAAAAAACAAACGGTTTGTTCCTGGTTGATTCTGCTCTCCTTTATTTTGAACCAATCAAAGATTGTGAGATGTCAAAGAAAATGCAGTAAAAACAAGTATATACAGTAAAAACAAGCACATAAGCCTTCTCGAGTCTCTCAAAATTTGGTCCTACCAATGATTAGAAAAGAACTCCACGTGTTATTGCCTCTTTGAAATTTAACTGTCAGATGTAAGTATTACCTGGAAAGGTGGATTATACTGAGTGACTTCTACAGTAACTGCACCTGACAACTGGTGGCCATCATCTTCCACTGTTACCAGAGAGTAATACACAAGACATGGTGTGTCTGCTGGATGCCATGCTGCTGCCAAAATCAGGAGCCCATCACTAGTCAACGAAAAAGAAAGACCTACAGCCTCTACGGAAAATAGTCTGGCAATTTCTGATAAAGTTAAACAAACACTTACCATATGACTTAGCACTGCTACTCCTAGATGGTTACTCAAGAGATAGAAAAATTTGCTCATTACACAAAAACCTTTATGCAAATATTTAAAGTGGTTTTATTCATAATTGCCTAAAACTATAAACAACCCAAATGTCTTTCAACTGCTGAATGGATAAACAAACTTTGGAACAGGTTTACAGTGGAATACAACTGAACACTAACAAGAAGAAACTATTAGATAAATCTTAAATGTGTTATGCTGAGTGAAAGAAGCCACACTCAAAAGGCTTTACATCATGTGACTTCATTTATATAACATTTTTAAAAAGGTAGAATTACAGGGACAGGAAATAGATCAATGGTTCCCACAAGCTCAGGGTAAAGGGGAGAAGAAATGAGTACAAAGGGGAACCAATGGATTTTGGGGGTGACAGAACTGTTTCATATCTTAACTGTGGTAATAGTTAAATGACTGTATGCATTTGCCAAAATTTCCATTACAACATATTAAAGAAGGTGGAATTTTACTATATATAAATTATAGCTCGATAAATCTGTTCCTTAAAAAAAAAGAAAAAAGAAAGAAATTATCTAATCCAAGCCCATGCCCCATGATGTAAACACAGCAAAACACATTTATTTACATATTGTTTAGAGATGCTTTCATGCTTTGATGGCAGGGTTGAGTAGCAGAAAATCATCTTGATCATTTTTTTTTTTAAGACTTCTTTTCCTTTATAGTACTACTGCTCTCTGACCTCAGTTTTTCAATCCTAAAGTCGAATGTCACGAACCTGTTGTTATTTGAAGAAGCAGGCTCTGTGTCCCTCAGCTATAAGGATAATAAAAGCTAGCCTTGCAAAAGAGTGATGACAATAAACCTAATACTACAAATAAATCGAAAATGGAAAGTATCCATTTTCAATACTTTTTAAGGCGACCCCTTTAAAGAAAAAGTTTGTCATTCCTGATCTAATTAATTCACCTTTGTCCTAAGGAAAATTTTTTTTAACTCAGTTATCGAAATTTTAAGCCAATATCTATGTGAAAACATTTTTCCATCTTCAACTTTGAATGTTCCTCTTAGTCTACCAAAGTTATTGGCCCTAACAAAGGATTAAATGTCTCTAATCTCAACCCTTCCAAAACATCTAGTAGTATTATTAACAATTTTCATTCAAGTCACAGAAATATTAACACCGTGGCCAAGACTTCTATTGACATCTAAAAAAAGCCAATTGTTAGACAATAAGAAAAAAGTCAGTCACATTACTCAGATCAAGCAGTTTTAACACAGTTTTCATTTTCTGCTTCATTGTTATCTTCTCCTGGTTCCCACTGCTTATCACTCTTACTCAGACTATTCAAAAGAAACCTAGGATAGTGGCCCAAATTTGTTACATATAGATAACATACAAGATCATGTGCTACACACACGAAGGAACAGATATAGGATCCAAAGAACATAGTCTTGAGAGTCTCATCTCTGCACCAAGTAAGGTGGTGTTTATCAGTTACACACATGATATAGCTGTTTATCAAAGTTACATCAAACACTATAGTGAAGGAGTGAGGTCAAGATGGCAGAGTAGATGGTCACTTCCCATAACCACTTTACCAACAAATTTCTAAGCTATTACCTATAATCCTTATGACAAACTGCTTACCAGTTTTGCTTCAGATCCAAATACCGAGTGTTGATACCTTCTTTAATAGTTTCATAGTTACTTTCGGATCCCTATATAAAAATATCAATAATGTAAGTTGCTTGAATGTAGAAATCATTTTCACCTTTGTATACCCAGCACTAGTAAAGTGCCTTGCTCACAGTAGCTGAAACACTTGTTGAATGAACAATATATAAATTTCAAAATTAAGCCAGTAAACCAGTATTTTCCAATATACTGAATATCTCATTTTTACTTATCTGATGGCTATACACTATGTTTGTTTTTTTTAATTACACTGAAATGTGTTCAAATAAACAACTGAAAGAAAAAGCATTATCATACAACCATAAATGTGAGTTACAGAGATTAAAAGCATTGTTGCTTACCCAAATAGCATCAGCGATATTTTCCTTCAGGGCTCTATTTAAATCCCAAGTGTGTGCATGTTTCTCTGAAGAATCATCTAATTCCCATTTACTGATGTTTGAATTTGTAAGGCTATAAAAGCTTGATCTCTCTCTATTCCAAAGCACACTTGAAAGCTACATGAAGATGATAAAAAATAAAATTTATGGATTACTGAGCTTCTATTCTTCTGAAATTCAAATTGCATGTTTTATGACTATTTGATTAGTGATCCTAGCAAAAGTCTTCGTTCAGGATCTAAAGGAAAGCATCCTGAAATAGACCTTGAAAGCACAGTAGAGTTACCACAGCCAGAAGTCCAAAGGCAGAAGAGCACGGAAGAACAAAGCCAGGAACGTAGGAAAGGGATAGGGTCTTCAGGGAGTAAGTGGTACTGTTACCAAACTGGAATGTAGGTTCTCAGTAGAAAAAAAGCAAAAATAAGGATAGAGTGAAAAGTCAGGGACATATGTTAGAAAGTCTTGAATGTCAGTGAGTTTGTGATTCTAATAGGTACGGGAGATATTACTAGTAGCTTCTGAAGAAACGTGCTACAACCTAGAGCTATGTTACATAAAAATTAATCCAGCAGAGCTGTGTGGTTACACTTCTGAAGTACCTATTTGCTTCTGAAGTATACATGTATACATGTATACATGAAGTATACATGAAGTATTTTTTTTAAGCTAGGCAAACATGAATGTTGAGTTAAAATCCTTATTTTTCTCCATTTCTCCAGTGACCATGACTAGCCATTTATGGGTCAGGAAGAGGTTAACAATGAGTAACCTGAACTGGCAACAGGGGTTGTGGTAAAATTTATCAAGTACAGACTAGGGTATAACAATGCAAAAGGAAACATGCAGATGGAAATGAGATATAACAGAAGTTAAATCTACAACGTCCAGTAAATAACTAATTTGCTACAGGAGAAAAAGTACCAAGAAAACATCAAAATTTTACACCTACATCACTGAAAAAGTGATGTGGCTAATTACTATAAAGGATTAGATCACGAATGAGTTTTGCAAGGTTAAGTGAGGAGTCAACAGGACAGGAGAGGGATGCTGACACATTTGTTTTTAGACATGTTTAGTTTCAGGTTTAAAGAATATTCAAGGGAAGCAGGTGATGACAGTTACATAAGGTAAGAGGAAAAGCAGTGCAGTCACCCCTCTTTCCACAGTTTACTTTCCACAGCTTCAGATACCTTCGATCAACTGTGGTTTGAAAATGCTAACTGAATACACAGCTGATGAAATCTCATACTATCCCACTCCATCATTCACATTATTTTTTATAACAGCTATATTTCATTATTAGCTATTGTCATTAATCTCTTATTGTACCTACTTTACGAATAAAACTCTATCAAAGGCATATATGTATACGACAAATCATAGCACGCATAGAGCTTGGTAGTATCCTTGGTTTCAGGCATCGTCAGGCCTCAGGATGTATTCCCTGTGGATAAGGGTGACTACCACACAGCAAACAAGAACATGTACGTAATTCTCAGTTCCTCCACTTCATGGTTAAGTCACCTGCCTCATCTGTAAATTGGAGGTACAGCAATCTACTTCCCAGTCTATGGTAATAACTACATGAGATGATAAATAGGGAGTCCCTGGCATAGAGTAGATGCTGGATAAAATTTAGTTCCCTTCACCTTTCTCTTCATTACTCTGAAGTTTGGGGTGAAACTGGGAGCCTAGAGATTTGGATTTGAGTCACTGACACAGACATGTGGAATCATGGAACTGGAGAATACTGTTGTGATTCAGTCCAGAATACTAAGTTCTTGGAAACATTTATTTTTTCAATTTTTTAAAATAATCTTATTTATTTAAAAAGTGCTCTATAAACCATCAATACTCTTAAGACTCTTTTAAACCATATTTTTAAATGTACTCTACATGAAGGTTTATAATCTAGTCTCTCATTAAACAACACATATAGTGTTTTGTGACATTGCTTGCTAACCCCACAACACATCAACACACTCCTGCTCTCAACTTTGGTTTCACATTACCAGTTTCCCCGCCCACTCCGGCCTTCTAGTACTTGCCGCTGGGCGGGGATGTCCCTTCAGTCTCATTTTGTTTTATGGGCTGGTCTTACGTTTGGCTGAAGGGTAAACCTCAAGAGTCACTTCATTACTGAGCTATAAGGGGGTCCAGGGAGGAAACCCTTAAAGTTTACATGCTAGTTTTATTTCTTTTTCTTTTTTTCTTTTTTCTTTAACATGACTGAGTGAAAACGTACACTCCCATATAAATTTACATGCCGACCTATATGCAGCTGCCACTGCTCTCCCTGTCCGGTGACAGCACACTATTCCTCTCTGCTTCATACATGTCTCATCCTCCCAACAGTCTCCTTTCCCCTCCTCTCTACCCACTCTCCTTCCTCCAGCCAGAGGTCAGCAGGATGATATCCTATAGATGCATAGAACCATAAAGTGTAACCAATACATGGTCATTCTGCATTGCCAAGTCCAATCCATTCCTGTCCAAGGAGTGGACCTTTGTTATAATTTATGGTAAGGGCAGCATCAGGGCCGGGGGCCATGCTCTCAGGGGAACCCCGAAACCACTGGACCATCAATTGAGGTCTTTTAGTGGAGATCTCAGGATGCACCTCTTTTAACTCTTGTGTTGGCAGTGAGACTCAACCTAGTGAGCTCCATCGTGCCTATCACTGGTGGTGGCCGGGCACCATCCGGTTCTTCCAGTCCCAAGTCGATGAAGGCACCCACTCTTGCGGGTCTCTCTGTCTTCTAGGTTGTCTTTACCCCATGTCATTTTGGTCCTTGGTGAGCATCCATTCCTGCTGAGTTGGGACCATTTCCTGTGTCCTCGAACAGCAGCTTGGCAGCTTTTAAGACCCCAGACGCCACTCACCAATGTGGGGTGCAGAGAGCTCTCTGAGCAAAATGCTGGATGTCCCAATTGGCCTCAATTTCGCCTAAGGGCATGGTCCTCTGCCCCCTGCCACAGCTACTCTATCCTTGCAATACTGGGTTAAGATGGAAGGAGTACTCAAGTTATGCTGAAGTCCACTTAATGTTGTTCTTGTTTCTAATGTGTGCTATCACCACTTTCTCCCAACCCGATTTCTAGCAACTATCTAAACTAAGCCCTCCCCCCCTCACCCTCCTTCCCTCCCATACCTTGCAGCTGTCAAAGAGTCTTTTCTTCTTCTATACACAAGTCTGTTTTTGAGATCTTATCATAGAGGTCTCATACAGTATTTGTCCCTTTGTTGCTGACTACTTTCACTCAACATGTCTTCCAGTTGAAACCAGGATAGGAGATGTTTCCTGGAATCATCGTTATTCTTTATCATTGCATAGTGCTCGACTGAGTATATGTACCATAGTTTACCTATCCATTCTTCTGTTGTTGTGCATCTGGGTTGATTCTATCTTTTTGCTATCGTGGACTGTGCTGTGCTAAACATTCTGGTGCATGTGTCCGTTGGTGTGAAAGGCCTTGATTCTGTAGGCTATATTCCAAGTAGTGGAATTACTGGGTCAAATAGTTTATCGATACTCATTTTTTTAAGGAAGCGCCAGATTGCTTTCCAAAGAGGCTGGACCATTTTGCAACCCCACCAACAGTGTAGGAGGGTTCCACTCTCTCCACAGCCTCTCCAGTATTTGTTGTTTTGTGTTTTCTGGATCATGGCCAATTTTGTTGGGGTGAGATAGTATCTCATTGTCGTCTTGATTTGAATTTCTTTAATAACTAAAGATCGTGAACATGTCCGCATGTGTTTTTTGGCTGCCTGGATCTCCTCTTTAGTGAAATGTCTGTCCATCTCCTTTGACCATCGCTTAATTGGATGGTTTATCTTCTTCTTATTGGTATTTTGTAGTATCTTATAGATTATGGAGATCAGGCATCGGTCTGACATAGAGTTGCAAAATGTTTTTTCCCATTCTGTGAGTGTTCTTTTAATTCTATTAATAAAGTCTTTGGATGAGCAACAGTGTCTGATTCTTAATAGTTCCCATTTATCTATTTTCTCTTCTGTTGATTGAGGTTTCTTTGACAGATTTTGGAGTCTGTCCTCATTGTGTATTAAAACTTCCATCGTTGTGCCTACCTTCTCTTGGATGAACTTTATCGTTTTAGGTTTGATATTTAGGTCTTTTATCCAGTTGGAGTTGGTTTTTGTGTAAGGTGTAAGATATGGATCTTGATTCAGTTTATTGCAGATGGATAACCAATTTTGCCAGCATCATTTGTTGAAGATACTGTTTTTAACCCAGTTTAATGTCTTAGGGCCTTTGTTGAATATCAACTGTTCATAAGCAGATGGTGTCATCTCTGGGGTCTCAATTATGTTCCATAGATCCATCTGTCTGTTCTTGTATCAGTACCAGGCTGTTTTCACCACTGTGGCAGTGTAGTATGTTCTAAGGTTGGGTAATGAGAGGCCTCCCAGTGTGTTCTTCTTTAATAGTACTTTACTTATCCGGGGCTTCTTCCCTTTCCAAACAAAATTGGTGATTTGTTTCTCCATCTCATTAAAAAATGATGCTGGAACTTGTATTGGGATTGCATTATGTAAATAAATTGCTTTGGGTAAAATAGATATTTTCACAATGTTAAGTCTTCCTATCCATGCGCAGAGTAGGTTTTTCCATTTATCTAAGTCTCTCTTAGTTTCTTGTAGTAAGGGTGTGTAGTTCTCTTTGTAAAGGTCTGTTGTTTCTCTGGTTAGATTAATTCCTAGGTACCTTATCTTCTTAGGGGCTATCGTAAATGGTATTGATTTGATAATTTCCTCCTTAACAGTCTCATTGTTGGTATAAAGGAATCCTACTGATTTACTTATGTTTATCTTGTATCCTGAGACTTCGCTGAACTCTTCTGTCAGTTTGAGTAGTTTACTTATAGATTCTTTGGGATTCTCTGCATATACAATCATATCATCTGCAAACAGGGAGATTTTAACTTCCTCTTTGCCGATGCAGATGCCCTTTATTTCTTGGTCTTGTCTAATTGCTCTGGCTAGAACTTGTAGCACAATGTTGAATAGGAGAGGTGACAGTGGGCATCTTTGTATAGTTCCTGATCTCAAGGGAGTCTTTCAGTTTCTCTCCATTCAGGATGATGTGGGCAATTGGCTTCATATAAATGGCACTTATTGTGTTGAGGAATTGGCCGCCGAGGAATTTGCCACCCATTTTGCTAAGAGTTTTTAGCATGAATGGGTGTTGGACTTTATCAAATGCCTTTTCGGCATCAATGGACAAAACCAGGTGATCCTGGTCTTTTGTGTTATTTATGTGGTTAATCACATTGCTTGTTTTTCTGATGTTGAACCAGCCTTGCATCCTTGGTATGAATCCCACTTGGTCATGATGGATTATTTTCTTGATATGTTGTTGTATTCCATTGGCAAGAATTTTTGTTGAAGATTTTTGCAACTAGATTCATGAGTGATATCGGTCTGTAGTTCTCTTTCTTTGTTGGGTCTTTCCCTGGCTTAGGTCTCAGGGTTATGCTGGCTTCATAGAACGAGTTTGGGAGTACTCCATCCCTTTCTATACTGTGAAATAGTCTCAGTAGTATTGGAGATAACTCTTCTCTAAATGCTTGGTAGAATTCTGCAGTGATGCCATCTGTACCCAGACTTTTTTTGGTTGGCAGTGTTTTGATGACCTTTTCAATCTCTTCCTTTGTGATGGGTTTATTAAGTTGTTCTGCTTCACGTTGTGATAATTTGGGTAGTTGGTATGAGTCAAGGAATTGGTCCATTTCCCCTAGGTTTTCAAATTTGTTACAGTACAGTTTTTCATAGTATTCTGTTATATTTTTGATTTCTGTTGCATCTGTGGTGACAACTCCCCTCTCATTTCTAATTTGGGTTATTTGTTTCCTTTCTTGCTTTTCTTTAGTAAGTTTAGCCAGTGGTTTGTCAATTTTGTTGATCTTTTAAAAAAACCAGCTTTTGGTCTTTTCAATTTTTTCAATTGTCTTTCGATTCTCTCATTCATTTAGCTCCGCTCTAATCTTTATGATCTCGTTTCTTCTGGTGCCCGAGGGGTTCCTCTGTTGTTCTCTTTCTACTTTTCAAGCTGTAGAGTTATTTCCTTGATTTGGTTGCTAGTTTTATTTCTATTAAAAAAAATGTAGTTATAAGAAAATCTGCCTGACTAACCATATGAACACTACAAAATGTGGGTATGGAGGACTAGTATAGACTTATTTAATCATCACAATACAAAATAATTCAATGGAAACATTAAAAGTTCTATTTCATTTATACCAATGTTCATACAAGTGGCAATATGGCCTTCTCAAGAAACTTGAACCTTACTGATTTCACTAAGAAATAAGTTTGTAAAACAAAGTTATTTTATAAACTTACCGTGAGACCACTACTAGCAGACAAGATTCCCAAAAGAGAAGAAACCCTCCGACCAATTCCTGAAAGCATGCCTTGCCCTTGAGGGAGGACATGCTGATGAATCTTCCCCAGACTTTCAGGTATCAACCGAATTAGTTGGCTTCCTGACGAAGACAAAATAAAGCTTCCTCCCTGTAAGCAAATACTGTGAGATTAGTTCAGTTAAACATATAACACTAAGACATTTTTAAAAATTAACAGAAAATGTTTTGATACACATAAAAATCACTCACATATTAAAACAAACCTAAAAGAAGAAAAGATGAGCAGTATTATTTTAATACAACAATTTACTTAAGAATACAATCACTTCAGTTTTGATAGGGGACACAGTGTAAGTCCCTGATTTGGCATGAGAAAAAGAGAGGACTCTACTAAAAGACCAGAATTGATGGTCCATCAACCTGGAGGGTCCTCTGGGAACATGGCCCCTAGACTTGCTGCTGCCCCAGAGCTGAAACCAGTACTGAGGTGAACACTTCAGACAAAGATTAGATTGGACTTGGGGACACAGGGTGAGCATGTGGTGTGTGTACTTTATGGGTCTTACATATTTATAGAAGGCTGTCCTACAGGTTTCTTTCTAGAGGGAAGAGGAGAGGCTGGAGAAGAGGGAAGAGGTGTTTGTTGGGAGGATACTAGTAGTAAACAGAGAAAGGAGGGTGTGCTGCCACAGGGTGGGGAGAGCAGACAGAGTTGTAGCAAGGTAGGTATGCAAAATTGACTTGGATTGTATACTTTCACTTAATGATCACTTAAAAAAATTCAGTCACTTAATATGATTAATTCTACGTAAAAAGAAAAACAAACTTTTAAAGCAGAAAGTCTGTTTCTTTATTCTCATTTTTAAAAAATTACAGGTTCATCATATTGTACATTCAACAAATCAAGCATCAGATTTTATTTCTTTGGTAAACTTGGTAAGCATAAATTAGCAAACCATGCTTTACAGTATCTAAGGGTTTTTCCAACACTCTCCTAATGCATTTCTGAAAGAAACAAATACAACTGGCTACTGTCTGAGATTTTGGTGACCTCTAAGAAGGGCTTCCCATTGGCAACTGTTTAAACTCTAGATCCAGACAGCTTTCTCTTGTCTCTTTTTAATCTCTCCCTGCCCCTGCATGGTCTCTTTGAAACCTTACATTCTCAGTCACTGAAATTCCATTTACAAGCCAAATAATAGCTTACCTGCACTGCTGTGAGAAAATTGTATGCCTTGTCACCTCCCAAATCTACAGATGTCTCTGTATAGGTGTCTTCATGAGCAAGATTTGGCCAATAGCGTACAGATCCTCCCCTGGTTGAAACCATTACAGCAACAGTCTTGAAATAAAACATAACACAACTGTGTTAGTTAATAAAATAATGATTCAAAAATTTGAAGTCTGATGACACTATTGAAACCAGGGTGATTTACTATTTGAGCAATGAAAACCTGAAATATGAACTCATTTTCTTAACTGAAATTTTCTTTCGGTGTGCAGCTCTATTAATTTTAATATACGTATACATTCATGTGACTACCACCACAATCTTAATACAGAACAGCTCTATCACCCTCCAAAACTCCTTAGTACTATCCTTTTCTATTAACTTTCCTGCCATCTGTAAGCCCTGGCAACCACTGCTTCTATCATCATAGTTTTGTCTTTTCAGAATGTCAAACAAATGGAACGATACAATATGTAATCCTTTAACACTGGCTTATCTCATGCAGAGATTCATTTAAGATGTTCATTCCTTTTTACCGCTGAGTAGTAATCCATTACAGCAATGTACCACTGTCTGTTTATTCGCTCACCTGTTAAAGGACACTTGAGTTGTTTCTAGTTGTTTTGGACATCACAAATAAAGCTGCTATTACATTCGTGCACTGGATACTGTATGAACAAAACTTTTACCTCCTCTAGGTAAAACAGCCAGGAAAAAAGCTGCTGGGTCATATGGGAAGTATATGTTTAACTTTGTAAGAAATTGCCAAACCAAGTAGCTGCACCATTTGACATTCCCATCAGTAATATATGAGTTCTAGTTGTTCTACATCGTTGCCAGTACTTAGTAATGTCAGTATTTTTTATTTTAGCCATTCTAATATGTGGTGTTTCATTTTAATTTTTATTTCCCTAATGGTTAATGATAGTAATGTCAGTATTGTTTATTTTAGCCATTCTAATATGTGGTGTTTCATTTTAATTTTTATTTCCCTAATGGTTAATGATAGTAATGTCAGTATTGTTTATTTTAGCCATTCTAATATGTGGTGTTTCATTTTAATTTTTATTTCCCTAATGGTTAATGATGTTCACATGTTTATCTGCCTAACTTGGCAGTGTCAATTCAAGTTTGGTGCCCTTTATAAAAATTGAGTTATTTTATTGTTGTTGAACTTAAATCATTCTTTTTATATTGTGTCTTTCATTGGTTATAATTTACAAATACATTCCGCAAGTTTGTAACCTGTCTCTTCATTTTCTTTTCAGTAACTTACACAGAGTTTTTTATTTTGCTGAAATCCAATTTATCAATTTTTTTTTCATGGATCATGCTTTTTGTGTTCTTCTCAAGAACTTTTCACTTAACCTCAGGTCACAAAGATTCTGTTATGTTTTCTTCTACATGTTTCATAGTCTTACATTTTATATTTAGACATATGATCCATTTTGAATTACTCGTTGCATAATGTATGAGGCTTATACAAAAATTCATTTTTTTGCATAAAGATGACCAACTGTTCTAACAACATTTTTTTGAAATGCTAAACTGCTTTCACACCTTTATCAGAGATCAAATGGCCACACTTGTGTGGGTTTGTATCTGTACTCCATTCTGTTCCACTGACCTGTGTCTCGGCCAGTACTGCAGTATCTTGATTTATGCAGCTTTATAGTTATAGCTTAAAATTGGATCAGGTGATCCTTCCACTTTAGAACTACCTTATGTTAAAAAGTTGATTTCAATAAGGATTCACCTACCTGAATCGAATGTGCTTCACCTACGCTAGCAGAGTAAGACAGAGCCACCAAATCTGCACTCCAGGGGAAATCACTAGGTGGCAGCTGAAGTTCTTTACACACAGACAACTGCAGAACAAGCACAAACAGCAAAACTTTCCCATGAAATCCAACTTTTCAAATATACATCTGACTCCTCCATTTCCTTTCTCTGAATATTTTAGGTCTGATGCATTGCTGGAAATACTGTTCTACAAATATTCTTTCTTCTCACATCTCTATTTGATGGGGCTTTCATCATGGCTTCCAGCAAGTTAAGAAACAACATATCTTATACCTGTTGCCACTGAGTCGCTTCTAACTCCTAGTAACCCAATATGCCAAGAGAACTGCCCTATAAGGGCTTTCAAAAAGCAGCTGGAGAATTTGAACTGATGACTTTTTGCTTAGCAACCATAGCTCTTAACTGTTTTGTCTCTAGGGCTCTAAAGTATCTTAAGGGATGTAAAATTAGGAACACTTGGTCACTAGACTAGACAGTGAATATTAACTAGTCTGATTTCTTGCCAAGCTAAAGAAATGTACTAGTTAAGAGAAGCATACTTAGGCTTCTTCGGAAACTTTTCCATTTTGGTCTTGATTTCCTATTTGACATTTAAAATCAGCATGACTACAGATTAATTGTACCAAATTTCCTAGATTCTCAGCCAAATATCAGATTTCCTCTGCTAACTTGGCATGCACCCCAGGACATTTGCCCCACCTAGTGCTCCTAACCACAAATACTATTTTCCATACAGTGGCACTTGAAGAGTCTAGGTAAGTACGAACCCTTGAGTTCCTACGGAACAATGGCCCAGTAAGCAATGAGTAATACAAGAAAGTATATTTAAACAATAACAAACAGAAAAAAAAAGTTAGTAAGTTACTAGACACACAAGATAATCCTTCTGTTGAAATTAACAACTGAAAGTTAAAGTAGCAGTTAGTATCATTTTTCTTATTTTATTAAGCATCGTTTACTAGATTCAGGAAATATAGTCCTACCATAGAAATCAGTTCATTACTTATTTGAACAGCAATTCCTCTTAGACTTCATTAGGGAGACCAGTAAGCATGATACTCACTAAAAATTGCTGTGTCTATTATTAAATGCAAATGACATGTATCTTGTTTAAAAACTATTAAAGAGGAGAAACTTTTTCCAGTACATAAATGTATATGCATGCTCAGTATTTCATATCACTATGAAAATGCAAATCTATAATGCTTGTATAGATTCAGATTACTATATTACATCAATTCTAAAAAGCTAGGATAAAATCAAGAAACAATCGGTATCCTTCTCCTCTATCTCCTTTCAGCTCTCTAAAGAGCCATTACCTTAGTAATAGGTGAGGGACCAATCTTCCAAACAATGAGTTTCTCTTTGCAGACCAGACAAGCCCATCCACTTTCATCTATGTGGACAGTCAGTTGATCATCAACTAAATAAAAAAATAAGGTACACAATTAATCTTAAAATATACATGAAAATTTTTCAAAAATTTCCTTACACCAAAATCTTCCTTACTGTCACATGCTTCACAAAAAAGGGTAATTCATAAAAGAAAATAAAAAATAAGAAAAAGAAAAGAAACACAAGAATTATCAACATCGATGACAAAGATCCTCCCAGTGATACAATGGTTAGATACTTGACTGCTAAACAAACAAACAGAAAAGGTCAGAGGTTTTAACCCACCACAGTAGCTCCAAGGGAGAAAAGACTGGGGGATACACTCCTGCAAAAATTACAGCCCAGGAAACCTCCTGGGACAGTACTACTTTACAGCACAAAATGGCAACAACAATTGTCATTAGAACTAAATCTAACAGCAAAAGGTATATTTTGGGCCTGATAATTTGTTGTAAAAAGACATCTTACTTTCTATAAGTAAACATTTAGTAAGCTTCACGATTTTATTTTTGATAAAGCAACACAAATACATGTTTCAGCAACTATATATATATCATTTAAAGAAAAATCATGTTCCTTCCAAAAAATATGATTTTGAAATAAGAACTTTGCTAAAATTGAGATAAACAACTTCATATATTAAGATATAAAGGATTACATTCTCTATGAAGTGATAAAACTAAATTGACATATAGCTATATATTAAGCCCAGTGGTGTTAAGCCTCTGTAAACTTGTTAATAATTCTGAGTAATTAATTTGAACTTTTCTCCTTCCTCAAAGGAAGGACTCAGGAACAAAATACAAAGCACTAATAAGAAGCCCTGGTGGCAGAGTGGTTAACAGCTTAGCTGTTAAAGGTCAGCAGTTCAAATTCGGCAGGCACTCCTTGAAAACCCTATAGGGTAGTTCTACACTATCCTATACGGTCACTGTAAGTTGGAATCAACTTGACAGCACTTAACAAGAACAATAAGGTACAAGCTAAAATGCTAAATCATGTCTATGTGTGGGCTTTTTTTCCTGAATTGGAGTACCTGCTTAATACATTTTTTCTTCCCCAAAACAACACCATAGCTATAATTCCTCTGTTGGTGAGCCCTTGTTGGCACTCACTTAACACAGTCCTCGGCAAGCCTTCAGGTAGAGAAGAGCTCTTCAAGCTTTTACATCCAGTAACTCTCTCCTCTAAGCTTCTGTATTTGAGGCTATGCATTATTTGTTACTAACAAACTCTGGTGGCATGAATCCTAAAGGATATGATAAAAGGAAAATACATCCTAACCAAAAAGGAAAAACTGAAACTACACAGATGAGATAAGTCTATACACACAAAATGCCAAAGAACGCATTCGGCCTAGTAAACAAACGCAGCAAAGTTGGCAGGGCACAACATCAACATGCAAAAAATCAGCTGTGCTTCTTTATACCAGTAATGAACAAGAGAAGAAAATTAAGAATATACTTCCATTTATAACAGCATCTAAAAGGACAAAATACATAGGAATAAACTGAACCAAGGAGGTGAAAGACTTGTATGCTGAAAACTACAAAACACTGCTCAATGAAATTAAAGACTTAAATAAACAGAAAAACATTTCATGTCCATGAATTGGAAGGCTTGGTATTAAGATGCTAACAGCACCCAAAGTGCTATTAACATTCCAGAAATGTTAAAGTCCTATGAAAATTCCAAAAGCTTATTTTGCAGAAAGGGAAAAGTCAGTCCTCAAATTCACACGGAATTACAGCAGTAAAAATAATCTTAGGAAAAAAGTTTGAGGGCTGACACTTGGCAACTTCAAAACTTAAGCAAAAAGCTCCAGTAAAGAAGACTGCGGTAGTGGCATAAGTATAAAAAATTTTTTAAAGCTGCCAAGCTGGCATCCGAGGGCACAGCAAATGGTCCCAACTCAGCAGGAATGGATGCTCACCGAGGACCAAAATGACATGGGGCAAAGACAACCCAGAAGATAGAGAGACCCACATGAGTGGGTGCCTACATTGACTTGGGACCAGACGAACCACATGGTGCCCGGCCAGCACCAGTGATAGCCACGATGGAGCTCACTAAGTTGAGTCTCACTGGCAACACAAGAATAAAAAGGGGTACATCCTGAGATCTCCACTAAAAGACCTCAATTGATGGTCCAGTGGTTTCAGGGTTCCCCTGACAGCATGGCCCCTGGCCCTGATGCTGGCCTTATCCATAAATTATAATGAAGGTCCACTCTTTGGACAGGAATGGATTGGACTTGGCAATGCAGAGTGACCATATATTGGATGCACTTTATGGTTCTATGCATCTATAGGACATCATCCTGCTGACCTCTGGCTGGAGGAAGGAGAGTGGGTGGAGAGGAGGGGAAAGGAGGCTGTTGGGAGGATAAGACATGTATGGAGCAGAGAGGAATAGTGTGCTGTCACCGGACAGGGAGAGCAGTGGAAGTTGTATATAGGTCGGCATGTAAATTTATATGGGAATGTATATTTTCACTCAGTTATATTAAATAAATTTAAAAAAAATTTTTTAAAAGAACAACACCACTCATACCCACTGCTGCTCAGTTGATTCCAACTCATAGTGACCCTGTAGAACAGGGTAGAAAAGCTCCACAGAGTTTCCAAGAAGAGCCTGGTGGGTTCAAACTGCTGACCTTTCGGTTAGCAGCTGGAGCACTTAACCACTATGCCACCAGGGTTTCCAACATAAGTATAAACACAAAATCAAAACAAAATCTGTTGCCATCCAGTCAGTTCCAACTCCTAGTGACCTTGTAGGACAGAGTCACCAAAGAGCAGCAGCTGAACTCTTAACCACTGAGCCACCAAGGGTTCTGAGGACAAACAGACCAGTGGAATAAAACTAAGAGTACAGAAATAAGCCCGTATCTTTATGGTTGAACAATTGTGACAAGGGTGTCAAGTCCATTTAATGGGAAAGAACAGTTTCATCAACAAATGATGTTCACACAGTTGAATTTCCACATACAGATAAATGAAGTTTAACCCCTACCTTACACATACAGAAAAATTTTTTAAAAAATGGATCAATGACCTCAATAAGAGAGTTAAAACCAGGTGACTCTTAGTACAAAACGTAAGGGTAAATCTTAAGGACCCTGTATTTGGCAATGGATCCTTAGATATGATGCCAAAATCATAAACAACAAAAGACAAACTGGACTTTATCAAAATTTAAAACTGTGTATCAAAGGACTCCACCAAGAAATTTACCAATCTGAAAATCAGAACAACTAAATGCTAGAAAACAGGGAAGTGGTTAAATTATAGCACATCCATTCATACAACAGAATCTCATCAACCATTAACAATGATGACATAGTTGTATACATACTAATACGCGAGGATGTGCCTAACAAGTCAGTATGTATAGTTTGGCATATGGTATTAAAATGCTTTTAACATAATGTCTGTTCCAGTAATCAGCTGGAAAAGTACCCAAAGTTTTTAACTTTAGACCTGTATTTATTTTTATATGTTGGATATCTTCATCTTCTATACTGCATACAACAAATGTATTTCTTTTGTATAAAGTAAATATTTTATTTTTAAGAAGGAAAACCCAAGAAGGCTACTACAAGACCAAAGGAAGTCGAAGTTCCCTGTATTTTGGATTCAGTTACTTCTGGGTTCAAAACAAAGATTTCAAATGATTTATGATTCTACAAAAAAAAAAAATTTTGGAAGACTGGCATCTTTTAAACTATGAACATACATTTAAAGTGTCATATTCACTCTCATTTGCTAAGCCAATACTACCGTTTATCTAATAAAAATAGCCTTGCTGTTATAACCTGACCCTACAAATGCCAGTAAATTTCCATTATTCCTTATGCCAGATTTGGTCCACCCTACATGTACCAAAGGGCCAGCTGTGATCATTAACTGGACCTCAACAGAGGATGCAACAACAGGTGGGACAAATCAGAAGGAAAATCAGTACTGGGATTCCACACCAAAGTGAGAGATCTAACAAGGACCATGTCACTTCTTGTTTCCTGGCTACCATAATTCCTGCAAAGTCAGCCTTCTAGAATTTTCCCTCACCAGTTCATCTGTGCAACACCATCTAGCTGCCCAAATCATATATAAGACCTGCTTCCCCACAGCTCTGGAAGTGGGATCTGAAGAACTTCCTCTTAGCTCCTTGCTCTGCATATTGCATAAAAGTTACTTTTTCTTTCTTTTTAGAGAAAAAGAAATACTTAAAAAAATTTTTTTTTTAATTTTTCTGTATGTGGTGTAAGGTAGGGGTTCAACTTCATTATCTATACGTGGAAATTCAACTGTGTGAACATCATTTGTTGATGAAACTGTTCTTTCCCATTAAATGGACTTCACACCCTTGTTACAATTGTTCAACCATAAAGATAACGGGCTTCATGTATGGAGCAGAGAGGAATAGTGTGCAGTCACCGGACAGGGAGAGCAGTGGAAGCTGCATATAGGGGGGCATGTAAATTTATACGTGAATGTACATTTTCACTCAGTTATGTTAAATAAAAATAAAAATTAAAAAAAAAAAGATAACGGGCTTATTTCTGTACTCTTAGTTTTATTCCACTGGTCTGTTTGTCTTCAGAACCCTTGGTGGCTCAGTGGTTAAGAGTTCAGCTGCTGCTCTGGTGACTCTGTCCTACAAGGTCACTAGGAGTTGGAACTGACTGGATGGCAACAGGTTTGGATTTGATTTTATCTGTTTATACTTATGTTGGAAACCCTGGTGGCATAGTGGTTAAGTGCTGCAGCTGCTAACCAAAAAGTCAGCAGTTTGAATCCACCAGGCTCTCCTTGGAAACTCTATAGAGCAGTTCTACCCTGTTCTACAGGGTCACTATGAGTTGGAATCAACTCAGCAGCAGTGGGTTTGGGTGGTGTTTTTTTTTTTTAATTTTTTATACTTATGTTACTACTGTACTCTTGATTACTGGGGCTTTTTTGCTTAAGTTTTGAAGTTGCCAAGTGTGAGCCCTCACTGCCAACTGCAGCCTTCCACCCTGTACACATTTGTTAGAGCAGCACCCCACTCCCGCAGCAGCAAATGCTGCCTTAGTCAGCTAGTGCTGCTCTAACAGAAATACTACAAAGTGGATGCTTTAACAAAGGTTAAGTTTATTCTTACAGAGTCCATAGGCTGCAAGTCCAAATTCTGAATGTCTGCTTTGGGTGAATGCTTTCTCCTTGTCAGCTCTGGAGGAAAGTCTTTGTGTTGCATCAGTCTTTGTCACACAATTCTGGTACAGGAACCTCAGGTCTGAAGGACGCACTCTACTTCCAGTGCTGCTTTCATGGTGGCGTGAGGTTCCCAAATCTCTGCTTGCTTCCCTTTCCTTTTATCTCTTGTAGGATGAAGGATCAAGAGTGGTGCAAGCCATACTTCAGGGAAACTCCCTTTACAGTGGAGTAGGGAGCTGATCTTATGAAGGGATTTACAGTCCCACCCTAATCCTCTAACATACAGCACAGGAAAATCACAAAATGGAGGACAATCATAAAATACTGGGAACCATGGCCCAGCCACATAGCTACACATATTTTTTGGGGGGACACAGTGCAATCCATGACACCTTATAACCAAGCTGACATGAGATAACAGAATAATCTTAGATTTTCTATTAGTCTAAGAAGATAGTCTGTGCTGTAGAATTGCACTATGCAATGATAAAGCTACTTGGTTACATATGGTAACAGCCTTACAAATAACAGATTAGTTTGATTGGTTACCACCAAGCATAAGGACATGGATAGATCACTATTGCAAGGTACAGTAATATTCTTGAAACACATCCTGACAGTATTAGGCATAATAAAATTTATCCTCTATTATCTTACACACCTAAAAGGCAAGGAACGCCTCAGACTAAAACGCTGACGTACACTGAGTCTGCTCACTTGCACAATGTGAGTGACGAGAATGTCGCTCTTACAATCCTGGCGAAGAACTAAATGTTATCTGATGGAAAATCAGCACAGTGAGTTTAAAAAGCCTGCCATGGTTGACATCAGAAGCTCAATTAAATCCAGGTATTGATCATCAATATGTTATTTCCAACCTCTGATCAAAAGGAGAGAAAGATATAGGAAACAATACTGGAATCATTCCCTGTCCTTGAACACACAGAATGTGACCCAGCTGTACTAGACTCACAAGGATACATCAACTGAACCCTGAAGTATGAAGAAAATATCTTTCAGGGAACTTTTCACATAAGCCAATAAAACAGAACACAAAAGACTTTCCACTCTTATCTTTTTCTATCAGCATTTAGTGAATGAAAACTTTGCTGGACCAGTGAAGACCCTCTTGCATGTCATTAGTGAACCCTGTACTAGCAACTGTCTTGAAAGACAATTCAAAATGTAGATCCCAGTTCCTAGCCAGTATGTGAAAATGTGGAGCTTTCAATGGTTTTGTCCATTTGTAGTGTTAATATATACTAATGATTCTGTAACATTCTTTGGACTTAGGGCAGCACACTTGTCTGCCCCCTATTTATGCCTTTTTGAGAATATGCCAAATAAAACTTTCTTTTTGCCTTACTAAAACAAAACAAAAACAAACTTCCAACTCACATACACACACAGAGACCAGACTCACCGGTCTCACAGACACTGGAGAAAGCCCAACAGCAGGAGGGAGCAAAGGAGATGGGTTAGCAGCAGGCTGCAAAGATCCAGCTTCCCTGAGGCTATCAGGAGTCCCTCCTTGAGGGAGGGGATGCTCAGTGACTGTTGTTGCTATGTCCATCACCCAGTTAACACACAAAATCATGTCATAAATGCCAAAAGTCTGATAACAAGATAGTCATTAAGTGAGGATAAGGTGTATATATATTTTTATACAGATAAAATGTGTGGCAGAAATTTAGTTGTCTGAAAACAATTGTCCTAAAACCCCCAAGAACTTGCACACAAAATGTGGAAGTTCAGGCTGATGAGAAATACTCCCTTTGCTTTACAATAGAATACCATAAACTTACTTGACTATCAGTCACAGTATGAAACACATTTTACATCATGATGTATTCACACACAACTTAAGCAAAACTGAAACAAAGCTTACTTAACTTCACAATACGAGACACATGCTGGTATTTCCCATTCTACTGTTTCATTTTTTAAAAATGCTGGTCACACATTGGAAACACAAAGTCGAGGGTAGGAGTGTGCTGCTGGTGTGAGGAAAGTAACTAGAGTCACACAACAAAGTGTGTGTAAGCTTTTGAATGAGAAACTGACTCAAACTGTAAACTTTCATTTAAAATACATAAAAAAATACATAAACAATTTAAAATAAAAATGCTGGTCACAGCCTCTAAGCTGATTTCAATCACAACCTGCAGTGTGAAAAATACTATTCCAGAAAAGCACAAAGATCTAGAATTATTAAATCCTTAAAACCAATAACTTCAGCAATCACATGAACAGATACATGCACAGGAATGTTTACTGCAGCACAGTCCACGATAGCAAAAAGATGGAATCAACCCAAATGCCTAACAACAGATGAATGGATAAACAAATTATGGTACATATACTCAGTGGAACACTACGCAACGATAAAGAACAACAATAATTTCAGGAAGCATCTTATAACCTGGTTTCAATTGGAAGACATTATTCTGAGTGAAATCAGCCACAGGCAAAAAGACTAATATTGAATGAGACCCCTGCTACAAGGACTTAAAAATAGACTTACATACAGAAAACAAAAAAGACTCTTTGATGGCTGCAAGGGTGGGGAGGGTGAGAGAGGGCTGGCCATAGATTAAGACAGTAGATAGAAATTTCGTTGGGTGAAAGCAGTAACAGTACACGGTAGAAAGAAGATCAATTTAACTAGACTTCAACATAAACTAAAAACTCTTCTAATCTTAACCAAATATTGCATGGATAGAGTAGGAGGGGTGGGGGTCTGCGGACCATGCACTCAGGGGACATTGAGGCCAACTGGCATAACTAGCCTATTGCTAAGGCAGTCTTCTGCACATCATATTGGTGAGCCGTGTTTGGGGTCTTAAAAGCTAGCAAGCTGCCATCTAAGGTACACCAAATGGTCCCAACTCATCTGAAACAGATGATCACCAAGAACAACAAAGACATGAAGAATAAAAGAGCCCAGGAGACAGAATGAACCATATGAATGGGTGACTGCATCAACATGTGACCAGAAGAACAAGACAGTACCTGGCCACCACCAAAGACAGCCATGGTGGGGTGTACAATGTTGAATCCCAGTGACAACATGAGAAAAACAGGGCTGCAGCTCAAGAACTCCACTAAAAGACTGCAACTGATGGTCCTGGGGGTTCCCCTGTGAACATGGACCATAGACCTGCTGCTGCCCCTGACCAGAGAACATTACTGTGATCAACTCTTTGGACAGGAATGAACTGGACTCGGGGATGCAACGTAACCATGCGGTGTGTCTACTTTACGGTTACATGCATCTATAGGATGCTGTCCTACTGGCCTCTTACTTAGAAGGGAGAGGAGAGAGTAGAAAGGAGGGAACAGGAGATTCTTAAGACGATACGACATATAGAGAACCAAAAGGAGGAATGTGTTGTTATCGGGCAAGGACAGCAGAAGAAGCTGCAGATAGGTGGGCATGCATATTTAATTTGGATTGTATACTTTCACTTAACCACAATTAAAAAAAAAGACAGAAAAAAATGACAGGCAAATGCTCTGACCTTTATTCTTCTAGTCACCCAATCTTTCACTCTTAGTGTTGCTTCTCTGACTCTTACATTCACTGGATCTTTCAAACCTTCACTTTAACTCTCTGCCAAAACAATCTTCTAAATGTACACCATACTGGTAGCATCATGGATCTGTGTGAACAGACTCCAGGGTACAGGTGATCTAACAGAGGTCAAACATGATTTTATCACATTATTTATCCAAAATGTGTAGTACTGGTTTGTTTTTAAACTTCATAATCTCAACTAACTTATGTAGTTGAACTCAATTTTGGACATAGAGCATTTAAAACCATTAAAGACTTAAATTGATTGTGCTAGAATGAATTCACTCTGCTTCTCACATTTATTTGCTCAGTGATAACGAAATACTAGACAGGCTACCTGTTTCTCTCCCTTTAGGTGTATGTAAACTAGATAATGCATAAATTTTGATTACCAAGTCAGATGTAGGCTTAATGAAAGCAAGTGGAAAGATGAGACCTACCTTCTGCCAATGTTACAGCTTCCATAATCTTAACAGGGAGAGAAGATCCAAACGTTTTGACATCATAGTTCATAGACTCAGTCATGGAGTGGTGTATGAACACTCGTGTAGGTGTTCCTCTAAAGAAAAGAGACCATATTATATTCATAACTTACATTTTCCATTATCCTAATTTTCATATATGTCATTTGTAACTAAACAGAACACCTTTGATAAATAAGAAGCACAGAAGAAGCGTGACAATGGGAAGAACACTGGCTTATGTATACATATGTAAGTAAATCCATTTTTCTTAAAAAAAATAACTGTCAAGGTCTTGGGAAAATCTGACTTCAGATCATTATGCTCTAGCAATTAGATGCATGCCTCTAGTCATTTGAAGTCTTTATAACACTGCTTCCATAGCTGTCAAATAGGAGGGCTGGACTAGATCAATGTTTTCCAAACTGGAGGTCAGTTTAAGGGTCTCAATCAATATTTTTTCAAATATACACATATACATACATACACATACACACACAAAATATCAGAGTTTATCACATTGTGCTCAAAAAATTTCTTGGACCGGAAGAACCGGATGGTGCCCGGCCACCACCAGTGATAGCCACGATGGAGCACACTAAGTTGAGTCTCATTGGCAACACAAGAATAAAAAGGGGTGCATCCTGAGATCTCCACTAAAAGACCTCAATTGATGGTCCAGAGGTTTTGGGGTTCCCCTGGGAGCATGGCCCCTGGCCCTGATGCCACCCTTGCCCATAAATCATAACAAAGGTCCACTCTTTGGACACGAATGGATTGGACTTGGTGATGCAAAGTGACCATATATTGGATGCACTTTATGGTTGTATATATCTATAGGATATCATCCTGCTGACCTCTGGTTGGGGAAAGGAGAGTGGTTGGAGAGGAGGGGCAAGGAGACTGCTGGGAGGATGAGACATGAATGGAGCAGAGAGGAATAGTGTGCTGTCACCGACAGGGAGAGCAGTGGCAGCTGCATATAGGTGGGCATGTAAATTTATACAGGAATGTACATTTTCACTCAGTCATATTAAATAAAAAAATAAAAATTTCTTAAAACATTGTATTAGAAGATCATTAAGCTCTCATCCAACCTACAATTCTAAGAACCTACCAGACCTGTGCAGCAAACATTTGCAGTTACCTGGTTTTCAGTAGTAGACATAGTAATAGAATTATATTTCCTTCTCACTCTCTTCTTCAAATTCAGAATAATGATGTTAGGCCATCATTATAAAAGTTTTCCTATCTTTCATCATGGGAATTAAGTGAGGAGACTCACATAAGGATGGTCTACATGTGTGGTTCTTTATCTAGAAGTATTATAACAAGATTTTTCTTTGAATAATCAACAGAAGGTAAGAAGAGATTTATTCTGGCTTTTGTTCTCTCATTCATGATCAAGGATCAGAAGTCAAGAATACAATGTATTCTCTAAAAATCATTTCTCCTTTAAAGTATTGCCAAAATTGTACAGATAAAACTTAACCATGAGTTTCAGACTCAGTATTACTATTTTTTCTTGCAGGAAAAAATTCATTTTTGAGAGACAAATTGAGGAAACTACTCAGAAATAGATACTATCTTTTTCTAAGGTTCCAGACTGATTATGAATATAGAGGGGGTGATGTGGACAAGTGTTCTATACTTTGATTGCAAAACTTAAAACTCTTACCCCACTCTTTATGGTAAACCTTTACCCTACCAATTTAGCTACAAAGTGAAACTTTGTAGTTGAAAACCCGTGAATTACCAATCAGAGATACTAACGGCCTACGATAGCAGGCATTACGAAATGATTTTCTAGGCTTGAGGGTTCCTCGTACCCATCATCACATCTGCATTGTGGCTTTTGTTGACTCTACTGGCCTTCATTAAAGCAGGCTCCAGGTCAGACACTTCACTGGTGAGAAACATTCGAGTGACTTACCCCAAGGCACAGAGGTAGTCAGGGGGAGAGGGGTGATCACTGATTCAAATTCAGTTTATTCTTCACTTCAGCACAAAGGTAATTTCCGGAAAAAGTGGAAAGGAAGGCTCAGTTGAGACATTCACCCCGGTTGCCAGGGGCCAGTGAGCCTGCCAGTCGTCGGACCCAGCCGAGTAGGATACTTACCGCGAGCTCAGCGAGCTCCGCCGGCCAACCGGCGAGAAGAGCACCGGCGAACTGACTGCAGACCCTAGCGACAACCCTTTCTTGCTTGTCGCCCGCGGTGTGGAGCCTGGCCCGATCCCGCCAAGCGGGCCTCTTCGGGACCCAGGACCAGGGGTCCGAGGGGAAGGGACAGCCGGGAACATGGTCCGAGGAAGCGGCAGCGGGGAAAGCGACCGCTCCAGAATGTGGCGCTGAGACAAGGCGCGCTCGGAGATTGTACACCGAGGAGCGGAAGGACTCGCCGTGATGACGTCTAAGAGCAGCGCCGAAGCTGCGGGCGTTCCGGGACCGACAGCCTTCGCAGGAGACTAGGATCGGTGGCTCACGTTAAAGACGTTTAAGGGCCGCGCCGAGCTCGGGGGGCGTGGGCCAAGCGTAGGTCCCTCAGGAAGGCGGAGCTGCAGCGGCGGCCGTTGACGAAGTTTAGACTCAACGCCTAGAGCTATAGGTTTGACGGTTGCTACCAGTTCCTAGGCAAGTGCAGCAGGAGTGTGTATCTTCCAGGGAAGTCAAACTAGAGAACCAGGCGGCCTTCCCAACTGGAGCGCAAAGCCTCTTCCTGGGCCCTTAGAAAACTGGGTGTGCTATAGCCCAAGCTGAGGAAGGGGGGATTAGACATGGGGTTTCATATTCAGTTTTGTATTTGTACTTCTCCAGATTGTCATTTCCTTCGTTCAGATGTGGACTATCTAATCCACTGTAATCACGCCTCAAGTCCACATCTCTCACCCAAATGCTACTCAAAATTCTCAGATATGTAGCAACTCCCTGCTGTCTTTATCACCTGGGTGTGCTGCAGATCTTCACAACCCACTTTTTAAAAACTAGATACACGATTCCTCTAGGACTCCCATCTTCTACCACTTCCACCATTTCTCACTTGCAGTCCGTATTCCAGCAATTAAAAAACTGCTTAGAATCTGGTATCACCCCCTCCAGTGTTTTTGCAAAATTTTTCCCCATCTTGGAATGCCAGTCCTGCGCTGCCTGTGTCTGTTGGCTGAGCAAGCTTGCGTCAAGTCTTTGCTTAGTGCTATCTCCTCCTGGAAGCCTTCCTCTGAGTTACATGTCCTTTTATCCTTTGCCTCTTGCTCCTGTACCTGTGGTATTTGTATTTTATCCTCGTAATAGTTTAAAGACCCTTCAAGGGTCTTTAAAGCAGGGATGGTGCACACCACCCAGGTGTATAGTAAACCTTTCTTTAAAAATTTGTAATGGTTAAGTAAACACTGATTTATCCACCTGTGGGAAGCTACAGTGTGGCTGTCAGATGGTGATATTTCCCTGAGAAATCAGTATTCTGTGCAGGTTAATAGCATCTTTGGTCATCTTGCTAAACTTGCTTTACTCATACCTAGGTTTATAGTCGAACTCCACAGTGTGTCTTTGAGTCTTAGGGCCAAGAACATGTGATTGTCTGATTCAGAACGGTCAGTGGTAGTCCATTTCAGCTCATTAATGCCTTGGATATCAATGTTTATACATTCCATTTCATTTTTGATGATTTATAACTTTCTTAGATTCATACTTCATACATTTAACATTTCTATTTATTAATGGGTGTTTGCAGCTGTTTCTTCTCATTTTGAGCCATGTGATAGCAGTAAACCAAGGTCCAGAAAGCTTGACTCCATCCATGTCATTAGTGGACTCCATCCACTCTATTTTGAGGAGGCAGCTCTTCCCCACTTACCTCTTGAGTGTCTTCCAACCTGAGGGGCTGACATTCTGGCTCTGTATCAGACAGTGTTCTGCTCTTATTCATAACGATTTCACTGTGCCATTTTTCTCAGAAGTACAACACAAGGTCCTTTTTTGTACTCTATCGTTGTCTGGAAACTCCCCTGAAACCTATTGACCATGGGTGAGTCTCTTAGGCTGGATTCTCTAAAGAAACAAAAGCAGTAAAGTGTACAAATATATAGAGAGAGAGATTTATATCCAGATATTGCTCATGTGGTCATAGAGGCTGGAATGTCCCAAGTCTGTGGGTCAAGATAGAGGCTTCCTTTCATTCACATAGCTGGAGGGTCTAGCAAACCCAAGATTGATAAGTCAGAGAGCAAGGTTCTTATTAACAGCCTTTAAAGTTCAATGACTCTCAAGATCAGCAGGTAAGATGACAGGTAAACTCAGGTCCCAAGAACTGGAGGTCAGATGAACAGGAGCCAGCTACAGGATCCAGAAAGAACAAAAGGCTGTGAACCTTGACAGAATGTGCACTTATATTTGATACAGGCCACACCCAAAGAAACTGTCTTACAACTGATGGGCTGCTCATGGCAGATCCCATCATGGAGGTGATCACTTTATGTTAAACCTCATTGTGGGAGTGATCACAACATCATACAACCACCTAACTACGTGATAACTCCCAAACCACTGAGAATCATGGCCCAGCCAAGCTGACACACAACTTGAACCTCACAGTAAATCTCTTGTCAACTTGGCACCTGTACAAATCTCCTTAAGCCATACATAATCTCTGAATAAAGATAGTCATAAAGTCATACAGTTAACACACATACAATAGAAAATGCACTAGCTCTGTTTATATTTTATTTTGTATAAGTTAAAGAAAAATATTTGATGCACACATACAAGGAAGAAATACTCAACAGTTGCAGTCCTCATTTCTGCAAATGGTTGTAACTGGTATTTAGAACTACCCTCTTCCGCCACCAATTCCATATTCCCTTTGCCCTCAGCAAGCACCTCTACTGGTCATGGTTTCTTTCCCCTGGTGGGGTGACTCAAACTTTAATTCCTGAAGGGGCTGGGCCATTAGTAGTCATGTCAGAATTGGGTTGCTATAGTTTTCCATTGTCTTTAATCACAGGACGTGGTAGTATTAAGGGACATCTTAAGGAATCTTCTGTATTCCAAGCATATTCTGTACCTTCATTATGTAATGTCAATCTGATTTCCTCTTGGCACTCAAGATCAATCACACAGGCAATGTGGTAACCTCCTCCATCTTTGCCTGTTGATCCAGAGGCATAAGGAGCACAAAGTAGAATTAGTAAAGCGTCTTCAGTGGGAGCATTTCTCCCTTTGGAACTAAGACTTTTAGATGTGCAGAACATAAGGTTGCAAAAGCAGCAGGCAGAAATTTTGCAAGTGAGTCACTAGGAGTAGTAATGAGTGGTACTGCTCCTATTTCCACCCCCTTGATTCTTAGACCCAAGAATCCTGGCTGTGGGAGAAACAACATACATTGGGCACTGGATTAGAGCATATACAACCACCTAGAGAACATGACTGTAACCCTGCAAGGTATTGCCACCTCACTGGCACAGTAATTGTGTCTTCAGAAGGCCATTTCATTATGTTATCAAGCCACCTGTTTCAGGATGATGGAAAACATGATAATTCCTTGATGAATTTGATGATCATAGGCCCATTGCCACATTTTATGGCTGTAAAGTGAGTCCTTTGGTACAAGGTGATGATGTGTGGGATATCATGATGGAGGATAAGGCATTTTGTAAGTACCCAAATGGTAGTTTTGCCAGAAGCATTGTGTGCAAGCAAGGCAAATTCATAGCAAGAGTGTCTGTTTAAGCAAGAACAAAACACTGCTCTTTCCATAATGAAAGTGGTCTAATGTAATGAACCCACTAGGTTGCTCAGTGATTACTTCAAGGGATGGGGCCACATTGAGATTGTTGGTCTCTTACTGCTGGCGGGTTAGGCACTCATCAGTGTCGGGTAACCAAGTCAGCCTTAGTGAGTACAAGTCCGTGTTGCTGAGTGTCTGCATAACTTTCCTCTGTGAAACTGTGGCCACTTTGTTCCTGAGCCTATTGAGCAATGAGGGGAGTAGCTTGGAAAAGAGGGTGACTGGTTTCCGCAGGACACGTCATGTTAAAATCCTCTGCTGAGGTCACCCTTTGTTGAGCATTCACATGGGAAACATCTTCTCTTCTTTGGCCTATTCAGACAGTTCTATCTAAATACCTCTTCCTCGTATATCTTGGTTTCTAATTTTCCTTATCATGTTTTTAACAAGTCCCTGACCATCCAGCCAAACCATTGGCCATAGCCAATGAATCAGTGTACGTCTGCACACTGGGCCATTTCTTCTTCCACAGAAAGTGACTGGCCAGGTACACTGTTCAAAGTTCTGCCCATTGGGAGGTTTTCCCTTCACCACTGTCCTTTAGGGCAGTCCCAGAGAGGAGATGTGCTGCTGCTGTTCTCCTTTGAGTGGTGCTTGCATGTTGCTCAAAACCATCTGAAAATCAGGCACACGTATTCTCTTCCTCAGTTAACTGATCGAAAGGAACTCTCCATGAGACCATCGGTGCAGAGTGGGAAATGGATGGTAATGTGACAGAAGTGGAGAACATGGGTATTTGAGCCACTTCCTTACGCAATTTACTTGTGCCTTCAGGTCCTGCTTAGGCCCAGTTTCATCTATGCCACTTCCATTATGTGATGGAGTGCTGCTGTGCAGATATAACTTTATGGCTTTGTGATTCAGACGACACCCAGTTCGTGACGGGTTGCTAAGAATGCATGGTGACTTGGTTGCCCATGATTAAACGTTTAGTGTCAATTAAGGCCCAGTAATGAGCCAAATGCTGTTTATCAGAAGGAGAATTCAAGCACTGCCAATTAAGTTCATGAACTCATCCTAGAAAAAGTGCTGCGTATCTCATTGCTGTATATCACTATGGTCATCTTCGAAGTACTTCTTTTGGGAAACTACACACTGACATCAGTGCCTAGTCTACCTTTCAATGCAGTTTTGGAACTCTTTCTGGAACAGCCATGAGAGCTGTTGATGTATTGCCTTTTATGTTCTGAATGTCATTTAAATGTCTTCCTTTCAATATTTCCTTTATCTTTGAGTAAAGAAAAAACTTACTGGGGGCCAGATCAGGTGAGTAGGGAGGGTATTCCAATAGCTAAAAACTCCTTCACAAACAGCTATACAGTTAAGTTCACACACTTGCCACCTTGCCACCATGTACAGTGGCCATTCTAGAGTTCCAAAATTGCTTTGAAGGATAGGCTAGGCTCTGGTGTCAGTGCATAGCTTCCCAAGTGGAGTACTTTTAATGTGACTATAGTAATATTAAACAACAAGGTATGTAGCACTCAGAATAATTAAGTTCACGGACTTAATTATTGGACCTTGTAAGTGGGCATCGTCACAAATCCATATGAATCAGACCATTCTGATTACTGCTTTGATTTCACTGTCCATTACAGTAACGATGGCCACATTGTCTTTGTTGATTGAGTGACATTTTTTGGCCCTACTATCACAGGGTCAAATCAGCCTCATTATAGTTAGGTGTCTTAATTCCATTAGGACAGTTTCCATTGTCAACTCTAACTTACATAAAATAGCAGTTACTGCAGTCTGCAAGGATACTAAGGCTCCCTTCACAAACTTGTTCCTCACAGTTGTGGTAAAAAGTGTGTCCTCTGGGCACTCTGTGTCGGTCTATGGGTTTAACCTGATAAATTACTCTAGGATGCCGATTTCCATAAGCCTTTGGACACTTTCTTCTACAATATACCAAAGCATGTCTAGTACTTCAACTTAATTTAGTGTGGGCCACTGGTTAAAATATGCTTTAGTGTTTCAACTAAATAGACTATTAAATCCTTTCTTAACTTCTTGAGCTAGAACACTGAATAAAAATCTGTACTTAGTGGGCCTATATCAACAAACCAGACTGATCCATCTTGATAACTAATGTCTTAGGTTGGATTCTCTAGAGAAGCAAAATCAGTAACCAAACCAGTTCTTTGCACCAATATTCCACACTCTTAATAGCCATTCACATACATATTTCCCCAAGTTTCTGTTTGTACATATTAGAAAAATTAATGAGTTCTTTTGGACTGTAGTGTAGCACCTCTTGGGTCATACATTGTATTTCAGTGTTTGGGGCTTGCTGGGATTTAAAGCTAGTTATATAAGTCTCGAAGCCAAAATGGGTTGTGGGGATATGTTTCCAGAAAATCAGCACTGTCTTGTGAGGCACCTGCTTCAGGCAAAGTCCCAGGTAATGACTCAGAGGAAGGCTCTTTAGACACAAGTTTGTTAATCTTATTAGATGGGGATGGACGGGTTAATGGTTTTACTGAGACTGGTTCAGCAAACAAACAAGGAATAATCTTTTCAGATGGGAGTGAGAGGGCTGGTTCTTTTGGCAGAAATGATTCAACAGAATGGAAGGCTTACTGTCTCCAGTTTCCTGATTATCCCATGTATCCCCGTGCCTAGTTTCAAGATCGCATTTCTTCCCAATCAGTTGTCTCACTTTCGCTTTAGGCATCTCTTGACTTTGGCAATTGAGCTGACGTTGTAATTCAGCCACTCTTATAATAAGACTCTGGGTTTGGTTTTCAGCAATATCAGTTCTGTTATTATAAGAAATAGGCTTTCTTTCAAGGCGCAGTTGAAACTTCAAGGTCATTTATGCAGCACTTGAGATTTGATTCTGAAGCCCTGAGCTCATCTTTTTCTTTCATCAGCTTATCTAGCAAAAGTAGGATCAATCAGCTTCCTTATACTTCTCATGAGAAAATTGTAGAAAGGTATCACACATGCAATCACCCAGAACCTCACTTTTCACCCATACCTGATCTATTGGTGATGATATTTTGTTCATTTGTATTGTCACCTCATACCACAGTTAGCAGTGTCCTCTTTACTATTAGAAGCAGAGTCACCAACATCTTTTAAGACTAGCTACACTTGAGATCCAACTTAGAAAACTCATTGTTACAATTTTATTTCTCTAGAACGACTCTTGATAACAAATGTCTTAGGTTGGATTCTCTGGAGAAGCAAAATCAGTAACCAAACCAAATCCACTGCTGTTGAATTGACTCTGACTCATAAGTGACCCTACAGGACACAGTAGAACTGCCCCATAGAGTTTCCAAGGAGCACCTGGTGAATCTGAACTGCTGACCTTTTGGTTAGCAGTCGTAGCACTTAACCAGTATTCCAGCAGGGCTTGCAAAAACCAGTAGCATATGTGGGTGTGTGAGGTCTGACATTTAAATTCACACCCTCATCCTAGAAAAAGTGCTACATACCTCATTGTTGAATATCACTATGGTCAACTTTGAAGTACTCCTCTTGAGAAGCTATACATCAATGCCAGAACTTAGTCCACCCTTCAGAGCAATTTTGGAACTCTTACTGAAATGGCCATTGCACATGGTGGCAAGGTGGCAAGTTGATGAACTTAATTGTATAGTTGTCTGTGAAGGAGTTTTTAGCCAGTAAACAAATAACTGTATTGGAATACCCTTCCTACTCACCTGACCTGGCCCCCAATGACTTTTTTCTTTACCCGAAGATAAAAGAAATATTGAAAGGAAGATGTTTTGATGACAGTCAGGGCATCAAGGGTAATATGTCAACAGCTCTGATGGCCATTCCAGAAAGAGTTTCAAAATTGCTTTGAAGGGTGGACCATGTACTGGTGTCAGTGCATACCTTCCCAAGGGGAATACTTTGAAGGTGACTGTAGTGATATTCAACAGTGAAGTATGTAGCACTTAGAACAATTAAGTTTGTGGAGTTAATTGTCAGAGCTTGTATATTTCATGCAGGCCATATACCTAAGGAAACTCCCTTTCAACTGATTGGGTACTCACAGCAGATCCCATCATGGAGGTGATCTGGAAATGGAAATGATCACAGCATCAAACAACTGTCAGACTACATAACTGCCAAACCACTGAGAATCATGGACCGGCTGAGTTGATACATGGCCTTAACCATCACTGTGATCCTGACGCTATTTGAAAATCAGTGGCATAGCTTCCAGCATGAAAGCAACATACAAGATCCCAGAGTATGACAAACTGACAGATGTATGGGAGAACAGATCTTAGAGGAAACAAATGGCATCTTCAAGCTGGGCAGTTAAAGTTTGATAAAGAACTTTTAGGGATAGAATAGATCTCTGGGGCTCCTAACTAAGATGGGCCAAGGAAGGGAGTGGTTACTAGAACCTGAAAACAGTCTTTGGCAGAAGCCATGGTCTATCTATGGCAGCCCGGTAGGAAAGAATCCAGGAAAATAAGTACTGTGGCCTCAAACTCCTCCTGCCCTCCAGTCATCTCTGATTCACCTCCAAATGTCTAAACCCACCCAGAAACCAATCTGAAGGAGAAGGGCACTTTGAATATGAAGTGGAGAAGTATGACAAGTGAAACAAGATGTTTAGGAAGTACTTGTTGGGGCAATACCACTGCTTCTTTATTACTCTCACACCACCCTTTTCTTAATGGTTGGCCATTTTATCTTATTTTATTTAGTATAGTTACCTATGTTAACAACCTAGCCTCATGTGGAAGGCTTGCTAAAACAGAACTCTGTGTTCCACCCTCAAATCTGATTCAGGAGTTCTGTACTGAAGGCTTGAGAATCTGTATTTCTAACAAGTTTCCCAAGTGATGCTGATGCTGTTGTCTAGAGACTGTATTTGGATAAACACTGGTATTGTGGTTTGGAAACCCTGGTGGCATAATGGTTAAGAATTCAGCTATTGAACAAAAGGTAGGTAGTTTGAACCCACCAGCCACTCCTTGGAAACCCTATGAGGTGGTCTACTCCGTCCTACAGGGTTGCTATGTGTTGGAATTGATGGCAGTAGGACAGGTGTAGTAGTTAAAAGAATTGACAGACTCTGGAATTGAAAAGAACTTGCTTCAAATCCTCTGTCTGCTATTTATTGTCTGTGTCACCTTTGAGCCTCCACTATCTCCTCTGTAAAATAACAACAGTACCAACTGTTGTGATACTTAGATAATACAGAGTTGACTACATCTTTGCATGTGAAAAATACAAATGTAATAGAAAGGCAAACAAAGTGAATAAAAATTAGTAAATAGTAATAGTAAATAGTACTTTTAAAAAAACAAAACAACCTCCCCCAAAAACACAATGAAAGAAAGCTACCCTAATAGGAAAAGATAGGCCAAGCCAAGTGCCGTCAATTTTTTTTAATTGTCCTTTAAGGGAAAGTTCACAATTCATGTCAATTTGTCATATAAAAACTTACACACAAACATTGCTATGTAACTCTAGTTGCTCTTTCCACACCGTGACAGCACACTTCTCCTTTCTACTGTGTACTTCCCATGTCCATTCAACCAGTTCCTATACTCCTCTGCTCTCTCATCTTAGGTCTGGACAGGAACCTCCTGGTTAGTCTCATACATCTACCTAAGCTAAGAACCACACTTTTCATCAGTATCATTTTATTTCTTATAATCCAGTCCAATATTTGAAAGTTAGAAATGTTTTAAAGGCACAATCTGACACTATATCAAAAAACAGAAATTACCAAAATACACAAAAAGATTTTTAACTGTGCTTGTCATTAAAGAAATGCAAATTAAATAATCCATCATAATTGTTTGCCTATTTGAATTAGCAAAGATTCAAAAAAATAAAATGAAAATAGCTCACATTGAGAGACTGGAAGAACTAGATGGTGCCTGGCTAACACCAATGACTGCCCTGAGAGAGAACTCAACAGAGTCCCTGATGGAGTGGGAGAGAGTGGGGTGAAGAACACAAACTCTAATAAAGAGACAAGATTTGATGATCTGACAGATTGGAAGGTCCTTGGAAGACATGGCCCCCTGGAAGCCAACTCCTCAGCCAAAGATTGAACTGGTATACAAGACATAAAATGATACTGGTGAAGTGTGTGCTTCTTGGTTTAAGTAGACACAGGAGACTAACTAGGTAGTTTCTATCTGGAGGTGACATGAGACAGTAGAGGGGGACTGGAGCTGGTTAAACAGACATGGGAAACATGAAGTTGAGGGGAAGAGTATGCTGTTAGTGTGGGGAGAGCAATTAGGGAAACACAACAAAGTGTGTGTAACTTTTTGTATGAAAAACTAACTCAAATTGAAAACTTTCACTTAAAACACAATGAAAAAAATAAAATTCACTCTTTTCTGGGTGCCCCCCCCCCAAAACTTATGTTGAAAAGATAATGGGAAAACAGACACTGCTTGTATACATTTCTGATGGGACTGTAAGTTAGTGCAACCTTTTAAGTGGACAATTTGGATCAAGAGATCTTATGTTGCATATGATCTTTAAACTTGTCAATTTCATTTCTAGAAATTTGTCTGAAAAAAGTCAAAGAAATTACAAAGGTATACAGATAGCATTGTTTATAATTGCACTGAAAGCAGTAATGTAAATTTCAAATTCCAGATTTATTAAATAATGTACATTTACATAATGGGGTGCTGTTGGTCAGGGTGTGCATCAGAGTTGTATCCTTTCACCATACCTGTAGATGATACAACATTGCCTGCTGAAAGTGTTGAAGACTTGAAGCACTTACTGATGAAGATCAAAGACCACAACCATTAGTATGACTTACACCTCAACATCAAAATAACAAAAATCCTCACAACTGGAGCAATAAACGACATAAAGATAAATGGAGAAGACTGAGGTTGTCAAGGATTTCATTTTACTTGGATTCACAGTCAATGCTATGGAAGCAGTAGTCAAGTAAACAAAGTTGCATTGCTTTGGGTAAATCTGCTGCAAAAGACCGCTTTCTTTTTTAAAAAAAATTAATATTTTATTTATTGTGATTGAGTGAAAGTGTACAATATAGTTTAAATTTGCATGGCCACCTATCTGCAGGTCCTTCTGCTCTCCTTGCCCAGTGACAGCACACTCCTCCTTTCTGTTCTATACGTCACATTCTCTTAACAATCTCCTGTCTCCTCCACCCTTTCCACTCCCCTCTAGTAAGAGGCCAGTTGGACAACATCCTATAGATGCACAGAACCATAAACTGTACACATGATATGGTTACTCTTTGTTGCCAGCACTTCTTTAAAGTGTTGAAATGCAAAGATGTCACCTTGAAGATTAAGTTGTCCCTGCCCCAAGCCATGGTATTTTCAATCACATCATATGCATATCAAAGCTGGACAGTGAATAAGGAAGACAGAAAATGAATTGGTGCTTCTGAGTTGTGGTGTTGATTTTGGAGAAAAATATTGAATAATACCATGGACTGCCAAAAGATCAAACAAGTCTGTCTTGGAAGAAGTACAGAGTCCTCTTTAGAAGCAAGGATGGAGAGACTACCTCATACATACTTTGTACCTGTTGTCAGTAGGGATCAGTCTCTGGAGATGAATAGTAGACTAGTAGTTAGTAGACTCAGTGAAAAAGATGAAGACTCTCAAAGAGATGGACTGACACAGTGGCTGCAACAAGGGGCTCAAAGATTGTGGGTATGGCACAGGGCTGGGCAGTGTTGCATTGTAGTGTACACAGGGCCACTATGAGTCAGAGATGAATTGATGACAGCAACAATATTGTTCAAAAGAGTATATTTGGGTATGTTAATGAATACTCAAGAGATGTGGGAAAATAGTCCTTATGCAGTCAAGTGAAGAAAGCAGATAGATTAAAAAATATTACATTCATTTTTATTAACAGAATATTCAAGTATATATATGTGTGTGTGTGTGTGTGATGCCCAATTTATGACTCCGCTTTTGGATGTGCTTCCCTTTAAACAAACTTCCTCAAAATATAGCACTTTCAGTGAAGATCAAGGAGCCTGACAGTATAGCAGTTGAAAGTTCAACTGCTAATTGAAAGGTCAGTGGTTCAAATACACCAGCTTGCTCCATGAGAGAAAGATGTGGCAGTCTACTTCCGTAAAGATTACAGCCTTGGAAACCCTATGGGGCAGTTCTACCCCGTCCTATACAGTTACTATGAATCAGAATCAACTTGAGGGCAGTTGGTTTGATTTGGTTAGTGAAGATCGAGTTCTGATTTATGTGACTAATGCCTGCAATCGACAACAAAATGTAGTTAGAATTTCTTCCTGCCGATGAGAGAACTGTCAGTTCCATTTACAGCAGCTCTGCTGGAAAAGTAAAAGAACACTGAAGAAACTCATTATGTAAATTTCCCACTCAGAATCATGTTTAGGGGAATTTATCTAATCCTCATCTAACTGGCAATGAAAAATTTGTTATGACTGTACATATCAATGTAGTTTAAGAGTGAATACCTTTTTCTTCCCCCAGCTCTGGGTTCAGCAAACATTTTCTGTCAGGGGCCTGATAATAAATATCTTCAGCTTGCAGGCCATACATTGTTACAATACTCAGCTCTGTGTCAACAATACTCAACTCTCTGCTGTAGGGTGACAGCCACAGACAATATGTAGAGGAATGCACATGGCTGTATTCCAATCAGACCTTATTTATGGACACTGAAATCTGAGTTTAATGTAATTCTCAAGTGTTAGGAACTATCATTTTATTTTTTTCAGACATTTAAAAATATGAAAACCATTCTTAGCTTGCAGACCATAGTTTGGTAAGCCCTGCATGAGCTCTATGAGCAAGGCAGCTGGTACTTCATATAGAACGTACCAGAAGAGAAGATGCTCAATGAATGTTCAACTGAACTGCTATGTGGAGATTGCCAGGAAAAGCCACAATTCCTCAGGTATAGAAAAATATTTCCAAAGAAATACAAAGTTAGTCTCATGTACTTGTTTCATTTATTATACTTAGCTTGTTAACATTTACTTTTGTCATTAGCTTTGGCATTTTTATGGTACAAAAAAGGTTTCCCAAAGTGAAGCTCTTTATAGAAGTGCACTTGTACAAGCATTTTGTCTACAGTTCTTTAACTTGTGATTATTTCCTGGGAAGTAGTCAGTGGCAAGGTCAGAAGAGACCTGTGTACATAGTGATGAGCTGGTTGTACAACAAAATGCTGATGTCAAGAACGTGCACTTCTAGCTTCTTGTGCAGGATTTCAGGCGATTTATTTATTTATGCTTATTTTCTAAAGTGCCTACATGTACTTTTTATCTGTCATAAGGCAAACATACATACCATTCAGTGGCTTTCCATGCCTGTAGGAGAAGAGCTAAAACTGCCAGTATACCACTGAAGGCATGCCAGGATTTGGCCCCCATCTAACATTGCCTTCCACCATTCCTTGCTTCAAACTGTAGACATCATCAATGCTGAGTTAACTTACAATGCCCCTAGGCTTGTTTCCTAATCTGTGAAGTGGGAATTTAAGATGCTTGTCTAAATGAGGGCACCTTGGTGGCACAGTGGTTAAGAGCTATGTCTGCTAGTCAAAAGGTGAGCAGTTTGAATCCATCAGGCCCTCCTTGGAAACTGTGTGGATGGTTCTGTTCTGTCCACTAGGGTCACTGTGAGTATGAATCAATTTGATGGCGGTGAATTTGCTGTCTAAATGAGGACTGTCCAGAGATCCAAATATGGTAACATATGCACTCTGAAAACAAGTGGTACCAGCACAGTGTGTGTTAGCAGCCCTAAATTTAACTATTTTCTTGTAATTAATTTTTACCTGTCTTAACTTTTCTTCTAAATTGTAAGCTCCTTGAGAGTACACAACATGCCTTTCCTCATGTGTCCTCAGCTCTGCAGCACCTAGCTAGTACTGTTCTGATACTTATTTACAGTATTGAAGCAACTAAACAGAATGTTTGCAAACAGCAAGCAAATACAGATAATATCTTAGATAACGAACGGGAGGAGCAAAAATTGTAATTACTGCTCATGTCTCTGTATTTGTAACGCTATGCTCTTCTTTATTCCTGGGTGTCTGTAGTTGAATTCTAGTATGCAACGGAATGTCATAAAAAATTTTACAAGAAGTGACAGACACAAATAAAGTTCACTATAAATTTTAATCCATGATATAAAATGTTTCTTAAAAACACGACTGAACATCTTGTATTAGAAAAAAATACATAATGATCAAATTCAATCTGTAAATACTTCCACGGCAAAGAGAGATTTCCCGGGTTCTGCCTTGTAATTGTGCTGTTTGCCTTTGAGGATCATGCTATAATACCAGACTGTATGAAGAATACAAGTAGAGCTTATTAAAATGATCATTACAGATGTACTGTTTACTAATACAGAGAACAACAAATTCATTTTATTCATTAATAAATTCCCTCACCTAGAGTGAAATACTCAATGCTTACTATGAAATAGTAGCTTCCTTTGCCAATATAATTAGGGGAACAAGTGAAAACTAAAAACCCAAAAGTCAAAGCTTTTGCCCTCAAGTTGATTCTGAATCACAGCAAACCTCAAGGACCGAAAACCACCCCACAGGGTTTCCAAGCCTGTGATCTTTACAGAAGCAGCCTGTTACATCTTTCTCTCGCTGAACACCAGGTGAATTTGAACCACTGGCCTTTCGGTTAGCAGCTGAGTGCTTAAACTGAGGTGCCAGGGTTCCACATGGGAAAACTTTCATCTTAATTACATAAGTACTTCTTAGGTTCTGGCATCACCAGTGAAAAAAGGCACTTTTTTCCCTTGAGAAAACAGCAAGTTAAAGCATGGATACAGAATGTGGTCAGTCCAGTGATTGTCAGCATTGCTTTACGGACTTTGAGACATTTAAGCAAATAAAACTATAACCATAAATAAAAAGAGTTGTTTAGTTTATTATCTTTTCTGGAGAGTATCAAATTCTTAAGGCTTCTTGTTATTGTATGGAATAGCAAGAAATCTAAACTGTCTCCAAATGTTACATGGTTGAAAATTAAAGTTGTATTATTCAGATTTTAGCCTCATTGTATGAAGCTGCAGAAGTATTTAAATGACAAAAAACCATAAATTACAATTTGACTAGAGGTGTTAAATTTTAAAAGATAATTTTCAAAATACATTTCTTCAGACAAATTACATGTAAAATTAATGCTTATCCATCTTGCTTGATAATACCAGGCAGTTCATTCCTTTCTTCCCACAATATTCAGGGAAACATAATATATGAATAAAGAAAACTTTTCCTGTTTGAAGGATGCGGCTTCTTCCCTTTTTAAAAACTCAGTAAACTCACCTGTACCACAAATGTTGAAAACCACATGCATTCCAACACAATCATATCTCATATTAACACATACTCCACAACTCTCATACCTTTTAAGTCACAGATTAGTAATATAAATTTTCCCTTCTCTCCATATGATGTAAACTATTTCTGTATATTAGTTAGGTTCACTTTATGAGATTATCAAGATTTAAAAAGAGGGCTAGATTGTCATCTTGTATGAAAATTAGACACCAGCAAATGTTAAGTCTACCAAGTAAAATTAGTCAGAAAAATAGGTAGACTGCTACACCAAGCACATTACACAGTGACTGGTACACTGGCCTAAAATAATTAGGCTTTTTATTTATAATTCCTTCATAAAAGTTATAATTTGACAATAATTTCAATCTGTAACAGCAGGCAAAAGAAAGATATCATGCTATATTAATCATAATATTCCAAGATGAAATACAAAACTTCCAAGTAACTTCAGTGTTACAGACATATAGAAAGTTACAGTTATCAAAACTGAATAAAAAGGTCTTGAGGATAGGTACATTTGAAAACAATATTTATATATTCTGCAAAAACAAAATTTAAAATACATCTGAAGTTTGATTACAGATTTCATACAGTGTCAAGTTTTTTCCCCCCTTGCAATGCTATTTCCCTTTAAAACCTCTTATTTTGCTTTACAAATAATGGTTTCATTATGCTGACATAAAACTTTGTTTGTTCATTAATCTCCTGTATATCCCATCTGGTTTCGAAAGCAGTTCTTCATGTTTCCCATATTCCATAATTTTCCCATGGTCAAGAACAGCAACCATATCAGCATTCTTAATGGTGGACAAACGATGGGCAATAATTAACACTGTTCTTCCTTCCATTAGCCGATCCAGAGCTTCTTGTACAAGGTACTCATTTTCAGCATCCAGTGCACTTAATTAACACGAACATGAGAAAGCAAAGATTTCAGTGCCTCATGTATGATATACTCAACATATTTCCTGCTATATACACAATGGCCCTTCAGTAACAGTGAATTTTTTACTATGGTCAGGCTTTCTACAACTTCTAGGGTTAATTACGTTATAAAAAAGAAGACTGAGGGGGCGGAGTCAACTTGGCAGACTAAGCACACGTCTCCTTAGATCCTTCTGGAAACCAAGACCTGAAGTGATAATCAAACAGATCCTTCTAATCACCTAATCAGCCCCAGGATACGGCACACGGCTGTTACTTTGGACTTCATACCACGGAGTGAAAACTCTCTCTTTGGCTGATTCCCGCTCCTGGCTAGCCCTGACTCTGACGGACTGAAGGTAAACGCACCATTTTGACTTTTTTTTCCTCTGTCTTGGCCAGCAGGTGGAGCTGGGTCTTGCCTAGCGGCTAGACTCAGACGTGCTGCTGGGGGGATAGGCAGGTGAAATTCCGATATTTTGAGAACCAGGTTTAGGACTCTGTTAATCTAGCCACTTTGGGCCTCTCGTTTTGTCTCTGCAACAGCGGGGTTTGTATGGAATTTCACAGTCAGTGTGCGGGACACCATATTTGGTACAGAGATTTTAGCTGGACCTAATTCCTAGCCTGGGAGGTAGCACCTGAAAACAGGACACCGCTTCGCCAACAGAAAAGCAGTAATTTACACAGTGCCACCTACATTGGGGGCCTTGCAACAGAAGCAGAGGAATCATTACCTCTCGGCACCTTCAGCCCCTCTATCTGCTGCCTGTGTGGAAGGCGCCATCTTGGATATGGTGGCCACAGCTGGACCTAATTCTTAGCTTGGGAGCCGGAGCCTGTCTACAGGAGAGTGCCTTTCTACCAGAAAAGCAATACTTTACACAGAGTCACCTAAGGCTGGGCCATGTCAGCAGACGCCAACAGGGCAGTAGCATTGCTGTATTCTGAACTAGTCTGTATCATCTGGGGTTGGATATAGTGGTGCTTACTTTGCCTGTTGAGACGAGAGACCTCTACACCTGAAAACCTGACTGACTTGGGAAGTGGTCAGACACCTTTTGCTTTAGATTTTAAGACAGCGTAGAGAAATACCTGCAGTTCATCCTCACAGTACCTCTTCCAGCCTCTACTTACTCACTCTACTTACCCAAAAAGCAACAGACATTTGTGGCATACAAGAAATCACCCATGGCTTCAGAAGGCTCCCAAACAAAGCAACCAAGGAATTTTCCAGATGAAGAAACTTTTATGAAAGAATCAGAAAGTGAATACAAAATGATTATATACAGAGCCCTTCTAGACCTTATACAAAATGCAGCAGAACAAAAGGAAAAATTAAGCAAGCTGTTCAATCTGATGGAACACCAGTACTCTGAAATCCAACAGATCAAGAACAAAATCAAAGACATAGAAACTTCCATGCAAAGCCAAGAAAACAGAATGGAACAAATGGAAAAAAGAATTTCTGACTTGGAAGACAGAGCTACTGATGCCAGCGTCTATGAGCAGAAATCAGGAAAAAGAAACAAGAAAAATGAAGAAGCATTAAGAAGCACATGGGACTCTATTACGAGGAACAACCTTCAATTAATTGGAGTCCCTTAACAGGGTGAGACATCTGAGAACACAGAGAGTATCGTGGCTGAGCTGCTGAAAGAAAACTTGCCAGAAATCATGAAGGAAGAGAATATAGACATCTCAGATGAAGATCATATGCCCCCCAATATAGATCTCAAAAGAAAGACTCCAAGACATATTATAATCAAGCTTAACAAAATGAAACATAAGCAGCAACTCTTAAAGGCAGCAACACTCAAAGCGAAGCTAACATTCAGGGGGAAACCCTGTAGGCTCTCTTCAGATTTCTAAGCAGAAACCATGATGGCACGGAGGCAGTGGCAGGACATATTCAAAGCCTTGAAGGAGAATAACTTCCAAACAAGAATTATATATCCTGAAAAACTATCTTTCAAATATGAAAATGAAATTAAGATATTCCCAGATAAACAGAAACTCAGAAACTTGGTAAAAACCAAACCAAAACTACAAGAAATACTGAAAGAAGTTCTTGGCTCTGGCTTAGAAAAATGAAACCACTAATTTTATATTTTAGAACGACACACTACTGAAAATCTACTCAGTTAGAGAAGGCTCCAAAGTCAATCACAGCTTTAATACAGAAAGAAGGAATCCAGTGATCATCATAAAAACTATGGTGCCATCATATTAAAAAGAGGGATGTACTACAGTTGTTATAGTCCTGCCAGATGGAGAGGAAGATGACAAGACTGTTGGTAATTAAAATTCTGTTTGTACATAGTTTATTAAGGGTGATCATAGGGGCAGCTGTAAAGCATAACAAAGATGTATCATACCATATCAAGATATGTAACACAGGAGTCTCAACAACTACAAAACCAGCTCTGAAAAAGGGGAAAAGACAACTCACAAAAAATGTCCCAGAACAGACTAATAAGAACAACAGAGAAAACATCAACATAAAAATAAACATATCACAATGGCAGCAGTGAACACATACCTATCAATAATTACATTGAATGTGAATGGACTGAATGCTCCAGTAAACAGACATCGAGTGACATCTTTGATCAAAAGACATGACTCATCCATATGTTGTCTACAAGAAACTCACTTGAGGCCTAAAGATAGGAACAAACTGAAAATTCAAGGATGGAAGAATATATATCAAGCTAACAATGAACAAAGAAGAGCAGGGGTAGCAATTCTAATCTCAGACAAAATAAATTTTAATGTCAAATCCACCATCGTGGACAAAGATGGACACTATTTATTGTTGAAAGGTTCAGTACACAAGCAAGACTTAACTATATTAAATATTTATGCACCTAATATCAGAGCACCTAAATATGTCAAAGAAACACTGACTACACTCAAAAGAGAGTTAGATGACTCCACAATAATAGTGGGAGACTTCAACACTCCTCTCTCAATATTGGACAGATCATCTACAAAAAAGCTCAGTAAAGATACAGAAGACCTCATTGCCACAATTAACCAACTAAACCTCATCGATATATACAGAAATTTCCACCCATCAGCAGACAACTACACCTTCTTCTCCAGTGCACATGGAACATTCTTCAGAATTGACCATGTGGTAGGACATAATGCAATGCTCAACAAAATCCATACCATTGAATTACTGCAAAGCATCTTCTCAGATCATAAAGCCATAAAAGTTGAAATCAATAGCAGAAAAAACATAGATAAAAAGTGGAACTCTTGGAAACTGAACAACATCTTGCTCAAAAAACATGGGTTATAGAAGAAATCAAGAATGAAATAAAGAAATTCATGGATTCCAATGAGAACAAAGACACTTCCTACCAGAACCTATGGGATACAGCCAAAGCAGTGCTCAGAGGTCAGTTTATCTCCACAAATAAACACATCTGGAAGGAAGAAAGAAACCAAATCAAGGAACTAACCCTACAGCTTGAACAAGTAGAAAGAGAACAAAAGAGGAACCCCTCAGGCACCAGAAGAAATGAGATCACAAAGATTAGAGCAGAGCTAAATGAATTAGAGAATAGAAAAACAATTGAAAAAATTGAAAAGACTAAAAGCTGGTTTTTTGAAAAGATCAACAAAATTGACAAACCACTGGCTAAACTTACTAAAGAAAAGCAGGAAAGGAAACAAATAACCCAAATTAGAAATGAGAGGGCAGTTGTCACCACAGATGCAACAGAAATCAAAAATATCATAACAGAATACTATGAAAGACTGTACTCTAACAAATTTGAAAACCTAGAGGAAATGGACAAATTCCTTGACTCATACCACCTACCCAAATTATCACAACGTGAAGAACAACTTAATAAATCCATCCCAAAGGAAGAGATTGGAAAGGTCATCAAAACACTGCCAACCAAAAAAAGCCCGGGCCCAGATGGCTTCACTGCAGAATTCTACCAAGCGTTTCGGGAAGAGTTATCTCCAGTACTACTGAGACTATTTCACAGTATAGAAAGGGATGGAGTACTCCCAAACTCATTCTATGAAGCCAGCATAACCCTGACACCAAAGCCAGGGAAAGACCCAGTAAAGAAGGAGAACTACAGACCGATATCACTCATCAATCTAGATGTAAAAATCTTCAACAAAATTCTTGCCAGCAGAATACAACAACATATCAAGAAAATAATTCATCATGACCAAGTGGGATTCATACCAGGGATGCAAGGCTGGTTCAACATCAGAAAAACAGTTAATGTGATTAACCACATAAATAACACAAAAGACAAGAATCACCTGATTTTGTCCATTGACGCAGAAAAGGCATTTGATAAAGTCCAACACCCATTCATGCTAAAAACTCTTAGCAAAATGGGCATAGACGGCAAATTTCTCAACACAATAAGGGCCATTTATACAAAGCCAATTGCCCACATCATCCTGAATGGAGAGAGACTGAAAGACTTTCCCCTGAGATCAGGAACTAGACAAGGATGCCCACTGTCACCTCTCCTATTCAACATTGTGCTAGAAGTTCTAGCCAGAGCAATTAGACAAGACGAACAAATAAAGGGCATCTGCATCGGCAAAGAGGAAGTTAAAATCTCCCTGTTCGCAGATGATATGATTGTATATGCAGAGAACCCCAAGGAATCTATAAGTAAGTTACTCAAACTGATAGAAGAGTTCAGCAAAGTCTCAGGATACAAGATAAATATAAGTAAATCAGTAGGTTTCCTTTATACCAACAACGAGACTGTTAAGGAGGAAATTATCAAATCTATACCATTTGTGATAGCTCCTAAGAAGATAAAGTACCTAGGAATTAATCTAACCAGATAAACAACAGACCTTTACAAAGAGAACTACAAGCCCTTACTACAAGAAACAAAGAGAGACTTAGATAAATGGAAAAACCTACCCTGCTCATGGACAGGAAGACTTAACATTGTGAAAATGTCTATTTTACCCAAAGCAATTTATTTATATAATGCAATCCCAATACAAGTTCCAGCATCATTTTTTAATGAGATGGAGAAACAAATCACCAATTTTGTTTGGAAAGGGAAGAAACCCCAGATAAGTAAGGTACTACTAAAGAAGAAGAACACACTGGGAGGACTCTCATTACCCAACCTTAGAACATACTACACTGCCACAGTGGTCAAAACAGCCTGGTACTGGTACAAGAACAGACAGATCGACCAATGGAACAGAATTGAGACCCCAGAGATGACACCATCTGCCTACGAACAGTTGATATTCGACAAAGGCCCTAAGACATTAAACTGGGTTAAAAACAGTATCTTCAACAAATGGTGCTGGCAAAATTGGATATGCATCTGCAATCAACTGAATCAAGATCCATGTCTTACACCTTATACAAAAACCAACTCCAATTGGATAAAAGATCTAAATATCAAACCTAAAATGATAAAGTTCATCCAAGAAAAGGTAGGCACAACGATGGAAGTTTTAATATACAATGAGGACAGACTCCAAAATCTGTCAAAGAAACCACAATCAACAGAAAATAGATAAATGGGAACTATTAAGAATCAAACACTTTTGCTCATCCAAAGACTTTATTAATAGAATTAAAAGAACACCCACAGAATGGGAAAAAATATTTGGCAACTCTATGTCAGACTGATCCTGATCTCCATAATCTATAAGATACTACAAAATATCAATAAGAAGATAAATCATCCAATCAAGAGTTGGGCAAAGGAGATGGACAGACATTTCACTAAAAAGGAGATCCAGGCAGCCAAAAAACACATGTGGACATGTTCATGATCTTTAGTTAGTAAAGAAATTTAAATCAAGACGACACTGAGATACCATCTCACCCCAACAAGATTGGCTATGATCCTAAAAAACACAAAACAACAAACACTGGAGACGCTGTGGAGAAAGTGGAATCCTCCTACACTGTTGGTGGGGTTGCAAAATGGTCCAGCCTCTTTGGAAAGCAATCTGGTGCTTCCTTGAAAAAATGGATATAGATATACCATTTCACCTAGTAATTCCACTACTTGGAATATATCCTACAGAATCAAGGCCTTTCATAATAACAGATACATGCACCAGAATGTTTATGGCAGCACAGTCCAGGATAGCAAAAAGAGGGAATCAACCCAGATGCCCAACAACAGAAGAATGGATAGGTAAACTATGGTATATATACTCAATGGAGCACTACGCAATGATAAAGAATAACGATGATTCCAGGAAACATCTCCTAACCTGGTTTCAACTGGAAGACATTATGTTGAGTGAAAGTAGTCAGTGACAAAAGGACAAATATTTATGAGACCTCTAGGATAAGATCTCAAAAACAGACTTGTGTATAGAAGAAAAGACTCTTTGACAGCTAAAAGGGAGGGGAGGGAGGGAGGGCAAGGGGGGAGGGTTTAGATTAGACAGTTGCTAGAAATCTGGTTGGGAGAAATCGGTGATAGCACACATTAGAAACAAGAACAACATTAAGTGGACTTCAGCATAACTTGAGTACTCCTTCCATCTTAACTCAATACTGCAAGGATAGAGTAGCTGGGGGTGGGGTGCAGGGGACCATGATCTTAGGCGAAATCAAGGCCAATTGGCACAACTAGCATTTTGCTAAGAGGGCTCTCTGTATCCCACATTGGTGAGTGGCATCTGGGGTCTTAAAAGCTGCCAAGTTGCCATCTGAGGATACAGCAAATGGTCCCAACTCAGCAGGAATGGATGCTCACCGAGGACCAAAATGACATGGGGTAAAGACAACCCAGAAGATAGAGAGACCCACATGAGTGGGTACCTACATCAACTTGGGACCCAAAGATCCGGATGGTGCTTGGCCACCACCAGTGATAGTCACGATCGAGCTCATTAAGCTGAGTCTCACTGGCAACACCAGAATAAAAAGGGGTGCATCCTGAGACCTCCACTAAAAGACCTCAATTGATGGTCCAGCGGTTTCGGGGTTCCCCTGAGAGCATGGCCCCTGGCCCTGATGCTGCCCTTGCCCATCAATCATAACAAAGGTCCACTCTTTGGACACGAATGGGTTGGACTTCGCAATGCAGAGTGATCATATATTGGATGCACTTTGCTGGAGGAAGGAGAGTGGGAGGAGAGAAGGGGAAAGGAGACTGTTGGGAGGATGAGACATGTATGGAGCAGAGAGGAATAGTGTGCTGTCACCGGACAGGGAGAGCAGTGGAAGCTGCATATAGAGGGGCATATAAATTTATACAAGAATGTACATTTTCACTCAGTCATATTAAATAAAAAAAAAAAAGAAGAATAAGCCTCCTTGATCATCATAAAACTGTCATATAAGTAGAAAGGATGCACTACTGCTGATTGCAGAATCGTTAAGGATTCATTAAAAACATGTCTGAATTGGAATGAGTGCTCTCCAATCCTGACTCAATCTGTCTACTGCCTTCCAAATGTCATTACTATTTCAGATTCAATAACTTTAAAGTGCAAGGGGGCGGGGGACATTTTCAAAGGTTACCACCCTGAATTACAGAATAAAAAGGTTTTGGCACAAGAAAAATTTGTTTTAAAGCAATGATATATATTATTAAGATATCCTCACCTGGTTGCTTCATCTAGGAGCAAAATTTTGGGATTCTGAAGGAGGACAAAAACAAAACAAATATTAATTTTACTAGAGAAACACCAACTCTTCTGCAGTAAAAAGTACAGTTCTGACATGTCCTACAACATAGTTGTTGTTATTGTTGGGTGCTGTAGAATTGATCCACCCCATAGTGACCCCATGTATCAGAGGACAGCTGCCCACAGGGTTTTCTAGCCTGTAGTCTTCACAGCAGCAGATCACTAAGTCTTTCTTCCACAGAACTGCTGGGTGGGTTCACACCGCCAACCTTTTTATTATCAGGCCAGTGTTTAACCAGTGTGTCACCAGGCCTCCTTCCTACAACACGGACAAACCCCCAAAATATTACACTAAGTGAAAGAAACCACACACGAAAGACCATACGTTTTCTAATAATGTTTATCTGAAATGTCCAGAAAAGGTAAATCTATAGAGCTAGAAAGTAGATTAGTGGTAGACTGGGGTGGCCCTGGTGACTTAGTGGTTTAAGAGCTTGCCTGCTAACCAAAAGGCCGGCAGTTTGAATCTACCAGCTGCTCCTTGGAAGTGCTATCGGGCAGTTCTACTCTCTTCTGTCAGGATCCTATGAGTCCAAATCAACTTCATGGCAACGGTTTTGTTTTGTTGGGGAAAGAATAGAGACTAACTGCAAGAAGGATCATTTTTAGGTGGCCGAAATGCTCTAAAATTGGATTGTGTGATATTTATACAACTGTAAAGTTTATTACAGGAATTTTATTGAGGGGAACTTTATGATACATAAATCATATACAGCTGTTTTAAAAAATACCATATATAAACCTAAGAATAGTTACATAACAAAGGGGAAGTTGTACTTTCCTAAAACATAGAACATCTATGACTTTAAGCCCAAATGGTTCTCTCCTCCTCTTCAGATTCTTGTATGAGTACTTAAAGTTTGTACAACACCTTTTAGCAATTGAGCATACTGATTGTTCTGACATCAAGTTAACAACCACTGTTTTACTAGTTAAAACTATGTGCTGCACAGTGGCCAGCCACATGTCAATCTTCTGTCCCTGTGACAATCACTGAAGTGTACACTGTGTGATGGAGGCCTTGTATTTAACTTCTGTGCCTCTGACAATCCTAGAGTGGGTTCCAATACCTAAGAAATATTTGTTAAATTCAGACAACATGGCCTCAGTGAGACATAACCATCTAGCCTTTCCCCTTTAAAAAAAAAAAAAGGAAGGAAGGCAAATAACAAAAACAGTAAATTAAAACTTAAGATTACATTTTAAATAAATTTTAACTATACCCCAAAAAACTTTCAGCAAGTCGCTTAGGCTTACCTTGAGCAGAGCACGTGCAATTGCAATCCGCTGTTTCTGCCCACCTAACAAAGAGATTTTTTTTAATTGAAAGCTTGATAAAGGATTTTCTGTTAAACAATATGCAATTTGAAGGTAACTTCTTTCAATCAGCCAAAGCAAGGTAAATGGTAAAGTAGAAAGCTCAATCTCAAAATATACTATCCCACATAATCTTAAAAAACAAAAATCCTATAAGGTAGATTCTATTATTATTATTCCTCCTTACAGACAAAAAATTGAGGCACAAAGCAATGTGTCTCATACAGCTGGTAAGTAGCAGAGCCAAGATTTGAATCTAGGCTGTGCGAAGAGCTATGCTTTTAACTGCTACCCATGCTTGCCTCCATAACAGAATATCCAGTATAGCAAGCTGTGGTCCCCTGCCCCTCAAATATCTGTCAATCTGGCTAGGTCATGATTCCCAGTATTGTATGACTGTCCACCATTCTGTCATCTGATCTGATTTCCCCATGTGTTGTAAATCCTATCTCTATGATGTTGATGACATAAGATTAGTGGTATTTACGTAAACTCAACCTACAAGATTTATCTGCAGTCTACAGTTTATCTACAAGATTTATAAGCCAGTCTCTTTTGAGATATAAAAGAGAGAAGCAAGAAGAAAGATAGGTGGACCTCACACCACAAAAAAAGCAGTGCTGAGAGCACAGTGCATCCTTTGGACCTGGGATTACCGCGTCTGAGGAGCTCCTAGCCCAGGAGAAGGTTGATGACAAGGACCTTCCTTGAGAGCCGAGAAAAGGGAAGCCTTCCCCAGGAGCTGACACCCTGAAAACAGGCTTCCAGCCTACTAGACTGGGAAAGAACACCCACCATGCAGCCACCCACCCATGATATTTGTTACAGCAGCAGCAGGTGATTAAGACACAAGGAAACCAGAAACTCAAAATACTCAGTTTTCAAACAGTATTTCAGGTGGATGGAAACAGAGGGCATCAGTGATGCTGGGAATTTTAATTCTACTATTCTACTTTACAGCACTTACTCACTGTGACTTGTATTCTCATTTTGTTCTCATTTTCCCTGCCCGAGAGACCAATTTGCAGCTAGGCACATACAGCAGGATGTGTGCATGAATGAGACTAGAAATTTAGGTTTAGACTAAACCCACTATCACCTTTTAAGATCAAATTCTACAAAAAGCAAGGGAACAAACTAGGGAGTGGGAATGGAAAAGGTCAGACAAGACAGAGGTATGCAGAAAGATAATCCTCATCATTTCCTAATATCATCTTCTCTCCTTTGCTCCAGGGTCACATTACTCCTAAACAATAGCTTATAAAATCTCAGGGTAGTACTCAAGACTTACTCCTCCTGACTTCAGTTGGTTAAAAATCCGGTTCCATTTTTGATGATGCAAACATTCATTTTAAATTAATCTTATTGGTTGAATTACGACTAGTAACTGCTGGATGTCTTAGTCATCTAGTACTGCTGTAACAGAAATATCATGAGTGGATGGCTTTAACAAAGAGTTCAGTATAGTAAGTTAGAAGTCCAAATTCAGGTTGCTGGCTCCAGCAAAGGTTTTCTCTCTGCCAGCTTTGGAGGGAGGTCCTTGTCATCAGTCTTCCCTGGTCTGGGAGCATCTCAGCACAGGAACCTCAGGTCCCAAGGACATGTGCTGCTCCCCGTGCTGTTTTCTTTGTGGTAGGAGGTTCTTAGCTCTCTACTCGCTTCCCTTTCATCTCTTGAGACATTAAAGGCGGTGCAAGCCATACCCCACGGAAACTCCCTTTACACTGGGTTACGATTATAACCTTAGCAAGGGTGTTACAGTCCTACTCTATCTTTAACATAATCCAGTTTTGTCAAATTAACCACAGGCAGAGATTAGGATTTACAATATACAAAAAAATTACAATCATGAAACAGAGGATAACCATAAAATACCAGGAATCATGGCCAGCCAAATTGCTACACACATTTTTGGGGGGACATAATTCAATCCATGGGTACTGGACATTATATTATTTTGGCTCAGAGGAAAGTCAACATCTATAACTGAAATATGTGTTGCTGCTAAATGCTGTCCTCAGACAAACCAGTGCACATCATGAGGCTACACAGTGGAAAGGCATTTCTCTCCGAAGCTTTCTTGTTAGTAAGGGTGTCTACGTGGTCAGAGTAGCAAGCAGATGACTTTGATGAGTTCTGAGAAACCCCTGGAGCCAACACTACCCAAGAATTTCTTGTTGCATATCCTTATTTCCTCCCAGAAAGCAAGGGTGGAGAGACATCTTTGATTAGCTCACTGTGAAGTGGACCTGCTAGATGGAGGGGAATGCAGCAATCTGTTCCAAGGGAGAAGGGGAAGAACTAAAAAAGTAAGCTGTTAGTTATGCAAAAATCCTGCACCTCTATGCTCAATGGTTTTACCATGAGCAACTTAAACCATTTCTAGTTTATATTATTCTAGGCATATGTTTCAG